>OU611914.1:8294231-9640746 GCA_914767705.2 Tenthredo notha | reverse complement strand
AAAAAAAAGCCATTAGTTGAAAGCTCTTACCTTGATTGTCCTCGACTGCGATATCAATCATCCCAGCTAAGGCGGTTGAGACTTCCTCATCAGTGTTATATTCTAGAAACATGAATCAATGATTTTTTTAATTGATAGAATGAACAAAAAAAATACTTTCTAAATTACACGGAGTAGGTAAATGTTTAGTGTATGCTAATTAGTTGGGAACCCTTACCTTCATCATCCAGCACCATAGCGATGATATCCGCCAAATTGGGAGGGGTTTTTTGCTGGATCGCTTCGACAACCGGAACTCTTATCTTGATATCGCCGGTTTCGTTGTAATGATAATTTTTTTCGGCTGCCAAATATGCGTCGAACGCTGCGCGACAGCGACCGCATTTTTTCCAAACTACCTTGATTAAAGCTGCACCGCAGTCTTCGCAAAAAAAAAGGGTTGGTGTAATATTAATTGATAGAAGGGTATGAACCCTTTCTACCGTCCACGGTCCTGGCCGCTTTACCACGCAACCCTCGCAATACACGCCCGAATTCGGGGTGTTGTCCTGGAATTTCATCGTTGCGTAGCAAACGGCGTGGGTGGTAAAGGCCGCGCTTAACGCGGCCTTTCGCAGGACCCATGTGTTTTCCAACGGTATCGCCCACCCCTCTACAAGCGCTACCACCTGCTTGGTGTACGGCGTTAAGAATATATTCGGAAGTGCTGTAATGAACCAGAAAAAAATCAAAGACCTGAATAACGCGAAAGAACTATTTTCACTAAATCACAAAAATACTCACAATGCTACTCACACATTTCTTCTTCGCGATTACTCACACAATTTTCAAAAAACTTTAACGGAATAAACTGTGGTGATTCTGCACGGACAAAATCTGAGACGACAATTTTCAAAAAAGTTTGACGGAATAAACTGTGATGATTCTGCACGGACAAACTCTGAGACGCGAATGAACTGGGTACGTAACCCTTCATCAGTACGCGTCCTCCTCCTAAAAACTAATACACAGCGATAAAATTCAATTCCTCGAAGTTATCGTCAGCTTAGTCTCTGATGCTTAAACAAAATTTGTTATCCAAAACCTCAGTGTTTATTGTAAACATATTGAATATCATAGCGGGTCCAACTAGGCTAGCGCACTACAACGGCTAACGAGTTAGATAAGCGATGAGGAAATAATTTATGTGTACGTGAAATGCATACGTACGAAAACTGTAAAATGTTTACAGTGAATTCTTTTATTCTTTAAAATCAGATAACACACAACTTACAGAAAGCATAAATTTATTGAATCGTTTGACATTGTGAGCAGTCTCTAATCATAGGAGTAGATCTGCCGAATTCACCGCTCTGCGATCCATGATGTGTTTGACAAAGCCGACAGCCTGCGATATCCGCATCCTTCTTCATAGCCTCCGATAGTTTGTCCCATATCTCATCCATGATGCTCCAACCGTAAATAAGAATGAAATCTTTGGTCAAATAGGCGATGTCTTCAGCCTTCATTCGTTTCAAACCCCCTACTTCAATGGACATGATCAACGATTTATAAAGTGATGGTTTGCACTCCTTCAAATACCAAGTTTTCAATCGCTGTACGTTTTCGAAGGCGCAATGATATCTGAGGAGGTTTCCGTGGTTGTCCTCGTGCCAATGAGTCACCTCGTAGTCTCGCATCGATCGAAAACTTGGGCAGTTCAATTCTTCTAAATCGATGACAGGCTTGGATTCGTCGTTGATGATTTTTTTAATCCACTCTTTCTTCTCCTTTCCCTTGACGTAGATATAACTTGCATGCTCGACAACGCTTCGTACAACTTGCTGCACCTTGTCGTAAGAGATATTGCCAGCATTCCATGGTATTCCATGATGATTCCGCGTCAACCAAGCATTGACAGCTCTACATTTGGTAGATAAGATTTTCCAAGCACACGGCGGTTTGAAAACAATGCGCGTCAGGCCTTGTCCGCCTGTCTCGTACGCTTGGATGGTAATTGCAGCGAGCTCTTTTAGTACGAATTCGTTGATCGGATGTTGGAAACCTTGTACATCCAATATCATCTCCATTGTAACAACAACTAATTTTTTTCTAGAATGGTACGATGTGGGCTTCAAAAAACTTGAGCGTTAACTAATTTCAAAAAAGTTTTCGTTCTCACTTTTATATCGTACATCCCCTCTTAACGGCTACCGTACAAACAGCTGAAACTGTGAAAGGATATTGTGCAATAAAATAAACATCTTTTTTTTATTATATTTTCTTTAATCGTAGTAGAGTACAGTTTTTCATAAAATAGGGTAAAGTAGTTATTTTGTGAATTATAGATTATAGAATCATAAAAGCGTAGGATGATACAGTTTTCCCTAAGTTAATTTCTTTACACCACCGCTGATCGGGTTGTACTCGATGATACGATCGTGTAGAATCATACAATAGACTGAGGTTTGCGGCGGAAAGGGATACGTTGACTCGAATTCAAGGCGAATGTCCACGGGTCCGGTTTTCAGGGAATCGTTTTGCTTCGAACAATCGATGACGATGAGCGGTGCATAGTTCAGAAATTCATTCCTGCTCAACAGAGGTTCGGAATCTTTGACGTAGTACGATGTCTGAAAGTTTGCGTACATATCGTAGAGCAGAGCGTACTGGTTGCGAGCAACATCGAGATTTAGGTTTCCGTAAGGATAACTCTGCGAGTTGAGAAAGAGCTTCACATCTCGGATGCTGCAGTGATCGAAATGACTCGCGTTCCTAGCTGCATTATTTTTTCGATCCGTCTGAAAACCTACTACAACGTATCGGGGTTTTTCGAGCTGAGTAGAGGTTTTCACGACCCAGACGTGCTTCGAGGTAGCGGGTAGTAGCGGATACTCGTATAATTCCCACGTGCGGTAACTGATGGGAATGGGTGTGTCTTTTGCAATATAGTTTAGCAGCTGAATTTTTCGTTGATCGGAGACCTTGATGTACGGAATCATCTACTCGAGTTTGAGAAGTGAAATTTTGAATTGTTCCACAGTACCATCGGCGGCTGTCTGTATAATTGCATAGGTGTCGGTGTTTGTCCTTGTCAGAATTAACTCGTGCTTGGCATTGACGATGATTCGACGATAGTCCTCGGCGAAACCCAGTAACCAACTCAGCGGTATGGATATATCGAAGTAACCGTTCTCGTCGACTATTTCATTGTCGTTGTCGATCCAACCGGCGTTCTCTCGCAGAGACCTTTGGCTAGGACTTTGCGATATGTAATTCTTCATTAGGGTTGTAATGCCTACGTGCTTATTTCGATCGATCTCAACAGCATTCAGCTCGTAGCGTATATCCTCAAAGAGATGACAGATGGCATTGTTGACCAACTTCGTGGCAGTGACCTGAGTTCGTCCATCAGCCTTGGTCAATCTACCGTGTACGTGCAGTGAGCTCCTACTCGGTAACAGACATAAATCTTGATGTTGAACGGCGATCCGAATTTCGTCGTTGTTTTCGAAGCTCGTTGATGCGAAGGGTTGATGCGCGTGGGTCTCGTAGTGTGCGACGGACTCGTCAAAGACAATTGGTCTTTGTATCGTTAAGATCTCCTCCATGGTACGAAGCAGACGATCGCGATACAGCAGAATTGTACTCTTACTTTCCGGAAAATCCTCTTCCACGAACTCTGAGCCCCAGACTCTTCAGGAACTTGATGTTTTGGCGTCTGAGCTCCCCGGAAGGTGTGCGACGACTGCTCGTCCCGCGACATGTCCGTTCTATTTTATAACTCCGTCCGACTTTGGTTTCGAAAACGATACCCATCACGATTTCACGTGCAGTCTTATCGTTACCACTTCACCTTGGAAATTAACCAATCGCCCGTCTTGATCGACTAGTCTGAGCTGAAGATGATCTATAGCTTGAACGGTGATCGGTAGGTAAATGACGTTCGACGGTACTTCGATGATCTTATATCCAGGTGGAACGACGGGGAAAAACTCGTGAATGGTGTGCACTTGTTGTCCGTTGAGGTACGCACCCGTAGTGACGTTGCACTCGACTCGTAGGGAGTTAACCTTGAGAATAGCCACAGGCAAGTCAGACGTATGTGTGACATCTGCATCAAGGGTGCGCGGAGTGAACCCCAATAGTCGTCCGATAGAGTCGGAGGGTTTAAAATTTATCTTACGATTGCACTTGATTTCGCTACACAGTGTGTTGTTGTTTGCTCGTAGGTTGATGGAGATGTTACGATCGGCTAATACCTGCTGCACATAACTCTCTATGTCCTCAATTTCGTAACTTCCGGTGGGTATGGTTATAACTTCAGTCCCGTCGATGTGAAGCTTGTTGTTACCCTCATCGATGTTGGGAATCGAGTTGAAGGTTAGCAACTCGACAAGTCCTAGCGTGTAATTTTTGAACGGTGATAGCTCGATGGGTGGGAAATAGTAGGCTTCTAGTACGGGTGACGTGCCCGATAGCGTTAACGTGAAAGAATCACCCATAATGATCCACGCTCAACTGACGTTTTTTACGTGAGGACAGCGTTTTTTATAGCAGTCCGCTGAGGAATTTGAGACACAGATGTCCGCACACCACCGTATCATAGTCTTGATAGTTTTTATGATTATACATTACAATGCTACCACCACCGAGGTATGCCGTTAGATCTTTGGGTGGTTGTAAATCACCGAAGCTGTCAAAGTAAATTACTTTGTTGTTGTTCTTTCTGTACGCAACCCAGTGTGTGCCAGGACCTTCTTTATTATCAAGATTCACTATGGCAGCTTCGTACTTTTTAGGTCCACCTTTCGGCATATCGTTTCTCATGTACACTCCGCGAAACCTCGGAATTTTCATGATCTTAGCGTACTTCAGCAGATCGAAATCGGTGAGTGCTCGGTATGGTAGCCTTACGTGTTTTTTGGATTCAACTGAAGACCTAAACCTTTCTTGTAAGGTTTCAGGTACAACCCCTTTCCCAAGGCAATCGCCTCCATTGTCTCGTTGTGACGTTGCCGCTCGTGTAAGTCGCGTTTTGCTGCGCTCGCATCGTTAACGGCTTTTGCGATACCAGCTGCCCCACCTGCTAGAGCTCCGGTAGCACTCAGCCCGGCAAATAGAGGTATGAGAAAGGGTAGGAAACCTCCAATTTTGGCCGGTACAGGGAGAATGCGTGGAGCTTGCACTTTGTTCCTACCACCCGCATTTTTGACAGCCTCGCGTGCCCCTCTGAAAGCCGACTTGATGGGGTCGGCACTGTTCGACCGCATGGAAGCTCGTGCCGCCTTTGCTATCTGTTTCAATGAGATTTTTTTAGCGCAAGTTTTCTTCTTCCGCATACCCATACCGAACTTCCTTTTCATTTTCATTGCGTTGGTTACACCCCAGGCGGCTGCCTTCTCCGTAACGCTCGCGTCTTTGGCGAGTACGCGGTGCCAGGCCTTCTCCGCGAGTACTTTGTCCGCCTCGTGTCGAGCAGCAAGATTATCCCGTTCTTTCGAGTAAGCGATGTCGTGTTCCTTGCACGCAGCGTCGAGAGGATTGATGCCCGGATCACCGCGTGCGAGTCGCGCCTTCAGTTTTGTTCCGGGGCCGCAGTACTGATAGCCCGGTATATGCAATTCAATGGGAAGTTTGTTGATGATTCTGTTGACGAGACCTTTCCCCCTTGGTCGCTTTCGTTCTCCGTCACGTTTGTGCACGATCATGGCTACGACACAACTGACTCAAATCTTATAAATAGCGAGCATTTATAGTTTTGGAGGTAGTCGGGATACGTCAGCGGTCTTTGATTACACCCTCGCGTTACCATCATGAAGTTCAAGGAGCAAAGTACCAAGTTACCGGTGATCAATTTCGACAAACTGACACAAACGAGTGTGAGGAAGCGGGAGAAACGTCACGGTCCGCTACTACCGAATAGCGTACGCGCAGTGATTTGCGGACCGTCCAATTGCGGCAAGACCAACACTCTCTTATCTCTGATCACACATCCGAATGGTCTAAAATTTGCGAACATCTACGCTTACTCGAAATCGCTCAATCAACCCAAGTACCAGTTTCTCAAAAGGCTTCTCGATTCGATCAAAGGTGTTGGATATTTTCCGTTCAGCGAACACGAGCAAGTGATCAGGCCGGAAGAGACACGACCGAATTCCATCATGATTTTCGATGACGTGGCCTGCGAAAAACAGGATAACATCAGAGCCTTCTTTTGTATGGGGAGACACAACGCGGTCGACTGTTTCTATCTTTGTCAGACTTACGCTCGTATTCCCAAACACCTCGTACGTGACAATGCTAATATGCTAATACTCTTCCGCCAAGATGAAATGAATTTGAAACATATATACGATGATCATGTGAACACGGACATGTCCTTTGCACAGTTCAGGGATCTGTGCTCAGCCTGTTGGAGCGATAATAAATATGGTTTCGTTATGATCGATAAAGATAGCGATCTCAACGGGGGGAGGTACCGCAAGGGTTTTGACTGCTTCGTAGCCATAAATACGGGGCAAGCGTTGTGACAAAAGTAGTTATATGTCAAACTCAGAGGCATCAACATGCAGAGTGCTGATTTGCGTCAACAGAGAGATGTCTTGCATCAAATTACAAAAGCGAGCGATGCTATTCGACGCAAACATAAAATGTTGAAGATGGGTCAGGATACCAACGAAAAGGCTATGATGGAAGTTTTCAAACCTGTAACAACACCTCTTCAGCAGCTGGTGAATCAGTCGCTGAGACAGGAGACCATCAAGAGCGAAATTCAAGAGCCGCCCACGAAACGGGAATTTCCGCAAGAGAACGCGCGGGAGTCGGATGAGAACTCTTTTGTCTCGGCTGACGATGAATCCTACGACGAGAATGAACCTGTCACCCCCTTGAAGCGTGAAACGTCCACCGCGGTTGGCAACGATTTGTCTCAAACGTATCTTCGAATGTTCGAAACAAACGAAGCGAAAGCCTTGGACACTTCGTACGGTGTTCGTAGATTGAAGGGTGACGTTTTAAAGATTGGGAACTCTGAATTGACTTTTGACAACGATGTCATTCGCATTGGGAACACGAGTTATCAATCAACACCAGGCTTGCTCGAACTACTGTTCAAAAAGTCGCCCAGTGGCACCACGGTGAACCAGACTGATTTGGAGAATTATAGAAAAATCGTGGTCAACACGAACGCACATCGAAAGTATTACCGCAGTGATACGGCTATTCGGTCCGAGAATAGCGATAAATTCAAAAATATCATTTCGCAAATTTCCACCTCTGGGGGACAGAAGAAGGGTGAGGCCTTACCGCGTTTCAAAATCGTCGCAGGCAAGAAGAGTCAAACGGATTACGTGTATTGGGACGATCCCAATGAGCTAGTCGAACGACTTCGATTGCTCTACGCATCCCAGGCGGCCGGCAACACGAGCCACTCCAACGAAATTATTTCCATCATTGAGGAGTTGCGTGAGGCTGGAATTATATATTAGACTTTCTCATCATTTGTCCGAGCTCATTTTCAAAATGAGCGTTGACGTGTTTGGTCGACAATTGACGAGGGTGAAGAGTGGTGGTCTGTCGGGAAACCGCGGTCCTCCCGGTTACGGTTTCAAAAAAACCCTAGACGGACAGTACGATATGGATAACAAGAGATTGAGCAACCTCGCGGATCCTGTGGAACAAAATGATGCAGCGTCCATAAGGGTGGTGCAAAGCGCTGTACGGCAAGAAACTCAACTCTTACACCAAAATATGACATTTTTGCGAAACGAGGTGAAAAATGTGGGTAAGAGGATCGAATCTCTCGAAAACCTTACCACTCGCCATTCTCAACTCATTTCACAACTGGAGGAGAAGCTGACAACATCGGAGAAAATCAACGAGAGTGAAAACAATTTTATGATAAGAAGCCTGGAATCGAGTGTGAACGAAACTCTGAAACGCCTTGAAGCGGACAACAAGACCGGTCAAGACTTGGCATTCCACAATTCCGGAATAATAGTGCGATTGGACGAACGACTGACCAGACTGGAGGATGGAGACAAAAAGCTAGCGTTGGTGGAGGAACTTCATAAGCCTGCACGAAGAAATTATCCGCGTCGCCGCGTTATCATGCGAGGAGTGGATGAGACCTGGCAGGCTGATCTCGTGGATATGAATGCTTATGCGAAATACAACAATGACTACAAATACCTTCTAACGATCATAGATATTTTTTCGAAATTTGCCTGGGCAGTACCGATTAAGACCAAGAGTGGAAAGGATGTGACACATGCTATGAACTCTGTTCTCAAGGAGGGTCGCGTGCCGAAGAAATTGCACGTTGATCGCGGTAAAGAATTTTATAACGCCGACTTCAAGGCTCTCCTAGAACGACACGGTATCAAGCTATATTCAACCTTCAGCAACCTGAAAGCATCGATCTGTGAGCGTTTTAATCGTACGCTGAAAAGTAACATGTGGAAGCGTTTTTCTCTCCGAGGAAATTACAAGTGGATAGATATTGTGTCGGATCTGATGCTGACTTACAACAACACCAAGCACCGTACAATTGGAATCAAACCGAATGAGGTTACAGCTCGAAACGAAAAGACTCTCCTGCGCATCGTGTACGGGAAATTTCAAGTTAATCGAACGCGGAAAAAGAAGTTCAAGCTGGGTGACAAAGTTCGGGTTAGTAGGAATAAACATACGTTTGACAAAGGCTACACACCCAACTGGACAACTGAAATATTTACTATAAGTAAGATAGAGAATACTGATCCTGTCACATACAAACTCGTCGACTATCAGGATCAACCGATCGAAGGTGGCTTCTACGAAGAGGAACTCTCCAAAGTCAAACACCCTGATGTTTACCTGGTGGAGAAAGTGTTGCGGAAACGTGGCAGTAAACTGTTTGTAAAATGGTTAGGTTTTGATAATTCACACAACAGCTGGATAAATAAGGCAGATATGTAATTTTTTTTATTCAATAAAGATACATAAATATGTCTTACATATAAAGTTTTTTCATTCATTTACGATAACCCCATGGTACGGTGTCGGTAGTGTTGGGGAGAATAACCCTCTTATCATCGCACCAACTGAGTGCTATTTTCTTTTGTAATACGGTATGAACCTCATGTTTTTTACTCCTAATGAGATACTGAGATTTAACTAAATTTTCCTGTTGCACGAGACACTTTTTGTAATCATCGAACATTATTTTTCTCAACGTCGCCGCCTTGATACCTTTTGCTCGCTTTTGCTCTTTATCTTCCCCAAAAATTTTAAAGGTGTACAATTTCGCTCTTAATCCTACAAATTCTTTCATAATCTTCCCGTTACACTCATCCTTCATTAAACCTACCACTTTCTTATTCATTAATGGGATTCCATAGATATTATCGAGCGGGTAATCAGATGTATCAAATTTGTGTGAATCACGTTTGATGTACTCGTATATGTCGGGGACAGTGAAGTGATACAGAAGACTATCTGTGTCCGTGTACAATAGCTTTGATCGATCGGCAAAGGTACGTTTCACGTAGTTGTAGTGAAAATCGTAGATGAAGATCTTGGACAGATCGAGGATGGAAAATCCAGCGTAAATGGGTTTATTAAAGTGTATTTTAACCTTACTGAGCTCGATAATTACTATGTCATTATCAAATACGGTACAGCTGTGAAAATTCGGTTTTGCGATGAGTGCTTTGGCTCCGTACCTCCCCTCCCACTTTGTCACTAATTTAACATCTTTTTGCTTTCTTACGTTTTCCATAGTCTTACCGAATACCGCGTTATTCATCAATTTAAAGAAATTCTTCTCAAACTCGTTATTAGACATTTTTCTCAAATCAGTGTTCAGATCTATATACGGTTTCAACCACGGAGATTGTTCAAATTTTAAGATTCTATGAATTTTCGATATTTTCATTTCCAGGCTTAAGTATTGTTTCAAATTCTGGTAGTGAACAACGTATTTCTTTTTCGGATAAAGAGTAGTCATTAATTTGGAATTTTTACTGTGCGAGGGTGTATAGTGTTCGGGGCAAAGAGGTAGATCCTTGTGTGTTTCGTGAAGCTCCAGAGGATACTCCAAGTCCACTTCAAGAATGTATCCTACATGTGAATTATCGGGAATATTACAAACATTAATCGGTTCGTATTCCCACTGGAAAGATCCACGAGGTAGGCACTGACTCATCGCTCCGCCGTACAGATTGTTTACATCGAAATACATGAGGTAGGATTCCTCTTTGCTGGAATCAAAGTCCTCGCCCATATATCTATTGTTACTCTCAGCGTGCCGGTTTGAGCACTGAGCCACACCACCCCGAATCCCCTTTTGGATAAACAAGAGCATCTCCACATCGGTGAGGAGTTCTAGCTCAACGCGCGTGGACTTGAGCATCGCGTCGAAGGCGAGTCCAGGAGCGGTGTAATAGTGCAGAGGATCCAGACTATACGTAGAATGACAGTTACGACGAAAATTTTCAAAAATGTCCGCTAGGAGTAGAACATCCGTTTTCAAATATAAATCAGAGTATTCGCCCAGCGTACCAATAATAAACGTGTCCCAGACTTTTATTGCATGTCGATAATTCACTTCCGAGACATTGGTGTCGTTCAATTTTGAATAGAATTTTTCAATTGGCGGTAATTTTTTCTCGTCAAGCTTTGCCCAACTATCTATATTTTCGTAGGGAAATACCCCTTTTCTCGTAAGCAACTCGAATTCCTCTGCGCTATTACACAACTTTCGTACAATTGTTTTATTATTATTATTCAGATACGATGCCAGTTTGTCTAAACTACTTGCCATAAACCGACACGAATCGATAAATCGTAGGCTTACATTTGTACCTTGAATCTTTTTTGTGAAGGAAATGTACCGTTCTTTGTTGACCGGAAGAAGACTCAATTCACCGTCAAACAGTGTTGCCAAACCTTTGATTAAAAAGTGCGAATCATAGCCGGACAGATTGTGAAAAACTACTGGAATAATATGTGAAGTTTTATAATTCAAATTACAGCCCGGATGCGCCACGCCGCGGTACTTGCCTGTGAAATGACAATGATCGCGATGTTTCTCATCCGTCGGCGTGAACGGTTTCTCGCAAATATGACATATTTTAGTATTATGCAAATCTTGTATTTCCGCGCTAGTGAGTTGCATCGGTACGTTTCTTTCGAGGTAAAAATTTGTTAACTCTGCCAATTTTTGTAATTTATCGACGAACCATTGGATGCAATCGGGATCACGTTTCATTTCAAATTTTGAAAGAGAATCGTCGAAGGTACAGTGTAGATAGAACGCTGTACTATGTGGAATATGCTTTTCGTACAAGGTTTCATTCTCCGTCGGCTCAAGGATACACTCTATATCAGCGTATACGACGAACGGTACAAACTCCTTATATCTATAATTTCTAAAACTTAAAATCTTATCTTGTTCTTTCGGTAATATCATCTTACACTTGTTTATATTTTCACAGTCTTGCTTATGTCTTTCGTAGGAGGCTTGAATTTGGAAATGACACAAACATCTATCACACAGAAATTTCGCGCCGTTATGTTTCGATAGTTGTGAACTTAACAATCTGGATAGATTTTTGATCCAAGCAAAGTGGAAAACGAATTGACCATTGATTTCTGTACAACTATCTATAGCAATAAGGTGGATAGTAGGTTTATCTGACTTATTTTTACTCAAATAAAGGGGTACTATTTCACTAGGCTTCTTCGGTTCGGTTTCCACACCGTAAACGTTAATTGTTAGACAATTGATTCGTTCAAATTTCGCAATATCTTTCAAAGCTATAGGAAACTTGATACCCTCACATTTGAATATCGTGTTATGATGGGGATAAGAAGTTGTTCGATCAACATGATTATCTGCAGGATAAAGAGCTGCAACGACGGCCCACAGAAAGCAGAATTCATCGCTGTTCTTGACGTTCACCACAGCTTTCTTCTTCTGTATATCCAGAGGTAGATCCGCGTAGGTAGATAATCCTCCCCGTAGCGGCTTGTAGCGATTGATATTAATCATTAGGTTAACAATGTCGATCAATGTCCAACCGGAGTCTTGCTCTTGAAAATCCTCAACTTTTACCAGGAGACGATCAATGAGATTCTCATCGAACCATCTCTTAATATTCGTTGCCCGAAGGATAACTTCATTTTTTGTGTTAAAAAATTTCATCTCTTCGACGGTTTCACAGTTTTTCAAGATGGAAAACTTGCAAGCCAGTATACCGTTCACTTTCAGATTACCTCCTTGCCGTAGAGAATTCTTTAATCGTACGATAGCTAAGTTTTTCGAATCCTGCAAGAAAGATCTCAGATCTTTGTGACGTAGATTTATAATAACACCAGTGCGTATTCGTCCTTTAAATACAGATTCCAAGTCCTTCCACTGAACTCTGTCTTTTATCCTTCTTCTCGATGTTCCGATACCTTGACCACTTCGTTGTTTGTCTTTGAATTTCTCGCCAAACGATTGAAGTATGGAAACTGTTGTTACAATTCTATGTCTCTCTCCAACAGAAAGAGTAACTGTTCTCAAGATTTTATTCAAGAGTCTGATATTGCGAATACACAACTTTTTCCATCGCTCGATTTGATGAGGTGACGCACCGTCCAGCAGTTTATAAGCACTTTCTACAATGTTGATCAACTTTAAACACGTTTGAGCATCCATTTCAGAGTCTATACTTTACTTCAGGGTAAATAAATGAAAAGTTTAGAGAGAACAACTTTTTGATATGTACAATTAAAATTTAAATATCAACTCATTGTTGAACCCCGACTTTCAGGAAATCGGTGTAGTAAAAGAGATGAATCATAATTTACAAATAAAGAAATTCACACTTGTATTCACACAGCGTAAGCGTAGACGATTTTCGGCAGCAGCAGTTTCGTGTATTTGTAATTGATCCTCGTCATCGTTAAATGCCTTTGATATTCTGTTTGGTAGAAACATCATGAAACTATCCTCGATTTCTACCATAGTTTTAGGACCGAATTTGGTGGTAACAGATTTAAACGATGAAACTTTGTAATCTTTCCCAACCTCCAGCTCTGATATTTTTCTCGTAGGTAGAGAATCATCCATGCGGCAGACTTTGTTTATATTTTCGGAAGCCATTTTGGAGATAAAAATTCAAGATAGACGAAGCTTCTTAAAGAGTTTACACCGTCTTGCACGACTAAAATTTGAATGACTGAAAATTGCTACGAATACGTCGTTTTTATAGACGGTGAAATCAAATATGTGTGCGTCCGTGCTCCATATTCCTGGAAAAGCTTACTATTCGAAAGATTTTATTCGAAAAAGTTTCTTTTTACCGTTTCTGCATTCGTTTCTTTACGTGGCAATTTGAAAAGGGGGATTCAGTTTCATATAGATTGCAATACCGTTAGTACCTAATATAGAATATGTACCGTTAATATTCGTATAGAATATAACGTTGAGCTACTCATAATGAATCACTCTGGTTCATTCAAGATAACGCGTACTCGAAATTGTTTAGAATATTCGAGCGTTATATTATACAGCTAGGCATATGATTATTTTCTTCCTAGATTATCTAACTATAAGCTATTCGCGACGTTCCATTCGAGTGTATATAATGTGATACTCCAAAAGTAAGTACATATATAGATATTTGTATGGTTGTGTATGACTGTTTTTCGAGGGGGCGTGCACACTACCACAAAAAATGCATACCCGTCTCATTAGCATCTTACAGTTCAAAGAGGTAAGTTCAAATATAGTACAGTGAATTTTAAAAATTGTGAATTCTTAAACGTGAGTTTTTAATTTATTGATTTTTTCGGATTTTAGCGCTGAAAACAAAAGAAAATTGCATTCAGTAAGTATCGTTCTTCTTGGATATCAGAGTCTACGTTATGTGACAGTTTATAATTGATATTTCATATTAAAGATATGGATCCTCAAAGATTCGGTGAGCAGGAGGAGGAAGAGCCCTGGGGAGGATGGGAGGATGATGGGCGCGACGAGGGCTATGAGAGCGGAGACGACGTGAGGTGGGTTCAAAGTTAATTTCAAGAAAAGTATTTTTCGTAACACGTGCACCGAAAGTGGGGTTTTTTTGTCCTCATTTGAGAGCGGAAAATAAGTCTTTTTGAGTCAGGATCTGATTCGTTAGTTTTTTAGGTCCGAGGACAAAAATGCTGGTCAAAAATGAAAATATTCGTCCTCCAGTTCTGAACGCCGCCACCATGCTGCGACGTCGATTTCGGTCGATTTTGGTAGATCGGCTAGCCAGTTAGAATATATATCAGTAGGTTGATTGAATCCTGACTCAAAGACTCATTTTCCGCTTCTAAATGAGGACAAACCCCACTTTCGGTGCACTTGTTACGAAAAATATGGTATGCAGCATGGACAGATTGACAGTAATTTTTGACGCGGGTGAAGTTGGCTGCACTCGACTGTGGCTCGGGCTTCGCCCTCGCCGTCGTCTCGTGCAGCCAACTTCACCCTGGTCAAAAATTACTGTCGTTCGGTCCTTGCAGCATAATATACTATATTTGTTCATTATATTAATTAATGTCATTGATTTTTTATTTTCAGAGGACCACCAACAAATAACAAATCGGCCCTTTTCAGGGCCACCAAAGAATACGCACATGAACGATGATCGAACTGCGCTCACGACGACGAAGCTACGGAACATCGGGCTCGCGTCATTTCAGAAATCAGCTCGCATAATTCAGAAACGTCATTTCAGAAATTCAGAAACGTCATTTCAGAAAATCAGCAATTCAGAAATGTCATTTCAGAAATCAGAAATGTCATTTCAGAAATCAGCTAGCAGAAATCAGGTTGCATAAATTATTCAGGCCCCGTTAGTCGGAAGACACGCGCGAGTGATCGGTGCCAGGGAGGTCGGCCGGCCCTCGCGGACAGATCACGGGGTGACCCCCCTAGATCCCGTTAGCCTCGCGAAAAATTGTATCGAAAAAGGGTGGGGGGGCAGGTTGTCGCTAATGGGGGGCGGTAGATCCCGGGGGCGACCCGCAGATCCCGTTAGCTCCGCAAAATGTGAAATAATCGAAAAGAGTGGGGCAGGTTGCCGCTAATTAGGGGCGTTCATCGCGATAGATCCCGTTAGAATTTGCGAAAAATCATCGATCTTACCGTTAGGGGGCGGGAGGTTTACACCAATCGGAACACAGGGAGCTTCAGGACGTTTTCAAAAATTGCGAAATAATCAATTAGCGGGGCGGGTTATCGCTAATTAGGGGCGGCCATTGCGATAGATCCCGTTAAAATTGTGAAACCATCGATCTTAGGGGGCGACCCTTGCAGCCGGTGGGGAGATTTTTGACCAATCAGAACACAGGAGAGTTCTGGACCAGCATTTTTGTGACGTCATGACCTAGATTGGTCCAGAACTCTCCTTGTCTCACTACTAAAGAAAATAGTCGGTTTTTTTGCGCCACCCTAATGATCACACATGATCATATGTAGATATTAGATCAAATACGATCATACATGATCATACATGCTCATTGCTCATATCTGATCATGTATGATCTGATATGATCTTGCAGGACCATTTTTCGGATCTGATCAAATATGATCATGTATGACCATGTATAATCGTATATGATCATGCATGATCAGACAGTACCTTTATTTCGGATCTGAACAGATCTGAGCATTCATACATGTTATACAGTACAGATTGAGTTAAAGAATGATACAACAGTTTATGGATCGATCAAGTATTTTTTAGAAACTACAGATAAATTACTATGCTTCGTAATTGACTGTTTTACTGTCGAACACACAAAAATATTTTATCATTTAAACAAGCGTTTTAAAATCGACCATATTGTACCAATAAAAAAAAGTAATTTGCCAGCACTGATTAAATTAGACGAAATAAAGTTTATGTGTCATTCAATTCGAGTAGGTAATTTTGTTTGTAGACGACCAAATTTGTTAAAAAGAAATTGGTAGATATGTATATTCATAATAATAATTATGTGTAACATAAATTGATAATAAATATATACAGGATGTCCCAGAATTAACCAACGCCGTATTGACATTACTTTTCGCCCTAGGCTAGGTAGCAACTCCCCCCCCCCCCCCCCCCCCCCCTTCTCAGGTGAAATTTTTTTTTATTGCGTCACGTGTTTTCTGCGGACTTTTTTTTCGACGACCGCGCACCGCATGATCATACACGGGGTCATATATGAGTTCATATATTATCATGCATGAATAGACGTGATCATATCTGAGCATTATTTCCGTACACAGCTGCAGATATGATCATGTATGAAATCATGTATGATCATATCTGAACTCAGATACGATCATATCTG
Organism: Tenthredo notha; assembly: GCA_914767705.2. Lineage (NCBI taxonomy): Eukaryota > Metazoa > Arthropoda > Insecta > Hymenoptera > Tenthredinidae > Tenthredo > Tenthredo notha. Next base: position 9,624,417 of record OU611914.1, on the reverse strand, counting down.
TTCATGTGGGATCATGTATGAGTTCATATATTATCATGTATGAATAGACGTGATCATATCTGAGCATTATTTCCGTACACAGCTGCAGATATGATCATGTATGAAATCATGTATGATCATATCTGAACTCAGATACGATCATATCTGTTCATGTGGGATCATGTATGAGCTCATGTATGATCATATCTGAACTCAGATACGATCATATCTGTTCATGTGGGAACATGTATGAGCTCATGTATGATCATATGTGATCATATCTGAGCTCGGATATGATCACATATGATCATATCTGAGCATTTTTCCCGGGACTCTATGAGTTTGTATGCTTACCTTTTGGCCTGGCCACGGCATCTTACACGTTCACTAAAATTCTCACGCCTATGGTAGCAGAGCTTTGTAAAAAAGGCATCCTTTTAGTAGTGTACTTAGATGATATCTTAATTATTGGAAGATCCTACGAAGAGTGTAAGGAAAACGTACAAGAAGTTTGCAGAGGCTTGCGAGAATTAGGTTTCATTTTAACCCTTTGTGGCACACATTTTTCCTTGCGTTCAATTGGCTGGAAATTTGTCACTCGGGGGTTTTCGGTGTCGCTGATGACGAATCTGAGCTCAGAATTTCAAAATTCAAAATGGCGGATCCAATATGGCGGACAAAAGTACAAAAAGTTGCTTGATGGAAGTGAAATTTGTCACTCGGGGGTTTTTGGTGTCGCTGATGACGAATCTGAGCTCAGAATTTCAAAATTCAAAATGGCGGATCCAATATGGCGGACAAAAGTACAAAAAGTTGCTTGATGGAAGTGAAATTTGTCACTCGGGGGTTTTTGGTGTCGCTGATGACGAATCTGAGCTCAGAATTTCAAAATTCAAAATGGCGGATCCAATATGGCGGACAAGAGTACAAAAAGTTGCTCGATGGAAGTGAAATTTGTCACTCGGGGGTTTTTGGGGTCGCTAATGACGAATCTGAGCTCAGAATTTCAAAATTCATAATGGCGGATCCAATATGGCGGACAAAAGTACAAAAAGTTGCTTGATGGAAGTGAAATTTGTCACTCGGGGGTTTTTGGTGTCGCTGATGACGAATCTAAGCTCAGAATTTCAAAATTCAGAACGGCGGATCCAATATGGTGGACAAAAGTACACAAAGTTGCTCGATGTGAGTAAAAATGGGCACTCGGGGGTTTTTGGGGTCGCTGATTACGAATCTGAAGTCGGAATAATGAAATTTTCACAACCAAGATGGCGGACTCACTTTTCCAAAAAATAGACGTAGAGCACTAAAAACTTGTACTCGGGGGTTTTTGGGGTCGCTAATGACAAATCTAAGCTCAGAATTTCAAAATTCAGAACGGCGGATCCAATATGGTGGACAAAAGTACACAAAGTTGCTCGATGTGAGTAAAAATGGGCACTCGGGGGTTTTTGGGGTCGCTGATTACGAATCTGAATTTGGAATTTCGAAATTCTGAGCTCAGATTCGTAATCAGCAACCCTAAAAACCCCCGAGTTCCCATTTTTACTCACATCGAGCAACTTTGTGTACTTTTGTCCACCATATTGGATCCGCCGTTCTGAATTTTGAAATTCTGAGCTTAGATTCGTCATTAGCGGCACCAAAAACCCCCGAGTGACAAATTTCACTTCCATCAAGCAACTTTTTGTACTTTTGTCCGCCATATTGGATCCGCCATTATGAATTTTGAAATTCTGAGCTCAGATTCGTCATCAGCGACCCCAAAAACCTCCGAGTGACAAATTTCACTTCCATCAAGCAACTTTTTGTACTTTTGTCCGCCATATTGGATCCGCCATTATGAATTTTGAAATTCTGAGCTCAGATTCGTCATCAGCGACCCCAAAAACCTCCGAATGACAAATTTCACTTCCATCAAGCAACTTTTTGTACTTTTGTCCGCCATATTGGATCCGCCATTATGAATTTTGAAATTCTGAGCTCAGATTCGTCATCAGCGACCCCAAAAACCTCCGAGTACAAGTTTTTAGTGCTCTACGTCTATTTTTTGGAAAAGTGAGTCCGCCATCTTGAATCCGCCATCTTGGATGTAAAAATGTTGAAATTCTGACTTCAGCTTCGTAATCAGTGACCCCAAAAACCCCCGCGTAATAATTTTTAGAATGATTGAATGAAAAACAAAGCGAAAATTGATTTTTTTCTTCAAAAAAGAGCTTTTTACGCCATTTGTTTATTTATAACTAATTAACAATAAATATTAATTTTTGTTATTTATTATGATAGAGAAACATTTTAGCTGATAGAAGAATGTATAATCACTAATATATACCCATAAATACAATTTTTATACGCAAAAATCTAAGACGCAATAGGTGGTCAATATATTGACCACCAAGCCACAAAGGGTTAAATGAGAAAAAGTGTAAATTATTACCTGTCAAGAGGTGCAGGTTTTTGGGCTTTATTTTTGATTCTGAAAAGATGGTTCTAGAACTTCCAGAGAACAAGAGAAGTAAGGTAGAAGCTTTCATTCAAAGATTTCGTCGAAGAAATTCATGTAAGATTCGCGAGTTTGCGGAATTCGTGGGTACACTTGTAGCTTGCTGCCCGGCAATAAGATGGTCTGGGCCACACCAAGAGACTCGAGAGGATTCGATATCCAGCCCTAAAAAAGAATTCTGGCTGTTACGATGGCGTGATGAAGATTCCTGACTTGTTGCAACCAGAATTTACTTGGTGGTCAAAAGCCATATATGTTCACCCTGCAGCTCATTTAAGACAAATAAATATAAATATGAAATTTTTAGCGACGCTTCCCTATCGGGATGGGGAGCAGTTTGCGGTGACGAAAGAACACATGGGTTTTGGAGGCAGGAAGAGAGAGATCATTTCATATAAATATTCTAGAGTTGACGGCGGCCTTTTTCGCTCTAAAATGTTTCGTCAAAGAGGAAAGGGGCTGTAATATTCTTCTACGATTGGATAATACAACGGCAATAGCGTACGTCAACAAAATGGGCGGCATACGATTTGAAAGGTTGAACGCTTTAGCGAGAAAGATCTGGGAATGGTGCGAGCTACGCGAGATTTGGCTAACGGCTTCTCACATTAATACTAACGATAACGTCGAGGCCGACTTTGAGTCGCGGAGATTAGAAGATGAAACAGAATATAGCTTAGCCGACTGGGCCTTCAATGGAATAATTGACGCGTTTGGGCAACCGGATATCGATCTCTTTGCTTCTCACGTGAATACAAAATGTAATCGTTACGTATCGTGGGTTCGGGACCCACAGAGTGAAGCAGTAGATGCATTCACGATCGACCGGTCGCGGTTCTCTCTTTTTTACGCATTTCCTCCGTTCGCGCTCATACTGCGAGTATTGAGAAAGGTGCAGGAAGAGGGAGCAGAGGGTATCATGATTGTGCCGGACTGGCCGGCTCAACCGTGGTATCCGCAGTTTCGCTCTGTCGTTGCTGGTAAAATAATTAAGATCGGTCCTGAAAAATCTTTACTTTTGTCACTCGACAGAGGTCCTCACCCACTGTGGAAGCAGCTTACCCTGGTGGCCGGAATTGTTTACGAAGAGCATTTCAACTAGGCAATATTCCAGAGGAAGCTAGAGACATTATGATCAACTCGATACGAGAATCTTCACTGAAACAATATGATAGTGCTCTACGAAAATGGTGGAGATTTTGCGTTAAAGAAAAGGTCGACCCGTATAAGCCATCGACTGCGGATGTTTTAAAGGCGTTAGCGGAGGAATTCAAAACAGGAACTGCCTATAGCGGTCTTAATACTCTCCGATCGGCGATATCGTTGCTGGTAGGGCCACACATAGGGCAAGACCACAACATTCGGAGACTATTCAAAGGAATAGCTGAGACTCGTCCACCGAAGCCTAGATATGATCGTACGTGGGATCCACGTATAGTGTTGGATTACCTTAAGGGCCTAGGAAGGAATGAAGACATGCCATTGGACAGGCTGGCAATAAAGACGGTGACACTGCTCGCATTGGTCACAGGTCAAAGAATGCAAACATTGGCTTTGATTCGCGTGGAAAATATAAAATGGCAAGGAGAGGCACTGTGGATTGAGATTCCAGACACGGTTAAAACATCGGAATTAAATAAAAAACAGCCCCTTCTAAAGTTACCAGTATTCAAAAGAGAAGAGGCCATTTGTCCAGTTACAACAGTACAGGACTATATCGAGCGGACAAAAGCTATCAGAGGAACATATGAATCACTCTTCATCACGGCAAGAAAGCCTTATAAGGCCGTTGGATCTCAGAGTCTGAGCAGATGGGTGAAGAAGGCGCTAGGTGAGAGCGGAATCGATACGCAAATCTTTGCGGCTCATAGCACCAGGCACGCATCTTCATCTACTGCTAAAGCTAAAGGAGTGAGCATTGATGTCATTAGGGGGACGGTTGGCTGGTCGAAGAAATCAGAGATGGAAATTAATTAAAAAATTAGTAGGTAAGGAATTATTATTATTATTTTTTTCACCCGCTGACGTAAAATTTCGGAAGCCCGGGGAATTTCACCATGCACGTTGAATGGCTAAAGCGATATACTGCCTGAAAATTTATTTGTTTCGCGAAATTCCTAAGTTAACAGCAAGAGAAGAGAAAGCGATTTCTGAAATCTGCTTGTTTATCGTTCTGGTTTACATAAAAACGTGGTTCACAGCACCTCTTGCAGCAAGAGCTCCCAATCACGATCTACAGTTTTTAAAAAAACTGTGTGATTATCGTACCGCAGACTCCGATTTATACCAAGTAACTGTAGAAAAATTCAAAAAACATCTTAGGCATTTGAACCCTGAAACTACCGCGTTATCGTTTTTCGATGATGAGTTGTCTGTGAGTATGAAAAGTAGAATGGTAACCGCGGTGGATGAAAATGTGGATCAAAATATTGAATATCCTAAACGATTGTACCTCAATCTAAATGATGTTCAAAATTTATACGATAAGGCTTGGACTACTTCATAAATTCTCAGTCGTTAAATTTTTCTGATAGGTTTGAAATAGACAAACAGTTTTTAAAAACCGATATTTCAACCTGGTCGAAAAATGAAAATTATCAAAAGGGTTTGAGAATAGTAAAGAAATTGAAGGTTCTTAATGACGCGGCCGAAAAAGGTGTTCGTTTGATTGAAGATTATAATAATATTCTAACCAAAAGCGAGGAACAGAAACAATACATCGTATAACTCGTGAGTGAGTATCGATAACAATTCCCCAACCCTAACAAAGAGACGGTACGCAAAAAATTCTGAATCGAAGACTGTAGAATAAATGGATGTGACGATACAAATGTAATGTTGAGTCTCATTTTTGTAATTCAATAAAAGACTATTCATTTTCAAAGGATGTTAGACGTTCGATTTTCTCATTATTAAATTCAGTCTTATATTGGGCGTTTTTTCGCGAGCCTCTGGTATCATTCGGTATAGGTACCAAAGGGTACCAATACATAGTTTCCACTATTATTCTGGTACACTTCGATACCTATACCAGAGGTTCGCGAAAAAACGCCTATTATGAATGCGAAGGTGTTACGTCCGGACCTGCGTACGTATTCATTCTCCTCGCCTATTGATTTCAATAATTCCTTACCTACTAATTTTTTAATTAATTTCCATCGAGTTCGGTTCAAATTATACAGATTAACAATGAAAAGATAATACAAGCCTTTTAGGATCGAAAAAAGTATAATTTTTCCAAAACTAGAATCTGTCGGCAGCGGTTACTCTGTGAAATATGATTGTAGATGGCTGAAAAAATGTGTAGATACTCACTAAGTATGACACTCTAAAGTGACGAAATAGTGGATTTTTCCAGCGCACCACAGGCACGGAAAAAAAGAAGAATTTTTTCGACGAGAAATCCCATGTTAATCCAATGAGCGAAAATGCGGGCTCACAGGCGCCTTTTTCCATTGAGCTACAGAGCTCAAATTTCACCCAGATTATTATTTATTTATTTCGAACTGATCTAGGGGTTGTCATGGTCAAAGTTCCATTGACCCCCAAATAAGGGTCACCCTAATAACTATGAACTGAGAAAGCGTTCTATTATTTGGACCTCACTTATTAATTCAAAAAAAATTATATATTTCTCACATTTTTTCTCGATCAAATCTTTCTTTGGCATGCCTCAGCCAATTTTTAATCGGCACGGAAATATCGTCAACAGTTGCTTTTGGTGTTTGCATTCTGATCACATGAGCGTAGGATACGTATTCGTCCTGTACCGATCAGGACTTTTGATCAATTACGAGACGCGGTGGTAAATGCGTGGAACATCATTCCACAGGCACGCATACGACGGTACATTAACATGCGCGAAAGACTTCAAGAAGTCGTGAGAAACCGCGGAGGTAACACGCGGTTTTAGCAGACATCTTATCGCGCACGTGAGAGGCAAGGGGACTCACGTGAAACAAGCACCCCGAAAGTGAGAGGCAAGGGGGCTCACTTGAAGCAAGCACCCCGAAAGTGAGAGGCAAGGGGAATCACTGAAAATAAACACCCCGAAGGGATCAGACTCCCGCTACGTCCACGTCGTTGATCCTGGGTAACGCCAAAAGCGGGAAGCATTCATACACAGGTCGGAAGGAGTTTCAAATTTTTGGAAATTTCGAATTAAAGTTTGATCTGATGATAAAGCACCTGGAGCACGTCCAAAATGGTCCGCAAGAAATTGTTCTACCATAAAATGTTCAGAAGTTATAGCAAATTAAAGATCTTTTGCAGTAGTCTACTTCAAACTGTCGTAACTCGGCGAAAAAAAATCGTACGGAGATCGATAGCTAGAGAATTTGAAATAGAAGAGCTTGAGCTTTTTGAAAATCATAGCAGTATTCAATTTCCGATAAGTTTGAATAGAGTTTTGGGGGTCGGATTTAACCCTAATTTTCAATGCATTTTAACCTATGCACTTCTGTGGTAAAAGTGAGCTGAACCCTTTAAAATTGAGAGAAAAATTAATTTGATACGAGCATCTTGAAGAAGATGAAATTACCTAAAAATCGGTGTGTAGAATATTGTTCTACCATGACTCTGTCGGAACCCGTGTAGAAATTTGTTCGGGATGGCCTGACCAATGTTGGGGCCCCGATCAGAATGAATTGTTGCGGCCACAACAACATGTCCTCACCACTACCTGATCAGGGCCTTATCAGGTTTTGATCAAACATCCCTAAAAACATGATTCTCATCGTTTGACGAGGCCAGTGGACGAGGGCCCGGTTAGGAATTGATCGGATTTCCTTAATAATTGAAGCTAAGGTTTCAATGGCGGGCCAGTAGGCCAGGCCCTGATCAGGAATTGATCGGATGTCCTTCAGATTGAAAGTTGAGGTTTCGATGGGGGGTCAGTAAGCCAGGCCCTGGTCAGGAATTGATCGGATGTCCTTAATAATTAAAGCTAAGGTTTCAATGGGGGGCCAGTAGGCCAGTCCCTGATCAGGAATTGATCGGATGTCCTTCATATTGAAAGTTGAGGTTTCGATGGGGGGTCAGTAAGCCAGGCCCTGGTCAGGAATTGATCGGATGTCCTTAATCATTAAAGCTAAGGTTTCAATGGGGGGCCAGTAGGCCAGGCCCTGATCAGGAATTGATCGGATGTCCTTCATATTGAAAGTTGAGGTTTCAATGGGGGGTCAGTAAGCCAGGCCCTGGTCAGGAATTGATCGGATGTCCTTAATAATTAAAGTTGAGGTTTCGATGGGGGGTCAGTAAGCCAGGCCCTGGTCAGGAATTGATCGGATGTCCTTCATAATGAAAGTTGAGGTTTCGATGGAGGGTCAGTAAGCCAGGCCCTGGTCAGGAATTGATCTGATGTCCTTAATAATTAAAGCTAAGGTTTCAATGGGGGGCCAGTAGGGCAGGCCTTGATCAGGAATTGATCGGATGTCGTTGACTGAAAGTTAATAGCAATGGTGTTAATACGTTATTATTGGAGGTAGGAAAGGGGATGGAGGGAGGGGGGGCCACCCGCCCACCCACTTCCCCCCCTTCCTCCAGGGGGTTATTTGGACTAAGTCCACTGCTCGAGTTTAAATTCATCTCGACGTTTCGGGCGCTGAAATCTGCTCCCGTCCTCAGGATGGTAGTCTGGCGACTTCCCATGGCAGAGTGATCAAATTCCGTGCTCCCACCGGTATATATAGGTTCGTTGTTGGTGGCGCCAGCTATGACTGGTGGCGCCGCCTTGGCTTGCTCATGGCCTCCCTCACCTCATCCCTGTACAAAGGTAACCAGAGTTTGTTAAGTTCTATGCTGGGTTGACTTACAGCATTTGGTGTGACTGCTATGCAGGCTGACTCCTTCAATTTCCGTTTGATAGGATTGGATTCCTTCAACAATATCCGGGCATCATCCCATTGGAAGTAGTGTTCATTCTCCCAGGCGTGATCGGCCAATCTCGATTTCGATCGTTCGCCCATTTTAACGTTTTTCCGGTGTTCCTGGATGCGAATGTTTAATGGCCTTCCAGTTTCGCCGATATACACATCCCCACATTGGCATGGAATTCCATATACACACTCCTTGCTCTCTTGCGCAGTCTGTCGGGGCTTGGTTTCTGTCAACAAGCCACGCGAAGTGGATGTTGATTTGAAACGTACCTCGATGTCATGTGCTCTGCATATGCGACGGATCTTCTCCGCAGTCCCCGCTATATAGGGGATCGTCATGGCAAACCGGACTTGTGGGTCCGATATGTTGACGATACCTTCGCGATCTGGCCGCATGGAAAAGTAGAATTACAGGTTTTCAAAGACCACATAAACAACGTAAGGGAGTCGATCCATTTCACAATGGAAGTTGAAGACAACAATACGCTCCCATTTCTGGATACATTAGTAGAGAGAGGGTGGGGAAATACCTTGCAAACGAGCGTCTACCGGAAACCCACGCACACGGGAAAATATCTAGATTACCAGTCGAACCACTCAGGGAGCACGAAGAAAGGTGTGGCGCAAAGTCTTATGGATCGTGCGTTCCAGATCAGTACGACCCCGGAAGGCCTAAGGAAGGAACTGGAAATAGTGCGAAAAGCTCTATGAAATAACGGCTATCCAGATAGTGTCATCCAAAAAGCGCAACAAAAAGCGCAGCACCGAACTACCATCACACAAGGAATGAGGTCGGAACACTCTATGAACGTCGGCACCCCGAGGTTTGCCATGACGATCCCCTATATAGCGGGGACTGCGGAGAAGATCCGTCGCATATGCAGAGCACATGACATCGAGGTACGTTTCAAATCAACATCCACTTTGCGTGGCTTGTTGACAGAAACCAAGCCCCGACAGACTGCGCAAGAGAGCAAGGAGTGTGTATATGGAATTCCATGCCAATGTGGGGATGTGTATATCGGCGAAACTGGAAGGCCATTAAACATTCGCATCCAGGAACACCGGAAAAACGTTAAAATGGGCGAACGATCGAAATCGAGATTGGCCGATCACGCCTGGGAGAATGAACACTACTTCCAATGGGATGATGCCCGGATATTGTTGAAGGAATCCAATCCTATCAAACGGAAATTGAAGGAGTCAGCCTGCATAGCAGTCACACCAAATGCTGTAAGTCAACCCAGCATAGAACTTAACAAACTCTGGTTACCTTTGTACAGGGATGAGGTGAGGGAGGCCATGAGCAAGCCAAGGCGGCGCCACCAGTCATAGCTGGCGCCACCAACAACGAACCTATATATACCGGTGGGAGCACGGAATTTGATCACTCTGCCATGGGAAGTCGCCAGACTACCATCCTGAGGACGGGAGCAGATTTCAGCGCCCGAAACGTCGAGATGAATTTAAACTCGAGCAGTGGACTTAGTCCAAATAACCCCCTGGAGGAAGGGGGGGAAGTGGGTGGGCGGGTGGCCCCCCCTCCCTCCATCCCCTTTCCTACCTCCAATAATAATGATCGGATGTCCTTCATAATGAAAGCTAAGGTTTCGATGGGGGGTCAGCAAACCAGGCCCTGGTCAGGAATTGATCGGATGTCCTTACTAATTGAAGTTGAGGTTTGAAGGGGGGCGCAGTAAGCCAGGGCCTGCTCAGGAATCGGTCGGACGGCCTCAGTAACAAATTTTCACGTTTTGACGGGTGCCAGTGAACCAGGGCCTGGTCTGGAATTTGTCGGATGTCTTCAATAACAAATCTTGAGGTTTTGACGTGGGACAAGTCAACTAGGGCGTGGTCTAGAATTGATCTGATGTCCTCAATAATTAAAGCTAAGGTTTCAATGGGGGGGCCAGTAGGCCAGGCCCTGATCAGGAATTGATCGGATGTCTTTTATAATGAAAGTTGAGGTTTCGATGGGGTCAGTAAGCTAGGCCCTGGTCAGGAATTGATCGGATGTCCTTAATAATGAAAATTGAGGTTTGAAGGGGGGCGCAGTAAGCCAGGGCCTGCTCAGGAATCTTTCGGACGGCCTCAGTAAAAAAATTTGACGTTTTGACGGGTGCCAGTGAACCAGGGCCTGGTCTGAAATTTGTCGGATGTCTTCAGTAACAAATCTTGAGGTTTTGAATTAGGACTATTCAACCAGGGCCTGGTCTGAAATTGATCGGATGTTCTCAATAATTAGAGTTGAGGTTTTAATGGGGGACAAGTAAATCTAGGCCCCGTTCAGGAATTGATCGGATGTCCTTCATAATCAAAGTTCAGGTTTTAACGGGGGGCCAGTAAGCCAGAGCCTGCTCGGGAATCGCTAGGATGTCCTCAGTAACAAATCTTGATGTTTTAATGGGGGACAAGTAAACCAGGCCTTGTCAGGAAGTGATCGGATGTCCTTCAAAATGAAAGTTGAGGGTTTAACGGGGGGCCAGTCAACCAAGGCCTGCTCGGGAATCGATCGGATATCCTCAGTAATGAATCGTCAGGTTTCAACAGGGGACTAGTTGACCAGGGCCTGCTCAGGAATTGATCATCTCAGAACATTGTTAGGCTTTTTGCAAACTTAATTCTATGGATACTACTTTTGTGCCAACGTAGGTCCTTGCGCCAGCTTTGAGCACAAGTGATTTGATAGATTGAAACTTCATGTGTGATATGTTGAGCGTTCAAACAGCTATTGGGAAAAAAAATGTTGACAATTGTAGACACACAAAGAAACTAGGATTTCGTATATTTTTAATATTGTGTCATACAATTCTTAATATTTTTAGAATATAATTTTATTTCCGGTTTTCTGGTAAAGAACTTTATGTAAATTCTATAGATCACTTAAAATATTCAACCAACACGGTCGAGCATTGGTACTTTTCAGGATTGATCAGAAGAAATTAGGAGGCTGTAAAATTTGATACTTGCTAACTAATAAGTTTTTTGGAAAATTCCTAACAATTTTCAACTGTGAAGCATCGAAACGACAAACAATCGTGTTGAGCCCATTCGTTGAAGGGATAGTTGCAGCCTTACCAATTTTTGCTTAACCTCGGTTAACAAGTATGTCTTTGAAACGGCAGAAGACTTATTCAGTTCCCAGATTCCGAAAATTTGCGATTTTATTGGATAGTCATATAACGACTTTTTTACTTTCCAAATTTTTCCTTGAATCATCAATGATGAGATTGTTGTTCCCTTTTTCCATATTTTATCAAGTTGCATGACAGATCCATTCTTCAACAACACCATATTATTAGGCATCGCACAAGTTAAAAACATGGAATGGAATTTAAGAGAACGTACAATTACAATACTACCATCTCTGTAGCTTTTACAAATTTTGACAACGGGCGGAAGAGATGGTCGTTGTATTTCAAGTGAATTTTGCTCTTGAAATCGTCGACATACTTGAGCTAAAGGTTTGTTCGGTGTTCGAAGTTTTCTTTTCAATGCTCCGAGAGCATTCTCAAATGGAAAGCAGTTGATTCTGCTCAAACTACATCCCATATTTATCGCGTCGTCAGACAAATGAACCAGATTGTGCATGTTTATCACTACTGACGCTGGGCTGTACAGCAATGGTAAAGCAAGCACAAATTTCTCCAAGCATTTTTTAGCCAAAGCGTTATGAGATAATGCAAATTCGTCACTACATAGAATCCTAAATGCTACGTGCAACAACAAAAAATGCTTGTAGAGATTTAACGGAAGAATAGATTTTAGGACTATGGGACCACAGTACAGTAAAAAAAAACGAAATTCTGTGGACTTCCACCTTAACACTTCAAAAACAGATCTAGGCTTTCGTTGAAACTCATGAGGAACTTGTCTCTGCAAACATAATAGTCTCCGCGAAAGTTCATTTTTTTGACTTGGACTGAGTCGTACTTTTAGTAAACCGTTCATCCAAGATAAAATCATTTTTTTAAGTACACCAGATAATAGGTGCATCTTGTCCAACAGGAATAACGAAACCATGTTCGGTTCTGGTTTTATAGCCAACAATGGTGTGGTACCGGTGTGATGCCCTGGATCTGTTTGATTTCGAAATGACTCATTTGTACGCTGTTCGTGATTAACCCCTAGGTACACCACAGTCGATCCTCTTCCTGTACATTCTGATCTACCACGAACAACACACCTTTCACAGGCATTATATCCCCCATGACACTTGCAGCATTTTAAATACGCTCGAGCTGGTGTATCTGCTACAAAACATTTCAGCCTCACTTCGTAATTTCTTCCACATATAATCGCGCCATTTTTCTGTAAATCATTGATTTCTTCGATCAACTGCCGCAAATAATTGTCTAAATTTTTTGGTTTACTCATGCCAAGATAAATCGCTACTGGAAAAGGACTATAGATATCTGGTATGTAATGAGGTTTGCAAAGTATTGGCCAGAAGCATTTTCCAGAAGAATTGGATATCGGCAATCCATCAACATTGAATATCAGTTCGATAAAACCGTCATGAATTTCATAATTAATACATCGCTGAAGGCCTCTTTCTATCCCAAAGTAAACAAATTGCCCAGGAGTATTCAATATTGCAGCGTCTTCCATTTCTGTTATACAATATGAAGCTACAGAGGATGTTTCTAAGAATGTCTTCGACGATTTTGGCAAACTAGGAATCAAGTTTTTACGCAGTATGGCGAGTAACTTATCTAGGTGATTCTGTTGAATATTTGATTCTATTGCCCAATGACGCAATTCCTGAACAACTCCTACATTAATCTCTATAATTGGTTCAATGAAGTCATTTTCATGTTCTGCTAAATCTCGGAAGTTCTGAATATCAACGTGTTCTTCCTGTGTATCTCTCGTCGTTTCCTGGTCCACAGGGTTGTCAGCACTGACATCAGATCCAAAGTGAGCATCTGCGTGCTGTAAATCTCTAACCTTCTCTTGATTTATATCAGTGTCTATGGTGATATCAGATCCACCTGGATCATCTGTTTCTAAAGAATACTGCGTTATGTCCTGCCCATCACTGTTACCAAGGATAACAACACTTTCCTGAACGTCTGCGTTCTCTAAGAGTTGGGGAAAAAAAATTGTACATATAATTTTCGAATTATTTGAGTTCGAGAGGATTCTATTTTCCATAATATCTCAGAAGAAAGTTTATACACACATCCGTATCGGTATACATAATATATGGATTTATTGGAGGTATTCCATGCCAACTCGACCAATAATTTTCCCTTACCATCATCTATTTGATTCATAATTTTTCATACGGTTACCCCAACTCTACCACCCACTCAGGATTTATTTTAGATTTTTTTCCTAAACCGTTATTTATTCGTGAATTTTCGAAACTTCGAACAGAAAGAAAGTCTTGAGTTTTTTCGAAAAAATCTCCAAAATACTGTCTCCGAAGACGATCATTTTGACCCCTATTCGAAAGTGGAAACTATTCCTGATATTTATTTTCCCAGATAGCAATCGTGCGAGGCCCGTCGTCTGCGCGAGACTGCCCCGTACACCGTGCGAGCCAAAACGCTGCGCCAACAGCAAATGAAAATCCTTTCCACTTTTTCACGTTCGAATAGGGGTCAAAATGATCGTCTCGAACACAAAAGTTTTGAGATTTTTTCTCCAAGAAATCGAGTGCCTTTCTGTTTAATGTTTCGAAAATTGATGATTAAATAACGGTTTGGGAAATAAATCTGAAAAAATTCATAAGTGGGTGTTAGAGTTGGGGTAACCCTATACAAACTCGTGAAACAAATAAAAAAAGGTGAGGGAAAATCATTGGTTGAGTTGGCATGGAATACCTCATAAATATGTGGAAATTGGATACCTATTTACATATAGTATTAAGGTGTTGTTAGAAACATCTCTCATTATTAGAATATTGTACTATATCTTTGTACCATAGCATGGGTATGAACGATAGAATCTGATAACGTTTACCGCCTGTGTCCGAAGTTATCGAAACAGCTGCTCTAGTGAAATTGCTGAGTTCTTCAGTCATTTGCGCTTCAATTTTACGGCGAGATCTGTGTTTCCTTACACGTTTCCGCGAAGACGGGCTTCTAGTGTCCTGGTCCATATTTATTCATCTACTGTTGTTTGCAGAAATATTACCATTATCATTCAAAAATCGTCCCAACCGAAAACGCTATACGCTAGTTGCGTACCGCCGGTGGCGTCGTCTATTTAGGATCAGCGTTGCCAACCTCAAAGGTGGCGCTGATCGTATCATGGGCGTAAAATTATCTGACCCAAGCCAAAATTATCGTACATTCACAAATATCTGAAAAAAAACGATATTTCTTAGAAATTTTTTTACGATTACACGTTGTAACTTTTTTTTTCCATAATACATACGTTTTCTCACAGAGCAGTGACTTCACTTATTTATCTAAGTAGGATTTTGTTCACGAAAATTTATTTTGTTCAATAAAAAAACACCTTTTTTTCTCGAAATTTGGAATTATTGAAGGTATCGTACGGTAGTACGAAATTATCGTACATATACGATTTACGATAATTATCGTACGGTTGGGAACACTGTGTAGGATGCTGGTTCATTGGTGAGCTACAACACAGTCACAGACTACTGTTGTATTGTCTCACCAATGAATAAAGGCATCCAAGTTTTGTGCCCGTCAGGTAGCGCGACGATCGAAAAAAGCGGTACGCAACTAGCGCTTGTTGCTAACGGGAAGTGTGCATTGGTGCGCACAATTTCTGCGCACGCCGCACAGGATATCACGCCGCTTCCATTGTTTTAGCAAACCTGAAACATCGCAGCGCGTCGCCGGTCGCACGTGCAGCGGAATTATTTGGTAAAGAAAATATGGATAAGAAAAAGCAAACTAAGGTAAGTGCCTCTAAACTTCTTCGAAATTTTCTGAGATCTATAAAAAATATATTTGAACTACGTGGAATACTATCTTCTATTTAGCCATAGAAGCTATAACCTCACTATTCTACCGTGGCGAATTCTAGCCTAATTTCATTAATCTACACGCTTTCTTCATTACCTTCCTATTCGGTTCTCGATTTTTCTATCGATATATACTATACAATAAATTCGTTTAAGTTTTTCATCGAAGAAACAAATTTTTTTTTATGCAAATAAAGGCCATGGTGGGATGAGCAGGGTGAAAATGTCTTTTGCGAAGATCCGAATATCTTAATGATATTTTATGGGGGCCATTCCGCGTGAAACGGATCAGTCACCTCTCAGATATTTTTTTAATTTTGCATGTCGATTGTCCTCGGGGAGTTAGATTTTTGTGCCAAAGCATTTTTCAATTAGTCAAAAATTCGTTGAGTTATTTGCATAAACAAATTCGAGCAAGGTTTTTTTCAAAAATTCATAACTCCGCCAATAATGATACTAGACTTAATTTTTTTTTTTTAGTTTACGCGGAATGTGTCATAGAATGTATAAAAAAATATGTACTTTGAAAAAAGTTTGTTTATCTATTGTTTATTTAACAATTAAGTTTTCAAAGATTTTCAAAACACACAGTGACACGACTTAAAATTTTTTTTTAAATACTAACATATACTTTGAACTATACTACAGCCTGAGAATTAAATTGAAGGACGTGTTATTTTTTGTTTTCGAGTAAAAAATCATTGAAGTTGGCGGCGCGTGTCAATTCCGAGTCGACGCCACGTGGAACGTAATGGCGTGCGTTAAACTGCCGTTCGCCGCTACTCGACGGACGCGTAGCAGCGAACAGCAGTTGAACGCACGCCATTACGTTCCACGTGGCGTCGACTCGGAATGGACACGCGCCGCCAACTTCAATGATTTTTTACTCGAAAACAAAAAATAACACGTCCTTCAATTTAATTCTCAGGCTGTAGTATAGTTCAAAGTATATGTTAGTATTTTAAAAAAAATTTTAAGTCGTGTCACTGTGTGTTTTAAAAATCTTTGAAAACTTCTCTTCATATTCCTTCTCAATTCTGTTTATATTCCTTATAAATTTTTTAATAATGAGTGTTTCTTTTACAAAATTTTCTTAACTGTATGCCATCGCCAAAACAATTAAAACCCATTTTTTTTATGAGATTGAAGTTCGTAACGTTAACGCAACAAACTGATGTGACAAAATTCTCACTTTCATGACTTAGATAGATAAAAAATAGCAAAATTCGTGCATCACTTCTCGGTTTGAGTAAAAACACCCCTCATACCTCGTCTATCTAGCAACTCTAACAAACACTTGAGTCATAAAATAATAAATTTTTCTGAAAATTCTGTTATGTTAACGTTACGTACTTCAACTTCATATTTTTTTTGCAAACAAAACTGAATTATAATTCTGTCAGTCACCGTGTCCACTACAGAGGACACGACATTTAAAAATCCATGAATCTTTTATAAGAGTAGATTCAATTTTTATACTTCAAATTTTCATTAAACGTCCTTTCCACATATTACTACATTTTCTACATTTTTGGGAAATAAAAATCGAATTGAAGTCAATTGTATTAAAAATAATAATTGTAAAACCTAAAAAATAAATGTAAAGAACTTTCACGAAGAAAAACGTTGAAAATAAAGTCTAATTAACGAATATCTAGTCAATAGCCAAATACGATCGTTTTCCTGAAGCCATGACTAAAAGGGTCAAACAAGTTTTAGCCGTCTTATTGCGAATTGTACTCTCATTTTACATAGATAATATACTGAAATAATTCACTTTTTAGAAGTTGTTAAATCATAGTCAGCTCACAGAAATATATCCTGTTATTACTACACGTATACTTTCTACCTATACATACTTTTATTCGAAATATCAGGTCGCTTCGACAACGTCACATGAAGAAATTGTCCGCTATCAAGTGGTCGAATTCACTAAAGAGCGACGTGGGACAAAGAAGTCGTATGATTTTGTACCAGCAAAATGGATTTCATTTGACCCCAAAATGGGAACATGTATTGCCAAATTTATGGAAACCATCAACACTC
The DNA here is from genome assembly GCA_914767705.2 of Tenthredo notha. Taxonomy (NCBI): domain Eukaryota; kingdom Metazoa; phylum Arthropoda; class Insecta; order Hymenoptera; family Tenthredinidae; genus Tenthredo; species Tenthredo notha. Next base: position 9,607,064 of record OU611914.1, on the reverse strand, counting down.
CAGAGTTGAGTAAATTGATGGATGATTTACGGAGAACTGAGGCGGATGCTCCGGAGAGCTGGGCGTGGTACCCTGTGGTTCTAAGAGGAGAGGCAGGTCAGTGCAACGATTTACAACTGGAAAAAAGCAGATTTTTGAGATAGTTTTCATTTGATAATGAATGCTTTGTCTCTACCTCTCTTAGAGAATCAAACTGCCAGAACTGGTCAATTTATATATTATAAATATAATGTTAGCATTCCCTAGTTCCAACTGCTTTTTTTCTTCTCTCAGAGAACTTCAACGATGCAATAAAAAAAGCAGAAATGCTTGACAGAGCGAAATATGCATATTCGACCGATAATGAAGATCATGCTGAGGAAAAGTCTATTGCAGTAATGAAACTTTATGAATCGAGAAACAAAAAAAACAACAAAAATCAGTTGGAAGATATTCTCAGCTTTGATGATGCTGACAGTGATTCTTCAGATTCAGTGTCAAATGACACCATAATTGATGATTGTAAGTCTTCAAATAGTCTGAAACTGATCTGTATTATTTACACATAGATACAATACATGCTTTGTTGCAAATATTCTCAGCCGACAGTGAGGCACCTACCGAAGTAATCGTTCCTTCAAGAAAATACAAAAAAAAAAATTCACCCCAGCGAAGCCAACGACAGTCCACAAAATCTGTTTGCTCAGCACAGAAGAATGGATTTCCTTTAGCGTCTTTTTCGGGTAATTCTTCAGCATCTTCTCCAACAGTAAAGTCTGCTGGCATTAAAAATAGTAACAAAGGTGCGAATCGACCTCCAGTGGAAGTCACCAATCCTGAGATTTTCCAAGAGACCAGGAAACGAAAAGGTAACTGATTATGGAAATCGAACCTGATAAATTTATCAGGTTGCTTGAACTATCGAGTTTTGTCAGGAATTGCTAAGATTTATTCTCAAAATTACATGTGATTTTACTTGCTCTTTTCGAATTCACTAAAAACACTTGAGTCATTTCTGTACAGGATTTTACAAAAATCTGGATGACACGTGACGCTAGTTGATAAGACATTTTTCACGACTGTGTTGAATTATATCCGCCAAATTTCTCTACGTTGACTGAAATATTCGAACATATGATTGAAAGTGATATGCTTTTAATTTTCTGCTCTTACCTCATCCTTAACTAATTGCTTAAATCTTAGATACTGAGCCACGAGCATGTCAGAAGACACTCAAACCAAGATCTGAAAATGATGACATCCCAAGTAATTCAGTACATCAAATTGATACCGGCATTTCAAAAGAAAATTCGAATGAAATATTACAGCAATTACCTGATGGTAATCATAAATTTTTGTGTACTATATGTGTATGGGATACCAGAGTGAAATGAGGTACTTCTTAGAAATTGAGTGGTAGATTTGGTCAGTAGAAAAAAAAGAGAAGACACTTTGGTCTCACTCTCATCCACGTGGAGGATTACACTGTGACTGTGGGTGATCGATTTGAAATAGTATTAATCATGAGTTCAGTAGATGTTACATGACCTATAACTCCAGGTGTGCTGAAGCTGATGTACATTGCGGTGAAAGGATTAACTGAGGAAATACAGAAAAATTCTGAGGACATTAGACACCTGCGTCAAGCAATCGAAGGTGTAATCAAAAAAAAGATAAGTCCTGTGAGACTTGACACCGTTGTGGCAAAATTTGGTATATCGCTACCTTTGGAAACTCGAGCTCAGCTTGAGGATTTCAATCAAAAATTAGTCGACGATGAAAAATTCTGCACCGAGTTCGTGAGTAGAGGAATTAACCATTTTTACCAATAATTCAATCGTACATATCGATGGACTAATGCCATATGGACGTAAGGGACAAAATTTTTTTTTGTTGCGGATATGCCCACAAGATTCTCCATTGCATGAAATAGATTTTTCCACTGAAAAACGAATTTTTTTTTTGGCGCCTACGCCTGTTTGGCATTAGTCCATCGATATATAAGTTATGTATATACTAGGGTGCTTTTTTTTTTTTTTGAACGCACTCCCAAATGCTTGAAGTGGATAAGAAAAAAGTCCTCCCGAAAGTCGGTCGCTGTAGCTTAACTCTAAGAGGTCGCTATTTTCGTTTTAGTTTCCTATTCATTTAACATGGAAATTTTTGTTTTTTTATTCAAACTGAAATTATACCTATTGATTTAAATTTTTTTTAAATAACCATTGTATATTCAGAAAGCTGGTTTTTTAAGCTTTCCAAACCTGTATAATAAAAGTCGATTACCTTAATTAGAAGATTAAATAAAGTCATTTAAAATCTAGAGATTTTATTGCTACAGAAAAATAGTTGAAATAATAGGTAATAATTAGGGGTAATGATCAAGGTAATCGACTTTTATTATATAGGTTTGGAAAGCTTAAAAAACCAGCTATCTGAATACACAGGGGTTATTTAAAAAAAATAAAAATCAATAGGTGTAATTTCAGTTTGAATAAAAAAACGAAAATAGCGACCTCTTAGAGTTGAGCTACAGCGACCGACTTTCGGGAGGGCTTTTTTCGTATCCACCTCAAGCATTTGGGAGGGTGAGAGTTCAAAAAAAAAACAAAAAAATTTTTTTTTGAAGCACCCTAGTATATAATTACCCCATCTTGTGTTACAGGTAGATGTTATACAACACTTTATAGAAAAAGATATATGCAAAACGGTTTCGTCAATTTCAAAGAAATTATTGACTCGACTACTCGCTATGGATTGTACAGCTGTAAAACAAACCAAGGGAAAATACCTCTTGAAAAATACGAAGATATATACCATCCTTTTTGGTACGTATAATAGATGTGAATTTTCCATCTATTAGAAAATGTATTCCAAATAGTACAGCGATGAAAATTTTGATCTGAAAAAATTCTGTTCTCATCAGTTATCATAATGATATACTCACCATGTTGTCCCGATTCTCAAGACATATGGCCAAAATTATTAACATTTTTACAATTCTTCTCTAGAATTTGGACAAAACAGCGAGTACATTCTATGATTAATAGTGCTTATACCGCAGTGCAATCATTATAATAGAATATCTCTCATTTTCAAAATCTGATATTGCTTCAGCTTTATTGATTATCATATAATATTGTACATGGATCTTGTGTCTTATTTCAGAGTTAGTTTGTGCCCATCATAAGGAATCAAATGGGGGGGGAGTTTCAGAAAGACAGTTTAGAAAAGCCTTATCAAGTGTCATTTATAATGCAAAAGACTGGCACGGTAATCGAAACCGACGTAGGAAGGCAGAAACACCTCCACCAGTAGATGTTGCACCAGAAGTTCCTGCGCAAGTAGTTCCTGCGCAAGTAGTTCCTGCCGAAGTAGTTCCTGCGCAAGTAGAAATAGCAATAGAAGAAGACGGTATAGAAGCATAAAAAAGATTTAAAATTGAGCCCCTGGATCATAAAAGGGATCACGCGGACGAAATCACATAGAAGTATTGTCCTTCTGAACATATGCTGATGGAAGAAAAAGAAAAAAAAAAAGTAAATTAAAAAGTAGTGGCCACTTTTTAATTCATTACCTTTTTTTTTGCTTTTTTTTCCCCCATCGGCATATGTTCAGAATTGACAATACTTCTATGTGATTTCGTCCGCGCGATCCCTTTTATGATCGGGGGCTGAATTAAGGAAGAATAACAAAACAGTACCTGTGATTTATAAAGTATAAAAAACAAAACAGTCATTTATTACGTCCAAAACTATCACGTTTAGTTTGTCTGCTCATATAATATTATAAAAGAAAATATTCTAGTTTAAAAAGAATATTACAAGATTCTATTAATATAAAATATTATGTTTAATTCGTCGACTCAAGACTGAATGAAAAAAAAAAAACTTGAATGTATCCTAGTTTCAGGAAAAAATAACTATATTGTCGAATGGAAGTGCAAAATAATGGTAAATCCAAAAGTCATTACCTATGTGATATAACTGCTACGTTTAGTTTGTCTACTCATATAGAGTTATAGAAGAAAAGATTCTCGTTCAAAAATATTATTAAAATGTTCTATTATTATTAAATATTTTTATTTTGTCTACTCATATAATATTACAGAAGAAAAAATTCTGGTTTAAAAAGAATATTACAAGATTCTATTATTATAAAATATTTTTATTTTGTCTACTCATATAATATTACAGAAGATATTACAAGATTCGATCAATATAAAATATTATGTTGAATGTATCCTAGTTTCAGGAGAAAATAACAATATTATCGAATGAAAGTACAAAATAATGGTAAATGCAAAAGTCATGACCTATGTGATATAACCGCTACGTTCAGTTTGTCTACTCATACCGTGAAGTTAAAAGGAAGCGGAACGATGGGCGCACTATAGTTCGACCAACACACGCTCACGTTGCGTACGTGAGCTTCTGCTCACTGCTGGTAGAAGCTCAGGTACGCAACGCGAGCGTGTGTTAGTCGGACTGTAGTGCGCCCATCGTTCCGCTTTCTTTTAACTTCACGGTATAATGTTATAGAAGGAGAGATTCTGGTTTAAGGGGGTACATACACCTTTGAAATAATTTTTTTCAAATTGCTGCTATGCTCTGAGAAACCATTCTAGTGACTCAGTTTTTGTACAGTTGATTAGTGCTATTTTGATACATAGTTCATGATTTTTCCAGATTTTTTGTCCTCCGCTGAACATCAATTCAGTCCATCGAAGAAAAACCAGTTGTCGTAGGGTACAGGCTGATGCGTTGGAGGAAATTTCTTCAACTTTTGAGGAAATATTCTGTATGAATGTAATTTCGGACCAAACCAATAATATTTGATAAATTTAATTTTTAGACATAGAAATGTTTGGTTTCAAAACATTTTTTCCAGAACGATGAAAAAAAAATTCTTAGAATCAAAAATTTCTATGTCTAAAACTTGAATTCATGGAATATTATTGGTTTGGTCCGAAATTACATTCATACAGAATATTTCCTCAAAAGTTGAAGAAATTTCATCCAACGCAGCAACCTGTACCCTACGACAACTGGTTTTTCTTCGATGGACTGAATTTATGTTCAGCGGAGGACATAAAATCTGTAAAAATCATGAACTATGTATCAAAATAGCACTAATCAACTGTAGAAAAACTGAGTCACTAGAATGTTTTCTCAGAGCGTAGCAGCAATTTAAAAAAAATTATTTTAAAGGTGTATGTATCGCCTTAAAAAGAGTATTACAAGTTCCTTTTATTATAAAAAATTATGTTTATTTTGTCTACTCATGACTGAATGCAGAAAAAAAAAAAGTTGATCGCATTCCGTTTGAAAGAAATATAATACTATTATCAGATGGGGAAAAATGAGCGACCCAAAAATAATTTGTACTCAAACTGTTACATTTAGTTTGTTAATAAACATAAGGATAAATAAATATTCTCTATTTTAACATGATGTCTTTTGTAACGTGAGAACAATTTAAGACCTTTACAGACTAACGCTGCACCCTGCACAAATTGCCGGATAGACATAATAGAGATTCATATAGATTCGGATACATTTCGGAATGAAAACCGGATACTAATCGTCCGGTATTGATTCCGCAATGTTTCCGAATCTATACGAATCTCTATCGTGTCTATTCGGCATTTTAAGCAGGGTGTACTACAATTTTAGAAACTGCTTGGGACATCCGATGAGGGCCTGATAAATAAGCGTGATCAGGGTTCACAGTGCGAAATATTGAATTTCTCATCAGGTGCTGATGAAACTGACTTCATTAGAGCCTGTTGTATCCTGATGAATTTACCTGACTAGGGCCTGATAAATTGCCTTGATCAGGGCCTGATAAACTGACATGATCGGGGTCTGATGAACTGACATGATCGGGGCCCTGATGAACCGACATGATCAGGGCCCTGATGAACCGACATGATCAGGGCCTGATGAACTGACTTTTTCGGGTCTCATCGTGGAAAATTTTATATTTCCAGTCAGATCCCGGTAAATTTTTGTGATCAGGGCCTGATAAATTGGCCCGATCAGGGCACGACGTGCGAAACGTTACATTTCCAGTCGGGGCCTGGTAATTTTTGCGTCATCAGGGCCTTATTTGTGATCGGGCACAATTTTCAGGGCCTGACAGCAGCCCTAATAGAATTTCTACACGGGAAGTTATGGTGATTCGAACATTTTTTCGAGTAGTTTGCTTGAAATGGACGTAGCTCTGCGAAAAAAAATCGTACCAAGATTTTGAAAAAAGGGTTTTGAAGCCAAGAAAATTTCCTAACTTTGACATGGAATGGATTTTTTGACAAAAAATTCCTGCTCCCCGTGTGCTACGTTGAAGTTTGCGTTAAGACGTGAATTTGCGCACCGATTGCTTCAGAGAGATGCAACTCAACAATGAAACGGAATAAAAAATATCCATTTAACAGGCGTAAAAAAAGACACTTCAAGCTTCAATTTGAACCCCACAAATTCCGAATATGATATCCAGATCAAAAGTTACAGTCGTTTTAAAATTCATCATTTTTCGACTCGTGATCAGGTGCTGCTTTAATTCTTTTGAGGAGTGTATATAATATCAAACTTTCACAATTATTATATTATAGAAATACTCATCTTTTCAGCAATCTAAACGTGTAGTCTCCTGGCATCGATTTTAAACGTAGTTTTTGATGAATCATCTTCTTTCGATTCCGAAGTCTCATGTCAAACATATATACACTGTGTTTGTTCAATAATGAAAATCACTAATGGCTTGAATTCGTAATGAAAGCATGACGATTTACAAACAAGTGGACCCCTAACCTCGAAAAAATGTAGATCGCAGCCATGTGTTCTGTCAATGATCACAATTAAAAAGAATATTGAAATTTAAATATGTGTAAAAATGATCATGACAAACAATTGGAAAATCACAAAATCAAATTCATAATCAAAATATATAAAAACGTCAAAAAAGTAAGACAGTGGTGTTCGCGGTCTTGTACAATATTTATGAGACCAACATGTGGGTCCGCGCGCCGCGCAGCGACGATTCGTCGCAGTTTGGCACTGTCGAGGCTGTAACTTTTTGAATCCTCTAGATTTTTCGACGCCGATTCATTTGCAGGTAGATTAGGTCACTAGCATTCCAAATAAAATATAAAAACAAAAACGATTTTTTGAAAATTCAAAGGTGTAGACACCCCCTTAATAATGATATAGAGCATTGAAACTTTGAGGATCTTCTTTTTCAAGGTGAACTTGACATTTTTCAAATTGCAGCGCAAACTTTTTTTTAACGGCCAGTCTAATATACACATGGCGAGGTTGATTCTGGCCCGGATTTAACTGTTTGGTATATGATTTTCTTCAACAGCGGAGCGAAAACGCTCGGTTTCGCTCCGCTCGGGAGGATCGAAAACGGGCGATTGCTATCGCCCGTTTCCGGTTCTCACGAGCGGAGCCGAACCTCACGTTCGCTCCGCTGTTGAAGAAAAAAGTATGTGGACCTCGAGCAAAACGGGCGTTCGCGCCTTACATAAAGTTGAGAACCCCTCGGCTTTGCCTCGGCTTCGCCTCGGGAACCTCAACTTTGTAAGCGCGCAATCGCCCGCTTTCGCTCTCGGTGCACAATATACTATGACACGCAAACCCGATCACTTCCGGGCCAGAATCAACCTCGCCGGGTATACATGCATATAAAAAATCGATATTTCAGCTGATAATGAACGAGTAGTAATATCAATAATGAGAAGAACAATAATTGCTTATGTGATAGCTTAGTATCATACTCAACTATACATGCCTGGAAGGTAGACATAGCAGGTACGTATGTATATAATGTACCCAGTACATTATTGTAGTTACTCAACCTTGTCACAGCATAAATTATACAATCGTATACAGGGTGTCCCCGAATTCGCGACGAGGAATTCACAGGGTAAATCTTGATCAAAAACGGGATCGAAATTTCCTGAGCCGTTTTTTCCGGAAATGCTTAGATTTCTCGTTATAATTCTTTCAAATCCAGCCAATTATGCGCGGCTTATAAACGGACGTTCGTCGATGTGATTACCGCTCGGTTGTATGCGCGTCTCCCAGCCTATTGTCGCCGCGAAACAAAGTGCACACAACCAAGCGGCGAGCACACCGACAAGCGCCCGTTCATACATCGCACCTTATTGACTGAAATTGAAATAATTATAGCGAGAAATCTAAGCATTTCCGGAAAAAACGGCCCAGGAAATTTCGATCCCGTTTTTGATCAAGATTTACCCTGTGAATTCCTCGTCACGAATTCGGGGACACCCTGTATAGTCTTGATTCATATTAGGCAGGAAAAGTGACAAGTTATGAAAATAAAGTTTTTCCGGCTCACTATGTAACTGTCATTAGTAGAAAAATTTCAAATATTGTGTCACATTCATGAGTAATTGCATAAGTCCATGCAACGACATGTAAAGAATGATTGCCAAAGAACGCATAATATCTTTTATTTCTTTATTACCTGAGGTAATTATTATGGATGCTTCATCATTGGTATCACTTTGCCCCTTTTCGCATAGGAATTGTGAACTTCGAGTATTTACATCTGCTGTGGCTTTTGATGCTATTTGTGACAAACTCGACTGTTGCTTTGGAAATGGAGACTTCGGGGCAGATGGCTGTCTTTAGTCCAGTCAAATTAGCTGTTCAAGAGCCCAAAATGACGATTTTCGCCTACCCGAAAAGTCGCTGTAGATTCCGACAGAAACAGGTATCCTTATTATCCCCCTAAGTTTGCGCCAGATTCTGTCCGTGCGTTTAGCAACAATTAGCGGTTGTATGCCGGAAATCACGGATTTTTTTTGTTTTTCGCTTATATAACGAAAACTATCGGTCGGATCGCAAAAAAGTTACATTAAAAGTTGTAGATAATTAAAAAATCTATCGATTAGCGTTGGTCCGATGTCGATATTTTAATTTATTGCTTAACTATTGCGCTCGGAAATTAAAAAAAGGCGTTTTTTCCATTATTTTATAAAAAATGTTATAAAGCATTTGTGGAGTTGCGATCGTGGATTTGGAAAGCTTTCAACTAGTAGAAACTACAGTTTAAATTTGGTTGAAAAAAAGTTGATAGTTTAGCAACAATCTAATTTGCAACTAAAAAAGGTGCCCCACTAGATTGTCATTTCTTGCCCTATGGATAATCGTAGAGCAATGAACGAAACGGTTTTGGGTAGTCAAAGAGTTGAACTACAACTTATAATTCTTGGAAAATCGATTTTTGAAATTTGAGACCTTCAAAAATGGCGTCAAAAAAACGACGTTGTTCAATCTAAAAAACAATGAGGAAAAAATAGTCGTATCGAAATGCGACAAAATGCATTGGAAAGCTGCGATTTTTCTACGAATTTTACCATCCTGAATTTTGTTCCCCGATAATTAGGACCCGAGATAACACTTTTTTTTCGAAAATTCCCCCTTTCTTTGTTTATTTATATGAAGCAACGAGACCTCGACGACTGCACAGAGGAAGAGTCATATTATCCAAAGGAATCAGTAGAATTTGTTTTCCACAATTATTTATGGTCGTTATGGATGTGGAAAGTGGAGGTTCTTCCGGGACCGTTCGACGCGCCGCGTGGAGGGGGAAACCGGGTAGAGCGACCCAGCGCTACGCGGCCGTCGATTCGATCGCGCGAAAAGTTATTTCAAAGATTCAAACTGACCTCGCTGTCTGTATCTCGGGAACTACTGGACGGATTTTGATGATTTTTTTTTTAATTTAAACTAACGCATCGAGATATGATCGAATATCATTGCGGCTTTCCCGGATTGTCAACGGAAATCCCTCGAATCACGAGTAATTCAATTTTTACGCTGCAAATTTAGTGAATAAATAGATTTTTTGGAAGGTTTATAACGTCGTGACATAGGAAATGAATGTTGACTTGGAATAGGATTGTTTCGCGGATTGTCAACGGAAATCCCTCGAATCACGAGTAATTCAATTTTTACGCTGCAAATTTAGTGAATAAATAGATTTTTTGGAAGGTTTATAACGTCGTGACATAGGAAATGAATGTTGACTTGGAATAGGATTGTTTCGTAGAAGGATTGAATAATTATAAATGTATATTGATTCCAATCATCAAAAAATGTTTATAAGCAGTTTAGGATTCGAATACTCACCGACCAGAAAACATCTGTGTTGATGGAAATTTTCACTTACAAGTTGTAAATATTCAAAAAATAATGTTTCACATAAATTGACCAAATATTTTCTTGATATTGAATAACATTCATATATTCAAATTTGTAAAAATATCAATTGGTACAGAGATGTTTATTATGAGCCGTGCTTTATTCATATTCGAATGTCAAAATAAATTTGCCTTCTCAGTCTAAGGTAACATTTGACATCTTATTATGAGAGTGAAATTTGAAAGGAACGAATACTTCACTAAATTTGCAGCGTAAAAATTGAATTACTCGTGATTCGAGGGATTTCCGTTGACAATCCGGGAAAGCCGCAATGATATTCGATCATATCTCGATGCGCTAGTTCAAATTAAAAAAAAAATCATCAAAATCCGTCCAGTTGTTCCCGAGATACAGACAGCGAGGTCAGTTTGAATCTTAGAAATCACTTTTCGCGCGATCGAATCGACGGCCGCGTAGCGCTGGGTCGCTCTACCCGGTTTCCCCCTCCACGTGGCGCGTCGAACGGTCCCGGAAGAACCTCCACTTTCCACATCCATAAAGACCATAAATAATTGTGGAAAACAAATTCTACTGATTCCTTTGGATAATATGACTCTTCCTCTGTGCAGTCGTCGAGGTCTCGTTGCTTCATATAAATAAACAAAGGAAGGGGGAATTTTCGAAAAAAAAGTGTTATCTCGGGTCCTAATTATCGGGGAACAAAATTCAGGATGGTAAAATTCGTAAAAAAATCGCAGCTTTCCAATGCATTTTGTCGCATTTCGATGCGACTATTTTTTCCTCATTGTTTTTTAGATCGAAAAACGTCGTTTTTTTGACGCCATTTTTGAAGGTCTCAAATTTCAAAAATCGATTTTCCAAGAATTGTAAGTTGTAGTTCAACTCTTTGACTACCCAAAACCGTTTCGTTCATTGCTCTACGATTATCCATAGGGCAAGAAATGACAATCTAGTGGGGCACCTTTTTTAGTTGCAAATTAGATTGTTGCTAAACTATCAACTTTTTTTCAACCAAATTTAAACTGTAGTTTCTACTAGTTGGAAGCTTCCCAAATCCACGATCGCAACTCCACAAATGCTTTATAACATTTTTTATAAAATAATGGAAAAAACGCCTTTTTTTAATTTCCGAGCGCAATAGTTAAGCAATAAATTAGAATATCGACATCGGACCAACGCTAATCGATAGATTTTTTAATTATCTACAACTTTTAATTTAACTTTTTTCCGATCCGACCGATAGTTTTCGTTATATAAGCGAAAAACAAAAAAAATCCGTGATTTCCGGCATACAACCGCTAATTGTTGCTAAACGCACGGACAGAATCTGGCGCAAACTTAGGGGGATAATAAGGACACCTGTTTCTGTCGGAATCTACAGCAACTTTTCGGGTAGGCGAAAATTTTACGAAAAAAGCTAATTTGACTGGACTATTGGGTGGACGTCGTCTTCTAGATTCAACAACGTGTCGTGTGCGATAGTTTCTTTGGAAACATGTATTTTAGTCTTCTGTGATTTTGAAAATGATGGTAGAGGGATGGATGATAGTTCAGTTACGACATTAGCTTCGTCATGAACTATCATATCGGCATTATCTGTTTCTCCAGATGCTTTTGCCTTACTCATCCTTCGTACTGAACTAGGTGGGCTTGGAAAATGACTCAATCTATATGGGGTATCATCTTCTTCATCTGACTCTTCGCTTGCATTGGCCATAACACATGCTCGTTTTCTTCTTCTCTGTTTTAATTGTATTTCATCTGCGTCAGAACTATTTACTTCGGAGAATAATTCAGCTTCTTTCAACCTCTCTTTTGCTTTCTCATATGTTTCTAAAATTAACAAGTACTATTATTTAGTGGAAACCCTTTTTTCCAATCACAAACAACAATTAATGAAAAAAATATATTCACTGCAGGAAATGTGTCAATGGAAGATCTCAGTGAAATTTTGATAAAAACCATTTTATCATATTCAAAATTATTGAAAATATTTAATTAGAAATTTCTTTCTACAAAATATATATTATGGTCGTAATAAAGAAAAAATCAATCTTCTGTGTTGAAAGTGTACGCGCCAGAAACCTTTTGCAGAAGATTTCTTCCGTATCTTTCCGAAAGTTTCCTTGTGCTGTAACGGGTTTTCCCTGGGCTCGGGTAACCGAGGAAGATAAGCCGAATACAAACCTGGGGCCAACGGGTAGGTAGGGGATGCTGTTGGGCGCCAGACTTCCTTAGAAGTCCTCTCTCTCTCTCTCTGGGACCCTCCGACTAACTACTACGATAGAGGTATTTCGTAGGGGCGAGGAATAAAGACACCAGTTATTGCGATTTGGAAATACTTGTTTATTAAAAAAAGAAAAAAAGAAAAGGTGGCGAATTTAGGACCACGCCCGCTACCTGGCGTACTCTACAAAATATAATATTACTACTGAACGTGACTCTACTCTACTATTATACGTTATCAAATAAATTAGAAAAAGAAAAAGCAAAATGAAAGCGGACTAGAATAATGAAAAAAAAGAACTATAATCTATTAGGTTGCACTACCGTGCTCTTTAGATAGACGGTAGGGAGGACCAAGTCGACTCGACCTACGATCTACCTCTCTCGCTCTGGCTACGTGACAGCCAGCTGTCACGTAGCGAGATTGCGTGCCTCGCTCGACGTCTCTCGCTATACTGTCGCTGCGCGCGGTATAACGGCGGCGGAGAAGTGGAGGGGCAGGCAGCGGTTCAGGAGAAGCGACAGAGCTCTGACACGCCGCAGCTGAGTGCGTAGCGTGACGTCAGCAGGTCTGTGGCTAATATGGCGTCGAACTGAATTCGGTCGCGATCGGCGCAGCGGTGACCAATCTTGGCACGGCTACGCGCAACGAAAACAGACGTACCGGTGTGCTGTATTTTGAATCCAACGGTTTGCGGACAACGGTTGGGATTCAGACACGCGGTTTTCGAGGCCTAGGGAATAATACGGGGTGCGGGTTTGTACTAGAGGAAGTATTGACTAGAAACCGGATTGATCCTACCTGGTCGTGACGATCTCACTGCCTCGGTTGCGACGGTAATCACGGGTACGGTCGGAGAGCTGGGTGGATGCAGGGGTCGTCAATAGCCAATACACGGGTCAATGTTCCAAAATCCAAAATCAATAGTCCAAAAGTACACCGGGTCGATATATCCAATCCAAAATCACTCCAACACTCGTCACACACTCCACTCCACTCTCTTCACTCTTTCTCTACTCTCTCTCTCTCTCTCTCGACTTCCAATATCACTCTTTTTCGAAACGGCGAATTACACGATGTGCACTCTAAAATTCTCCAAAGATGGAAGTGATTTCTCTTCCGTTATTAGTACCAACCGGCATCACCCGGCCTGCGGGCGCTGGCGGCGACCGCGTCGCCATATGCGAGGGTCTGCGGCCAATAGGTTCCGCAGGGAAGTCGGGCGGCGCGATTTAAATCGGGCGGCCGGACTTCGGTACGACCGTAGTCCGGTTCAGCGGAGGTCGAAACGTTGCCACGTTACAGTGCATACACTTAATTAATCAAGAAGGTTCAAAATCTTTTTTATTACACAATACCAGGTCTCCAGTGACCTGCCTATACTTATTCAAATTCTAAAAATCATGATATCAATATACTTACGAGCTGTTGCAAGGATTTTAGTTATCGAAAACGATTGCCATGACTTTTGAGGGGGTTCTCTTTCCTGTACAGCCTTATTGTATCGCATATTATTGGTGAAATTGGGCCAGTAAGCCTTTGAATTACGTTCAATCATCCAATTGTGGGGCATTAACTGTATTCCGTCGACAAATTCGACAACGAAATAAGTATTGACATGCTTAGATCGATCCATATTATATGATTCTCTATATAATCTGCAAAAGTAGAATAATTATACGAACACTGCATTTGAGGTAGGATTACATATTATGTTCAGTATCAATAACTGTAAAAATTTTGTATTATTATAAAATTCTATGTTCTGTAATGTACATGGGGCATTCCATGACACCTCGATCAAGATCCAGCGGTGACGTTTCAGATATGCTCCATAATTCATTTTTTTCAACTCAGTGTGCGAATTTCGATTTCTCATGTCTGTTGGTAGTGTGCGAAGTTCTCGATTCACACACTGTGGCGCGCGGTGTGCCGAGTAGATACATTCGCACACTCAGTGCGCAAATATATCTGGAGTAGATACATTCGCGCACTCAGTGTGCAAATGTATCTGGAGTATACTAGACATTTGCGCACTGAGTGTAGTGAATGGTTTACTCCGCGCACTGTGAATAGTGTATGTGTAGAATATTGTCTGAAATACAGTATTCACATTCTTAGCTGGTTTTCGGTGACTGATAAAAATTATTTTAGAAATTATTTTTAAGGGGACTGGAGAGGTTTGAAATTTTGAAAAAATTGAATTCCTGTTTTTATCTTAGTTTGATAGTGTGATTCTTTAAGAATATTTTCCCGTTTGATTTTTGAAAAAATTCGCAAAATTGAGGTCAGGAGAGCAAAAATAGTAGAACTGTGCGCTCACAGCCCAGTACAGATAGTCGCGCTGCCGTATCGTCACAGGGAGTCGTGCGACCGCTCACTGTCTGTAGCCGCCTGTTATTTAATTTACTCCGTGTTATACCAAACTAGGGTAGCACGAGCGTTTGGCATACGATTATATTTTTGTTGATATTTTTTTGATGTTCTCCTTTAAAAATGCCTCGTAAAGCAACCGACAACACAATTCCGCAAAAGCGTATACGTCCAGGGCGGCCGAAAAAATTTCGATTCCACGGTAATCAAAGAGTGGATAAGAATTTTCTGAAACGGGACGATAATAATAATTCACAGCCATGTACCTCATCAAAGCGAAAATTAGGTACCGATAGTAATATAAGTACGATTCAGAATGATAACATCGCGTACGAAATCATAAACTTTCGTAGTGTTTTTGATTCGCTAAGTGAGTTCGTTCGCTGTAAAGATTGCGGCAAAGAAATAACCTTCGATACAGTGGATCATGTTGGCTTAGCTTTCCGAATTAAATTGCAGTGCCAGAACTGTGAACCCCGTTACATAGATTCGTGCCCTCAAATAAGCCACAAAAACTCTGATTTGAATACACGCATTGTATATGCAATGAGAGTCTTGGGCATTGGATTTTCAGGAATACAAAAGTTTTGTGGATTGATGGACCTTCCAGATTTTCTGACTCGTTGTCCATACAAAAGAATAGTGAAATGTATTCAAACAGCGGCTTCAGAAGTAGCTGAACTATCAATGATGAGAGCGGCGGCTGAAGAAGTCGATTTGACTGGTGATGCGGACAGTATTGTTATTTCGGGTGATGGCAGTTGGAGAAAGCGAGGATTCCAGTCTTTACATGGCCTTGTTGCGATCATCGGAAACTCAACAGGAAAAGTACTTGATGTCAACATAAAATCGTCGTATTGTGCGGCATGCAAGGCATGGGAGGCGCGTAGTGGTACACAGGAATATTTAGATTGGTTGGATAAACATGGAGCAGAATGTACACAGAACCATCAAGGAACTGCCGGTAAAATGGAAGTGGATACCACGTGCGAAATATTCCAACGATCAGTTGAGAAGTACAACGTCAAATATAAGCACTATGTTGGTGACGGGGATTCGAAAACGTTTTCAGCCGTACAAAAAATGGAACCTTATGGGCCCGACTTTCGAATGTTCAAAGAAGAGTGCGTCGGTCACGTACAGAAACGTATGGGTACCAGGTTGCGTAACGTCAAAAAAGCGGGAAAAGGCCTTGGCGGTAGAGGCAAATTAACAGACGTTCTTATAAAAGAACTGACACAATACTACGGTAACGCTATAAGAAGTAACAATTCTGTAGAACACATGCATTCAGCGATATGGGCAACGTATCATCACAAATGTTCCACGGATGCTGTGCCGCAACATGACACCTGCCCCGCTGGATCAGATAGCTGGTGCACATGGCAGAAAGCCAAAGAGTCAGGTACATTGGAAGAATACAAACACAAGCCCGCACTACATGCGGATGTACAAAAAGCAATCAAGCCAGTCTACGACGCTTTATCAAAAACGGAATTATTGGAGAGATGTGTGGGACACTTTACACAAAATTCCAACGAAAGCCTCCACTCGGTCGTGTGGAAAATGGCTCCAAAAGAATACTTTAGTGGTTCTGAAACCGTTGAAATCGCAGCATATACGGCAGTTGCGACATTCAATGGAGATTCCGTTCGAATGCTGGACATAATGAGCAAATTGGGATTGAATATGGGACCACGTGCTTTCGCAAGGTGCAAGGAGCAAGACCGTAGTCGGTTGCAGGACGCAGATAAAAAGGCGCTCGGAAGCACGAAACAGGCTCGAAAGGAGAAGAACCGACGCTCTGCGGCTAATGCCGAAGCAGATCGTGATTTAGAGACTGCATTTTACAGCGCTGGAGCTTTTTAAATTTTGTAAGTACAACTCTTATAAAGTTAATATTGTTCTGTGAATGTGTGTAAACCTTCATGAACTTTGCCTCATTTAGTTGACCGAGAAATTTGCAAAATTTTGGTACGCAGAGTCGAGACTGTAGTGCGACACGCAGCCAGCCGAACGCCAGAACAGGCTAAACTTCAAACCCGTTTTTCTCGAAACTACATTTTTAGATGTTATGACCACGATATCTCGAGAACTGTTCAAGATATTAACATGAAATTTGAACGAAAAGTTGCAGAATTCTCTGGCCTATCTATCCCACCTGAAATATTTTCGCTAAAAAATTTTGCAACGATTTTATAATAACAAATTTCCCTATTTTTTTTCAAATTTTGCGTTTTTTGGTCGCCATTTTTGTAATTTTTATCGATTTTTCTATTTTTCAGGTGGGATCGATAGAGCGGCGTCAAACGAAGAGATGAAGACCAAAAAACTCTAGATCAGATCATCCGTTCAGCCGGAATCGTGGTCAAACCACTATTTCCATTGTTCGACTACTAACGTTGGACAGCTTATATTATTGACCTAGGCACCATGTATATAGCATATTTTCACACACAAACATGCCAATAAAGGATAGTGAAAGTACAAATCCATTGAATTCATTAGTACCCTTGATATGCGCAATCAAAGTCACGTAACATATACAAATTTCAAACCTCTCCAGTCCCCTTAAACGAAGAAAATTTTATTTTTTTAGATATATTTTATTAGGTATTCATATACATACATATAAATATAGTTTTCGCGCGACGTCGGAGCGGACTTTTTCATATGTTTATGTTTTCATTGTTCCGATGAATTTGTATATTATTTTTATCAATATCTTTTCTATCAACCGTAATATAGTTTTCCTAACAAAGTGCGCAAGATTCGTTTTTTTTTCAGATTTTATTCTGAACACGTTGACTATTCTTATTGTATCAAATGAAATTTATTTTTTCTGTACTCGGGGGGCTTCGCCCCTGGACCCCTCACAGGGGTTAGTCTGCTCAAATACTATCATGTGAAAAATAATAGCATTTTATTCTTGCGCCCCTAGAACCCCTCCGCGCCCCGCTTCGCACTTATTTATCGCGATATATGTATACTGTATACTATACTATACTTCCCTCTTTACTCCAGTTTTCTGCAGGTTACGAATTTCTCACACTAAGTTAAAAAAAATAGTATACGACACGCGTGCGCGTACGTGATCGTAATGTGCTATTTTCACACTGCGTGGGTAAAGTTGGTCTTGCGCACGCTTCGCGTTCATATAATTCACCTTAACGCGCTTTGTGTTGAAAAACAAAGTTTCGATACACGTGCGAAAGATGATTCTCGACTCGTGTGATTGTCACCCTCGCTTCGCTTAGGCGAAAAACTTCACACTTGTCCGAGAACCAACACTTTCGCACTAGTGTCGAAAAGTACTAATTTTAAACTACTTGTCAAAAAATACGTACATAATTTTTTACAGATTTCGTCAAGCGTTCGTATCCGAGATACGATTTTTCAAAGTTAAAAAAAAAAAATTCATTTTATTAAATCTGACAAAATTCAGAAAAATCTAATGAAACATGATCAGATCTTCGAGAGCTATCAGAAGATGGAGGTTTGATTACCGGCGTAGTTGCAGTTAAAAAATACAAAAAAAAATTATTCAACAAATCGGAATGTACTTTCGACGTATAAACCAACAAAAAAGTTCCCTGTCATGGGTCCAAAACAGTATATTTTTAGAATCACAGGTTGATTATTGCTTTCAATAATATTATTACGTATTAGTATACCATAGCGATTATTACATTAATACATGTACACATAAACATATGAAGTTATAACTTCACGAACATTTCATTGGACCTATGTGTTCGGAATTGAATTTGAATTTGCGCAGCGTTGGCCTCTTTTTGCGTTTTTGACGCCGGGGCTCGAATAATAATCTAAACGTGACACATTTCGACCATCAGGAGGTGGGCGACCAAGGATGGGCCTAAAGATATTTCGAACCAGTCAGCTCCTTACTGACTACAATGTATATCAGGTCACAATATATCTAACTCATTGTAGTCATATGGATATTTTCTTGGATTTATCATATTAATATGAATCAAAAAAAATAAAAATAATGCTTTGTATGTATCAGATATTATAAAAATCGGCCATAAGTTATATGGATGGTAATACTGTGAGTTTATAAAAATTCTTGGAAATTATCGTAAGATTCTATTCGCCACAAATCTAAAACTGATAATAATTAGGAAAATGAAATAAAAATAATCAGACTGCAGTGGTTTTTCAAAGCTGGCAACAAATGTAACGTGCATTTATCTGCATCAAATAAATTTCAATGTTACTCACCGAATAATTAGCTCAAAGATATGTGGCACTTAAATGTCTATTTTTGGTCTGAATTTTCACTTAGCGAAGATCAACACGCTTTTGTTAATCGTGCATACACACAAATCACTGTTTGCCGCTTGTTATACTACTATCCATTTGATCACCACGTGCCCCCGTTTCGTGCTACGACTGTAAAACTGTGAAGACCCGTAGTTATACACGGGAGCCAATAGGAAGCTCAGCCACGCTCTTGTGTTTATTGCGGGAAATTTTGAAGCGAGATGTCAGGAGCGTGCGAACTTTAATGGCTGTCACGGGGCCGCTTGGTACAGAGAAGTATACAGCAAGGGTACAGAATAATGGAAAATAAGAAATAAATATTTCAGTAATTTTTTTTCGCGTGTAATAAGGGGAACACTGCTGACGTGTTTTCTTTGTAAGGTAATATCATATACTTGTGACTTACGTCTTTCAAAGGCCATGTTTTCGTCTGCGAAAGTTTTTCAACCACCCATATTCCAAGTAAAGAAGATTTACTTGGCACTTTGTATAAATCTTTTTTCTTCTCAAATGCATTGCCCTCTACAACGAAAGTATTTTTGTTTGCATCATGTGCAATATTAGTCACAGTTATTATAGTTCCATCTGATAAACCGCAGAAACTATCTGCCTTGCTACCAACGTGTGGTGTAAAGTTTTTGCAGGTGGCAATTTTATATTGTGGATCCACACAACCCTCTGGTAATGGGCCATTATAGTGTAATGATTGTGCAACTGGTGCAAGTGAAGTTCTATTTTTTTTTGGTTTAAAGTTCCGGCTTTTCTCTATTTCGAAATATCTCCTATTAAGTTGTTGTAATGGCCTGTCACTTTTCCTTAAAAGTTTTTTTAGAGTCTGCATGTAATTTTCAAACATTAATGCACTGAAATTATCAAGTACTCCGAAATTTTTCACATCTTGTACTAGGTGAATGAGCCCTGAAAGGCGATGGTGAATACGGAAGGTCAAATCACCGAATAACCACAAATACAATAGCTTCCGAACAATACCCAAAAGGATTAGGTGCATGTAATCAAGCGGCACATTTTTAACAAGATCCAGTTTTGGTATATCTTCTAGACTACTACATCCTTTATGATAATCTTCGTCTATTTTATTTCGGAAATCAGCATCAGTACTTTTATTTTCATGCGATGATGGAAAACATAATCGCCCTTTGATATACTCCCCTTCTATATTACATTTGGTACAGCTGGAATAACTTGCATGTCCTTTAACGTTCAAAATGAATGATTTAGCGGGAGCGTCGCAGATAAAGTATTTTATGCTGCAATAAAGAGTCTATTTTGGTACTTCATCCCATTTTGAGATACATTCTTGGCGTCTTGTACAAAATCATACAAGAATTCACAAGCAGCCATAGGTTTTTCATCGCCATGAAATAAACCGATTAAGAAGACATCATTGAACGGAATAACTGATCGCAAAATAGGCCATAATGAGTTTCTAGATGATCTCGATAGAGGGAGACCATCAATTCCTATGGCAAGTTCAATTATATCACGATGTATTTCCGCAGAATACTTATCCAATAACTGATTTATTCCATGCTGCAATCCAAAATGACAATATTGTCCTGGATGCATTTCCTTCACAATTGTGGTCCTTGGAGTACGCAGGAGAGTTCTAGGATCCGATGGCAAGTGAGAATGACATGGATGTTCCTTCAGTTTCTGTAGTAAAAATGATACAGCATTGTGCGGAATTTGGTGATCTACTGCCCATTGAGCAAGAAAAGATTGTAAATTATATTCCTCACACTCAAGATTTTCCGCCTGCGGGTCTTCATCTTCTTCTGTTCTAGGACTTCCTATACATTGTACTTCTGTTATATCTTGTCCGTCGGAAACTGAGTAATTATCATTAGATACTTCGTCATGACTCTTAACGGCACCAGCATCCTCCGCTGCAACTGACTCTTGATAGACAAAATTGCCAAACTCTGCACAGCTCACGGAATTCGATAACACAGAAGTATTTGAAGACTCACAATTCAAACATGAATCGGACGACAATCCTGCGATAGTTTTATCAACTTGAAATATATCATCACATAATGTTTCACTTTCCTTGTGTACGCACTTACGAAAATGACGCTGGGAGATTTTGTGACTCGGCTGCTGTTTACTTTTTCGAAACATCTCACAATATAATATTATGATGCCTACTAACCTCAAAAATGTCAAGAAGTTCTAAATGAAGAAAAGATCATTTCTTCTACCGCGAGGACCAGGTGAAAGAGAATGCTCCGTCCGCCCAGACACCTAATATTTCGTATTTTCATGGGGATAGCCACCCGTAAGTCGTAGCGCTGAAAATCCCTAGGGTGATGCAACTCGACAGCCATTGTTGACGGAAGCCAGCTGACTGCCAATACATCGCGGAAGGTAGACATGTGTGGTTATGTTCGTTTATTTGAAGCAAATGATAAATGAAGTGAATATAACCTATGTGAATAAGCTATGAATATTTATCAAAAATTGATCGATCAGTTTTAAATGACTGTAACGAAGACTAATTTATTACAGCATGACAATTATCCTTGTTATGCATTGAATGAACTTTTACTCAGCTTCAATAAAGTTTTTCTCCCTTACCTAGTTCAATTTATTGAAGCCTCAACCCCAGGATACAATTATTAATTTCGTTTGAATTGGTTCTTCTCGATGAACTCTTTAATTCTAATTAATTTCCGGTTACAGCTGAGGTTGATTCGTTGATGATATCATTCAAAACTGATTGATCGATTTTTGATAAATATTCATAGCTTGTTCACGAAGGTTTTATTCACTTCATTTATCATTTGCTTCAAATAAACGAACATAACCCCACACGTCTACCTTCCGCGATGTATTGACAGTCAGCCGGCTTCTATCAACAATGGCTGCCGAGTTGCATCGACCGCGCGCCAAAATCACTCTAGGGATTTTCCAGCGCAACGAGTGGCTGTCCCCATGAAAATACGAAATATAAGGTGTCTGGGCGGACAGACCATTCTCTTCCACCTGGTCCTCGCGGTATATTGAAACCACACACGTTCACTTATTTCCACTAACGTGTGGATCCACTGTGACTTAAGAGAATGGCTTTACTCTGAATCATCTTATCGATATCAATCAATCTCTGAGACTATTTTCAAAGCCTAATTATTATCACTATAGCACGACTCACTAGTCACGGCGAGTCTATAACTACAGGTCACGTCGTTAGGTCATAATTTTTCATGTTTTGTAGGTTAGAGACGGAAAATAGACAGCGGCGGATATGAGTCCATCGTCTTGTCATTTCAAACCTTGAATGAACGTATCTCCATAACATAAATCTAAGAAGTTACAATAGAACCTTACGAAATATTCATATAGTATGCGCGTAAGACACTGGAAGTGTCAGGATATCCGGAGCATACTCGGGATGTCCAAAAAATATCATGAAGCCACGATTGTACAAGTATTGCACATGCGTAATACGCGAATCAATTCATCAAATGCACATGTATTAAATAATTTCACTTTGCAATATGATTTTGTAGAACAAATTGCTGACGATATCTGTACATATCCCGAGGATATCCTTAATATCTGTGGAGATATGTGAGATATTGTAGGATGTCCCAAGGACATCTCTACACTTGAAAGTCCCGTATGATATCCCATGGATATCCATACAATATCTTGGACATCTGTGGGATATACGGGACATTAACGGGATATCCTGCAGATGTCTTGTGCTGTGTGGGGTATGGGTTATTTCTGATAGTAATATTATTGATAATAATCATAAAATAATAATATAAATAATAATTATAATAATGATTTTGGTAATTGTAGTAATAATATTATTATCATTAATTAATAATAATAATATCGGAATCGTGGTCCCGAGACACATATGTATCTATGTGCATATCGTGGTCCCGAGACATATATATGTATCTATGTGCATATATAAAATAATTATTTTGTTAATAACTCCGGCATGCGTGATCGAATGTTGCTAAAAAAAACAATAGGGGGCGAGATTTCAGTGTCAAGAACACCCCCTCCAAATTGCAAGTTCATAGGTGCAACAATTTGACAGATATCGTGGTCCCAAGAAGAACGTTCTGTGACGAAGAAGGAGGAGAAGAAGAAGAAGAAGAAGAAGAAGAAGATTGCGTTTTCGATCAACTTTGACGGTCGATCTCTCAGGAACCACCGGGTCAATTTCGTTCAACTTTTTGGAGCAATGTTAGGTGGAGTGGGTCTTACGCCGCTACAAATTTTGTTGAAAAATATTCGGTGGTTCGAAAGATATGACGGTTTTTTTACAAGGACAAGAGCTTGCTTGGGTAAATGATTCGGGGCTGGCGCGCCGGCCTATGGGTACTTCGCAGCGATTCGCTGCCGCGAATCTTGATATACTGAAACTTAGTATATTTTCGTCTAAAATAGGCGGTAAGTATATTTTCTCATCTTTAGAGGAGAATAATTTAATGAACACATACTAATGTGAATACATACTAGCTCTAAGAATATCCTCTAATCCAAGTTCCGTATGTCACATTCTAAAGGTAAGTTTTTCCTCTGAACGCCCGGAAAGAAGGCATTCCGAAAAAGAAATCAGTGAAATTATAAATAATCTTTTTATTTTCATTTCATATCAATATTTTACATTCCTGGTATAATATATTTATGTGTATTGTAACGTGGCAACGTTTAGACCTCCGCTAAACCGGACTACGGTCGTGCCGAAGTCCGGCCGCCCGATTTAAATCGCGCCGCCCGACTTCCCTGCGGAGCCTATTGGCCGCAGACCCTCGCGTATGGCGACGCGGTCGCCGCCAGCGCCCGCAGGCCGGGTGATGCCGGTTGGTACTAAATACGGAAGAGAAATCACTTCCATCTTTGGAGAATCTAGAGTGCACCTCGTGTAATTCGCCGTTTCAAAAAAAAGTGATATTGGAAGTCGAGAGAGAGAGAGAGAGAGTAGAGAGAGAGTGTAGAGAGTGGAGTGGAGTGTGTGACGAGTGTTGGAGTGATTTTGGATTGGATATATCGACCCGGCGTACTTTTGGACTACTGATTTTGGATTTCGGAACATTGACCCGTGTATTGGCTATTGACGACCCCTGCATCCACCCGGCTCTCCGACCGTACCTCGTGCTTACCGTCGCAACCGAGGCAGTGAGATCGTCACGACCAGGTAGGATCAATCCGACTTCTAGTCAATACTCCCTATAGTACAAACCCGCACCCTGTAGTATTCCCTAGGCCTCGAAAACCGCGTGTCTGAATCCCAACCGTTCCCCGCGAACCGTTGGATTCAAAAATACAACACACCGGTACGCCTGTTTTCGTTGCGCGTAGCCGTGCCAAGATTGGTCACCGCTGCGCCGATCGCGACCGAATTTAGTTCGACGCCATATTAGCCACAGACCTGCTGACGTCACGCTACGCACTCAGCTGCGGCGTGTCAGAGCTCTGTCGCTTCTCCTGAACCGCTGCCTGCCCCTCCACTTCTCCGCCGCCGCTATACCGCGCGCCGCGACAGTATAGCGAGAGACTTCGAGAGAGGCACGCACTCTCGCTACGGTGACAGCTGACTGTCCCGTAGCCAGAGCGAGAGAGGTAGACCGTAGGTCGAGTCGACTTAGTCCTCCCTGCCGTCCACCTCAAGAGCACGGTAGTGCAAACTAGTAGATTATAGTTCTTTTTTTTGTCTAGTCCGATTTCATTTTGCTTTTTCTTTTGATAATTTATTTAATAACTTAATTTATAGTAGAGTAGAGTAGAGTAGAATCAAGTTAATATTTTCCTAATTTTACATACGCCAGGTAGCGGGCGTGGTCCTAAATTCGCCACCTTTTCTTTTTTTCTTTTTTTTAAATAAATAAGTATTTTCAATCAAACAACTGGTGTCTTTATTCCTCGCCCCTACGAAATCCCTCTATCGTAGTAGTTAGTCGGAGGGTCCCAGAGAGAGAGAGAGAGGACTTCTAAGGAAGTCTGGCGCCCAACAGCATCCCCTACCTACCCGTTGGCCCCCGGTTTGTATTCGGCTTATCTTCCTTGGTTACCCGAGCCCAGGAAAAGCCCATTACAGTATATGTATTAGGGTGATCCTTATTTGGGGCTCGGACGAATTTTTAATCAGACGCCCCCCAAATCGACTCCAAATAATTCGAAAACAATATCCTAATTTTTTCAGATTTTTATCTCAACTGTAACCCCTTCCTAAATGAGGGTGGATTTCCCCATTTGAAATACACGTGTTTCGGCCATATCCTCAGGATATATTTTATTCTAAGGGTAAAATCTTGTTTTTTTCAAATCTGTAACTGCGAGATTTCAGTGTTCATTTGTGCTACTATTTGAGAAAAAATTCACATCATCATACGGGTCAATCTAGACGAATTGCACACCCTTTAATCTGACTTTATTCTTCAATTAAAGGGTTTTTCTTCGGTGCTTCTTTGTTACTTTAATCCAACTGAGATCCAGTAATGCTGTAATATTTGATATATAAGAACTAGTTTCTTCTTCTTGGTTGAGAATGTAGTGGTGGTCAGTGAACGACAAACAGAACGCTGAAGATTCGCATATGCACTGCTATACGTATACATAGAAAACCATCGTGGCATTAAATTGTGGGAAAGGTTGTGAATATAAAGACCCCTGGAAATTAAAAACCTATTACTGTGGATTGGAACAGCCCCGACAAATTGTTTTATTTCAAAGAATTGTGAGTACTCTATGAACAAGTGAAAAGTATGCAGGAGGTGAAATAATTTCGAAGATTGCGTGAACACGCGTGCTTACAACCTACCTTGTTGTGGGAATAAATAAACTTAGAATTTAAGGTTTACTTACGTTCAAATGTTTCAACCAGTTCGCCTAGATTCTTTTTGTTGGGCCACTCCACGACTTCGTCCATTTTTTTGGAATGAAAAATATAACTTGATCACTAGGGTGGCCCTTCACATGGTCGAAATCGAGCACACCCCCCAGGTGGGTCCCAAAAAAATAGAAAAAAAATATGGCGCATTTTTTTCTTTTTAGCGCAACTAGAAATAGTGCCGTGAAGCTGAACTTTCTTAGAATTAAATAAAATGGATTTTGACGAGTAGCTTGATTATGATTTTTTTAAATTTCGCATTTCGACGATAAAAATTCAAACTCAGAGGGAAATTCATGGTCAATAGTACCACTATCCATCAAAATTTGCTGTACAGAGCTCAAAACTTATCCTACAACATGAAAACTCTATGAACCCGAACCAGAAAATTGAAAAACTCGAAATAACCAACCACAAGAATTCAATTGAACGCTCACATACTAGAATACATTGGCTATTAAAAATCATTAGTAGTCCCATCAATCGGAACAATTATTTGAGAAGACTAGAGACCAGGATACCGAGCTCGTTTCCAAGCCTGTATTATGAAATGGGCCCGTATATGGCCGCACTTTCACACTTGTAGAACCTCAGAGAAAATGCTTATGAGTGATATTTCGTTAATTTCAAGAATTTAATTACAATATTTGATTGAGTTTTCAGTCTGTAAAATAAGTGCTGCACTCTGCACAAAAATCTCCATGGATAGTTGTAATATGGACCATGAATTTCCCGCTGAGTTTGAATTTTTATCGTTGAAATGCGAAATTTAAAAAAATAATAATCGAGATACTCGTGAAAATCCATTTTATTTAATTGTCAAAAAGTTCAGCTTCACCGGCACTATTTCTAGTTGCGCTAAACAAAAAAAAAATACGCCATCTTTTTTTTTTTATTTTTTTGGGGCCCACCTGGGGGGCGTGCTCGATTTCGACCACGTTAAGGGCCACTCTATTGATCACACTCAAAGACGACGCGACGCACGAAACGATGCAGGACGTGGACGCGGCCATATGCAAAATGCAACAAGCTTTGACGCGTTTGGCGCGTTCCCTACGACAGAGTGATCACGTGGTTACACCTTAAGGTGAAGTGAAACGTTTCAAGGCCACGGCCGAGTGCCTTCCGCAGCGGTAAAACAGAGATACCCAGCGTTTGGTGCCGCTTGGTTTACACGTATACTGGCTACAATGTCGGTACAGGTTGTGATCTCAACTGAATGTCCGTGTTTTAGTTTTGAGTAACGGAAAAACAATCATTCTCAGCCATTTCTTCATCAAATGACACGGGATTAGGCTCAAAGTGTTTGGTATTTCATTGCGGAGTGGCTAATTATCCGGAAAATGCGATTATCTACGGCGAAAATGAATAATCTCGCGATTTATGTGGTCGGTACGTCAATCTGTTGAAATTTTTGTCAAATTTTGGAAAAGTGAAATAATTAGCCACTTTCTGCCACAATTATGTGTAATCCCTCAAAGTTTCATTCCGATCGGTTCAGTAGTTTCGGAGAACTGTTGTTTGCCGTTTTCGAGGTTCTGACAAACGTTTCACTTCACCTTAATAGACGGCATACTAACTTTGAGAGGATATTCTAATACTCTAGCATTCTACATAAAAATATACTCAACACTTAGAGGATTTAATTAGTATATGGGTAATTCTCATTTTCGACAAAAATCTGCGTGCACATCATTTTTTCAAACTTCAGTACTCAATTATGGGATTGGTTATTTATTTTAGTAAAATATAGATAAAATACTATCCTCTCAAGCTAAATTTATGTAAATAAGCCTCACAGTTAATTTTTTATTAAGCGTCAAAGCATCAAAAATGTCACTTCCATGGGTGTGACTTCCCCGCTTTCGTGAAGAAACAAAAATCAAAAGTCTTCATTTTTTCATAATATTTACTTTAAAAGTGAGCCAATATCAACTACGATAGATAACTCATCAAATAAAACAATATAATGTCTATAGTTACACAGATTTTAATATGAACCGTCATATCAAAGTTTGTGACCAATTTTTTTGTCACTTCCGTGGACCTATGTCACACCCCTCTTATTTGAAAAAATATTGCGCGGGGAACCTAACCCAAATGGCTGTGGACACAGTACTGACCCGCCATCTTAAGCGAACGGTCCATTTATACCGACGTCGTAATCACAAGAAGAAAATTTGACTTGAATTTTCATTCTCACAACTCGTCGAGCATACTGTCACTTCCGTGGATGTGCGGTCACTTCCATTGAAGAAATTTTTTTTTAACCGCTTCTAATTAAAGGCCCTGGGTGCTGCGAGCTCAGCGACTATTTTTTCAAAAAAGGAATATCACTTTTATAAAAGGAATGTCATTTCCATAGATATGCGGTCACTTCTATGGAAGACATTTTTTTAACCCCCTCTAATTAAGGGCTATAGGGGCTGCGAGCTCCGCGACTATTTTTTTCTTATAGAATAAGACCTAAACTTGAAAAAT
This sequence comes from Tenthredo notha, assembly GCA_914767705.2. Taxonomy (NCBI): domain Eukaryota; kingdom Metazoa; phylum Arthropoda; class Insecta; order Hymenoptera; family Tenthredinidae; genus Tenthredo; species Tenthredo notha. The sequence goes on along the minus strand of OU611914.1, from coordinate 9,578,647 downwards.
CCACCACAATTTATAATGAAAAGACGTTTTCACGAAATCACCAATTTTCGACCTCCGAAATGAGAGTTACCCATATTCAATTAGTAATAGGATATGTAAGGAAAAACTGAGTGCTTGAACAATTATACGACAATATAGAATATACTTTATTGAATCGAAAACAAATACGGACGACGAGCCGTTGTCGACCGTAGCTTACAAGCAACTGATTATAGGTAAATAGACTGACAATGACCAGTGGAAAGAGAGCACAATAACACACAGGTCGGCATACATATGTACACAGTGTTCAGCGTATTCCCTAACACTCCCACTCGCTGCACACTGACGTGATATCCAACTTCTCAATGTTTATGTTAAACTTTGCACTTGTTAGTGGCTTCGTCAAAAAAGTCCGCCAGTTGATTTTCACTTTTCACGTACTCCACGCTTATCACTTTGTCTTCAACTGCTTCACGCATATAGCGCAGTTTTATGTCCGAATGCTTGGCTTGGGCGTGTGCCTCCGGATTCCTAATTATTTGAATCGTGCACATGTTGTCGATGAACAGTGGAGTTGGCACCATTTGTTCTTCACCAATATCCTTTAGCAGCTGGCGGAGCCAAAACACCTGTTTTGTCCCATCACACCCAGCGATGTATTCAGCATCAGTTGTGGAGGTGACAACACGCCTTTGACGACGGCTACGCCATACAATCGGTCCACCTCCCATTACGAAGACGAACCCCGTATCCGACCTGCGGGTTTCAAGGTCTCTCCCAAAATCTGCATCAGTGTATCCAAGTAGTGGTTCTGCCGAGCTATAGCAAATACCTTTGTTCGCTGTTTCCTTCAGATACCTCAAAATACGTTTTACGGCGTTGATATGATCCCATCCCGGATTTTCCAGGAAGCGGCTAACTTCTCCCACTGCGAATGATATGTCCGGTCTTGATACGGCAGATGTAAACATCAGACATCCTACTGCTTCCCTGTACGGAAACTTCACTGCCCTTTTGTCGTCACTTTTCGTCAAGACGACATTTGGACTACCGGTACCGACAAACTGTTCGCATCGCTCATGCCAAACCTTGTCAGCATTTTTTTAATATAACACTTTTGTCCGATACAGATCTGCCGTTTTTCGCGATCGCGTGTAATTTCAAGTCCGACATAGTATCGCCCATTACCAAGTGTAATTTCAAAGTTCTTCTCCAAATAGTCCAAAAACTTTCTCAATGCTTTTTCACTACTAGACAACACGATACCGTCATCTACATATAACAGGAGATACACTTTTTCACCATCAACTTCGCCATGAAAAACACATGAGTCGGATTCACTTGGCGTCATATTGAAAACTTTTAGACAGTTTGTAAACTTCACATTCCAGGCTCTTGATGCCTGCTTTAAACCGTAGAGACTTTTCTTTAAATGGCATACCAGATCTCTCCCACCTGTCTCGAGTCCCTTCGGCGGTTCCATGAATATCTCTTCCTCCAAGTCTCCATTCAGGAACGCCGTTTCAATATCAAATTGGGCCAGCTCGTAATCTCTAACAGCCGCTAAACTTAACATTGTCCGCACTGAGTCATACCGTACAACAGGAGAGAACGTCTCCTTGTAGTCCTCTCCGGCACGTTGAGAAAAACCCCTCGCAACAACACGAGCTTTCGCCCTAACTTTATCAATTCCGGGTACAGTTTTCACTTTGTAGACCCACTTGCATGTGATGATGTTGCGATCCAGCGGTCGTGGGACGAGTTCCCACGTGTGGTTCTTTTCCAAAGATTCCAGTTCTTCGGCCATAGCTTGCCACTTCTTCGAGTCCTTTGATCGAATAGCTTCCTCGTACGTCTCAACCTCTTCAATAATGCTCGAGAAAGCCTCGTGTTCGAAGCGATTCGGCTCATAGATATACGGCCGAAGATTGTATCTTCCGCCAGTCTCAGCCTCTTCTTGTTCATCACTCTCTTGGCTCGATGATTCTGAGAGAGTTCGAACGCAATCGCGGCGCTGAACGGGCGCATTCTGCTTTTCGCCATGATCCGCCTCGATTTCTTTCTCCTCATCATCCGAGAGCACCAGCGTTCGCTCTTCATTAGCTTGTGGCAGCTTTGAAAACAATTCATCCTCATTGAACCTCACGTCACAGCTTATGACTATTTTGTTATTCTCTGAATCAAACAAACGATAGTTCCTTGACGTAGGCTCATAACCGACGAGGTGAACTTTCCTCGCTCGTGCATCCCACTTCTTCCGTCCAGTTTCCTTCGGAACATGCATGTATGCCTCTGCTCCGAAGATTCTTACGTGGTTCAGACTCGGTTTCTTCTTGAACCACATTTCATACGGTGTTTTTGTCGGATTACGCGAGTTCGGTGTTCTATTAAGAATATATACTGCGGTGCGTACCGCCTCCGACCAAAGACTCTTTCTTAATCCACTCGCGAGCAGCATCGTGCGAGCAGAATCCTGGATAGTACGGTTCTCACGCTCAACCCTGCCGTTTTGCTCTGGGGTATACGGCGATGATCTTTCGTGCACAATACCCTTCGCACGTAAATACTGATCAACTTCGCGATTGATAAATTCGCGGCCATTGTCACTACGGAACGATTTGACGCGATTACCCGTTACGGTCGTTATCATTTCGATCTGCTCTTTAATACGACCGAAAACTTCTGACTTAGTCATGAGAAACTGCACGTACCGAAAACTGGTGGCCTCGTCCTTGAACAATAGAAGGTATTTAAAACCTCCCACTGCGGTCACATGCATCGGCCCGCATACGTCTGCGTGTATTCTTTCGCCGGGCTGACAGTCACGTATTTCACTTGTCGGATGTGACATGCGATGCATGCGCCCCTGAACACAATCACTGCAGAAGAACTTCTGCCTGTCACTAAGTTTTACACCACTCACAATTTCTTTATTTACCATGTCTTTAATTGTCTGTACACTGCAATGTCCTAAACGCTGATGCCATCGCCGCAGGCTCACTTCAACATTGTCGGCAACTGCAATCGTTTCGCTTTTCACTTGAAAACACAACCGATACTGATTGTTACTGTCTTTTGTACCGATGACAGCTACTCTACCATCATCATAACGCAATTCACAGTCATGTGTTCTTTCAACCATAACAAAACCTTTTGACGTGGGTGTGCCTGTGGAGAACAGATTTGGACTTAGGTCCGGTATATACAACACATTCTCCAGCACACACGACTCCCATGTATTGCCATTCCACATGGACATGTTTATCGTGCCGTGTCCTTGAATTTTCATTTTTGCACCGCTAGCCACTTTAACCAGATTTTGTGATGTTTCCATGTGCAACACACTAAACCAGTCCTTTCTTGACGTCATATGCCGCGTTGCTCCGGAATCAGCTATCCATACATCCTTCGACGAAGCACCTTTTATTTTATCGCATACTACCACAAAAGCTGTTTGTTGTTTCTTCGCGTCGCGTTTTGGACACTCTTTATACCAGTGCCCAAACTCACTGCATGCTTTGCACCGTGTTTTCTTTTTCAACTCGGCAATCGATGTACGCATGCTCTTATTTTGGCTCTTGGCATCATCGTTATATACTTTCTTCGATATTTCTGTTTGTTTACGTCCTCGAACTGCGAACGCTGAGCCGCTTTGCTCTACCTCATCAGCTTTGTTTAGTTGGTCTTCTTCACGCTGAAGTCTTGCCAACAGATTATTCAAATTACGTCCTTCAGTGATGTTGTACCATACAGTTTTGAATCCTTGGAAACGGGACGTGAGACTGCTAATTATCCGCGACATCTTGATGTTATCCGATAGCTTTTCTCCCTGATTTTCGATTTCAGCGGCAAGTTTCTCAACTTTCGACACATGCGATGCAACCGATTCATCCTCGGCCATTTTTATAGCAAAATATTCTTCATATAAGCTCATCACGCTTATTTTACTCTTCTTTTCATATATAGCTTCGAGTTTTTCATAAACTTCCTTTGCGCTCGAACATGTTAAAATATGTTGCGCTTGGTCTTCTACGAGAGATGAACACAGAATCGCCATTGCTTTGCCATCGTCTCTGCTCCATTCAGCCTTCTCTGCTGCCGTTGCCGTGATGGCTATCGTCTCTTTCACGCATTTCTCTAAACCCTTTCCACGCAGCAACGCATTGATATGAAATTTCCACACTTTATAGTTCTTTCCGGTTAAGCGATGGGCTGCAGCTATTTGCATTTGATCACTCATTTTTACTACTGTTAACAAACACTCACTGTATGCCGACAGTGAGAGGACAAGCCTAGTACGGAGCGACGCGCGTACACCACCCGAGGATTACAGGGATCGACTTACTTTTCGCGAAAAAACGTATCTAACGCGGAATACTTGGCACTTATTCACTGATTACGCAGGTTACATACCCTGGGCCCATAACCTAATAGGATATGTAAGGAAAAACTGAGTGCTTGAACAATTATACGACAATATAGAATATACTTTATTGAATCGAAAACAAATACGGACGACGAGCCGTTGTCGACCGTAGCTTACAAGCAACTGATTATAGGTAAATAGACTGACAATGACCAGTGGAAAGTGAGCACAATAACACACAGGTCGGCATACATATGTACACAGTGTTCAGCGTATTCCCTAACAATTAGTATGTTACCAAACTAGAAGTGAGAATAAATATTTTTTGGTCAATACTTACCTGCCGTAATTATATGGACACTTTTGAAAACTCTGCGCGTTGGTTAACTTTTGAGTATCACCACGAAGTAAACTGCAAAGGACGTAACAACGCCGTTTTGAATCGATTATTGCAGGTGAATCTATTGCGGAGCGCGATCGATATTCATTTCACCTTCTGTTTTGAGCAAGAGTCGCCCTGCTGTAAAATCGCGAATACATTAAAAACTATGAAAATCGCCTAAACCAAATAGACTTCGTACGTTTACGTGATCTATTATCGCTGAGTTTTACCTTAAATCTGGAAACTTAATTTTTCCAACTCAAATATATCTGTTAATTGATACCTCATTTACACCCGTTTACGCTTCGTCTACTAGCGTAACTTGCGAAAAGTAGTAACTAATAACACGTAGATTCAACTCATTTACTTGTATTAGCTAATACTCGATTTGAATATTGGTTTACGTCACATGAAATGACATGGGATACAAAAATTAGTAGCTACAAACACATAACTCGGTGCACGTAAACATAGTAAATTCGATCTCGCTGAAAAACGATTTTTTTTCAATACTCGACTGTTCTGTATGAAATTTCTCGTTAATTTCCCTGAGGATGTTCTGCATTGAGCACGTTGATATTTCAGTTCTGACGATTACTCTGCTCAAAGACTTCATCAGGCAGTTGACAATTAGGATAATATTGCTGCACGTGACATAGTATTCTCCAGACATTTCCCTAGTAACTACCTCTATTAGAGATAGTACTTGGATGACATCTTCAATCACTCCCAATTCTGAATGTGAGACCATTTCTGGCGCCTCTACTCTTTCAAATAGTTTATTAGTACGGTACTAACATGGTTTGCCAATTTCAAGAATCTTTCCATCATGTAGTACATGGAGTTCCATCGAGTCTCACATTCTTGCTTCAGTTTAAGAATTTTGTTATCGTCTTTTCCTTCCTGTTTTTGCAGTTTTCTGAGTGCATCTGTGGCATTAACACTCTGCTTGAAAAAAGTAACAATGTTTTTCACTTTCGTTATAACCTGTGCTAGCCCTGGTGTTGAGGCAAGAGCATCTTGAGTCATTAGATTTAGCGTGTGGGCAGAACACGGAAGATGTTTATGCGATCCAAACACATCACAGACTGTTTTTTCATTTTTGCCGCATTGTCTGTAACTACAGCACGTACACTCGTTACTTCTATGCCCCACTCTTGACAAACATCTTTCAGAATTTGGGAAATGTATGCTGAGTCATGTTTGTGGTCAAAAATAAGTTTTCTTCAACAGCGGAGCGAAAACGCTCGGTTTCGCTCCGCTCGGGAGGATCGAAAACGGGCGATTGCCATCGCCCGTTTCCGGTTCTCACGAGCGGAGCCGAACCTCACGTTCGCTCCGCTGTTGAAGAAAAAAGTATGTGGACCTCGAGCAAAACGGGCGTTCGCGCCTTACATGGAGTTGAGAACCCCTCGGCTGCGCCTCGGGAACCTCAACTTTGTAAGCGCGCAATCGCCCGCTTTCGCTCTCGGTGCACAATATACTATTAATAAGTTTTAATAAGTTTTCACTTTATTTCGAAGCAGATGGTATTCATCATCCAATCAAGTTGTGATGGTTTAACTGCCTGGCATTTTGTATAAAGGTACAGCAATATTCATAAGTTTCCCGAATCCTTTATCTTCAACTACTGATAGTGGTTGGCGATCTTTGGCAATCATCTATACAATGCCGTCAGTAAGTTTACTAGCCATGGTTCCTCTATCGTGAAATAAAGAATCACTCTCAATAACTAATAATTTTCATAGTAAGAACAATAGTAAGTCTCTTCACTATGAGATATGAAAGTTCTTAAGGGGACCAGTACAGCTTGGTTTAAGATATTTCAAGTACTCCAGAATCACTTTATTTGTCAACCAAAGTTTATTTTACATCAAAAAAAATATTTCTTCAAAAAACTGTGTCGTAAGGTTTCAGGTACACCGTTGATCCAATTCAATGTTTCGACGTCTCAACTTCTTCAGACAGCGGTTCCACATCTTATGAACGCGGGGATCTGAAAAGAAAAAAACATGTGAAAACTTACAGTCAATAATCTAAAATTTCCAAAATTTGAGCCACTAATTTGCAAATAACTTGGCCAAAACAGACACATTCAAAAATTCCCTCGTTCATATGATGAGGATTTGTCGCCTGAACAAAATGAGCCCTCAAAGACCCCAATCGGACCAACGATGCTCCTAAAACCTTACGACACAGCTCTAAAAACATAGTTTTGAGATAAACGCGTTTGAAGTTTTAGCAGAAAAATTGATAATTACTTATGTGGAGGCTCATACATCAAAAATCTTGCTATAGAAAAGTGAGGTGAAGTTTACTTTTTCAATTTTTTTTTTTTTTTTTTAAATTATTATTTTTTTTTTAATAAATTTTTTTTTTTTCTCGCAAACAATTTTTTCTAAATTTTTTTTTTCTTGCTATAGCAATTAACCGTTGTTTCTTTGCTGGAGAACATCTTCGGCCTGTCTTTCGGGGGGCAGTGTATTCTTCTAGAGTGTTGCCATCTTTCCTTCTCATATTAAATTTGATAAATTCTTCCCATTATATTCGAAAATCTGTGAACAAAAAGAAGAAGAACTTCAACCACCCACAAGTCTACAGGAGCGTAGTGTGAATAATAGATATTACTATTTGGAATGGATACTCACTTTTAGGTTATAGTACACTTTTCGAAGCACATCACCCGTATAACGATAACACGCTAGATATTCGATAAATTGATGATTATTTAGTACTGAAAAGTACTGTTTCTATACGGTGGAAAGTACTGTTTTTATTTATTTTTTTCAATTCCGAAACACTGAAAATCATGGGAACGCTCACGTAACCTCGAAAAATCTTGGACAAGTAAAAGCGATCATACACCATATGATCAATATTGGAATCAAGCGCCAGCGCCGCTTGCGCCAGATCGCGATAGCCAAATGACGAACTTTTGGCGGTAACTTCGAAACCTTGACGATTTCGTCGAAGTCAATTTTTTCACAGATGCAGAAGACATTGAGGTAACATAAACTGCAAAAAACGAAAAACCGATTTTTCCGAAAATTCAAGCTGTACTGGTCCCCTTAAGGGGGGCCTATACAGATGTTTTAATCAAAAACATAAAAAAAGTCGATTTTCGGTTTTTTGGCTTATAAAATACTTCAAATAGTTCCGCAACTTTTGGTGAAGTGATTTGCCCGTCTGATCATTTTTGAAGGTTTGGCAGCGCTATCTATGCGGGCATATGCAAACCGCGCCATCAACTTCGCGCGCACATGTTAGCAGACGACAAATCACATCAAACGATAATTGCTTTGACGCTCTGCTTACGCAAGATCAAAACTTTGCCTGTGCTCAATTTTTTCTCGAGTTTGAAAACCTGTTCTTATCAGAACACTATATTACTATATCTAAAAAGCTTCATTTGAAGAAATACCTGTTCTTATCAGAACCATACCTGTTCTTATCAGAACAATACTGTTGTTTATACGTTTGTTTTTATTTCAGCCTGTTTGCGAATATTTTTACGCGGCCACAGCTTCGGAGCTTGGAGCTCGGAGCTCCTGAGGAGTAATCCTTTCACGGAAATCTGACGAACTCGTATTTTCGGGACAAAATCTGAGAGTGGTGTAATAAGTGCGTTTGTGTAACCTTGTGTAGAATACTAGTATCTGCATTTAGAGGCTAGTTTTCGATTGTGTTTCAGTTTATTACTTGACACAGGTAAGTCATGGATAAATCTTCTGGCCGTTGGCGGCCCCTAAAGAAAAGATCTAGTAAGTTCACTCGTAGGACTCTCAAAGCTTCAGAAACAAAGCGTGACACTGCATTGAATATTCCGCAGGCTTCTTCAGAGCCACAACCCGGTTCATCTGGGTTACAGGAAAGATCTCAACCTTCTAGATTGCAGACTGTATTGCCCCCTTCTAAGTGTGTTGAAGCGATGGATGTTCTTCAGAATATTGAAGAGCCACAGCCAGGTCCATCTGGACTACAACAAACATTGCCACTCCCTATGGATGTCCCGGAGCGACCATCATCAGCCACTGATCGCAAGTTCAGTGCTTTCCAGGTACCGATGTCCCCAGGTAATGCAACCCATGATCCTGATTATATTTTGATACATTGCGAAGCGATGCAAGAATTAATGAAAAATTTGTCTTGTAGTGACTGCGGGGAAAAGGCTCTTCGGGTCCAGATGAGAAACAGGAAGGGATTCGCTGTCAAATTAGTTTTGAAATGCGAGTCCTGCGACCTCCGACATGGTGAAGCTTACAGCAGTCCACATATAGATGAAAAAAATAACAAGTCTCCATTTCAGGTCAACCGAAGAATAGTAGATTCATTTATTGGTATCGGAACAGGACACGCTGCGATGGAAAATTTCTGCATGATCATGGGGATGAATTTGATAACTGCTAAAACATATAACGCACACATGAAGATGCTGGCGAACGATAGCCATAATTACAGACAAAGGATTCTGTCCAAGGCACGTGACATTGTACGAAAAGCTCATGCAGCCATTGATAGGAACCCTGCGTCAGAAGAGGTGATAGACATTGCTGTGTCTTATGATGGTAGCTGGCATAAGCGTGGATATACGTCTATGTATGGAATTGGCGCAGTGATTGATATACTGACTGGCCTTGTCATTGACTTTGAAGTGCTGTCAAAGTTCTGCCATATGTGCACGCTAACTGCATCTGAGCTTGGCGAAGACTCACCCGAGTATGCAGTATGGAAAGATGGACATCAGTCAAGTCGAGAATGCAACAAGAACTACGAGGGATCCTCAGTTTCAATGGAAGCAGCTGCCGCAGACCGTATCTGGAAGCGGTCAATTGCAGAATGCAAAATGCGGTACACAACAGTCCTTTCCGATGGCGATGCTAAAACCTACACCCACTTGAATAGAGAGGCTGTTTATGGTCCAGATGTGCCCATTGAAAAAGAAGAGTGTATAAACCACGTGGCAAAACGAATGGGCACCGGGCTCAGAAATCTTGTGAAAGACTGGAAAGCAAGAGGAACCACACTCGGTGGCCGCGGAGAAGGCACGCTAAAGGAGAGCACAATAGTTGCCCTGACTAATTATTACAGAAGTGCCGTCACACAGAATCTTCCAGACGTGACAAAAATGAAGCAGCAGGTCTACGCCACGCTGACCCACTGCATGTCTACGGACCAAAAGCCACAACATTCAGACTGCCCGACTGGGCCAGACTCCTGGTGCTTCTTCAACAAGAGATTGGCAAAAGGTGAGACACCTGGTAGTCATAGCAAGATGCCAGTAAAGTTGAAACCAGATGTGGTGACCAAGCTCCTTCCTCTGTACACACGACTATCCAGCGATGAACTTTTAGCAGCTTGTAGTCGTGGGGCGACACAAAATGCCAACGAAAGCCTCCATTCTACTATCTGGAGAAAGTGCCCCAAAGGAACATTCGTCTCGAAACAACGGATTGATATTGCCGTAACTAAGGCTGTAGCTGTGTTCAACATGGGTTGTACAGTGGCGCGAGGCAACGAACCGTCCACAGAGAAGGAGCAAGGCATGACAAGTGCTGAGGAGATCAGTAGGCGACTAGACATGAGGCGCAAGAGAAAAAGTGACGCCCGCAGTACCGACTTGGCAACTAAGTTCCGTCGTACTTTAAAAATAAAAAAAGCCACAGCCGAGAGAGCAAAAAAGAAAAAAGAAGGGCCAACATATGGAGCGGGGGAGTTCTGAATATCTTTTGACTACCACTGGAAAAATTATGACACCGGATCATGGACATTATTTTTATAGTTACTGTTTTTACAGTCAATATTTGATACCTTCTGTTTTTGTAATTTATTTTTAATTCAATGTATATTATGCAAATTGACCTTGTTGTAGAATATTAAACTACCTTGACATCCTGAAATTATAATGGTATTTTATATTAATATCCAACTGTATCCTAACTGACTCGACAAGTAATGACGAGACGACCATGCATCGAGCAGACCCTTGGAGGAAGGGGGGAAGTGGGTGGGTGGGTGGCCCCCCTTCCTTCACTTTTCCATCACTTCCTAAACCATCCAGAAGTTATTCAAACATGCAGAACTAAATATTTTTCAAGTTTTCACAAAAGTGCCGTTATCTCAAAACTACATTTTTACTTCTTGAAAAAGTCCCTTGCGTTACAACTTGAGTCGGATTGACTTGGAATTTGGTGAGCACATTCACAGATACCTTACCCACAAAATAACGTAGGGTTTTTACTCTAGAGCGAGAGAAACTGAAACTGTAGTCTATTTTTCGCACAAAATTGACCAAATCCCTGAGAAAATAAATATAAAAAAAAAAAAATTGTGTACTATGACTAATAGTAATCGGATTTCAAAAACCCTACGTTATTTTCTTGAGGTAGTGTCCATCAATAAGCCAAGGAAGTTTGAGTTGGATAACTTCATATTTGTAACGCAAGGAGCATTTTGAAATTTGGTATTCTTCGCTCGATAAATATGAGTAAGCCAGCGTAACTTTGGCATTATCATTTGGAATGAGTTTATATTTGGTACAATATTTCCGATTACAATAGTGAACATTCTGTGTAAATAGCAATTCATTTGAATTAGAATTGTAGAAGTTTTCGTTTTCAGTATAGGCCCCCCTTAATACATCAAAGTTTTATGAAGGTGAAGTTCCTAACGTTACTGTAACCCAGGTAGACTCTATTTGTCAGGAGGACCTATTATTTGCAATCTCTATCTAAATAATGAGTACAAAATTCCTAAAAAGTGAACGATGCGTTGAGGTTGCCTGTGTAAAGATTCAAAGTGACTGAAGCCCCATTTGTTTTTTTTTTAATCTCGTGTTACAGTAACGTTATGAACTCCTTCATAGAGTTTCAGCTATTATCAATGAGGGACGGTGAATATCAAATATACCTGTGTAGGACTTCATTTTGGTAAAGGTTACAGCAATTTTTGGACTCTCTGTAGCACGAGAAGACACGGTTTCATTGTGACAAAGATTTATCGTCGGTGTCGAAGAACGCAGCATAGGTTCTTCGTTTTCATGTATATGGAAAGCAACCCGAACATGTGATGTCTGTGGATCTTTTCTGATACCGGTAGAAGTAGAAGGCGGATGTTCCAAGTCAGGGTGATCGATGAGTTCTTCTTCAATCATATATGAGGTTCTCGGTTGGACGGATTGGGACAACCCAATTTTTTTGGTAGCGGGTCCTTTACTTTGTCAATTTCGAACGGATGCTTTCGAATTATATGATTGACATAAATTTGTAGTATTGCCACAGTTTTTATAAACGTTATGACACAAACGGCATCGAGCCGAAACAGCGTCAATTCTCTCGAAATATTTTTTTTTTTAGGAATTTATTGTTTGTTGATTTTCGTTTCAACATTTTTGACTCGGAGTACATTAATCTAAAACAATTACGTCGACATTTCAGTTCTTCTTACGGCATACATTTCAATTACCATCAAAAACTTCGTTATGCCGATTGCTTTGATTCTAAAAATAATGAGATTGTGATAAACCGCGCACGTATCCTAACCCTAACCTCACTTTGTGAATAAGTCATTTCTAGCCGCAAGAAAAAATGAATCAAATTCCAGAATTTATTTAATACAAAAAACTATTATGATGTTACCAACTATTCTTGACCAATATTATTAGGATATATAAATTAATAGCTATAAAATTTAGATATTTTACCTTCTTTTTATCTTTGTGAATTGTAGTCACCCTATTGAAAATATCGACAGCGTAAAAGAAGTCGTGTACACGTCTAACGAACGTCAAGAAGCACGTCCGAAAACACGTACGAGCGTATGTGTCGGACGATTATCCAAACGATATCTGAATTTGGGATAACTTTTGACGCCTAGTACGACGTAGTTTACGACGTCCTACGACGTAATTTACGACGTACTACGACGTAGTTTACGACGTAACTTCATATATCACTTTGACTACCTTCCCAGGATTCTCCCAATCTTTGTAGGATCGCTCATGTTAGAGTATGGTCTTATCAAAATCTGAATTAGGTTTCCCCGTTAGATAAAATAAAAGACGTTGCATATTATATTATTGGACGGCCTTTATTGAACACATTATATAATTGTTCTGATCGATAATGTAATAAACCACAATCTTAAGAACAACTAGGAACATAAGCTGAACATGGCTTGGGCTATCATTTAAAATTAATCTACAAAGCTCATATTGAGAGAAAATTCCCACGTAAAGGTATGAAAAGAATTATAGATTGTTTTGCACACCCTAGGATCTTAAATCTTAAAAAAATAACGAGCATCAAGTAGAAACAAAGGAGAAGCTAAAAATTACATTTCAGATATTACCACACACTGAAATGTCTTTGGTTTTGATTCTTAAAAAATAACGAGCATCAAGTAGAAAAAGAGCAGAAACTGAAAATTACATTTCAGATATTACGATTTTGGAATTTTCTAATAATAATACAGGTTCGGGACCGCGCAAAGGTATTCTCTATGGCTTATTCGCATATGCACGCATATTTTGGTAATGTCGCTCGTTGGTATAGCTGATTGCGAGGTTCCTATGGCAACTACTTGTCGTAACATATGACATGTGTCGTAAGCATTTGTCGTCTCGATTTTCTGAACGATAGTGTATTCTTTTTGATTCGTGGAGTCGACTATAAAGTAGAGTATCTTTACATACGAATTGTCAACCACTATGGCGTAGGAGTTATCAGAACGGTTATTGGCTCGCTGCGCGGAGACGTACAAACAACCATTCTTCACAATTTTCTGATAACACACTGAATGTTCTGCGAGATTCAATCTCTGCGACCAAAATTCATCAACTCTGGATATCGTACCGAAATATCGAATGAAATTCGATCGAAACGTTTGTTTTACCATCGATGTACCGAGCGTATCGCAATAACGTTTTACAGAAAATGAAGAAAAAGGTAATATGTGGTCTTTCAACGTTATAAAGCTGTATTTCACGCTAATTCTGCGGCATATCTGGTGGTACACACCTTTAGCTGCATGAATAACTTTGAGCAAATCTCCGTTGCCGGACTCGAAGGCGTAAGTATTGTGGGACCATAACGGTCCCCAATCAGCAACGCTTTTTGCTAAGTGTACAAGTGAATGTACATTAAACGTCATAGCGGGTTTACCGTAAAGAATTTCACACTTTCCAACGAATTCACGCAATAAATTATCCGCGGTAGCCACTTCGCGTAACGTCAATTCTCCTTTAGACAATATGTAAAAACTTTCTACAAACAAAGACCAATGCGTTAAAAAGTCATTTGGCAATATATCTCTCAGAACCACCGTACTATAAAACATTGTCCAGTTCTCCCATTCTCTGGCTTTCCAGAACTCTTTATCGGAGAAAGGACGAGCAAGTCTCACGACCTGGTGTGGTGCTTTAATAGTCTTCATGACAATATCGATCTCTTTAATTATACTTCTAGATAGCAAGCCCGCTTTTTTATTATTGCCAAACCACATTGTCGCGAATTGTTTGGCAATTCCAGCGCAACAGTGTAGAGAGTCCACAACATTGCCGTGAATGATATCGTAGTGTAGTAAATTGATCAATTGCGACGGGCGTTTCACACCAAAAATAGATCTGTTACTTTTTACAGCTTCGGTCATATGTTTAATCGTGTCCGGAACATTTCTATCTTTCGGCACAATGTTTTGGAGCGGATATTTAATATTACCCGATCTCGAATTATTAGGATCATTGCGAACCCATTCGCCTGGGTGAAGACATTGACCGCAGCCGTAAGATCCGTTAAACTGTGTGAAACCGTGAACTGGGGCGCGCGCAACAGCATCCACACAGCAAACCAGTGTACAAGTTTTGATGCGCATTTTTCTTCCGTTAAGTATACACTCAACACCTATGCTGGAAAGCTCGTTCATGTGTGTTACAAACGGTTCCAGGAATACAGTCATATTTGGTTTATCTTTTCCAAACCACAGACCTGAGAGTATCAATTCTTTGGTACGGACGTTAAATGGAACCTCGTTCAACATCAAAAAGATTGGCCAAATTGAGTAGCTTGAGCTTTCAAACAGAGGTGCGCCATCTGTGTTAAACGTTAACGTAGCGTAACTATATCTGTCTTCTTCACTTAAATTGTCGACAAACGCACGATATCTCCTACCGTCGTGAATGTCACGTATGCAACCATCATCACGAAATACGTTATTCACAACGTTATTGTAATATTCACTATTCGATTGAATTAATTTCGCTATCGGAGCCGAGACATCCAGCGTGACGAAAAAGTCCTTAAATGCGTGATCTTTTACATCAGTAATAGTATTACAAACTTTACATTTCAAATATCGATCTTTGCGTTCAAATTTGCCCATATTTGCACCGCACTTAGAGCACGTGGCATACAATTTCATGTCATTTTTCTGAAAAAACAATTTATCTATGAAAAAACGGCTGCATGCAATCAATGGCTCAGCAAATATCGAATTGATCATGAGAAACAAATCTGTTACTTCTGTCAAGGAGAGTGCATGTACGAGAACGTACTTCATGATCATCAAAACAACCTCGCCAACGGTCTTATTGACAGACTGCGTTATTGGCTTTTCGAATGCTTTGCTTTCTATCGCATCGCTAAGTGAAGTGTAATGTTGCGACAAGAAATCTTCTCCTGCTGCGTCACCTTGGTTCGTTGGCTCTTTCTCGTCGTCTGTAACTTCTGTCAAAGAATCCTCGTCGTCGGATTTGTGCAGAGTATGATGGAGAACGTTTCCATTTTGCTTCTGTAATATACGAAATCACACAACCTGAATTAAAATAACGAACGGAGCATCTGTCATGTCTGACTAACTCCTGTGAGTGGATATATGTTTAAATCTTGATACAATTTATTGATGCATGATCAACCCTTGGTTAGCACCAAATTAAACTGACATTTACCATGTTCTTTCATGCAATATGACAAGTCACAGAATTACTCTCTTTAAATGTTTATGTCGCATTCAACGTAACTATAATTTTTGCGCGATTCACATTCCATAAAATTTTTAAACCAGATAATGCTATACATCAGTGCGAAACGAGATAACATCGCACTGTTGGAATCATCGTATTCAGTCTTACGTTACAGCGTTCGTTTTCCATCAAATCTATGTCGTCAGTCAATGACCGGATCACGTCGAGAACTACAGTATCCTCTGCCAACTGGGGTCCACGAGGCTGCTCGATCTATACATGTACACAGTACTAGCATAAATGTATGTCTCAATAATACTTCGCGACACAAAAAATAAAAAAATTATAGAATAAGTTGTGTCACCTTCAATATTTCGCTCTGTTGATTTTCACCGATGTGGGGATCAGCCATAGCGTTGTTGTCCTTTGCCATATGCTCAGCGGATAAATTTACGTACTCGTTGCTTTGGCTGCGGTTACAGCCACTACTGCTCGCATACTATATAAACGATTCGAAGAAAGGTTCAACAGTTTTTCGCGTATCATCAGGCGACGCACTCCAGCATATACAATATACATTATACATCTTTATACATACTACTCCCGCTCGACGTTCTCTCCTGAAACGATACCAGGAAGACGCAGGCACACCTTCATGCGATTCTCTGTCCAAGTACTTCTTGTACGTCTTCTTCCGGCGGGCAGGCATCGCCAACTGATGAGCAGTAGGACCAATTAATACAATTTGCATTGAATTAACATAACATATTCGACCTTTATTGCACAGTTATAATATATATATTAAAAATAAAAAATAGTAACCTCAAAGAAAAGCCCATTTCTATTCAGGTAAAGAACTCACAATAACTACGGGTATCCCTACAGCTTCCGAGCCTGAGATACTCGCGCAAAGTTACAATACATAGAAAATTTTGAATTGCAAATTTTTTTTATTTTGTTGAAAAAATTCTGTTTGTGGAAAAATAGCTCGGGTACTTTTGCCTTTAATTTTTAAATGATTCACCCTGTAACGATGAAGAGCGTGTACTTACAGTTTTGTGTATCCAAATAGCAGTACAGCTGACGTTGGTAGTGCTTCGTTGTTCACAGTTTTTTGGGTGTTTAACACTGCAAGCTCAGCGGCCACAGATTATTGCAGAGCTTCATGTAAATTAACTTGACGGCCACGGTTTTTTTTTTCCTTCGGCTTATCTCTAAATGTAGGAATATAGCCTATATTGAGGTGGGTTTTCAATCTACCGTGCGATTATGTGGAAAGAAAAGGCTCCTAGCGCGCGAACCTTGATTTATTCAAATCTCATTGGCCGGCAGAATAGCGCCAGCGACTCCACCAACTTTTCAGTAATATCCCTAGTTCTGTCGTCTGCTAGATTCACACAAACATAACCTATTCCTGCCACGGTCTGCCGCCATTTCTATTTGACAACAATCGAAAACAAATAGCAGACGGACACTAGGGATATTCGTAGCGAGTCTAAAATTGGCGACCCTCGAAATATCCGAAGAAATCAGCACCTGCGCGCTTGGAGCCTTTACTTTCCACATAATCGCATGTATATTGTTTTATAGCTCTTTCGACTGGGACTACACCAAGCTACACTGGTGCAGTGTAGCCATCTTCATCTCTTTCTTTTCTTTGAGGGAGAGAGAGACAAAGATGGCTACACTGCACCAGTGTAGCTTGGTGTAGCCCCAGTCGAAAGAGCTATTAGACTTCTTGATGTGTTTTTAATTGTTTATATTTTTGAATCAATCTTTGAAAAATTTTTAATTTTTTTTTTTTTCTATTCTTTTTATTTTGATCTTTAGGTTGTTTATGGATTTTCTTCAAATTATTTGTGTTCTATTGTGATTGGTCGATTAGTTTATAGAATCAACACGTGTTATAAACGTTTGATGTTTCTATGAATCCAAAGGCATCCCGTTGGATTTTTACTTCGATGTCTCCTAGTTTTACTGAATCTAAGCCTTCTTTCTATTTTATTCATTTTTTCGCTGTTATTTAAATCTTCGTTCCAAGCACACTGAGGACAGGCCCCTTCTTTCTCCGCGGACTTAGCCTAATGGAGCTTAAGAAGCAAACCGACCCGTGTAACTCGATCCCGATTTTAAATGAACGGCACATAACATTTAAACAGTACAGAAACACTTATTCACCCAAGAAATCCTTTATTCCTAGCTCCAAAGACTTTCTTGGATCAGCAGCTACGATGTGGCGTGTCCGACTCGCGCAAAGGCCGCCACTGGATTTCCTGCACCGCACATGTTTTCGACTGAAGATAATGGCTGCATGGCCAGCGCACATGTACGAGTTACGACACCATCCGTTCCGGCTGCGTACAATGGCTCGGGTGGGGCGCATGCGCAATTTTGTTTCAACTTTCTGGCGTCTCGCCGACCGCTGTTGCGAGGATATTTGAATCCAACAGACTTAAGGCCGGTCTACATAGGACGTTACGTTCCCGTTCCCATATCCGCTAGGAATTCGATGTATGCATTTAGCGTGGTTAGGTCCACATCGTAACGCCGTTTCAACGTAGATCCAACCACGTTGAATGTATACATCAAATTCCTAGCGGATACGGGAACGTAGTCGTCCTACGTAAACCGGCCTTTATGTCGCTGACATACTATACGACGTCGCGCCGTCGTTTGTCTGCACTCGTTTCACGCCAACGGTGTTGGCAAGGCGCATGCGCTCCGCGATCAGAACGTTTTCCCGACGCTTAGCTCGGCGTACGAACACTCTACGCCATTAGATTAGATCAGTTAGGCGATTTCCACGTGTTGCCGGTCGTGACTCGTGTATCGTCAACACTCAGTAAAAGTGTTTACGCACGACTGAAACAATGTACGCTTTAGTTTATTTTCCCAGTAATGGGGCGAAAAAAATAGTGCCTATAGAATCTGTACTGGATTTTCACCCAAAAAGTGAGACTGATTTCGTAAGAAATTCCAGGTATAAAGTGTGGTTGAACGGCCAAGGGGCGAAGGAGAACGACTTGTTGCTGAAAGCCTACGTGCTATTGCTGGGCGGTAAGTACATTTTCACATGCCACGTTTCCGACCTTTTTACGTAATTTACAATAAACGTAAATATCAATTACTGGATACAGCGCACGCGTATATTATAAAAGTGCCGGTTTTTATAAATGCAATAAGCCTGTGTCGAATACGTGGGTGTGTGTCGTATATATACATAGCCAGCCGGACGCGTTTACATATCACAATAAAATGGAAAGAAAATAAGGATTAAAGATAAATAAAAATATATAAATCAGAAAATCAGAAAAAGCCCTGAGTTAGTAAGAAGTCATAAGGCTGTGTAATATAGAAGATGCCTTCAGATTCGATTGATAAATTAACCGGGTTCCAACACGTGCTGATACTGGACATGGCTGAATCCGCGGGGGAAGGAGCCTGCCTGTAAGGCGTTTGTAGCGTATTGCAATAAGGAAAATTAAGGAAAACTGAAAACCATAAGATTAATACAGAAAGGTCGGTAAATAATATAAAACGGAAAAATAAATAAATTAATAAATTAAATAAAATAAATAATTAACAGTCTCACACCACGCCATTTTGACACGAGGCGATAAGAGAATCCCGGCAAATAAAATACTCGCCATTGTATCAAAGGAAAATAAAGGTCATTAGGCTCAAATAAAGAACATAAATAACTAATACTACATATGTACGAAATATTAACCCTCCACAGTCACACTCGGTAGAATCCACCCGTCGATAATTTCGGCTCAAATATCTGACACCGAATGTTTACCTTTTTTTTTTTTTTTTTACGCGAAAATAGAGAAGATATATATTTTTTTTTTCAATTTTTTACTGTTAAAGTTTCCTTTTTTTTCGCCCTCATTTTATTTCTCAGCTGATATAAAAATCTTTCAGTTTCATGCATTCTGAGAGCTCCTCTCCAAATTTCGACTCAATTGAATCATTTTCTAAGAGGTCACTTAATTATTTTCAAATTGTCATAATTTTTGCGCGGCATCTAAACCATGCAAATTGAACTTCGTGTATTACAGATAGCAAGTCTGCGGTACAGCAAAAACAAGAAACCTCCCGTATAAAATTGCCGAACCTGCGGTATATGAGCCATTCTTCGGAAGGAGGTGCGTCGCCGGCCACCCGAAAACGAAAATCAACTGGCATTAGAGCAAAGACAACCAGTAAGGTGAGACAACCCATTCACTCAATTAAATTCTTCTGTCATTCAACTCCTGCAATGGGCAACTGAGCCTACGATTGTACATGACGGTTTTTCACGAACGCGCACAGTGCATCTATGTAAGTTATATTGCTGATATCAACGTTGCTGTAGGTGATCAGACAGAAGCTAAATCCCGGGCCTAAAGATGTCGCGATGCGACAAGCTGACTTGAATGTACTTGATAAGTATAAGAAGTTCGTTCGCGCAAAACCTGATTTCGCAGAAACCTCAGAAGGAGATCAGGACGCTGACGGTGAGAATCTCTGACTTACATTTTTTTGACAGCATGGGTGAAATTCTCTGCTTTGTGCCATTCCTATACCCTATGGAGGAGAGAGGTGAAGAGAACTTTCTCTTAGGGGCCGTCCATAAATTACGCAAGGCGGTTTTACTCCATTTTCAACCCCCTTCCCCCCCCCCCAGACTCGGACGTAAGATTTTCTTGCTGAAAATGGAGTGAATGGAAAATCATTTTTTAAATTTGAATTTTTTTTTAAATTTCTCAAATAGTAAATACTTCTCAAAAAATACTTTAAAAAAACATTTTTTCATCGACTTGTGATGGTTATTTTGTTGCGACAATAGTTAACATTAATTGAATGTGATCTTTGCGCACTTGAACCGTCGATGTATGGAGTTCGTATTTTGACAGGTGAATAGCAGTGAGGAAATTATGTGATAGACTTGCTGTAAAACTCCTACTATATATACCTATTGCAATGTAAATATACCTAACAGATATTCTTCATGCTCAGCAGATACGCCTGTGATGCAGAGACCTAATTCCGAAGAAACAATTATCGTCAGCAGGCGTCTGGCGGTCAAGGAATTATCAATTGCCAGAAGGCGTTTGGTGTTCAACGACTGCACCCCACAACATCTGGAGGACGGCTCAAAAGAGGGTGGCAGGACAGAAAACCGCGATTCTAGATCAGCGAACATTGGTACAGCCAGAGGACAGGCAACTGAACCCAGACATGCAAGTGTAACACCCCTCATAGGGGTCGAAGCTCGCAGTCCGACCCCGGATGACACTATATCACTACGAGCCGCCCGACGTCGTAGAATGTTGAACTACGATAACATTCGCGAAACCGGTCCGCAAAGAGAACAAAGTGTGTCACGACCTCGCCGTATTCGGACCGCGCAGCAATGTATCCGCAGTTCGCCACCGACGCCGATAGGCAATTCTGCGGTAGTTATCCGCCGCCGTGCTGCACCTGCTCCGCCCCCAGTTTGTTCCGCTAGACAACGGCGTTGCGATGACTTGCGCTCTCCATATTCGATACATAAGCGTGCTAACGTTCCCCAGCAAATGGTAAGCACCGTTTTCTATGCGAAGAACTTTGAAATGTTATTGTGCCTGCATGCGTAGTATAAATACTAACCGCACTGCATGATGAATAATAACTCCATATTATGAATTGCAGGTACAGATCTACGAAGGGGCAACAATTAGTCGCGATACTTGGGAGGTTATGCTACATAAGTCAGATTCTAGGTTCGTGAAAGACGTGGTGGTCGTCCTTTGGGGGGAAGATAGGCTAGCAGAACGTTGCCTTGACGCCAATCGAGCCAACCGATTTCTGCAACATGGGGAACCTCGAAGAAGAGAATTAACGCCTGAGAAATACGAAGTAGTAAAAGGTTGCAGGGCATATAATCTTAATTTTCTGTGCAATTGGGTTTTGAAATAAATTTTTTTTCTGTATTTGAGAAGTTGTTATGTATGTCCGCAGATTGCCTGTTCCACAAAATCACAGAAGCGAATGTAACCGGGCGACATCGTGCTGCGAGGTTGAGTAGGGTGTGGAGATACGTCTCCTCAAAACTCTATGATGTACGCAGGAAGAAACAGCTTCGGCAGCTCAACCATGGTTGAAAAAAAAAACTGTAAAAGAAAAAAAACAGAAACCAAAGACACTATAGTGTGAGGAAACTAAATCGTAATATCTAAACTGTAATTTTTAGTTTCTCCTTTGTTTCTACTTGATGCTCGTTATTTTTTAAGATACAAAACCAAAGACATTTCAGTGTGTGGTAATATCTGAAATGTAATTTTTAGTTTCTCCTTTGTTTCTACTTGATGCTCGTTATTTTTTTAAGATACAAAACCAAAGACATTTCAGTGTGTGGTAATATCTGAAATGTAATTTTTAGTTTCTCCTTTGTTTCTACTTGATGCTCGTTATTTTTTTAAGATACAAAACCAAAGACATTTCAGTGTGTGGTAATATCTGAAATGTAATTTTTAGTTTCTCCTTTGTTTCTACTTGATGCTCGTTATTTTTTAAGATACAAAACCAAAGACATTTCAGTGTGTGGTAATATCTGAAATGTAATTTTTAGTTTCTCCTTTGTTTCTACTTGATGCTCGTTATTTTTTTAAGATACAAAACCAAAGACATTTCAGTGTGTGGTAATATCTGAAATGTAATTTTTAGTTTCTCCTTTGTTTCTACTTGATGCTCGTTATTTTTTAAGATAAAAAACCAAAGACACTGCAGTGTGTGGTAATATCTGAAATGTAATTTTCAGTTTCTGCTCTTTTTCTACTTGATGCTCGTTATTTTTTAAGAATCAAAACCAAAGACATTTCAGTGTGTGGTAATATCTGAAATGTAATTTTTAGCTTCTCCTTTGTTTCTACTTGATGCTCGTTATTTTTTTAAGATTTAAGATCCTAGGGTGTGCAAAACAATCTATAATTCTTTTCATACCTTTACGTGGGAATTTTCTCTCAATATGAGCTTTGTAGATTAATTTTAAATGATAGCCCAAGCCATGTTCAGCTTATGTTCCTAGTTGTTCTTAAGATTGTGGTTTATTACATTATCGATCAGAACAATTATATAATGTGTTCAATAAAGGCCGTCCAATAATATAATATGCAACGTCTTTTATTTTATCTAACGGGGAAACCTAATTCAGATTTTGATAAGACCATACTCTAACATGAGCGATCCTACAAAGATTGGGAGAATCCTGGGAAGGTAGTCAAAGTGATATATGAAGTTACGTCGTAAACTACGTCGTAGTACGTCGTAAATTACGTCGTAGGACGTCGTAAACTACGTCGTACTAGGCGTCAAAAGTTATCCCAAATTCAGATATCGTTTGGATAATCGTCCGACACATACGCTCGTACGTGTTTTCGGACGTGCTTCTTGACGTTCGTTAGACGTGTACACGACTTCTTTTACGCTGTCGATATTTTCAATAGGGCAGTTAGTCAGTCTAGTGATTAGTGACGAGAGCTCAAAACAAGAGATATATAAGAAATCGATTCATGTAAAAACAGAATCAATTCGATAATAATCGAATCTCTGAAAAATCGATTATCAATCGATGAATCTAATGCAACGAAGATCGATTCTTCAAGAATCATCAAAGAATTTCGCATCACTAGCGGATCCACGTCACCTCACTCAAAAAAAAACCATCAAGTCACGGATCTTTGCGCTATTCAAAATATCTTTAGTACTATGGAAAAAAAAATACAACTTCAAGGATTTTGAAAATTTTTCAAAAATGGCGGAGTCAGAGCTATGTGAATTTTTGTAAACCGCTATTGCACCACTATGTTTGAAAATTCATATCTCCGAAAGTATTCATCGCAGCAGACTAACTTTCAAATCATTTCGTTCGTAGAAGAATGCACTTTCATACAAGAAATCTTGTTTTTGAAAAAAGAAATTTTTCTAATTTTTTTTTTAAATTTCGCTGCCATTTCCGCGGGACTTACAGAAATTTATGTAGATAATTTTTTTAGATACCTGGATCCTTTCCCTTCAATCCAAAAAAATATAGAGAAAATACCTGGGTCGGAGGTAAAAAATAAAACGTCCAGTCGCGCGTCGAGGCGCACGCCGATCCGCGTCACGTCCCAAAATCAAAAACACGGTTGTTGATCGTAAATTTTCCGAATTTTTCAAAAATGATGATAATTTTTTTCTCATGTTACGTATTCCATACTACTCCATACTCTCCCACACCCTCATTCTCAATACCCAGGACATAACCCCTACTGAAAAAGATTGTAAGATTTATTATACAGGGTGTATCACCTCATGTGTTCAGCATGGGAGGGGCGAGCTTAGTCGACGCGAAGCCGCGCCCCTATAGCCAATCAACAAGCATAAGATTTTCGTAGACCGGAATCGTCACGAGAATAGAAGGTACAATTTCGTGGTTTAGTGAAAAAATGTCAACAACGGCTTGATATTTGTATTGATTGAAAGGAGAGACAATTCGAGGCGTATCTGTAAGCGCAGAGTAAATAAATACTTAACAAGCACATTCAATCGTTGTTGAAATTTTTTTTCCTACACCAAGAAATAGTATTTTCTATTTTCTTGAAAATTTCGGTCTGCGAAAATTTTATGCGTGTTGATTGGTTATAGGGGCGCGGCTTCGCGTCGACTAAGTCCCTCCCATTCTGAACACATGAGGTGATCCACCCTGTATAAATAAAATCCTGATGAATCATTTGGTGAATCACATGATAGAACACGAAATTTCATGACCGGATCCGGTATAAAATTTGTTACTAAATTCATCAAATAATTCTCTTTACGATTTATTTTATGATTTTTAACATTGAAAACGTTTATAGGGACGATTTTGCAAGCGTTACGTGATTTCCGGAAGTATTCGGGTGTATTCGGGTTCAAGCCGAAGAATATTGAAAATGATTGTGCGGACGATATGGCACGAGTAACGTAATATCCGAAAGTATTCGGGTGTATCCGGTTATTTGCCGAATTGTTAATATGCTCTACATGTTTGTCTAGCTTAAAGGCACATAAGTTACCAAATATGGCAACAGCACGAGGATTTAAGTATCCATTAATACCAGAAGGTTTGCCAGAACTAACAAGTATTGACTATAATATCGATGTTTAGAGAGCATTATTATAAATAAACTAAGTGAGGAAAAGTGTCCATCATTTTCAATGTACCTGACTCTTGCAGGATGCGAAGACTGTACATTTTTACACCGTTTATCATATATTTTATTATATAATTCAACGCGCAATTTATTCTAAGCTGACGATGCATCGCAGATCGAATGAATAATTTCATATTTGATAAAAACGAAATAACGAATGAAATCATGACAGGGAGATAAAGCAATAGAATCATATTTCAGTGCATCTGAGAAACATATGCGTTTATTCAGAATCCAAATTTGAATGGCAGTAAATGTCATACACACTTAACGCTTTTGTGAGTATGATACCTAATATAACTATTGTAACGTGGCGGAATTTAAGTCCGCCACTGACCAGCTCCGTCCTCTCCGCGGAGCGTCCGAATATCTGTTAATTGTTGTGTGCGTCTATTCTTTACCCTATCCCCAAGGCAAAAAGGGCATTATTAGTCTAAGTCATTGTCTGCCGTAAGTTGTTCTGTGTCATTATAGGTCCGCACCCCGAGACAACGTCATCGAGGGACCCCGGACCGCGCCGTATGGGGTGTACGCCCGTGAAGTCACGACAGTAGTACCTGTTGTACCGACACTGATTACCATCTGCAAGACTACCTGCCGGTCGGGAGAGGGCCGCACCTCCCGGCCTGACGCTGCCTCCCGTCCCCGTTCCTCCCGCACTGGCCATGGCTCGCTCGAAACATATCGGTACAGCGAACCCAACGTGTATGGAAAGGCTACCTCCCCCAACTCTCGAGGCGCCACCTGATTACTATGACACATGACGTAATTCCGGGAACGACCGAGATCCGTCTTCTTCCTCCTGTTGATCGCCATCTTTTGCTATTTTTGCACACTATCTTTTGCGCTTTACGTTACGTTCCTTTGCGCTTACGTTTAATAACTTTTCTTTTGCTCATAATTTGACGCTTAATATACGCTACGTTCCGTCGGCTGTTTTGGTGGCCTGATATTGCCTACTGAGGCCTTAATTATTGTTGATTTCAGTCCATAATAAGGGAGCGAGTGCCGGGGTGGTGCCTGAGGCTTCAAATCCAACAGCCTTTTTCGTTAAGTGTGTGCGTATGTGCGAGGATCCTGCCGTTCCATACCGCTGCAGATAAAGGTAGGCTTTACGCTTGGACTACGACCACCCGTCTATTTTTCACATCTTCGGAGGAAAGTTCCTCGTACGGCAGTTTTGCTACTAGTATTCCGTAATAATACGGTCGTTGAGCGATCTGTCCATCTCGCGACCGGTAAACCAGACGGGTTGTCGACGTCACTCTAACACTGTTAGTAGTGGGTAGCAGTAGTAACCGTAGCTGTCACTTTATCTGAATTTCTTCTATAACTACCTGTTACGTTAGCGTCTCACTTTTTTTTTCTGCTTTCGCTTCTGCATTCCTGGCGCTATTACTTTTACTTTGACATTGTTACTATCTTTTACTTTGACATTGTAACTATCTTTTGCTTTGGTATTGTCATTATCTTTTGCTTTATCTTAGCTATATCTTACCTGTAACTTAATCTGTAACCTGTGTTCACTGATACCTTTTGCCTTGGGGTGATCTGCCTTAATTTAGTTTAAGTCATTTTTGCGTTCAGTTAAATAAGAATTTCAACTTATTTAGTAGGCTCACTGATAGCCGGCGATACACCGACACGGGGTCGGTGTCGCTACACGTGAGCTGTAAGTGTGCGTGTGTCAACCGGCCAGTGTACTCGCGACGGCGCATCGCGGTGCGCAACGTCTCAGCTGCTCTGGCAACGGCCTAGTGTGCTGTGTATGTGTGTTCCCTCCCTCTTCTACCGTCTCGTCGAGAGCGTTAGCCGTACTCTACTAGGAGTCCAACGCATAACTTCGGATAAACTGTATATTCTGCCGGCCTCCCGTGCAGAAATTTGTTGAGGATACGTCCCTAAAGCTAGCAGTGACACATGAGCAGAATCAAATATGACCTATGCCACATTTTGTTGCTAATTTGTTGCTAATTTGTTGCCATACTTTCGAATTTGTTGCTCTTGCCCTTTCCAAAAAACGTGTGAGTTTGCCAGCTTGAGGCACAAGCTAGCAAAACAGTTTAGTGAAAAATTTCACGATAACTTTCGATGCACCAAAATTTGTTGCTAATTTGTTGCTAATCTGTTGCCATACTTTCGGATTTGTTGCTCTTGCCCTTTCCAAGAAACGTGTGTGTTTGCCAGCTTGAGGCACAAGCTAGCAAAACACTGCGGTAACAAATTTTACAATAACTTTCAATGCACCAAAATTTGTTGCTAATTTGTTGCCATACTTTGAATTTGTTGCTCATGCCCCGCAAAAAGTCTACGTTGGCCAGTGTGGAAAACGAGAAACGGTACAAGTGGCTTTTCACTAACTCAATCGAAAACTTATGAACAGGTATTGATAATTTTTGTTCGAATATATTGTTGCTTTAGCAAACAAGATTCTGCATTGTGGATCTTTTATTTATCGTCGACGAAGCAATCGTAACAGCTTTTGTGGCTACGGATGATGAATCGAATGAATATAATCGTCCAATGCGTGGAGGTATATTGCAAAAGAGCATTGCAAAAGACGAACAACTTTTCCAAAAATTACGAACTGATGAGTTTACTTACGACACACTGGATAGATAATTTCCCCGCTGCTCAGTCGGGAAATACACGTATATACGTATTTCGCGATGCTGTTACCTAAAATTGCACGCAGGTAGAACTCAACGCGATCTGACGAACTCGGGGAATTTGTTGCTCGAGCAAAACACACGGTTCTCAGTCAACGAACGTTTTTCCGTCACCGGGAAACTGGATCTAATTTCTTTCGACGTTTCCCGGGTGAGAAATAAATTTCTTTTCGATCGCACTGGTCCGAATCGCGCCCAGAAGAGTCTCCACGCTGTCCGACGAACTCGGGGAATTTGTTGCTCGAGCAAAACACACGGTTCTCAGTCAACGAACGTTTTTCCGTTACCGAAAAACTGGATCTGATTTCTTTCGACGTTTCCCGGGTGAGAAATGATTGTCTTTTCGATCGCACTGGTCCGAATCGCGCCCAGATGAGTCTCCACGCTGTCCGACAAACTCGGGGAATTTGTTGCCCGAGCAAAACACACGGTTCTCAGTCAACGAACGTTTTTCCGTCACCGGAAAACTGGATCTAATTTCTTTCGACGTTTCCTGGGTGAGAAATAAATGTCTCTTCGATCGCACTGCTCCGAATCGCGCCCAGAAGAGTCTCCACGCTGTCCGACGAACTCGGGGAATTTGTTGCTCCAGCAAAACACACGGTTCTCAGTCAACGAACGTTTTTCCGTCACCGGGAAACTGGATCTAATTTCTTTCGACGTTTCCCGGGTGAGAAATAAATTTCTTTTCGATCGCACTGGTCCGAATCGCGCCCAGAAGAGTCTTCACGCTGTCCGACGAACTCGGGGAATTTGTTGCCCGAGCAAAACACACGGTTCTCAGTCAACGAACGTTTTTCCGTCACCGGAAAACTGGATCTAATTTCTTTCGACGTTTCCCGGGTGAGAAATAAATATCTTTTCGATCGCACTGCTCCGAATCGCGCCCAGATGAGTCTCCACGCTGTCCGACGAACTCGGGGAATTTGTTGCTCGAGCAAAACACACGGTTCTCAGTCAACGAACGTTTTTCCGTTACCGAAAAACTGGATCTGATTTCTTTCGACGTTTCTCGGGTGAGAAATGATTGTCTTTTCGATCGCACTGCTCCGAATCGCGCCCAGATGAGTCTCCACGCTGTCCGACAAACTCGGGGAATTTGTTGCCCGAGCAAAACACACGGTTCTCAGTCAACGAACGTTTTTCCGTCACCGGAAAACTGGATCTAATTTCTTTCGACGTTTCCCGGGTGAGAAATAAATGTCTCTTCGATCGCACTGCTCCGAATCGCGCCCAGAAGAGTCTCCACGCTGTCCGACGAACTCGGGGAATTTGTTGCTCGAGCAAAACAGACGGTTCTCAGTCAACGAACGTTTTTCCGTCACCGGGAAACTGGATCTAATTTCTTTCGACGTTTCCCGGGTGAGAAATAAATTTCTTTTCGATCGCACTGGTCCGAATCGCGCCCAGAAGAGTCTTCACGCTGTCCGACGAACTCGGGGAATTTGTTTCCCGAGCAAAACACACGGTTCTCAGTCAACGAACGTTTTTCCGTCACCGGAAAACTGGATCTAATTTCTTTCGACGTTTCCCGGGTGAGAAATAAATTTCTTTTCGATCGCACTGGTCCGAATCGCGCCTAGAAGAGTCTTCACGCTGTCCGACGAACTCGGGGAATTTGTTGCCCGAGCAAAACACACGGTTCTCAGTCAACGAACGTTTTTCCGTCACCGGGAAACTGGATCTGATTTCTTTTAGACCGGGAGATGGTAACACAAATAAGTTAGTCATTTGTTACAGGTATGGCGACCCCCTACGGGTCTAATTGTGTAATGAACAAGACGAAACAGATGCTAACTCACTGGCCGTTGGGGCGTAATCGCGTGGCGATCTACCGAACGTGTAGGATAAATTTGGGTTTTCAAACGCTTTGTTACACGATAATTCTTATATTTTCCGGTAGTTTATAAAAAAAAAAGTCGGCGGAAGCGTAATGCCATACTTATCCGGTGGTGCTTATACCCCGCCATACCAATGAGAACGCGTTGTTTTTTAATTTTTTTTTTAAAGACTTGTTACAGGCTAACTTTTTTTTAACTGGTCATCTTTGAAAAGCCATTCACGGAAATCACCATGCCATACCGTTCCGATGGTTCCAAGTAGCCGCCATACCGCCGCAAAGACGCAATTTTTTTTAATAATGCTAAACCATTTGTTACACCTTATCGATTTATGTACTACTTATTTGTATGATTAAAAATGCAAATCAGACTACGCCATACCCGTGTGATGGGTCTAATAAGTACAATGTTATTAACAAATTGTAAGATTTTATGCGGATTTTTAGTCATTTGTTACAGTATGGCACAATTTTTTTCTGAAAGTTGAAAGTGCAAAGAATGTTCGTACCAAGTTTCAAACATATATGTAGGGGCAATCTTGTTATATAAGAAGATTTTATGTTGCATAATATTCTACGGCTACCGCCGCTCGAAACGTCTCCCATGGATTAGATCTTGGCCGTGCCGGCTCATTGTGTTAACGCAGGTAAGTTTTTCGAGTATGGCACCACTTTTGCACTTCATCAAAAGTATGGCATTATTTTTCCGAAGCACATTTCCGTGTAAACTTTCGAAAAATTCAAATGCCATACTGTAACAATATGTTAAGACATTATTTTTATTTTACATCTTAGCACGAGTGTGGGAGTCTTCAGCCCCATGATCACAGTATGGGATAATTTTTTTCACGTAGGGTCGTGTTCAAACGAACTAAATTCAATAATGCCATACTGTAACATGTACTTTTAGGTTTTATGTAGTCGTATCTTAAAAACTTTTCGAAAGAAACAGTTTTTCAAGTATGGCACCACTTTTGCACGTCATCAAAAGTATGGCATCATTTTTTCGAAGCATATTCCCTTGTAAACTTTCGAAAAATTCAAATGCCATACTGTAACAAATGGTTTAGCATCATTAAAAAAAAATTGCGTCTTTGCGGCGGTATGGCGGCTACTTGGAACCATCGGAACGGTATGGCATGGTGATTTCCGTGAATGGCTTTTCAAAGATGACCAGTTAAAAAAAAAGTTAGCCTGTAACAAGTCTTTAAAAAAAAAATTAAAAAACAACGCGTTCTCATTGGTATGGCGGGGTATAAGCACCACCGGATAAGTATGGCATTACGCTTTCGCCGACTTTTTTTTTTTATAAACTACCGGAAAATATAAGAATTATCGTGTAACAAAGCGTTTGAAAACCCAAATTTATCCTACACGTTCGGTAGATCGCCACGCGATTACGCCCCAACGGCCAGTGAGTTAGCATCTGTTTCGTCTTGTTCATTACACAATTAGACCCGTAGGGGGCCGCCATACCTGTAACAAATGACTAACTTATTTGTGTTACCATCTCCCGGTCTATTTCGACGTTTTACGGGTGAGAAATAAATCCAGTATTAGGTTATGAAATTAATATTCTTTTATTTATATGTGATCTGCCTACATTCTATCCCTCACATACATCATCAGAGCTGGTTTAATTTCTTTTTTCTTACTGACTTTATTTGTACTGCTATTCTGATCATCGTATTCAAACCAGGAATGGTTGCCTCTTCTGTAACAAATTGCAGTATAATGCCCAATTTCTTTCCTGGTTTGAAGTGTTCGTCCCTTAAAATTGACAATTCCATGGAGACGTAAATTGGATTTATCGTCGTCAGGAATCTTTATGCATTTTGGAAGATCTTCCAATTTTATTTTAGTTTCAGTGCCTTCAAGCACTATATCAAATAGAATAATGTCTTCTGGAAAAAAATCACAAAATTTTCCCTTCTAAAAATAGGTTCTTAAAATCTGAATGAGAAATAAGCCCCCTTGACGCTTAGGGAACCAGTATGTCGCGATTGATAAAATTCAACATAGTCCAAAATTAATTAATTTTTTCACTAAACTTTATCCCACACCATTATAATCGTCTTATCTTAAAACACCTGCCGCACGATTCCAGGCACGGCGTTGATCGGATTCGACTTCTTTAGGTTCAAGATTGTTAGAGAATCGCGTTGTCTCAAAATGAATGCGGGATATTAATTGAAAAAATTTATTATTGAAGATATCGTCGATTTTCAAAGAATTTAATATTCCCTTATCACTTATTGGCGAATCACGCGGCCCATGAATGGAATTTTTTGATTTCCTTCGATAATTTTTTGATGGCCTGTGTTCCGAACAATTCTGAACTTAGAGAAGTTGAATCGGATCAACGCAACGGTGTGCCTGAATTCGTGCAGCAGGAGTTTCTAGATGAGACGATTATAATGATGTGAAATGAACTTTGGTCAAGAAATAAATTGATTTTGGACTATGTTCAATTATTTAAATCGCGACATACTGATTCCCTTGAATATTGATCATCACTTATTCGTTACAGGGAGTAAGATAACTGGCAAATATTCGCGCTCAATATTGATATTCAGAGCTGCCTATTTTAGTTTTCGCATTATCCATTTGCATTACATGTAGAAATATTCTTAAAATTTTTGAATTTCTGGCTCTCGTAAACGGCTCGATTTATTAACTATCCGAAGAAAGATTCTTATAGGCAATTCCACGCTCTATGAAAAAGTAATGAGATAGAATTTTTCTAACTCTAATCGATGAGGAGGGGGGGGGGGGGGGGGGGGGATTTAATTTTTTTTCGACTTTTTTTTTAATTTGTAGGATGAAAGTACCATATTTCAAGAATATTCTGTGAAAATTTCGTGTCGATCCGAAAAAAACTACCGGAGATACAGCATTTTTAGTTGGAGTTCTCCAATGCCGTTTTCCGTAGAATTGTTATATTCAGAAGGCCGGATTAACCGTAAACAAGAGCAAAAGCGTGCTCTGGACCTCCAGGATGATGGCTACGTAATGTATGGACCCGGCATTGACGACTTTATGTAAGTAGAACAAAAAAATATACTTGTTCATTTATGATGAATTTAAAAAAAAATAGTGTAAAACTTTAAATCGATTTTCCCACAACTTGCTTTTTCAAAGTCGGTGGACACCGTCACTCGAAATCTACTGGACCTAGTTTTTTTGAAACTTTGCATACTCTTTCTATACATATTTAGCGAGGTAACGCTGTCGAGTTTTTTTTTTATTTCAACTGTTTTTTATAACGGTTTGATTGTTGATTTTTTCGTCGAAAACCGGAATTTTGACTTTTAAGTGCCATTAAAAATCCAAAAAAGGAAAAAATAAATAAAGTCTCGACAGGGCTACCTAGGAAAACTCATAAACTAAAAGAATTTCTTTGGTTTTTTTATTTCAGATGATCCAGTCATGAGTTCTGATGTCCACCGCAAAACATATCTCAATATTTTTTTATGAAAATTTCCTGAAATATTCTTGAAATGTTACCTGATAATACCCCATTAAAAAAAATTCATTTATATTAACTGTTTATTCAATTAAAATTCGTAAAGAAATGCTATTTTTTGAATGAATTAACCCTACCCCCTTCCCCATCCCCCTTGAGAGATTTTCGTCTACAAACATTTCCCCAACCGCGCATCAAAATTTCGGTAGAGCGTCTCAAATAGAATATATCACTCAAATATGAGCTCTTAATATTGTTATTTAGAGTTGCCTATTTTATTTTCTCCATTTCAAGGATTTTTTTTCATGTTATTCGAATAGAAAATGGAAAAACTGAAATGGGCACCTCTAAATATCAATGTTAAGTGCTCATATTTGGCTGAGATCTTCAATTTCAGATGCTCTGCCGGAATCTTGATGCGCGTTCGAAAAAAAAAAAATTATTTTTGGAACACCCTAATGTACACTGAATTAATGCAGAAATCCGCCAAATCGGAGTCTTTATCTTATTTTTTATCACCAGCAACAATTTCCAGCGTATGATACTCACTGACAGTCAATTCTGTATTTTCCTCATCGCAGCATGTCAGGCACGATGTATCCATTACTGACTTCACGTAGTTTTGTATAATTTGGTCCGCGTCATCTTCTAGCAGTACATAGTCCATCAAACCATACACTGTTAATTGCTTTTCTCTTGGTGTACAACCTGATTTGCAAGTGGAGGTTTCCAAGAAGCTGGGGCATTTCTCGAATAACTTTTTAGCTACTGAGCCCACATTTGTTTGACATTCTAATGTCCACAAATTGGGATACACATCTGACTTACGCACCCTATACACTTTCAATAACAGTTTCATTCTCGCACGATAAGTATGGCTACCTAAACCAGACACTTTTGTATCTTGCACCATTTTGAAAAAGTCATCCTCCTCTGACAGCTGTTTTACCTAAACGAAATCACGTTACTTTAACATGAAATGATCTTTTCGTTGCAGTGGGCGTAAAATCCGATTTTACAACTTGTTTTGCTTAGATAAAATCGTATTTCACGCCAACTGCATCGAAAAATATCATTCGTAACACGGGCGTAATATGCCCTTGATACGAAATATACTATTATGCGATACGTTGCTTGAGAGTTCACTTTTTGAGCATTGGATTTAGGCCGCAAAGTGACCAATTTCAGGTCACTAAAAAATCGTGAAATATTATAGGACAAGAGCAACATTATCGGACAGTATGAATATCTCTCCTTATAATAAAAAAATCTTGATGAAAAACAGATGAGCGCGATGAGTCGCATAATGCTATGTGGATTGCCTGCCATCGGGCGTTTTGCGCTGTTTTCGTATGGCTGTTGTTTTTCCGGGAAATGACAGTTGTTCACTGTGAGTGATTGACAGATCAAATTAAAATATTATTTCATCAGTTATTCACTGTGAGTAATTGACAAATCAAAGAAAAATATTATTTGTCTACAAAAAAAAAATGGATAAAAAAGTAGTGCAGATGAAACCAGATGGGAATTGTCTTTTTCGCGCGCTGTCGTATTGCTTGTCGAAAAATCAGGATAGGCATCAGGAGCTAAGACTGACCATCGTTTCATTTATACTGCAACATTGGGATAGATATGGAGATTATATCATGGGGGACGAGTCACATGGCGTTTCTATAAGGTCACCAGAAGACTACAAATTACATATGGGTAAGAATGGCGTATACGCCGGTGACGTAGAGTTGACTGCAGCTGCATCAATATTCAAGGTAAATTTAAAAGTTTACATAAATAATAATACTCATCATTGCATCAATTATGATGGTCAGCTAGAAAGTTCACATCACTTTGCACTGTTGTTTACCGGTAACGGGGACAGTGGGCATTATGATGTTCTTGAAAGGTTTAATGAAGAAAGGATTGAAAATAGAAAGAGAAAACTGCCAACCATACTAAGCGTTGAAAAAGTTTGTCTTCCTTTCATATCAAAAGGCAACGCACAAAAAAAAATAGAAGAAGGAGAGAGAAAAATTATAAAGAACAACCGGGTGGCATACACCGATATTAAAGGGGTACGGTTGGATTCCAAAAATTTAGAAATAAAAAATGAGAGTGGCAAGTCTGTAACAGAAGAGTCATTGGTGGTTAAAAAAGGGCGACCAAAGAAAATGAATGAAGAAGAAAGGAGAATTCGAAGGAATCAAAGACAACGTGACCTTCGTAAATCAAAAAAGATGAGTATAGATACTGGAAAAGTAGAAGAAATACAAATAAATTCATTACAAAATGAAAAAGTAGAAATAAGTAGTGAAATTAGGATAGTAGCTACTGACAAGGAGTTACGAGACGTGGATCAATTAAAAGTCTTGAGAGGAAATGGAAAAGAAATAGGATGCTCGAAAAATCAGCGCGAGCACAGCAATGCAAAAAAGATGCGGTTTATTTCAGAAGAATTGAAAGACATGAAACATGCGGATAACTGCAAGATCGAAAAGGTAGAAATTATCAGTGCGGTAGAAAAAATGGTAGAACAGAATCTAAATGAGAAGGCAATTTTAATTTTGAATGAAGATACGGAAAAACATACAGACAGCGTGAAAAAAATGGAACAACAGAATATATGGAAGAGAACACGCAAGCCAATAATGTTAAAATATCATGGGGACAGAAGGAATGATATATATAAAAAAGTTGAGCAATTAGATATTGGTGAAATGAAGATAGTATGCTGCAATTGCAAGGCGGTTTCATTTGAAAAAGAACCAGGTAGAGCTAAAAATAATTGTTGCCATGGAGGGAAAATAAGACTGCCACCGATATCGCAATACCCATCCGAGCTAGAAATCATGAGAGAGGGTAATGACGACGTTTCTAAACATTTCAGACAAATGATACGGTCATATAACGATGCATTTGCTTTTGCATCCTTCAATTGCACTACGGTAGATTTAGGAAATCATGGGAATTATGTAATGAAAATACTTGGAGATGTCAGCTATAAAGTTTCAACCAGTTTAGAAAATGATAACAGGACAGCAAGATATGGACAGATATACATCTATGATGAACAAGCTCAACTTGAATTGCGCAGGAATGATTTGAGAAGAGTTGATGTATTGACCAAAATTGGACAGATAATCAATAAAATAAATCCGTATGCGACAAATTTCAAGACACTTCATCAGCGATATATCGAAGGAGAACATCAGGTTGTATTAAGATTTATTTCATTAGGTAATGATGATAAACGAAGATATAATACACCATCATGTGGAGAAGTTGCTGCAATTATTGTTTCGAAAGATGGATCTGTTTCAGCAGATGTTGAAGTAGAAATCTCTCCAAAGCAAAACAAAAAGATTGGTTATATACCGAAGTCATCACATCATGTAGATCCGATGACATTTCCATTGTTATTTCCAAAGGGTGATTTAGGATGGAGCTACAACATGAAACACATTCTTACAAAAAAAACTATCTCACCTGTGCAATATTACGGATATCGCTTGGCATTGCGTCCGTGCGAACCTCCAAACCCATTGCTACGAAGTGGGAGATTGACACAGCACTATGTAATCCACGCATACTTAACAGTTGAATCACAGCGTTTACTTTATTTAAGAAATAATCAGAAGCAATTACGTGTAGAATGTTACAGGGGTATAACAGATCACATCGACAATAGCATTGCAAATACATCTAATATTACTCGTGTTGGTAATTTGATGATTCTACCCTCAACATTTTCCGGTAGTATGCGGAACATGCAACAGCATTATCAGGATTCAATTGCAATAACAAGAAAGATCGGTCGTCCAGATCTATTCATTACAATAACTTGCAATCCGAAGTGGAAGGAGATAAGAAGAGTGTTGCAAGACTTTCCTCCGGGGACAACTGCCATGGATATTCCAACTATAACTTGTCGGATATTCAATATTCGATTACAGCGTTTAATAACTGAGATTTACAGTGGTTCAGTATTTGGAAAAATT
Organism: Tenthredo notha; assembly: GCA_914767705.2. Taxonomy (NCBI): domain Eukaryota; kingdom Metazoa; phylum Arthropoda; class Insecta; order Hymenoptera; family Tenthredinidae; genus Tenthredo; species Tenthredo notha. Next base: position 9,541,796 of record OU611914.1, on the reverse strand, counting down.
GAAGGCTATGTTTATACAATAGAATTCCAGAAGCGTGGGCTACCACATGCTCACATACTGTTTATTCTAAGTAACCAAGATAAGCTTCTCAGTCCAGAGGCGATAGATAGATTTATATCTGCGGAAATTCCAGATAAAGAAAAGTGTCCATCGCTTTATCGAACTGTCATGACCCATATGCTACATGGTCCACATACAACAAAAGTTCCATGCTGGAATCCAGAAACAAAGGTGTGCACAAAAAAATTTCCAAAAATATTTATGGAAGAAACAAACATGATAAGTGGAGGTAAGCCCATGTATCGCCGAAGGAACAACGTTAGCGAAATGCATTACTACCAAAATCGAGTGAATGGAAGGCTGATCAGAGTTGACAACAGTATGGTAGTGCCATACAATCCATACATAAGCGTAAAATATGATTGTCATATTAATGTGGAATATTGCGCGTCGATACTGGGAGTGAAGTATATTTGGAAATATATTCATAAAGGACACGATCGTGTACGAGTAACGATAGACAGAGTAGACGCAAGTAGAGAAGAAAGCCAAGTAATTGACGAAATACAGGATTATATCGACACACGTTACGTTTCGCCAGCGGAAGCAGCTTGGAGATTATCAGAGATACCAATGCATGGGAGAAGTCACGCGGTAATACGTTTACCAGTCCATTTGCCGGGACAGCAGTATGCTACTTTCGAGGAAGGAAAAGAAGTCGAGGCAGTTTCAAATGATAAAAAGTGGAAAACTCCTTTAACAGCATGGCTTGAGTTGAACAAAATAGATGAAACAGCTAGAAGTTTGTCATATCCAGACACACCGGATCACTTCACATTCAATGAAAACACGAAGTCATGGAGAAGACGCAAAATTGCATGCAAAGTGGTTAGCAGAATAACAAACGTATCACCACGAGATTCAGAGAGATTCCACTTAAAACTCATTCTAGGTCGTGCGAAGAATGCAAAGTGTTTCGAAGATTTGAGGACCCTTAATGGTATAGTTTATGATACATTTAGAGATACTGCTATAGCAATGGGATTGACTGAAACAAACGATGAAGCATACAAAATATTTGATGAAGCTGTATCAATACTTATGCCCAATCGTTTGAGACATTTTTTAGTGTGGTATTTAATAGGAGAAATGCCCTCAAATGCAATAGATATTTGGTACAGATATAAGAAGGATCTGGGCGAAGACTTCCATGACGTACCAGAAGCCAGAGCCCTATATGAAATAGACCAGCTTCTTCGTGCTGAAGGCAGAACCTGTGAAGAGTTTGGCCTTCCAATACCGGACAGCGTGATAGACGAAGACTATGACGATGAAAATACAGATAATACTGAAACATTTGCAATTAAAGGTAATGAGTTTACTGAGAAATTTAATGAAGATCAGCAAATAGTTTTCAACAAAATAATGAGTGTAATCACTACAGAAAATTATGAAAATAGCAAATGTTTCTTCATAGACGGTCCGGGAGGAACCGGTAAAACATTTGTTTACACCGCGCTATATTATGTTCTTAAATCAATTGGAAAAACAGTAGCCTGTGTAGCGTGGACAGGTATAGCAGCTATCCTTCTTCCTGGTGGAACAACTGCTCACAAAACATTCAATTTGCCACTAACTTTACCAGAAACGGGAACAATTTTCACAAATCCTTCACTAAAGAAAAAATTAACTGCAATTGATGTATTTATTTGGGATGAATGTTCAATGATCCCGAAGCGTGCTCTTGAATTGATCGACAAAACATTGCAAGATATTATGCGATCTACAGTACCGTTTGGTGGAAAAACAATAATACTTGGCGGTGACTTCAGGCAAGTTTTGCCGATTGTAAAACGGGGAGGAAAAAGACAAATACTAGAAGAGACAATTAAATACTCATTCCTATGGAATATATTTATTAAACTTAGATTACATAAAAACATGCGAGCAACAGAGGACGCACTTTCATTTTCAAAATGGCTTCTCGACATAGGTAATGGCGAAATTCAATATCATTCGCCGGATGAAAAGATGAAGAGTGAAGATCTTATTGGAGACTTATATCCACAGAATATTACAAGTCACGAATTAACAAACAGAGCAATTCTTGCACCAAAAAATGTCGAAGTAAATCAGCTGAATACAGAAATTCTACATAGAATGGAAGGCGATCTACTCGAGTCCCATAGCATTGATTACGCCACACTGCAGGGCATAGACACGGCTGATGCAACGCTTGACGAAGAGGCCACCTTACGATACCCAATAGAATATCTCAACAGCTTAACACCTTCAGGTTTACCACCACACAAGTTACAATTGAAAGTTGGCGCTATTGTAATGTCATTAAGAAATTTGTCAATATCCGATGGCATATGTAACGGAACAAGGTTGGTTGTTCGTGCACTTCATTCACGGATACTTATTGCTGAACTACTAACTGGAGACAAAAGGGGACAAATTGTGGAATTACCACGTATAAAATTAGACACACGAAATGACATGGACATGCCATTTGTACTCTACAGAAGACAATTTCCGGTACGGTTAGCGTTTGCTATGACGATAAACAAAGCACAAGGACAAAGCTTTGATTTTGTTGGTCTTTACATAGACAGACCGCTTTTTGGGCATGGGCAACTTTATGTTGCGCTGTCGAGGTGTAGGTCGAGAAACGGAATAAAAATTCAAACGAAAAGCGATAAAGAGATATACAATATTGTATACAAGGAGATACTTGCGCAAGAAGATTGATTGAAAGTGATTAAGTCTGAATAATAAACGCAACAGTAAATGAACAAAACACTATCAGGCTGCATCATGCGCTAAATCTATATGGAATATTCGGAAAAGGTTGCATAATAAGCGCCACCGTGAATGAACTGATTAATATGAGGCTGCATCGTGCGTTAAATCTATACAAAAGATTCGGAAAAGGCTGCATAATAAGCGCCACCGTGAATGAACTGATTAATATGAGGCTGCATCATGCGTTAAATCTATACAAAAGATTCGGAAAAGGCTGCATAATAAGCGCCACCGTGAATGAACTGATTAATATGAGGCTGCATCATGCGTTAAATCTATACAAAAGATTCGGAAAAGGCTGCATAATAAGCGCCACCGTGAATGAACTGATTAATATGAGGCTGCATCATGCGTTAAATCTATACGAAAGATTCGGAAAAGGCTGCATAATAAGCGCCACCGTGAATGAACTGATTAATATGAGGCTGCATCATGCGTTAAATCTATACAAAAGATTCGGAAAAGGCTGCATAATAAGCGCCACCGTGAATGAACTGATTAATATGAGGCTGCATCATGCGTTAAATCTATACAAAAGATTCGGAAAAGGCTGCATAATAAGCGCCACCGTGAATAAACTGATTAATATGAGGCTGCATCATGCGTTAAATCTATACAAAAGATTCGGAAAAGGCTGCATAATAAGCGCCACCGTGAATGAACTGATTAATATGAGGCTGCATCATGCGTTAAATCTATACAAAAGATTCGGAAAAGGTTGCACAAAAACGCCACCGTGAGTGAACTGGTTAATATGAGGCTGCATCATGTGCCACGTTTGTATAAAAAGTTCACAAAAGGCTGCATAATAAGCGCTAAAATAAATAAAAACATCAGGCTACTATGCGTCGTGCGCCACAGCAAATACCAAGGCTGTAATGATAAAATATGACAATGTTCATAATAGTATGAATCATTCGGATAGAAAAAAAACGTGTGAAAATTAAACTAATGTCCGGTAAATGAAAAAATAAAAAAATATAACAAATGTATATATACATGTATAAAGACATTTTTACATTTGCACAGGTTGATTCTTATTTATTGTTAGCAAAAGTAATAATAGATGATATCTAGAGTAGGAATAATGATAACGGTAGGAATGAGGATAAGGATTGGGAAAGAGAGCAGGATATGTGGCCGTGCTGGGCGACAAATTGAGCAGTAGGAGCAGAAACGGAAGGATCACAGGCAGCGCATCATCAACATTCCACAGCGAAAGATCATCAACATCTCGAAACTACAAGCTGAATGCTCGTGAACCGCGACCAGAACAGCCGCTGGCGAGGAGTCGTCGCAAGAAACCCCTAGCTGGTAGATCAGCAACAAAATCAGCAACATCAGCCGCCGATGAGGGGCTCTGAGAAATAGCAGCGAAGGAGTATTTGAGTTCTTCCGCAGAAAATTCCTCCGCGTCGTTCGAACGGGTAGGTGCAAATTTATATTCCAATTGGAGAAAAAATGTAAATAAATACCAAAACATGTCGGGGCCCAATTCATACTGAGGCCGGCAGTGAATATAGTATATTTTAAAACAAATATGACGCATAGCGTGATGTATCGATATATTGCAATTGTTTCAGATAAAAGAAGAAATCAATGCAGTGAATACGATAACACAACTATAAACAATCATTCGTTAAAATGGCAACGGCCGAAATAGACGTGAGTATTTACGACGAATATTCCTCAATTATAATTATATATAATTATATAACATAACTGAATCCATAAACACTTTTTATAGATATCGAAGATAGCCGATGACAATGTCTGCAGTGCGGCTGACGCACAAGGTGCATTCGTTATACCAGGTAAACGATATTTTAACGTCGTTGGATGATGTAGTCTTCTCAAATCTCGAATTAATTTTAATATGATGAATTAATTTTATAGAGGACGGTTTGGATGAAATTTTAGCAGCGGCTGCCGCCGCTGTAGAGGAGGCAGAGGCAGCGAAGGCGGCTGTAGAAAAAACAGCAAATTAAAATCAACAAGATTTTTTTATTATACGGAGGGAGGGAAAATTATGGGCTCTAAATAAAAAGCAGTATTGAATGTTAAAATTTGTTGTGTTTTACTTCATACCGGACAGACTCAAGCACGCCTCACATTCGTCTACTCATGTCGTTTCCACTCATTCAAAGCCAACTCGGCACACTCCAGGTTTTTCGTCTGTTTATTGCAGGCCCGCCATCTGCATTTTTTCCGAAGACATCAATTCTAAAAAAAAAAAAGAATAGCGGGCCCCATGAAGAGAACAAATAGACGAATGTAGGGCAAACTTCACATAATACAGGTTATTATTTAGAAGAGAAATACAAAAAAATCATTTAAAATATATTTATTTAATTAACGAACATAAAATATACAATTTAATTAACGAACATAAAATATACAATTTAACACAGAACGAGAAATATACAATTTAACACAGAACGAGAAATATTAACAAAATAACGAAAATAATGAACTATTTCGGGCGGGACATCTCCCGCAGGAGCTCTACCAGATTCCTACGGCTTGCAGCAGCGCGGGCCTGCTGCTGCAGCCAGGCTTGGCGCCGTTGCTGCTCAGCGCGCCGTTGCTGCTCAGCGCGCCGTTGCTGCTCAGCGCGCCGTTGCTCCTCAGCGCGCCGCTGCTGGAGCCAGGTTTGGCGCCGCCGCTGCTCAGCCCGCCGCTGCTGCACCCACCGTCCCGCCCTGGAGCCTCTGGGCCGATATACTGGAAAATAAAGAAATAATGGGTTTTTAATAATTAATACTGACTACCCAGACAATTAAATTAAATTAAAGGAAAATAAACAGAAATACCTTTTGCTGGCTCGTCTCCTTTCTCATCTCCGGCCTCATGCCCCTTAACGCCCTCCTTCTGGGTTGGTTCAGACATCTGTAAGAAAATGTGGTTAATGGAAGAACAAATCATCAATTACACAGAAAAACCGATTAAATTGGTCCAACAAAAATTATTTTGTCCCAAGAAAATTTTCTGCAATTCGCACTGTAAACCGAAAGTTCCTTCAGGCAAGAAAAAAATTCGCTTGAGCCAAGAGAATTCTCTTGGTTGAGAAAATTTTGACTTGGCTCGGGAGATTTCTCGGTCTTCAATATAATTTTCTTGGCTCAAGTAAACCTTTTTCTCTGTGTAGAATTAATCCATATAAAATGAATTTAGCTAATATGATGTATTATATTATATTAACTCGAGTACTATAAATGAATACTTACAGTTTTTATATGTTATGTTTTTATTTATTTTATATGTGATTCGGTCAACGTTTATTGATATCACTGGTTTTTATTTATCGCTATAACAACAAGATAAAAAATGAATGAATTTTCAGAAAAAGCAATTAGAACAAACTCAATAAAAAACGAATGTAGCAAATCCATGAAGTTGCAGCCTACATACTGATGTATACTTGGCCAGGTTGATTCTGGCCCGGAAGTGATCAGGTTAGCGTGTTGAATGATATACCAAACAGCCACTTCCAGGCCAAAATCAACCTCGCTGCATGTATAATACTCCATTCACCTAGAGAACGACACACTTGCAACGAGTGCGATAGCGACAGCGCCAACGCGATCAAGGCGGAGTGAGAGAGAGGACGGGGGTCTTTTTTTTTTTTTTAAACCTTTGAATGGCTTAACTCCTATTATGGAATGTAGCCGAGAGGACGGGGGTCGTACTCTCGGTGAACGGGGTATACAGGGTGAATTCCTAACGTCTGAACATTTGCAGTAGTGTTGAGGTGGCCAAGAGTCCTGCGCAGGCAATTATCTCCCAATTTCAACGGATACGAAAGCCTGGAACCAAACTAACAGTTGACAATTTTCATTAGTGGCCACCTCAACGCGCGCTGCTCCGAGTGTTGCGACGTTGGAAATTTTCCCTGTATGCAACAGAGTGAGGCGCGTAGCGCCGAGCGCCCGAGGCGCGTAGCGCCGAGGCCTCGGAAGCGAGCGAAGCGAGCGACGAGGCGGGGTTGGCGCGCGAAGCGCGCAGGGGCGGAGCCCCTAGTGTTTCATTAAAATAAACATATAGTCAAGTTAGTTTTGACCACGTTCACACATTACAAAACAAAATGTCTGAAAATGTCAAATGTCTGAGTCGAAATGTTTTGATATATTACTACATCGTTGTTTTGATACAGAAAAACGCAATAACTCCAGTAATTTTAGAAACTGAAATGAGTTTAACACCGATTTTCCAAAAAGTGAACCTTCAAACAACTGATCGCATAAAATATTTTATGTGCCAAGTCCGAGAAGTGTCAAATCCGGTATGGGTAATTTCCAAAATTCGCCTCTGAGTGTGCTGTGTCACAGAAGAACGAGTGGGGATTTAGAAATATACCCATACCGAAAAGTGACACTTCTCGGACTTGATACATAAATAGCTATTAACGAAACGCAATTTGCAAAAATTTTGACTGCAAGGACGCGTACTTACTATTTCGGCTACAATGACATAATCATGAGCAGCTATTGGTATTAACTGGAATATGCTGTCGAAAGCACACGTATTTTCGAGAGAAACGTTTTTGTGTTCGATTGTAAGTGCGGCAACATCTTTATGGTTTCCATTTTTTATAACTGGAATTGACGTGTGTTTCTCCAACGTTATTAGATCTTTTATAAGACTTTTGCTCTCTCCTAAATGCATGGCTTGACGATTTTTTTTTTTTTTTTGTACCTTGACCGCAGAAGTTGATTGTTTTTTTCTCTCGTTATTTTTCTTATTTTCAGATCCCAAGTTTCTCCAGTTATCATATTCTTGCAGTGCCAGGGTTTCTCTGGCACTACCTGACGAAAAGCATGCATTACAAATTCTTTTCTGACCGTAGCCTTCTTCTCCATACGGTTTTGAACATTCGTCCAGGGCGTGGACCGGGTCATCACAAATCGTACATTTATGCGCACTACTTGGAAAGTCTCTATTCGCGCACGCCGGACAACCAAGCACTTGTGACCCATTATCCGATTCACAATCGCTGAATTTTTCTCGGACGTCCCGTATCTGGCTCTCATTGCCACTTTGAAGAGAAGAAGACAGATCATTCAACAGCGGTGAATGGGAGATATTAATTTCATACGGACTATGAGTTAAATCATCTGCATTGTCCAGGCTGGTATCTGTTATTTCCTTCCTGATGGGACTTTGCTGCTGTCCTAAATGCATGGCTCGGCGATTTTTCTTTCTTCTCTTTACTGTGACTGAAGTTGACTGTTTATTTTTCCCTTTTCTCTTTGGTAGCAAGTTTCTCCGGTCGGCAAATTCTTGTGGCGCCATGGTTTTCTTTACAGCACCTGATGAGGAGCATGCGTTACAAATTCGTTTTTGACCGTAGCCTTCTTCTCCGTGTGGAACAGAGCATTCGGTTAGGGCATGAACTGGCTCGTTACAAATTGTACATTTGTGTGCATCACTCGGTAGATCTCCATTTGCACACGCTGGACAAATAAGTACTTGTGATCCTTCGCGTGGCTCAAAATCGCTTGATTTATCACGAATATCATGAATCTGACTATCCTGATTATTTTGGATAGAAGCAGAAACATCATCCAACCGCGACGAGATATCAGTAGCTCTAAGATTATCAGTTGAATCTTCCTCGTCATCCATCTTTGCATCTATAATTTTCATCTTGCCCTGTAAATAATTTAGGTGTTTGGCGACGACTGAGTCGGCCCTTATAGGCAAATTCTCGTTTTTGAATATAACATTTTTTATAATGTTAAATTCCCCTTCAACTGCAGCGCTTGAAGCAGGATTCCTGCCATATCCAACCTCCTCCAGACAAACACCAGACCACAACGGAAACAAACTCATGTCTTTGATAATATAGTCAACAAATTTTAACTTCTCCAAGAAGTGGGCATTATCACGATTGCCATTTTCTTTCGTGAGAGATAGTACAGAGAAGTTTATATCCTTAGCCCATAAAGTCCAAGAATTCTCAGAAATTCTACAACTCTGCGTATCGTAATCTATAGGCGCACCGTCAGAAGATTCTTCAATCACGAGTTCTTGAATATCTCCGTCCGTTTCACAGCCTAGCAGTATTATGAACGTTATTACATGATCCGGTTAGAGAAATCACAATATAGATGGATTTAAAAAATTTGAATTCCACGACTCATGCAGAAATGTTTTCTTATTCAGGAGACACGTGATTTTTCACATTTTGATTCAGAAGTTTGTATAAAACGCTTATAGTCCAGGCACGCTAGATATTCACTTCGGAATACGCGGATCCTGCATAGATTTTGATGAAACTTTGGCAATCCTTTCGAAATCGAATTAGTATCAAAGTTTACCACCTGAGAACACTTGCTTTTTCTTCTAAATCTCACGCAGAAGAATGTGGATATTTTAGAATCTAAAAATCTGAAATAATTTACAGTTGTAGAATAGATTAAAACTGATGAAAAACTCTAATAACTTTCCATTCTGTCACGAACCCTTCGCGAGATGAATGCCGATATTCAAAATACGAATAAAATGATGAAATAATTTTTTTGGAATATAAAAATCTTAAATAATTCAGGGCTGTAGAGTAAATTAAGACGAATGAAAAACTATGATAACTTCTTCCTCCGCCGCGTTACCTGAGAGAGACAAGCGCCGATACACAAAACACGTTCTATATCGTCTAGCGCCTGGATACTTATCTCTCGAAGGGAACGCGGCGGAGGGAAAAGTTATCATAGTTTGTCATTCGTCTTAATTTATTCTACAGCTCTGAATTATTTCATATTTTTAGATTCTGAAATATGCACATTTTTCTGCGCGAAATTTAAAAAAAATAAAGCAAGTGGTCTTCGGTGGTAAACTTTGATTCTAATTCGATTTCGAAGGAATAGCTGAAGTTTTATCAAAATCCATGCAGGATCCGCGTATTCCGAAATTTCAACGTTAAATCGTCTAGCGCGCCTTGACTATTATTTGTGGGATGTGGATATTTTGATTCGAGTGTTAGTCCAACGAGTTTCAGAAATCACCATTAATGCAAATGTTCATCGCTATGTGGCACCACGTAAGATTACGTAATAATATTCAAAAACAAATTTCACTAGACATCGGGATTTTGAATTTCCTTCACCTGTATAAAATAGTGACAAAACCTGGAAAATTTATAACGATTTCGTTTTCACAATACCTGTTATAAGAGTTTTCAAATGTTCTTTAGCCCGTTCACATGCGGTGGGCATGCCATTATCCAAAACACCTTCAGTTTCTGACTGACTTATTATAAATAATGATTTCATTATTTCTTCGGCTTCTGAGACACGCGTGCATTTTATTAACTGACCCATCGAAGCCAAGTAGAAAGTTTTAATTCTTTTCGGTAATGATCTCAAATAAACCGAGTACTTTTTTAAAAAATGTGCATTATCAATTCTCATACTGCATTGTCTCTTCTCTTTTCTCCGACATGCTTCTGCATAATCTTCGACTGTTTTATACTCTGAGAATGCCTGAGTAACAGCATTAAGTAATGCCTTCGACATGTCGGTAACACACTCGTCTGGAATAGGTGCACCTGACCGTACCAACATCTTTAACCAGCTGCATATAGCAACAGTGTGAGACTCTTCCGATAGCATATGCGCTAGGGAAAATTGACCTGCCGTACCATTGACAACAGCGATGTGCAAGAAAACGTGTTTCGACGAAAGACCATTAGGTTTTTTAACTTTTCTAGCAACTTTGCCGGTGCTATCAATATATAAGCTTACTTTTCCTGTAGCGCACATCTTTTTATAAGCTTGAAGCTGTTGGTTAGTACCATAATGCACAAAAAATGGATCGAAGCCAATGTCACCAATCGCATTTGAATATTGTCCGTATTTCATTAACTGGAGAGCCTTGATAGGGTCAGGATCTAAATACTGCTCGGCCAAATATTGACTTTTCGCAGTGTACAAAACTTCTGATGTGAACAGATGAGGCGGCTCTGGATCACCAGGCATCGTGAGTTTGTCAGCCTCTTATGATCTGTATACATCGATAGGCTTTTGTATCAGTTCTTTGCAAACTGCATCGCGGTTCGGTTGACGTAAATATCTTTTGCCACACTTTCCGTCTCCGCAATGAACCGTACAATTTAAAAGTACAGTAGCACTTTCAGCAGCAGGTACAATGGTGACGGATAATTTGCTACCGCAATTACATCGACCTACATGGAATGATTTTCATCATTAACATATGTATTCATGCAACTATCAAAGTACATAGGAAAATTATGAACGGTAAAAAAGTAAGCATATATGATGAATTCCACGCGAAACGAACAAAAAAAACACCTCGATGTCACGGATTTTCCTCATATTTGCATGAGCTTTTGTACCCTCAGAATTAGCATTTTTTATGTATGTAAGACATATGTAGCTATTTTTATCTATGGTGTACGAGCTGTTCCAGTTTTCGACTCCTTACGCTCTTTGATGTCTTTGGAGGCAAATATCTCAGAAACGGTATGTCAAATGAAAAAAGTAATGGGGTGGTGATTTGTAGTATTCTTCACCCTCTTTCACCCCAGTCCATGATCTTGCCCGTGACTATCGGAAAACATGTCGAAAAATCATTTTCGAATCAAAAACTCTATTTTCATCCACTTATGTCAATTTTAGGATTTTTTTCGTATTTTTTTTCAAAAAGCTCCGGAAATTCACCATCGAATCACGTTTGTTTCGAAATGGGGCACGGCTTCGTTTGGGAGCTACAATTTTTTTCCGAAGGCGAAATGAACGACTCGTACGTCCGCTCGCATTGCCGTGTCATTTTGCCTTCGGAAAAAATTGTAGCTCCCAAACGAAGCCGTGCCCCATTTCGAAACAAACGTGATTCGATGGTAAATTTCCGGAGCTTTTCGAAAAAAAATACGAAAAAAATCCTAAAATTGACATAAGTGGATGAAAATAGAGTTTTTGATTCGAAAATGATTTTTCGACATGTTTTCCGATAGCCACGGGCAAGGTCATGGACTAAGGTGAAAGTGGGTGAAGAATACCACAAATCACCACCCTATTACTTTTTTCATTCGACATACCGTTTCTGAGATATTTGCCTCCAAAGACATCAAAGAGCGTAAGGAGTCGAAAACTGGAACAGCTCGTACACCATAGATAAAAATAGCTACATATGTCTTATATACATAAAAAATACTAATTCTGAGGGTACAAAAGCTCATGCAAAAATGAGGAAAATCCGTGACATCGAGGTGTTTTTTTTGTTCGTTTCGCGTGGAATTCATCATATATTAGCGTGGTCCAAAAAAAACATTTTTTCTTTTTTTCTCAAGTGTGCTATTCTCTCAAAACCTTTTTCTAGGTTTAAAAAAAATTCCCTCCAAAGCGCAGCTTGATATCTCAACTCTACGAGACGCTCAACGATTTTCCGTTTTCCTATAAGAATAGCGAGTGAAAAATTTATTTTTTCGTTTTCTCCGCATAAAAGTTCAAAAAGTTGCTTTGAAACGATCTTCCTTCAAAATTTAGTAACCAAGTAGCAAGTAATTGAAGCTTAATAACTTTTTACCCGTTAGGATTACGAAAAAAATTGGAATAAATTTTATTTCGGAGTTTTATGCAGAGAAAACGAAAAAATAAATTTTGCACGTGTTATTCTTATGGGAAAACGAAAAATCGTTGAGCGTCTCGTAGAGTTGAGATATCAAGCTGCGGTTTGGAGGGAATTTTTTTTATACCTAAAAAAAGGTTTTGAGATGATAGCCAAAAAGAAATTTTTTTTTCTGACCACTTTAATATATAATATATACAGGGTGTAACATCTCCGGGGTCTGATCTGGGAGGAGCTTCGACGTGCCAAAGCTCCGCCTTCTTCTATTCATACTCGTTCGCTTCAGAATAATAGTGTGTGATTATCAAGCAGATACCCTTATCTCTAGATTTGTTTACATCCACACGTATAGCACACGAATAGTAGAGGGCGGATCTTCGACACGTCGAAGCTCCTCCCAGATCAGACCCTGGAGATGTTACACCCTGTATATATGGAGAATTCTCCGTCACAACATACGGGAATAGTAATTCAACATTTTGATTTTATCAAAATTTTTATGGGTGATGACACCTAATGAGAGGAGTTTTCAAGATTTTTTTCGATTTTTTTCATTTACAACGTGATCTCGATATATGAATTTTTGATTTTTTTGTTCTTTCGAAAATTCACAACTTCTTGAAAAATTGACCAAACGAGGTGTTTTTTGTTTTTTCCTAAGTTTTATTTTTAACCATACTTTGAGAAAAAAAAAGGACAAAAAACGTGATTATTATCAATTGCAGTATGATTTTTTCATTTAAAGTTAAAACACCTCATTTGGTCAATTTTTCAAAAAGTTGTGAATTTTGGGAAAAAACAAAATTCATATCTCAAGAACACGTAAATAGGACTGGGATAGTTTTTGTTTACAAGCACCGGGCGTGAAGTCGAACTTTACGCTCGCAAAACAAGGCCAAACATGCGTACTTCACGCCTACTATGACGAAAAACAATTTTATTTTTATCGAAACAAAATAACCATCTTCGGCAACACCGGCAACATGTCTAGACCCGGTGAGAAAATTCAAATTGAAGTACAACCGACGGTTTTAGAAAAACAAATATTTTAATTCCCAGAAAAGGTGAAAAAACTGTTCAGGTATAGATAATATTTGTAGTTGGTTACTTCGCGCGAGAATTCGCTCACATACTACATTTGAGCAATGTGCGACGCAATAATGAACCGTTCTTTATATTTTCCGCAAATTTAGGACTACTTACTCGAAAACTGCTGTTGGTGCTTGAATGCAATTTTTATTCTTGCGAGGACCAGAAATATTGCCGAAGATGTTTATTTTATTTTTTTCGTAAAGTAAGGTTTTTTGATCAGATATTTTTTGTTAGTGGTTTACAAGATATGATTGGGTCGGAGAATTCCTTATTTCCAATTGTCAAATAAGCCACCTGAGTTTTTCGATGTTTCAAAAAAATCTGAAATAATTTGAGTGTATTACATGACGTAAGAAAAATGTTCGTATATTATTTCAGATTTTTTAGTTGCTGAATTTGAAATACACTTTCCTCTATAGAGGAAAATTTAAATTTTATTTTTTAATATATTAACTTGATTAATTGAGCTTGAAGGAAGAAGAAAGTTTTGTATAATAATTTCTTGTTTTTTTCTCAGCCGTCCTCAGCTTTGCGTTCAAATTATTCCCTATTTTTTCCCGGTACATTTAAGCGCATTTGAACACATTTAATAACCCTTTCAGTCACAGACGCCACTATAGTGGGGTCATTTTATTTTCAGTCTGACAATTCAATTTTTCTTGACATGGAAAAGTAAATATAATACATAATGCCAAATAAAATCGAATTGCGTGACTGAAAGGGTTAATCGAAAGAGAACATAGAAAAGTCTGTTTTCGCCAATTTGGACATTTTTTTTCATTTCAAAAATATTAGAATAATTCTTATTGTGTGAAACCGGATGTTTTAATAATTTTCGTGGAGTGGAGACTTGAGATACCTACGAAAAAAAATCGTTGCGCTATATTGTTCAAGTTCTATTGATTAAAAGAGATGCAGAAAAATTCTATTTGGGTTCTTCAAAATTTCGATTTTTAAATCATCAAAATTCGAACTACGTAGCGCAATGACTTTCGATCTCATAGACATCTGAAGTTTCCACTCCACAAAAACTATAAAAAAAAATCCCGTTTTACGTGTGAATTATTCTAATATTCATTTGATGAGAAAAAAAAAATGTCCGAATTGGCGATAGCAGATATTTCGATGTTCGATTTCGATTAAAGGTGGAAGCACACAGAAGTCCACAAGCCATAAGCAGAATGCATAGCCATAGATATTAGGGTAGTCGTTGAAAAAAAGTTATCTTGGATGGCCTTCAGTCGCTTCTAAATGTGGAAAAAGTAATTCTCTAATTTTTTCAGATTTTTATTTATGGGCCCTATTTTCACATGAACTTTTTTTAATTCGTAAAAATCCTAATTTGAGTTGGGTCTGATTTAAATCAGTGAGATTGCATCGGATACGTTTTATTATTGTATAATACACAGATCGAGTGAAAAAATTTAAATTATTATCTCACATATTTTGATATATCGAATAATTAATTATTTTCTATTGATTTTTCTTCGGTCAAAGATTTAATATTCAATTTTATCATTTTTCAATACAGCTCATTTTCTTGTATTGGTAAACTTGATGTTACATTGGGTCTCCGTTTCAGGCCTTTCACAGGGGTGCTTAATGTTTCAATGCCATAGTTCTGTAGTTGATTCTGTCATTCATTTTTTTCGTAAATAGTTTAAAATTCTTGCGAAAAAAAAATTAAAGCCATCGCTAGAGATTCAACTAACGTGTATGTTGTACTTGAATTCATATTGTGCAATTTGAGTGCAGGCGTCTTAGCGCCAAGATTAAATAGTTATATATTACTGAACAAAATGGATAGAACATATTTAACTGATTTAAAACACCCACGACTCGTATGAAATAAGCCATATACGATTTTTGACTATATTTTACAGAAATATGAATATTATCGTTCATTATTCGATTCAGCTTTGCTGAGTAGAATTTTAATATAAAAATTACCTAAATGAGGATTTTTACGAATTAAACAAAATTCATGGAAAAATAGGGCCCATGGGGAGTCAAAATAAAGATCTGAAAAAATTAGAGAATCATTTTTTCCACATTTAGAACCGATTGAAGGCCATCCAAGATAACTTTTTTTTTAGCGACCACCCTAATAGATTTATCTGGAACGGGGCTATCAATCGACTGGTTCTTTTGGGAGCCGATGTTTGACGAGTAATGAGTTCGAACTGGTACGTTCGATCGGATGAAATCGGGATTTTTTCTTTTTTTTTTTCAAAAAGTGTCGGTGTACCATTTATATTTCGACTTATATCAAAAATGCAAAATCGGCCTCTGTAGCCCGATTCTATATGAAATTCTGAACACAACAATCCAAAAACATCTTTGTTTCCGACAACGATGAAGGGGCAAAACGTATTCCACGATTTTGTGGTAATAGGGTAATAGGTATTCGCGATTTCCTCGGTTGGTAGCGACGATCACCACAAAATCGTGGAATAAGTTTTGTCCCTCCATCATCGTCGAAAACAAAGATATTTTTGGATGGCTGTGTTCGAAATACCAAATAGAATCGGGCGAGAGAGGCCGATTCTTCATTGTTGATACGTAGGCTGTGATATACGTCGAAATAGATGGCACGCCCACACTTTTCGATATATAAAAAAAAAAATCCCGATCGCATCCGATCAAACGTACCAGTTCGAACTCATTACTCGTCAAACATCAGCTGCCAAAAGGACAAGTCGATTGATAGCCCCGTTTCGAAAAAATTCGAGAAATAGACGGGCTCGGTATAGGAATCCAGTAGACCCCTTAAGTACAGTAAAGTATATTCGAATATTAGCAACCAAAAAATCTGAAGTAATTAACAAAATTTTTTCTCGCGTCACATAACACATTCAAATCATCATTTTAGAATTCTTATGGAGACATCGAAAGACTCAGGTAGCTTATTTGACAAAGAATCCTTTATATGTGAAAATGTCGGAACATATAAAGTCAATTTTGAGCTGGAATACAAGTTCTATGATAATTTATGGAGCACACACAAGGAGATATTAACCCTAGAATGGTAACCTTTATTTTTTTCACCTATTATGGTAACCTGGGGTCAAAAACGACTCCAATTTTGAAAAATTCATATCTCCGGTAATATTCTACGAAAAGGGTTCAACTTAGGCTCATTCTCTTCGTTTTTTAATGCAGAATCACGTGAGCATATGGTAATTTTGCTTGGAGTCGGAGAAAGTAGTCAAAAATGAGGTAAAACCTCGGGTAAAACGGTAAGAAACATGAAAAATTGGAAGAAAGGGCGCGAGATTTAAAGTCGCCTGGGGTCGTTTTGGACCCCAGGTTACCATTCTAGGGTTAATATAAGTGAAAACCAGAAAGATATAAATAATATTCGAACAAAAACTTCTAGAATCTCACCATTAATTGAACCTGAAATCCCAACTGTTGATAAATAGTGATTTTTATATTGAAAGCCACACCGTAAACGAGTTGAATTGAAGATTTGTTTGGTAATATAGTCTTGCCAAAGTCCTGGAATAAATATTTTACGTCTTTGCGAGTAAAATTTTTTTTTATCGCGACTCGGCCGTCGGTACGTTTCCTCTTTGATGATACTTTCAAATTCACTTATAGGTATGGGAATTTGAAAGTATCGTATTTTAAAATCCTCACTAGGGTCTGTTTCTGAATTCTTACTCGTGTTCAACGATACGTTATTTCCACTATCCTCAAATTCGCAGTCTCTTTCCACGACCGGTATTGTTTGAGGAATCAAACCAACTTTTTCAAGTTCTTCATGAATTCTGTGCCTCTTGCAAGTTGCGAAAGCATACAAACTAGATCCTTTGTATTTTTGGCCGAGACTTTTTGCGATCTGTTCCCAAATTGGATTTTGTTTCGAAACAAATTTCAACTCGTCAGTAAAAATCCTTTCTCGGAATGATAAAATGGCTTGAATTATCTCAATGTCGTCGGCGTGAGCCGGTCGTCTACGTTTTCTTGACACTTTCTCATCCGTAAATGAATTGATCCCTTAAGTCTCAACGCCTGTATGGAGCTCACTCGCCAAGATTCAAGATCAGACTGACGATTTGTTCTTTGAGTAAGTTTTAACATACTATCACGAACTGCAACATTGTTTAACCGCGTTCGTAACGCACCAAAGACAAAACGGATATTCGATTTCAACGACGTACTGACGCGAAGCAGTGGTGTGATATTCGCCGCCGCTCGAGGTATAGGCCAGTCGAATTGAACCGCCGGATCGTATAGTCTAGTCGAGAAGTGAGTTTCCTGAGAAAAATAGTTCTAAGTCTCTTAAAAATATGAACGATAGCTCATTCGATTCGGAATGCGATCCTGAAGAAGACTTATTTTTTTTTTCCCCCGGAAACAAAAATTGTAATTGTTATTAACAAAAAACAAACCAAAAAAACGACGTCTCCGGTTTTTGACTATAACTAAAAAACTGTAAGAGATAACGACAATTGCAAAAAAGCATCTTGAAGAGGAGGAAATTTCCAATAAAAAAGTCCCGACTCCCGGAACTCTATCTCCATTATTTATAATTTTAATTTGACGCTGGAAATAGGGTTCTGCGCAGCCGTTTCAGCACTGTCGCGTCGCCGCTAAACAGACAGTGCGATAGAAATTATTATTTTTTTACTATTGAATATTAATTAAAAATTTTTCAAAAATTATGCTATCATCAGAACACTCCAAAGAATCTAGCCCCGCAAAGAGAAAAATTTTAACGTCATTTTTCTAAAAGCTATACAATTGTTAATTAACTCATTTTTTTCGGACCTCTGTTTTCATAAATAGCGACATAAAAGTTTAAATAATTGGCCTAAAATTTTTTTACTTCTTGGGAGCCCTTCTTATATGTATACTTAACAAGATTACGTAATAAAAGATTAGGAAAGTTCTTTCATTTGTTTATAATAAATTTATTAAGTTCCAAAAAAATAATAAATGAAAAAAATTAGGGTAAAAAATTTTTTTTAAGGAAAATTATGTTATGGCTGTTTTCACATCTAACAATGACATTAATAAATGTCGAAGCAAAATTTTTGACTTCATTTGTTGAAAAATTTTTCATAAACAAATGGTCAAATTGAATATTTTCAGAAAAAATTTTTTTGTTTTTCTATTGAGAAAAGTCGATCATGATTTGAAAAAAAAAAAAATTTCCTCAAACAAATTTTTCAATTGTTTATAATCGTTTTTTTCATTTATCTAACATTTAAATTATTAGTTGAGGAATAATTTTTTTTCTAAAATCATAATTGGCAGTTCTCTATATAGTAACAAAAACAAATTTTGGGCGCGATTCGGAGCAGTGCGATCGAAAAGACATTTATTTCTCACCCGGGAAACGTCGAAAGAAATTAGATCCAGTTTTCCGGTGACGGAAAAACGTTCGTTGACTGAGAACCGTGTGTTTTGCTCGAGCAACAAATTCCCCGAGTTCGTCGGACAGCGTGGAGACTCTTCTGGGCGCGATTCGGAGCAGTGCGATCGAAGAGACATTTATTTCTCACCCGGGAAACGTCGAAAGAAATTAGATCCAGTTTTCCGGTGACGGAAAAACGTTCGTTGACTGAGAACCGTGTGTTTTGCTCGAGCAACAAATTCCCCGAGTTCGTCGGACAGCGTGGAGACTCTTCTGGGCGCGATTCGGAGCAGTGCGATCGAAGAGACATTTATTTCTCACCCGGGAAACGTCGAAAGAAATCAGATCCAGTTTTTCGGTAACGGAAAAACGTTCGTTGACTGAGAACCGTGTGTTTTGCTCGAGCAACAAATTCCCCGAGTTCGTCAGACAGCGTGGAGACTCTTCTGGGCGCGATTCGGAGCGATGCGATCGAAGAGACATTTATTTCTCACCCGGGAAACGTCGAAAGAAATTAGATCCAGTTTTCCGGTGACGGAAAAACGTTCGTTGACTGAGAACCGTGTGTTTTGCTCGGGCAACAAATTCCCCGAGTTCGTCGGACAGCGTGAAGACTCTTCTAGGCGCGATTCGGACCAGTGCGATCGAAAAGAAATTTATTTCTCACCCGGGAAACGTCGAAAGAAATTAGATCCAGTTTTCCGGTGACGGAAAAACGTTCGTTAACTGAGAACCGTGTATTTTGCTCGGGCAACAAATTCCCCGAGTTCGTCGGACAGCGTGAAGACTCTTCTAGGCGCGATTCGGACCAGTGCGATCGAAAAGAAATTTATTTCTCACCGGGGAAACGTCGAAAGAAATGAGATCCAGTTTCCCGGTGACGGAAAAACGTTCGTTGACTGAGAACCGTGTGTTTTGCTCGAGCAACAAATTCCCCGAGTTCGTCGGACAGCGTGGAGACTCATCTGGGCGCGATTCGGAGCAGTGCGATCGAAAAGACATTTATTTCTCACCCGGGAAACGTCGAAAGAAATCAGATCCAGTTTTTCGGTAACGGAAAAACGTTCGTTGACTGAGAACCGTGTGTTTTGCTCGAGCAACAAATTCCCCGAGTTCGTCGGACAGCGTGGAGACTCTTCTGGGCGCGATTCGGACCAGTGCGATCGAAAAGAAATTTATTTCTTACCCGGGAAACGTCGAAAGAAATTAGATCCAGTTTTTCGGTGACGGAAAAACGTTCGTTGACTGAGAACCGTGTGTTTTGCTCGAGCAACAAATTCCCCGAGTTCGTCGGACAGCGTGGAGACTCTTCTGGGCGCGATTCGGACCAGTGCGATCGAAAAGAAATTTATTTCTCACCCGGGAAACGTCGAAAGAAATTAGATCCAGTTTTCCGGTGACGGAAAAACGTTCGTTGACTGAGAACCGTGTGTTTTGCTCGAGCAACAAATTCCCCGAGTTCGTCAGATCGCGTTGAGTTCTACCTGCGGGCAATTTTAGGTAACAGCATCGCGAAATACGTACATACGTGTATTTCCCGAGTGAGCAGCGGGGAAATTATCTATCCAGTGTGTCGTCAGTAAACTCATCAGTTCGTAATTTTTGGAAAAGTTGTTCGTCTTTTGCAATGCTCTTTTGCAATATACCTCCATGCATTGGACGATTATATTCATTCGATTCATCATCCGTAGCCACAAAAGCTTTTACGATTGCTTCGTCGACGATAAATAAAAGATCCACAATGCAGAATCTTGTTTGCTAAAGCAACAATATATTCGAACAAAAATTATCAATACCTGTTCATAAGTTTTCGATTGAGTTAGTGAAAAGCCACTTGTACCGTTTCTCGTTTTCCACACTGGCCAACGTAGACTTTTTGCGGGGCATGAGCAACAAATTCAAAGTATGGCAACAAATTAGCAACAAATTTTGGTGCATTGAAAGTTATTGTAAAATTTGTTACCGCAGTGTTTTGCTAGCTTGTGAGTAGTAGTGATTCGCTACTTCTGGATCAAATAGTATTAGTGCACATGGACACACGCATACATAATGAGCTCACACGTATTCAAAAATGCTAATATACCCTCATTTCGCATTCACCCCATATAAACAGGAAGTCTTTAATTATACACACTACGCCTGTGGGAAAAAATCATCTCCCAGCTTACCTCACCCCATATTTACAAAGTAATTACAACATCTAACATCTTTGATCAAAAGCGCAAATTAATTCCGTCACACGCAACCATTGAACTCGAGAAACAGCACGTGCCAGGAATTGTAGGTGAACGTCTTCAAGGCACTCGCTTATTAGCGCATTGTACAGATTTACATACCTATAAACCGCAATGTATGAAGCCTGCGCATTTCCCTATACACTGTATCGAAGATGAAATCATCAGACACCCTCCGAGACCGAGAGGGTCAACCATCGAGCCGCTTGCATGAGAAAAAAATGTATGCATCCGCGTTCAAGCGACTTGCTAATAAGATGACCGTCAGATTCCTAGACTCATTAACCGCAATGTATGAAGCGTGCGTGCCTACGAGTAGACTTCGTACAATGTATCGCAGATAAAATCTGCAAACACCCTTCGACACCATGAGGGTCATCTGCCATTGAACTTAGCGAACTGTTCGCCTGAGAAAAAAAATGTGCGTTCAAGCTAATTGTATAATCGCACAGATTTATCAGCCTATTGCCTACAATGTACGAAGCGCGCACGCCTGCAGAGTAGATACTCGCGCAATGTGTGACAGATAAAATCACCCCCATGTTCATCGACCGGACCGACCACTGTACCTATGTATGATAATAACGATTTACGCATAAAGTCGATAAAATTATCGCTACATTTTACCGTGAGACAGTTTGTACCCTCCGATTCGTATTTTCGCACCACGCAGAATATTCTACAGATTATGCGTACGATATGTAATGTCCAACAGTTGTGATTTACGGAAAATTCTAAATCAGGATGCTATTGAATAATTGCATCAAGAGGTTAACAGTGTTCACACGCCAGTTCCAGATATATATATAAAGAGCTGTATAGAATGAAGAAATTGTCAGATACAGTCTACGAGTTGTACAGAACACTCATTGTCCAACCAATCATCTATTTTCCAACCAAGGTAAGCTGAAACCTCTGCAACAAATTCATCTGCTTTGAAAATACGAGGAGAGAAATTTATATTATCTTCTATGTTACAGCTGCAATGGCTTCATCGAGCAAAAGGATGGCACCGACAGATTTTGACACTGCGGAACCGACATCGCCGAAGCAAACTCGTCTGCTTGCCCGGCAGTACCAATTAACTGCCTCTAATTCTAAATGGGTGGATGTGGCGATCAAGTTTAACGGGGTTGAACCTTGCGCTGTAGACATCCGCCTGACCGATAACTATGGCAACTATATCAACATGTCTCTCGTTCAGTTCGATCGGATATTCTCACAGTCGGAAAACATATCCAAGAAATTGAGCTCCATCCTTCCGACCAGTACTTATCAGGTCGATCAGTTCGAGGGAATAAGATTGGAGATCAGCCCCATGTACGGTAAAGCCGCGTTGAAGATCGGGTCCGGGACGCGGAACATCATCTTCATGAAGACCACCTTCGAAAAATTATGTTCTCTTCAGAATTGCATCCAAACGCTCTATAACGATCTTCTGGACAAACTCCTACTGGTAGAAGAGAAGATACGGATGTTCAGCGAGGTACTCCAGGACCACGAGCAAGCCGATAATCAGTATATATTTGATGAAAACCGAATTCGAGAATTGATAACCACGTCATCGTCATACAACAACTCATCTTTGATTGACAACGAGCTCGTCGCATTAGCAGTAGGACAATTACCCCGTACATGATCTCAACGAGAAATGCAATTATTTACTCTATTATAATAAACTGAAGTGTATATTTCTCATTTCGAATAAAATATATGTATAATCTTCGAGAAGAGAGGTAAAGAATATAATACGCATACATATGAGTTAACTTTGTATCTCGCTTTTTTTTATTTTGAATAAAATACATAATTTTTTTACATAAAAAATTATAATACACATGTATACGAGTTTTTTCATTTAATTTCATGATTCAGATTCCATATCCGCTTCCAACGACATCATATTTTGCCACAAGTCGTACAGCGCGTACACCTGTTGTACAGCACACTTGTATCGCCACCCCATCGAATGTACAGGACAGTTCACAGTAGGTGAACTCGGTATGTGCGATGACTCGCACACCCAGGGCTCATCCTCGACGTTGACAATTTCATCGAGATTTCGCGTCGACAACTCGTCTATCCATAACCTCTTGTCCACACCCCGACAGAGTAGTTGATTATTCATATAGCTCACGGCTTCGCTTATAACAGTTTTACGATCTTCGTACGGAACGCTCCCATCTTTCCATCTCAGTCCATGATGAGTCCCCGTGAGCCAGAATGCTTGTTTTTGATATTTTTCAGGTAATTGTTGGAATGGGTACGGTGGTTTGAACGTGTGGTGAAATAGCTTCCCGTCTTGCGTCAAACAGGCGAATTCTTTAACTATGAACTTGTTCTCAAAACCCTTGAACCCTTGCAGATCGACGAACGAGACCATTGTCAACGACTGAATGTTTCGCGAGCCGTAAAGACGTATTATATACTTGAGGATGAGGGTCAAGCGACAATGTATGCAACCGTTGGCATACTATCAAACAGGTGTATCAAGCGACAATGTATGCAACCGCTGGCATACGATCAAACAGTTTACAGAATCTTGCGTACTCCGTTGCTTAATGGGTTATACTCAAATATCTTGTCATGAATTATTAGACAGTAGGCGGTGGTGTTGGTTGGCACGTTAGCCTTACATTGGAACTCCAGACGTATATCCACCGAAGCGCTCTTGATCGATTCGTTCTGTCGGGAACAATCAATGACAGCGATCGGTGCATAATTTCTGAAATCAGCTGCGGAGAGAGTCGGGTACCGCTCGCTGTTGTAGTAAGACGCAGCAAATTTATAATACCGTGTGATTCCTCGCTTACATCGCAGTGATTTGGGTAGTAGATCGTCAGGTATAGTCAGCATGAAAAATTATCTGTGATCGTAGCCGCGGAGTTCTATAGCACCGGTCGATGACGCTCTTCAGTCTTGACAGCTATGGCAATGTGAGTGTCATATTATTACGGAAAAGAATTATTACACTCACAAAATGTTCTTTGTGCACCGAATGATCGTTATCCAGGGGATTGCGACTGATTGGGGATGGATAACTAAGTAAAACTAGTTTTCAAAATTACGAGTGCATCTGTAAGAGCGTAACCTCAAATCGGCAAGTAACCTCGAGGACAAGTGACCGTTTTCAGGTAGGCCAAGGGGCTTTACGGTCCTAGTAATCGACACTTAGAGCCAGCGTGGCTCTGAGAGACCGGGCGTGCCGACCATGACACTACATGACCCAGAACTGGCCGAAGTCAAAAGTTCTACTTTTACTTTTACTTTTACTTTTTATATTTTTTCTTGTGTTTTTTATTTTATTTTTTTTATATTAAATATAGATGCGCGCTTTAGGAATTATTAACAATTTTCTGTAATTTTCGCACTAAAATTTTTTACGGGTTTGCAAAGAAATCATTAGAAGTTATTATTTCAGAGAGCATGCAGCAGCCTCGGATTTTTCTTGACCTGGCATCCTCATAGCTAGATTCGTACTAGCACAGGGTGTGAAGGTGTTTAATGCTGCCAAATCATTCTACGGAGTGTGTGCAGGAACAGCTAATACACTGTTTAACGAGAAGGACATTAAACTGGGACGTCGGTTGCACAATGCTAACGAGTAGGGGCATTTTCCACTGCATACCAATAGACACGAGTAACATCCTAAGCTAGCATGTTCTGAGATGTACCATGTTCATCCATTCAATACCAGATCACCTAACCATTCACCTTTCAATTTCAAAGAGAATAGTGTTGCCGCAAGATACGAGAAAAACGAAACAAGACAAGATGAGAGGTGTTGAGACTCAAGACGAGATGATGATTTTTCTCTTATCGTTTGATTCGAGACACTACAAGAAGACTTAAAATAATACTTATGAATCGATATCGTATGCTATTGACTTATTAACTACAACACTATCAGATGTGTAAATTTCACCTAGACAGTTATTTATAACCTAATAATGTTTGAAATAAACAGAAACTGACATCTGCAATCAATTTAACAATTCATCACTACTTATTTATGGAATAGTATCGTATACCGTTGTATTATAAACGATATTACAATTCAATTACACAATATTGTATATATTATATTGCTCGATGAATGATATCCACATCGCTTTGTTCGTAACCCTACTTGTCGAAGAGATGCAACGGGTCAGTCAGTCTGTGAAAAAAAACGTGTTGCTAAAATTTTTTTAAATTTATCGGATACCCGTAACAAACTTTAGTGCAGTAGAGTTTTTTTTAAATTGCTCCAGATGTGGAACAGTGGCAAGGAAGAGGTTGAACTTTTGACTTCGGCC
The DNA here is from genome assembly GCA_914767705.2 of Tenthredo notha. Lineage (NCBI taxonomy): Eukaryota > Metazoa > Arthropoda > Insecta > Hymenoptera > Tenthredinidae > Tenthredo > Tenthredo notha. The sequence goes on along the minus strand of OU611914.1, from coordinate 9,516,414 downwards.
AGTTCTGGGTCATGTAGTGTCATGGTCAGCACGCCCGGTCTCTCAGAGCCACGCTGGCTCTAAGTGTCGATTACTAGGACCGTAAAGCCCCTTGGCCTACCTGAAAACGGTCACTTGTCCTTGAGGTTACTTGCCGTTTTGAGGTTACGCTCTTACAGATGCACTCGTAATTGTGAAAACTAGTTTTACTTAGTTATCCATCCCCAATCAGTCGCAATCCCCTGGATAACGATCATTCGGTGCACAAAGAACATTTTGTGAGTGTAATAATTCTTTTCCGTAATAATATGACACTCACTTTGCCATAGCTGTCAAGACTGAAGCGCGTTATCGACCGGTGCTATAGAACTCCGTGGCTACGATCACAGATAATTCTTCATGCTGACTATACCTGACGATCTACTACCCAAATCACTGCGATGTAAGCGAGGAATCACACGGTACATATCGTAGAGCAATGCATACTGATTTTTTTCGAAATTCAGGTTCAGATTATCGTACGGATAGGACTCAGAGTTTAGATATAGCTTAACGTCCGTGAGATTGCAGTGATCAAATTTACTGATATTCCGAGCGACGTCGTTCTTGCGATCGGTTTGCAGAGCCAGTATGATGTAGCGAGGCTTTTCCGTATACGTAGACGTTTTGATTGCCCAAGTATGTTTATCGGTAGTCTGAAGTACTGGATATTCGTACAAATCCCAGGAACGAAAACCTAGACTCAGAGATCTACCGCTCTCGAGAACACCTAGTAGAGATAGTTTCTGCAAATCCTCAACGTTGATATGAGGCATTCTCCACTGCACTTTCAACAATTTGAATGTCAGATTATGCTTGTTCTCGCCGTACGCGTAAATGTTTTTATCGGTTCGCGAACGGATCAATATCAACTCGTGTCGAGCGTTCATAACAACGCGTTTATAATCTTCACAGAAACCTAATAATGTATTCAGCGGTACACAACAATTCACGTTCGGATCATTTTTCTGCTTGACCGTGTTCGAAATATTCCATCCGGCTACGTCCAGGGCTTTACTCTTACCGGTGTCGAGAGAAAGATAATTCTTCAGCGTTGTGGTGATCCCCAAATTTTTACATTGATCTATCTCGACACCGTTCAATTCATAACGAATTTCGTCGAATAGAAATGCTGCAAAATTATTACACAGAGTATAGTTGACCACCTCCGCACCCCCCTGACACACACCCTCGATGTATAGATAGCTATCGCTAGGTAGTACGTATAGATCTTGTTGCTGAATAGGAATCCTGATTTCATCGTTATTATCGAGCGACGAACTCGCGTACGGATTATGTCCATGAATTTCGACACGGGTGATACTGTTGTCGTAAATGGGTTCAGAAGTTATGTTTAGAACGTTGGCCATCTTTGAGTACTGCGAACCCCAAGGATCGTAGAAATTCTCTATTATTCTTCTTCAACACTGTGCTGCGACGACAACGAGGTCCCGAATAATCTTCAAGTCCTCTACCCTCAACACTTTTTGTATTACTAACCAAATCGAAACCCCCTATAGGGTATTTGTATGCGCGCGACTGATTATGATCATTATGACGACAATCATTATGGTTGAAAATCAACATGTTCAATGATTTTCAGGTTTGATATGTAGACGTATTGTAACTTCTTCACCGCGAAAATTGACTAACTTGTTATTTTGATCCACGATCTGCAGAGTAAGATTGTGTATGAGACGTGTACTGATCGGCAGGTAAATGACGTTTGAGGGTGATTCCATTATTTTATACCCGGGAGGTACGTTGGGGAAAAATTCGTGGATAGTGTGGTCAGCTCGCTCGTTGCTGAAAGCATTCGTCGTCACGTTGCATTGTATTCGTAATATATTCACATGTACTATGTCAACGGGAAAATCGGATTCGTGCGAACGATTCGGTTGAAGAACGCGTTTTTTGAACCCCAACATTGCCCCGATGCTGTTCGGCTTCGTAAAATCAATTTTATAATGACAACGTATCTCGCTCTTCATAGTATTGTTATTGGGGATCACCTCGAAGAGCGGATCGTTCTGTCCAGATTTATGGGGTCGGTTTTCAGCCATTTCCGTCTTCTTGATCATTTCCTTATTGATATATTCACTGATGCTGTCAATCTCGTACGACCCCGCCGGTATGACGATCGATTCGGTATTGTTGTAGTACAGCGTGTTGTTCGAGCTCGAGATATTGGGGATCGAATTGTAGGCTTGGAAATTGATGAGACCCAACACGTATTGCGCGTCATCTTTCAAGGTTATCGGTGGAAAATATTCCACGCTCAGGGACGAAGATCTGCCGGTGAGAGTTAATGTCAGCGACATTGTTGCAAGGCTACTGATTCGAACCTATTTCGGCACAAGAGTTTTCTAGCAAAAATTTCAAACATAATTGACCGCAAACATCGCTATCGAAACTCTGTAGCTGGTTGCGGTTGTAGGAGATTCGTGCACCGCTCTTTCTCAGATAATTGATGAGCTCCGCGGGGGGCCGTAAATTGCCATAGCTGTCAAAATATTTAACTTTACGATCGCACTTGACATAGGCTACCCAATGCGTTCCCGCCCCATCATCTAGATTCACCACACAGCTCTCGCAACGCCAAGGATGGCGAGGTAGGCCGGATCTGCTGAATACGCCGCGAAAATGTGGAACGTATTTAGCACCGAGACGATACAGCTGCACGCTCGACATAGCACCCGCAGGAATTTTTATATTTTTTTTTTTTTCTTCAAGTTGGCTCCCGACCCTCGCTGATAAGGCGACAGTCTTAAACCTCTACCAGCCATCTCGATGGCTCGATTATGTCTCTCACTTTCCGCCAATCGCTTCCGTGCATCTGACGCATCGTTTACAGCTTTCGCTATACCTGCTGCACCACCCGCCAGACTGCCCGCCGCCGAAAGACCCGCGAATAAAGGAATAAGGAATGGTAGAATCCCACCACGTTGAGTCGGCGGTATTATTACTCTAGGTTTGAGATTTTTCTTCTTCTTGACCGATCTAACGTCGCGTCTCTCGCCTGCAGTTTTCTTAGTCGGTTTTTTCCTTTTCAAACCCATGCCGAAGGCTATTTTAGATTTCATCAAACCCGCGACCGCCGCCGCCGCCGCCCGCTCCCCCAGAGACGCGTTGCGCGCTCGCATGCGGTCCACAGCGTGCCGCGCCAAAACTTTATCCGCGCGGTGCCTCGCGGTCAATTCTTTGTCCCGCGAATACGCTATATCGTGCTCGCGACAGGCCGCGTCCAGAGGATTTATACCGCGATCTCCGCGGGTCAAGCGTTTCTCAAGATGTGTTCCGGGACCGCAGAACTGATATCCCGGCAGGTGTAGTTCGACGGGTAGAGCGTTTATAGCGCGATTCAACAAACCTCGACCACGTTTAGTCCGCATCGATTTTTGCGACTCGCCTCAGTCGAGGAACATAACGACACTAAAGGTCGCGCGATTCGAATCAATCTATAAATATCGCTACGATCGATCGAATCCCTCAGTAGAAATGAAATTTGTGAAACAGTCGGTCGCGATTCGAATCGTCAACCTCGATCGTAGAATGGAATCACCAACCGCTCGAAAGCATGGATGTCTGTTACCCGACACAGTCAGGTGTATAATTTGCGGTCCGTCTAACTGCGGTAAAACTAATTTGATCATAAATCTCCTCGAGAGCCCCAACGGATTGAGGTTTGAGAATGTTTACGTATTCTCAAAATCTATTCATCAACCCAAATACAAGTACTTAGAGAAATTGCTAGGTCTCGTCCCCGGAGTCGCGTATCATACGTTCTCTAACAGCGGCGCGGTGATTCCGCTCAAAGAGACCTTACCCAACTCGGTGTTTATCTTCGACGATATAGCCTGCGACAAACAGGAGACAATCAGAGAATATTTTTCTACCGGCAGACATTCGGGAGTCGACTGTTTCTATCTGTCTCAGACTTATGCTCGTATCCCTAAACATCTGATCCGCGACAATACCAACTTCATTATTCTGTTCAAGCAAGATCATATGAATCTGAAACACATTTACAACGATCACGTCAACACGGACATGACTTTCGAGCAGTTCCGAGAATTGTGCTCCCACTGCTGGCAATCGAAATACGGGTGTGTCGTGATAGACAAGGACAGTTCTATGACGACTGGGAGGTATCGCAAAGGGTTCGACGAATTCCTCGTCCTGCCTCAGAATCAGTCGAGCTCCAATTAGACTCTCGACAACACCGCGCGATGGCTGACGAACAGAGTCGTACTGTAAAACAGATTAAACGAGATATTGCGCGCTCCAGTGACGCAATCAGAAAAAATTATGTCGCTCTGAAGACCGATCGTGTTGAAACCGACGAACAGTTGGAACGGAGCTTCAAACCTATAGTAGAACCGTTGAAGACCCTGGTTGAGCAAGCAGTCTCCAATAATTCTTCGCTGGAGAGGAAATTAAAAGAGGAAGCCAAACAGGAGCTGCTGGAAGATGGTGAGAACGTTGACCCGAACGATGACCTGAACCTAGCAACGAGCTCTACTCCGCTCACGCGCCCACAGACAAAGTATGCGAAGAAACGTAGACAGCCTCCGTTGGATGAGAATAGCGGCAGGGGGGATATAAGTTCGCCGAAGCGGGGTCGTCAAGGGGCCTCGAATGACGATGTTTTTTTCCTACCCGACGAATTTGTGGGAGACATTACACCACCACCCCCATCGGCGCCAACGGTTGAGGAATTGGTGCACACACCTGAAGGTCGCCGCAAAATGGAGCTGTATTTACAGCAAAATTTCGGTCCAATCGTTGGTAAATATCTGAAGAAGTTGGTCACCGACTCAAAAAACAAGATGGATATAGTTTACGGCGTTCGCAATGAAAACGGAGCTTGGATGCTAGGAGATTCGCCGTTCACGGTGGACAACGACAACATTAACATAAAAGGCGTGACCTATAAGGGGACACCTGGGCTGTACGAATTAATATTCATGAATATTCCCAACAACCGACTGTACAACGAGCACGACTTGGCAACCTACAAAGACATTCTATATAAAACTCAGGTATACAAGCGGAATTTTTCCGCCAATCAGCAAGTCAAAGGTAATAAGGGTTATAAGTACAAAGAGATCATCGCCAAACTTGTTCCAACGCTTTCTCGCGGTGGTACGAGCTCATTGGGATCGGGTCTCCTCCCCATCGGTATGGATGTTACCGACAACGGTGTGGACTACGTTTATTGGAACAATCCCGACGAGATGGTCGAACGATTACAGTTACTGGTTGCATCAAAATCCGCCGGTCACACCGGTCACGACAACGAAATCACATCTATTCTCGAAGAATTGCGGGAAGAAAAAATTATTAAATAAGCGCTAGACCTCGAGGACCGATCAGTAGCATCATGCCTGTCGACAAATTTGGAAGGCAGTCCGCACCCGACAAACGTAGGATCAGAGAACGTTACGAGCCGACTATACCGCGAGTCGATCGACAAGAAATAAACTATCGAACGATTTCCAAGTTCTGCGTAAGCCGTCCAAGGGAGAATCTCGGGTTTGACGCGCAAGGCTCCAAGATCACCAATCTTGGTGACCCCGTGGAGGCGTACGACGCAGCTAATAAGCAGTACGTGGATCAAAAAACTCGATCGCTAACGGTGGAAGTTGCTCGATTAACGCTGAAGCTGTCCGACCTATTGGGTGTAGCTAAGATTTCGGTGCCGTCCAAAGCTCTGCAATGAGTATCGAGAAGAGGCAGTTGGTCAAGGAGCTCCACGCCCCCGCCAGACGTAACTTCGCTCGCAGAAAAGTTCTTGTTCAAGGCTTTGACGATTTGTGGCAGGCTGATCTCGTCGACATGCAAATGTATAGTAAATTTAACAAGGGTATGAAGTATATTCTAACCGTTATCGATGTACTCTCAAAGTACGCTTGGGCAAGACCGTTGAAAACTAAAAACGCTAAAGATGTCGCACAAGCGTTCAAATCGATCTTCGAAGAACGTCGGATACCTAGGAATCTGCAGACGGACAACGGGAAGGAATTCTACAACTCTATTTTTAAGAATTTAGTTACTGAACATAAAATTAATCATTATTCAACGTATAGTGTAATGAAGGCCTCGGTAGTGGAACGTTGGAACAGAACCTTAAAGAACGATATGTGGAAAAATTTTACGCTCAACGGATCCTACCAATGGCTCGATATACTACCGAGTCTGGTTGCTAATTATAATGCAAAAAAACATAGAACGATTGGTATGTCGCCAAACAAAGTCACACCTAAGATCGCTAAAACGCTTCTTTCAACGGTCTATAGCAATATGAAATCTGTTCGACCAGCTAAATTTAGACCAAACGATTTTGTGCGTATCAGTAAATATAAATCAGCGTTCGCAAAAGGTTACACACCCAACTGGACTACCGAGGTTTTCAAAATCGTTGAAGTTAGAAATACCGATCCTCGAACCTATATTCTAGAAGATTCTAGAGGAGCCCCCGTATTGGGTGGGTTTTACGAGTCTGAAATAAAACGAACCAAATATCCCGATGTTTATTTGGTTGAAAAGGTTTTGAAAAAAAGAGGTTCCAAGGTTTTGGTCAAATGGTTGGGCATGGATGTTTCACACAATTCGTGGATCGATAAGAAAAATGTTTTGTAAACACGATAACTATTTATTCAATCACATGTAATAATAATGATGGACACAAATAAATCCCTACAACAATTATTACTACTGCACTATGTATACTTATTATTATTTAGCACTCCTTCTGTCGGTTTAACGTTTTCCCCATCTCTAGCTGATTGTTACAGGTTCTATAATATCGCTCAAAAGTATCGGTGGAATCTGCCGAGAGTTGCACACGATCTTGGAGATTTCCCCGAGACATCCTACATTGGTTCACACGGTCCGTCATGAATACGATCCGGGCGCTGATGTCGTCTGACTCCTCAACGCATGGTTGCATTTGGTCTGAAATCATAACAAATGCTATCAGTTTCTGCATTCAGTTATTATACGTCGTGAAAACGAATCTTACTGTAGCTGTCGCCCGTAGTGACGTTCCGTTGAACATCGTAGTATCGCAATTCACATTCTCGAGCCAAATGTCTAAGAGTAGCCATAGTTCTCACATTGGTTCGGATTGCGTTCTCCATACTGTTTACGTGCGATGTACATTGTCCCAACGTCGTTTCCAACTCGTGTAGATAGATCGCCTTTTGCCTTTTGTCCATCTCACATTTAGTATTTTTTGTAACAACTGTAAGTTTTAAAGCCGGTTAGACGGTTTTAACAATGACCGATTAAAAATTGATTATTGTTTTTCTACCGAAGTTAAAACTTACGATCACGTTCGGGGGCGTTCTGAGCCGACACGATTGCGACGTGTCCGCAAACGATAAGAACGGTAAAGATTTGGTAAAACATGTGGTTGCGTGTGTAGTACTTCGAAAGATGATGATGATCTGATCAGGTCGAGCGGTCCACTGATGGTTGACGGTTAGAAGCTTTACCGTTTTATACCAAAGTTTTTGGCGATACGTATCATTTTCTGCTGCGACATTGTTGCATCCGATGCAGTTTCCGAAAATAGATGTTGGCATCAAACGCTTCTGTGTAACGAGTGCAACAGTTATACAATGTCGTTCGGGATGTTGTCATCAGCTAAAACAGATTTATGATGTCCCCAAGGTAGTGTGTCGGTTGAATTGGGTATGAGAAATCGTTTATCATCGTGAGCGCTGAGCGCGATCTTCTTTTGACTTATTGAATAGACTTTGTGCAATCTGGATTGTATTGTATGCTGTTCGCGAACGGTAGTGGAAGAGTTCTTCAAACATTCCATATAATCGTTGAATGATATAGATTTCTTCACAACGGCGTATTTAACTCCTTTAGCTTTTTTCACCTCCGAGTCACACATTCGAAACGAATACATCTTCGACCTCAGCCCCACAAATTCTAACATTATTTTACCGTTGCTTTCATCTTTCATCAATCCCGGGACCTTCTTGTTGATTCTCGGAATATTATATTCATTGTCGACATCGTAGTCACTAGTGTCAAATCTGTGAATATCTTTCTTCATCTCGGAATAGTAATCGGCGCATTGTATTGAATATATCAGGCTGTCCGTATCAGTGTACAACAATTTGCACGAGTCGAGAAATTTGTGTACCATATAATCGTAATGGAACTCGTATAAACAGGTTTTAGAAATATCTAATATGGACATCCCCACATAAATCGGCTTGTCCATCACCACCTTTAGTTTCTGCAGCTCAATAGCGACGAAATTTTCGGTAAATACCGTTCTTCGATAGAAGTTACTCGCTGAGATCAGAGCATTCGCGCCGAATCGACCCCACCATTTCGTCACTAGTTTTATATTAACGCGGTTGCGAACGTTCTCCATAGTTTTGCCGAAAACCGAATTATTCATCAATTTGAACAGATTTTTTTCGAAATCGTTACGTGCCTGAGTTCGCAAGTTGGTATTGAAATCTATGTAGGGCTTGAGCCACGCCGATTGCTGAAATTGCAAAATCCTATGAATTTTAGCGATAATAACACCGTGACTGAGCGCTTGTTGGAGAAGCGTGTGATGAGCTACGTAACGTTCTTTCTTCTTAAAAGTTGTCATTAATTTTTCGCTTCTGGATCCCGCAGGTTTGTCGGGATGTGGGCAGAACGGGAGATCCTTGTGGAGATCGTGTAATTCTATCGGATACGTTATATCCACTTCTAGAATGTATCCGATGTCCGAAGTTTCGCACACAGCTTTCAGATCAAAAGAATCTATGTTGGTCATCCAGCAAAAATTTCTATAGGGTAAAAATTTTGACATAGCCCAACCGTACAAATTATTGACGTCGAAGTACATCAAATAGGTTTCCGGAGCGGTCTCGTCGTGATCTCTCATGTAACGATTGTTGGCTTTACCATATCGATTGCAACACTGGCTCAACCCTCCTCGTATACCTCGTTCGACAAACAAAACCATATCTATATCCGTGAGTAGTTCCAGCCTAACCTTGGTCAGTTTGAGCATTGCGTCCCAAGCTAATCCGGGAACGGTATAATAATGAGCGGGATCTAATTCGTAGTTGCGTAAGCAACTCTGTCTAAAATTTTCGAACACATCGGCAAGCAGTAATACATCGGTTTTCAAATATAGATCGCTGTACTCGCCTAACGTTCGCAGTCCGAAGGTCTGCCAGACAGTTTTGGCATGAGCATACTCTTTGTCCGAGATATTATCGTCCGTCAGTTTATTATAAAATTGCTCGATCGGTGGAAGCGATGTCTCCAACAATTTGCCTACACAGTCGACATAATCGTACGGAAAAACACCTTTCCTTGCCAGCAAATCGAATTTATCATCTTCAAGATTCGCAAAGGCCTTACGCGTTATGCGCAAACCACCTCTACCCAAATATTGAACCAAACTAGCTAAACTAGAACTCATGAACCGAAATGAATCGATGAACCGTAGTCGAACTCTGGTGCCCTCAACATTTTTGATGAACGATATATATTTTTCTTTGTTCATTGGGATCACATCTATTTTGCCCTCGAACGCTGTAGCTATCTCCTCTATTATGAAATGAGAGTCGTACGATGTTAAGTTGTGAAAGATGATTGGGATCGTATGACTTGAGATATATCTGAGATTACATTTCGAATGCGCGGGTCCTCTGTATTTACCCGTTAAATGACAATGATCGCGGACCTTCATGTCCTCCGGATTGATGTTTCCCCCACATATGTGACAGATTTGAGTTCGCGCGAATTCGTCCTTCTCCGATTCTGTCATCGGAATCATCGGCTTAGGATTTTGTAACATGACTTCTAGGTCCAGCGAAAATTGTTTCATAGCTTCCGCGAACCAATGAGCGCATTCCACCCCTCTGTAAGATCCGTATGCGGATAGCGAATCGTCGAAACTGCATTGAATATAATATCCGACGCTATAGGCCGTATGCTTCTGATACGCGCGAGTTTTATCCCCCAATTTCAGATTTTCTAACGTTTCCAGCAAACATTCGAAATCCGCGTATACCACATAGGGTACCCTCTCTCGACGATAATAATTCTTGAATTTCAACCATTTGTCATTGTCCGTAGGTAGTTTTACAGCACAATTGTTGATCGTCGAACAGTCCGTCGAATGTTTTGTCAACGCTTCGTCATTATAGAAATGAGCTAAACATCTGTTGCAGAGAAACATCTTATGCTTTCGAGTGATTTGACTTGAAATGAGTCGGGAGAGGTTTTTAATCAAGCAGAAGTGGGACTGATTATTCTCCGATATTAGCAACAGATTTATGTGTCGAGTAATGGGATTCGATGTTAGGTAAATAGGTGCTACGTAGAAATGTTTGTCGCCGAGGGTGTATACGTTTACGGACACGTTATTCTGATTTTCGAACCGCTTGATTTGATTCAACGTCATGGGGAAACTGATATTCTTAACGTTGAGCACAGTTTTATAATGAGGATACGAGGATACTCTGGAAACCTGTGATGAAGCTGGGTATAACGCTGCTACCACAGCCCAGGCGAAACACGCTTCGTCGTCACTTTCGATGTTTAAAACAGCCTTTTTTGCTTTAATCCTCGAAGGTAGGTCTATGAAGCTGGAGCCTCGTATCGGTTCGCATTGGTTGAAGTTCACGGTTAGGTTAATTATACTTCGCAAAGCCCATCCGCTGTCGCGCTCTTGGAACTCTTCCAACTGGTGTAGAAGGGATCGTATGACGAATTCTTGATACCAACCGTTCAAGTCGGTCATGAGCAGGATTTGTTTTGACGGAGTATGAAAGTATTTTATGTCCGTATTTTCCTTTGTCACGAATTCACCGGACAGCACTAGGTATATCTTCACGCACTGATATTTTCTCTGCATATTTCTCAGACGCGTGCAAATTGTTGATTTAACATCGTTGAGAAATTGCTTGACGTCGATGTGTTTGAGATTTGTGATAAGACCGGTTCGAATACGGTTAGCGAAAGCCGATTCAATGTCCTGCCAGATGTATGTTTTAGATTTTTTACTCGTGGTGGGCTCGAGGCCGCGGCCTAGCAAAACTTTATGACCGATCACTGTTTTATAACTTTTTATTCTACGTATCCGAGTTTCATAATTCTGTTTGGTTCCGGAAAAGCGTATTTTTTTCAATTGCATACGCAATGATTTGACGACTTGATCGCAATTCTTCTCGAACCTTCGACATGCCTCAGGATGACCGTCATTTACCAATATTTTGAACTGTTCGTTCAGATTGTTTTCCATTTGTATAATGATATTGTCCGCCATATTCGTTTGTATGTTAACAATAAAGCACACCGTTAAGTCGGTGGACAACTGTATGCGAGTCTTTGGACGCGATAGTTTATATACATCTGCTATGTGGAGGATATATGATATGAGGAGTTCGTAGAGTGTTTTACGCTCCAGAGTCATCCGATTGTAATGCGGGTGTGAAGTAGTGGTAGGTGGGAACATAGTTTGACAAGAATTCATACAAGATCAGCCTACTCGGGGGGATAATAATTGCAACGATGTATAATTAGTTGGGGGGAGCAGGCACGCACGCGCTCCTCGTTGGGTGCAGCGGTTCTTTGGATGCGTTGACCGTGTGATGATATACTAATCTGTTTTATCATCTGCGATACATTGTATGAACCCCTTTTTCTGTAGGAACGTATGTTTAAATAATGTGTGAAAATCTTCTACCGCCGCTGAGCACTATGCGTTGCACCTGATTTGCATGGTGACCGATCCGTCTAAGAATGCGTATTCTGAGGCAAGGCACGCTTACATGATAAGATCCCCCTCTGTTTATGATCGCATGTCTAATGAGTATAATTAATCACTTTCCGTTTGTAGGGGAATGCATAATGAGGTAGGGGAATGTGTAATGAGGGTAATTATATGATATTAGCATTTTTGAATATGTGTGAGCTCATTATGTATGCGTGTGTCCATGTGCACTAACACTATTTGATCCAGAAGTAGCGAATCACTACTACTCTTGTGCCTCAAGCTGGCAAACACACACGTTTCTTGGAAAGGGCAAGAGCAACAAATCCGAAAGTATGGCAACAGATTAGCAACAAATTAGCAACAAATTTTGGTGCATCGAAAGTTATCGTGAAATTTTTCACTAAACTGTTTTGCTAGCTTGTGCCTCAAGCTGGCAAACTCACACGTTTTTTGGAAAGGGCAAGAGCAACAAATTCGAAAGTATGGCAACAAATTAGCAACAAATTAGCAACAAAATGTGGCATAGGTCATATTTGATTCTGCTCATGTGTCACTGCTAGCTTTAGGGACGTGTTGAGGATAGCCTTGTGGAACATAAGGCCCCTATAAGGCTGAAATAAGGGTTTCTTATAAAGGATTCTTTACTACTGCCCGACCAGGGCCTAGTTAGGAATGATTAGGGGTGCCTCAGTTTCGGAATTCAAGGTCTCGGTAAGGCCAACTGACTAGGGCCCGGTTAGAAATCGTTAGGGATGCATTATTTACAGTTATATATCCGACAAGCACAATAACAACAGATAAGTTACTTTATAGGAACTGTTGTGGAAATGAAATAAATGAAAAGGACGTCGAACAATTGCAAAACTTGGATGTTTATTATAATAAAATAGAGGGTTAAAGACAGTGTTAACAATTGAGTGAGTGTTTGCAGGGGTGAGTGTGAGAGTCTATGAGAGCCCATGAGAGACTGTGAGAGTCTATGAGAGTTCGTTATGCGGTTGAATTGTATTATCACTGAGTAGATGAGCGTTTCTGAATTGTATTAATTCACTTGAGCGAGTCTAATGATTGTATTAATCACATGAGCAGTCTTATTCGGGTTTTATTACAGCAATATTAATGATCGAGGTTTCGCATGAGCAACACGTGTTCACTTAGAGAAAACTATAAGCAGTAATGGCTGCCGGAGAAGCCGGCGACAAGGTGAGTCTTCATCGGTCGCTGGTGAGCGGGGCAGGTTCGCACCGAGCGACAATTGCAGGTGGCGCTTTCTTTGAGAATACTGAATCTCAAACATTTCCGCCCGCCATCAGCAACTGCGTTGATGATGACTTATAGGCTCTGTTGTGGAGTCACAGGCAACAGAGCGAGCTTGGCAATTGGCCTAGTGAGCGTGGTGGTTGCGGTCTTCAGAGATACCACTCGGGTGAGTCCATCTTCTCCTGGTAACAGTTTGAGCACCCTGGCCACTGGCCACTTTCCTGGAGGCAAACGCTCATCAGTGAGTAGGACTAGTGAGCCTACCTGTATTTTGTTATGAGGGTGATGCCACTTGGAAATGGCTTGCAAGTGTTACAAGTACTGAGTGGACCGGGTGCGCCAGAAATGTTGCATTCTTTGCTGGATGAACTGTCAGCGAGACAGTCGATTTGTGGAGACGTCCATTAGAGAGGGCTCAGGGACTGCGTTAAGTGCAGTGCCAATGAGGAAGTGCCCTGGTGTGAGCACTGAGGTGTCTTCTGGATCATCGCTGAGCGGTTCAAGAGGTCTCGAGTTTAGGATTGTTTCTTTCTGAGTGAGAAGCGTAGCAGTTTCCTCGTAGGTGAGCAATGTGTCTCTTACAGTTCGCCTGAGGTGAAACTTGAGAGACTTTACTACTGCTTCCCACTTACCACCCATGTGAGGGGCTGTAGGTGGATTGAAATGCCATTGAGTCTTATCCTGAGCTAGAAGCGATGAGATTTGCTGATGTCCCGAAGAGCTTGCAGAAAAGCATTGTTTGAGCTGCGCTTCAGCGCCTAAGAAGTTGGTTCCACAGTCAGAGTAGAGTGCTGCAGGAATTCCTCTTCTTGAGGTGAAGCGCTTGTAGGTTGCGATGAACCCGTCAGTCGTGTAGTCAGAGACTACTTCTAGGTGAGTAGCCGAGGTTGTGAGACAGACGAATACACACAGATCCAGCCCTTATAGGTTTTTGAGCCTCGACCTTTCTAGGTTTTGAGAGTGAGTGGGCCTGCGTAGTCAATGCCAGTGTGAGAGAATGGGCGTGAGGGTGTGACTTGTGCCAGAGGTAGTTGGCCCATCAGTTGCTGAGCACGGATCCCTCTTTGACGAGCACACACTACACACCTGAGAATGTGTGACTTGACTAGAGCTCTGCCTCCGACGATCCAATAGAGTTGTCTGATGAATGCCTGAGTTGACTGAGTGCCTCCATGTATTGTTTGCATGTGAGCGTGAGCGATGATGAGTTCTGAGAGCCGTGAGATGCGAGGCAGGATCGCAGGGTGTTTGTTTTCGTACGAGAGGTCAGATTTCTTGAGACGACCACCTACCCTGAGCACACCGCTATGGTCAATAAATGCTGTGAGTCTGCTGAGTGGGTGTGAGTTTGGCAGTTGAGATTGTCGATTCAGTTGGGCGAGCGTTGGAAGTAGGCTGATTGAGTAGCCTTGACCCAGAAGAGTCGCGAGTCTTCCATGTCTCTTGACGTGATGGAAGTTGCTGGTGATGAGTCTGGCTTTCTTGAGAGTTTCTTGATGAATTTACTGCACAGAGAGGTGACTCTGAGCAGTTTGTTGAGTGATGAAAACTTGTAGATGAGATCCCAATGATATTCCGGAGAAGCTTGTACTGCGTGCAGTGTAACAGTCGCACGAGCTTCTTGTGCACATGTATCATTAGGCGCCAAGTCGGCTTGAGCAGGCCATGAGGCCGTTGGTTGAGTCATCCATGATGGTCCCGTCCACCATAGAGAGTGTTCTTCGAGCTGATCTGTGGTTATACCACGCGAAGCACAGTCAGCTGGGTTTGAGGTGCCTGGTACGTGCCTCCAATGAGCGCTCTCGGTGAGTTCTTGGATTTTAGTTACGCGGTTGCGCACATAATCCTTCCACCTTGAGGGATGAGCCTTGATCCATGTGAGAGTTACTTGAGAGTCCGTCCACAAATGTATGTTTGTTATGTTCATGTTTAGAGTAGCAGAAACGTGGTTGATCAGCGTGGAAAGTAGCAGCGCTGCTGTGAGTTCTAACCGCGGGATGGTTAGGCGTTTGAGAGGAGAGACTTTCGTTCTTGAGCAGATGAGCGAAACGTTGGCGCCAGTGGATGGTGAGTTGACAACCAGATATACAACGGCTGCCATTGCAAATTGCGAAGCATCAGAGAAACCGTGCAGTTCAACAGCTGAGTCAGAGAGCGTGTTGAACCACCGTGGGATGGAGAGTCTGGCCAGACTAGTGAGATCTTGTCTGATGCTGAGCCATTGAGATATGAGTTGTACTGGGAGTGAGTCATCCCAGTTGAGTTTCTGTAACCAAAGTGCCTGAAGAAACATTTTGGCTCTGATTACAACTGGTGCGGCGAAGCCTAATGGATCAAAGATTTGTGCTACTTCTGATAATATGAGGCGTTTTGAGAATCTAGTAGAATGAGTTGATGAGATGGCTGAGAAGTTGAATGTGTCTTGCTGCGGTGACCATCGTATCCCAAGGATTTCGGTGTCATAATCGTCGAATGAGATGCCCGATGTGTGACCGAGTTCTGATGAGACTTCTTCCAGCAATTGCCTTGACGTAGAGTGCCATTTGGCCAGCGGGAATCCGCCCGCATGGCAGAGTTGTACGAGCTGATGAGCGGTCTGATTCAGCTCTTCCACCGTATCTGACCCTACGAAAATGTCATCAACGTATCGACCATGAGTGATCGGTCCCACGGCGAGGGGGTGGGTTGAGCCTTTGTCTTCGGCGAGTTGAAGCAGCGTCCTTACCGCTAAGAACGGTGCTGCCTTAGTTCCATACGTAACCGTCGTGAGTTGGTAATGAGATTCTTCATGTTGCTCGTCTACCCATAATATTCGCTGGAGATCCCAATCGTCAGAATGTATCTTGATCTGCCGATACATTTTGGTGATGCCTGGAGCAAACAAGAATTTGCGTCGGCGGATCCAGATGAGCAGGTCGGAGATATTGAGCATCAGATTCGGACCAGCGTGCATGAGATCGTTGAGAGAGTAGCCGGTGGAGCTTGCGCTTGAGCCATTGAAAACCACTCTGAGTTTTGTGGTCGAGCTGTCTGGCTTGAGCACCCCATGATGTGGCAGATAATCATGAGGTCTTCTGTTTGCTGAGCTGTCGTCGAGCTTGATCATGTGCTCAGCCCTTTCGTACTCTTGCATGAACTGAGTGTACAGTTGGCTGTACTGAGCATCTCTGCCAAGCCGTTTGAGGATTCGCATCAAGCACAGATGTGCAGTGTGATGAGAGTCTCCTAAGGCTGCTAGGGCTGTTTTGAGAGGTATTCTTACGATGTAGCGTGCAGTTGAATCCCTTGAATTAGTCGTCTTAAAGTGGCGTTCACATTCCTGTTCGTCAGGAGTGAGTTGTGAGCCCCTTGATGTCGGAGGTTCTTCTTGGACCCAGAACCTTGTAAGCAACTCTGACAAGGATGAGTCTGTCGCTTGTAAGATGCCATGATGTGCCGTTCTTGCCATTGTGACTGGCGCATGAACTGGGCCAATGACTAGCCAGCCAAAGATAGATAGTTGAGCGATTGGAGCTTCAGGTGAGTGCCTAATGATGTTAGGTTTTATGAGTTGTCCGTAGTAGTCTGCTCCTATGATCACATCTATTGCCCTTGGGACGGAGAACTCTGGGTCCGCGAGGTTTAACCCCTTGAGATGAGGCTATTCAAGATCGTGAGATGGTTTACCGGTTGGTAGGATGGTGGTGACTGTTCTTAAGACATGAGCTGAGATTTCGACTGAGAGTGGTCTGTACCTTGAGTGAAGGGTGAGTGTGACAACACCCTTTGTTTGAGAAGTCCTTTTTCCACCAACTCCGTAGATATCCAGTGTTGAGTGCCTGCGTTGAAGGTTGAGTTGTTTGGTGGGACTTTCTGATATGAATGATATTTCTGAGCCAGGGTCGATGACTATTCGAACCTGTTGTGATGAGGTCGTTGAGAAGACTGTAGTGATAGCTGTTGCCAGCAGGGTGAGATGACTGAGATTGTTGAGTAAGCACGCCGGAGGGTGACCGTGGTTATTGACGATCGTTCCTGCGCTTCATGCCGTCGATGTTTTGGCTGCTGAGGTTGACGCCTCTGGTGCGTTATGAGAAGACTGAGCGCGTTCTATTGGAGCGTTGAAAATGCTTGAGAGGTCCGCGCCATGCAACATAGTGTGATGAGTGCCGTTGCAGGTTTTGCAGTGCCTAGGATTATTGCACTTTCGTGCATTGTGTCTGCCCAAGCAATTGCAGCACAAGCTCTTGTCTTTCACAAGTCTTATGCGTTGCTCCAATGAGAGGCCTCGAAGCTTCGGACACATCACGATGAAATGATCGTGTCCGCAACAATAACACGGATACGTTGATCGCTGATGAGACGGCTGAGATGTCTTCGATGAGCTGGCTTGCGGTAGTTGAGAGACCTGATGGGAGCTGGCGCGTGGTGGTGAGTGTCCTAAGAGATTGAGTGGTCTCATTGATGATATTCACCATCTTAGTGAGTGAGCTGGCCTGTCGCTTCGGCATCGGCTTGAGATTGAGCAGCCTTTCGAGATGAGTCTTGATAATCAGACGCTTGTTCTCGAACCTTGCGTCAAGAAGAGTCCAGGCTGCCTTGTACGATGCCGGGTGAGGTGAGAAGTTGGAGATGAGTTCAGACGCATCACCTTTCATCGCACTTTTGAGATATTGGAACTTCTCCAGTTCGCCAAGATCTGAGAGGTTCTCGATGACCGAAATGAACATGGCCTTGAACTCTGGCCACTTCCGACTGTCGCCACTGAAGATCGGCACGGTCAACTCAGGCAGGCGTGAGCGTGGACGAGATTCAGTCTCTGATGAGGCGGCTGATTGAGCCGGTCGGGTGAGCTGCTCTTGGAGACGTCCCAGCTGGCATTTGACCTTGAGCATGAGCTTTGACTCGGTGCCGCTGACCTTGCGGGTGAAGTATGAGTGGTCTAAATGAGCGGGAGGTCAATGAGAAACTAACCATGAGTGCTCCGTGCGAAACGACTGATGCAACTCTTCGAGTTGATCGAGCATCATGTTAGATAGATAGATAGATATAAATTTATTTATCCACAGCAATATTGGACAAGGATACAGTGCATTTACAAAATAACATGCAAAGTAAACAAAGATAGAGAAAAGAATACAAGAGAAATATACAAAGAGGCTTAACCTAGAGTCTTAGAGCTACTTAGACTAAGAGAAAGAACAGCCAAAAGCCAGAGAGAAGCGGAGACGGAATAGGTAGCAGTAAGACTAAACTAAGCTAGAACTACAACTAAAACTAAAGCACGAGGGAGACAGAAGAAAATAACGAAACGAACACGGGAGCGACTATAACCGAGCGAGCTCAGTGTCAAACAGGTACTGCCTCAGGCGAGAGCGAAAGAGAGTGACTGAGGCAGACCTCCACACTTCAGAGGGTAGGGACTCCCAAAAATAGGTCCCAGAGACGGCAAAGGAGCGCCTGTAGGCCTCGGTGGTGAATCGAGGGATGAGAAAGTCACCGCTTACAAGCCTGCTAGACCCAGGCAGAGTTGACGGACGATCCACGAAAAAGACGCGGAGGTAGTCCGGAGAGTTGGTGCGAAAGATAGTATAAAGCAAGGCACCCAGAAAATACAGCCGACGATCCCGAGCTGAAAGCCAGCACAGACCCCGACGATGGGGGGTAACGTGCTCATCCCTCGACACACCACAGACAAAGCGAACGCAGCAGTTCAGGAGGCGTTGGAGACGAGTGCGAAGCACCCCGGAGACGTCACTGTAGACAACGCACCCGTAGTCCAAGAGCGGAAAGATAAGCGTAGCCGCAAGATACGCGCGCTGATCAGGCGGAAACAGGCGTCGCGACGCGGAGAGTTGGCGGAGCGCACAGTGTACCCGATTAGAGACTGCATCCACCTGCGGAACCCAGGAAAGCGAGCTATCAAAAATCAGGCCAAGATTTCGGACGGTCCGCGAAAACGGAATGACGACACCGTTCATAGTCACAGGTGGAAGGGCACTGCTATAGAGCCGCGTAACAAAAGGCGAGCTACCCAGCATAATAGCCTGAGTCTTGGAAGAATTTAAGCGCGAGCGAGTTGGCACCGGACCATTCGTAGACCGACGCGATATCCTGATGGAGGAGAGAGATGGCCTCAGAGATCCCAGCCAGAGGGCATTGCAGATAAATCTGAAGGTCGTCGGCATAGAGAAGGTGCTCCGTATGTCGTAGAGCCCGAGAAATATCGTTAATAAATGCAACGAAGAGAAGGGGACCTAACACCGAGCCCTGCGGAACACCCTGATCGAGCGGCGCCCAAGATGACAGCTCACCGGAAGGGCCAACCACGGCCTGCGAGCGGCCACAGAGGTAGCTGGAAATCCAGGACAGGACATGCTGCGAGAACCCGAGTGCGAGAAGTTTGGCGAGAAGAGTAGTGTAGCTATGAGAGCCAAGAACCATGAGAGCCAAGAACCACTCTGTTCGGGTAGCCTGAGTCATGACTCCGGCTTTACCTTATTCTAGAAAGTTCTGAGCCGCGCCTTTATGTTCAATTTTTATGTCATAATTTCGTGTCACAATTAAATCATCAGATTTTTTTACGCAAATTTCCACGGAGGGCAATCCGGCAGGTTATCTACAGTCCAGTATCTGGTGAGTGATGTTATCTTAAGAGTTCTCATTTAGCTTATCAATTAATGTGACAGCCGATATCAGAATTTTTGCGGTACACATACACGCTACCTTACTTCACGAGTTCCCATTTAGCTTATCAATGTGAAAATCTCCTGCAGAATATCAATGTTACAGCCGATTATCAGATTTTTTTTTACGGTGGACATACGTTAATTTCTACCGGTTAATATCTCTTATGTCCGATTTTTATGTAATAATCAATTCTGCCAATCAATCATGAGATTTTTTACGCAAATTTCTGTGCACATCGCTCGAGGTTGAGACGATTTTACAGCGTGAAAACCTGTTTAACTGCTTTACAGAAAAATCATTTAGAGGAAAATATTAATGTGACAACTGATCATCACATTTTTTACGGTAATGTTTTACCAATAATTCTGTCCAGTTATCTATAATATAGTATCGATAGTGAGTGCAAGTTTCACGGTGTCTATAGTGCGAAACTCGAAAGTCCTAACCAGCACCTTCACCTGACTGACAATCTCTAATCAGGATATTTATACAACAATCGATCATCAGAATTTTTACGGTAATTATACCAATATGTATTTTCCAGTTAATACTGCTTTTTACGCTTAAAGGTATCCTACGGGGTCATTAGTAGTGAATATTGTGAGACATTTGACAACAAATGATGTTATATTTCAAAGATTTATTTCAAAATTATACAGACAGGGATACTTTATCTCATACATACTATCAGTAGATTCTTAATATTCTAGGTCATACAAACAATTCATGTTTTATTTTAAAGATTCATGGTAAGAATTATACAGTCAGATTAGGGATACTTCGCAATGTGAATAAAATCGCACGAAAACGTTTAGAAACATGACGATAGTACACGCCACCATCTTCAGCAACCGTTTTCAATTTCTGGAATAAGGTGTCATCTCTCAGCAGTCTTGCAGTTATACGCGGAGGTAGATTTTCAGTAAATGTTTCGTAAGGAGCGTCTCCACCAATTATGTCAACTACTATTTTTGTGCGCCCCGATACTGTTGTCATCTTTCGGAAACTGATGATGATATGCACACCACTAATTGATTTTTTGATTGGAAGTCGTTCACCACATAGACCCAACTGACCGATTTTGAATAACTCAGCATCGGTGAAATTTTGGGAAGAGCAGTTCTCGACTAACTGTCCCGCGTTGAATCCATCGACATCAGATAGGTCTGTCGTGGCAGATAAATCCATGATGTTGATCATTTTCAATGAAGCAGATCTTATCTGGAGTTGTATTTGATGCTCACACTTGTGAATTCAGTTTGCAAGTAACTCAGATTCTGAGATGGTGCCATATTCATAGTAAGAAGCAACTAGATGAACCAGTTTGCGCAGGGCTCTGAGGACTTTCCAATACAGACCTTACCCCCACCACACCACCAAAATATCGTAAACCTTAGAATTATGCGAACGTGATGAACACGCAACGAATTTCTTGTGAACAGGTCGTAGAACTGAAAGTTCAACTGGTTGATCAGGTGATTGAACTTCACAGTCCTATGCGTTGATCAGATATCAGATTTTTTTGAACCGACAGACTATGAATTAATGCTGCATGAAGGTAGGCTCAACAGAACAATTCATTTATCATCATTTATTTGAAAACATGGTACATTCCAGATATTGGTAAAAAATTCACATATAGTTAAATTCAACTCGGTTGTATAGGCCGCCAAGATTATGCATGTGAAGGCGATTCTCATCGGCAGCCAGTATCATTTTTTGGAATAAGTCTTCGTCATCAATCAACACTTTTGACATGCGTGCAGGTAGAAACGCAGAAAACGTGTTCTCCAAATCAATAGTTATTCTTGTACCGAATCTTGTTTGGACTTTTCGCAAGCTCGTGACGGGATAGTGTTTATTCACTTCAAGATCTGATAATTTCTTTGTGGGAAGGTATTCGTCACATCGACCCACCTTGTTAATTCTAGTCAGGTCCATGGCGTTGTTCATATTAATTTTATACTCTTTAATCTCCTCAAAATATGATTGAGATCTGATTTGATCTGAATCAAGGTTTTTACTTCACGGATATTTTTTAAAAGCAGTTCGATTCGCAATTTGAGTTCTGCTCTCCTGCGAATGCTGCTCATGGAGATTAGTTGAAGACTGACATTTAGCATTTGGATTCAGAGCCTTTTATACCTACCCAACAAGTGATTAGAGCTCCAGTTTTGATCTAGGCATGGGCATGGACGTCTTCAATACGCGGTTTACAGCACAAGGTATATGATGATCGCTGGACCTAAGTTCGTCAGCATATAAACCTCCGATTGCTTTAGTGAAGGCCGACCACACTTCTCGATACAACGTGTTGATGAATTTTTCAAGGCATCGGAACAACGCTTGAAAAATATTCCATCAGCCATCGACTGATTTCATACGTTACGCATGAGTTAGTTTACCGAGAACCGACTGCACATGTTATTTATGACTGACATGATAAGCTTCATACAAAGTCTCGAGCTGATACAAAAAAGTGCAGGTAAATTAACGCTGATGGTAATCGTGGATCAGTCCAAGTAATGATACCGACCTCCAAGACCGTTGTTCAAATGTGTCTCTCATAAATGGACGATTGAAAATACTTTTCCTTGAATTCAATTTAAATACCGCAGTCGTTTCGCAAACGACATCAGTTCTACCAGTTCCTGCAGCCGGACTCACCGTCAGATTCAATGGCTTCGTCATCAAATAATTTCGCAACGCATGCCGATCTACACCACACCGAAGTGTGTGATGGACGAGAACATTGGGTATTTTGTGCACAACCTGAACCTTTCGAGAAGACGCAGACCTTAATTTCCTGTCACCCAGGCTGCAAGCGGAATCAATCTTCTCAGATTGTTGAACCATCCAATGCAAAAAAGTTGCGAAAACATTTTATAACATCACGCGTTGAAGAATCTTTTGAAATTTTGAATCGGAAGTTCCGTTTGAATAAAAGTTCCTCCGAAAGTTTGGAAGTTGAACTTTTAGTTAAAACGGATTTATCATGCCAAGTTGTAATAGCGTTGGTGGACACTGTACGCAATAACAGGGAGGTGTTCACCCGAAGCGTTTGGGAAAGTTTTTTGAGTAATGAGCAAGTGTTAACCAAGTGGTTCAAGACTGGAAGTTTACCAAATTCAAAGCAGGAATGGACAATTTCTCTGACTGCAAGTGGTAGCCAATCTATAAATTGTCGCAAGGTGTATGGAAAGCATGCTTTACATTTTTTGCCTGCTAATATTACCATCATGGAGGTGACATTTGGAACCCTGCAGAACATCTTACCTTGTGTCTACGCCGCCATAAATCGACTTGTGATTCAAGAGCAAAATATCATGAATCGTGTTAAGTCATTTGTACAGAAACTTGGTGCAGCAATGGAAGAAGACGCCTTGAGTGAAACAGAAGCTAAAGATGTTCTAATGAATAGCGAGGACTTTGATGTGGATTCAGTAGTGGATAATGAGCTAGTTTGTCTTGGTATTCAGATATTAATGAAAATTGTTTCAATGAATCAGCCTATATAACGAGGCATTTATTCAACAATGTACAGATATAAACCTAAATATATGTTCGATATCCGACCTCGTGAATTATTCTACAAACTATTATCCCATTTCTACATAAATCCGACCTTGTAAATTATTTTACAAACTATTACCCCATTTTCTACATAATGTACAAATATTAACCTGAAATATATGTTTAATATTTGTATTTCTAAAATATGTTCGATATCCGACCTCGTGAATTATTCTACAAACTATTATCCCATTTCTACATAAATCCGACCTTTTAAATCATTCTACAAACTATTACCCCATTTTCTACATAATGTACAAATATTAACCTGAAATATATGTTCAATATTTGTATTTCTAAAAATTGCTACGAATGGCAACCCAATCCATCATCACCAATCCATGATCACCAATTCATGATCAGTATTAGAGGATGAGTTCCATTTGAAAAATGATAATGGTTATTAACCACGGCGGCGCAGCGGGTTCTGTTTTGCGTAGGGGTTTTCATCTGCAAAACAAAAAAACTCCGATTAATATTGCAATTTGACGATTCAGTTGATTAACTAGGGCTTGTGTGCTTACAGAAAGTGATTTAGTGAATATCTGTAGAACCCATATAATCTATAAAAACGCACCCTACCTTCTTCATCATGACTTTCCCAATCGGCACCCAACTCTCGCAATGCGCTGTAATCGCGGGTGTTGCCGACTGCAACAAAATTTGCACGAATTAATTGCTGAATAAAAAATTTTGATTTGTAATACCGAGTTTCAAATTATCTCGCAACAAATCACGCAAAAGCGTTGTTAAAATGAGTCGAATATTGTAGGCTTCATATCGATTAGTTTGAGAGTAAAACTTACAAATATCTGGAGTGTGTGTCGTAACTGTGGTGGATTCTTCAGTCGTCGAGGTTTCTGCAGTCGGGGGGAGTTCTGTAGTCGTGGTGTGTGGAGGTAACCCATTATACACATTCATCACATTGGAGTAAGCAGGGTTTCCCAATGGCGTTTGAACTCCAAAGTATTCGGCCGGTGGTTAAATTGTTCGACACGCACTGTAGAGTTCAATAGTCTATTCGAAGAGTTATCGAGGTGCACTAGGTTAGCTGGTGCCATTTTCAGAGTCGGAGCCGTGTAAATTAGTCCGAAAAATAATGGGTAGAGTAGAAAATTCATTTTTAAAAAATGGTTTGGTTGATGAAAGCTTAGAAACTGAAGCGAATCTGAACGATTTCGAACTCGAATGATGCTTGGGACGATGAATCCGGGGTATATATAATTCTGGATGATGTCCATCTGCGTCATAAGATATGTCAAAGGTGCAATAGCAACTTTTTAAACCGTGAAACGTTTGTCGATCGTGAACGGTTGCTACGCAGTGCAATGTAAGTTTCCGTCGAATCGGCAAAACGTTAGAATCACGTGATTCTTTGAACTGTGCTGAAATTGTTCTCATTACATATTTGAAACCAATAAACGGGGGAAAATGTCAGCTCCGCTACAGTGGTGGTAACACAACTTGAGGAAAAAAATGTTGAATGCAGTACACGTGATCACAGCGTCAGTTTTGAGCTATGCATGAGCGCCCATTTTTTTAATAATAATGCCCTGTTTACAGCACAATTCATGTGATGATCGCTACACCTCAGTTCGCGAGGATACAGAACTCCTAATTTTTCCAGTGAAGGGCAACTCAACTTCTCCATATCAATAAATTTACAGTTGTTGAACTCTGACAACTGGACAGCTGTCTCATGATTATGCACATAGTACACGTACTCTTCTGATTCTTTGAGATGTTTCACCATAAATCGTTTAAGATTGGTATAGGGAGCCCAACCATTCCACCAGCTCATTCCATGCCACTCAGATTCGCAGCCCACAACCATGCGCTGATCATCTGATAGTTCATAAATATCGTAAGGCTCTCTAAACTTGAGAGTTATTATCTTTTCAACGTCAGCATTCACTAATGCAATTTCCTTCACTATGAATTCACCATTTTTTCCGAAGAATCCTACCGTATCGATGAATATTTTAGGCATTTTTCGAAAAAACGTTCAAAATATATACCTCAGAGAGATCGTTTGCAAAATATATCTTCAGCCGTGGACTGGGAGTGTACAATAGATTTTTCACTGTGAGTACTCTCTGTATGTGTAACTCAGCTGATTCTCAGTCTGCTTACTTTTCCACGATTTTTATATCTTGAAAGCAATAAACCGGCCCGGGGATTCTAATTATCAAAAGTTCAGAGTGCAAAACTGAGCTACGGTAGTGATAAATGACCTGACAACTGTTCAATGTTGACGAATCATCGTTCACGCAAATAGTTGCTATGCAAGTTTTGATCGATTCAGCAAAACTATACAATGTATGCGCTGAAAACTTGTTATTATGTACAGATCAACTCATCCCCTCCTCATACTTTTGCCGATTAGATTTTTGATTAGCAATGAACCGGTCAGAGGATACTGATTATTGGCAGCTCACGACGCATCACGTCGCAAACAGTTGCTATGCAAGTTTCCGTCGATTCAGCAAATCCTACAATTTATGCGCTAGAAACTCGTTATTATCTACATATCAGCTCATCCCCCTGCTTTCATTCGGTGGAGGGGAGATTTTTTCTGAAAACGATTGAATGTCAGCAGTGGACTTCGATCAGTTTGTATTCTACACGTTGAATTGTTGCAACATATTGCTCCAAGTGAGATTGAACTCAATAGCACCTTTGAACCTATATAATTCGGTTCGACAAACGTGGGTCCCATGACTACCTCCACCTTTCTGCGAATAATCTGATTCGGCAAGCATTTATAGGGGCAATCTCACATCATATTCGTTTTATTCAAATCATTTTTCGAACCACATTTGTCAGCGGACTGTATTCAATAATTTTATCATGGATAATAAGACAATACGCAGTTGTATCTGGGGGGACATTAACGTTACACTGAAACTCGAGACGTATATCTACAGACGCACTTTTTATAGATTCATTCTGACGTGAACAATCTATTACGGCGATCGGAGCACTGCTCTTGAATGTATCTAGATCAAGCAATGGTTCCGGACTACCAGTTTCACCGTAATACGATGCTTTAAATTTGGCATACATTTTATAAAGCAGAGCGTATCGCTTTCGCGTAAAATCTAAATCCAAATTATCGTACGGATATGACTCAGAATTAAGGTATAGGCGAATGTTTGTCAATTCGCAATGATCAAATTTGCTGGGGTCATTATTGAGTTTATTTCTCCGCCCTGTCTGCAGGGCCAGTATCACGTATCGAGGTTTCTCAAGTTGAACAGCTGTTTTTACGGACCAGGTGTGGTGGGTAGTTTCTTGAAGCACTGGATACTCATACAAATCCCATGAACGGAAACTAATTTGAATCGATGTGCCACTCTCAAGAAGATGTAGCAGCTCCAATTTTCGCAAATCTTCAACACTTATGTGGGGCATACGCCATTGTAATTTATTTAGCTTCAGATTGACAACTATATTCGGTTCCCCCGCAAAGATGGCATTTGAATCTGTCCGTGAACGGATCAAAACCAGTTCATGACGCGCGTTGGTGATAATTCTTTTATAATCTTCACAAAACCCGAGCAGAATGCTCAGGGGTATGCAATAATTAAAATACCCTCGATCCAATTCAACTAAATTGCCTGACGAGTTCCAATTCGCAACCTCTAGGGCTTTAGCGGCATTGACATTCAATGATAAATAGTTTTTTATAGTGGTACTAATTCCAACATTTTTGCATCGATCAATTTCAACTCCGTTCAATTCATACCGAATTTCATCGAAAAGAAAAGCCATTGCATTATTTATAAGTTTCACATTTTTTACTGGTTGATGGACACCATTCGCATCCGGTGTGGAATTCAATAGTGTTCCTTCGATGTATAAGAAACTGTCGCATGGCAATACATACAAATCCTGTTGTTGAATTGGAATTCGTATCTCGTCATTGTTTTGATATGACGTACTGGCGTATGGGGCATGGGCATGAACTTCGACTCGAGTTATACTGTTATCAAATACTGGTCGAGTATTAATGTTTAGCAGATTTGCCATTTCTATTTTTCACATGAAATCCCAAGGATTCTAAAAAATGAACGTTATCTGCCGTAAGCGATTGACGTACTGCGTATGGTGTTGTTTGTTTGACCAAACTGTCGATACTGAGCGATGGTGGTACGGTCACCGCATATTTGTGCACGTTCTCGTATACCAGCATGATAAAATATCACTGTACTTTCACGTGCAAACGGATTGTTATCTGTTCACCTCGAAAGTTGACTAGATTACCGTCTTGATCCACAACACGAACTGTTATGTTGTCTATTACACGGGGACTCACGGGTAAGTAAATGACATGGTAAGGGGACTCGGAGATTTTATAGCCAGGTGGCACGTTTGCAGAGAATTCGTGAATTGTGTGTACCGGGCGATCGTTACTGTATGCACCCGCGGTGATGTTGCATTCAACACGTATGATATTAACTTTTAAAATGTTGACTGGTAGATCAGATTCATGCCAGACGTTAGCCTTAAGCTGACGTTTTGTGAAACCTAGGAGAGAGCCGAGGGTATTATCACCACTAAAGTCAATGTCATACTTGCAGTTCAACTCACATTTCAATGTATTGTTGTTTGGACGGAGTGTAATGGGGGGTGTTGATTCGGAATCAATAATTTGCACTGAGAACGGACGTTGACCCCGAAAGTGTGAGCGTCAGCGACATAGCGCAGTCACGTGTATACTGAACTTTGAATGTCAATGTTATTTATGTATTATCACGTAAAAAACATAAACACAGTTGCCCACAGATTGCAGAATTATAACTTTGATACTGATCGTGATTGTATTCAATTCGCACATTATTCCCAAAATATTCAATGAATTCTTTGGGTGGAGGCAGATTTCCGTAGCTATCATAATACTTGATTATACCGGGAAGAAATCTTGATAGTATACAGGCGACTACGCATGCGCGCGTTTCGTCGTATGCTGAGGCAGGCTGGCCTCAAATATCACTGCGTGACGACTTTATCGACCAATGAAAATGAATTATTCGGCGCGTGCGCAGTCACCTGTATACTATCAAGATTTCTTCCTGGTATGTCCACGTTTCACGTATGCAACCCAATGTGTGCCAGAGCCCTGGAAACTATCCAAGTTAATTATTCCACACTCATTCGCTTGAATCGGATTTGTTTTTCTACGTAGTTCAGATCGCATGAACACGCCTTTGAAATTCGGAATACGCATACGTTTCGCGAACGCAAGAAGCTGGATGTTAGTTGTGGGACCGTTCGGTAAAATAATTATCTCATTTTTGGAGTTTTTTTTTTCTTCCCCCCTCACATTTTACCACTCCACGACCCTTTTTGTAAGGATTCAGATACAGTCCACGCCCACCATGCTCCATGGCACGATTATGCCGTGCAGTTTCGGATAAAAGTTTACGCGCGTTAGCTGCTTGATTCACAGATTTTGCGATACCCGCAGCTCCCCCCGCTAAACTTCCTACTGCTGACAATCCCGCAAGTAGAGGAACCAAAAATGGTAAAAATCCTCCACGTTTTCCAGGTGGTAAAATTCTTGGTTTAGCTCGTTTCACCCTATTCCTCCGACGCTGTGGAACATTTTTTCGGAGTTTTTGAAATTTACCACCTGTGATCTTTCTTCTCCTACCACGCTTTAATCCTGCACCCATTTTCAATTTAACCTTCATAGCACGTGATACGGCCCACGCGGCTGCTCTTTCAAGCAACGCGGCGTCCCGAGCTGTGGCTCGGTGTGACGCCTGTTCTGCAAGCTTTCGGTCTGCGTTATGACGAGCGGTGAGGTCTTTACTTTGTGAATAGGCTATATCGTGCTCACGACAAAACCTGTCCAACTGGTTGATTCCCGCGTCACCTCGAGCCAGACGCTCAGCCAAATGTGTCCCGGGACCACAGTACTGATAGCCTGGTATGTGTAGTTCAAAGGGTAACGAGTTAATAACGCAATTCAATATACCCCGTCCGCTCAAACGTGCTCTTGACATTTACTGCAATTTCTTATCTGTGACGCGTGCCCATCAATGTGATCAACCTCTTTATTGTAATGATTCAAACACCGGCGATATTGTGCCAGATCTGGGTCACTTCTTATGTGCAGCGGAAGTTTATTCCACAGTTTCGGAATCAGATCACCATAATATCTCAACAATATAACTTTAGGAATATATTTCAAGTGTTCAGTAGTAAAGAATTGATCTAACGATGAGGCGGCGTTCACATGCATTTCAAAACTGAGGTGAAAAATACCTGCGTATTCTATAAATACCCTTGACCCCGTGAGAGTATCTCCATTACGGACAGATAATGCATTTCGTAAAACAACCCCATTCGATTCGAGTCGTAAATATTGATAACAAAACAGAGGTGAACATTCCAAAGCGGCACGGTCCGTTGCTGCCCAATACAATCAGGTCCCTAATTTGTGGGCCCTCCAACTGTGGAAAGACAAATGTTGTGGTGAGCTGCTGGAGAGTTGCAATGGAGTTCGCTTCGAGAATATCTATATCTATTCAAAGTCATTGGAACAACCCAAGTATCGATATTTGGAGAAACTTTTATCAAATATTGAAGAGATAGGATTTTTCACATTCTCGAATAATTCTGATGTAATACCTCCGAGCGAGTCATTACCCAACTCAGTGTTTGTATTTGATGCCGTAGCCTGTGACAAGCAAGATGTGGTTCGAGAATATTTTTCCATGGGAAGACATGCACTCGTTGACTGTTTCTACTTGTGTCAAACGTATGCACGAGTCCCCAAACACCTGATTCGTGACAACGCGAATGTTCTTGTGCTATTCAAACAGGACAGTTTGAATCTACGTCATGTCTATGATGATCACGTGAACAACGATATGAGCTACGATGCATTTCAAAATCTATGTGCCATCTGCTGGTCAAAAAACTATGGGTTTATTGCGATTGTTAAAGATAGTCCGTTTGAGGGGGGTCGATATCGCAGGGGATTTGATGAATATGTTGTTTGGTGAGCGGGGACCTTCAGTCAGCTTCGAACTTTCTAAGCATAACTATGTCGGAATTACTAAATGAGTCGACAGCGTTTGATGTGAACATAAAAAATAATTCCTCAAAAGTTACCGATGAAAAAGTTAAGAAAGCGATTGCGCGATCGAGTAAAGCGATTCGAGCGAAATACAAAGCATTAAAAATTAATCAGGCAGAAGCTGTTGATGCTGCGGAAAAAAACTTAGCACCAATAGTGGCCCCTTTAAAAATGCTGGCTGAGAGCAGCAACATTAAAACATCATCCGAACGTAAACCAATACTGCAAGTGAAACGAAAACTGGAGCTGGACGATGAGGATGAGGATGATTTCAAGCAAGGGAGGAATATTCGTTTCAAACCGTCGAGCACCCCAATCGAAACTCGTAGGACTGCACTACAGAATGCACCTGCTTCGATGGAGATGGGTTCTCCACCAAGTAACAATGACAGCGTTTTTGTGAACTTAGAAACGGTTGCTCAGTCTCATCCTGATCCATCGCCCGAAACCACCATGCGATCAATTCTGGAAACCTCTGAAGGGAAAGATCGAGCTATTCAATATATTGAGCAAAACTTCGGCGAATTGATTAAACCATATTTCACGGGGCTGATTTTTGACACAAAAAATATGTATGACACAACTTATGGGGTTCGTTTTGCAGACGGATCCTGGTTGCTTGGTGATTCTCCTTTTGAAGTGGATAAAAATGACAATATTATCATAAATAATTTGACGTACAAAGGAACCCCAGGATTATTGGAGCTCATTTTTAAAAGAATTCCAGACGAGGCAAACTTCACCGAACTTGATCTCCTCAAATATAAAAATATTTTGCATGCCACTAATGCTCATAAGCGCGGCTACACTTCACGCGGACAGCTGAATGGAAATAAAAGTTATAAATGGAAATACATAATCGCGAAATTATTCAATACTGCTGGTCGCGCCCAATCCTCTGGACACGGCTTAATTCCAAACAGAATGGTTGTCACGAATCATCCTGTAGATTACATTCATTGGGACAACCCAAATGAACTTGTCGAGCGATTGCGACTTTTAGTTGCTTCTAGGACTGCTGGTCACACAGGGCACGACAATGAAATAATGTCCATCATAGAGGAACTTCGTGAGGCGGATATTATTCATAAATAGATGGATCTCTTTCAATGGTAGCCAGTGTAGAAATGTCCGTTGATAAATTCGGAAGACATCTCGAATTCAAACGTGTCCCCATATCCAGTGATGGCAATAGGAATATTCCACAAGTAAATGGAAATTTTGACTTTCGTGGTAAAAGGTTGACAAATGTAGCTCCACCAGTAGAGTCGACCGACGTAGTGATAAAGGATTACGTTGACAATAATTGTCTCACTTCTGATCGTGGAGAGCACTTCAATTTACGAAACAAACGACTCAAACAACTGCATGCACCACTGGCTGAGAGTGATGCAGTGAACAAGCAATACGTCGATGTCGTGAAAACTAGCACACTGCAGCTCACACAACACGACAACCTAACACCCAAGCAGTTTGACGCGAAAACTCATCGAATAGTTCAATTAGGGGCACCTTTGAATAACGATGACGCTGTCAACAAAAAATATGTTGACACACTTCAACAACATATATTGCAACCTGAGCTCGACGAAACTTGGAATTTCAGAAACAAACGTGTCAAAAATGTTGGAAATCCTATTGATCAATTTGATGCTGTAAATAAAGCATATGTTGATGGGAAAAACCTCACACCAGATGGCCATTATAGTTTAGCTGGTAAGAGAATAACCAACCTAGGTGATCCTATTTACACCACAGACGCAGCATCAAAATCATACGTTGAAAGAGTGAACGCGCAGACAAAATATTATATTGATGGGAAACCAACTGTGAAACGCGTGGGTCTCATGAATGACTTTGATTTTGAAAAAAGATTATTGCACAACGTTCAGACTCCTAGACAGCCTTTTGATGGCGTAAACAAGGGGTACGTCGACTCGCTACACAATGAACTCAAAGCACAAATCCAACTACTCACCATCCGTATGAAAGATTATCATGAAAATGAGTAAAGAAAAATTGCAGTTAGTGAAAGAGCTGCATGCACCCGCGCGACGTAATTATCCACGTCGAAAGGTAATCACCCGCGGTTACGATGATTTATGGCAAGCAGATCTCGTCGATATGCAGCCTTATGCAAGAGTCAACAAGGGATTCAAGTACATTCTCACAGTAATTGATGTTCTGTCGAAATATGCGTGGGCTGCACCACTCAAAAGTAAAAGCGCCAAAGATGTATGTGATGCTTTTGCGACAATTATATCAGGATTTCGAAAACCTGTGAATCTCCAGACTGATAATGGCAAGGAATTTTACAACACATCGTTCAAGTCTCTCTTAAGTAAACATGGAATCCATCACTATTCCACGTACAGCGTTATGAAAGCGTCCGTAGTTGAGCGCTGGAACCGAACCCTAAAGAACTCAATGTGGATGGCTTTTACCGCTAATGGTTCGTATGAATGGGTGAATATGCTTCATCGATTAGTTGCAGACTACAATAAACGTATACATAGAACAATTGGGATGTCACCGCAAAAAGTTACACCTGCGATTGCCAAGAAACTTCTCAAAACCGTATACAGCAACATAAAAATAGCTGGTCCAGCGAAATTCAAAATTGGCAACTTTGTACGAATTAGTAAATACAAAACTGTGTTTGCTCGAGGATTTACACCTCATTGGTCTACGGAAGTATTCAGAATCATCAAAGTGCGAGTCACGAATCCAGTAACGTATTTGCTCGAAGATTCTCGTGGACAGCCTATTGTGGGAGGATTTTACGAACATGAATTAAAAATAGCTAAACATCCCGATGTGCATCTGGTAGAAAAAATCTTACGCAAAAGGGGGGATCAGGTTTATGTTAAATGGCTAGGGTTTGATTCATCACACAATTCATGGATACATAAAAACAATGCTTTATAATTGGTATACAATGTAATTCTTATACAAATGATTTATTAACATTCAATGAATAAAAAATATTATTCAACTGCTGCGACGTTTTCTGAATCACTCTCCAGCTCACTCGTTATACTATAATGACCCCACGGCAACGTTTCTGTGGAATTGGGAATTACATAACGTTTGGTATCGTTTGAGCTCAACGCTATTTTTGTCTCACATACTGAATATACTTTATGCAACTTTGACCGTATGGATTGCTGCTGTTTGTTCAAGTCAAGATTTGTATTTAGACAATTCAGATAATCTGCAAACGTTATTCCTTTCTGTATGACACAATTTTTTATTCCCTTCGCCTTTTTAATCTCTTTATCATTAATTCTAATTGAATACATTTTAGATCTCAACCCGACAAACTCAGTCATTATATCGCCGTTATTTTCATCTTTCATTAGTCCTGGAACTTTTTTATTACTGAGCGGCATATTATACAAATTACTTGGACTATAATCACTTGTGTCAAATCTTTCAATATCACGCTTCATTATGTCATAAATATCATCACATTTTATTTCATATATTAAACTGTCAGTGTCAGTATACAGTAACTTACATTCATTTTGGAATTGGGGCCTGATATATTCATGGTGAAACGCGTATAGGCAGGTTTTAGATAAATCTAATATGCACATGCCAACATAAATTGGTTTGAAGATTTTTACCTTCAACCTTCGCAATTCTATGGCAACGAAATTTTCAGAAAATATTGTTCGTCGATGGAAATTTGGTTTTGCGATCAAAGATTTAGCTCCATATCGACCATCCCACTCACTGATCAATTTTATGTCTACATGATTTCGCACATTTTCCATAGTTTTACCAAATACTGCATTATTCATCAATTTGAACAGATTCTTCTCAAAATTATTCTTGGCACGCGTTCGCAAACTTGTGTTTAAGTCAATATATGAACCTAGCCAAGCTGACTGATCAAACCGTGAGATTCTATGTATTTTACATAATTTCAAACCATGGTTTAAACACTGTTTGAGATTTCTGTAGTGAATGATATACCGTGTCTTATGATGCAAAGTTGCGAGCAGCTTGACATCCTTTGTATTTGGAGCGTTGCTATGAGTGGGGCAAAATGGTAAATCTTTATGCTGGTCATGCAATTCCTCAGGATATTCTAAATCAACTTCGAGGATATATCCTGTTGAAGCGTCATCGGGAATCAGTAACACATCGAATTGTGATACATCTGCAAGCCATTCAAATTTACTAGTAGGCAAATGTTGAGACATTGCCCAACCATATAAATTATTTACATCAAAGTACATTAAATATTTTTTAGGTTCATTAACGTTGTAACACTTCATATAGCTATTATTAGCACGCGCATACCTGTTAGAGCACTGACTCAAACCCCCTCGTATACCTCGTTCTACAAATAATATAATATCTATATCAGTCAACAACTCTAAACAAATTTTTGTATGTTTGAGCATTGCATCCCACGTTAGTCCCGGAAGAGTATAATAATATGCAGGATCCAATTCATACGTACTCATGCAACTTCTTCTGAAACTTTCAAACACGTCTGCCAAGAGTAAAACATCTGTTTTTAAATACAAATCGCTGTATTCACCTAACGTCTTTATATTAAATGATTCCCAAACATTATTGGCATGTAAATAATCCTCTTCTGAAATATGAGTATTTGTTAATCTGTTGTAAAATTCTTTTCGCGATGGTAAAGTAGTATCATCTAGCGTATCAAGTGAATTCAAGTAATCATAGGGAAACACACCTTTTCGCGTCAGCAGTTTGAATTTAGCGAAACTAATGTCATTGAAATTTTCTCTTAATATTTTTAACTCTGCGATCCCCAAATATGAACTGAGTTCGTCGAGGCTAGAATTCAAAAATTTAAATGAGTCGATGAATCTCAACTTGAAACTACTGCCCTCTTTGACCTCTTTTGTGAATGAAATGTACTTTTCTTTATTGAGAGCCAAGGCTGTTACTTGCCCTTCGAATGTTGTCATGAGTTCTGTTATGATAAAATGAGCATCGTAGCCAGTCATATTGTGAAGTACAATTGGAATAATCTTATCATCTTGATAATTCAAATTACACGCCGTATGCGCGGCACCTCTATATCTACCAGTAAAATGACAATGATCGCGAACGCGTTTGCTTGTATCAGTAAATGGACGCCTACAGATGTGACAGATTGTTGCGCTACTGTGACGGACGGTGTGGTAGAGTGGTTAATTATCCGAACGGTTCTATTGACAAGCGAGGACCTGTCGACTATTAGGATACCCGTCACATGCGCGAAAATAATAAAATTAAAAGAAAAGATCTATCCTGGGATAGACCGGTAAATAGGATCGTTGCCGCCTAGTCCTATACAGGGCTCAATTGAAATGTTTAAACTATGGTTGAGGCTAATGAATATTAGGATGATTAAAATAATAAAATAAAAGGTGATTCAATGATCATGAGAATTAACTGGTAAAATCAAATATATATTCTTGAACGATAATGGCTGTGAAATATATAATTCAAGCGGCTAACAAATGATTGCCGGTTGAACAAATGAATAACATAAAATATTAATTCACAAAGTAATGAAATAACGAGGTAATATAATGATCTCCGACGTGGGGATCGTGAAGGCTTGTTACTATATAAGATTTATTATTAATGAAAAATAGTAATGAATTTAATAAAAGGCTCTTCACGATTCACACGCGTTGATATAATGAATATAATGAAATACTGAAATAATATCAAAAAGGAACTACTGGAACTCTCTACGAAAAAGCTTCACTATCTCTCTCTCTTTGGTGATAACACTAAATCGTATTCAATAATAAAAAGAAATCATGTATGGGTTTTATAACATAAATTACATATAGTTATTGAATCAAGATCAGTAATTATGTGTTTAGTAATTTATATTGACACAAAGGAGCCTCGTGCTGGGGTTAGGGTGAATCCCGAAATTCTATGAATTACCCCGCTCGGCTCGTCAGGTTAAGAATTGTCTCGATCTTGATTCATTCACTATAATAGTAAATAATAAAATTCCCCAATATAGGAATTTATATTTATAATGTGTATGCCACTAATTTTCGTATGTCTTTAGTTATATATGTTTAAAAATAATATGGTAATATAAATCGAGGGTAATAGTGGGATCTTGATAACTCTTTTATAATAAAAAGGTAACCCAACAGGATTAGGGTGGAACCCGAAATTCTGTGAATTATCCTGTTTGGTCTTGAAAATTTATATTCATACCAATCTCGATTTATATTAAAATAGGAAAATAACGCAGGTTGTATGAATAGCAGTTCAAGCTCGCCGGGTGGTCTCGTTACTAGGAAGGGTTTACCCCGAAATACCTCTTGTATTGACTAGTTACGATATTCCCGTGGTTATACTACTCATGTGATTAAATTATATTATAACATGCAAATAATTAAATTTAAAGAATTCTGGAAAACAGTCTAACGATTTTGAATATATGATTATAAATGAGCGAATTTGTGTGAGCGATCGTGATTACTTATCTTTGGCTGAGTTGGCGTAGCATGGGGCTACTTTCGATATTTAGGTATAAGCCTCCCTCACCTTGAGAACCTCGAAGCCTTTGATTAGCGTAGAATTTAGATTGGTTTATCACGTATAGTGTTCGGAACTGAAGCTAATAATTAATTGTTAATGTTCACTGATTCGAAATAGTCGATATTGATTGTTAACTTAAAGTTGGAATAGAAAGATTTTTAGTTGTCTTAGATATTACAAATACTCTAAATGAGTATAAGGCGAAAAAATGAAGTTATTCTTGTTAAAAGTCCAAAAGCGGTTATTATAATAATTAAATTGTGTCTCTGCACTGAATTTAGTATTAAATAATCAGACCACCACCCTGTGGATTATGTCACGATTATTACTTAGGGTTGACGAGTACTGAGTCCTTTACACTACCACTTTAATTGAAAAAGAAAAGATTGAGTGTAACTCTTGGCTCTATTTAGCACACGGTTCTTTACGTCCACGCACCTCGCGATTTACCAGAAGAAAGAACGTTTATAGTTGTATAAAGTAAATAGTTTAAAATAATGAAGTTAAAGCGAATGCATAAATCTTGAAGAGATTTACGGTTTGAATTTTGTTGACGAGTACTGAGTCCTTTACACTACCACTTTAATTATAAAAGAAAAGATTGAGTGTAACTCTTGGCTCTATTTAGCACACGGTTCTTTACGTCCACGCACCTCGCGATTTACCAGAAGAAAGACGCTGATTTAAGTTCAAAGGCGACGAGGTCCCCGCGGTTGCAACAATGTATGTATTACTGCGCGCGTGGCTTAGCCAATTAGGGCCTTGCTTAGTGGCTAATTGTCGCCTGATTGGTTTGAGGGACTACTTGCAGTTAGCGTAGGCGTTGGTCCCTTGTGACGTCACGCGGTCCCATGCTATTCCATGCCTCACCTATAGTCTACTCACACTAGCTTACTTTGAATATCTTCAAACTATGTTAATAACCCGAACTTATATTTGAATTATGAACCGTTAAATGGCTCTTTAGTTTTCCATTATTCTTGCTTTTGAAATCTTATTATTCTACTTCTAGTTAGCTTAATTTCCTTATTTCTTTGGAAATTAGAGAGAGAGCAAGAATTACATCTACGCGCTAACCTATAGTAGTGTGAGATCGAGGGGTCAGCAAGACTGGGGTTCCAGTGTTGCTTCGCCGTTATCTGCACCTACGTGACTTATAGCCGTTTTAAGAAGGGAATAAACATCCGATAGAAATAATATTATATTTCGATGTGGTTACTTTTTATACTCTAAGTCACGTTCGAAAAATGAAACAACAAGTTGTTGAGGTTCAAAGAATTTATAAAATCAAAGAAAGAAAAAGGAATTTAGGATTCCGGGATATATATATATATATGTGTAAAAGAAAGAAGTCAGCAGGATTAGGGTAAACCCGAAGTTCTAGGAACTATCCTGGTTGACTTCCCAAAAGGAAAAATATATACCGAAATCTTTAAAATCTACGCACGTAACATCCTTCCCTTCTTAAAATCTATCAACGTCCTCGTTGATTTAGCTCGCTATGTCCTAGGTTAGGTATAATTATATTTAACTTATGTTCTAATTAGGCGCTAATTCCCCTTAGTCGTGAGTCCATAGCCATGCTGTCGACTCGGATCCAGGATCCACGGGTACGTGGAACTCCGAACGAGCGCGTCAGTTAGGGAAAATCCGAATTGCAGGGTTGCAATACCGAGCGTGTACCTCAGGGTGCTCCACGCACCGTGTCTCCTTTCTCCATGACGTCGCCAGCATCGCTCTGAAAACTCACAATCTATTAATATAATGTACTAGTCTATACTTGACTTGTTAATGCTGGATTACTATTGGTAATACCTAAGGTATTCCGGAAGGTTATTCTAACCTTGATCTTATACTGTTATGTCAATGTTATCCAACGGGATTAGGGTTTAACCCGAAATTCTAACGAATTATCCCAGTTGGTTTAATAAGTTTGTCCTAATGTTATGTATATTTTTATAGATACCAATACTTATGAGATCATCATGATCGGCACCCTCGGGACAAGATACCAGAGGCTCATTCTAATATATATATATCAATCAGGGTACGGTCCGACTAGAGAAACCTCGAAGTGTATTGCTACACTGCCGGCCGTGTTACCTGGATTTTAAAACAACAATGGGGTAGTCCTTTGGTAACTTATCCGTAGGTACCGATTCATCCTGTCACGTCGGAACGATCGAGCTTCCGTATCCCCCAGATACAAGCTCAATACTTTTGTGTTGGCCCGTCCCCTGACGACTCCATAGGCACAGTCGACAGTTGGTCTGCCCACGTTTTGACATCCCTCTGCATTGATGAAGGTTACGGATCCAACTTGCCGTAATACTCCACAGACATCCTCGTCGGTGATTCCAGGGTTGTCTCGTCTATTTCTTTAATTGGTTAGAGCCTCTTGATCCGGTAACACTCGATTTCCAGCTCTCCCGGGACCTTCAGGTTTTGACGTTTCTTTTATTTCGGAATATGAAACCCTGTTATCCGTATCTGGTTTTAATTGAAATGATGTTTCAGTTTCCTTCTTGTTGATCTTATTTCTCCGTTCCTTCAGATCGGTTCCGGTTTTACGCTTGCATTTCTTACAAAGCCTCTTGCGGCAACAAATAACGATGATTACAGTTACCATGCCAATTTCTAGCAGATAACCTCCGTAGACTAGATGTTCTTGATGTTGTTCCCCTCTACGTCGACTGCCTAATTCTTCTAGCTGGTTCTCTACTTCGTATAAGGACTTCCCTAAGTCTATGTCTTCCTTGTGCTGCTTAGGTTTTTCGCTTAAATATTCCAGTAGATGGTAATTATTTATTACAGGTGAAATTTTACTGAGATTCAAGTTAAGTTCAGGTTGGTATAAGTATTGTTGGTCTTGTGAGAAGACTTCGACTCCAGGCAGGCTTACGTAGTGTGTTTTCCCTGTACATTTTTCTTTTAGGTAAAGAATTCCTGATCCTTCGAGTGAAATTAGTTGGTCTCTAGTATTTGTACAGATAATTTGGATATTCTCAGGTTCTTTTAATGAGTAGAGCCAAGCTCCTATAGAATTAAGTCTCGTCCAGAAGGGCTCATGTTCAGATTTCAATCTTATATCGCATTGTCGTAACATGTTTACATCCGGTTTTAATAGTAGTGATACTTCACAAGTTGTTGATGTTGCGGTTTCAAAAAGAGGTAATTGTAGCGGACACATATGGCAATACCAAGTTACTATACATTCTTTTAGGTAGTTCTCGTCCGGGAGGAAATATGTTCGGTGGTCGTTGCTTAACCCGATATGAGATCCTCGTGGTATTATTTGAGCTGAAACCGTTACATTTCCTACCTCTTGTGGGGTCGGCCATGTATGCATTTGGTATAGATGATAGGTTGCTCTTTCTACCAATGGAATGCGTAGGATCACAATGATTTTTCCTTTGTAATACCCCAATTCGGATGTAGCTAATTTTGTAATTTCTTCCCCGCGATATGAATGTTGCGGTAATGGTAGTTCATATATGTTAATTTTTTCGTGAATTTCTCTAATTATTGTTTTAAGTTGTCTGTCAGTGATTAA
The DNA here is from genome assembly GCA_914767705.2 of Tenthredo notha. NCBI lineage: Eukaryota > Metazoa > Arthropoda > Insecta > Hymenoptera > Tenthredinidae > Tenthredo > Tenthredo notha. The sequence continues at coordinate 9,475,950 of OU611914.1, read as the reverse complement.
TAGTCGATCCACCTTCCCTTCTCGTGCTTTCTGTATCACTTGTATGAATCGTTCTGCACTGTTTTCGTAGTGCTCTAGTGTCTTTTCTATTTGTAGGCTGCAGTTCCATAAGGCCATCTTGTACCTATTCTTCACCAGGTCTATGGTCATTTCGTTGAGAGAGGAGATAATCCTTTCAATGTTGTTTTTATTGTTGACTATTTTCTCTCGATGGTCGTCCATTTCGTCATGTAATTCGTGTAATTTACTTGAAATTAGGTGAGTTTGATTTCTGAGAATTTTAGTTAATTTGCTTTGATCCTGGTACAATTTATCTATTTCAGAGTTAAAATATTCACCATCTTCTATGGTTAATGTTCCGAATAAAAATTTGCTTGCTGAACCTACAAATTCAAATGGTGTGCCTCTCTTTACTATAGAATGCGGCACATTGTCTATATCTACTATCGAGACATCTACGCTGAGCTCATGTATTTCAGTCCTTAATTCTTCGGCTATTTGGAATTTTTCATCTAGGAATCCTTCACGTAGCAACATTTCACAGGATACATTTAGATATTTAACCGTCTCACAGTTCTTGTATGTGCTTAGATATTCATTCATGACCTCTAAGAGTTGTTGTTCTATCCTGTCCACATCCAGGTGCAATACTAGTCTCCATTCAGCTCTTTTGAATCGAATGTTATGAAGTTTTTCGAAGTAAAGTCCCGGGCTCGAGTCAATCGGTGTTATTACGTAATCGTTATCTTCAGTTGTTGCTGAATCGATGATCTTCATGATGAAGAGGATGGTCCAGATGATCTTCATTGTTGTTATTAGCTCGAAAGTGAATTAATCGCGAATAAAAGTCTTTTTTTTTTTTTTTTTTATTTATTGTTGTTTACTGGTAAACTATATTTTCCGTATTATATCGAGAATGTCTAATGTTAGTCTTATGAAGTCGTGCTCGCCGTTGTCAATGTACGTTGCGTCACCCCAACTAACCTGTGTCGGGTAAGTTCGTTCGTTAGTCTGTCATCGTTGGCAAGTTTTCGTTGGTGAGTTTGGCTCCAAAATAGGACAAGTAAGAAAGTGAATTTTGTTACAAATTATTACCATCTGAACGTCTAGGGTTGCCCCGAAGTATCTTCAATACTATCGTTCAGTTAGTAACTTATTAGTTCAATAAGCCAGTTCAACCTTATCTATGTGTTTCACGAACCGCTCACCACTCTCTTTCTGTAAAATAATGTTATTGTTTTCCAGAATTCCTACTATTTTATATGGACCTTGGTACCTTTTACCAAACTTACCCTTCCGGACCTCCACCTGTACACGTGCCATATCTCCAATTTTTCCTGTAAATGGGCGAACTTTCCGATCGTAAAATTCTTTAGATTTTTCTTTGGATAATTTAAGTTGTTCTCCGGCTATAGCCTGCATTTCGCTTAACCGTGTTATTAGATCACCCAGGTAGGAGTTGTACGTGACTAATTTCTCATCCGTCGGGAAGGAGCTAGGTGTTCGTGCTATTTTACCGAATACTAATTCGTGTGGTGTGAAATTCGTTCCTTCGTGAACAGAAGTATTGTATGAAAACATCGCAAAGGGTACTATCTCGTCCCAATCATCGAACTCTTCCTTATAGTGTTTAATGTAGTCAGCTAACACCATGTGGCTTCTTTCTAGAGCTCCGTTTGATTGCGGCCTATAGCTCGATGTAGTTATATGCTTAGTCTTGAATAACTTCCCTAATTCCGCGAATAAACTATTAACGAAACTAGTTCCTCTATCGGTGAGGATTACGCGTGGTGCACCGAACTTTAGTATAAAATTCGTTACTAACGCATGAGCTATAGTCTCTGCCTTAATGTTCGGGACCGGCACTGCTATGCAATATTTCGTAAGGTTGTCTTGAATGGTCAATATGTGTTTGTTATTCCTAGTAGTCGTTGGTAAAGGGCCTACAGTATCTAAAGCGATTTTCTCAAACGGTTCGGTTGACGTGTCCGTGATTAACATGGGCTCTCTAGTTTTAACGCGGACTAGCTTGTGTTCTTGACAGCTGTTGCACTTCCTTATGAAGTCCTTTATATCATCACGCATTTTTGGCCAATAAAATCTCTCGCGGACCCTCCGATACGTCTTCGTTACTCCCTTATGTCCTCCTACTAGACTACTGTGCATCTCAGAAATAATTTCGTCCCGAATTTCTAACGGTGGGACTTGTGTTATTCCCGTACATATGATTACACTCGTATCACTATCTTCAAATGTTTCTTTTAATAATTTGGGCCATAATTCAGGAGATAATTCGTCAGTGAAATCTCCTGTTTTTGATATTCTAAATTGTTGTATTTGTAATTGTTCCAAAATTATTTTAAGATTTTCTAGACCGATATTCATATTTTCTACAGAAATTTTGTCAAAGTATTTATTTTTGATGACTATACTGAAAATTTTGTTTCTACCTCGGTTCGTAACTATTATCTGCCCGATTTTTGGCTTTGCTTGTTTTTGTTCTTCTACGTTTATTATTTCTAAATCTGATAACAACCTACTAATAGGTGTTGCTAATTCTGCGTCTGTTGATGTGAAGTGAACGTAATTGTCTTTAAGATAAGTTAAATTTTCTCTGGTTGTTGTTATATTATTTTGAAAAGTAAACTTTCGCTTCGGTAAATTTAAAGGCGAAGTCGGTTCTACATCAGGAAGTATGCCTTCTGTAATCTGTATACTAGTAGGTACGGGACGCTCGATTAGTGGTGTGAGGCTTGGCTCCAAACGTCTTGGTAATTTACCAGCCTTTGGTCTACCTATAGTATGTTCAGTCCCTGGGTACGGAGTAGAGAGTGCTATAGGTCGTGGAGCTACTATAGGCGTTGGGAGCTCTACTCTCCTGTGGACCGGCTGACTGATAACCGATGCGTCTCGGCTTACGCTAGCTGTAGTCGAGGTATAGGGTGGCCCCGAAGTATCGTTTGTACTGACCTGACTAACAGCTTTTTCAGTCCCTAATTCTTTTGTCTCATACTTCTCTAATAACTTATCTATTCTAGAATTTAAGACTTCGTCTTCAGTTTCATCATTATAAGGGTCGTGTTCACTAATTATTTCGCGTGTTGTTTCGTCAACAATCCTTTCCGCGGAGATCGCTCTAGGTAGATCTGCTATCTCCGGGCCATCCGGTTCTTGTTCGACTAAACTTCTTTCATGAATTGACTTATCGAATCGACTAAATGATTCACGCAATTCCTTGATATCTATAGGCGGTTTGAAAACTAATTTACTGAACTCTTCCTGATATTTACCTTGATTATGGGGAGATTGATTTAAAACTGTGGGTGCTTCAAAAGTAAATACGTCATCGTCCACGTCACTGTCAGTGTTTTGTACTGGTGCTGTTATTCCTATTGCTAACGTGTCTAAGTTGTATTCGATTTCTTTATCTGAGCCTATGTCTGTCTGTACGTCAGTTTGTACGTCTGGCTCAGGTTGCTGCACCGGCTGCGTATCGAAGCCTAAACTAGGTAGAACACTTTTGCGTTTCCTATACTCTGGTGGTTCTGAGGATTCATCGTCCGAGGAATCTTCGATAGTTCTCTCTACTATTGGCTCTAATACTTTAGTTGGTTTTATCGCAGGCTGTACAGTAACAGCTGGTTTTGATTTAGATCGCGTTCGCATGGATATTGCACTGGTATTCAATGATGGTATCGTATTTAGTCTTTTCCTAGGTTTTGTTACGGTTGATTTCGGCTGTTCTACTGAAACTGACCTACTTATAGTCTTAGGTGGCCCAGGAATTTTTGAAGGCTTAGTTGTTTTACTGCCCTGCTTATTTATAGGGTATAGTGTAACGTCTTCGGTTTTGGTCCTAATGTTTGTGCAAACATAAATTTTGATTCCTGTTCCCGAGAAAAGATAACGAAGCATAGTTCGTACTTTCCCCCAAGGTAGTCGATCTAGACCACAGCCAATTATCGGAATCCGGACTGATTTTACTGAATCTTTTATTAATGTTTCTCTAAAATTTATTAGGCTCAAATACATGTCCTCACAAGTTGGTTTATCCCAAAAATTTTGCTTAGTCATGATATAATAAATGTTTTGATCTTCGAGAACTAATTTTCCCACTGAATGTAATTTTGCTTGTTTCTTTAACTCTTCTGGTACCCCGTATCTCTTTTTAAATTCTTCGGCTATTCCTGAGCTCATCTCTAAATCTACTGAAACTGCATGCGCATAATTATCTATTTTCTCGAATAGGTCTTCGTGTACCTCCTCAACATCGTTATCTTCCACAGTGGTTGACTTAGTTAATTTTACAAAATCTTTATATTTTAATGTCTCGATTTCTTCTGATTCGATGTTACTTTGTTCTGAACTATCTGTACTTGTCTCATCTGAATCGCTTGACTCATCGCTGGTTATCGGATTTCTAGATAATGCGTCGGCATTTGTATTTAGCTTACCCGGCTTGTGTACGAAGGTATATTCGTAATTTTGCAATTTTAGTCTCCATCTTACTAGGCGTTGACCTGGATCTTTGATAGAATTGATCCAGCGTAATGGTTCGTGATCACTAACTAGAGTGAATTTACGCCCAAATAAATAAGGTCGAAAATGCAAGACCGCACACAAGACTGCTAGGCATTCTTTTTCGGTTGTAAAGTAATTCTGTTCCGCACTTATCAAAGCTCGCGATAAATAAGCCACAGGCATGTCGTGACCGTCCACCTCCTGGCTCAGGACCGCGCCTATTGCATAGTCTGACGCGTCCGTCGTTAGAGTGAATGGTTTGTTAAAATCTGGGTATTGTAATATAGGTTTTTGGCATAAGGCCTTACGTAAAATTTTGAAACTGTCACGTTGCTCTTTCTTCCAAACGAAAGGCTCGTTTTTCTTTAATAAATCAGTTAATGGCTTAGCTTTAGCGGCAAAATTTTTAATGAATCTACGATAATAGCCCACTAAACCTAAAAATTGTCTAACATTTTTCTGAGTTTTGGGTCTGGGAAATTTTCTCACGGCTACAACCTTTTTGGGATCTGGTTTTACTCCTGCTTTGCTAATTACATGTCCTAAGTATGCTACTTCTGTTTTCAGGAATTCACATTTATCAGGTTGTAGGGTCAAATTTGCCTCAGATAATTTTTTAAATAATCTACGGATTTTCCTTCCGTGTTCTTCTAAATCTTTTGCAAATACTACTATGTCGTCCAAATACACGAACACTTCGGATCCCTGTAAGCCTCGCAAGACTTGGTCCATGAGCCTTTGGAAGGTGGCTGGTGCATTTTTTAATCCTTCGGGCATTCTCAAACATTCGTAATGTCCGTTTGGTGTTGTAAACGCGGTTTTCGCGCGATCTCGTGGGTCCATTTCGATTTGTTGAAACCCACTAGCAAGATCGAAAGTCGAAAAATACACCGCTCCTCCTAGGTGATCCAATGTATCGGTTATGTTAGGTAATGGATATGCATCACCTATAGTTTTATCATTTAAAGCTCGAAAATCCATTACGATTCTCCACCTCGGATTTCCTTTCGAATCGGGCTTCTTCGGGACTATCCAGAGTGGGGAATTATAAGGAGAGCTAGATGGTGTTATCATCCCGTTTTCTAATTTAGTTTTCATCTGCTTCTCGATTTCTACTTTGTGAACCGGCGGGAAACGATATTGACGTGTGTTGATCGGGATATCATCTGTAGTTGGAATTCGATGTTTAACTGCGGATGTTGCTTTTAATTTGCTTCCCGGTAAATGGAAAATATCAGGGTGTTCCTCGATCAAATCTAACACATGAATTCGCTCCTCGTCGTTCAAATGATCTAATCTTAATTTTGATTCTATTTCGGCAACCCTATCCGTGGACGTGAATTCTTGTTCTGAAAAATCTGAACTCGAATCATATCCTAGTTCTTCAGGAAAATTATGGTATTCAAACGGTGTGACTTCCTGGGGAGAGATCTCCACCTCGACATCTTTCTCTAGCGTATTAATGGCCATTACACGGCAGGCGCCATTGCTTACGGTGACGGCAGCCTCGCCTATGTATAACCCTTCCGCAATCGGGATTCTCGGTAGATACCCCTCCGTTAGATCACAATCGATTACTTCCACGGGTATTATTTGCCTAGTGCGTGCTTTTATTGTCCAGACACGTTTGTAAGGTAATTTAGTTTCCGAATCAGAATTTTCTTCGTTAATGAATCTAAACGGCCTAATTGGTTCTGTTTTTGTAACAAGCGTATTATGTGAAAACGATATCTCTGCTTTTTCGCGCCTTAAATAATCTTTTCCTAGGATACCGTCGCTCTTCAGAGGAAAATCCGAGCTTACTACGTGTAGTTTAGTGAGTTGATTTTGCAATGTTATTTCGGCTGTACCGAAGGTTTCGATTTTATCTGTAGTTATACCGGTAATTGTCGCGGACTCGTCGAGTGCAATTAACTCGTCTGGATGTAAAACATTTGCTTTTATCAAACTTATGTCTGCCCCGGTATCGATCAAAAATACTCCAACCCCGGTTTTCAATTCTGGTGCCTTGATTTGAATTAGCGGCGATTCTCTATTTCCCCCGCACGTGAGAACCCGCGACCCGGTTCTTCGAATCGGACGCTCCGACGCTCGCGGCTCGCGTTCCCCGTCGTCGCGTCTGGGCGACGGGACGCGTTCGCGTTTAAAGACTCCGTCGGTCTGGCTCTACTGTTATCCTGCGGTGACGGGGATCGAGATCTTACCGTCGCTCTGTTATTGTTATCTTGGGCTGTATCCAGTTCTTGTCTAAATTGGATAGGGAGAGGCGAGTTTGACCTAAACGAATTATTCGAGGACCTATTTGATGGTGATGGTGACCGTTGTCTATCGTCACGCGGCCTGTGGATACCGGTATCCATTTGCGGAGGGTATCCATAGGGTGGATAGTAAGGAAACCCCATCGGTGGATACATATAAGGGTAAGGCGGGTAATAGGGATACGGACTCCTATTCTGGTGTTGCATAGATCTATCTTGTTGGTGACCTATTGAGGGAGAGAAATCTCGCCATGAGATGTCTCGTTGTTCTGGGATAGAAGACTTGCGTAAAGTACCTGTGCCCTGACGCTCTGTAGTAGGCGACGGACTTTTATCTCTACTTCCATTACCCTCCTTGTTCTCGTTTACAATGAAGGTTGGGTGCCTTCGCTCCTGAGCAGTGTAGTAATCAAATATCTTGCCCGAATTAGGTGACGGTGATCTTTGCCTATCATCGCGTGTACCGGAGAGTCTTAACAACTCGCCCGATGGTATAATTCCGCTTTTCATCCGAGTCTCTATTTTAACCGCGCTCTCGTGTGCTTTTTCCAAAGTTTTCGGATCTCGTGCATCTACCGCTCGCGACAGTTCGTCTGGCAAGCCCCGTATAAATGCATCTAACGCGCACTCCTGTACTGGTTTCATCATTTCTATTACGGCTTCTTCTCCATACTTATCTCTCAGGGAAACCTTAGCCCCGCTAATTAGAATATTCAACCGGTCATAAAATCCGCTAACCGTCTCATTACGTTTCATACGAATATTCTCTATTTCATGATGATAGTATGGGTAATTTTTCCCTGGCGCGAATCTTTGTTTAAGGTGTTTGGTTAACTCATCAATTGTTCTAATGCTTTTCCCGTATGTGCTGTCGCGCGCAGCACCTTGTAACTTACCAAGTACTGCCTTCACATAGGGTCCTTCCGAACCCGGCGGTACATAAACCGATCCATTATGTACATCCTGCAGAAAATCCTTCAAGGGAACGTTTGTCCCATCAAAATATGGAACACCCAGGGTGCTATGCTGCAACGCGAAACACTCAGCCATCGATGCAAGCATCGATTCGCTAGCTGTCAGATTTAGATCTGAATTTGGCATTTTAACCAGAAATTAAGAAGAACTTTAGTTTGTAATAGAGAAGAATACTTTAAGTGGAAAAAGATTGGTTTTCACCAGTCAACAATTTATCGTGGAAAATGTCAATTACAGTATATCAAGAGATTCGGTAGAATCTCGCGCCGTTCCGTGGCAGGAAATTTCCAATCCCGCTGAGGAAATTTATTAATCATCACTAAAAGAGAGAGAGAGCTAGGAATTCTTCGAGTGAACGATTTGTGATTTTCGAAATTTAGAAAAATTCAGAATTTTGAAAACTAATTTTTTTTTTTTTTTTTAAACAATTCAATTGTTTAACGGCCTAATATCCCACCGCTGCCACCAATTTTCGTATGTGACGGACGGTGTGGTAGAGTGGTTAATTATCCGAACGGTTCTATTGACAAGCGAGGACCTGTCGACTATTAGGATACCCGTCACATGCGCGAAAATAATAAAATTAAAAGAAAAGATCTATCCTGGGATAGACCGGTAAATAGGATCGTTGCCGCCTAGTCCTATACAGGGCTCAATTGAAATGTTTAAACTATGGTTGAGGCTAATGAATATTAGGATGATTAAAATAATAAAATAAAAGGTGATTCAATGATCATGAGAATTAACTGGTAAAATCAAATATATATTCTTGAACGATAATGGCTGTGAAATATATAATTCAAGCGGCTAACAAATGATTGCCGGTTGAACAAATGAATAACATAAAATATTAATTCACAAAGTAATGAAATAACGAGGTAATATAATGATCTCCGACGTGGGGATCGTGAAGGCTTGTTACTATATAAGATTTATTATTAATGAAAAATAGTAATGAATTTAATAAAAGGCTCTTCACGATTCACACGCGTTGATATAATGAATATAATGAAATACTGAAATAATATCAAAAAGGAACTACTGGAACTCTCTACGAAAAAGCTTCACTATCTCTCTCTCTTTGGTGATAACACTAAATCGTATTCAATAATAAAAAGAAATCATGTATGGGTTTTATAACATAAATTACATATAGTTATTGAATCAAGATCAGTAATTATGTGTTTAGTAATTTATATTGACACAAAGGAGCCTCGTGCTGGGGTTAGGGTGAATCCCGAAATTCTATGAATTACCCCGCTCGGCTCGTCAGGTTAAGAATTGTCTCGATCTTGATTCATTCACTATAATAGTAAATAATAAAATTCCCCAATATAGGAATTTATATTTATAATGTGTATGCCACTAATTTTCGTATGTCTTTAGTTATATATGTTTAAAAATAATATGGTAATATAAATCGAGGGTAATAGTGGGATCTTGATAACTCTTTTATAATAAAAAGGTAACCCAACAGGATTAGGGTGGAACCCGAAATTCTGTGAATTATCCTGTTTGGTCTTGAAAATTTATATTCATACCAATCTCGATTTATATTAAAATAGGAAAATGACGCAGGTTGTATGAATAGCAGTTCAAGCTCGCCGGGTGGTCTCGTTACTAGGAAGGGTTTACCCCGAAATACCTCTTGTATTGACTAGTTACGATATTCCCGTGGTTATACTACTCATGTGATTAAATTATATTATAACATGCAAATAATTAAATTTAAAGAATTCTGGAAAACAGTCTAACGATTTTGAATATATGATTATAAATGAGCGAATTTGTGTGAGCGATCGTGATTACTTATCTTTGGCTGAGTTGGCGTAGCATGGGGCTACTTTCGATATTTAGGTATAAGCCTCCCTCACCTTGAGAACCTCGAAGCCTTTGATTAGCGTAGAATTTAGATTGGTTTATCACGTATAGTGTTCGGAACTGAAGCTAATAATTAATTGTTAATGTTCACTGATTCGAAATAGTCGATATTGATTGTTAACTTAAAGTTGGAATAGAAAGATTTTTAGTTGTCTTAGATATTACAAATACTCTAAATGAGTATAAGGCGAAAAAATGAAGTTATTCTTGTTAAAAGTCCAAAAGCGGTTATTATAATAATTAAATTGTGTCTCTGCACTGAATTTAGTATTAAATAATCAGACCACCACCCTGTGGATTATGTCACGATTATTACTTAGGGTTGACGAGTACTGAGTCCTTTACACTACCACTTTAATTGAAAAAGAAAAGATTGAGTGTAACTCTTGGCTCTATTTAGCACACGGTTCTTTACGTCCACGCACCTCGCGATTTACCAGAAGAAAGAACGTTTATAGTTGTATAAAGTAAATAGTTTAAAATAATGAAGTTAAAGCGAATGCATAAATCTTGAAGAGATTTACGGTTTGAATTTTGTTGACGAGTACTGAGTCCTTTACACTACCACTTCAATTATAAAAGAAAAGATTGAGTGTAACTCTTGGCTCTATTTAGCACACGGTTCTTTACGTCCACGCACCTCGCGATTTACCAGAAGAAAGACGCTGATTTAAGTTCAAAGGCGACGAGGTCCCCGCGGTTGCAACAATGTATGTATTACTGCGCGCGTGGCTTAGCCAATTAGGGCCTTGCTTAGTGGCTAATTGTCGCCTGATTGGTTTGAGGGACTACTTGCAGTTAGCGTAGGCGTTGGTCCCTTGTGACGTCACGCGGTCCCATGCTATTCCATGCCTCACCTATAGTCTACTCACACTAGCTTACTTTGAATATCTTCAAACTATGTTAATAACCCGAACTTATATTTGAATTATGAACCGTTAAATGGCTCTTTAGTTTTCCATTATTCTTGCTTTTGAAATCTTATTATTCTACTTCTAGTTAGCTTAATTTCCTTATTTCTTTGGAAATTAGAGAGAGAGCAAGAATTACATCTACGCGCTAACCTATAGTAGTGTGAGATCGAGGGGTCAGCAAGACTGGGGTTCCAGTGTTGCTTCGCCGTTATCTGCACCTACGTGACTTATAGCCGTTTTAAGAAGGGAATAAACATCCGATAGAAATAATATTATATTTCGATGTGGTTACTTTTTATACTCTAAGTCACGTTCGAAAAATGAAACAACAAGTTGTTGAGGTTCAAAGAATTTATAAAATCAAAGAAAGAAAAAGGAATTTAGGATTCCGGGATATATATATATATGTGTAAAAGAAAGAAGTCAGCAGGATTAGGGTAAACCCGAAGTTCTAGGAACTATCCTGGTTGACTTCCCAAAAGGAAAAATATATACCGAAATCTTTAAAATCTACGCACGTAACACTACTATACTCCGAATTTTCTGTTTTAGTTAATTTATTCATTTCGATGGGATTCCGATAAATTATTTCCAGGTTAATTGCGAGTGTCTGCAATTCCTTAACGAACCATCCTGAAGGGTTGACGCCTCGATATGATGCGTACCTTGATCGTGAAGTATCATATGAACAATGAAAATGATATCCAACACTAAATGCTTCATGCTTTTGATATGCATGAGACTTTCCATTAGTTAACCCCTCAGTTGGTAGTTCATTCAGCGGACATTCAAAGTCTGCGTACACTATAAATGGTACGAACTCTTTCCGGATATGATTTTTAAACTGCAACCACTTAGTTTCTTCTGTAGGAAGCTCTATTGCACAGTCATTCAATTTGGTGCAATCGACGCTGTGATTACTTAACCGTATCTCACTATAAAACACGTGTAAACACCTATCACATATGAATTTTCTACCATTGTGTTTTGATATCTGTTTGGAAATCAATCGAGAGAGATGCTTGATCCAACAAAAGTGTGATTTGCCTTCACTGTTTTGGATCATGAGCAAATTAATGTGTGTCACTTTTTTATCATCAGTTAAATGTAATGGTTGGATTTCGATGTCCTTGTTATGACGTTTCGTATCAATAATAAAAACATTTACGGACATTCCATTCATTTTCTCAAACTTTGGTATTTGTTTGATTGTCATTGGGAATGAAATTCCAGTCAAATTTAATATTGTAGAAAAATGTGGATAAGAACTTGGTCGACTTGGATGACTCGCTGCGGGATGTAAAGCTGATACGATTGCCCAGGCAAAGCATGCATCGTCCCGCGAACAAACATTTATCACTGCTCTCCGAACTTTAATCGCACGAGGCAATTCAACGAAACTCGATCCAATCAGAGGTTCACATTTATTCACATTGACTTCTAAATTAATCAGTCTACTCAGTACCCAGCCACTATCCCGCTCCTGAAATTCCTCCATCTGGGTTATTATCGGTGTGACAATATGATTAGAATACCATTCTTCCAGATTTGTTGTTATGAGCAGCTGTTTATTCGCCGTGTTGAAACATTTTGTATCAGTTTTCTCTTTCAACAGAAATTCTCCGTCAAACGCTGTATTCACTTTGATACAGGTGTGCTTCCGTAGTGCATTTTTGATCCGAATTAGTATCAAATATTTAGCATCTTCTAAAAATTGTTTTGGATCTATGTGTTGTATATTGATTACTAATCCGGTGCGAATTCTTCCTTTGAATGCTGATTCAGAATCCTGCCAACATATTCGACTGCTTCGTAGTCGCGGTGTGACGTTTCCAATTCCTTGACCCGTCCTGACCCGTTGCTGCACTAAAACTTTAATACTCTTCAATCGACCAATTCTTGACTCCAAACTGTGTTTGAGACCACATGATAAATTTGATTTTCTTAATGCCTTTTTTAACAAACGTATAGTAACGTCGTAATTGTGAATCCACCTCTCAATCTTTTCAGGACTCCTCAAACTCGTGATAAGTCGAAACATCTCGGTCAATTTATTTTCCATCTCAATCGATAGATCTAATATCGCACTCATTTTTAGAATACTGGCTTCAGCGTTTGTTTCTGAATGCGGCTGTATCCGACGAATAGTCGTGTATTTATCCTGAATGATTTTTCTGTAAAGCAGTTAAACAGGTTTTCACGCTGTAAAATCGTCTCAACCTCGAGCGATGTGCACAGAAATTTGCGTAAAAAATCTCATGATTGATTGGCAGAATTGATTATTACATAAAAATCGGACATAAGAGATATTAACTGGTAGAAATTAACGTATGTCCACCGTAAAAAAAAATCTGATAATCGGCTGTAACATTGATATTCTGCAGGAGATTTTCACATTGATAAGCTAAATGGGAACTCGTGAAGTAAGGTAGCGTGTATGTGTACCGCAAAAATTCTGATATCGGCTGTCACATTAATTGATAAGCTAAATGAGAACTCTTAAGATAACATCACTCACCAGATACTGGACTGTAGATAACCTGCCGGATTGCCCTCCGTGGAAATTTGCGTAAAAAATCTGATGATTTAATTGTGACACGAAATTATGACATAAAAATTGAACATAAAGGCGCGGCTCAGAACTTTCTAGTGTAACGGGTTGTTATCCGATTACTATTTAATGGAGGTGAGGACGGGGTGGTGTGCGGAGAGTGACGACTCGTCGGTTTATATGGAAATCTAATCGTGTTTATTCAATTCCTTAAAACTATTACAAGTGTAGGGTGTGCGTGTGTGGGTGTGTGTGTGTGACGTTAGATATAATAAGGGTTGATAATGACGGTATTAGCGGTCTGAATAAAAAGGTACTGACCTTAGCGTATCGAGGTTTGGGATTCACAAAAGTTGCGGATTTCTCGGTCAAACACTTATCGTGAGCACGGTAATTACTCGAGTGACGATCGGTCCTCGCGGCCGATCGTCTTCGGTTAAATTCGTGTATTTTCGTGTTTTTTGAATTGCTTCGGTTTCCCCGCGTAGTTTGGGGAGGTTTGTGACTTGCTATGTCACAACTCCCCCCTCCCTACGCGGGGTGAAGCCTATAGGGTGAACCGATTCGGGTGTGTGTGTTATGTGTATGTGTACTGTGTCTTATTTTCTATTATCTCTTATAATTTGTACTTTGCTCACTACTAACTTATTTGCTAATTATTTTATCTGCTATACTATGCTATTATGCTTTTACTTATTCTATTTTTGTACTTTTTCCTTATTTCTACTGTGTGTGCTTTCTCTATCTAATTTACTGTGTTATTTTCTTGTTTTCTTTGACTGTGTATTGTTTCTGACTATTTTCCAGCTTTATACTGTTATTTCTACCTTATTTTCTAGTGTGTGTCGTTTTCGTTGTCTTCTTCTGGTGTCGTGGTGTTCTTTCGTCGTGTCGTGTCGTTTTCCCGTTTTCTCGTGTCGTTCTGTTGTCTTGTCGTTTCGTTATCGTGGCGTGTCGTTTTCTTTCTCGTTCTCTCGTGTCATTCTGCTGTCTTCTCGTCCCTCTGTCCTCATTTTCCTCGTCTCTTCCTTATTGTGTAGTGTCTGGTGTGATGTCTGTGTCGTCTATTTCAATTATTAGTGTGTCTGTGTCCATTTCGTCTGCTGTTTCGTAGGTGTCGTGTTCCGTGTCTGAATCTGTGTCTTTTAGTGTTTGTTCCGGTGTTGTGTTTGTAGTATGTTCTTTTGGTGTTATCAAGTTCTGTTTAGGGAATGGTGGGTATGTTCGTGTGCGTGTGCGTCTTTGGTGTTTTATGGCTCTGTTGTGTACTGGTAGTGTTAATGTTGGTACTGTCTGTTTCGGGGGTGATGGTGGTGTGTAGGGGGGTAAATTGTCTAGGTCGATGAGTGGTGGTTGTGTTGGTGTTGTGTCGTATTTTTTTATGTTTCTGTTTTTGTATTTTATGTATCTGTCTGTCTCTTCTGCAATTTTAAATTGTGCGTCTATTCTGTCTCTTAGTTCCGTAATTTCGTCTCGTGTGTCTGTGGTTGGTTTTTTTGGTCGTGTGTATGGGGTTGTATGTTCCCGTGTAATTGTGTCTGGTGTCTGTCTGGATGTGCCTGGGGTTGGTTCTGTGTTTGTTGGTGTGTTGTGTGTGGAGGGTGGGTTTGCGTATCTGTGTGTGTGTGGTGGTAGTCCGGGTGTTTGTAGTAGTGGGATTTTGTGCGTCGTTTTACCTGGTGTGTATTGTGTCGGTGTCGGTAGCAGTGGTGTCTTCGGTGTGGGTGCTGTGACTAGCGTGTACTGTCTGGGTGTTGGTAGTAATGTGCGTCGTGCTTCCGTCGGTGGGTGTATGTTGTATTGGTGTTGTATTGGTCTGTCTGCTTGTATTGTCTCTCGTGTCGTGTAGCGATGTGTGTGTGTTGGTTGTCCTGGCGTCTGTAGTAGTGGTGTCTTGCGTTTGTGTGTCCTTTCCATTGTCTCTGTCTGTAATATATTGAATGCATTATTAGTTACATGTCTTTTTAAATGTATAGTTTTAGGTTATCTATACTCCATTTTCCGACATTTTTCCCATTTTCAGCTGTTAACTCGTATATTGTCGGTGAAATTTTGTTTGTTATTATATATGGTCCAGAGTATTTATGTGATAATTTTGCTGCTATGTGATCTACCTTTGATGAGAGTGTGTGGTTCTTTTTAAGAATCCTATCTCCTACCTTGAATTCAGTGTTTCTATGTCTTAGATTGTAATAGTGTGCCTGTCTTTCGTTGGCCTCCGTTAAGTGTCTTTGAACTTCTTCCCTGATTATCTGTAGTCTGCGTAGGTGATCTGTCCATTTGTCCGTGTCCTGCATCTCTATGTCTCCCTCGTTCTCTAGTTTATCTCGTAGGTTTTGTGTTGGCTTCAATTCTCTTCCCAAGTTCAGGAATGCCGGTGTGTGTTTTGTTGATGTGTGTGTACTTGTGTTTAGTGCGAATTGTAAGTCTTGTAAGTGTATGTCCCATTCCCTGTGATCTTTCTCTATGTATGCTTGTATCATGGTTTTTATCGTTCTATTTACTCGTTCTACTGGGTTCGCTTGCGCGTGATATGGGGGTATGGTTGTGTGTCTGATGCCGAATTTTTGTGTTAGTTCGCGCATCAGTTTGTTTATGTATGGTGTACCGTTATCTGTTAATATTACGCGTGGTGTTCCCCAACGTGATATAACGTGTGTGTGTAGTGCGTGTTCTACTGTTTGAGCTGTTGCTTTTTTAAGTGGTATTATCTCGCTCCATTTCGTGTATAGGTCTTGGAAGACTATTATGTATTGGTGTCGTGTCTTGGAAATCGGGAGTGGACCCATTATGTCAGAAGCTACTACTGTCCACGGTTCTTCTATGATTCTATGGCCCATGAGGCCTGCTGGTTGTCTTTGTTCCACTTTCGTTTTCTGGCAGATTTCGCATTTTCTTACGTGGTTTACTGTGTCTCTGTACATTCCTGGCCAGAAGTATTCTTTAGCTATTCTTTGGTATGTTTTTTCTATCCCTAAATGTCCTGCTTGTGTTGTGTCATGATTTTCGTGTAGTACTTGTGTGATTTTTTCTTTTGGGATTACTAGTTTCCACGGTTTGTGTCTGGTAGTAGATTAGAGTGTAGTGGATCGGGTCTATGGAAGTATAGATGTGTGTCGCGTATTCTCCATGAGTTATTTTTCTCCGGTCGTGTCTGTACTTGTGTCTTTTTATATGTGTACCATTTGTCTGTAGTGTCTTCTATCGCGCCTAACTGTACTTGTTCTTCGTCTTCGTGTAATCGTGATAATGCGTCGGGTACATGGTGTGCTGAGCCTTTTCTGTGTATTATTTCAAAATCGTATTCTAGTAGTTCTAGTGCCCATCGCGCTAATCTACCTGTTTAGTGTAGAGCTATTTTTTCTTTAATAAGCATGGGGCCGAAATAATCAACGCCCGTATGGTAAAACGCCGGTGCGTTGTCGACTCTCGACTTGGGCAGGTCAGCCATTTTATAGGTGATCGGTACGGGTCGAAAACGTATACACCTTACGCAGCGTCGAACAATTTTTCGCACTTGATTTCGCCCGTCTACTATCCAAAATCTTTGACGAATGTTGTATAAAGTCGATTGGATTCCGGTATGATAGAATTTTTCATGCATGTGTCGAATTAAAAGATCGGTCACGTGATGACGAGAAGGAAGAAGTATCGGATTTTTCTGATCCACTTGTACGTTGGCTTGATTTATTCGACCGCCGACGCCGAGCAAACCTACCTTGTCGATTATTGGATTCAAAGATCCAAGTTTCGCACATTTTACCCTTCCCTTGTTCGAAAGTCGATCGATTTCGTCTTGAAAACGTGATTGTTGAATGAGATGGATCCTTCACCGAAATGTAACGATCGATCCTTAGATCATCGATTAAAGAAAGTTGTTCTGCAAATGATTGCCACGCGGAATGCAAAGCGCTAGGCACGGATTCGTCCCAAGTGGTTTTCGCCTTCCAACATTTTTGCATAAGGATTTTTGACACGAGGATGACCGGGCCGAGCAAGCCGAGGGGGTCAAAAATTTTCGCGATTTCCGACAAAATATAG
This sequence comes from Tenthredo notha, assembly GCA_914767705.2. Taxonomy (NCBI): domain Eukaryota; kingdom Metazoa; phylum Arthropoda; class Insecta; order Hymenoptera; family Tenthredinidae; genus Tenthredo; species Tenthredo notha. Next base: position 9,458,809 of record OU611914.1, on the reverse strand, counting down.
CGCTTGGTGACCCTGACGGAAGGAGAGATACGTTTGACGGTGTATAGCAAATCGTCGTGTCGCGCGTTCCACGAAATGCCTAGTGTTTTGTGTATCGGATTTTCGTCCGTGAGGAACTCTATGTTTGCGGTTTTTTCGGTCAAATCATTCAACGCTCGCGGATGGTTTGATGCCCATTGACGTATATCAAATCCGCCGCGTTTCAAAATTTCGATAACTTCGTCTCGAATCTGTACGATTTTTTCAAAAGTGTCTGCTCCTGCAAGCAGATCGTCTACGTATAGATTGCGCGTCAAAGCTCCAGCACCGACTGGAAATTCCGCACCTTCGTCGCTTGCGAGTCTCTGTACGGTACGTATAGCGAGGAATGGCGCTGACGATACGCCGAACGTCACTGTTTTCAATTCGAACGCTCGTATTTTATCATTGTGGTACCAAAATACACGTTGGTATCGACGATCGTCGGAATGAACCCAAATTTGTCGGTACATTTTCGCAATGTCCGCGGTAATTACGTATTTATAGCTACGAAATCGCAAAAGATGCTCAAACAGTTTGAGCTGAATCGTTGGTCCGACCATTAAGGTATCATTTAACGAAATTCCCTTACTTGTTTTAGCAGATGCATCGAAGACCACTCGAACCTTCGTTGTTGCGCTTGTCGATTTCACCACTGCGTGATGCGGAAGGTAATAGCCGGGTTGTGTCTCGTCGGTGATTAACGACATGTGACCCATGTCGATGTACTCGTCCATGATGCGATGATACTCTTTCTTGAGGATCGGGTCCGTGCCTAGTCTTTTCTGCAGCCCTACGAACCGTCGCAGAGCGATTGTTCGAGAATCGCCGAGTTCTCGATGAGCGTCGCGAAATGGTAACCGTACGGTGTATCGTCCCGATGGTTCGCGGACAGTGTTCTGGTTGAAATGAGTTTCACAGCTCGTATTTTCGGATAGTTCAATTTGTCTCGCGTTTGCGTCGTCCAGCAGCCAAAATTTCGCGATTTGCTCCTTCAACTCGATTAACTGACACGACACGCGTTTCCCGGCCTGATCGTCCTGTTTTCCGCCAGCAGCAGCCCAACCGAGTTGAGTTTTCTGCAAAAAGAGTTCACAACCGTCGCGAGATAGATCGCACTGTCCGATTGATAACAACGATAACGTTACTCCTGACCCGAGGAGAACGTCAACCTTTTGTGGCAAATGAAATTGCGGATCGGCTAATTTCATGTTATTCGGTATATTCACCAATTCGCGGGGGAAAATCTCAATGGGTACATTGTCAGCGATTTTTGGAATAACCAAAAAGGTGAGCGTCCTTTTGAAATTACTGTGGATCGAGTAAAACGTACACTCGACCGCTCCTCGCGAAATTGTATTCGTGTCATTGATCATTCCTACGGCGAGCGAACACGTGCGTACTGGCAATTTTAATTCCTTTACGAGATCTTCCGTGATGAAATGTGCTGTGGCACACGTATCCAGCAAAGCGCGACATCTTCTGAATTGACCGTTCGGATTCTTGAAGCGTATTTGAGCGCTCAGCATTAATTGCGATTGGAAGATTCGCGAGGTGTAACTGTGCGCGACTACGTCTAGTCATGACGTATTTATGGTCGATTCTGACTCGTTCGCGTTACCTGGTTTTGTTGCGTCTTGGATTTCCGTTCTCGCGGAGGTTTCGCTGTGCAAGAGGGTATTGTGAAATCTTGGGCACCTTTTGCAATGCGTCGAGTTACATTTGCCGCGGTGTGCGCGCAAACAGTTTTTGCACAAGTTCGATTTTTTCACAAAGTTCCATCGTTGCTGCACGGTCATATTTTGGAACTCGCGACATTGATATATGAAATGCCCTCCCCCCTTGCAAACCAAACAATTAGACGATGTGCCGGTCATAAGCGTGCGCGCTCCGTCTTCTCCCCTTCGCATCTTTACGCCGCCTTGATCTCTCCCGCTGAATGGTCGTTTTTTATTTACATCTTGCTTCAAACGCGACGAATCTTGGTCGATCGTAAAGAGTCGGAATGCGGTTTCCGAAATAAACTTGAACAATCTATCCAGCGTCGGTGATATATCCAGATTGAGAGTTTCCTCCCATTTAGCCCGAATGTCGTGAGGCAGCGCGCGTTCCAATATCCGCACCAACAAATGTTCGTCCGGTCTCACGTTCATTGTCGCCAACATGTTTATGTGTTGACGCATGTCGTCGACGAGTCTAGATAATCCCTTATGCGTGGCCTTTGTTTGAACCGGTAATTCAAGAATCGCGTCGAGATGTTGGATTATTAGAATGCGGATTTTGTCGTACGAGTTTAGCAATAATGCCCACGCTGTATTGTAATTTTCTTCGCTTACGTTGTAAATCAAAATTTTATTAAAGGCGTCACCCTCGAGGCAATTTTTCAAGTAAATAAACTTTTGCAGATTCGTTATGTCTTCGCGAGAGTCAATCATCGTGAGAAACGTATTTTTGAACGATAGCCACTTCTCGAGGTCACCGTCGAACTTCGGTAGATCTGTCGCTGGCAATTTGAGACGACGCGTACTGTCGACCGGTATAGAGGTTACATTTAATTCGTTATTAGACAGTGGCGTTTTCGGTGAGACGATCGCTTCGATTTTTGTCCTGATCGCATAAAATCTATCTTGTAACGTATCAAACTCCGCGAGTTGTTCGTCATCGGACTCGACTAATAGTGCAAGTTCGTCGTGTAATTCCTCGTACGCCCGAAACTGTTCCTCTAAACGATCTAGACGCATTTTCATATTCGCGGGTTGTAAATTAGAGTCTTCCGCGATTTTTTCGAGTTTGGTCATTTGTGCTTTCAACGTCGTACGTTTTTGATTTATGTATTTCACACGGTCACCCATTTTGACACTGGTACTGTATATCACAGTATTTCGAATTGAGGGTAGATGCGTAAATATCGGACGCTGGAATGAGACTGACGACTCAATTCTCCAACCTGAGATTCTTCTTATTATGAGTGATACGAACCCACGCTCACAAACGGGGGGGTGTTTATCTTGCATGGGCCGCGTCGGTTCAAAACATCAACAATCCCACTTCTGACACCAATGTATAATCGAAAGTCCTTCATTGCGAAGTTCCTTCATATTTTCGTATTTATATTCGGTAATGATTAAGGTAGTGGATGGATTGTGATCTGATGTGTTTTCTTTCGGGGTTGGCATCGATCTTAGCGTTTAGAATGTAAATGTATAACGAGTGTATGCTTCGGTAAATGTATAACTAGTATATGCTTCGTGCCATCGCGATCGCGCGTTGTGTTTTATTGCCTCGCCTTTATACCAGATAGGATCTTGGGCTGTTGCCGTCCTTTAGGTAAAAGGAACAAGGATTGTTAAGGAGTCAAGAATCTAGGGCCGTTGCCGTTCTCGTAATCTCCTCAACACGTATGTAGTTTTCGTCAACCTCGTAGCGGGTTGGTTGCGTATAAGCATGTAGTTTTCGTCAACCTCGTAGCGGGTTGGTTGCGTATAGGGCCTGAGGCCGCGTTACCGAAAAACGTGCGCCTTCTTTGGTTTCTGGATAGCGACTGATTTCTAAATACGTAGGTAGTGGCTTACCGACCACCCACGTGGTGGGGGTGATCTCAAAATGAAAGAAAAAATAGCTCTACACTAAACACTACCTGTCGGGTTTTTTAAATTATGTAGCCATTTTAATGCACTGTGGTCTGTGATGACTGTAAAGTGGTACCCTTCTAAATACGGTCTAAATTTTTGTATCGCCCAAATCACTGCTAGGCACTCTCTCTCTGTCGTCGTGTATTTGCGTTCAGCCTCGCTCAGTGCACGGCTGGCGTATGCAACTACTTGTTCTATTTCTTGTTTTGTTTGTGTGAGTACTGCGCCTATGCCTGTTCCGCTCGCATCTGTTTGTACTTGGAATGGTAGTGTGTGGTCGGGACATGTTAGTGTGGGAGGTGTTGTGAGTAATTGTTTGATTGTGTTTGTTGCGTGTTGTTGTTCCTCTCCCCAGACCCATTTCTGTTCCTTTTTTAATAATCGTGTGAGTGGTTCTGTTATGTGTGCGAAATTCGGGATGAATCGTCTGTACCACGAGGCCATTCCGATTAATCGTCTTAACTGCTTAAGTGTTTTTGGTTCTGGGTAGTCTGTTAGTGGTTGTATTTTGTCTGTGTCTATGTGTAGTCCGTGTTTATCTACTATGTAGCCTAGGTATTTTACTTGTGAGCAGCCAAATTCACATTTATCTGGATCAATTGTAAGTCCTGCGTGTGTTATTTTATCTAGTATTTTCCCTAGCCAGTGTAAGTGTTCTTCGAATGTTTGTGTAACTATTATTATGTCGTCTAGGTATGCAAATGCGTACGGTTCTGATTTTGGTCCAATTATTTTATCTAGTAGTCTTTGGAAGGTCGCTGGTGCTCCCGTTAGCCCATATGGCATCCTTTTAAATTGGTATAATCCTTTTCCCGGTACTGTAAATGCTGTTATGTGTCTGCTGTCTTCGTGTAGTGGTATTTGGAAGTATGCTTGGCTAAGGTCGAGTTTAGATATGTATTGTGCTGCGCGTAATTTGTTTAGTATTGCTGTCATGTATGGTAGGGGGTATGCATCTTTACGTGATACTGCGTTTACTTTTCTAAAATCTAGGCAAAATCTGTATGTGTTGTTTGGTTTTTTAATCATTACAATGGGGCTCGACCAATCACTCTCTGATGGTTCTATGACGTCTTCTGCTATCATTTTGTCTACTTCTGCGTATATCGCGTCTTTGATTTTCGGTGACACCATGTAGTATCTTTGTTTTATGGGTGTGTGTCCTTGTGTGTCTATTCTGTGTGCTGTTAAGTGTGTTAGGCCTAGTTGTCCTGGTAGTGAGGTGATCTTGTTTCTTAGTAGTGATTGTAGTTCTGTGTGTTGTGTGTCTGTGAGTTGTTGAATTCCATTGCAGATTCGGGGTGCATGGTTTCTTGGGTATAGGTTTGGATTGGGTAGAAAGTTTGGGGTTGGTAGCAATGCTTTTCGTTGTCGTGGTGTGTACGTGTGTGTTTCGTCTCTCCTATCTGTTTTTTGTTCGTGTGCGCTTTTATAGAGGTTCGGATTTGGTGGAAAATTTGGAGTTGGTAGTAAGGCTTTTTGCTTTGGTGTGGTGTCTATATTTGTTTGTTTCTGTACGTCTGTGTCTATGTGTGTTTTGTTTTGTGTGTCTGTGTTTTGCGACTGTTCTTGCGCTTTCCTCGCTAATTTTTCTTGTAATGCCGCTGCTTTTGCTTGTTTGGTGTGTGTTTGTGTTTCTTGTTCTCTTGTTTCTTTGCGTGTTTCTGTTACTTTTTTTGGTTTCTTATCTTCGTCTTTATCGTCTTCCTGTTCTATGTTTTCTTCATGTGTGTTTGCGATTTGTAGTGGTATTGGGGTTGTTTGTGGCCATCGTTCCATCCTGTATGTTAAGTGTGGTTTTTCTCTCATGGACCAGCTGTTGTCTGCGAAGTCTAGCTTCATGCCAAATTGTCTAATTGCATCTATGCCTATTATGCATGTCCACGCTAACGTTGGAATAATTCCCAATTCCACCCATCTCGCTGTGTGTCCTATTCTAATTAATCGTGTTGTTATTCCTGTTATTCCTGCGCTCGAGCCGTTTGCTACTAGTACTGTAGTGTTAGGTGTATCTTGTATGTCTGTGTATCTTTCTTTTATAATTTCTCCGATCTTTTGTCCTAAGTATGAGTGTGTTGATCCCGTGTCTATGAGTGCATTGAATTCTAATCCGTCCATCTCTAGTTTTATGTGAAATCTCGGATCGCGCGGATTGTGTGTAATTGTGTATATTACGTGTTCGGGTGTGTCTGTGTTGTGTGTTTGGGGAACTGCCTCCACCCGTGTTAGCTGTTCCCTTACTCGTTTCCCGACTGTTGTGGTCTTATGCATTGCCATCTCATGTGGCCTGGTTCGTTGCAGTTATAGCATCGTTGTTCTGTTGTGTTTGTCCGCGTGTATTGTTGTGGTGTGTATCGCGGTGCTGTGTATGTGATTGCCGGGCGTGGTGGTGGTTGTATCTGTGGTCTTGGTTGAGTTGTGTGTGTGTATGTCGGTGCTATGTTTGGTGTTGGTAGTAAAACTCTGCGTTGCTGTGTTTGAATTTGTGGGGTTCCCTGTGTGTGTGTGTGTTTCGCTTGTTGTGTGTATTCGTTTCTCATGATATTCTGTCTTGCTGCCTCCCGTGCTTTCTCTTTTTCCCACTGTTTACCTGCGCTTTCTAGTTGTTGGAACGTCTTTATTTCGTGTCTGCCTATGTATTGTTTATATTCTAGTTTGAGTTTACTGTGCGTTATCTCTAGTTCCTGTCTCTGTGTGTATGGTGGGTTTAGCTGTGCGAGTAGTGTTTTAATTCTTATTATAAATTCTGAAATTCGTTCGTTCTCTCTTTGTATGCAGTTTTTTATTTTCTCCTCTATTCTCTCCCTGTGTTCTGTATCTGTGAATGTGTATTGTATGTGTTCTGCAAATTCTTGCAGTGTGTTCCATCCTCCTCTGTGCATTCTGTACCATTGTTTTGCTTTTCCGTCCAGTATAGGCATGAGGTTGTCCAACAGTTGTTTGTCCTGTATGTCATATGCTACTTGTAGCTCTCTTACGTTTTGTAAAAATTCGTATAGATCTTCGTTGGGTTCTCCGGTGTATTTTATGTTCCACGTTTGTATTAGTGTAATCGGTATTATCGAATTTTGTGTTTGGCTGTTGATAAAGTGTTGTGTGTTCTGTGGGTGTATTGTCTGTGTGTCATATATTCTCGGATGCGTTTGTGGTGGGTCTAGATCTATAAGGTTTTGAATTCGCTGTATGTTTCGCGTGTTAGTGCCTATGAATGTTTCTGTCCCTGTTCTCTCTCGTCCTTGATTGTTCTCGAAGAAGGCGTATTCGTGTGTGTTCATGTGTGTGTGGTTTGGTTGTATGCTGTGTGCGGTCCCTGGTGATTCGAAGTGTATTATCGGTGTATTTAGGATTCGCGTGCTTTGTAATGTATGTCGCATTCCTATGTTCCTTCCGTTAATTTCTCCCTGTGTATTAAATTCTCTATCATCTATAAACGGTTCGTGTACCTGCATGCGTGGTAGAATGTGTATTTGATTTTCCTGTGTCCGTCTGTATCTATGTGTGTTTCGCCCGTTTTGACCGTCTAATTCTGCCGTGTTGTTTTCGAACAGCGCACGTATAGGGCCGTGTGTTTGTGTGCCGCATGGCAACGCCGGCTCGCTATGTCTTCTCTCTGCCATTTGTATGTATGTGTGTATATGTGTCTAACCGTTCGTCTTTGAATTTGTCTGTTTTGTGAAATGTGTTTTATTGTTTTAATTTGTTTAACGTCCTACTTGTTTATGGGGTATTGTGGATTGTTACGTTGGGCGCCAATTTGTAACGGGTTGTTATCCGATTACTATTTAATGGAGGTGAGGACGGGGTGGTGTGCGGAGAGTGACGACTCGTCGGTTTATATGGAAATCTAATCGTGTTTATTCAATTCCTTAAAACTATTACACGTGTAGGGTGTGCGTGTGTGGGTGTGTGTGTGTGACGTTAGATATAATAAGGGTTGATAATGACGGTATTAGCGGTCTGAATAAAAAGGTACTGACCTTAGCGTATCGAGGTTTGGGATTCACAAAAGTTGCGGATTTCTCGGTCAAACACTTATCGTGAGCACGGTAATTACTCGAGTGACGATCGGTCCTCGCGGCCGATCGTCTTCGGTTAAATTCGTGTATTTTCGTGTTTTTTGAATTGCTTCGGTTTCCCCGCGTAGTTTGGGGAGGTTTGTGACTTGCTATGTCACACTAGAATAAGGTAAAGCCGGAGTCATGACTCAGGCTACCCGAACAGAGTGAGCGAGAGCGAGAGAGTCAGAGTCAGCGCGACACACGAGAGCGAGCGAGATAACACTAGCACCGCACAGTGAGCGAGAGTGAGAGAGTCAGAGTCAGCGCGACACACGAGAGCGAGCGAGAGACGACACCAGCATCGCACACTACGCGAGAGCGAGAGAGTCAGAGTCAGCGCGACACACGAGAGTGAACGAGAGACGACACTAGCACCGCACACTACGCGAGAGCGAGAGAGTCAGAGTCAGCGCGGCACACGCGAGCGAGAGAGATGACACTAATTTCACACTGAGTTTAACAAGTAAAGAATTGCAACTGTTCGATCCGGCTCGAAGGACCAAATGTTGTGGAAATGAAATAAATGAAAAGGACGTCGAACAATTGCAAAACTTGGATGTTTATTATAATAAAATAGAGGGTTGGAGACAGTGTTAACAATTGAGTGAGTGTTTGCATGTGTGAGGGTGAGAGTCTATGAGAGCCTATGAGAGCCTATGAGAGTCTATGAGAGCTCGTTATGCGGTTGAATTGTATTATCACTGAGTAGATGAGCGTTTCTGAATTGTATTAATTCACTTGAGCGAGTCTAATGATTGTATTAATCACATGAGCAGTCTTATTCGGGTTTTATTATAGCAATATTAATGATCGAGGTTTTGCATGAGCAACACGTGTTCACTTCATAGAACTTATATTACTGGAAGGGGAATAGCCCATTTGCGCAATGAGCGGCAGACCGACGCCAACATGTTGAGACAGAGATATATCTCTGTCTCCTAACCTTACACCCAGTCCCCTCGCCGCATATACCCCTCGCCTACATAGTACCGTATGAAGATTGATAGGTTAGGTAGCGTAAAATTCAAATCTATTATGTATTACAGAAATGATTTCGTTTTACAGTACTGACAATGGTTATAAATTCACATGCTATCACAGTTTTCGGTTTGGCATGACATGAGAAGTGACGATGAATTTGGCGATTTGAGTAAGTATACCGTGAACTATCAGGTAGGACGAAATTCATATACTCATTATATTTCATACTTCATATGAAAGAAAAAATGTATGGTTGTTTTTTGGTTTCCAATCAGGATGGTGGAGAGGAATGAACAATGAACAATAAATAGCGGTGTGCAAGCCGAGACACTCGATAATGTTTTCCTTGGCCAACTACCGAAACGTTTAATCATCGGATTTGTCGATAACAAAGCGTATAACGGAGATAAAAAACTCAACCCGTTCAATTTCGCATCTTTCGGACTAAACCACCTATCCTTATACATCGAAAGGACCCAGGTTCCGTCGAAGCCGTTACAGCCAAATTTCACGAACAAATTATTTGTGGATCCCTACAATTCCCTGTTCACGGGTCCCGGTATCCATTTTCTCAACGAGGGAAACTCTATTGCCCGTCAGGATATGCGGAGGGATACTGTCTCACGACATTCGATCTTACACCCGACCTCTCGGCCAGTGATAACGGACATTGGAACCTCGTCAAGCATGGCAGTGTTCGAATCGAAACACGCTTTGAGAATCCTCTAACTACGACTATAAACTGTATCGTCTACGCAGAATTCGATAACGTAATTGAAATTGATTCCATGCGACAGGTCATCACGGATTTTGATAATTAAGCGCAAGAGTTAGCTAGGACATGTCACGGTATCCTGGTGGACCCTGTACACCATAAACCTGCAGCTGAGTCATCCCTTTCGACTGACGACCTGCGAGTACTGTAAAACCTGCTAGAACCTGTTCATCCCTTCCATCTCAGCAAATACGGAGAGGGGTAGTTAAAACCATAAAACAGGGTAGCTTAAATACCAGAACCAGCCTAGCCCTCACTTCAGTCTACTAGTAGCGATCCAGACCTTCTCGAGTAACAAGCCTTCAGTTCTTCAAGCAACCATGAACTACATCATCGATATACAAGGCTTCTGCGCTGAGAACGGCCAGTTCATGCCAAAAGAAGTTGCCGTCGTCGTCTACGAGAATAAGGCCATAGCCCACTGGATCATCACACCTCCACACTCCATCGGCGAGCTCTGTTCATCAAGGCGCTCGCAAAACAATTGGCTGACAAGTAACCACCACGAAATAGAATGGTTTGAGAGTGATGTGACGCATAAACAACTGAATGCGAATTTACGGGCTATTACCCATATGGCGAAGAACATCTTCTGCCGCGGGTGCAGAAAGCTGAATTTCTTCAAGAGGTGATGTCACGTGAAATCGTAAACCTGAAACGTGGTGAATGCGAGTGCCCGGCGCACAGTGGGGGATTTCGACCGAATCGCGGCCATAATTCAGGGAAACATTAGAACTGTACCAAATTTGGTATTTCGAGGTTTTTGGGGTCGCTGATTACGAATTTGGTATCGAAATTGTCAAAAACAAAATGGCGGCCGAGATATCGTTGTTCGGTCTTAGAAATACTGGTTGAAAATGGCTGAAAGTTAGCTAAGATACGTTTTCGGGGTCGCTGATTACAAATTTGGTATCGAAATTTTGAAAAACAAAATGGCGGCCGAGATATCGTTGTTCGGTCTTAGAAATACTGGTTGAAAATGGCTAAAAGTTGGCTAAGATACGTTTTCGGGTTCGCTGATTACGAATTTGGTATCGAAATTTTCAAAAACAAAATAGCGGCCGAGATATCGTTGTTCGGTCTTAGAAATACTGGTTGAAAATGGCTAAAAGTTGGCTAAGATACGTTTTCGGGTTCGCTGATTACGAATTTGGTATCAAAATTTTCAAAAACGAAATGGCGGCCGAGATATCGTCGTTTGGTCTTAGAAATACTGGTTGGAAATGGCTGAAAGTTGTCTAGGATACGTTTTTGGGGTCGCTGAATACACATTTGATGATGTAATTTCCAAAAACAAAATGGTGGCCGAGATGTCGTCGTTCGGTCTTAGAAATACTGGTTGGAAATGGCTGAAAAATACTAAAGGAGTTTTTGGGTTGACTATGAAAAAATTTGAGACATTTTGGTGACGATTGATTATGATAATTACTTTTATTCAAAAAAATTGTATTGAAATTCAATCGGAGTCATACTCTTCGCTCTCGGATATGGATAGTTCCCCAGCTGAATCATCTTCTGCGTCGCTACAGGATATCAGCCGCAGAGCATCATTCGATAGTTTTTTGTGCTTCTTCGCTGGAAGTTCCCTTAAACTTGAGATGTATGGATCTGAGGATACCAGAGGCGGAGGCGGATAACAGAGCTTCTTGGCTACTTGCACGGAGTCGTAGCTCGGATAAACTTTGCAATTTACTGTCTTCAATCTCTTTCTGATGACGTTGTACTGATGTCTTGTCAGTTTTCCTTCAACTATATCTGATAATGCTTCATCCGCAGAAATAGTTTGCTGTGCATTGGATGTTTTCGCAAACGCTGCTCTGTACCGTGTCGCTCTTGTTGATGAAGCAGTAACATCTTGTATAACTTTTGCAGAATCCAAGTTGCCAGAAGACCGAAAATTCAATGTTGTTGCTTGTAATAATTGTGCAGGCGTATATTTTTTGCGAAGCTCTTCCGTTTTTCGACGCTTTGAACGATCGCTTGATGTAGCGAAGTCCAACGATGGCCGACCGCGACTGTGACCAGGTGTGGTTCGAGATTCATTTGAAGAACAGTCTTTTGAAGATAAGTTTCCGGCTCCGTAATCTTCTGATTGGTCTATTGTGCGAACGGGGAATGAGAAATCAACATTTAGCCAATTTTCATTTTTTTCGTCAAAAAATTTGTCATTGCCTCTCGCCTCCTTCCACTTGGTTCGCATTTTGAAGAACAATTTCGATAACTGCGATCTTGCGGTCGATTGTATTTGCACAGGACAATCAGCTTCTCTCGACAGTTCATGCTCCAAACTTTCCAATTGAGAATCGAACTCGGATGACATGCAGTTACGCAGTATCGAAAATATTTTTTTCCGCGTCCAAGCGACGACCTGATCCTGAGATCCTTTAAAAAAAAACGGATACATATATAATTACAGTTATTTGCGATATTAAAATAACATGTATTATGGAGCTCTGTTTGCACACTACGTCATATATAGTTTTTTGATCAAGATTTGATTAGAGATGAACATAAGGTGTATTTATTCTTTATATTTTAATATTCTTTTGAATTTTCGAACGTGCCTTTGCGAGAAAATTTCACATGAACACATTTTTCAGAAAAGGACAGTCTTTTGTCATTCAAATGCTAAAATTATACGAACTGCCCCTCGGCCCCGAATAATCCGTTCCGAGAAGAGACACAATGTAGGTTCTAGCTGACCTGCAGCTGCGCGCCCGAGCAGGTAGGCAGGTAGCATGACGCGCGATGCACGCGGCGCCCGAGCCAGAGGCCTTTGCTGAGCGCACACGCTGATCTAATAAAATACATTACATCTAACCCGGTCAAAACTGGTCGCTAGCTCTTTCAGAATCATTTACTAATAGTTTATACTTTAAATTAATCCAAGAATGATCGCGGGATTCCGCGGGATTTGGTACTTTTCGTCTGTGTATCGTCAGTTTTCTTTCAAACAAATAGTTTTCGATTTTTGGCCGCGATTCGGTCGAAATCCCCCACTGTGCGGCGTTCAGAGAGCTGTCATCGGACAAGTCATGTCTTCTACACTCTCGTGCTCGGAAGAACTTCAACTGTGCATTACGTAACGCTATGAAGCTGAAGAAGTGGCTGCAGTCACGTGGGTTATCCGAGAAAAGCATCTCTTCAATCCCTTTCCACACTGGGCTACTAAACAACCCTGAACAACCTGAGGATAGGGAGAAAGAAAGTGAGAACAACCCACTCGAGCAAGGAGAGGATGAGTGCGGTCCCAATGGTATAGAAGAGATATCTGCACGCATGAAGACTGCCTGCCGGAGTCTGTGACTGAGGATTTCACAGTTTTTACATCGGATTTGTCATTGAGTCCACGACTGGCAAAGAAGATGGATACTTCTCAAATTCTGAGTGCACTGGAACAAGCACCTGCTCGCACGAAGGGTGTTCACCCAGCTGATCAGATCCCGCTTCACTGGACATACCCGAGTGCCATCGTAGCGAATACAGATATCCACACACGACCCGGGACACACTGGATTGCTTTCCATGTATCAGCCTCTGGACAAGGAGTGTATTTTGATAGTTTTGGACTACCACCTATTATACCCCATCACATCCGGGCTCTGCGCCGGAATTGTATAGCCTACCGCTGGAACAGCTACAGAGTTCTTCCTCTCTGGTATGTGGTCAGTTCTGCATCATGTTCTTATATTACATGACGCAGGGCTTTACTCTCGAGCAATTTACAAGTATCTTCACTCCGAATTTGAAGAGGAACGATAAACTAGTCAGTTCATTTTACAGACGCTTAACACTGAATAAGTTTAAACGTAGAATACAAAACAGTATCAACCATGTAAACTGTATCCAGTGTTGTCGTCGTAGAAAAGCTTAAGTGTTCATCGTGTACGTCCCTCTTTCCTTTTTTTCTGTATCATCGTTAGAAATAAGTATTTCCTGTTCACTAGTAATAAAATGATTTCATTATCAACAGCGATAGAAGAATTTCTCAACTGAACTGATGAATTTTTTTTTTTGAATATGAATAAATATTTTATAACATTTAAGTAATCATCTTTGTGCACAACAAATATTTATTAGCAGTTACCAAATTCTTCTATCAGTGTACGATATTCACCTAGCGATATTCTCTCGTTATTGTAAGATTTGAATCTATGATGTGTGTATCTGAATTTAACTGCTTGAATAAACACGAGCTCAAACCATAAACAAGAGTCCTTCTTCCAAAAGACGAAAACCCTTATACCTGCATCCCCTAGTAATAAAACAAAGGTATAGCACCGCAGCATAACGAGGTTTGAACCGAAATATCTCTCTATATTATAAAGATATATCGCCGCCGCCGCCGCCGCCGCCGCCGTGTCAGTCGGCTCCACTCGGCTTTCCTCGGCTTTCCACCTCCCACCCCTGGATCCTTGGATCGAGTCATGTAAACCCCTCCCTGGCCCTCTCGCGCCTTGGGCCCTTGCTTCGAGTCATGTGAACCCATGCCCTCCCCTCTTGCACTTTGGGCCTTTGGATCGAATCACGTGAACCCCTTCATGTGGTGCTATGACCCTTAATTCGCTGTGGTACTGGCACGGCAGACGCGGGGGGAGGTCAGGGAAGCCATGTGAACCCCTTCCCCGATTTATTGCCGATAAAAAACAAGCTAATTGAAAATAATGAGTAGACTTTCAATAAAACGCTTTTTAGTTGGAGAGAAGAAAAAAAAATTCTATTATGATTACAAGCGTCGCAATTCTTATTTAAGTTTCTTCCCTACGCAATTCCACCAGACCTGAAGACATTGGGAAAAAAGGTGTTATCAAACGAAATATCTCCGCCTGGGCACCGGAATCAATGAAACAAACCACGTCACGCAATTCTATGTACGATTTCAAACACGTACGGCCAAAAAAATGTTTTTTTCACGCGAAAATAGAGAAGATATTCATGTAAAACGGCTTTGAAAACGTTATCAGCGATATCAGCGACCTCGAAAACCTCCCTAGTACCAAGTCTCATCCGATTTAGATCAATTTTTGCATTATGGCCGCCATATTGAATCCGCCATGTTGAATTACTGCATTTTGAGGTCAGATTCGTAATCAGCGATCCCGAAAACCCCCGAGTATCAAGTTCCATCCAATTCAAATCAATTTTTGCATTTTGGTTCACCATATTAGATCCGCCATTTTGAATTTCTCTAATTTGAGGGCAGAATCGTAATCAGCGACCTCAAAAACCCCGGGTTACCAATTTTCGTGCAAATCAATCGACACAATCACGAAATAATCGATGTGCGCCATATGGCGTCAATGCCGCTTCGGGCACGGAAAAAATATGCGCCTATGGCGTCAATGCCGCTTAAGGGGTTAACTGATAACCGCTATATGACACAATTGACTAATTAACATTACATCTCGTTTTCGGAATATTTCTAATGGAACAACCTTAAATTCCTTTTTTTTTCATAATTTTTTTTTAATATATGACGAATTTTATAAATGATGTACAATAATCAATATCAATAAATTAATTCGATTCGAATTCGAAACTTAATCAATAGAACATTTCTCTTCTTTTAGGACCCAAACATGGGGGGTTGGCGCAGCCCCCCTAGTATATATATTAGGGTGGGCCAAAAAAAACTTTTAATTTTTTTTTCTTTAGTTATCATGAAAATATTGTCGAAGATGACGAAAAAAAAATTTTGTCAAAGTTTAAGCTCTTAAGGGCGTTGACTAGCTGAAAAGCGCGGGCTACTCCGCTTCCCGCGTGAACTGTGTCGAGCGAGACAGCAAACGAACAAGAAAGACAGAGCATCATAGCTGCTACTGTGGTGGGGGTAGGCTGAGGACGCTAGGCTCCCTACTCCTCGGCAGCTAGCAAGTAGCTGTATATTCATGCCCAGTTCAAAATCATACGAATATATACAGGGTGATTCAGAATTCGTAACAAATCTCTTGAGGGGTTAATCCTTGTCAAAATTGGGATCAAAAGTTCCTGAGCCATTTTTTCGAAAATGATTTTTTTCCTCTGAAATTTTTTTTCCGACCGACAACTTTTTTTCTCTATTTTTTTTTTACAGCATTTGTTAATTTTAATAATGCGAATTAGTTTTTTTTATTCAATATCAGGGAGATTTCTTGGTGAAAGTTTTTCATTCAGTGGAAGATGTTGCAAAAATGTGTCGAAGGTTCCAAAGAAAAAAATCATTTTTCGGAAAAATGGGTGAGGAACTTTCGATCCCAATTTTGACAAGGATCAACCCCGCAAGAGATTCGTCACGAATTCTGAATCACCCTGTATATTAGGGTGGTCCTTATTCCGATGAAATATCTCTAGCAGCTGTAAGAGTAGCAGATACACTCTATTTGATCAATTATGCCTTTGTATTTGACGGTTGAATGAACAAACACAATAATATCTACGCAAAAAAAAATAATATGTAAATATATAATTTATTGAAAGCTCCTCTAAGTAGGCAAATGGGGATTTCGATTATCTTTATTAACTTTATCGACGATCTATGCAAGCTGGCCGCGTAATAGACGTCGCAATATCTTTTAATTATTATTTATGACCTACATCGGATACCTAAAAATTTTGTTATTCTGTCATTCTGAACAGAACCCTCTGCTCTTCAAAGTACTCTTTAGATCAGACTTCTCCGATGCTTTGTACTCAAGCTATTTGATTTTAAACTCTGAGGACTCTACTCCAATCGTATGTAATTCGATTAATTTACCTCATTTTTTCTCGATATTCAGCCAAATTATGAACTCCGGGTCTTTTCTTCTTCTTCGCCAACAATGACAGACACTTTCTCGCCTTAACCATATTGGCACTAAAAAACTAGAACTTTATAATTAAAAAACACGAAGTAAATCGAAAAACTGTAGCACCCACAATTATGCGAGTCAGAAGATTTAAATTCGCAAAAGGAGAAGTCTGCATTTACCCCTACGATGCCTGTAGTTCGTGTTGCTACCACCCAACGCACAGTGGGGAATTTTCACGAAAACGTGGCCATAATCCAGGGGATCATCGGAATTTTTCCGAATTTGGTATACCAACGTTTTTGGGGTCGCTGATTACGAATCTGGTATCCAAATTTGGAAAAACAAAATGGCGGCTCCAATATGGCCGATGAACACATTAATTTCGTGATAAACTCGATTGATTATACACTTTACCGATGTTTTCGGGGTCGCTGATCACGAATCTGATATCTGAATTTGGAAAAACAAAATGGCGGACTTGATATGGCCGAATCAGACATGAATTTCGTGAAAAACTCGATTGATTATACACTTTACCGATGGTTTCGGGGTCGCTGATTACGAATCTGGTATCCAAATTTAGAAAAACAAAATAGCGGCTCCAATATGGCCGATGAAAACATGAATTTCGTAAAAAACTCGATTGTTTATACACTTTATCGATGTTTTTGGGGTCGCTGTTTACGAATCTGATATTCAAATTTAGAAAAACAAAATGGTGAACTTAAAATATGTGTGTGGAGCGACTGCTATACTAGATTAGACAATAGATTCGGGAATTCCGGGGGAAAATAATCATTCTCTTGCAATATAGTAAACAGTCTTTATTGGCAGGAACTAAAAGTAATAATTCAATCCGAATCCGGATACAGATCTTCATGTGCGATAGTTGGGCTCGCTAATAGTGGAATGGCTTCTGACGAAAATTGCTTCAATTTTTTTTGAGGTAGTTTCCTCAGGCTTGTGATGAAGGGGTCGGATGAAACTAGTAGCCAATGTAAAATATCTTGCATAGTGTTTTCACGCGATGATTTACGAGAAAATCCATCTCTAAACTTCTTAATATCCTTGTTTCTTGCTTCCTGAGCCTCCTTTGATAATTGTCCAATACGTAAAATAGCCGAAGCTATTATTAAAGGACCATGGATCAATATTTTGTGGACGGTTGTTGGCATATAATACCATGAATATTCGCGCACGTACAGTTTCGCAGTATCCAACGCGTAATCTTTAAAGTTTTCCACGTTTATATCGTACCCACTGGAGATAACTTGTAGAATCATATGGAATCTTTTTATAAGTTCTTCTTTCAAGCCAGTTATCATTGATGTTACTTCGTGGTTCTCAAAAAAGCGAAGTGCAGTATTTCCATCATTGGTGCTCCCATACCCAGGCTTTGGACGATCTACTATCAACCCCAATTCAGACTTCAAAGATTTTTGAATCTGTGCTTTTCGATCATTAACCAGCTTTTTGTCATCTTCGGTTCGTGCCTGCCACTTTTTCAGATCGATTTTGTATGATAGATGCAAAAGGCATCGATCAAAATAAATCTATTATCTATTTTTGCATTATCGAAAAGATTTACCTTCGTTTGAAGGTAATAAGGGAAGTTCCAGAACCTAGAAAAAAAAAATAGTATTTCGTATTAATTATAAATGTCATTGTGATCCGAATGAGGATTAGACATACGCCTTTGTGCACTTGGTAACACAATTTTTCGAATACAATAACAAATTTCGAACAAATCCCTTCGCCTCTCGGAAACAAATTGTGCGTAGGTATGCCAAATCAGGTATCAGAATGTCTATGAACAATATATTAATATTTAGAATCTATTGTCAGAGTAAACCAGTCGACCGAGTCCGCTTAGGGTGAGAAAGTTCCAAGTAAGCGAGCTACCTGCCCAGCTCGGCTGACTAGGCAGCGCACTGGCATGGAAACGTGCGCGGCGCGGCAAGCGAATGCCGCGCCGCCGGGGGCCTTCTCGGAATACGCATACGCTCACTAAAAATGCTCTGGACCAGCCCGCGCACGTTTGCGCACTCTGATTCACACTTCATTCGAAAGCTGATATCCTAAGCTTTAATTTAAAAAAAAAACGAAGGCGGGATGTCGTGGGACTCTCAACTAAAAGTCTACGGAAAGTCTATACTTATTTCCGATCGAAGGCACTTTACAGGATTATCGTTAGACTACATAAACAGGGACAATAAATATTATTTTTCAATTGTAAAATGGGCAAAATTTTCTACATACCTTGAGGAAGATCATCCATTTTGGTGAAATTGATTATCACTTTACACTGTTGAGTTAGAAGTGTTCAAAGTTAGAGCGAATATTATAGCAAAATTCAGGTACGCAACCGTCACGGACGAAGGTCAACTTTGAACTGAAATATCTAAGAGACTATGAGGGTTAAAGGGTTGGGACAAACGGGAGGTTACGCAGAAATTAGTTCTTAACCAATCCCCTTGGTCATTATACCTGCATAGGAAAGTTCGTTTTTCGAGTTTTGGCCACGTTTTCTTGAAAATTCCCCACTGTGCAACGCGGCTACGCTAGAAATTGCCGAATTTTTGCGCCAAAAATCGTCATTTCAATGCTTCAGGATTTTCCTGATTACTCCTCAGTCATTGATCCGATAGTATCGATCATGATCTTGATTCGAAGGTAAAGGATGTAGCTGTGTTATGGCTTTCGCCGAATATTTAAAAAAAAATCGTTACTCGTTTTACATCAGCGCGAAGATGGCTTACTTTCAAGATTATTTTTTGCAAAGCTTGAAGTGAAATCGCAAATTCGGCCAAAGCCATGACACGGATACATCATTTATCTGTAAGAATTTTCATCGAAAACTCCGTTATCTTGAAAAATGAGGAAATGAGAGGGTAAATGCCGAGAGTCTATTTACGCGCGCTCGGCGAGGCCTAGTCAACGCCCTTAATATTAATGTTAAGAGGTCGCTCATCGTGATTTTTGATTTCCCCTTTAAATAACACGGGAAATTTTTTTTTTTTCATTCGGAATTTTATTGCGCTCGAACGAATTATCGGCCAGTGGAATTGAATACATACACTTGTAGGGAATTGAACGATCTACAAAATAGATCTCATTTGATTTTTTTTGTTTAATTGTAAAAGTCATCATTCACAATTTAAGGTTGAACTTTAACCTCGAATAACTTTCAAACGAGTCGAGTAAGCAAAAAATCATATCATATCTTTTTTGTAGATCGTTCAATTCCCTACAAGTATATGTATTCAATTCCACTGGCCGATGATTCGTTCGAGCGCAATGAAATTCCGAATGAAAAAAAAAAATATCCCGTGTTATTTAAATGGGAAATCAAAAATCACGATGAGCGACCTCTTAACATTGATATTAAGAGCTCAAACTTTAACAAAATTTTTTTTTCGTCGTCTTCGACAATATTTTCATGGTAACTAAAGAAAAAAAAATTAAAAGTTTTTTTTGGCCCACCCTAATATATATATATATATATATATATATATATATATATATATATGTAAGCTTTGTGTACACACACATAAGACACATATGTGTCTCAATCGGGGAGACGGCAAAAAGGTGGCGCTAGGAGCGAGAGAAGACCGGCTGTCGCGAAGATAGAATAGAAGAGAATAGAAAACGATTAAAGATTAAAGATTAAAGATTAAGATAAAAACAATTAATTGAAGTTAATTAGGAATAAGATTTACCTCCACGAACAGTAACAGAGAGAAGAGTAGGAGCACAAACATTTAATTGTTGATTCTCTTACTTTTATAGGTTAGTAGACCACGTGCAATTCATAATTTTAGGCTAATTCAACCCATCTTGTAATAAATCACAGTGCCGGATCAATGAATCTGCCGCCCCTAGGCCCTGAAATTATTTGCCGCCCTCATACCTGCCTATTTCGCATATTTTATAAAAAAGATAACAAAAAAAAAAATACAGTGCAATGTTACCTGCATACTTGAATAACCAAATGAAATGCTTTTTTGTATTATACGAAAGTTACATTGGCCTACGTCTACTCTTTTGAACGGCAAATTTATTAATCATTTCTGTGTAATCTACAGACATTGTCAAATCTTTTTCAATAGCAAGGACAGATAAGGAGTTCAATTTTGCTTCGCTCAGATTGGCCCTCAAATAGTTTTTCACCCTCTTTAGTGCTGAGAACGATCGTTCTGCTGAACAGTTAGTAGCAGGTGTACAAACAAACATGCGAAGTGCAATGTCAACATTCGAAAATTCCGAATCGAGATGCCGTTTTCGAAGAACACGGCAGTGGTTCAAAATAGAATTTTTCTCGCTTTCATCTATTTCGATACTTTCTAATAACGATCGGAATTGGATACATTCATCCGCTAAGGATTTCTCTAAATCTCCTTGATAATATTGTTGTAAATTTGTGGCGCGTTCTGCTATTTCTACTGTCGAAATCTTAGTAATCTCAGAGAAAAATTGAAACCGGCTATAAAGTTCTTGATATGCATTGCTTCTGCGTTTTAATTCAGAAGTTATTAGGTCCAAGATCGTCAAGAAGGTATTGATTCTGAATTTATCTTTACCACACATTTCAACTTCGCCTCCACGCGTCTCATCAGATTGTAATTTACGCTTCCTTCTTCGCCGTGAGTCAGATTCGTATTCTTGAATTGCCGATTTTTCTTTGGCTTTCTCTTCGTAGACATCGAACAAATCCCGAATAGATTCGGTATATCCTATAAGTGAACAGTAGAGTTCTACAACTACTTGTACATCGATATTTACACTTTGCAGTTTTTTGCTAATGACGTGAAAGCGATCCAAGAGCGGGGTCCAAAACACGGCCATGAAAGCTGTCTCCAGTCGATCAAGACTCTTCCGTAGTGCTGCAGCTTCGCTTCGTGTGGCGGGTTTCTCAGTAGCATCCTCTTCTATTCTACCTAATGCTTTCAGTATACTATCCCAGTTTTCACTCAAATTATGGCAAGCTTCCGCTCGAGATGACCATCGAGTCTCAGAAAGTCTTTTTATTACCTTACTGTTTGGCTGAAAAGTAGCTAGTAAAATGTCCCATCGGTGAGTAGAGGCAGAAAAAAAAGTGTAAAGATGTTGAACTATTGAGAAAAATCCGCATGCCTCTTGACAACTTTCTGCTGCACATACTCCGACCAAATTTAAAGAATGAGCAGAGCAAGGTACATACACAGCATATGGATTGATATTCTTAATTCTTGCTTGTAATCCGCTGTATGGACCAGACATGTTGCTGGCATTGTCGTACGACTGGCCACGACAATTTGCGATATCCAATCCATAACTCTTCAAAGTTGAAAGTACAGCATTAGCTAACTGTTCTGATTTGTGGCCTGTGTTAGGCAAAAAACAGAGAAACCTCTCTACCGGGATGCCGTTGTCGTTTACATATCTGATTACGAAAGACAATTGATCAACGTGAGACATGTCAGGAGTTGAGTCAACGATTATCGAAAAGTATTTAGCTTTCTTCACTTCCTTAACAATATTTGAAACGACTTCTGCAGCTATCAATTCTATGAATTCATCACATACACGGAAAGACCCGTGGGATGGCGCTTTTACTTAGCGTTGTATAACCGTTTTTCCTCAAAATTTGTCATGCGAGTCTTCGATTCTGGGAGAATTTTTCGCCCTCGCGCGAAGAGATCACTTGACCATTTTTTTTTTCACTTATTTCCGCTGGTGGCGTTTGTTTCTGTCAACAAAGTTCAACTGTTCTACGCTCAGGGAGAAAATTTCTCCCAGAGTCCAGCGTAGCAGTTCTTCCCATCACTCACGTCGATATTTTCGCCCGAAATAAATTAACTGTTAGATTAAAATTTAAAGATATCGATTCTCCCTGAATTTGGTGTAATTTATCGACAGAAAATTTCGCAAAGGAGAACGGTTATCCCGCGGGTCTTTCCGTGTACATGGGATGACAGATAAGATGCATTACCTCGACCTCCATTGCCGTAACGTGCAATGTGATTTGCTAAAAATGGATCGAACTCTGCAATAAGCTCGAGGGCCATCATGTAATTGCCATTATGAGCCGATCCAAATTTTTCTACACTACCTCTAAACGGAAGTCCTCTACTTGATAGTTTCTTCACCACTGATAAAATTCTAGTTAGTACATTCCTCCAATAAACAATTTCTTCGTCCATTTGAATTTTCAAATTCACATCAATTCTCCCGGATATCTCACCTCTTTTGACCATTTTCAATACGCATGTATTATGTTCTTTCGAATTTTCGTGCTCACGTAAACGAGTAGATATATTCTTCCAATCACGATATCCACTTGTCGCCAAACTAGAGACCCCTCCGAATAATCGACATGGGGCACAAAACACGGTTCCTTGGCTCTCCGAATATACTAGATATTTCCGTGGCTTTACTTCGCCGTTTGGATGGTGTCGTAGAAATGCATTTTTTGTAAGAACACGAGTTTTATCAGTATATTGTTGCTTCGAATTAGTAAAATCATTATCGATATTTTGTTCGATACCATGCGTTAATAAATACTCAATTGTTGCATCATTTAATATCCATTCAGCGGGATCTTTACTCATAATACGGTTTCTATTATCAACAACATCAGCTATAATTTCCGATTGCGGTAATTTTTCAACTGCTACGGTATTGTCCACGATGTCTAGATCATTATGAAATTGAATAGTGCCTGCTGTGCTAGTATTCGGATCATTCTCTTCAGTAGTGCCTGCATCCGAAACTTCTGTTTTCGATGTTATTTGTAGTACTTCGATCAAATCGTGATTCTCGAATTGTTTCGCGTCCATACTTTCTCTTCTTATTTCATTATTACCTTTAGCTAATACTTCTACGGTACTAGCGGTAACCAAATCTGATGTAAGAAATTTATCTAACCTTTGCATTTTAGCACTCATTTGATCTAGTCTTTCTTTTTTTTCCTTCGCATTTTTTTTGTACTGGGAACCACTCAACTTCTTTCTTCCAGTTCCACTCATATCGACGAAATACGCTTTTTATCAATGCCAATCGAACCAATATGCCGAGATCAATCTATCTATATAGACCGATAAATATTATAGGCCGTCATATAGCTTGAACCTATAGTATTCTTGACTATACTTCACTTGCGAGCGAAGTGCTTAGAAGAGCTGTGCCGTCGCCGCGTCGCGGTGAAATTCTCTACTTTGGTTCTGGTCTCATAGTCAGCTGTAACTTATGTGCTTCCGTTCCCCCGCGGCCCGCCTTCTGCTGCTTCATGCCGTCGAAACAGGCAATAATGCGGTACTGCCGCCCTCTCAATTTGCCGCCCTCGAAATTTGCCGCCCTAGGCCCAGGCCTCGTCGGCCTAGGCGATAATACGGCACTGATAAATCACTCTTACTTTTATAGACGAATCAAGTTGTGTTGGTTGCTTCGACCCTCTCACATATCATATATATATATATGGGTCAAAACGCGTCAAACGGATAATGGCTCTGCCCAAAATTGTAGGTCACCAAAAAAAACGTGAGTGGGCTCAAAATTTTCCTCCTACTTTCTAGTTTCCATTGCAATGTGGCATATTTGAAAAATTTAGAATGACGGCTTCAATATGGCGGCTCGAACCTGGGAGGTTCGTCGAGAATTTTCAAAAAGTAATGATAACTCGCTCAATTTTTATGCTAGATTTTTTTTGCGATCAGAAATGGATTCAGCAAGGAATTTCAGATTTGAAGGTCATGACAAAAAAATTTCTGAAATCCTAGAAATATCATATGGGAAATCCTTCACGAATGGTAAAACCTATTTTTCATACTCCTTTCGAATTTCTAATGCCTCTAATTGACTTCCTGAGCTATTGTCAAGGTCATGTACGGGTGAAAATTGTATTTTCCAGAAAATTATCATCATTTCGCGTTTTCCAACCAGAAAGTTTAATTGGCGCTCAACGCACGTTTCAATCATTTGATTCAATAATTTGATAATTTAATAATTTTCTTATTTCGTTTAATCATTACATTTTTGATGTGAAATTCAATTCTGAATCCATTTCTGAACTCAAAACAAATCTAGCAGCTAAATTGAGCGAGTTATCATCACTTTTTGAACATGTTCGACGAACTCCCCAGGTTCAAGCCGCCATATTACAGCCTTCATTTCGAATTTTTCGAATATGCCACATTTCAATGGAAACTAGAAAGCAGGAGGAAAATTTTGAGCCTACACACGTTTTTTTTGGTGACCTACAATTTTGGGCAGAGCCATTATCCGTTTGACGCGTTTTGACCCATATATATATAAATATATCTATTGGATCATTCTGGGACTAGGGTTATAGCCATAATCGGTATAAAGTATAATTTGGGGACCTCAGTATACTTTGGGGACGGTCCTCAAAGTGTTTATATATTTAGTGCATATTTTGAGGACATTTCCAACAAAGACGGCACTGGCGCCCCAAATTACTTTATATACTGATCGCCCACTTTAGGGACCATACCACACACCAAAAAATGCTAGCTAACACCCGGTGGCTGTGGCAGGACCGTGACTAGGCTCCCAAAAAGTCGATGTCCTCAAAGTATACACTAAATATGATTGAATATATATATATATATGTAAGCTTTGTGTGTATGAGATATACGTTAGACGAGAATAGATGCCGATAGAGGTCGCCACGATAGGAAGAAGAAGGAAGACGACACGACGATAGATCTATTAAAAATATCAGAATATTAAAATATAAGAATATTAAAATATAAGAATATAAAAATATTAGTATACATAGAATACTATAGTAAGATTCCACGTATAGTAAGACCTCCCAAGGTAAACCTAAAGAGAAGCCAGGACATATAATTGTTGATTCTCTTTTTCTAGGTTAGTAACACGTGGTAAACCCCTTGTAAAAATTATAGCATAACTGAAAATAAAACTCTTTTTCTAGATGAATCAACGTTGTTCCGGTAGATAGAAAAAATCCCCATTATAAATCAACAATTATCTCGTTTGTGAAGAAGGCGTTGGACAAATAGAAGCGAGGAAATATTCATATACTACCATGGCGAGGTTAAGTTTTCAGTTTGAAGTTGTGGCAGCAGATGATCCAAAATCAAATTATACTGATCACAGCAATAACTAATGAAGAGGATAAAAAATTTCACATCCCAAGAAGCCTGGGGCTGCTGAAACATCACGCAGAGCTTACAGGAATGCCAGAGTATAAAAAAGTTGCAGCGACACTCAAAAAACGTGGACAAATACGAAATGTACGGTTTAATCTAAACGATAAGATATTAAGTAACTACAAGGATGAGAGCGGAAATATGGCAATAGGAGACTATCTCTTGGAAGAGACACAAGAATCCAACATTCAACAAGAACAAAACCCGCCAAAGATACCACAACTGGATGAAAATTTAATAAAAAACTTGGAAAAATTATCCGAACAAAATGAAAACCAAACTCCGAAGAATCAAAACTTAAACAAAATTTCTGAGAAGTTCGTAATTGAAAAATTTAACGGTAAAAATGCCAGTGCAAATCAATGGTTATCGACATATGAAAGTGAATGTGACAGACTAAACATTATAAAAGATGTCGAAAAAATTGAGACTTTAAGACTATTTCTAGAAAATAATTGCAAAGATTGGTATAGGTCGATGTTGATAAAAAACACACTAAATTCAGAATGGCAAATTTGGAAAGAAAACTTTTTAGAAACCTTTGCAGACAAAGGATGGTCACCAATAATCCATGCAATAAGCTACAAATATTTGAGCGGCTCACTCCTAGATTATGCGTTAAAAAAAGAACGTTTGTTACTAGAAACAAACAAAGACATAGATAAAAAAACTTTAATAAATTTGATTGCGGCAGGGCTACCGGGGTTTGTAAGAGAGAAAATAGATAGAGAAGAGTTAGAAGATTCACAAGATTTGTTCACCGAACTAAGGAGATATGAAAAACTAACAAATAAAAAAAGTACAAATGATAACAAAGAGATAAAAAGGATTACAAAATCAGAAACAGAAAAAAATACTGATAAAAGGCCGTGCAAGATTTGTGAAAAGAAAGGTAAGAATAACCGATACCATCCAGAGAATCTATGTTGGTACAAAGCGGAGAAAAATACAAGTAATAATAGAGATATGTACACAAATTCAATACTAGAAGTCAAACTAAATACAGAAGACCAAAAAAACTAAACTTCCCTCCATTAATCAAAATTGATGTACTACTAAATAACCGCTTGGAAGTTACAGGAATTTATGATCCGGGCTCAAACGTTACAGTGATAAACTCTAGACTAATAAAAGTGAAAAACGGAGAAAAAAATCAACAAAGCAGTACGTTAAAATCGATTAATGGTAGGGGAAAAACTAATGGATTAACAACGTTAAAAGCGAAAATATTAGGTGAAGAAAAAAATATAAATGCATTCATATTAGAAAGTAAGGATTTCGATGATGATCTTATATTAGGGCTAGACACCATAGAAAATTTTGGACTGACCCATGATGAGAATTTAAACATAATAAAACAAAAAGAAAATATAAAAGAAGATAGAAGAGAAGAATCTACAAAGAAGAAACAGAAGACAGAAGAATTATCCAAAGAATATGAAGTAAACTTCAACGAAGGCATAGATACAAACCAATTTACGGTTGACACTGAACACTTAAATCCAGATCAAAGGAAAGAAATAATCACCATACTAGATGAATATAACAGGATTTTTGCTAAAGATAAGTATGACGTAGGGAAAGTAAGAAATTATGAAGCGTTCATCGATCTACAAACAGAAAAATATTGTTATAAAAGACCATACAGATGTTCAATCACAGATAGAATTGAAATAGAAAAGCAGATTGCAAAACTATTGGAACATGAACTAATCGAAGAGTCATATAGTCCATTTGCAGCGCCAGTCACACTGGCATTTAAAAGAGATGAAGGAAAAAAAAATCGATTATGCGTAGACTTTAGAGACTTAAATAAGATAATCATCCCTCAGCCTCAACCTTTTCCTCTAATCGAAGACCTAATGGTTAAGACAGTAAATTGCAAATATTTTACAGCTTTAGATGTAAACTCAGCTTTTTGGTCCATACCTTTAAGGATTCAGGATAGACCAAAGACAGGATTTGTAACACAAGAAGGCCATTACCAATGGACATGCCTTCCTTTTGGTCTAAAGACGTCCCCAGCAATTTTTCAACGAATACTAGGTAATATTATAAAAAAATACGGTTTATCTGAATTTGCAGTAAACTATATTGATGATATACTAATTTTTTCCAAAACATTCACTGAACATGTAATACACATAAAAAAATTGCTGGACGCCATCCAAAAAGAAGGATTCAGACTAAAATTCACCAAGTGCAAATTTGCAAGAGATTCAGTGAAATATTTAGGACACTTAATAAGAGATAACACAATCACACCTCTAAAGGATAATTTAAAATCGATAAGAGAATTCCCGACTCCACAAAACAAAAAACACATAAGGCAATTTTTAGGGAAAATAAACTTTTACGGAAAATATATTCCAAATGTTTCAATAGTACTCGAACCTCTACACAATTTACTTCGTAAAAATCAAGATTCGCGGCAGCGAATCGCCGCTAAGTTAAAGGTAAGTATAAGGCGAAACGCGAGCCAAGAATCATTTACCCGGGGGATCCAGGTATAACGATATTGCATGTAAGATTAGCATGATATCTCCGGAAGGGAAAGGAGTTTCATGATATAATTTTCACGGCTCAAAGACCTACCTAAGTAGACTCTGTAGTTCAAATCTTAACGAAATCGGTCAAACGGACCTCGAGATATTATTCTTTAAAAGTTCAAAACAACACAAACGAGATATTATTCTTTAAAAGTTCAAAACAACACAAAAAAATTAATCTTCTTCTTCTTCTTCTTTCACTTTTTTTCGCAGACAAAGACCACGATATCCGTCGAACAGTGGCATGTACACCATAGAAATTTTAAGCGTAGGTATTCGCCGTCTTTTCCCAGCCCCCTATTGATTTTGAGCAAGATCTGAACTCTTTCTCAGTTGGTAGATTTAATTGAAATAACGAAGTGGTTGGTACGGCATAATGGCCACATGGCGGCGCACGCGACA
The DNA here is from genome assembly GCA_914767705.2 of Tenthredo notha. Taxonomy (NCBI): domain Eukaryota; kingdom Metazoa; phylum Arthropoda; class Insecta; order Hymenoptera; family Tenthredinidae; genus Tenthredo; species Tenthredo notha. The sequence continues at coordinate 9,430,448 of OU611914.1, read as the reverse complement.
AATACTAGTGACGTCAGAAGACAGCGTCACTCATATAATTTCATTTATATAATATAATCGATGCTCGATGCACGATCAATCAATGACAGTTAATAACCTAAAACCCAAGCAATAGCCACCTAAAAGAATTAAGAAGAAAAAGAATCTCAAACTCATGTAATAAGGTATAGGCCGCGAAGCAGAGAAAAAAGTACCTCAAAGTGCCGATTAAAGTACGAGAAAAAAAATAAGTTTCATTCATTTAATATGAACCTGAGTCAGCCTCGTCGTCGTAGCCTAACGTTTAATCAATACAGATCAAACAACCACCTTTTTCGTCGTGTTCTCAAAAATTGTGCGTCATTTTCAGATCAATTATTATCAAGATTGGCGGCAGCGGATCGCCGCTAAGTTACAATTTACGGCAGCATAAACTGGTGTTTTGTGAATACAATAATGTTAATTACTATTACGCAAGCACAGAAAATAATAAACATATTGATTAGAAAGTGAGTTTATTGGTTGCATCAACCATGAGACAGTAATTATCAATCAAGACAACGTTACATAAAAGACAGCAACCGGTAAAAAGGATGACCAAGTTTTTCAAATTTCACCAGCGTCAATCGCTCACAACAACGAGCAGGTGGCACGCAAACTGCTCTTATAGCGGTTTTGGTTGAGCCAAATTGTGCTGTACTGATGTGCACCGGTGTATAACGGATCCACGGCACAGTGCAAATCTAAGGATACGGTGTACACTGGTTTACACAAGTGCAGACCAGTGCAGACCAGTGCAGCACAATTTTTCCCAACCGAAAATACTATTACTTGAGGAAGATCTCAAATCAAACTAAAGTGTGTTCATAGTAGATCAGGGAGCGGCACCGTCGTGTGCTCAGCGCCAACCTGGCTCTAAGTGTCAATTCCTATGGCCGTACGTCCCCTTGGTCTACTTGAAATCGGTCACTTTTCCTTACCGGAAATTTCTATGGTAGGGGCAACGTTCAGGAGAAATAAAAGCAGCTAAGGGGTATGTGGCCTATTTGGGACAGCAAAGAGTACGTCCAACCATCCGGATCCTTTCATACCTGCATATCCCCACTCATACCTACCAAAATCCAAGAAAAGGCATTTAAAGGATTAGTGCCAGTGAACGGGTTAGATGAATTAACAGTTTTGGCTCTTTGGACTAATGAATGTGCCGAGCCCTATCGTAGATCATCAGCACACAAATCTGTATGAGCGACTATAGCTTCATAGCGACTATAAATAAGTTCAAGAATAATTGCAAGAAAAAACTTCTAATTTAAAACTTAGAAATGAATAATACTGTACAAGGTCATGAATCTCATTATCATTATTATAGAAATCACCTCTATTACATTGAAAAAAACATTAAAATCAAACAGATAAACGTTAAACCACTGCTCGTACTTTAATTAAAGTCAAAACGTTATTTTTTTTCGTTCTTATTATTACAGTAGCCTGTGGAATCGGTTTTAACACCCGATTACTATTGGACAAGTACACATTTTGGCTGAACTCAGAACTCAATATCTCATTCTTGGATAAAATGGATAAGAAGTCACATACCTCGGTCTTGGATTCAAAACGGCAGTACTTTGCACCAGACTTTAAACTGGCAACATGTCATCATTGGCTTCCAAACAGCCAGGTTTAAACTCGAGTAAAGATTTTATCTTCAATTTGAAAGCAATAAGAAAATTATAGAACAAAAAGTAAGAATTTAGATACGTATGTACTGAATACAGAATACAGTCATTGGTTCAAATTCAAAAAAACATTATTTTGATCTGGAAATGTGAAAGAATAATGAAAAGTGAAAATATACACATGTATAATTGATAGTCATAAGAAACTTTCACCGAGAAATCTCTCAAAAATCGAAAAAATGAAACTCATTGACAATATTTAGGATTCTTTCAAATTGACAAATGATAAAAAGAAAAGAAAGAAAAAATGTGAAATCAAAATCGTTTGTCGGAAAAAAAATTTCAGAAAAAAAATAATTTTTCGGAAAAATACCTGAGGAACTTTCGATCCCAAGTGTAACAGGTATTGACCTTTCAAGTAGATCTGTCACGAATTCTGAGTCACCCTGTATAATCTAAGAAGTTTTGATTGGACAAACGATGGGTTCCGTTTTCACGTTATAACATCACTAAACTGTTGTAACAGTATAAGTATCAAAACTGTACAGTATACTCAAAGGTCACACCCCTAAAGCCAATTGAAAATTAACATCGAATTTCGAGAAATTTTCGGCAATTCACAGTAATATCGCTTCTTTGGCCTTACAAAAAGGAGTGAAATCCCACGAAAAACATCCAAAATGTAAAAAAAGCCGCTAAGTTTCTAGAACCCAAATTATCTCACAATAATAATTCACGAAAAACTTAGCGGCAGTCTCTGTCGTGATATCAGGAAAGCCTGCACAGCACTACGATCTTCCTGCAAGTATACGTTGTCAAGTCGGACCTCACTGTTTCGTGTAGTGATATCGAAACATCATTCCCAGAGCTACGTTTTTTCACCTATAACTCTTAATCACCTTTCGTTTTCTTAAAAATCACTCGCTATTTATAGGGATGATTTTATTAATAAAGAGACACAAAATTGTACCAATGATAATACGCATAGAAATAATGCGACACTTGCCGTATTTTGAACACGTCGGTATTCACGTCAACAACTTATAATAATCTTAGCCCTATCGTCGGTGTATTTTCTCTGTATCTCTAGGTACACGTCTAATACTTGGTAATTATACTTGGTAAGGCTAATCGTCTCTATAATCAATTGACCATTTGTTGGCTTGCGATATATTCATTACTCTTATCGACAATATCTGAATTCAATCATAATACCGTTGCCTGAGCGAAATATTATCCTATCATAAAATCGATTTGAAAATCATCATATCCCATCGCAAACTATCGTCGAAAACTATCCTACCTCAAACTGTGATTGGAAACCATTTTATCTCAGAATGCGTTTAAAAAGGATTCTATTGCAGGAATCCATTTCGTTTCTCCGGGATCAGGTTCACACCACTGTGCAGGCCTCTTACATCTTTCAATTCTGAATCGCACTGAAAAACTTCGACAATTCGAACTCTTGATAATTCGAATGTTTCATAGTATAGGAATGGTGTTTATAAAAACGCATTTTGAGATGGAATAGTTTCCGATACAATTTGAAATCGGATGATTTTAAAACACATTTTGAGATGGGATAGTTTTCAGCCACAGTTTGAGATAGGATGATTTTCGAAATACAATTTGAGATAGAATAATACTAACGCTGAAACGTCGATACTCATTATCCAGCATATCGTTGATCATCATTATTGCGGTATGGACTTTAAGTAAAATACCTCTATGAAGAAAAGGAAAATATCGTTGCGCGTGAGTGTACGTACGTATTAGGGTGGGGGTGCCGAAGGCCGAAGGCCGAAGGCGCCCACACCCTAATACGCACGTACACTCACGCGCAACGATATTCTTCTGGCTGTATATTATCACAAACTGAAACTAGCTTCGCAAAAGTCATATCCGAGACACATATATTTAATAATTGAATCGCTTATGCATGCCATAGAATATTAATCGCGTTTGTTTGAAAAAAAGAAATGCAACCACCCGTCCATCCAAGAATCAACGCTAGATTTCGAGTCGTCCATCATAGGAGACTCCAAATAGCTGCGAGAGACTCGGCAAAACCATGAAGCAAATCAATTTGTAATTAATCTCAATCTACCGTTATTTTCTTGATATCCGGATGATGCAAATGTTATTGGAAGAAAAAGTATCTTGACTAAAAGTATGCATAATTGCCATAACTTAACTATTTTCTACGAACTAATACCTAGTTCTAGGGACTAGTTTTGGGATCCAAAATTTCCTGCTTCATGCAAAAGAGTATAGCCGTTAATCCGGCAAATGTAAATTCAGTTATAAATGCGGTAGTATACATGAATATGAAAATGCGACCGCCAAGTACGTAGCTCTGGGAATGATGTTTCGATATCACTACACGAAACAGTGAGGTCCGACTTGACAACGTATACTTGCAGGAAGATCGTAGTGCTGTGCAGGCTTTCCTGATATCACGACAGAGACTGCCGCTAAGTTTTTCGTGAATTATTATTGTGAGATAATTTGGGTTCTAGAAACTTAGCGGCTTTTTTTACATTTTGGATGTTTTTCGTGGGATATACAATTCTATTGGTCAAACGAATGTCAAAAAACATTCCCCAGATAACAATCGTGCGAGGCACGTCACACGCACGGCGTGCAAGGCACGCCGTGCGTGCAAAGTTGCGTCACTTTCGCCAGCACTTGATACAATATGTGATGAGCAGCTCATGCGAGCATAATGTGTCGCACTACGCCATCACACATGCATTTGCTGAAATGTTATTCACTTAGTACCTTTTACGAACACTAATCGCGCTGTGCTCGCGCCTCGTGCCTTTAGAAGGAAGAAGAAGAAGACTTGGTTTCGCGCTCAGTTGTTGTGTGTAGTACAGGTGTTTGTATACCAGAAACAAGTATATTGGCAGAGCATTCACTATAATATATATTGCTGCGAACTCGACGACTCACAGTAAGTATATATAATATACAATATCATAAAACAGTCAATGTTCGAAAGCGTGCAAAGGCATGATCATAACCTAACTATTTTGACCACATGCTCGCAAGAGTGATAAGCGTCAAAAGGACGAGAGAGATATCTATATAGAGAGATAACCTAACTTTTTCTTCTGCACATAAACAAGAGGGGCGTGTGAGGCGTCTGTCGCGGTCGAATCAGTACTTTTTTAATTGATGACATACTCTATATAATCGCACACTGAATAATTAGCACATTCATTTACCTCTATATTAGGGTGGTTCATTTTAAAGTTTTATTTTTCTTTCTTATCTCCCACCTGAAAACTCGGTGCCAAATTGGGAAAAAAAAACTCATAAAATCGCAGAGCATGAAAAAAAATATTTAGAGGTCGCTACCGGGGAATAAAAAAAACAACAATCATTTTCGATTTAACATTCATGATTCACTTATGAGGGAAAAAAAAAAAAAATTTAATCAAAACGAAAAAATACCATACTAATTTGAAAAAACTCGCTGCCGGTAGCGACCTCTAAATATTTTTTTTTATGCTCTGCGATTTAGGGAGAATTTTTTTTCCGAATTTGGCACCAAATTATCAGGCGGGAGACGAAGAAAAAATACAAGTTTAAAACGAACCACCCTACTCTTATATATTTAGCTATAAGTAAACTTCCCTAAAAATTCCCTGAAAAAAATCCTTCAAATCATTGAAGGAAAACGCCACTGAAACTTCAATTTGAACCGAACTATTCTCGATTTCTTGCACCGACTAAAAAAGTATCAATCTTCTGCAATAAAAGTGTATGCGCAAGGGACACTTTCCAGGAGATTTCCTGCGCAACGCTGCTAAAGTTCCTTGCGCATACACTTCAGACTCAGAGAATTGAAATTTTTTTACATGGACATACTGCCATAATCTAAATTTTGATGAAAGAAATTTTTGATTGCATTTTGTTTTAGTCATTTAACAGCCAAAAAAATCGTTTTTATCCAAATTCCACTGAAGTCTGCCCTTAAGAGCATCCTGAGTTCATCGAACTGGCGGTGCAGTAAAATTACTATCATATTAGTTTTATTTATAATCTTTAATTTCATGTTCAATCAGCATACTCGAGAAATAGAATGGACAAACGAAATAAAAACTTTTCGCTTCTCAGTACGAGACAAAAAAGACGACGTTTGCATACAATCCGTACTGTAACGCATGACTTGGAAGATAATGCTGACTCGGATGATGCTAGTGGTAACTCAGATGACAGATCAGACAATGAAGCCATACAAATTGCTCCTCTGTTTGAGTTGGGGGCAACTTCACAATATTCCGAAGAAGCACGTTCTTCCAATGACGAGGAGGAGACTGAGAGCTCTCACGAAGAAGATAGCGAGGAAGAAGCAGAAGACGGAGAAGGAGCAGAAGAACAAGAAGAAGCAGAAGAACAAGAAGGAGCAGAAGAACAAGAAGGAGCAGAAGAACAAGGAGGCGCAGAAGAACAAGAACCATTTGATGTTAATATACCTGCAGCGAATTTAGAAGACGGCCATGACATAAGTGAATCGGACGATGAGGACCCAGTTATTTATGTTCAACCAAATCCTGCAGATTTACAGAAAAAGACACTAAAAAACGTATTTCTAGCTTCTAATATAAACCACCAGCAAGGCAACATGTTGCTGAAGACATTGAGGCAGTTTCCATTCAACTTGATTTCTTTACCTGCAGACACTCGAACATTATTACAGACTCCCACTGTAGCTGCAAGTGCATTCATCCAACAAATCGCAGGCGGAGAGTATCTCCATATTGGTTTTAAAACTACACTCGTGAAAAAATTGAGAAAACTCCCTGTAAATATGTTGCCAGAACAACTAGTAATTGATTTGAGTACAGACGGTGTGATGGTAGACAAGGGCAAAAATCAGTTCTGGCCGCACCAATATCGAATTTTCAATATCCCAGACAAGAGGCCCATTTTCGCGGGTGTATTTCAAGGCAGGCACAAACCTTCAAATCCATTCGAATTCTATGAACAATTAGTTCAAGAAATTATTGACATACGCAATGAAGGCGGAATTCGTATAGGAAATCGAAGACTTCCGTTGAGCATACGCTGCTTCATTGCTGACGCACCTGCGCGAGCATTTGTATTAAACCATTATGGTCATACGGCGTCCAACGCGTGTTCAAAATGTAAAGTTGAAGGCCATCGCTGTACTGTACCGGGCTTCATAGGAACAATGGTTTTTGAGGGTATTAGACACCGATTAAGAACAGACGAAGAGTATCGCAATCTCATAGACGAAGATCATCACAAAGGTAGATGTCCATTGGTTGAGTTGTTGGGATTGGTCACACGTGTTCCGTTCGAAAGTATGCACTCAGTGTGGTTGGGAAACGTTAAAAAAGTAATATCGGCACAGGTGGATGGGAAGTATGGACATCGGAGACTCAATGGCCGAAAATTGAATATACTCAACTCAAGAATGACATTGCTTAGAAAATACTGCCCCTCAGAGTTCAATCGACGGCCAAATGAACTGACTCTGTATCGTAGTTTCAAAGCTACAGAATTTCGACAACTGCTATTGTATACTGCTCCGGCTGTTGTGAAGAATGTCTTCGAAGATGATTATTACATGCATTTTATGATCCTCCACTCTGTTATGCGCCTCCTTATTTCCGAAGAAGTACCACATGAAATGTATGCGTTCTGCCAAGAGTCTCTAGAGACTTATGTAACGATGTGCGAGCAACTTTACGGACAGCAGTTTCTATCCTATAATGTGCATTGTTTACTGCATTTAGTAGCTGATGTTGAAGAGCTTGGAAGTTTAGAAACATTTAGCGCCTTCTGCTTCGAAAATAATATGCCCACATTGCGAAAGTGGATACGTAAACCAGGGCTCAAACTAGCACAAATATATAAAAGAACGCGCGAAATGAACGATCTTGCTTCTATGCCAGTTGAAAATAATATTCCTATACGTGTGTCACAAAGTCATGCTGCTGGGCCTCTTCCAGAGAATATTCCCCCCCACATTTGTCAACAATTTCACAAACTGGAAGTTAATAGATTCACTTTTTCAACTGCATTGCGTGACAGTTGTTGTGTTCTCAAAGATTCTCGAGTCTGCGTTATAAAGAATATTGTCAAAATAGAAGAAGACGTTTTTTTCATCGTACAAGAATTTCAAACACTAACTGAAATATATAATGTTGGAATATCATCTGACTTCGTCGGTGTATATCATTGCACCAATCTATCGGAAAGATTTCGAACAGTTAGGTTGGAGGATGTCAAAAACAAGAGCTACCGAATGCCACACTGGAGTGTCATAGAAGGAGAGGAAGAACTTGTGGTTGAACATGAATGGATCTGCGTTACTCTCCTGACTCCATTAGTGTTGCCTCAAAATTAGCCTAACGATATCAGATTGTTGAACTATATCCATCGCAAATCTATTGCACAAATTAAGGTGTGAGTGAATAATATTGTGACGAACAAAATACCGCATGTTTATTGATATGGGAATTGCATGTAACTTGAAAAAAAAAAATTCAAGAAAGCGTATCATAAGGAAAAACTAACTTCTCAAGTACAGCTGAACTGCGCTGTGTCATATATTACTCCCTGTGAAGTCAAATATTTTAACAATTACTTTTTTTTTGCATTGTTATTCTGGTTGACTTTGGTGCTAAAACAAATTCTTCAAAACAAAAATTATTCTTCTACTGATAGCTGAACTGTATATTTCGCGACCTTATTTTTGTTTCGCGAGAGAATGCATCAATACAGATTTTCAACTCAACGAGTTGCCTATTGGCATTATGAGTCCTAAAAGAATTTCGGATATCAATGACTTTGAAATACGAAATTATTCTGGAGTTTTTTGCTGCATGATAAGAATTCTTCGGTTTGGTTTTAACATATATGCATTTTGATATCCCGAAATCTATGTACGAAAATACTCGTTTTAGAAATGAATGATAGATAAAATATATATTATGCAATACAATTCTGTCTCAATAAGGAAGCCTTCAGTGCGTAGTTGTCATTCGAACGAATACCGTTTTCCAATCATAGTTGTACAATTCGCCATGTGATCAATATAGCTCTTGAAATTGTTCGGTACCAAAGAAATTTTATTGCATGGAGCAAGTATACTTGTATTATATTCCTATATTCATACATAACAAATTGTCTTTATTCCAATACGTAAATGTCCATTTTGCTTTTAGATATTATTCCAGTATCATGGAGGGTGTGAAGCACCAAAAATCGAACGTGTCAAAAAAGCCTAACTCCAGCAAGCGCGTGACAGTATCAAGTAGCGGTAGAGTAATTAAACGTCCCAAAAAAATTATGACCACATCTTCTGATGATGCCCCTTTACGCAAGAGGACTGTGTGTAGCAAAACTCTGTCAACTGAACTAGAGCGGTTAAAGAAACTCGCCAAAGATATACAGAAGAAGACCAAAGTAGAACATAACGATGCATCAGAAGATACTGAAAACAGAGCTGTGCCCGATGTAAGATCTTGCCCTCGAGTGCAGAGAGATGATCAATTACCGTTCACTGTATCCATCTCTAAGCATAACTCTCAAGACATCTCGTAAGTAAATATTACTGTATAAATGTTGGCTGCTTGCATAAAATTAAGTAATAATGCTAATGCTTCAAGTACCCACTTCGGTTTCGGAGTAGGAACTTCATTTCGTAGCACATACTTTGCATCTGTAGTACTTTCTTTTACGCTCCTACTTTAAGCATTGCCATATCTACTTCGGTTTATGCATACCAGCTGTGATGTCACATTAAAAATAACGATCTGACGTACTGAAATTTTTTTTCTCATCGATCAGAAGTTGAAATTGAAAAGCTCAATGTGAAATACAAAAACCATTTTGAATCAGATCACACTGATTCAGGCGAAATCAGGTATACTTTCATTATAGTCTTGAGTTCACATTTTACTGAAACTTGCAGATGTCAATATGCATCGTTCATAAAGCCAGTCTGAATCGAGTCCATTGTTCAATTATTATACCGGGAATATACGTGAAAACTCTTCATAGGGAAGTGAAAACGTCTGCATACAGGCAACTCAGAAGTCACTCAGAAGTCAAGCGATTAGGTTTTGTCTCCATGTAGCCAATAGGCACGCATTGCGAAATAAAACCTAATCGCTTGATTTCTGAGTTGCCTGTATGCAGACGTTTTCACTTCCCTATGAAGCGTTTCCACGTATATTCGCGGTATACTTCTTTCAACTTTTTTCAGACATAACACATCCTCATCCAATACCGACTCATTCCTCCGGACAAATACAAAATCTGTATCCTCGACAATAACGGCTGTATCAGGCACAACCAAACCACTGACGGAGATGAATGTGAACAAGTTGCAGAATTATTATCATAATGTAGAACTTGTTCCCGATTCCATTGAGTCTGTTCCTTTCGCATCAAATCACTCGACCAGTTCTGAAGATTCCGCTGATACGCTTCAAATTACTAAAGAGCGGAATACTACGAAATCAAAGCTGCTGAAACCTGATGGCGTGAGAATAGAAAGGATTGAGCAGGTGGAACCGTTGAGTGTTACTGTTAGCAACCAATTAAAGGCAATGGCTGAAAGCTTGAAGTAGGTCAAGTATTAAAATCACATTTTTATCGCGAAACTATAATAACTTATACAAAAATGAATGTCGAATATAGTACCATACAGGGTGTTCAAGACAAGCCGTTACGAATTTATATCATGGAAACAAGGCGTTTTTGAGGAAAAGTATCTTGACAAAAGTTATATCGTTGTAAGGGGAAAAGATGATAATATTTTTTATTTCTTATTTTCTGGACGTTTTCTCTATTATATAATTCTTAAGTCAACTTTGATTTTCGAATAAAAATCGATTATTTTTGTACCGGCATATTGATCCACACTAAGAAGCCTGAACTTTTCGTCTGAATCAATTTTTTATGCAACCTGAATTTTCACAGGTTTTGGGTTTATTTATTTTTTTGAAACATTCCATACGAGGTACACATAACATGTGTGTTGGATTCTAAACGGTATGAAGTTGGCCCCACCCTGTTATCTGTTCTCTTCTCTTGTTCACACTTATGTAGAAAAAGAAAAGGACAGAAGACCGTGGAACCAACTCCATATCGGTCAGAATCCAACACGTTTTGTTTATTTCTTATGACGTTTTCGGTTCGCTACACCGGGCTACACTTGGTGTAGCCTAAAGTTTCCGATCAGCTCCGAAATTTTCAGATAATTGCCGAATCTCCGAATTTTATTTAAAAAAAAATAGCGCGCCTCTTGTTTTCTGCGTATAGTAAAGATTCGAAGCTTCGGCAATTATCTAAAAATTTTGGAGCTGATCGGGAATGTTCGGCTACACCGAGTGTAGGCCGGTGTAGTGAACTGAAATGTCATTACACGTTCATTATTTAATTAGAAAATAACATTTGCAGGAAAATAGAAGCGCAGAATGATGAAATACAGCAGCAAAACAAAGAAATACTAGAACGATTGTCACAAAAAAATGATGGCGAAGCGGGATTAGCGGATTACAGTTTGTACGAACCGCTAAAGGGTTTCCCTTTGAGCACAGTCGCTGAATTCAAACAACTTGACAGCATTGACGGCAAAGAAAGACGGAAGCAACTGGTGAGCCACTATCGGTATCAAAGGATCCAGATGCGTTATTTCATCATATTGATTGAAAATTATAAAAACTAGGAAGACATTCTCTGAGTGATATGCTGGTTACAGAAAATTCTCTTCTCGCCAGTATAAAATGTTTACATACACCAGGTACAGTTTTCCAAACTAATTTCTTTATATATTCCAGTATCACCATTTACTTCGCTTGGGTGGCACCAAGCAGAGAGAGTTCCTCAATTGTGCTTTAAAGGAAGCCATGACTGACAGCCTAGTATGTCGGTTTACGTGGAAACAACAACAGGGGACGGAAAGTTTTGGCGACACCAAAGTTTCAAATATTCTATACCGTGAGTCTTTTCTTTTGATTGGTCACGTTATCATTATTAATAGAATGTCTTGGTATTTCGTAATCAGGTATATGTCATTCAGAGGAAGCCACAAAAAGAACCAGGAAAACAGAAATATTCAGAAATTATGAAAATGGTCTGTAAGACTGGGAAAGACCCTGTAATTTCAATAAAGTCGCTGGAATTCCTTTACAGACAGAATATTTTCTACTAATTCCAATATTTCTCTCATTGTTGTATTTTGCTGCAGACTTTTTTCATTTGAATATTCATGTTAATTCCAATTATTATTTGGTGTCTATATGCTTTCAGAATCTGTCTTTTTTGAAATAATGGTTCATGTCTTTCCAGAAGCAGCCAAAGATTGTCCACTCTTTCATGGTCCGGAGAACAAGGCTCAATTCAAAAGTGAGATGCAGGAAGTAATGCGCGCTACAAAACAAAGGTACCGAAATTCAACTAAGAAGTTGCTGGTCGACGAGTCAATCAGTGACACAGATGAAGACGAAATACACAAACAAATTAACGTGCTGGAAGAAAAAATTGCGGAACAGGGTCGTATCCTCGACAATGAGGACTCGGAACAATACGACGCAGATATTGAGGCGCAAATATAGGCTCTCTCTCTTTTTTTTCCTTTCTCATTCTCTGAACTTGTCCTATCCTCCAGACTCTAAGACTCTAATTATTCATTTTATATTCATTTTATATTAATTAATATACCTCAATGCTACAGCGGTTTAAAGGTCTGCGTACACTATGCCGCGGCGATGCGCGGCGCGACGCGGCACGGCGATGCGCGGCGACCGGTGCGAATCGTTACGAAGCGCTCGGAAGTTTTTGCATTGTGCGGACACTACAGCAATATATATATATTTTTTAAAATAATTAGAATCTCGAACGGAAGCCATTAGTGGAAAAATGTTGGGTCATTTTATTTACTTTCCCTCATACCATCGCGTCAGATTTAAAAAAATATATATATATTGCTGTATCCGCACAATCCAAAAACTTGCGAGCGCTTCGTAACGATTCGCACCGGTCGCCGCGCATCGCCGTGCCGCGCCGTGCCGCGCATCGCCGCGGCATAGTGTACGCAGACCTTAACTCCTCCATGGGTGCTGACGTAACATAATTCTTTAACGAATTCTTATATATCTTATATAATATCATTATATATGAACGTCGAAAGTTCAAACCGAAATTTCAATAATTTTTTTTTCTCCGATTTAAACAATTGAAATGTTTTTTTTTTCTTTTAAGAGTCAAACAATATCTATAAATATATCTATATATAAACTATATTTTCTATACAGAGTACTCTGTTGATACTGCAATATTCTTCGTGTGTATCGTTGCCAAAGTTATGGTACAGTAATGTTCATTAATGGGTTCGCGCGGTGGCTACCTTCTTTTTTCTGACTTTCGGAAACGAGACTCCATTCTAGTCGTATTTTATGTGCCGATGGCCGAAATTATAATAATATAATAATTATGATTCCTTATAAAAATAATATAATATTATTGTACTCGATTGTATCCGAAAAAGTCCGAAAAAAACAGTTAGCCACCGCGAACCCATTAATGAACATTACTGTACTAGTACTCCACTAGTCTATAATATTTTGAGCTTTTTCATGTACTCGAACTGGAGTTGCGAAAAAAAAAAAAAAAAATAAGACTTGAATGTATTTATAAATAATAGTTATTGAGTTTAAGGTGCTTCCCTACCCAATTCCACCAGACCTGAAAATTTGGGAAAAAAGGTGTTATTTAACGGAATATCTCTGCCTGGGTACCGAAATCAACGAAATAAACTTCGTCGCGCAATTCTATGTACGATTTCGAACACGTACGGCCAAAAAAATGTTTTTTTTTCGCGAAAATAGAGAAGATATCCATGTAAAACGTTGTCAAACGGCTTTGAAAACGTTTTACATGGATATCTTCTCTATTTTCGCGTTAAAAAAAAAAAAATTCTGGCCGTACGTGTTCGAAATCGTACATAGAATTGCGCGACGAAGTTTGTTTCATTGATTTCGGTACCCAGGCAGAGATATTCCGTTTAATAACACCTTTTTTCCCAATGTTTTCAGGTCTGGTGGAATTGCGTAGGGAAGCACCTTAAGTGAGCTACAAATTCATATTAATGTAAAAAATGTAAAAAGGATGGAAATCCAAAAATACAAAATATATCAATGAGCTGATTTTTATTTTAGACCCACTATAATTGAATTTTGAACAGTCAATACACTCGCACTATGTGATCGCATGGTGCCCGCACGCCGTGCGCTTGCACGACGTGCGACACATTTGTGCATCAATTGCGGACGCAGCTGTGTGCTCGGCTGCACGCACGTCATGTAGATAAATCCGCACGCCTGCTTCCACAATGCGCGCACCGTGCCAGCACAATTGTTATCTGGGTCGAGATGATAAAAAATTACCTATGCTCGAGACCGATCCTTGCAATTTTTAATCCAGAGTTACCAATATCGATTTATTCGGATGCCAGTATAACTGGTTTAGGAGCAGTTCTAAAACAGACCCAATTAAATGGAGACGAGAAACCCGTAGGTTACTTTTCAAAAAAATTAAATAAATCTCAAAAAAGAATAAAAGCCATTTTTCTGGAATGTTTAGCTATAAAAGAAAGCCTAAAATTCTGGCAACATTGGTTATTAGGAAATTGTTTCACTGTATATACAGATCATAAACCATTAGAAAAACTAAATGTTAAAAGTAGAACCGATGATGAATTAGGTGACATGACTCACTATTTGTCACAATATAATTGTACAATAAGATACTATCCAGGGAAAACAAATAAAGAAGCAGACTGTCTTAGCAGAAACCCAGTTTTTGAGCATTACGAGAACAATGATGATAACCTAAAAACGGTAAATATTATAAAACTAGAAGATATAAAAAGCGATCAAGCACAAAACCAACAAATAAGGGAAAATAAAAGTTTCACTATGGAAAACGGAGTCTACTATAAAAAAAGGAACAAGAGAAAACAAATAATATCAAGTGAAGGATATAGTAAAAAAATACTGAAGGAAGTTCATGAAGACTACTGCCACATAGGAATAAAACAAATGGAAACAAAGGTAAAAGCTTTTTACACGGCACCAAACATAGGGAAAAACATTGAAACGATATGCAAAAATTGTGAAGTTTGCTTAAAAAACAAAACAAGACTCAATAAAAAATACGGTCAAATGTCACAAATCGGCCCAGCCGAAAAACCCTTTCAAATAATGTCTTTGGATACGATCGGTGGATTCGGAGGTCAGAGATCTACTAAGAAATACCTACATTTATTAGTGGATCATTTCACAAGATTCGCATACATCCTATGTTCAAAAAACCAAACCGCTCAGGACTTGATAAAACTAATTGAGAAAGTTCCAAAAGACAATACGATTGAAACACTACTTTCAGACCAATATCCGGCTCTAAACTCGAACGAATTTAAAAACTATCTAGAAAATCGAAACATACAACTTATTTTCACAGCTGTAGATGCACCCTTCTCAAACGGTCTGAATGAGCGTCTGAATCAGACACTGGTAAACAGAATACGCTGTAAATTAAACGAAACAGAAAAGAAATCAGCATGGTCAAAAACAGCAGAAGAATGTACAAATAAATACAACGAGACAAATCACACGGTTACAGGATTTTCACCAAAATACCTCCTAAGTGAAGAATCCACGGACTTATTACCACCGGAATTAAAAGAAGAAAACAAATACATAAAGGATCTGGAACAAGATAGAAAAACAGCACTACTCAGAACGAAGAAATACCATGACTATAACAAATCTATATTTGACAAAAACAGAATACAACATACATTCGAAGAAGGAGATCTAGTTTATGTGGTTAATGGAAATAAATTAAACAGGAAGAAGATGGATGAAATCAGAACTGGTCCATTTAAAATAATAAAAAAAATGTCGGGCTCAATCTATAAAATAGACACCGGACATAAGAAGAGATCGCTTGGCCTGTACCATATCACAAAGCTCATCCCCATGTCTACTGATCTCTAATGAAATGCTAAATTTGCAACCCCAGTTATACAAATCAAGCATCTCGATGGGGGGGGGGGAGATGTAAGCTTTGTGTGTATGAGATATACGTTAGACGAGAATAGATGCCGATAGAGGTCGCCACGATAGGAAGAAGAAGGAAGACGACACGACGATAGATCTATTAAAAATATCAGAATATTAAAATATAAGAATATAAAAATATTAGTATACATAGAATACTATAGTAAGATTCCACGTATAGTAAGACCTCCCAAGGTAAACCTAAAGAGAAGCCAGGACATATAATTGTTGATTCTCTTTTTCTAGGTTAGTAACACGTGGTAAACCCCTTGTAAAAATTATAGCATAACTGAAAATAAAACTCTTTTTCTAGATGAATCAACGTTGTTCCGGTAGATAGAAAAAATCCCCATTATATATATATCTCTCTATATTATAAAGATATCTCGCCGCCACCGCCGCCGCCGCCGCCGTGTCAGTCGGCTCCACTCGGCTTTCTTCGGCTTTCTTCGGCTTTCCACCCCCCATCCCTGGACCCTTGGATCGAGTTATGTGAACCCCCCCCTGGCCCTTTCGCGCCTTGGGCCCTTGCCGCCGCCGCCGCCGCCGCCGTGTCAGTCGGCTCCACTCGGCTTTCTTCGGCTTTCTTCGGCTTTCCACCTCCCATCCCTGGACCCTTGGATCGAGTCATGTGAACCCCCCCCCTGGCCCTCTCGCGCCTTGGGCTCTTGCTTCGAGTCATGTGAACCCATGCCCTTCCCTCTTGCACTTTTGGCCTTTGGATCGAATCACGCGAACCCCTTCATGTGGTGCTATTACCCTCAATTCCCTGCGGTACTGGCACGGCAGACGCGAGGGGAGGTCATGGAAGCCATGTGAACCTCTTCTCCGATTAATTGCCGATAAAAAACAAGCTAATTAAAAAAAATAAGTAGACTTTCAATAAAACGCTTTTTAGTTGGAGAAAAGAAAAAAAATTCTATTATGATTACAAGCGTCACAATTCTTGTTTAAGTTTCCTCCCTACGCAATTCCACCAGACCTGAAAACATTGGGAAAAAAGGTGTTATTCAATGGAATATCTCTGCCTGGGCACCGGAATCAATGAAACAAACTACGTCGCGCAATTCTATGTGCGATTTCGAACATGTACGGCCAAAAAAATGTTTTCACCAGTTCAATTTTATCTCGAATTTTATTGTAAATTTGTTTAATGTGAACAAATGAAATGTAGTCACAAATTTCTGACGTCAATGAGATGGCATGTCATTTGTGACAAAATAGCTAGACTTTAATCAATTGGCGGTGCAAAAGATTCATATTGGATACAGAGAATAGGATCTTGCAGAACCGTGAGCAAATTTGACGGAATTTGGTCACACAATTTGGTGGAATTTGGCCCGTTGCCGCTTTGAGTGATTTTATCTAATTTATATCGTAGAAAATAACGAAACATTGCTGCTGTGCGCAATGATATATAGCTGCTGTGCGCTATAACATATGGATGCTTTGCGCCATAATATATGGATGCTTTGCACCATAATATATAAAGTAGACTAATATATAAAGGAACTACGTGCTACGAGAACTACAGAGCGGAGAAGCGAGCGAGTTCTTTTACATTTGTCAGAGCGTCAACACTACGCTACATAAAATAGAGAATAGGATTCGAACAGAATCAAAAAACTTCTTGCAGATTACTATGAATAAAGTTATTCAAAAAACTATCAAAGGTGACGGTAACTGTTTGTTTAGGTCATTCGCATACTTTTTATATAACGACGAGGAAAAACATAGATCGGTTAGATTACGAATCGTTGCGGATGTCGTGAATAATTGGTTATTGTGTGAGGCTTTTATAATAGGTGATTCATCTCACGATGAAAAAATTATAGACAAAAATCATTACAAATTATATATGTCAAAAAACAGTGTTTATGGTGGTGAAGTAGAAATTCAATCGTTCGTGAGTATATATAACGTTCATGTTTATGTTTACGTCAATAACTTCGAAATTCCAAGAGAATATGGATTAGCCCACGGTAATCATAAATTAATACTTTCATTATCTGGTGTTATGGATCGAGGTCACTATGATGTGATAGAATGTTTGAATTCAAATTTCTGGAATGAGTACAAAAGTTTTCGTAATAGTACGTATTATAACAAAAATAAAGATTTGATAAATGAAAATAGACAAATTAAAAATCTGACGATTGTGCAGATAATGAGTAAAAAAAATTTAGATAGAACAGAAAATATGAATACAGAACGTTTAGAGAAAAAAAGAAAAAAAGACAGGGTGGAAAATATGAATGAAGACCGTTTAAAAAAAAAAAGGAAAACGGATAATATTCAGTACATGACCGAAGACAGAAAAAAACGGAAGAGGGAAAAAGATATTGTGGAAAACATGAACGAAGACCGAATAAGAAATAAAAGAGAAAACGACATGGTGAGAAACATGGAAGAAGAAAGAATAAGAAAGAAAAGGGAAAAAGATATCGTAACAAATATGAACGTTGAAAGGATAAAAAAGAAGAGGGAAAAGGACGTTGTAATGAACATGAAAGAAGAACGAATAAAAAACAAAAGGGAAAAGGATGTTGTAATAAACATGAACGAAAAAAGACTAAGAAATAAAAGGGAAAGAGACATCGTCACAAACATGAACGATGAAAGAATACAAAATAAAAGGGAAAAAGATATGGTGAAAAACATGAAAGAAGAAAGGATGCGAAAAAAAAGGGAGAAAGGGGGAAAGGAGGAGGGAAGGGAGGGCGTTTTTCTGGTCGGTTGAATTTTCAAAAAAAAGCTGTTGCCATTACGGAAAAGTAAAATTATCACCTTTGAGCGAATACGATGAAAATTTGAAAAATTTAATATTACATGATAAAAAATTCAGAGAATTAATTCGATATTATAATAGTCGATTTTCGTTTGCCACTTTCAACGCAAATGTAATGAATGAATCAAAAAGAGGAGTATATAACTTAAAAATTCAAGGTCAAGTTTGTCATATCACCCCGAATAGTATTTATACAAAAAAAGGCGATAACCCTCACTGTGGACAAATTTATATTTACGACGATTATAAAGCAACCGAAGAAAGACTAAAGGAGAATAAAAATTTGTTAATACAACACATAACAACGATATCAAAAATACTAAACACGGTAAATCCATATGCAAAAAAATATAAAAATTTATTTGAATTAACAAAAAACAAATCAGTCCCAGAATATTACCTATATTTCGTACGAAACATTGTTAATTTGGATGAAAGACGTTATAATTCACCTACAACTGCAGAATGTGCGGCTTTAATTGTTTCGAAAAACGGTGAAATTCCGACTGATTTTGATTTATGTGTTTATCCAAAATATGTTTTAAAAGGAGGTAATGATTTTACATGTATGAGTAAATTATCTTTTCATGTCGACCCAATGATTTTTCCTATAATGTTTCCATATGGAGATTTAGGTTGGAGTCCATCGTTTAAACAAAATCAATATAGTAGCAAACGACTTACAGCTTTACAATATTATTGAAAGTTGAGGGCCTGTCTTTAGATGACGTAATCACTAAGGGTAGGGTAGCAGTAAGTAGGGAAAGGTCTGAAAATAATAAGAGATGTATGTAAGTGAGGATAATAACCATTATGCGACAGTTATCGTTTCCACACCACTTTGCAGTAGATAACTCGGCGCGTTTTTTTTTAAAGTGGTTTCCTCTGAAAGCCTAATCCACTATATATTTTTAACACATATACATATGATTACATAATATAAATACAAAAGATCAAAAATAAAAGATGATTAACACGTAAAAAATTATCACGTTATATTCCTAACATTCTGGAAACGCATAATAATTTTGCAAGAGGCATATAGGGGGGTCATCCAGGATTTTGATGTTTTCGAAAGTCTGCACGTGTAGGAAGAAGTGGTGGTCTAGAAAGACGTATTAAAAGCATAAAAAGAACATTTAATCAATAATAATGATTTCATTTTTTTTCGATATTGAGAATATTTTATATTTCCTCATTGAGTTAAAAACTTAGATGAAAGATTATTCACCGTTTTGTTGAACATCGCCTACAATTTCTATTCGTTGGCCAGCAGAGATTGGACTTAGATTGAAAACATTAGATAAGACAATTTCAATTTTGAATTGGCCGTCAGTTACTGTGCCAATGTATTCGTCGGTTCGAATTTTGGAAGGCTGAATAAATTCGTCTTTGACATATCCTCTAATTTCTGCAGGTTGAGGTTATTAAACAAGTTATTGGACAAGTTTTCGGAAAATGGTCGATCGAAAATAACGTTACTTATAATTCCAGTTTTGTGAGGAATGTCAGGAAAGTCAGAGAAATTAATTTTATCGAAGTTTTGGAGTACGTGGAATACTCCGAAACAACTTATTTTCGAAAAAGATTTTAATTGTAGTTCAAAGTTAACGTTGCCAAGGTTGTACAACGAAGCGGGAGTAGCGGTTGTGTTTTGAAGAAGGTAAATCTAAAAACGAAGGGTACAGAGTTAACAAGAAAAAAATGTCCACCAAAAATGATGTGATGCAGAAGAAAGATGTAAATACGATTTACCTGATTATGTTTAATTTCGTTTGATAATTGAGGGGCCTGATCGCCCCATTTGTAACAAGAGACTCTTTGGCCGTCATTATTATTCAGGACGAATTTAAATAAGTCCAATTCTGGTTTTTCTGCCTTATTTAGTGACGCGTTTTGCGTTTAATTTTACTACACTGAATAGAGTCGACGTATCCAACAATAGCTCTACATAGAAAAAGGAGAAATATATGAGACTTTACGTTAAAATAATAATAATATTAGTAAAATTATTGCTTACGCAAATTTATCTCCGATCTCAATGTTTTGAATATATTCCGTAGTCGAAAGCGAAGGAATATTGTCGTCAGTCTTAAATTTTTTTGATTTAGGTCGTTCGAGTGAGTGGCTTCTAGATGAGTTTGCACGACGAGGCATTTTGCAGGAATTTAAATTGAATTTAAATTGAATAAACTGAACAGGATAAAATAAATAAATGTATCAGTCACAAAAATTTATCCCAACAAAACAGGAACAATTGATTTTTCAAATGAATATAGTTACGGTTTACATTTTTTGTTTCTACATTTAATTTCGAGACATGTGATCGATATTCGATGAATTTTTGGAAATAACTATAGTTAATTAAGTTTTGCGATTTTATAAATTTATTAACGTTTAGGTAAATTGGATAATGGAACCAGTAGGACAAGGTTTGTGATATCAATTTATCTTAAATTACCGAACCGAACAACGGAAAAACATGCCATCACTAAAGATTGGTTAAATTATGATAATAGACGAACTAACAGAGGGATATATAGAAGAGTCATGGCCCGAATTGCCCGAGGTACAGCCAGCGGAGCTAGATACCGGGCTAGACACAGGCACAGTACCAATAGGGCCAAGTATGTGATATCAATGTGTATTTGATTATCCAACCGCACAGCGGAAAAACGTGACATCGCTAAATGTAGGTTGTATTATACGCGATAGATGAATTAACAGACGGAGAAATATACGACATGGAGAACCATGACATGGATGAGGAAATACAAGCCGAGCTGGAAGCAGAACATACGCGAAGAAATTCTTTTCAAAGAAATCCGCAGATCATTTGACTTCGACAAATGATACAAATTGAAATAGGGGGGGGTTGGCGCGCGAAGCGCGCAGGGGGGCGTAGCCCCCCTAGTATATATATATATGTGTAAAAGAAAGAAGTCAGCAGGATTAGGGTAAACCCGAAGTTCTAGGAACTATCCTGGTTGACTTCCCAAAAAGAAAAATATATACCGAAATCTTTAAAATCTACGCACGTAACAATGGGATGGGGGTGGTTCCGGGAGAGTGTGATCGATGTCGATCGCCAGCGATTAATGAGCGATTAATTCACGCGTCGATGGAACGGAGAATTTCGAGTCGTCGAGAAAACAGTTTGATTATTATGTCTCGGGGGTGGAATGTATGGGATGGGGGTGGTTCCGGGAGAGTGTGACCGATGTCAATCGCCAGCGATTAATGAGCGAATAATTTTCGCAGCGTTTCTACATCAAATTTGCGAATGAACTGAAAGTTATGTACGATTAGTGCCTGGGGTCGGAATATTAAGGGTTGGGGTGATTTCCGAGGGTGGAAACTTATGTCAATCGACAGCGATTAATAAGCGAATAAATCGTGCATTAAATATTTCTTTTCAACTATTCATTTTCGGCATTTTCACGATGTGCCAATGCCAGCCTAATATTAAGCTGGGTCTGCCACGTTTTTTTCGAAAACGGTAGTAGCGAAAAAAAAATTTTTTTCGCAATTAAAAAGCAATCAATTAGCGAGTAATTTTCGCATTTGTTTTTAATTGTTCTGCTGCATCGCCATTGCCAGCTTAACGGAGGTTCTCTTTAGCATATTCTATTTTATCTTGTTTCGACGGGTGGTAGCCAAGCTTGGTCACCATCGAGTTGACGACTAAATTGACCAATTTTCGCCGCCCCTGTGCGGTCAGCCCTTCTCTCGCCGCGTATTCGTCCAAGACTTCCTTTCCACCCGGTGAAGCTTCGAGTTCCTCTAATAAATTCTGATACAGACGGATCCCCAAAATGAAACGTAGTTCAATGCGGATAACGACATTAATTTTAACGAAATATCCTCGGAATAGTACTTTTCGATACCAGTGCGAAAGTGTTGATTCTCCGACGAGTGTGAAGTTTTTCGCCCGAGCGAAGCGAGGGTGACAATCACACGAGTCGAGAATCATCTTTCGCACGTGTATCGAACTTCATTTTTCAACAGAGCGCGTGTTAAGTTGAATTTTATGCACTTGAAGCGTGCGCAAAATGGTACTTTGCGCACGCCGTGTGGAAAATAATATTCCTTATTCGGATTGATGGAAATAGTCGAATCCGGTGATATGAATTTCAAATTAAATGGACAAAATATATAGGCCAAACGATTACGAGGGACTCATATTTCCTTTTCTTGGCAAAACTTGGGTTGCCAGATGCGCTGCTGAAGTTGCTGGTGAACGAACTCCCCGAAACCGAAACTGCATCCGCGAGTGACGTAGCATCTGTAATTTGTGACGAAGAATTTAGTCGTTATTAGTTCGTTTTCAGTGAAAGTAATAAGTCGCAACTTTTTGAACTGACTGCGTATATCCGGTTCTCGAAAATGAAGTTCTCAAAGAACTAACACGTCACTATCGTCACCGTATTGGGTTTCTTCCGCGTAAATAATTGGCATACTTCGAAATCGTATTGGCTTATGAAAACATAGACTAATCGAATCGTGTATGATTTGCAGGCGCGTATAAAATCATAGAAACTAGGGTCATTTAAATCTCGCTATACAATTGTTATTAGGATCTAGCGCGACTGAGGACAGGATTTTTATTCTATAGGTACGATATAGAGAAACATCACCTGAGGATGTGGCTGGCAGAGATACCACCTTGGGTGCTAAACGGAAGACGGTATCCGGAAAAAAGCTGAACAATGTCGGTTCAATAATTGCATCGTCCTCGTCACGTAGCACCAAATCTTCGATGGTATTATCGAAACCAAATGCTTCTTTAGCTGTAAATAATCCAACCGAGAGAAGGTGAAAAATATGTATCGGCTAAAATTCTAAGATTCGGATATGCGAATAGAGAAATTTAACTAAGAGCGATATAGAGTTCTTGGACCCAACGGTTCCTATAGAATGCCAATCGAACACTGGCTGACATTAAATTTGATGCTGCAGGCAACACCTGATGGAGGTTGAAAAAACGTATCTGTACACCTCACGGTGTCTTTAGTTAAAACAAATCCTCAGCCCAGTGTATATATAACACCTGATGGCGGTTAATGAATAAATACATGTCCAATGGTTTTCTCGTCCCGGTGTGAATATCGTAACACAAGGCACACCATCCGAGATTCGAATTCTATGATAGTAAGTATCGAATCATCTGTTTTTTATGAGGATGAAACCATAAATACGTGATAGTATGATGAACTTTTCCAAATTTTGAATACTTTTTTGTTTTCAGTTCCTTCCGTACGTTCCAATTTTGAATACGGATGTGGGTAAATAATTTGTTACAATTAGATAGCAAATGGTTGGGCGGTATACGCTGTTTGGACCAATCGGAGAACAGCGTTAAACGGAAAGTCGGCCGATACGCCTGTGATACAGTTGGATACGTTTCTAGAATAAGGGTCCTGGCATCGGGAAAAAATCGATAGCATATTATCATTCAATAACACTTACCTGCCGAAAAGAAATCCTGATAGTCTGAGGGAGGTCTACTACGAGCAGTCACCTTTAACCATTTGGTTTCACCAAAATAGCGTGCCTTGCGTAATTTAAACTCTTCGATTGGATGCTGCGCGGTTGTAGGGCAATTGTCAGCCACGCTTAATAATTCTTCCACGGTTGCAGTATCCATATTGAATAAAGAATTGGAAAAACTACTAATATTAAAATTAGAATCGGACATTGCTGCGTGCGATTCGCTGCTGTTACCGGGCTCCATCATAAACGACGACTGAATGCCGTGAACAATAAAACGATGCACGAACCGCTGCATTGGTGCAAGATTTAACTGGTAGCAACATGCACTCAAGAAGAACACCAAATCGGTGTAAAACAACACCGAATCGGTGTAAAACAACACCGAATCGGTGTAAAACAACACCAAATCGGTGTAAAAATAACACCGAATCGGTGTATATTAGAGAGCTTGACTTTACATGTCTAATGGCCGGTTTCAGCAACGAAGAATAACTTTATAGAATTAAACTAAATAATAACTCATAGAATTAAACTCTTATTCATTGAAAACAAAATACTATTTTACATGGTATTTGCGACTTTCACTCGACAAATAGAGTTATTCTATGAATAAGACGTTATTCGACGTTGGTGAAACCGGACATAAGCGGGGACTTATTAGTTTTATTCTCATCCTCGTAGGTGTACAATATAATACCTCGAGCGGATTGCATTCATATTCGACGCCAAATGTGGCCAAAAAATAACACAGATGAATGGTGTATTAAAGTCTCGCGCCCGCTATGTCGCAGCGAACCGTGGCGAAGGGAAGACAAACGTGGCTATCACCCGAAGAATCAACGAAGTATTCTTGTGATCATATTTTTTGGAAAAAAATGTATGGTAAGCCACTATTTTCTCCGGTTCACCGCGGTTCGCTTCGGCATAGTGCGTGCCGTTACACATTCAAAACCGCGTCAGCGGTGTCATCCTGGGGTAGAATATTCAATTGACCCATATCCTACGAATCGAGCAATTTACTTACACCGGGGATGGTGTAGTCTGAAGTACAAAGTCGAGCATATTAATTTTTACACACCGGATTGTACCGAATAATAACACCGAGGCGTGTTTTTTTGTAATGTTAACTCCTCGCAATCGCAGTTTCGAGGAATAGTCAAATAATGACAGCTTATAAGACACCCGAACTACTTCATTAACACCAGACAGTGTCTGTCACTACTGAGGGTCATGAATGGTGTTGATATTTGGAGAATGACACCATAAACTATTCCACCAAACCGGTGGAGTACTTTATACGGCTAAAAAGTGTTTTAATTGACACCGAAATTCCTGACAACAAACTCCAAGCCTATGTACACCGCTAATTTTTTACAGTGTATATTACTTTAGTCTTTGTTTATTACAGTTAAGGCAAAGCTTCCTTTTTGTATGATTGGTCGTTTGTAGACCTTTGCGAACATCTCTGATTTTTCTGTCCATCCTGCTGCCTTTCTAATGATCTCGACATTTAGTCCCTTGTTAGCTGCTGCCGATGTGCTCGCGTGTCTGGTGCTGTGCGCACTGAAGATTTCTGTATTTATTCCGCTTTCCTTGAGCGTTGTTTCTATCCAGCGACTAATGGTTTGTGAAGTTGCCGGTCCATGTGGTTTCTTTATGGTAAGTATTAATTCTTCGCATCCTTTACGTCGTATATTCTCCGTCTTTTTTATATATTGCACCAAAACCGAAGCTGCACACACCTCTGGGAGTTCTGGGCAAAAGGGGATTATCAACGTTGGTTGAACCCTGCCTCTAGCTGATGTTTTTAATCTGTCGCTGATGCGGATAGAGATTTGTGATTCTGACATCTGAATGTTATTGATTGTTATCTTTGACAGAGTCTGTACCCGCTGCGCTGTACAAATAGCCAATAATGTGACTAGCTTAAAGGTAAGTTTTACTAATGTAAGATCTTCGTTGGGAAAAAACTTTCCCAAGTGGTTTAGCACAACCTGTAGGTCCCATACCTGGGAATATTTAGGGGTTTGGGGTTTTAGCACACTGGCACCCCTAAAGAATCTCTTCACTCTGTCATCTTCCGCAATATTTTCTTGGGAGATTAATGATAACGCCGCTCGGTATGTGTTCAGTGTCGAGAAGGATTTTTCTGTATTGAACACTATCGTGAGGAAATGTAGCATGTGAGGAATTGTTGCACTAAACATAGATATATCATATCTTTTGCAATGCAGCCACCACTGCTTCCATGCAACCTCATATTGTCTTCGCGTTCCCTCCGTGATTGAAGATATCATAACGTCTATGGTTTACCTGAGCACTCCTTTTTGCCTAAATGCCTCGCTGATAATTTTCCTGCCACCAGGGAAAGTTGGTGCGCTAAAGGATGAGTCTCCCTGAAATTCGATGATAACAATTTTTTATCTGGGCTAGATTGTATCGGATCTCCCTGTAATAATTTTTTGAAAAGGGGAAACCAGGGCTGACTTGGCCAACAGGGTACAACAACCACACCCTCCGCTCTGTCTGTAATGATTTTTTGCAATACTCTTGGTATAATAACGAAAGGGGGAAAAGCGTAAAAGTTGAAATTTGTCCATTTTAAAGTAAACGCATCTATTTTCCAGGACTTTGGGTCTTTCTTCCATGACACGAATTTTTTACATTTGTTATTCTGGTAAGAAGCAAAAAGGTCTATTTCAAACGGTCCTAGTTCCCTATTTATTTTCTTAAAAGCCCTGTTCGTCAATTTCCACTCTGTTCCCGTCTGGAGTCGTCGTGACTCCTCATCTGCCTCTTTATTTTCAGCCGATTTTATATAAGTCGCAAAGAGACGTATGTTTTGTTGTTCGCACCATGTCCAAATGGCTTTACTTTCGTTGTGTAGTTCTGGGAATTGAATGCTACCCATTTTATTTATACACGCGATAGCTGTAGTGTTATCTATGTGTAATAAGATATCGCATTTTCTCAAGTTTTTTGCAAAACATTTTAGCCCTAAGTAAGCTGCTCTAATTTCTAGCTGATTTATATGTAAATTTTGTTCTGTCTTACTCCACTCCAGACACTAAACGCTTTACGGTTTTCATATCTTCCATCTTAAAGTGTGGGGGTATCATGAAGCTATTTAGCTTTTTTAGGTTAAGTATAAAACGCTTATCCCCGTTTGGCTTATCTACCAGGAAATATTTAGATACATATTGACCCTTCTGGGGTCGGCATTTTGAAATTACTTTGTCATTACAAAATTTTGTAACTATGGTTTTTAATGTCTGCTCATCTTTTACTGAAAACGAGGGTTCTCTTGGTGGTAGTGGTTGTCGAACCTTAAAAACAAATGGGATCTTATATCCACTGATTATGTTTAATATAACCGGATTTGTGGTTATCTTTGCCCACTGTGATGTGAAATATTGTAGCCTGCCCGCTGTGATATTTAACTTTTCGTTTAACGGCGATGGTGATTGTACCGAGGCTTGTGGGCCTCCTGTCGAGAGGATGCATAGTTGTGGGTCCTCTTCGACTGGCCCCTCCAGTTTAAAGAACTGGAACCTCTGGATGATTGAGGATAGGGCGGTTTTGCTGTCGAGCCCTTAAGATATGGTGTAAATGTTGAACTCTGTCGAGGTTGTTGTTTTTGTTTCACTATGGCTTTTGATGATTTTTCAATTGTCTCCGCTGTCTTTAGTGCTTCGTTGAAGTTTCCGCCAAACAATAGCGTGTCTATTTTACTATTGTCCGCTATTCGTTTTGCCACTGGGTTCAACACTGATAGTATGATTGCCCGCCTTGCCACTGACATTGAGTGGTGTAGGTCTGTCAGTAGTCTACCTGCATCGTTTAACAAAGTGATAAAGAAAACTGAATCTATGTTAACCGCAGTCTCACTATTATTTCCTCGGGCTTCTATAAATTTTGTTATTGCAATTCCAATTGCGCTTGGAGCTGCATTAAGCTTAGTCTGAGCAAGTACTTGGTAAAAATCCTTCTTTAAGGTTGTGGGGTTTACCGCAGATTTTACCTCTGGGTTGAGCGTCGGTGCCCTCAGCATTTGGCAGTTTAACGGAGTTGGGTACTTGTTCATTAACTCAACTCTGTTTTCTTTCCCCAGTCCGACGCTCAATGTTGCCTTCCATCGCTCTGTCAGTGCTGCATGAATCTCTGGCCCCAGAACACCGTCCGGTGACGAGATCTTTCCCAAGAGGTTTTCTATTTCATCATCCAGAGACAAATCTTTGGCCTCTGGTTCGGTAGCCGTATTGACTATATTATCGGTTTGCTTTGAGGTTGATTCCGATAATGGAAGAGCATCTTTGTCTCTTCCAGTCCGTGGACTTTTTTCTACATCGACGTCCGTAGCACGCCTTTTTCTGGGACAGTGAGCATCATTGTCTACACTTCCCGATGAGTCTGAACTCTGATCGTATTCTGGTGAGGTTTTTGAATCCCGCCCTCTGTGATGCCGCGATGAGCTGCTCGATGACGAATCCGTGTACCTCGCCTTTTTTCTTCCACGTGTTCTCCTAACCTCTGCCTCCAGACGCCGAATCATTGACAATAGATCAGTCTTGGAAGGTCTACTATTTGACCTTTTTCTTTTTCTCAGATGTCGATGGCCTTCTTCTGAAGAACTCATGACTAGTTTCTTGTTCTCTTTTTATTTTTATTATATTTTATTCTTATTTCGAAATTTTTTGTTGTACTCGAACCGCACAGAAAAACGTAATGACGTCTTGGTGGCAGCAAGGACCCAAGGAAGGCAGAGAGGGCGCCACAAGAAAAATTTTAAATCTTTTGGACAATTCTGTGTATAACTGTATTCGGAGCAATCATAGAAGCGTTACTACATTTTGATCTAGAGGACGAGACGGTGAAATATAATCCCGTTTAATAGACTGCTTGAATAAATTATTATTTACAATTTTTACTAAAACTAACTTAACCTAACTCTGCGCCTAACGCAATTAGTAATTTAAACAATAACAAAAAAAAATGCAGTGTGACTCGAACGCGAAATAAATAACGGCTCTCGGCTAAGCCTCGAGCTTCGTCTCTCCTCGCAGGAGAAAGAGAGAGCGACAGTGACCGACTATCTATCTTTGTCGCACTCAGGCACGACGAGCATCGACCCGATTAACTCTAGATCATATGATAGTTTGTAATTAAAATATGGACTCGAACTCTAAATATTCTGCCGTGGGACACTGGTGACGGCCTACCCTTCGGAGATCGGCTTAATTCGATTCTCAAAATTTTAAATAGCCTCGTGGCTGGACTGTGGCAAGACGGCAGATGGCCGTTGCCGAATTCGAATTAGTATGAGCGAGAATGGCTAACGCTTACCGTCTTCCAGCCACCGCAGGATAAGGATTTTCTCTCGACCAAAATCCATTCTTCAGTTATAGAGTTGCCCTCGGGGGTAGCCTATTTGCACACCAATCACACAACAACTCAATCTAAAGGCCCACGGGGCGTAAACGCAAAGAATTCTCCGGTAGTTCGCAAGACAAAGAAAAAGGTAACGCAGACGCAAATTAACACCCTAGTGTTTGGAACGCTAGTCTAACGCAGAGTGACTAGACCGCATGACGCCGGTACTCAGCGCCCTCATTATGCGCTGAAATATTGATTTTTGTATCGAGCGCAAGATCCTTTAATATGGCGACCTGTCGTCGCTACGCGCGTAATTCGAAGTTCGTCACGATGTTAGAGGCTCGTCGCATGGGAGGAGCACGGGTTGCAGGCTCTTCTTGGTGGCGGGAATCTCTTCCACCACCGATATCCCGCGTTGTAGAGTGCCCTCAGCACTCCCCCGTGTCCTCTCGGTCTCATCGTTGGAGGTAGCGTGGCCACTACTATCCTCCGGAGCTTTTTAGGTGGCGTT
This sequence comes from Tenthredo notha, assembly GCA_914767705.2. Lineage (NCBI taxonomy): Eukaryota > Metazoa > Arthropoda > Insecta > Hymenoptera > Tenthredinidae > Tenthredo > Tenthredo notha. Next base: position 9,400,517 of record OU611914.1, on the reverse strand, counting down.
CGTTGGAAAGGACCTCAACCGTCGATTTTGGGCGTCGTGCGTCCGTCGAGTGCCGTATCGGTCTGAGTAACAAGCCGTCGGATGAGCCTCGACTCCCACATGTCAGAGAAAAGTAGTAAAACAAACAAAAGAATAAATAATATGATCTATAGTTTTTAGTCGGTCACGGTCGCCTCTCGGAATTACCATCGGGCCTCGGGGTCACTCTACTCATTTATTCGTAATCATACATTCCGCTAAGGTCGTTCAAGGGGTAAGGAGTTTGCCGTAACATGCAATGTTACAGTACTTAAATTCATTTAAATTTGTGAGATCTTCGTCACCTTCATATTAGGTTATAAATAATATAATTATTAAAATAATTATTGAAATAAGTAGGTCTACTACTCAAGACCACCAGTTATGGTCATAATATTAAACTTGTGATGAAGAAAGTATAATCTAAAAACTTAATATTAAGCTTCTATATAGCACAGCTCTTAGTTCTTTGGATGAAATATAAAAAAGTAATTAAGTTACAAACAAAACAAAATGAAATGAACCACTGCAAAATTGCTGAGTTTTATCCCCTGCAAATTCTAGATTATAAAGAAGTAGGATGTGTAAATTTTAGTAAATAAAGTGTAATAAGATAAATCAAAATTCTCTCCTCTACTTCGACTCTTTAGCTGCATTTTCATTTTTTTTTTTTCTGAGCCTTCAGCTCGACTATTTTCTGCGACATAGCCTTTTTGATCTTTTCTTTCCTGGAATTCTCACAATCCCACTTTTTTTCTTCTGCAATACGGATTGAGAAATCTGTAATTAGAGTGCATATGTCCAGTTAAAATAAATAATGTTTGGAGACATAGTTTCATCGAAGAAAATTTTTGTACACAATAAAAATTGAATTAATCAACAATTAATATCTCAAATTTTCAAAATTGCCGAAGCAAATCAATTTTTCAATTTAGAGAATTCTTGTTGAATTCCTGCTGACAAATTGTTTTTTTTTTTTTTTAACAAAAATGTCAAACAAATTATAGTAACACAGCTGTCCACGAGTTTACGGGGTTTCACAGGCAAGGTTGCAAGATCTACCGATTTCCAAAGTAATAATTTTCAAAATCAATTAGCAAATAATTATGAATCACACACCTATAATTGTATGTTTTGCTCGATCATGCATACGAATAACTTTTTGTTCTTGACGAGTCTTGCCCTGAGCTCGCGGTGACTGACCTGTCACTGTGCAATTTACAAGGATTTCCGGTTTGAAAACCCCAGAAAGTAGTTTCCGAGCTACGTGGGTTGCTGCAGATGATTCTCCCAGTGCCATGCGATATACTTTTTTTCTACAGTATATGTTATCTTATAATCTTGCAGATGTACCATCTAATTAAATCACATACAAACAATAAGTCAATAGTACTAGAAATGACTGATTCGTTAATTTGCTTACTATAATTACATACTTCTATATTCAATTAATTCCGCTGTTTATTCACTGATATGGGAGGTAATCGCCCTTTATCAGTAATTATAACATTATAACTTAGACTAGCAAATTCAATCCTATACAAAATTATTCCCAAATGGAAGACGTATACAGTGTGTAACTCTTGAGAAAAAGAATAGTAGCTATATTTCACCGCTGGTGGATTTTGATCAACACGATTTTTCATTTTTAGATTTACTAAAGAAGGTTTAATCAGAAATTCTCTCCTATAAAATTGAGTTATAAAAGTATGTGTACTGAAAACAAATTTCAATCCTCTACGATGAAAGTGGATGCGCAAGGTACGTGTGATAGCGAAATGCAGGAATTCTTCTGCGTAAGGTTCCTTGCACATACACTCTCATCGCAAATTGAAATTTTTTTTAGTACACGAACTCCCATAATCTACACTTTGTAGAAAGGAATTTTCAACTAGACCTCTTCTTGTAATCTGAAGTTAAGGGCGTTGACTAGGCCTCGCCGAGCGCGCGTAAATAGACTCTCGGCATTTACCTTCTCATTTCCTCATTTTTCAAGATAACGGAGTTTTCGATAAAAATTCTTACAGATAAATGATGTATCCGTGTCATGGCTTTGGCCGAATTTGTGATTTCACTTTAAGCTTTGCAAAAAATAATCTTGAAAGTAAGCCATCTTCGCGCTGATGTACAACGAGTAACGATTTTTTTTTAAATATTCGGCGAAAGCCATAACATAGCTACATCCTTTACCTTCGAATCAAGATCATGATCGATACTATCGGATCAATGACTGAGGAGTAATCAGGAAAATCCTGAAGCATTGAAATGACGATTTTTGGCGCAAAAATTCGGCAATTTCTAGCGTAGCCGCGTTGGGTGGTAGCAACACGAACTACAGGCATCGTAGGGGTAAATACAGACTTCTCCTTTTGCGAATTTAAATCTTCTGACTCGCATAATTGTGGGTGCTACAGTTTTTCGATTTACTTCGTGTTTTTCAATTATAAAGTTCTAGTTTTTTAGTGCCAATATGGTTAAAGCGAGAAAGTGTCTTTCATTGTTGGCGAAGAAGAAGAAAAGACCCGGAGTTCATAATTTGACTGAATATCGAGAAAAAATGAGGTAAATTAATCGAATTACATACGATTGGAGTAGAGTCCTCAGAGTTTAAAATCAAATAGCTTGAGTACGAAACATCGGAGAAGTCTGATATAAATAGTACTTGAAAGAGCAGACGGTTCTGTTCAGAATGACAGAATAATATAATTTTTAGGTATTCGATGTAGGTCATAAATAATAATTTCGAAATGTTCGAAATTTTGAAAAAAAAAAATTAAAATTCTATTTTCAATTATTTCATCGCGTTTTATCGGACTTACAAAAGAAACAAGTGATTGGTTGACAAAATTTCATTTATTCTTCGAATTAAACTTTCCGAATTTCGGGCCCCCTGTTAATGTTGAAATTAAGAGCTAAAATTTTAGGGAGAGTTTTTTCAATTTATTTGCAAGGTATCCAGGGGGCGTCCCGAATTTTTCTCGAAATTCATCGAAATAAGAACCACCCTAATATACAGGATGATTCAAAATTCGTTACGAATATTTTGAGGGGTTGATCCTTGTCAAAATTGGGATCGAAAGTTCTTCACCCATACCTCTGAAAAATGATTTTTTTCTTCGGAACCTTCTATACATTTTTGCAACATCTTCCACTAAATAAAAAACTTTCACCCAGAAATCTCCGTAATATTGAATAAAAAAAACTCATTGGAATTAATAAAATTAACAAATGCTGTGAAAAAAAAATTGAGAATAAAAGTTGTTGGTCGGAAAAAAAATTTCAAAGGAAAAAAATCATTTTTGAAAAAATGGCTCAGGAACTTTTGATCCCAATTTTGACAAGGATTAACCCTTCAAGAGATTTGTCACGAATTCTGAATCACCCTGTATATATTCGTATAATTTTGAACTGGGAGTAGGGAGCCTAGCGTCCTCAGCCTACCCCCACCACAGTAGCAGCTATGATGCTCTGTCTTTCTTGTTCGTCTACTGTCTCGCTCGACACAGTTCACGCGGGAAGCGGAGTAGCCCGCGCTTTTCAGCTAGTCAACGCCCTTAAATAAATAAATTCGTCGCAGACAGTTTTCGATAGGTAGCTAGTGGTCCCAGATCCTCGGTTTGCATATCCTTCAATATGCTTGGCTAAAAACGGATCGAACTCTGCTATTAATTCAAGTAGCATTACGTAGTTCCCGCTGTGCGGGTTACCAAATATTTCATTGCTTCCTCTGAAAGCGAGACCTCTTGAAGCCAATCCTTTTATTACAGCAACAACTCTCTTCAAAATGTTCTTCCAGTAAGCAATTTCGTCGTTCATTTGGGCAGTAAGTGGAGATTGAATACAACCGTGAATCAAACCTCTAGCTCCTAAAGCGAGAATACAGGACTTATGATTCGGAGAGTTCTCATGTTGAGCTACTCGAACTTCGGCATTCTTCCAATCATTAAAACCTTGCTGGTCAAATTGCGTCTTGTTTTCGATAAATCCGAATGCCAAACAAGGTCCGCAGAATACGGAGCCTTTGCTTTCCGAATAGACAAGCCAATTCCTTTCTTTTACTTCATTATTCTTCATTTTTCTGGTGAACAGATTTTTTTGTAAATAACGGCGATGATCGGAGTACATTCTCCCACTATTTGTGAAATCACAGGACTTATTTTGTTCAAAACCATTTCTTGCAATAATGTCTCTCATTGTATCGTTTATTTCCCACAAGGCTGGATCTTTGTTCAGTTTTGTGGTTGATTGAATTTCAGTAGCTTTCGCGACTTGAGATACTTCTTCACTGCCTGACATCAAATGACTGCCACTTGTTGAAGGTATTTCCTTGTCAAAATCAGGAGGACGAGCAGGTTTTACTAAACACGACTGATCTGACTGATTGAGCTGATGCAGACTCGTCAGCTCAATCGGAGTATCTTGTCCATATACCGCGAGGACCAGGTGAAAGAGAATGGTCCGTCCGCCCAGACGGCTTATATTTCGTATTTTCATGGGGATAGCCACTCGTTGCTCGGAAAAAATCCCTAGGCTGATTTTGACGCGCGGTCGATGCAAATCGGCGGCCATTGTTGATACAACGGCTGACTGTCAATACATCGCGGAAGCTAAACATGTGTGGTTATGTTCGTTTATTTGAAGCAAATGATTGATAAAGTGAATAAAGCCTATGTGAATAAGCTACGAATATTTATCAAAAATCGATTAATCCGTTTTAAATAATATCTTAATGCAATCAACGAATTAACCTAAGCTATAACTGGAAATTAATCAGCATCGAAGAGTGCATCGAGAAGAACCAATTTGAATGAAATTATTAATCGTATCTTGGTGTTGAAACTTCAATAAATTGAACTAGGTAAGTGAGACAAACTTTATTGAAGCTTACTAAAAGTTTATCCAATGGATAACAAGGATAATTGTCATGTTGTAATAAATTAGTCCTCGTTACAGTCACTAGCGCAGTTTAAACCGCGACGTCTCCGAGTCTTCGAGAAATGCACGAATCCTAGACTGGACATCATGCCTGCGCCTGTAATTTCAAGGTAAAAATTATCACACATTCATTGCACCATATTGTATTTATAACAAGCTCAACTAACCCTAAACATCACCATTCAAGGATGATTACGAACTGCTGTCATGTAGTCGTTACGACAGGCTATTGCCGGAGAGCCACAAACAGCTGCCAATTCCTTTGACAAAAAATAAGTGCTGTTTAATGGAATTAAGTTATTGAAAAACATGGATGTTGAAAAGTACGTCCCAGTCACACTAAACAGGTCGTCGGATGAGTTATAATTGACAACAAGCGATGCAACATGTAGCAGGCCGCACATGCTTGTATGCTTTTAATCTGTTACCTTCGCGTTTGGGCACTCAAGTTTTTAAAAATAAGGGTAAATAAATTTGACTTCCCGTGACGAAACCGTCTGCACTCTGGAGCTTTATCAAAGCCCACACCGCTTCCAAGGCTTCTTGTACCAACGTAGATGGAGCTACCAAACATGTTCCGCACCCTCACTGATCATCGAGTTGTCCACGACGATTGACCTCAAAGTGTCCGCCCTGCATCCTGATACAGTCGCCTAAGCGATTGTAGAACCCTTCGGTTATGTTTACGAGCATCTCAGGACTCATGTCCGCGAAGATATTATAAATACAATATGGTGCAATGAATGTGTGATAATTTTTACCTTGAAATTACAGGCGCGGGCATGATGTCCAGTCTAGGATTCGTGCATTTCTCGAAGACTCGAAGACGTCGCGGTTTAAACTGCGCTAGTGACTGTAACGAGGACTAATTTATTACAACATGACAATTATCCTTGTTATTCATTGAATAAACTTTTAGTAAGCTTCAATAAAGTTTGTCTCACTTACCTAGTTCAATTTATTGAAGTTTCAACACCAAGATACGATTAATAATTTCATTCAAATTGGTTCTTCTCGATGAACTCTTCGATGCTGATTAATTTCCAGTTATAGCTTAGGTTAATTCGTTGATTGCATCAAGATATTATTTAAAACGGATTAATCGATTTTTGATAAATATTCGTAGCTTATTCACATAGGTTTTATTCACTTTATCAATCATTTGCTTCAAATAAACGAACATAACCGCAAATGTCAAGAATCCGCGATGTATTGACAGTCAGCCGGCGTCTATCAACAATGGCTGCCGAGTTGCATCGACCGCGCGCTGAAATCAACCTAGGGATTTTCAGTGCAACGAGTGGCTATCCCCATGAAAATACGAAATATTAGTTGCCTGCGCCTATGGTCCATTCTCTTTCACCTGGTCCTCGCGGTAGATCTTCCTTACTTATAGTCCCCGAGCTCTCTTGCGCAATACTTAATGCCTCGTTGCTGTTTTCAATTTTAAAAAAACTTTCTATTTTCCTGGTCTTCTGAAGAGCATGTTGTTGTTCATCATTCTTTGCTTTGGCTTTTTTTCTGTACTCAGCACCGCTAAGTTTCTTCCTTCCGTCACTCATTTTCCATCAGTTAATGAACACGAAATATTTTAATAAATCTGGAGAAAAGAAAAAAAGAAAACACTGGCCTCAAAAGCTTCGGGCTAGATGACGCTATCATCTCAATAAAGGTCATTCATTGTCATTGACATCTCTCAATTATAATGCTTTCGAAACGTATGTCATCGTAATAGTATTTTTTATTATTGTGTTAGCAATCACTCACCTCTGTCAACAGAAATTGAAGCACAATCAGATCATCACCCATTTCCTTCAGAAATACACAACAGAGTGACAGACTCCGTTAAACGGGGTTGCGAAGATAGAAAATGAGAAAACAAATGAACATATTGCGTGGCGACTGGCCGCACTGCTGGCCGGCGCGGACGATGCGGTGTGTGCGTACGTTTGTGCGGGCGGGCCTGCAACCCGCCGCCACACAGTGGATATTTAACTTTTTAAAACCTGGTTAGGGTTGTCATAGCAATTATGACGCATATATTGAATAATTTTCCGTTTATAAAATTGGAAAAGACAATGTAAGGCGCCTTTAAATTTAAAATAGCAATGTCACATTTGCGGAAATATTTAACTTCTCAAGAGTAACAACCCTGAGCGCGGAAATTTTTTCAAAAAATGGAAAACGATATATCTCTGTTATTCCTCCTTTTTGGAAAACGCTGAAAATGATGTACATGGAGAGAATTTTTCTAAGAGAGATTACCATACTTGCTGGTAACTCAGGTATATACTAGACATTGCGCGAAATTTGATACAAAGTATAGGAAAAAGTAGAAGAAAAATCGTTGACATACCATTAAAAATATTACTGTTTTCAATACTTGGTGAGACCTTTTCCTATATTTGTATCAAATTTCGTGCAATGTCTAGTATATACCTGAGTCACCAGCAAGTATGGTAATCTTTCCTAGAAAAATTCTCTCCGTGTATGTAGGACGAAGTTATATGCCTATACCTTTCCGCGTTTATAACTTATCCTAATACGGCCGCATACCAGGGTAAGGGAAAAAAAAAATCGTCCTCTGAAATCGGCCGCCCCTAGTCCGCTGCCGCCCCTAGGCCGCGGCCTATACGGCCTATTGGCAAATCCAGGACTGCTGTGAGTCAACCAGCCAAATACAAAATAAGACTGCAGGGAGTCGTGTTCTATCAATCGATGTATTTTAGATGCCAGATTTGATGAATAAACAATATGAAAAACAGTCGGAAAAATATGGTTCGCAAAATCCGATAAAGTCATATCAATTCAACGCGAGACCCTGATGAACCCGCAGGACATCAATCCGTCCTAAAAAATATCCTGCGGACGCCCTGGCGTCCTGAAAATTGTCTCGCGGACGTCCTGTGTTACAGGCTGACTAATGGTCTACTCTATGATAGAATAACCCAAAGATCTGACCTAAGTCCGATATTAGTATTCTAAAATAAGAGAACTGTCCGGTAGTTCAGTATCAACGTGTACCTCCTTTATGTCCACGTGGACGGGATTTCGGGAGGTTCTAAGGCAAAGGTTAACTATCAGAAACGTGCGAGTGAATCTAGTATATATGTGTTAGTCTTACCTTCTAGTCCAACTCAATGATCTCGACGATTTTGGGCGTAGAGGGTCTTGGGTTGTGGTGAGAGTCAGCTGTCGTGAAGATACGCCTTGTAAAGGTGGTCTCTATGGTGCTGACGATGCACCTAGCACCTTGATAGTCAACGGTATGTTGTACTAGGGTCTGTGGCCGCTCCTCTGAATACTCGTTGAATGGGCCCCCTGGAAGCTCCGCTTCCGCAGGTGGTTGCTCACTTTGAATTAAAGCGTTTTTATCGCGAATTTCACTATCGCTTGGATTAATTATAGTGTCTTTGCTGTCCTCGTCTTGGAGGGTTACGGATGAGTAATATTCAGAAATATAGCCCGGTAACCACTCCGGAGCCTGATTATCTTTATTTAATTCGTTAATTGATTCGAGGAGTTTATCGTGGCGGGCTTTAGCCTTCGCTATACGAGCGTTAGCTCGCTTCCCTGATCTACGTTTGAACTTCTTTTTATTCACCACAGCCCCATTCATCTATGAGGAAAGGACTTGTGGTTAAAACGTTGGCTGGATATATAATCGTCGCCCTAACGTTTTGTGTGAGATAGGATAGAATAGGGTTATACAAGCTTGGGACACTTGTTCCCTGGCCTAAGTATAACGTATTTAGAAATCGGAAACAAGCTTGGATTTCTCCTGGCCTAAGCAACCGAAGTCTGAATGTGATGTGATTATATTGGCTGGGATAAACCTCGCCCTGATATAATCGTGTAAGTCTTTATACTGGCTTGGTGACCTAAGTACCTCGCCCTAGTATAAAGTGCGTGTGTGTGTGTGTGTTGAGGGTGTATGCTTGAGTTTGAGTAAGGTGGATGAATGTAGTTGTGGTTAATAATTGTCTTACCTTGATTTTTTAGGAAAATGTGAACTTGGTTGATTTCAATTTTAGTGTTATTTTATTGTAAATGAGATTTGAGTAATTTATGTAAATTGACAGTTTATGATTATTCTAAAAAGCGCCAAGACCACTTGCGCGTCTTACTTATAAGAATCAAAAACTAAGTTGAGATTTAAGTGTGAATTTGAAGTTAAGCTGTGCTAATTTAAACACGTTAATTTGGATTCAAAAGCGCGGCTTTAACTGCTCGTGAGCTAAGTGTATGTTTGACTTGAAAAACTCTATTGAGGAAGAGGCATTAGTGGTCTTGGCTTATAAAGGGTAGTTATTATAGGTGGTGGGAGTTTTGTTGCCTTTTGGGTGCATACCAATCCCACAGTGGCCCGGCGACCATGATGTCTTAATTGCACGTGGTGTTTACGGGATAAGTTTCGGCAGTTTGTTTGTGAACTGATATCTTGAGTTTAAGTTTCGTCCGGATGCTTTTGCTAGTGAGAGTTGATAGCTCGAGTAGATATCAGATACCCCGCAAAAACATTTTCAATGTGGAAAGTACCGCCAAGTACAAAAATGATCCCACTAGAAAAACATAGAAAAACCTATCGCCAGTCTTTGTCGTGAAATCAGGAAAAATGCCAAGCACTACGCCCTTCCCGCAAGTATATACGTCGAAAGTCGGACCTCGCTAATTCGTGTAGTGATATCGAAAAATCATTTCAAGAGCTACATACTTGGCGGGCACATTCCTTTCTTCCACTTTTTCACAATCTGCTTGTTTTCTACTGCATACTCCATCTAGTTTTGCCAGGGTAGACGATGTACCTACTAAGGTCGAAATTGTTTGTAGACAGTATGTCAATTGAAGAATTCACAATTAGATGCAAATTTGAAATGTTCTTGGGTTAGCGGTAATATATTACTTAAGATCAGGATCGTCTACGTCGAAATGAATGACATTCGCTTTGGTTCAATGCAGTTATTATTTCTCTGTATCAGAATTTACTGACCCAGTAAACCAAAATGAATTGGGGAATTCTCTTTTTGAAGATTTCGGGCACCGAAATTCCCCAATTCATTTCGGTTCACTGGAAAGATTGTGTCTGCAATTGATATCTAATTATTTCCTACTGTTTGATCCTTATAAGTACAATACTGGAAGTCAGTTTTGTAAATATCTTGATGAATAATTGTGCACTCGCACCAGGCCTTGAATAATTGAAATTGGTGATTGATAAATATCGTCATTATTGATTCAAAGCAAGTGTTATCTTGAAAATCTGGAAAAGTATCTAATTTCATTCAGCACGACAAAATTATTGCGTTGATACATGATATTTGTAGCTGAAAGTTCTATCTATTCAAACGGAGAGCGAAGTTCAACAATTACTTAGATATTTGAGGTGGTAATAGTTATTGTCCCACCCTGTATATCACAAATCGGATTATTTGAATCAGTTGAATTTGTGTACGAAATTTCGTGGGATTGATAACCGTAACCTATAAGTGTGATGCACAGCTCCATTTGCGTCTATTGTATACCTTTGTAAAAGGGAATATTAAAGTTCGAAAACCTCAATGTTGTCGATAGACTCAGAGCTATTACAATAGAGAATAGAACGTGGGATAATTATGAAATGCATAATTCTTGCATTTGTTCATGCAATTATACATTGTATACAGGGTGATTCACTTTTCGCGCACCACCGTACATGGGTAGTCTTCATGAAAATCTGAGACTGATTTTTCCTTAAAAAAAAGTCGTGGGACTAATAGTTATCGAGCTACGGAAGATATGAGTTGACCAATCACAGAACTTATGAGTGACACAGACAGGGCTGACCATTGGTGTAAGTTGAGCGGTTCCTGTCTATGTGAATTATAAGCTCTGCGATTGGTCAACTGAGATCTTCCGTAGCTCGAAAACTATTAGTTTCACGACTTTCTGGTAAAAGAAAATCAGTCTTCGATTTTTATGGAGATTCTATCCTAATTCAGTGGTGCACTCAGAGTGAATCACCCTGCATAATCATTCGTAGTCATTAGTGGAAACTGACTTAAACATTTTCACACTTTTTTTTTATCATAATAGGTGGATTGACGTATAAAGTAGAGTGGAAGAAAGGAATGTGCCCGCCAAGTATGTAGCTCTTGAAATGATTTTTCGATATCACTACACGAATTAGCGAGGTCCGACTTTCGACGTATATACTTGCGGGAAGGGCGTAGTGCTTGGCATTTTTCCTGATTTCACGACAAAGACTGGCGATAGGTTTTTCTATGTTTTTCTAGTGGGATCATTTTTGTACTTGGCGGTACTTTCTACATTGAAAATGTTTTTGCGGGGTATTTCATTCTTTTTTGTAAGTTTTATATACTTACATTACACAGATACGTATCTAATATTAGTTTCATCTTTTTAAGAACAGAATCTACTTAAGGTACTTCCCTACCCAATTCCACCAGACCTGAAAATTTGAGAGAAAAGGTGTTATTAAACGGAATATCTCTGCCTGGGTACCGAAATCAACGAAACAAACTTCGTCGCGCTATTTTATGTACGATTTCGAACACGTACGGCAAAAAAAATGTTTTTTTTTACGCAAAAATAAAGAAGATATCCATGTAAAACGGCTTTGAAAACGTTTTACATGGATATCTTCTCTATTTTCGCGTTAAAAAAAAAAATTTCTGGCCGTACGTGTTCGAAATCGTACATAGAATTGCGCGACGAAGTTTGTTTCATTGATTTCGGTGCCGAGGCAGAGATATTCCGTTTAATAACACCTTTTTTCTCAATGTTTTCAGGTCTGGTGGAATTGCGTAGGGAAGCACCTTAACTGAAAACCTTTGCATCTCGCTCATGATCAAAATTATTCTTGAATCACATCGAAGTGCACTTCAAAACAAAGAAAATCACACGTTTAGCTAGAACTTATGCAACATTCAATGATAAAAATATATTGAACTGCTGAATGCTCCTCGCATCTCAATTTTAGTCGCATCATATTCACCTTTGTCTGAGGTTTTCAGCACACTGAGGTGAAGAAAGATAGGGATCAGATCAGAATTTTCAAAATATATGGTGTAAGATAATTCGAAAGGTGATGTTATGAAACTTTCTGATCAAGGCATCTCAGATTTCCTGTCTCTTCTGCTGTGGCATCGTGAACCGTGGATCTCTTTTGGCCACGCATTCCCATTCCCAGATTCACCGTAACATAAACGAAAATTTAAACAGTGGATAGTTTAATAATTTGTAGTTCAGTCCTTCTTTTTTTTCAAGGTTTCACGTTGCGCATCCGACTATTTAGTTACACGTAGAAGCGTGTTTCATCGTGCTGTGTTCTGCAACTTGCTGACTTTCTGCGCAGGCTAAAGAATCTTGGTGCTGATCTTTAATACTCATTGGTCCCTGGCTGTTGCTTCAAAATTTCTCCATGTGTGCACCCAGTCAATAGCTTGTAACTGGCTAGTCTCTCATGAAAGCGTATTAGTTTCTCATTTATTAGAAACATTTGAGCTGGCAACTGATAATATTGTAGCTTAGCGGTAGTGGCTTTCTTTCATTTGGGGACATTTGTAATGTTCCACATGATAGCTGCATTACAGAAGTTGTCCTTAGAACAAGAAAAGAACGTTCACGAATAAATTTTATATATTTCGAGCGCTTCAGCTTGTTATTGCATTTCGGAGTCCTGCGATTCCCATACATTGGGCCATGTAGTTCATACTTTGACTTTGCATTGTATGAAACTTATATTTCATGATATTTCTAATAGTTTGATAAGATTCTAGAAATTTACTATGGGGTGAAGAATTTTTTTTGTTAGTTTTATTCATAAAATCAGCTGCCTGTGAACTGAAAAAAATCAGGGGCTTGAATATATCTCACAAGGTAGAGACAGGCCCTCGGTACCTGTTACATTTATTTTTTAAACTGCAATCTACGATGATAGCTGTGCAGGTGGAACAAATTATAGCTATGAAGTTATCGTAAGCGTGAAGTTAGAATAAATGGAGTATCTAGGCGTTAAGCTCGATCGACATTTTCATGAGATGAAACAAACGCATCGATATGGTCATTACTGAATGTAGTATATCTGTCGGTGAGTTTCATTGAGCTAACAAGGGTTCTGAATCTGAAACAGCCCCTATTACCAGGCACTTATTTGTGCAGCCTCAAATTATATAGAATCTCAGCAAAGAAGTGCATTCGGTATTACGCTATATCCCTTAAGAGGTTTTCAAATAAGAAGCTTATGGAAAGTCATTACGCCAGAGCCAGTTCCGAATTTGATCACGATTCGACAGAATATTACCTGACGTCAATAATGTATGTGTATCAAGATCTAATTCCAGAGTATGTGGAGATCATGATACAATAAGGAGAGTAAAGAGCAAGACAGAAATGGAAAAGGGCGCAGAGGCTAGCAGGAAAACAAAGAAGAAACGAGAATGGCATATAGCGAACCGTCTAATAGCAAACCGGGTGGAGTAAGAAAACCACATAAAAAAAACTACGAAAAATTACAATGTTACTGAACTGTGTATTTATTGATTTTCTACGGGGTCAAATCATAGGAAGATTAGCGCTAGAATAAGCAAGTTGGCTCAGTAGGTGGGTCCAGCGTTGCGGTTGAATGAATGAAAAATGGAATTGATAATGATGATGATGATGAGGATGAGGATGAGGATGATAATGAGAATAAAAATAAAAATAAAAATAAAAATAAAAATAATAATAATAATAATAATAATAATAACAATAATAATAATAATAATAATAATAATAATAATAATAATAATAATAATAATAATAATAATAATAATAATAATAATAATAATAATAATAATAATATATAATATATAATAATAATAATAATAATATAATAATAATATAACAATAATAATATAATAATATATTTATATATCGTTTTAATAATTGAATCGAAACTCGTGACGTCATTCATCATCTCGTAGATTGATTAGGGTCAATCTTCTCGCTGCGTCATACGATTCATGCCAAAATCAATAGGGGTCGAGATTCCGATGGAGAGAATCTCCCTCTCAAATCTCAAGTCGATCGGTACAGCCGTTCGATAAATACCGTGATCCCAAGAAAGGGTCTGCGAAAAAACTGTCCGGAGAAGAAGAAGAAGAAGAAGAAGAAGAAGAATCTTACGTTTTTCATCAACTTTAGGAGTCAATATCTCAGCAACCGCTCGACCGATTCGGTCCAAGTTTTTTCAACTGGGCCATGGGGACTGGGACTTATGCTCTCATGAATTTGACCGAAAAATATACAGTAGTTTGGGAGATATGACGTCATGGTTACAAGTATAAGTAGTTGCTCCGGGTAAATGATTCTCAGCTGGCGCTCGCCGGCCGAAGGGTACTTGGCGGCGATTCGCTGCCGCGAATCTTGATATTTGAATAAACAGTTTGGGTAGGTATCGAGTGCTGGTGCAATGAAGTCATCATGGTGCCGGGAATCGGTCTTATTTCTAATATATTAATAGTTAATATATTCTATTTTATAATATTTGATGGAATATATTATATGTATATATATATATATATATATATGTATATGCGTGTATGAATATAAGTATATTAAATGTATTCAGAAGTTTGAGTAGAAGAGTTACTCTCTTTTACTCCTACTTCTGTCGGTAAATCATATCTTAATATTAGTTATCATAAAAGGGTAAAGAAGGAAATTTTTACTGTCGGTCGTCGGTATTTGTGTGGGTGTTGTGGTAAGTCGGTGAGAACGTCACACCTCCCCCCTTAGTTTCAAATGTCACGGCAGTGCCGTGTATTTGACGTAGGCGGTTCTGAAGATCTTCAATTGTCGGTGATGGTGTGGCATTATTACCCGCGATGATTTCTGTAGGGGCTGATTCCTCTGGATCAGGTGGTGCTGCTCCTCTTCTACCCAGATGTGTAATGAGATGGGTTACTGATCCCCATAAGGCTCCTATGAGGTGAATGCTCCATCCGTAAATGTCATGGATAGTGTACCCGTCTATAATGGTATCAATGATAAATTTTATGATTCGAATGGTGATGAAGATACCCAAAAATCCAGCGGAGATTGAACCGAATGACATAAATCCGGACCAGATTCTTTTTCCTGTAGATTCGGCTATTTTGTCCAGTGATTCTTCGTCTAAGAGGTTGTATAGCGAAATTCCGTCTTTAGTTACCGTGTGTCCTGTTGCGCCTCGTGCTATGGTGTTCAACACAGCTGGTCGTTCCGCCGGGAATAGGAGGTGGTCTCTTAAGTTGTCCAAGTCTTTCTGTCTGTATATGCCGTTGGTTCCCAGGGGTCCTGCGCTTACGTATTTCCAAGTCATTTTTGTTTTCGGGCTCATGGATTTAGGTGGTATTACGTCGATTGGTGAGGGAGTGAATTTGTACCAGATATCGTCGATTTTATACATAGTTGCCAATATAGGATTGCATTCCTTTTGGGTAGCTGCCTTGACGATTATTTTGGATTTAGGTGTCAAAAATAGGGAGTTGTTTCTAATAGTTATAGGTAATTCCGAATAACAGTGGTCCGTCTGTCTTAGTGTGCATTCCACAGGTATGCACTTTACAATATGAACTACTTCTCCTGCCGTGGTTGCCATATACCCTGGTTCTTGCATGATGTTGTGAGCGAATTCGTCAGGTGATAAAGTAGCCAGAGTTAATGCGTTTCTGATTACCTGTTTTTCTAGTTCACATTTCTGCGTGATTATGTCTTTGTAGAGCGTAGTTAGTTGATTCCGTACATGTCTTTCTACGTATATGAATTTTGAGTTGATGTAAGAGAAGATGTCAACGTTTTCTACTGTGACTGTCGTTTTTTGTATGAATGTGTTTCCTCTTGTGGTCTCAAATATGAATAATTTAGGATGTTCTGTCCGTAGTATGGTGTATCCACATGTTCGTTTCTCTGTTGTTTTGACTAAAGCAAATGTCACATCGTCTGAAGTTATTGAGTAAATGGTCGTAAGTACAGTATTGTATTCGTTTGGTTTTTCAGTGATTCGTGATACCAGTCCCTCGTATAGTACGTCGTATTCGTTAAACTTACAGTTGTCTTCGGGGGTGTCTTGCCAGAACGAGTAACCTCCTTCTTCGTCGAAGCAGCTTTTCTTGTTTAATTCGCAGGTGACTCCATTTCGGAGGGTGATTTTGTTATCGTCGGTCCTTACAGTTCCCATATGTGTGGTCAGAGTTATTTTGATCGTAGCTTGTACAACTACTTTGGTCCATTGTCCATATCCGTCATCGAAGAATTCTCCTTCGCATGCGCCATCTCTTGTTAAACTTCCGGCTAGGGTAGCGGACATCCTTGAAGTCGCGTTTCTTTTTATATTGGTCAGGTATTTGTTGTGTCCGATGCTGAGTATCCCCTTTTCATGTAAGTTGTAACATTCCTGCTCGCTTATTTCTCTTATGTAGGCTTGTCGTCCTCCTTCAGTGGTTGATATGTGGGAGTGCATGCCGCAGTGGTAAACTGTCCTGTCGATTTCTACCCTACATTGATTAACCTTCGTCTTTTTGAATTTGGAAAGTTGGAGGAGTTGGATGTATGTTTCTTGTATGTCGGGTTGTGTGTCTGGGAACTCACAGTTGGATGCGTCGAGTAAACTGAGTGTCGTGATGTTTAGGCCACCGCCTCCACAGTCATACCCGATTAAAGCGTATGTCGAGGTTGTCATCAATAAGCACAGATATGCGTAATACATTGTTGTCGGTCAGTTTTGTCTGGAACAGAAGGTTCCAGTTTTCCTTTACCCTTTCATTTATTGTTTACATATTTCTTATGGTTAATTACATAAATCTTTTGGGGCCTATGTGAGGCTGCGGATCTCCCCTGATTACATGTTGTGTTTCGTAAATCTGAACAATAGCGTGCATCGCGTTATTTGGTGACTCGTGGAGTATTATTATCTCCATTGGGTGTTTTATCATGCTTTCTAAAGTTCCCTCTTCGTACGCTACGCTTGTCGTGTAAGATGCATATTTATATGTGTCTGGAATCAGGAGTCCTTCCGTAGCTAAGTACCCCAAAACATTTATTTCATAATTACTGACTCTTTTATTTAATCTTAAGAATAATTTAGAATCTACTCGTTCTACTTTCAAGGCCTTAGGATCGTTGTCCTTACTTATATCAACGTCGATGTCTTGTAGCGTTGGTTTAGGTGTTACCTTCATTCTGGTTTTTAGCTAAAAAGATACATTTCATTTAAGTTTGGCTATTTT
Source organism: Tenthredo notha (assembly GCA_914767705.2). Taxonomy (NCBI): domain Eukaryota; kingdom Metazoa; phylum Arthropoda; class Insecta; order Hymenoptera; family Tenthredinidae; genus Tenthredo; species Tenthredo notha. The sequence continues at coordinate 9,383,316 of OU611914.1, read as the reverse complement.
CAACTTATTCCTATGGACTATCCTATCCTTATTGTTAGCTCTTATTTTAATGTTTTGGTTGTCCAATATATCAATGACTCTGTGAGGTCCCGTATATTGGTCAACCAATTTCCCTCTCCGGGGTTCCTTTAATAGGAAGACTTCGTCGTCTATACTGAGATGTATAGGGTTTATTTTCCTATCATAGTATTGTTTTGAACGTGCCTTCGCTTGATTGAGATTGTCCCTTGCTAAATTTTGGATCTCCCTTATTTTCGTATATAGTTCTATTAAATAGTCTTCGTATGTACGGTCCGTTACAGGGTCTATTATTTCGTGTTCGGACGGTAGGCGTGCAATCTTACCAAAAACTAGCTCGTGGGGCGTGTATTTCGTTCCCTCGTGTGTACTGGTGTTATATGAAAACATAGCTTGTGCTAGCCAGTGATCCCAGTTGTTGTTTTTATCTACGAACTGTTTTAAGTATTCCGTAAGTACGTGGTGAGATCTTTCGATAGAACCGTTTGACTGAGGGTGAAAGGCCGTTGTTCTAAGCTGTTTGATTTTAAATTTCTTTGCAATTTCTCTAATTAGTGAACTAGTGAGGTTAGCACCCTGGTCCGTGAGGATTTGTCTAGGGGCTCCAAATTTGCATATTAGATTATTTATCAGAGCATTTGCTATGGCTATGGAGTTCGTCTCAATCAAGGGTATGGCTAATGAATATTTTGATAGTTGGTCTTGTATTGTGAGTATGTACTCGCTACCTGCTGGAGTTATGGGCAGAGGGCCCACAATATCCATTGAAATTTTATCAAAAGCGGAGTTCGGCGTATCCGTCAAAGTCATTGGCTGTCTTGTTTTTACTCTGGTCAGTTTCTTGGTTTGACAGTCTATACAAGTGGATATAAGATCTTGAATTTGTTTTTTCATGCCGTCCCAGTAATAATTTTGTCTGATTCTATTGTAAGTCTTCGTCATGCCTTTGTGGCCTCCTAAAGCGGAGCCATGATATTCTTGTATTATGTTATCGCGTTCATTGTCCCGTGGGATTCGTACGAGGTTGGTGCATATTCGGATTAGGATATCGTATTCTCGACTTATATTTTCCAAAAATTTTTCAATTTGTTTCCAACCGAGTGAATTTATTTGTAATGTTTTCGCGATTGAGAATGATTTTAGGTCTAGTTCTATGAGGACATCTATAAGTGAAGTTATAGTTTCTGAGAAAATCTCGTGATCGAGTTGGGTTTTTAGACTTTCCTTTATAGGTAGACCGATATAGGTTTTAGATTTTATCTGATGGACCTTTGCTCTGGCTAAAGTGATATTTTCGAATGTCGGTAATGATTTGGATTCTAAGAGTTCTCGCGAGCCGTCGTCGCAAGGTTCGCCTCTACAGGTTATGAAACAAACGATTGCTCCCTTTTGCATAGAGAGTCTGTCGCGCGTATTGGTAATTTTTGTTAGGCATGGTAGTTGGGTTTCAATGATTTCTTCATCGTCTGAGTCGTTGTCCTGTTCACTGGTCTCGTTATCGAGTGATTCGTTGTCAGAGGATGCTATAATAGAATCGTTTATTGACTCTGGATCGTCGTCACATAATGTAGTATTCGTATTTTGGTCGTTCTGTTCCCCTGGGGTTTCGTCTTCTTTGTCGCTGGTGCTGGTAGGTATTAGGTTGTCATTGTCAAGCTTGTTTAAATTCTCGTCGGGTGGTTCGTCGTCCCGGTATCTCTTAGGTTTCTTCAGGGTTTCCCTATTTCTCAGAGTTACTGATGGTAATTCTGTAGTTGGTGCTAAAGGAGGTGTGAAATTGCAAATTAGTATATCGAAGGGTTCTTTGAATGTCTCTTTTAGTGCGTATTTTACGTGAGGCCAGAAGAGGTAGTCTAGTCCACACCCGATTCGTGGCATGGCTATTTTGGTTACGCCTAATGCTATACAGAGGTTTCGCAGGCTAATTAGGCTAGATCTAAAGTCTTCAAATTCTGGTTTTTCATTGCTTTCCTTTTTTGTTACTAAGTAGAATAGGTAACGTTGATTGTTCTTAATATAAGCTATTTCTCCTACTGATTTTTGTTGGTTTTTCAATTCTCGAACTTGATTGAAACGTTTTTTAAATTGAAGGGCGATTCCGGCTCCCATCCTAAAGTCTTCAGCAACGCAATGGGCTAGTGAATAGGTCTGATCTACTGTAAAGAGGTCTTGGTTTGTTTCTTTTATTACTTCCTTTGTAAGAAGGGTATCGTCGTTAGATGTATCATTTGGTTGTGTTAAGGGGGGCCTATACAGATGATTTAATCAAAAACATAAAATAAATCGATTTTTTGTTTTTTGTCTTAAATAATACTTCAAAAAGTTCCGCAACTTTTGGTGAAGTGATTTGCCCGTCTGATCATTTTTGGAGGTTTAGCAGCGCTATCTATGCCGGCATATGCAAACCGCGCCATCAACTTTACGCACACATGTTAGCAGACGACAAATCACATCAAACGACAATTGCTTTGACGCTTGGCTTACGGAAGATCAAAACTTTGCCTGTGCACACTTTTTTCTTGAGTTTGAAAACCTGTTCTTATTAGAACACTTTATTACTATATCTAAAAAGCTTCATTTAAAAAAATACCTGTTCTTATCAGAACAATACTGTTGTTTATACGTTTGTTTTTATTCTAGCCTGTTTGCGAATATTTTTATGTGGCCACAGCTTCGGAGCTTGGAGCTCGGAGCTCCTGAGTAGTATTCATTTTCACAGGAATCTGACGGACTCGTATTTTTCAGAACAAAATCTGAGAGTAGTGTCAACAAGTGCGTCTGTGTAACTTTATGTAAAATACTAGTATCTGCATTTAGAGGTTAGTTTTCGATTGTGTTTCAGTTTGCTACTTGATACAGGTAAGTCATGGATAAATTTTCTGGTCGTTGGCGGCCCCTAAAGAAAAGGTCCATCCAGACTACAACGAGCATTGCCACTCCCTATGGATGTCCCGGAGCGACTATCATCAGCCACTGATAGAAAGTTCAGTGCTTTTCAGGTACCAATGTCCCCGAGTAATGCAAACTATGATCCGGATTATATTTTGATACATTGCAAAGCGATGCAAGATTTAATGAAAAATTTGTCCTGTAGTGACTGCGGTGAAAAGGCTATTCGGGTCCAGATGAGAAACAGGAAAGGGTTCGCTGTCAAATTAGTTTTGGAATGCAAGTGCTGCGACCTCTGATATGGTGAAGCTTACAGCAGTCCACATACAGATTAAAAAAGTAACAAGTCTCCATTTCAGGTCAACCGAAGAATAGTGGATTCATTTATTGGTATCGGAACAGGACACGCTGCGATGGAAAATTTCTGCATGACTATGGGGATCAATTTGATAACTCCTAAAACACATAACGCACACTTGAAGATGCTGGCAACGATAGCCAAAGCTACAGACAAGGAAATTATTTTTACAGTCAATATTTGTTACCTTGTGTTTTTGTAATTTATTTTTAATTCAATGTATATGATGCAAATTGACCTTGTTGTAGAATATTAAACTATCTTGACATCCTGAAATTATAATGGTATTTCATAATAATATCCAACTGTACCTATCCTAACTGACTCGACAAGTAATGACGAGACTACCACGCATCGAGCAGACCCTTGGAGGAAAGGGGGAAGTGGGTGGCCCCCCCTTCCTCCACTTTTCCATCACTTCCTGAACCATCCAGAAGTTATTCAAACATGCAGAACTAAATATTTTTCAAGTTTTCACAAAAGTGCTGTTATCTCAAAACTACATTTTTACTTCTTGAAAAAGTCCCTTGCGTTACAACTTGAGTCTGATTGACTTGGAATTTGGTGAGCACATTCACAGATGCCTTACCCACAAAATAACGTAGGGTTTTTACTCTAGAGCGAGAGAAACTGGAACTGTAGTCTATTTTTCGCACAAAATTGACCAAATCCCTGAGAAAATAAATATAAAAAAAAAAAAATTGTGTACTATGACTAATAGTAATCGGATTTCAAAAACCCTACGTTATTTTCTTGAGGTAGTGTCCATCAATAAGCCAAGGAAGTTTGAATTGGATAACTTCATATTTGTAACGCAAGGAGCATTTTGAAATTTGGTATTCTTCGCTCGATAAATATGAGTAAGCCAGCGTAACTTTGGCATTATCATTTGGAATGAGTTTATATTTGGTACAATATTTCCGATTACAATAGTGAACATTCTGTGTAAATAGCAATTCATTTGAATTAGAATTGTAGAAGTTTTCGTTTTCAGTATAGGCCCCCCTTAATGTCGTGATCTCTACTGGTTCTGTGTCTATTGGATTTCTTGAAAGTGCGTCGGCGTTAGCATTTATGCTACCTGGTTTATAAATCATCTTGTATTCGTATTCGGCAAGTTTTAATCGCCATCTTACTAAGCGCGACGTGGGATCTTTGACTGAATTTAACCATACTAAAGGCCTATGGTCAGTAACCAAGGTAAACTTGGTTCCATATACATATGATCGGAAATGTGCAACGCAGTAAACTACAGCAAGGAGTTCTTTTTCTATAGTGGAATAATTCTGTTCTGCCGCTTGTAAAAGTCTGGAAGTGTAAGCGATTGGTAAATCTTTTCCTATCTCTCCCTGACTTAGCACGCCTCCTATCGCATACCCTGAGGCATCGGTTGTTATTATAAATGGTTTAGTATAGTCTGGATACTGTAAAATCGGTCGGTCGCATAATTTGTCTCTGAGCGTTTCGAATGCTTTCTGTTGGTTTTCTTTCCAATCAAAGATTTTAGTTTTCTTTAAGAGTTCCGTCATGGGTTTTGCAATTTTAGAGAAATTTGGAATAAATCTACGGTAATATCCCGCGAGTCCAAGGAATTGTTTGATGTTTTTAGCGTTTTTAGGCACGGGGAATTTTTTTACTGACTCTATTTTTTGAGGGTCTGGCTTAACCCCATCCTCGCTTATTATATGGCCTAGATACATTACTTCTCGTTTGAGGAACTCGCATTTGTCGGGCTGTAACTGAAGGTTAGCCTTTCGAAGTCTGTTTATTAGGAGGTTGAATTTCCTTTCGTGCTCTTGAAGAGAACTAGCGTAGAGGACGATATCGTCTAAATATACAAATAGTTCGTTTCCTTGTAGGCCTGCTAACACGTTATCCATTAAGCGTTGAAAGGTGGCTGGTGCGTTTTTTAACCCGAATGGCATTCGTGTAAATTCATAGTGTCCGTAAGGAGTAGAGAACGCAGTTTTAAGGCCGTCTGTCTCTTTCATTCTTATTTGATGGAAACCCGAAGCTAAGTCAAATACTGAGAAGTATTTTGCGCTGCCTAACTGGTCGAGTATTTCATTAATATTTGGTAAAGGATAGGCGTCTCCAATGGTCTTTTCGTTTAAGGATCTATAATCTATAACCATGCGCCATCTTTTGTTTCCCTTTGAATCGGCTTTCTTTGGTACTATCCATACGGGTGAATTATATGGGGATAGTGACGTCTTGATTAAATTGTTTTTCTCGAGTTCTGATACCTGTTTGTTTATTTCGTCTTTGTGAATTGGCGGAAATCTGTATTGTCGTGTGTTTACGGGAGCGTCGTCTGTGGTGGTGATGCCATGCTCTATGGCGTTGGTTGCTTCTAAAGGTTCGTCGGGTAAATGAAATCTGTCTGTATTTTCGCGTAGTAAGGCTTCTACGTGTTTAGTTTCTTCAAGTGTTATAGTGTTAATATTAGTTAATATTCAAGTGTTCTAGTCTGAGCAAAGATTTTATTTTATTAAATCGTTCTAGCTGGTTGCTGTTTGTTACACGAGTGGAGGCTATTTGATTAGTTGGTTCTGAGTTTCTAGAAGCTTCTATAAATGGGAAGATTTCTAGTTCCGGGGTTTCAAACGTCATGTCTTCTTCTGTGGTATTTATAATAGGTACGGCTATTTCGTGGTTCTGAACCGTGACCAGCGCTTCTCCCATATAGATTCCAGCTATATAACTTATTCGCGGCAAATATCCTTCCTCTAAATCGGTTTCTTCTACTTTTATTCGAGCGATTTGTGTAGTCCTAGCTTTTATGGTAAATATTTCTTTGGGTGTAAATAGTAATGTTTGATCGTTGACGGTGAGGCATTCCTTTTCGTAATCTATCGTAGCTTTATTCCCTCTGAAAAAAGCTGATCCTAGGATTCCGTCCTGTTTTATTTTAAAATCGTTATTTACTACATGAAAGGGTACCGGTTTTCCTGCTATATTTATTTCCGTGCTGCCTAGAGATTTTATTAGATTTTCTGTTATACCTTTCATTTCGATTATTTCGGAAGTGTTTACTTTTTGCCAGTCTCTTAGTTTTTTTGCTTTGATTATATTGGGTTCTGCCCCTGTGTCTATCATGAATTTAGCGTTGTCTATGAGATCTTTAGAGGCTATTTCTATGTTAGGGACTGCGCCTAAGCTGAGGTTGATGGTAGCGATGTTATTTCTTCTAATGCCGTCAAGGGGTTTATTGTTTGCGTCTGCCCTGTTTCTCGGGGTTTCGCGCTCCCCGAGGGGCCTGTACCGTTTCCCGAATTTTGTTCACTTGCTCTTCGTTCGTCTGCCCATTTCTTTTTCCTACATTCTTCGATTGTGTGACCTGTATATTTACAATACCTGCAAGATTTTGATGTGTCTTGTCTATTCTGTTGTTGTCCGTAATTTGGTCGAGTTTTATTGTTGTTGTAATTATTTTGATGTGGATTATTCTGTGTTTGTACCTGTGTGTTGTTATTTTGTGGGGAGGAAGTTTGGCTTGTTGATTCGGGTTCTCGTTTCAGGAATCTACATTTTTGTGTTTCGTGACCTACTCGTTTACAGTTAGTGCAGACGGGTGGTTCGGATTTGCGTGAATATGGGCTTGTTTTGTGATTTTGGTCATTTTTAAGTCTTTCTCTGTCTTTATCGAATCTTTTCCCTATTTCGATTGCCTTAGTGGTGGCTTCCCTAAGTGTGTTTACTCCTGCGATTTGGAGAGCGTTTCTATAGTCGGCGGGAAGTCCGTCCAAAAAGCTATCTAGTGCTTCTATTTCTACTGCTTCGATATCTACATATCCGTTAGTTCGTCTTTCTACTTCCACTATAGCTGTTTTCAAGTCTTTTACGCGGCTGATGTACTCGATTATGTGTTCATTTTGTTTTTTGTATATGTTAGCTAACTCTCCGCGGTAGAAATTTGTGGATCGGTTCGGACTGAAAATTTCAAATAATTGATCTAGGAATTCCTGGATAGTATTAAACTCGTCGTCTTCTAGGGCTATCGCGGCTCGAGCTGTGAGTTTACCTTTTAATATTTTAACAAAAGTTGGTTCGTTACTAGCAGCTATCATGTTTTTTGCTCTTCTACATGCTCTAGAAAAAGCCATGAGGGTTGACGTGTCCCCGTTGAAGTCTGGGATCATCGATATTGCTTGTTTCATAGTGAGTGCCGGTTCGGGGTTAACACTTGTATATTGGATAGTTCTATTCTCACGTCGTGCCTGGTTTCCTCTAATTGAATCTATTTCGCGTCTAAGTATACTTAGTTCTTCAGATAACATTTGCATTGGGTCTCTAATGAGTGGGTTAGTAGAGGTTTGTTGGGCTGCGATATTTGGTACGTTTGGTGTCGGTAATATTTGTGTGGGTTGGTTCGCGGCTGAGCTTGTAGGTTGGCTGTCTGTTTGATTTGATTGTGACTGAGTAGTTGTTTCAGGATTTACCTGTATTGCTGTTTCTGGGTTAATTTCTGTAGGTTGAATATTTACCCGGAGGTTTGAAATTTCGTTTCTTAGTCTTTGCGATTCTAGCTCTAACTGTTCTTGGTTTTTTACTTGGGCTTGCAGTCTGTCTAATTGTTCTTTTAATTTACGGTTTCTTTCCGTAAGTTCTAATTCTTTGGCTAGGTATCCCTGTTCTTTCGTGGCTACTGATTTTTGCATATTTAGAAATTCTGTTTCTCTCAATTCTATTGCCTGTTGTTTTTCTGCCAGTTCTAAGTCTAAGCGTGCGAGTTCGTCGGCGTTTAAGCCTTTGCTCCTAGTTCCTGTAGGCATTTTTATGTTTGTTTTCTGAATTTGAGATAATTAACCTTTTCCTAATCGAAAATCCCACCGCTGTCACCAGAAAAGTGTTTATACGTTGTTACAGGCTGACTAATGGTCTACTCTATGATAGAATAACCCAAAGATCTGACCTAAGTCCGATATTAGTATTCTAAAATAAGAGAACTGTCCGGTAGTTCAGTATCAACGTGTACCTCCTTTATGTCCACGTGGACGGGATTTCGGGAGGTTCTAAGGCAAAGGTTAACTATCAGAAACGTGCGAGTGAATCTAGTATATATGTGTTAGTCTTACCTTCTAGTCCAACTCAATGATCTCGACGATTTTGGGCGTAGAGGGTCTTGGGTTGTGGTGAGAGTCAGCTGTCGTGAAGATACGCCTTGTAAAGGTGGTCTCTATGGTGCTGACGATGCACCTAGCACCTTGATAGTCAACGGTATGTTGTACTAGGGTCTGTGGCCGCTCCTCTGAATACTCGTTGAATGGGCCCCCTGGAAGCTCCGCTTCCGCAGGTGGTTGCTCACTTTGAATTAAAGCGTTTTTATCGCGAATTTCACTATCGCTTGGATTAATTATAGTGTCTTTGCTGTCCTCGTCTTGGAGGGTTACGGATGAGTAATATTCAGAAATATAGCCCGGTAACCACTCCGGAGCCTGATTATCTTTATTTAATTCGTTAATTGATTCGAGGAGTTTATCGTGGCGGGCTTTAGCCTTCGCTATACGAGCGTTAGCTCGCTTCCCTGATCTACGTTTGAACTTCTTTTTATTCACCACAGCCCCATTCATCTATGAGGAAAGGACTTGTGGTTAAAACGTTGGCTGGATATATAATCGTCGCCCTAACGTTTTGTGTGAGATAGGATAGAATAGGGTTATACAAGCTTGGGACACTTGTTCCCTGGCCTAAGTATAACGTATTTAGAAATCGGAAACAAGCTTGGATTTCTCCTGGCCTAAGCAACCGAAGTCTGAATGTGATGTGATTATATTGGCTGGGATAAACCTCGCCCTGATATAATCGTGTAAGTCTTTATACTGGCTTGGTGACCTAAGTACCTCGCCCTAGTATAAAGTGCGTGTGTGTGTGTGTTGAGGGTGTATGCTTGAGTTTGAGTAAGGTGGATGAATGTAGTTGTGGTTAATAATTGTCTTACCTTGATTTTTTAGGAAAATGTGAACTTGGTTGATTTCAATTTTAGTGTTATTTTATTGTAAATGAGATTTGAGTAATTTATGTAAATTGACAGTTTATGATTATTCTAAAAAGCGCCAAGACCACTTGCGCGTCTTACTTATAAGAATCAAAAACTAAGTTGAGATTTAAGTGTGAATTTGAAGTTAAGCTGTGCTAATTTAAACACGTTAATTTGGATTCAAAAGCGCGGCTTTAACTGCTCGTGAGCTAAGTGTATGTTTGACTTGAAAAACTCTATTGAGGAAGAGGCATTAGTGGTCTTGGCTTATAAAGGGTAGTTATTATAGGTGGTGGGAGTTTTGTTGCCTTTTGGGTGCATACCAATCCCACAGTGGCCCGGCGACCATGATGTCTTAATTGCACGTGGTGTTTACGGGATAAGTTTCGGCAGTTTGTTTGTGAACTGATATCTTGAGTTTAAGTTTCGTCCGGATGCTTTTGCTAGTGAGAGTTGATAGCTCGAGTAGATATCAGATATTTGAATAAACAGTTTGGGTAGGTATCGAGTGCTGGTGCAATGAAGTCATCATGGTGCCGGGAATCGGTCTTATTTCTAATATATTAATAGTTAATATATTCTATTTTATAATATTTGATGGAATATATTATATGTATATATATATATATATATATATATATATGTATATGCGTGTATGAATATAAGTATATTAAATGTATTCAGAAGTTTGAGTAGAAGAGTTACTCTCTTTTACTCCTACTTCTGTCGGTAAATCATATCTTAATATTAGTTATCATAAAAGGGTAAAGAAGGAAATTTTTACTGTCGGTCGTCGGTATTTGTGTGGGTGTTGTGGTAAGTCGGTGAGAACGTCACACCTGACGTCCTGAAAATTGTCTCGCGTACGTCCTCACGTCCTATCGAGGGTCCCGCAGACGTCCTTTCGTCTTTGAAAATATCTTACGGACGTCTCTTTGTCCCATAACGTGTCCTGCAGACTTCTTTACATCCTTAAGAATGTACTGCGATCGACTCAGCGTTGACGAGATGTCCGCGGGACTTTTATGTGTTTTGGAGAATATCCGGAGGACGTCTTCGATGTCCCACCTACTATCCAGAGGACAGCCGACGGTCACGTGTCAGTCCCGCGTCCAGTGTCGGTCTCGGGGACCACCAGAACCTTGCCTTCGCCTCGTCCGGCGATATCCTATGGACATCTATCGGACATGTGTGCTGTGTGGGATGGTCCCAAGTCGACATCCTTCCTCTGGCTTCAAAATGTCCCAGCAGATGATCCTAACTATGTCCTGGGGATGGATTGTTGTCTAAAATCTTTGTGCCAGGCCGGCATCCTTTCTCCGTCTTCAAGAGGTCCCATCACAGAGTCCCAACTTTGTCCGGTGGACGGATCGTTTCTTACATTTCATGTTCTATGTCCACATCCTTCCGCCGGCTTAAAGCCGTCCCATCGTTGGATTCCGACCTTGTCCTGAGGATGGATTCCTCTCTCAATCCTGTGCCTCAAGTCTGTATCCCTTTGCCGTCCTGGAGACCTCCCATTGTTGGATAATAAACTTGTCTTGAAGACAAATCGCCTTTAGAATATAATATCTGCCAAGGTGGCATGCATTCTTCGTCGTTAGGATCCCTCTTCAATACATTTCCGTAGTAGATAGACAAGGGGGGTTCTGGACCAAGTACGTCACCAAAATGCTGGTCCATAAGCCCCCTGTATTCTGATTGGTCGAAACCTTCCCACCCGCTACAAGGACCACCCGTAACGGTAAATCGATGATTTCGCAATTTTAACGGTAATCGATGATTTCGCAAGGGTCGCCGGTGCGAGTAACAATAATATACGAAAAAGCTAAAATTTGGCCTCATAGTTTGTGTCAAAACCAATACGTTACAACTGATAATTCATCGAGATTTCGAATCATCTCTCTCAAATATCAATCGGTTCAAAACATTCGATCGGTATTGTTCACCTCTCATCGATCACTCCAATATGAAACCTAAATACGAGGTTTTGTAGTGACAGGAATTATTTGAAACTAAAAATCACGTTTTTTGTTCACAAAATTTGGGTATATTTATTGGAAATATTCTCAGAGCAACAAGAAAAAAATAATACTGAAACAAAATATCCATTTTTAATTTAACCTATCTTCATTTATTGGTTTCGGCGTTTCGGCTTTGGAAATACCTCTGTAACAATTATTGCTGCTGAATATCGCTTTATATCAACAATCTGCTACTTGAGAGAGAATTAACAAAACAATTTTTCTGGATACTTATGGAATAGCGTTTTCGTATCTCTTCTTCAAGTCGATTTTGATATTTTCAAGGTCAAAGGCAGAAACAATAGGTATGTAGCATGCAGAAGGGAGATAATGAAATATGAAAATAAAGAACAAAAGTCGCATGATCAGTCTATCTCGAAACGATTTGATATTGGCGACACATATATTTCATCCATTATTGGCATTTTGATTACGGGACAAAGAATTTCATTGGAAAGAAGAAATTTTTTCCGTGTTTCATTCCGTGGACGTAATTTATAGATGTATGATGCATATTGAAGAGGGTGGTCTGTTTCAAGTACATCGCCGATCAATCCACATAGTTCGGGCTCGTTTAAAGTCACAATTTTCCGGATGTTAAGGAAACACCCATCTCGTGTCAATAGCAATGTATTATCCGAGCGACCATCATCTCTCTCGTGACAACAATATATTGAATTGTTGAGGAAAATTTTTCGATACACTTTCATTTGTTGACAATACAGGCCTTGATGCTGCATGAGTTGAGCTTCTTCTTCTGATGGTTCGTCTTCTATATGAGCGGATCCACGTCACTTCACTCAAAAAAAAACCGTCAAGTCACGGATCTTTGCGCCATTCAAAATATCTATAGTACTATGGAAAAAAAAAATACGACTTGGAGGATTTTGAAAAATTTTCAAAAATGGCGGAGTTAGAGCTATGTGAATTTTTGTAAACCGCTGTTGCACCGCTATGTTTGAAAATTCATATCTCCGAAAGTATTTATCGGAGCGGGCTGATCCTTTAATCATTTTGTTCGTCAAAGAATGCGCTTTTATAGAAAAAAATTTGTTTCCAAAAAAAAAAATTCGATCAATTTTTTTTTGTCGTTTTTTTTTTTAATTTCGCTGCCATTTCCGCGGGACTCACAGAAATTCATGAAAGTAAATTTTTTTGGATACCCGAATCCTTTCCCTTCAACCCTAAAAAAAAAAATTTATGGAGAAAATACCTGGGCCGGAGAAAAAAACCAAAACGTCTAGTCGCGCGTTGCCGCGCACGCCGATCCACGTGCGCGCGCGGCGTTCACGGTCCAAGAATGCCTCGAAACAAAGTTAAAAAACACGCTTTTTGATCGCAAATGTTCTGAATTTTTCAAAAATGATGATCATTTTTTATTCACTCGTAATTTTTGACGCGTAGCTCAAAAAATAAAACTTAAAATGTCAATTCCACCACGTTTCACATGGTTTTTTGAAAATCGTATTTTTTTTCTAAAAGTTCAGGAAATTTCCGATGAAAATCATGGACGAAAATTTCCAGTCGTTCACCTCCAAGGCACAGTTACGGTTTAAATAAAATTTGAGGGTTTTGTGTAATCATTTGTGCATTTCGATGTTAAGAATAAAATGATTTCGATAATGATGACTTGGAGGTCAACGAGCAGAAAATTTTCGTTCATGATTTTCATCGGAAATTCCCTGAACTTTTAGAAAAAAAATACGATTTTCAAAAAACCATGTGAAACGTGGTGGAATTGACATTTTAAGTTTTATTTTTTGAGCTACGCGTCAAAAATTACGAGTGAATAAAAAATGATCATCATTTTTGAAAAATTCAGAACATTTGCGATCAAAAAGCGTGTTTTTCAACTTTGTTTCGAGGCATTCTTGGACCGTGAACGCCGCGCGCGCACGTGGATCGGCGTGCGCGGCGACGCGCGACTAGACGTTTTGGTTTTTTTCTCCGGCCCAGGTATTTTCTCCATAAATTTTTTTTTTTAGGGTTGAAGGGAAAGGATTCGGGTATCCAAAAAAATTTACTTTCATGAATTTCTGTGAGTCCCGCGGAAATGGCAGCGAAATTAAAAAAAAAAAACGACAAAAAAAAATTGATCGAATTTTTTTTTTTGGAAACAAATTTTTTTCTATAAAAGCGCATTCTTTGACGAACAAAATGATTAAAGGATCAGCCCGCTCCGATAAATACTTTCGGAGATATGAATTTTCAAACATAGCGGTGCAACAGCGGTTTACAAAAATTCACATAGCTCTAACTCCGCCATTTTTGAAAATTTTTCAAAATCCTCCAAGTTGTATTTTTTTTTTCCATAGTACTATAGATATTTTGAATGGCGCAAAGATCCGTGACTTGACGGTTTTTTTTTGGGCGCGTCTAGTTAATGGTCGCAATGGTCGCAAGTGGTCGCCGAGTCGCTAAAGTCGCGGAGAGTCGCGCGTGGTCGCGCTGAGCTCAATGCGATGTTGCCAGCTCTCATTTAAATTTCGTACATTTTGCGCGGGATTTAGCGTCAGTTGATGCCACGTGAAAATATAACTGCAATGAATAACCTGAGTTCCGTCTCGGACGTGTTAAATTTTTCTTAGTGAATTTCATAGTATACTTGGCTTAAACAAACCCAAATCTAACAAATAACATCGCAATCTGCTACTAGTAAGTTAAGGGACTACATTTATGCTCTATACAAGAGGATTTGCACAAAGATGCCAAAAATAATTACGGATTTCCAACAGTAATCAAGTATCAGCACCCGAAGGGACAGACCGAACATCCATTAAGTGTAACGGACCCATAGGAAGGAATCACTACCAATACAACAATCAAAGACGCTCAAGTCAAGAGCAGGAGTGACCAAAAGGAATAGGAACAAAGGACAGAGTTTCGCATCAAGAAGATCCATCAGCCCGAAAGGTTTTAACTGAGCTAATCTAAAAGTCGGTGACACGAGGTTGTCTATAACGGAACTCCTTTAAGAAAGTTCGAAAAAGTTTCAGGATCTTAGGTCAGGCAGCCAAATTTTTTTTTCCTTCGTCTAATAATATGTCAAAGCAGGGTAACCCCCTAATATCCATTTAGCTCGGGAACAAAAAAAATCGATTAAGGGCTCGAAACTAGGTTAGATAATAAAAATAAGATTAAATTAGAATAAGGTTGGCTAATGACCCTACCAACAGGTAGGGAGCCATTGCTGTTACGTATAAGTCAATCTGTGTGTTTCATGTTTTAGTTCATCCCTGTCCCTGTGCTCGTCTTACGTCCCGCACTAGAGGCTGTCACCGACATAATCGATCATACTCAGAAGCCATTCATCAAGGGTAATTCAGGTCGAATACAAATGGCATCCAGCAAAGATCCTCAAGATTACCAGATAATCTTCCGACATTGAAGTTTCAAGAGAAGCATGCTATAATCCTTATTGTATTACAATTTTCATAAACCTGGTTGGCGCTAACCAGGGCAAACCTAAAGCGATATACTTTTGTCAGTTTCAGCATGTCGCAACCTCTAGGCGAAGAAACTGTCACGGCTGGCGAACCTACTCACAAAATAGTTCAAATATATACATTGAAGGGAGAAATTTATTATGTCAACGTTTCTGTGAGTCTACTGCCTCAATTAGCCGGTAAAGTATCGTGATCTACACTTATTCCCAGTGTCGGTATAGTTCATCATTTAGCTTCATCATGTTATAACACTGTTAGTCTCATTGTTCGGTTTGCTTCATTTCAGGCGAAGGTATATATAAATTAGCAAGTATATTGGAACACTACGAGCCTCACACATCACACAAAGTTGTCGTGCCATATCAATATGAGCAGGTGATCGGTGGGACAAATAAAATCGGATATCATGATGCTGAAGAAGTGAAGAAGAACTCGGCTAAAGTTTGGAAAAGAACTTTACACCTATAACAACAATAATTTTTTCCGTATTTATATAAACCTTGGCCTCTGTACATGTGTTTGCCTCTTTGCAGATTGAAGTGGTAGAGCAAAATGACGTAAAGACGTGTACAATTCAATCACCATTAAAAGAGAGACTTCGTCCATCGACGGAAACACCAACAAAGAAAAGAAAACAATGCCCTACAGGTGAATTTATTGCATATTCTTTCAATACTTTTCTTCTTCAATGCTTTGGTGTTGATCGAAATTTGCGTTAATTGTATGCGTCACTTTTTTATCTCCAGATTCTCCACGTGCTGCACGGTCGGAGATATCCGGAGACTCCACTGAGAAGAATTATTTTCATGGTGTCAGAGTCACAAACCTACCTTATGGCACTTGGGAAGTAAGTCATTTAGATGTTGTCATGTCTCATGGCATGCAGTCCCTTCAAAATTACTACCATTTGTAGTTTTCCATTCAACAAAACTATTTTAAAATCTTTCTATTTTTCATTTCAAATGCCTTTTCAAATCCATTTTCCATTTTCTATTTCAACATTTTCCATTCACCATTTTTTAAATTTTCCTAGAAGCATTTCACCCAATGCTGCAATAACATTATACTATCATGATCATCTCATTTTATGTCTTTCAGGATGATGTGGAAGACTTATTCAGGAGGAATCTGAGTATACCATCAGAAGGCATTTTAAATACCAGTATGGATTCCACTTTGACCGTTGCGACTGTGAATGTAAATATCAGAAGTGTACCAGTTATGGGGGTGTTGAGTGTAATTGTGTCTTGTATGTCATGTATGTCATGTATGTCATATATGTCTTTAAGTTTTCATGTGCTGAATACGTCCAATCTGCATTAGCACTGAATGGCATGAAATATGAAGAGCAAACTATTAAGATCACTCCGGTGCAAGGTTCTCCTTTGAAATCGGCATTATCGCTTTCAAACAAAGTCCGATTTGAGAACTTACCCTTTGGGTTCACAGACGTGAGTGTTGTTATTATTTACCTACTTGCTGTCGGGTTGAAGTGATCTATCTGTAGATTATTAATGTTTTTGTTTTGTAGAATGAGTTTCATGATGCAATTGTTGAGCTTTTGAGGCAGCAGAAAGTGGATACGTCCTTTGCTGGTTTTAAGTGTATCATGGACAATAGTTTTACTTCTGGAGTAGTGGAGGTTAGAACCCCCCCAACCCCCCCCCCCCTTTCCACCAATCGGTATTTTACTGTAAAATTATCGTTGCAATTATCATTAGTTGTGTTATCTTTATTTTTCTGCCTAACTGTATCTTTCCCAAAAATAGCTTGCACTACCTTGCATCGATTACGGTTTTTTCAGTTTGAATCTCCTGATATTGCTGAGGCAGTTCTTTTATGCGATGGATCAGAAGTGCAAGAGTACCATATATCTGTGTCAAAAATTCTGGAAGGGCATCCCGATATCCAAGTCCGTGGTGTGAATAATAACGTAGAAAAGGACATCTGTATGCCTTCTCAATTGGACAACGGTCTGAACGTTCACAATCTTTTGAAGGACAGCCTGGTTGCAGAACAATTTCATGAAAACTCAGACGTGGATGATTCCGACATTGATTTAGTGGCAACGGAGGAAGTTAATAGTACAAAGTTAATTATAAAGAATCTACCTCCGGGCTTGGAAGATGTAAGAAACGTGTATACTAGTCAGTTCAGGTTCATTTGATTGAATTTTTCCTTATAAAAACAATTTCACTTTCAGGATGATGTCAAGGCAACAATACTATATGGTCTCATTGCGAATAAATTGGGATCTGCCTCTGATATCAATTTTTGTTATATGCGCACCCAAACAAGCGCTGTTGTTGAGGTTTGTAATATTTATTCATACTTGCTACTTGTGATATAGAACTCACTGTCTTGGTTGAACCGCTGTTATCTGAGAAAATTCTGCAATGTTCCAGTTTTCATCACATGAGGCTGCTGAAAAGGCTCTCGGCCTTTCGGGGACTCAGGCATTTGGAAACACCTTGGACGTCACGTGGTTTCAATTATCTAAACCAGTAATGAGAGTAAGTATCACATAAGACTTATTACCCTTGAACAGTGTTTTTAATAACGCACCAAACTTATGTTTCCTTCGTGATTTTTTGTCTGCTTTCTTATGTATACTGCAGCCTGTTGACAGCGATATAATCAGTGGACAGGATTTCAAATGTCAAAGTGTCAAATCACTGGACTCCGTGTTTGACACTTTGGCATTCATTGCAGCCACCACAGAACATAGGCAAAAGAGACCACATGCTAAGTGGGATACTCTGTATGCCCTTGTAATTCATGATTTAGAGAAAAAGTATGGCATTTTGACAAATACAGAAGATTGTACGAAAAAAAAAAAAAATTTAGATGATAGCTTTAGGAAGCATCGAAGAAGGTACGGCAAATTTGAGGTCAAATGGCCGTTTTTTTGTGCAATGGGTCAACTGCGAGGTGAGAGCATCCAATGTATGATGGCCGGCCATACAGCCAATGATTGTCCACGACTAATTCTCAAGTATCCAGAGCAGAGGTCAATACCTTCAAGGAATATTTCGACTGTCAAGAGCCAAACTCCAGAGAGTTCCAGGAAGCCGGATGGTATGGCCTCACTATCCAAAGGTGCGCGGCAAATCAATGTTACCGCACATGCTTGGAGTAAACTTCCATTTCAAACTTATTTTATGAAAAATTCGTTATTATTGAATATCCAAAGGTTTTATTATATTATCACGGAACTTGTCTGCTTGGCGTCCCGCAGTAAAAAGTTATGAAAATAATCCTTCGTGTACCACCTGAATCAGGACTTCTTCATATATTGATGGTATTAACTGACTTTTTCACGTATTTTTATGTTATACAGGTTCCTTCTTCAGTATGGAAGCCACAAAAACGTTAATACATACTGTCATTGATTTAGCTGGTAATTTTGACAAAATGGAACGGAACTCTGCAGTATGGATGAAAATTAAAAAAGCCATGGATATGAAAGGCTTCTGTTTCGAAATACGTAAAATGATGATGGTATTCCAGAATCTCGTCGCAAAGTATAAAAATTACGAATTAATGCTGTCACGGACAGGACAGGGCAGGGTTGATTGGGACTTATACGAGGACATGCGCCTGCTCATGGGTGACAGTGTAGCTGTTACAGCGCTACTAACTGCTGCTGTGGGATCTTCGAATGAGATGCTTGCCCGAAGTGACTGCTCCAGTGTCACTCACGAGAAAAGAGTTGGGAAAACTAAGCCTGCAACGATTACACGGAAAGTTCACTCAGTCCCCGATAATTCTTTGGCGTGGCGAGAAACAATAGGCCAGTCACTTGTAAAATTGGTGAATCATATTGTGGATTCTGAATCTTCGAGTAAATCCTAAGAAGTCTCTTTCCAATTGATTATATAAATATTGAAGTGTATTATGTCACTTTACTACTAAATTTAATACTAATTAGATATTAACCTACTTTTAATACAAACCTGCTGTTCCACATTCGGGACGTAATACTGTGATGATGGCCTCAAGTGCTGTACTCAACAAGTTCCTGCGAATTTTTGCTGTGACTAGTTTAAGCGTAATCTCTAAGTCGAAGCGTAGTAATTTCACTTTACTACTAAATTTGATACTGATTAGATATTAACCCACTTCTGGGATTTTAAAACTACCATAGATTAAGATGTAGTAATACAAACCTGTCTTTTTTGCTGTGACTAGTTTAAGCGTAATCTCTAAGTCGAAGCGTAGTAATTTTACTACTACTAAATTTGATACTGATTAGATATTAACCCACTTCTGGGATTTTCAAACTACCATAGATTAAGATGTAGTAATACAAACCTGTCTTTTTTGCTGTGACTAGTTCAAGCGTAATCTCTAAGTCGAAGCGTAGTAATTTTACTTTACTACTAAATTTGATACTGATTAGATATTAACCCACTTCTGGGATTTTCAAACTACCATAGATTAAGATGTAGTAATACAAACCTGTCTTTTTTGCTGTGACTAGTTCAAGCGTAATCTCTAAGTCGAAGCGTAGTAATTTTACTTTACTACTAATTTTGATACTGATTAGATATTAACCCACTTCTGGGATTTTAAAACTACCATAGATTAAGATGTAGTAATACAAACCTGTCTTTTTTGCTGTGACTAGTTCAAGCGTAATCTCTAAGTCGAAGCGTACTAATTTTACTTTACTACTAAATTTGATACTGATTAGATATTAACCCACTTCTGGGATCTTAAAACTACCATAGATTAAGATGTAGTAATACAAACCTGTCTTTTTTGCTGTGACTAGTTCAAGCGTGATCTATGAGTCAATTGTACTAATTAAAAATAAAAAATTCTCATGATCTCAATGAGACGTCAGTATATTACAATTATGTTTGTGTCATAAGTATAAGTTTCACCCCATATGCATATTATATTGAAGTATTCTGGAATGAACAACACAAATACAAGATGTGTAGGATGAATTAACTTTATTGAAGAAATCTACAGACGATCAATCTCTTCACTCATCAAGCAAGAACAATGATCATTATGTATATCGGTGGACAAGAACTGTTTATGAGACGGCACCTTTTATAACAAAAAAAATCAACATAATATATAATATAATATATAATATATAATAGTATATTTCGTATAAAGGGCATAAAATTTTGTACCCGCGTGTGATTGCCGTGCACGGCATCACACGAGGATATAAAGTATTACGCCCATGTTGCGAACGATATTTTTCGATGCAGTTCGCGTAAGAGTCGATTTTATCTAAGCAAAACAAGTTGTAAAATCGGATTTTACGCCCACTGCAACGAAAACGTTAATAAAGCTCGGTGTCGAGGTGCTGGGAGCCGATCGCGGCTGGCTTCTTCTTCTTCCTCCTTTTTAATGTCTTATCGCCCGTGAGAGACAAATCGCGGCTGACTTGCACGAAGCGAATGAATCAAGGAGCCGTACACTGCCACTGGTACTTTTCTGCTGCAGGAATTCCATTGTGTGGCGTCATATCTCCAACTATCCACTCGGCCAAGTCATGAATCAAAGCCATCCTCATTACATTAGGGCCAAGATGAACAGATGAGATCATATATTGAATGAAGATATGCTCTGACCACTTCGAAAACGCGAATCGTAGTTTTTCGGAAATGACAGACCCGAGTTTGATGAAACTTCGGAAAATGACGCATTATCTTGGCTAAAAGTGGCTGAGTGCCCGCACGGAAAAAAATATATCATAAATACATCGTGAAAATCTATGCAGTAACTATACAACATATAAACAATATACATTTGTGGATATATACTATATATAAATTGGATCTTTTAATTTTGCCGCTATTTGTGTATAATATATATATGTCTGATATATATCATATACATGTTAAATCTATTACAGATACATTCGTGAATATATTACACACTCCATGACGGATATATTTTTCATATATTTTTAATATATGAACTAAGTAAATAGTATGAATGGAAATGAATATGGTCCGTACGTCTTTTTAGAATTTGTTATTTTATTTTAATAATCCAGTAACATTAAATCAATTAAAAATCTTCGTCACTTTTATCATTCGACGAACTATAAGCAGGCTTTTGTCGACATCCTCTACGCCTTATATTGGTGAGTTTAATATTAATCGCCTGGCCCACACCAACTTCAGTGAAAGTTTTCGGGTACATCCGTCGAACGGAATCTGTAGAACAACAAATCACCGGCATCCCTCAATAGCGAAATAGAGCATTGAAATTTTGAGGATCTCCTTTTTTGAAAGTTAACTTATGATTTTTCAACTTGGAGCATAAACATTTCTTTTAACGGCCAGTCTAATATGAATAGGTATATATATGGGTATAATATATTTATATATATTATACATATGGCTTACACATAATTGCTCTTATGATTTTCGCATCAAGCGCTTGGTATTTCGGATGTGAAGCACCTGATGTCTTCAGTTTGCTCGCCCCACCTTTATAATTACTTTTCGTTAGAACGTCCACTGGAAACAAAGCTGTTACCAGCGTTGTGGCCATTGTTTTGTACGTGCCTTTTGAAATGGCAGCAGTCCATTGGAGATCCGTCACAAATATTTTGGTTCCAGGAGGTCCAATTTCAACCTTTAAAAGATACACAGCACTCAACAACTTTCAGTTTATGAGAATATTACATCAAATATGAAATTTCTTAAATAAAATATTCCCATTATAACTCACGTTGTCTTCTGAAAATTCTTCTTCAACTCGATCGGGTGCATTTTGTCTAGATGTCCCAGGCATGCCGTGGTATTTATCTCGATGGACATCAATATATTTCGACTTATTGTGTTTGATTATATTGAATTCAGTGCGCAGACTTTCAATCGCATTAGAATTTTTCTTAATCTCTGTGAAGAAGAAAAATATATATTTATTCCGGTATAATCGACAAAGCATTCAATTCCCGATTTAAAAGTACTTGTATACTGATGTCTCGACATTGAAGTTTCATGGGATATTTATTAAACATGAAAAATGAATCGGGATCGGTGATTGGTCTCGGGGTATCGTTCTGCGTATAAGTGACACGCTGCACGGACGTTTTTCTACGTATCTCTGTACATGGTAGTAACATTGACTTTTTCATCAATCGTATTATGAGTAATTGAAAGAAAAAAGAAATTTTTTTTTTTTAATTAAAAAATAAAATAAAAAATTATAGCGTAATCGGTAACATCGAGGCCAATTTTTAATTTATTTTGTCTGGTCTGACGTGGAATGACTCATATCAAGCTTCTTTTTTTTTACAGTTTTTACATTTTTTTTGATTAAAATTTCTTTTTCAATATTTTTTTGTTCGATCAGTATGCAAGTACTTTTAGACCTGGAATTGAATACTCTTTAACCAAAACAAAATAAAATTATAAATCACCCGATAATTGCTTACCGGCCATTATGTCTGTTAGTGTGGGCTCCTTTTTTTCATCATCTATTTCTGAATTGGAATAACGTGCAGATGTAGGAGTTTTACGATAGGTGATTTGTTCGGGTGATCCAGTATCGCTTTCACTGCTGACTTCGTGATCCAATATGTCTTCTTGTCTGTATAAATTGGTCATTTTACCTTTGGATTTCAAATTACTGTTTGCCACGGATTGGGTGGGTCCAGCCTTTTCAAGTTCAGTCTCTTCATCCGAATCGAAGGACAATTGTTTTTTACGTCGTTTACCAGGCTATAAACGAAATTTCGTACTGTCAAAAATGTTTGTATCAAATAATCAAGGTCCTGAGCAATGCCAATGCTAATTTGAGACATTTATATCTCATAATAGCTTTGGCAAAGCATGAAGATGCTAATCATAAGAATTAATTCACAAATTCCTAGTTAAAAAACAGAAAATCATTGCTACTTGAATTCGGTTACTGCTTATTAGCGTACAAATGTTGATGATAAACATATTCTACAAGCACTCACACGCGCATTTTCATTCCGACCATCTCGCGGTGTCACAAATTGTTTGTCGTGCGATAATACTTTTGTTGCTGGTTGTTTAACTTCCTGACTCGTCGATGCTTTCGCAATCTTATAATTAGTGTCGTTCACGGGTTCTACAACTTTTGGAGATTTGACGCCTTCTAATATTTTCAGATGGTTGTTCAATTGCGAAACTCGATCTACAAGTATAAATACTAAAGTAATCTCATCGAACATGAAGTAATTAATACTATCACCTGATACCAAAACGACGTGGCAATCATAACATTTCCAGCCACCCTTCGGTTCTTTCTTCGTGTCGCGCCACTGGATAACGTATGATTCAGTATAATCGTGCGCTTCGTTTAGGTATTCGACATAATCAAAACCTATAATCCACTCTATCGGTATACCAGGTGTGTACATTTTGTCGTCCACTCCTCCAATCCATTTTACTAAAGCGTATATTTGTTTGGACATTCTATTGAAAAACAATATGCCCAAATAATTTTCATCTCATGCACGGAGAGAATTTTATGGTTAATACTACTATCGCATTATTAAAAATAAAAAATAAATAATTTTCATCTCATTCATATCACACCATACCATTCTAGTATCGTACACGCTATCATAAAATTCTCTCCGTATGATTTGCAAACAGAATTCAAAAGATATGATTTTTTACTTACCTTTAGCCTTCAATAAAAGAAAACAACACTTTATTATCCACACGTGTAATTCACGTCCTACGATGCGGACGAAAGAAATAGTATATTGCAAACACACGAGTCGCAACCGACAATTGTTGGCCATAGTAACGCACGATATTTTTTTAATAAGTGCATAAAAGTGACATGGACTGCTAGTATCAACTCGGAACGCGACGAGAAGAAGAGTTGTGAAAATTAAAAAATACTATATAGGCTATATTCGTATTCAAGTCTACGAAATGGAGTCATATGAACGTACGAAAAGAAAACGTACGTACAAAGAATACACCAATTACGGATCAAATGTTAATATTCCAGAACGCACTCTGCGATATTGGAACTTGAAACGAAGAAAAATTCAAAAGTAAGTTGAAAAATCATAAGGGGAGGCACCGGTGAATTTTCAGCCTAGTGATATTCAAATGGTCGAATGGAGAATGACATTTTTTTAAACCCAATTTTTGATGAGGAATCCGATGGCACGAGTCGTAGTCATAGTCGACTCATGTCAAGTCGGTGATTCCCGGTATAATCAATAAACTTTTTTTCTGGTTGTGGTAGTACAATTAGTACTATCAGTACAATTAGTAAAATTAGTTTCTGATTTCAATATTTTATCAACTTTACTGTATATTTGCGTATAGCGACGAAAATACACTATCGGATAGTTCTGATGATTCGACTTCTACCGATGGTTTGACCGGAAGCACGTTCTTGGAAAAAAAAGATACCCACCCTATTGCGGAACAACCGGCCACTTCAATTGCTAGTGATGATACTGACGATGATCGGACGAGGTTATCATCGACACAGTCATCTGAAGAATCAGAAACTCGATCGTCTGCACAATCTGAAGAAAGCCTACAAGACGCCATGAATAGGAGCGAATGCACTACATCCGTCCCACTAATCCATCGATATGACGTGAAGACACTCATACACACGCTTTTGATTTCGGCAATTAAATTACGTCATGGTTTGACCTATGCTGCGACTGAAGATGTCTCGAAGTTACTTAACATTGAAAGTGAACAGTGTGAACAGATGTCAAAATATAAATTGCAGCAAATAATCGCACAGATCTCAGCGGAAATTTCGATTCATCATCTGTGCAGCAATTGCGAGAAGTACCTGGGCAAACAGTCTCATCTAGAAGTTAATGAGGAAATTAGTGTTGCGAACAGTACTGTACCCTTTTTAACGTGTAAAAATTGCGACGAGTCCATTAATGTCAAAGATAATATAAAATCGGGTAATATTTTCCTTCACATGTCTCTAAAAGATCAACTGAAATATAAATTTGAAATAACAGGAGATGAAAATTTATATTCTCTTAACCGTAAGAAGGAGAATGTACACGCACTGGAAGATATCATTGACGGTCAGCTGTACAAAAGAAATAAAGCTGATGATAATATGATAAGTATCAATTTTAGCATTGATGGGGTTCCAATTTTCGAGAGTTCCAATTATTCGGCCTATCCAGTATTATGTATGGTGAACGAATTATCCCCGAAAGAGAGAAGAAAAAATGTAATGCTCACAAGTATCTGGTGTGGAAATGGAAAACCTAATATGAGCGAGTATCTGAAACCTTTCGTGGAAGAAGCTGCGGCATTACACGCAGCTGGTTTTGATTACGTCTATAAAGGACATCAATACAATAAAAAATGCAGGATATTAGTCGGAGTATGTGACTCTGTAGCTCGGCCAATGGTACAAGAGTCAACGCAATTTAATGGAAAATACGGTTGTGGAATATGCTTACATCCTGGGAAACAAGTCGCTAAGGATCGGGGCACGGTTAGAGTTTATCCACTAGCACCGGATGGCAATGCGTACGGAGAGGGCCTGCGAACTAAAGAACAAACTTTATTGCATGCGAGAAATAAAGAAAAAGGAATCAAGGGTCGATCGATATTATTCGATATCACTGAATTTGACCCTCTTTCGGGGTTGGTGGCAGATTGGATGCATGCTGTTCTCCTTGGCATTTGTCGTCAATTTGCCAAACTATGGTTTGATACCACAGATCATAACAAACAGTATTGTTTCAGAGAATTTCTAAAAATTATAGACGAACTACTTTTGTCATATAAGCCGTCATTGGACATCAGCCGAACACCACGAAAAATTTCAGATTATAGACATTTGAAGGCTCACGAATTAGCTGTTTGGTTATTTAATTATAGTCTTGGTACATTGATAAAAATATTTCCATTCAAATACGTTCAACATTGGAGTTTATTGGTTGACGGAATTTCAATCTTGTTGAAAAAGTCAATCATGAAATCTGAAATCTATTACGCCAAAGAATGTCTGTTCGAATTTGTAGAAGGTGTTGAGAAATTGTATGGAATAGAACACGTATCTTATAACGTTCATCTCCTCACACACTTAGCCGAAAGCGTTTTAGATTGGGGACCACTTTGGAGCCATAGCGCTTTCATTTTTGAGGACTTCAATCAAGAAATACGCAAATGTGTCAAAAGCTCGCAGGGTGTCGCAAGACAAATTCATAGTAATATGCGCTTGAAATATGCGATTGATAAAATGATGCAAATATGCAAAAGTGATCTCAGTGAACGACAGAGAATATATTTAGATGAACTATTAAATAAACAACGAAATCCTAAGGTGAGCTTATCGCTAACTGATGCACGTATGATAGGCGAGCCTCAAACTAAGAAATTATGTCGTGAGTATTTTATTGCTCTAAAACGACTTAACATGGAAATTGATCAATCTTGCGTGATAAGACATTACAAACGAGCTTACATTAACCATGAACTGATACATACTGAAAAATATTCAATAGTCACAAAAAGAGCTAGTTTCTTCGTAATTCTGAAAAATCGTGAAATATTTAAAATCTCAACATTTATAGTTTTACCATTGAATGGAATTTTGCAATGCTATGCAATTGGTAAATATTTCGAAAAACGTAAATCATCTCTCATCCCTGGCAGAAAATTAGAGCATCTTTTTGTTTTGAAACGAATAATTCATAATTTGGCTGCAGTGCCCGCCTCAGCTATTCAAGGCAAAGTTACGATTATTCAAAATACCGTCTCGGATGTAATGGTGGCATCCACTCAGCCAAGCCGTATTGAATTTTTAAGGTGAAGTTATTATAATATCTATGTACTCCAAATGAGGAGCTGAATTTCAAAAGGGTATCTTTTTATAAATTTTCGATTTTTTTTTTTTTTAAGAATCTGGTAGAAAATCCTAAACTCTAAAAAAATTATTGCTTAAACTAGAGAGTTTTTTACTTGTATTGAAAAAAACTAAAAATTAAAAAGATACCCTTTTGAAATTCAGCTCCTCAAATATGTAAAAGGAAGACAGTATATATGTATATGAAATAAAAAAATGATTCTTGAAGAACACGTGATTTTTTTCAAATTTATTGCATGATTTTAAAAAATTGTTTGAGTACGTTTTGGAAAAAAAAAGAAATTAATTTTGAAAAAGAAATTTGAAAACAAATGTCAAAAAAGTAATTTTTTTTTAAATTTTTTATCATAATTTAATATATTATTTTCAATTTTTTTTGTTTTTTTACCATGGGTTATAATTTATCATACATTTATTAATATATCTGGAATATATATTTAATATATGCATTAAATACTTCTGAAGAAGTATGTTGTGATATAAAAGAGATATATGAGTATTATACTCGATATATTTTTCATACATCTAAGATGTCGCGTCACTAATGCCATAAGGTCGTGAGCACCAAAAAAAAATTTTGCTTTCTATAGTGGCAAAATCTTTTTCATGCCATGTAACATCGTTTGGGGATATCCGCAAAAAAAAATTTGGCGCTTATTACGACCTAATGGCATCAGTGACGCGATGTATCAAAATTATATTCTGCATATAACAAATATATTTATATAATATATCGAGTATATAATACTCGATATGTATTGATATTTTATCAATTGTATGTAATTAATATTTTTCATATATCTAAGATGTATCGAAAACATATTCTGTATATAACAAATATATTTATGTAATATATATCAAGTATTATATTCGATGTATTACATGGATATATTTTTATATATCTGAGATGTATCGAAATTATATTCTGCATATATATCCTTTATATCACAACATACTTCTTCAGAAGTATTTAATGCATATATTAAAAATATATTGCAGATATATTTTTATATATATGCACTATATAAGCTACATACATCCTACACATATATCGTCGTGATATATCTGCTCCGTATATTTAACATGTAAAGGTGATATATACTAATATATAATAAATATATGTCTGATACATTTGACGTTCAGGATACATATTGACATATATACCTGGATGTATTTTTTTCCATGCGGGTGTTTTACTTTCTTTTGAATTTCGTAAAATTCCCATTCGTTTGTGATCCAATCTTCTTACCTTATCTAACCAGCTCACTCCCTACTCTCTACTTTAAGCTGTTTGCAACTATAATTGTAATAAAATAAAGTACTTTTCTTTCTTTCTTTCTTTCTATTTCCTTATCCCCTTAGGAATCGTCGTTAAAAATGTCAGTTATTAGGAAGTATGAAGACGATGAAGTTTCTTTTTCGACGACCAGCCAATTTAGCTGGTTCTAATGCCGGGTCCAGCTCAGGGACCACAGGTGCATTCTCTGGATCTTGATCATTCATACCATCTCCGTCATTACGGAGAACAGCCGCCAGTGGCTCTTCGTTCTCTGCACACTATGAGTAGGAGTAGGTTGGTATAATTCAATGCGAATGAAAGATGTTAGGAATAATATATGGCATCGATGAAATATCGTATGACATAGTTCATAGTTCCAATACCAATAAATGAATGAGCTTACGTCCATGTAAGGCTGCCCTCGTAGTAGAATGAAATTGTGTAGGACACAGGATGCGACGATTGTGTCAACGACATTAGGCATGGAAAAAGCTAACATTAGCTTGAGTCTTCGCCACTTTTGCTTGAGCAAAGCAAAAGATCTTTCAATGCAACTCCTGCTGCTAGCATGAATATAATTGTATTTCCTTTGCCTTCTATCCAAGTTGCCGTTGTCTCGAAAGGGTGTCATCAACTTAAATGTAAAAATATCATTTGTATTTTGCAATTCTTTTTGGGGAGGAGTAGAACTACTGAAAATGAAATAGGACAATAATACGCTAAATAAAGTGCTATGTTCAAAAGCGGCATCTTTGAGTGTACCTAATCCTATCGCAGTACCGGCAGAATAGGCTAGTATCTAACACTTTATATGAAACCGTTAATAATTATCTATTTTTATGTCTTATCCAGAAGCACAGTTCGATGCTTAGTTTATAGAGCTAATAGTCACTAACCTTGTCAGTCAATGTGTAGGCACCATCTCCTAAGATATGCTCATCAGGAGACAACATATCCTGCTTGTGTAGTAGGTTGTAGCTTAGTGGGCTACGATTGAACATTCGTGCATCATGGACACTGCCAGGCTGCCCCACATAAATGTCTCTGAAAAGCAGCGTGTGGTCGCTCACTGCTTGACACAGAATTGAGTATTTTCTGAATCTGTTGACATAACGCTGATGCTGAACAAGTGGAGCAGATATATAAACGTGGGTGCCATCAATACAGCCAACAGCCCCCGGAAAACCATGTCTTCTCTCTATATGTGTCCTGATATTATCTCTCTCGAACTCGTTTGGCCATTGAATAAAACGTGGAGCTATTTCTCGCAGGGCTTCTATCACTATCACATAGTGGTAGTGAACAGTGCCTCGGCTAGGAATGGCAAATTTGACTGCAACACTGCGAAACGTATCTTGAGTCGCTAATATCCACAGAGACATCATAACTGCCAAATCAAGAGGGGTCCTCAGGCGCAGAAGTCTGCCTCTATCACGCAAGTGGTTGCCCAAAGTTACTACCAGTCTCTGAAACAAGCAAATAATTATGGAGAACGTGCGTAAACCGATGTCAGCGCCAAATCAGACACTATCGACAAAATTTGTCCCAAGCGGCAGGAAAAATCAGCCTATCAAATGCTTGGCGCGAAAAAATGAACCAATCGTTTTGAGGCACTCCTGCCGGTAGGGACAATTTGGCGGTGCTACTTGTATATGCGCATGGTCTCTATATGTGGCATCATGTTCTCAGTAATATAACTTGAATGGAAAAAATTCCTAGTAACTGACACGATTAATACCTCAAAAATCATTCGGTTCATCCTGAAATGTTCCTGGAATGTTCGGTCCTCCAGATTACGGTAACCGTCTACATCGACATAGATGGCTTGAATCGGATGCCTTTCTTCTGATATTTCAAAACATGATATATTAACAAACTATACTACTACAGCATAACATAATTCAAAATCAAATATGTTACCATGAAAAACACGTACTTCAATAGCTTTGTTTGATTTGCCATATCGGAGCTACTCTGAAGCACTCTATATTGCATAAGTAAAATTTAAATTTCTTGTCGAAAAAGTGAAGTTCTGCATTTGTAGATATCCAGGGCTACATTTTCCTGTGTAAAAAATTCAAATTCGAACCTATGGTTATTATAGAATGCTCAGGATTAGCTCCAGACATTATGAATCAATTGACAAGTAATCAACTAACCTCTAAAATCAGCTTCATCCTCATCCATTACCACAGCGGCAATGGCAACTGCAACCCCAACAACTGCAGCCTGGTCCATTATTTCTACACGTATCTTTTATTGCCGATCAAAAACTCTCTTTCAATATCGAAAGAAATGTTTCCTCTGTACTTTCTAGTTATTTCGTTTTTGAGTACTCGGTGCTGGCTTTTCACGTGGCGTCAACTGACGCAGGATTCCGCGCAAAATGTACGAAATTTAAATGAGAGCTGGCAACATCGCATTGAACTCAGCGCGACCACGCGCGACTCTTCGCGACTTTCTGCGACTCGGCGACCAATTGCGACCATTGCGACTATTAACTAGACGCGCCCTTTGAGTGAAGTGACGTGGATCCGCTCATATACTTTCCAATAACGTACAGATCTGATACTTTCCTCGCGTTGTTCAATGACGTTTTAGAGAGAATTGTTATCAATTCGCGTCTGACAGCTTCGGAAATTCGATCATCGTTCACAAACTTGTAGACGAATTTTTTGATCAAATATCTGACAACAATCTGTTGCATCGAGCCTTTGGGAGATGTTATTGTTTGGAGTAATCTATTGTTCCACGATTCAAAACCTGAGGTGCTATAAATCCACAGTGGTCCCCAATTTTTGACGCTGTCAACGATATGAGTAAGGAGGTGAATATTGTATCTCATGTTTGCAATACCAAAATACTGTTCGAACAGATCTACGTATCTCTCCAGTGAACGAGTTGCATTAATTATGTCTTCACGAGTGATACTTTCTTTCGACAGCAGGAAAGTAGCTCCAGCTAACATTTCGAGATGATTAATGTACCGTTGTGGCAATAAATTTCTGAGACATACACTCGAGTAATAAAACAGCCAGTTCCTCCACTCTGAAGCTTTCCATATAGCTCTCTGTTCAATGGATCGTGGCTTCCTGCTTATATCTCTTGGCGTTTTTATGGGGATCAGTCGCTGATTGAGAGTACATTTTTTAACAGGATCTAAATAATACGGTGTGCCCACTTTGTCAAGAAAAAGTCCTGTATGAAATTCAGCGACCCCAAGGAATACGGCATGGACATCATCAACAGGAAAACCTTTGACTAAATCAAAGAACTGCAAATTCATAAGTTCGGAAGGATGTTGAACACCCCGAACAATTTGAGATGTATTGTGAGCTTCTATCATATCATCTATGACACTTTGATGTGTCCGCATAGTCGGCTGTGCAATAGAAGGGTGTGGTCTAACGGGATATTTCATGCTACCACCCGCATAAACGCCTTCGTGATCACAGTATGTACAGCCGTAATGGCCGTTGAAACGGTTCATACCTAAGACCGAACTCCGCGCCGGGGTGTCAACGGAACAGCAAGCGGGTATGAATCTACTCTGAATTTCATTTACTCCATCGGGCTTCCACATTATTCCAGTAGTCGATAATTTATTAGCATATTTGACGAAACATTGAAGAAAGGTTGTCATGTTTGGCTCACACCGATCAATCCAAATACCAGCTAAAACCATGTTTTTCTGACGAAGACCTGCGGGGAGACCAGGGAATCGTACAAACAGCGGCCATGCACTGGTTTTCGTCGATTTACCAAGACTGAACCCATCGGTATTAAAAATATACACAAAGTCATTTTCAGTAACTATGCCTCTTCTGCTCAAATCTTTGTATCCTTCGCTATCATAAATACTTTCAATATTTACAACATGTCTTTCCCTTCGATCGATTTGATATTGCAATAGCTCCCTGGCGGCAGAAGTCTCAAGAAATTGCTTGAATTCCTCTCTTAAATTTAGTGAAATAAAACATTTCACTTCCTTCTTATTCACTCTCCAACCACAGGGACACTGGGTATTTTCGTCCAAAGAATCTCGTTTACCAAGATAAAAGCCACAGCCAGATTTGGGGCAATATGCTCTGAAAACGATATGTGTTTTGGTCTTATTAAGTGCCCCCCATAGTTCTCTCTTGGTTCTCGGTAAAAATTTCCTTCCCATTAGAGTGTTTAGAGCCTGAAAAACTCCGAGTGTAGCCTCATATGTCCAGTTATGTCGGATTCCCAGAGCTAATATGAGAACAACAGCTTCTCTTGCTGTGTGAGCTATAGAAAACCGTAGAATCCTATTCAAAAATTCTTTGTCAACATTGAATCCACCATTGTTATCTGAGTCAGACCCTGAAGTTGAATCATCTGAAGGGTCACTATCAGGCTCATCTGGGTCATCAGGGTCTTCTTCGGGAAACAAGGCATCAGAATCATTTGATGGATCCTAAGAAATCACGCACAGTTACAAGATATCAGCCATTTTTTACTCTCCAATTCGATCTGATTCGGATCATCTGAGTTACATACCTCCAACGAACTGCCATCAGAATCCCCATATTCACTTGAAATGATCTCATTATTGTTACTATGTCTCTCAGTTCCCTAAAATTATTATAAAAAGTTCAATCGAAAAATCGTTCCGTTGAAGGACGGCGTACCCCGGAGGAGTGGTGCCAGAGAGATCTTGTTTTTATATTGGGTGGTCTCTCTCAAGCGGGACATTTTTCTGCGCATAGGTCATCGATTTTGGTGTCACGCGAGATTTTGATTCCTAACCGATGTCACCATGTTTTTCAGGACAGAAATTGGTATTTTGAAAAAACCGGACCTCTCTTTCGCAATATCATTTGAAATTCTCTCTACAAACCTCGCTTAAATCTTGAGCCTCTGACTCAATGTTATCGTAATCTAGATCCGAAGTTGAAGGTGGATCTGAATGATCGGGCGATCGTTCATGTACGTGCTGTTCTATGTGTGATGATGAAGCCTCTGCATGGTTCAGCGGCACAGCTCGACCCGCGCTCGAAGTCGGAAGATTGTCAATTTCAACCTCTGAATACAGTTGTATAAGTAGCGAACGTTAATCATGTTTGCCTTATCGTTCATTTTATTAATATAATGGCAAAAGTATACTTTAAATTTTTTGAAAAATCAGTCATGGAGGGGATGATAATGCTTAACCGGATTAACAACTGATTTTTCTCGCCCTTGAACTGAGAAAAGACTACTCCAATATGAATTATGTATTCACCCATATCCAATTCGTGGGCGTCAATGAGACAATTCAAATCTTCGTCGGAGCTGTGTTGCTCCCGTGATGTCGATGCTTCAGTGGCGGTTCGCTATACCACGGAAATGAGCACATTACATTATTAACGTGTGCCATTGCTCGGAGCAAAACGGACCGTTGTCAAGATCGCGAATAACTTGAGAGCGGCAGGGTCAAGCTCGACTTTTTTTTTGTCGTTTCAAAGCTTAGAGGAAGAGTTTCAGGGTAATAGAAGATTAATGAAGTTCACTCTGCCGATCTTAAGTTATCAGTACAGGCAATTTATAGGAGAACCCGGCACTCTTGTGCGCGTTGCACTAAATTACAGCAGTTCTTTTTTTTTCAATTACGTTCAGTATCACGTACTAAGTATAAGTGAACAAAATCCTTACAAATTTCGACCCCGGAAGTGGCGCCATTTTGAGAAAAACTGTATCGGCCTATATATGTGCCTATATCTTTCATTTGGAGAAAAACTGTATCTGTCTATCGCTCCGTTATCTTGGACTTTAGGTCAAAAATCGTAATGACCTTTCTTGTACCTAATTGAATTTCCTGTCTTTTCAGTTAAATAATTTTTTATTTTTTATTTATTCATTTTTTTTTTCTCTCGAGTCAATAAATAAATCATA
Source organism: Tenthredo notha (assembly GCA_914767705.2). Lineage (NCBI taxonomy): Eukaryota > Metazoa > Arthropoda > Insecta > Hymenoptera > Tenthredinidae > Tenthredo > Tenthredo notha. Next base: position 9,349,586 of record OU611914.1, on the reverse strand, counting down.
AGTCGTAAACAGTAAGTGATTAAAAAAAAAAATGATTCACATAAAAGATATAGAAATCAACTACCTACAAGAAAGGTCATTGAAAATTTCGGCCTAAAGTGCACGATAAACGGAGATATACGCAGATAAAGTTATTCTCAAATGGCGGCACTTCCGGGGTCGAAATTTGTGAGGATTTTTTTCATTTCTATTCAGTACGTGATACTGAACTTGATTGAAAATAAAAATAAAATAACTTCTGTAATTTAGTTCAATGCAATATTACCGATTGCCTGTACTATTCTGCCGTGCTAAGCACAGAGGTGGTAACTTACTTTTTTTTATCAAAAACGAGTTATGACTCTTAGATGGTATGATGACAATCGATGAATATTTTCATCATATTATTGAACGATCTAGTTCATTTTTTCATAATAAAATTACTCTATTAAAGTGGTCAATTACTAGAACAATTAGCTGTATTTATCATTAATATTAATACAACAGTAACGAAAAATGTAACCTTTTATCTTTTTGAATCATTTATCTTTTTCAAATCAAATTTCATAATCGTTCGACTATAAATATAATTCTAAATGACTGTGAAAATTAAAAACTGTCAATGTCTCAAGATGGCCAAAATGCAAGTTACCACTTCTGTGCTTAGCACGGCAGTATTGTGTACGTTAGAAATTTCAGTTACAAAAATACCTCCTGTACATTCCGTGTCAAATAATTTTTCAAATTTTGTTGCCTTTGTTTTTTCAACTGTCCATTTTTCTTAACTCTGCGATATATCGTCGAACGATTCGGATATTTATGAGGTTGTGACATTTTTCATAATCTCATCCAGACCTTTGATGTTTATTTTACGTCATTTTTGTATTGGAAAGTTCAGTTGAACGTATGGGATTTTTTAAATATTATGTACTACATACATAGAATTTTAGAGTCAGTATCATTGTATTCAAAAGATGAGTGTCGACTGTAGCGCCACGTCTGCGCAGTGGTGGCGAAGGTAATCACTAGTATTGCCGAAGCACTTGCACGTGCAGTCGCGCAACCGGTGTCGTAGCACCGTTCTGTAGTACGTTTTACGGAGAAGAATAGTGGTGAATTTGCTCGACTTAAAAACTAATAGTGCCACGTGGAATAAATATACATAAAACATGACCGGAGAAGGAGGAAAAGGAGGAAAAGGAGGAAAAGGAGGAAAAGAATTTTATGTTTGTTATAAAAATTTGGTGACGTGCAAAAAAAACGTATGCCATGCCGATAAAGTTTTTGTTTTACAAAGTGGGGGTTTATGTAGACAGTTTGCCCCCAAACTTGCAACGGACTTCGATAAAAAAACTGTTTACGGTATCAGAGACGAGAGTTGGATGGTCTTCATCTACATATTATTTCTGGGAAGTAAGTGAAAGCATTCAGTTTTTCCTTTTTTTATCTACGATACTTGATATAGAATCTAAGAGGAGCAAGCCTGCAGTAAACAACAACAACATGTGTTTCAGTCGGTGCAATTGTTTTTTTTTTTTCAATTTTTTTGAGGTTATTTATTTAGGGAAAAACTTTACTATACATTTTCAAAATTCAATTTTCTCACAACCAGAAAATAAGAAGGAGGTAGAAAATAAGATAAAAACCGGAAGTCGACTCTCGGATCCGAGAAAACCTGACGGTCAACCCACCCGCGAGGATTTCAAGAAATTTCAGCTCATCAAAGAAGAGCAGACCACGAAGGAGGAACGAGTATGTATCATTTATTAAACACCTTGTTTTAAGTTAGATTCATTTTTATATTAATCAAAAATAAGTGGGATTTCTGTTGAGGTATTTAAGTAATAATCGTATTGGAGGATTCAAATATAATGAGAAAATACCACGGAAACAACATTTTTTGGGATATTATTGGTCGTTTTCCGGTAATTTTTTTCTTCATTGAAACAAATAAGATTTTCAATGTAGTTTTTTGTATGGAAAAATCGCCGTCTTCAATTGATTGAGGTGCACTTCCAAGACTTGGAAAAAAATTTTGATTTGAACAAATTCATTTTTGTAACAGCCCGGGAACTACTGGGGCAGAAGAGGTCGTCTTACTCTCAATTTATAGTTTAAATCTCGTCATTTTCTCAAAGCCGTGTTCTCACGTCACGTATCATGATTTATCATCAGAAACAAGTCAAAGAGAGGAAAGCTCTCTCGAAAACAGCAGGTGCTAGTGGAGTTCTGAGCAGATTTGATCCACAAACAGAGTCCCGCTCCTCAAAGCGGAAGAACATTTTAATTCTCGAGGACAAAATCGTGAAGAAGGCCCGATCAGACAATGGAAGAGCCCCTGAAAGTCCAACAGCAGTGATCAACAAAGAAAACAATAAGCCGAAAAATAACACCGAGAAGAAATCAGATGAAAAGCAGGACTTTCCTGACTCTCCAAGGAGTGAGCAGGTAACTTTAACATTCATTAACAACAATCTTTCTCAATCTGTCCTTCCTGACAGTTTTCATGCTTGTCCTGAAGCACGTGTTTCTTGTTTTAACAAGTATTCAATTTTTTTTACATATAATTTCATAGCAGGTGACTCAGCAGGTACAAACTGGTTGCGGTAGTTGCATCATGGTAAAGAAGCAATTGGCTCTGACAACGAGAGAATCAAATTCCTATCAACTCAAATGTGACGAACTCGGGGCAATCAATCGAGTTCTGATGGAGCAAAATCAGAATTTAAAGAGAGATAACTTGGGTTCCAAACTTGACACAATTCATGACGTAGTTAAAGCAGTAGCAGGGAATGTCGAAGAGATAAAAACTAAGTTAAACTCTCGTGAGTACAGTTATTTTCGATACTAGCCGTGTATTTTTGTCCGAATAGAAACTATTATTCTTTCACAGAATTGTTAGGTGGTGAGATAAGCCCAGAAACCACAGTGATTGATAAGATGACTTGTGCACTCGATGAGTTAGACGAGGATGACTCAATGCCTATTGATCTTCCCAATGATAAGGTGAGAAGCCAGTACAATGATGGATAAAATGATTACATACATACTGGGACTAGCTTAAAAATACGTTTTGTTTCATTGACTCGAAATTCATCATAACATTTTCCAATATTCAGTGGTAAAAATAGAACAAGCGCTTTGCAATTGACGAATATTTACTGATGACTTCGTTACGACCGAATGAAAATGGGTAGTTTCGCAGGTTGAAGATTTCTTCCATAAAGTTCTATACGCGATTTTTTTGCCTGAAAGTCTGAGGAGACATATACAGGGTGTATTGCCTCATGTGTTCAGAATGGGAGGGACTTGGTCGACGCGAAGCCGCGCCCCCATAGCCATAATCAACAAGCGTCGAAGCTTCGAAGTAAATAAATACTCAACAAGCACATTAAATCGTTGTTGACATTTTTTTCCTACACCAAAAAATTGTATCTTTTATTCTCGTGACAATTTCGGTCAACGAAAATCCAATGCTTGTTGATTGGCTATGGGGGCGCGGCTTCGCGTCGACCAAGTCCCTCCCATTCTGAACACATGTGGCAATACAGCCTGTATATGAGGATAATATATGATAAAAAATATATTTTACAGATATATTGCTGCAACGGCATCATTGTTGAGAAAAAGAAGGTAAAAGATGTAGGCGAGGTCAAAGGTTTGCAGAAAAAATTGCATATCATTGCTAAACCGTTCTGGTCGAACAAAGTTTACGAATGGGCTTTGTCTGACGGTTCCACCCCCCATCATATAAAAGACTGTTACATTACAGCAATGAAGAGTATGTATTTCATTTCATTCTCATCGCAGCAGTCCAATAATGAAGTGATCGAACGTAACATCTAATCTACATCTAATTTTCTACAGATCTCATCAACTCGGTAAAATGGTTGTTTGAAACTCAGCACCAGATTACGGATTCAGATGTACGTGCGAAAATTAGGAGGATTACGGACCAGGCGCGTAGCAAACAACGACAAGCTTTGATGAAAGCTAATCATCACATACCTCATTATTTGAGACAGAAGAAATCGGAAAAGAAGAAGCCGAATCAGACCAGCGAGAGTGAAGAGGAGGAAAAGGAGGAGATGAAAGAAAATTGTTCCAAGAAAAATAGGAATAAACTTGAGAAAAAGAAGAGTCTCTGCAAGCAAAGGGTTCCTAAGAAGTTTAGTGACAAGGCACCAAGTGCCACAGATGGTGAGGAAGACGAGGAAGAAGGGGACAAGGCTGAAAATACCCAACAACAGACTAATGGATCTGGAACTGATGCTGAGGAGAACAGGAATAACAAAGAGAGCGAGGATGAGAAGAAACAGGACGGAAGTGGAAGCAAGAAGTCAGAAGATGAAGAAGAACGGGCGGGCAGTACCAGACCTGATAGTGCTGATGATGATTAGCTGCATAAGAGAAAATTAAGTTTGAAAGAATAGAATTCTTATGTCGCTGCATAATTTTCGATGGCAAATGATTTATCCTATAACCTTTTCATTAACTTTATTTTCTAACTTACTGTTTCTTCAAGACGTATATTAACCGCTGATCTTGTCCTTATTGCTATATAGAATAAAACCTCGTTTCATCCCACTGAAGTATGAACAAACGTAACTTATTATTCCGTATAATTTCATACACTCAACCTCAAAACTAATTACCAATTGTCTATTGTTATGAGGTATAGTATCTCTGCAATGCTGAAATAATTCTATAAGATTTGTTTCTAAAGACAACAGCTTTTTAAAGAAATTATGATTATTATTTACAGTATTATAATAATGATAGCTCCCTTTAAAAGTTATTAGAATTATTTTCATACTATTTTTTTGAAAAATTATTTGTGGGTCCCTAGTTCGGAAGACGTCGGCAGGACGTTATGATGCACGTCCGCAGTTTGTCTCTACGTGTTCATTACCGGGATACGTCATCGCACCGTCCTCAGAGCCTAACACGTACGTCCTATTGACGGACTTGAGCATTGCAATAACCCTGCAGTCAGCCTCTGACTTAGCCTATCACCTCAGCAATTTGTCCTGAGGACGCAGGACAGACATTTTTCAGTGTCCCTGAAATAGAGGTCGCATCAACGTCCTTGGAATGTCTTAAGGTCACTTTTTCCTTGGTCCTGGGGATGCGAAAATGATATCCTACGGACGTCCTCAATTCTACAATAAATGTATCAAGGACGTCGGCCGTGTGTCTTTAGGTCACCTCGTTATTATGCAATTTTGTCCTGGGGATTCAGAACTGACGTCCTGCGGATGCTGCAATAATCGACCCAAAGGTGTCCGTGTTGCATCCCTGGGGCACTCAAAAGGTGTCCGGGTGCGTCAAATCAAACGTCCTGTGCGCATCCTCTACCCCTGAGAAAAACGTTTTTAGGACATCCGCTGTGTATCCCTAAGACACCCCAACATTACAATATTTCATCCTGAGGACATAGAACCGACATCCTACAGGTGTCCTCCCGCTTTGAATACAGACATCCTACGGATATCCTTCCTCTCGAAATAAATGTCTTGTGGACGTCCACTATGCGTCGTAAGGTCACCTCATATCACAGCGTTCGGTCTCCAGGACGTCCGAAAATGCACCACCAGGATAACCTCAGGACATCCCGAATCATGTCCTCCTTTCATCCTACATGCGTCCGGGGGGTTCATCAGGGGAACAAAAAACACAAAGAAAAAAAACCGAATGTGCCCGCCAAGTACGTAGCTCTTGGAATGATGCTTCGATATCCTCACACGAAACTCCGACTCCACGACGTAGACTTCAGTTTGAGTTTGAGTTTTTTTATTTTATTTTATTTTATTTTTTTTAACAAATTTCTGCGAGATCGCAGGGGTACGTTCGGTGCTTGGTTTTTTTCTTGATTTCACAACAGAGACTGGCGAACCGTTTTGCTTATGAAGCAATTGTGATTTTTGTGTGAGTACTTGGCGGCTTTTTTTACATCTTTGGATGTTTTTCGTGGGATTCTACATTTTTCAAAGGCTGATTAAAGCAATGTAGGTTAAGCTGCTTAATTTTATTAATAGAAACTTTTTATATTTTAAAGACTGATCTATGTTTGTTATATCGTACAAAGTTTATAATATTTTGATAAGAGCTGATGATAAGTATTGTCTATCTTCGAAAGATTACTTCACGTTTGCTGCGATGTAAAATACACTTTTTCGTAACTGTAAATACGTATGTTGCTGTAATTGATGAAATACATTTTTTTAATAAACTAAAATGACTTGACTGCATTCTTATTGCTGTGAATGAAAACTTCTCATTTTACACTTGACTTCCCTGAGATTACATTAGCAATAACATTTTCCTTTTACAATGCATATTATATAAAATGCTGTATTTGACTTGGACTAGTATTATTTTTCTTTGCGGAGGGGAATACTATATTTTCCAACGAGTTGAGAAGGAAAGTATTCGGCGAATGTGAAGTTTTTATTTCGTGATAAACACGAGTCGGAGCCAAGTTTTGCAATCACATCAATTGAAAAAACACCCTAAACCGTCGAGGACTGTATTTTTCTTAACAGTGCAAGAAAATGTGTGTTCACCTGAATTTGCCGACGAGAAGAGTAACTATTTCTCAATAGCGATGGAAACCATTTTAACACTAGCCATGTTGATTTTTTATTTCGGATCAATTTCAAAATATTGCTTATTACATTATACACAGAAAAACAGGTTAACTTGAGCCAAGAAAATCATTTTTGATTCAAGATAATTTTGCGGTATAAGGAAGGAAGACCGAAATTTTCTTAGACGAAGTGAAAATATTGTTGAGCCAAGAAAATTTTTTTGGTTTTAGAAAATTTTTACTTCGCCCAGGAGATTTTCGGTCTTCAAAATAATTTTCTTGGCTCAAGTTAACCATTTTCTCTGTAAAAATCTAATAACTAATAACTAACTGACAATTAACTTTTTTTTTTTTATAAAAAACAAATTTTCAACTTCATCAATTGTATCTCTTTGCCTTCAGCTTGGACTACAACTTCTATAATATTTTTGCAGTGTGTACAAGAATTGTCATTTCTGTCTATTTCTGAATTTGCTAGTTTTTAACTATTTTGAATATCCGAGCTCATTATTTTCATTGACCTTGTACAATCTAGACACGATTCGTAATCAGAAATTCAAAAAACCCGACCACACAAACTTTCGACTAGATTGTGTACAATTTGAAAAAATATTCCGCCATTTTACTGTGCGAAATTAGATGCAAAATTGTGATTCAGCATCCCAAAATTTCACTATACAAATTTTCGTCTAGATCGGATGTTACTTTCAAAAATTTTGCCGCCATTTTGTATGCGCCATTTTGTTTTTTGAATATTCAATGCAAATTTGAAATCAGCGACCCCAACAATCTATGAATACAAAATTTAGTCAATTTGGATGAAAAATACCATTAAACTGATTGAACTAGGAAAATCAAAATTAGTCTTTTCCTTCTGTTAAAAATATAGAAATGGATAAAACAATTTCTGCATGCTTATCATACGAATGAATAAATAATGTTGCGCAGATTGTATATCTATATCGTTCGTATAGGTATAGCACTCACTCAAAATATGAGAGAAGTCCTAAACAATCTATGAGTTATTTAAGAGACACTTCTTAGTTGCTAAGAAAAAAATTACTCGATAGAGTCCGACTTACGCATATAAGCGGCCACAAGCGTTGAATAACGCCTCGATAGCATGCCGAACGACAAAAATCACACCGAACGTTACGAATAACGAGCATACAGCGCGTTAACGTTGTTCTAATAGGCGAATAGGATGTTCGTTATTCAATATACTTTAGCGGAGCGAATCTCGCAAAATCAGAGTACAATGTCGTATAAGGCGAAACGTTGTCTCTATGATTTTAGAGTGCGTCACCCCTCGGAAAAATCACGACGCGGCAAGTCAATGCCACACTTGATGCTATGATCAAGATTCGCGGCAGCGAATCGCCGCCAAGTACCCTTCGGCCGGCGAGCGCCAGCTGAGATCAAGATTCGCGGCAGCGAATCGCCGCCAAGTACCCTTCGGCCGGCGAGCGCCAGCTGAGATCATTTACCCGGAGCAACTACTTATACTTGTAACCATGACGTCATATCTCCCAAACTACTGTATATTTTCCGGTCAAATTCATGAGAGCATAAGTCCAAGTCCCCATGGTCCAGTTGAAAAAACTTGGACCGAATCGGTCGAGCGGTTGCTGAGATATTGACTCCTAAAGTTGATGAAAAACGTAAGATTCTTCTTCTTCTTCTTCTTCTTCTTCTCCGGACAGTTTTTTCGCAGACCCTTTCTTGGGATCACGGTATCTATCGAACGGCTGTACCGATCGACTTGAGATTTGAGAGGGAGATTCTCTCCATCGGAATCTCGACCCCTATTGATTTTGGCATGAATCGTATGACGCAGCGAGAAGATTGACCCTAATCAATCTACGAGATGATGAATGACGTCACGAGTTTCGATTCGATTATTGAAACGATATATAAATATATTATTATACTATTATTGTTATATTATTATTATATTATTATTATTATATATTATATATTATTATTATTATTATTATTATTATTATTTTTATTATTTTTATTTTTATTTTTATTTTTATTCTCATTATCATCCTCATCCTCATCCTCATCATCATTATCAATTCCATTTTTCATTCATTCAACCGCAACGCTGGACCCACCTACTGAGCCAACTTGCTTATTCTAGCGCTAATCTTCCTATGATTTGACCCCGTAGAAAATCAATAAATACACAGTTCGGTAACATTGTAATTTTTCGTAGTTTTTTTTATGTGGTTTTCTTACTCAACCCGGTTTGCTATTAGACGGTTCGCTATATGCCATTCTCGTTTCTTCTTTGTTTTCCTGCTAGCCTCTGCGCCCTTTTCCATTTCTGTCTTGCTCTTTACTCTCCTTATTGTATCATGATCTCCACATACTCTGGAATCAGATCTTGATACACATACATTATTGACGTGAGGTAATATTCTGTCGAATCGTGATCACATTTGGAACTGGCTCTGGCGTAATGACTTTTCATAAGCTTCTTATTTGAAAACCTCTTAAGGGATATAGCGTAATACCGAATGCACTTCTTTGCTGAGATTCTATATAATTTGAGGCTGCACAAAAAGTGCCTGGTAATAGGGGCTGTTTCAGATTTAGAACCCTTGTTAGCTCAATGAAACTCACCGACAGATATATTACATTCAGTAATGACCATATCGATGCGTTTGTTTCATCTCATGAAAATGTCGATCGAGCTTAACGCCTAGATACTCCATTTATTCTAACTTCACGCTTGCGATAACTTCATAGCTATAATTTGTTCCACCTGCACAGCTATCATCGTAGATTGCAGTTTAAAAAATAAATGTAACAGGTACCGAGGGCCTGTCTCTACCTTGTGAGAAATATTCAAGACCCCTGATTTTTTTCAGTTCACAGGCAGCTGATTTTAGGAATAAAACTAACAAAAAAAATTCTTCACCCCATAGTAAATTTCTAAAATCTTATCGAACTATTAGAAATATCATGAAATATAAGTTTCATACAATGCAAAGTCAAAGTATGAACTACATGGCCCAATGTATGGGAATCGCAGGACTCCGAAATGCAATAACAAGCTGAAGCGCTCGAAATATATAAAATTCATTCGTGAACGTTCTTGTCTTGTTCTAAGAACAACTTCTGTAATGCAGATATCATGTGGAACATTACAAATGTCCCCAAATGAAAGAAAGCCACTACCGCTAAGCTACAATATTATCAGTTGCCAGCTCATATGTTTCTAATAAATGAGAAACTAATACGCTTCCATGAGAGACTAGCCAGTTACAAGCTGTTGACTAGGTGCACACATGGAGAAATTTTGAAGCAACAGCCAGGGACCAATGAGCATTAAAGATCAGCACCAAGATTATTTAGCCTGCACAGAAAGTCAGCAAGTTGCAGAACACAGCACGATGAAACACGCTGCTACGTGTAACTAAATAGTCGGATGCGCAACGTGAAACCTTGAAGAAGAAGAAGGACTGAACTACAAATTATTGAACTATCCACTGTTTAAATTTTCGTTTATGTTACGGTGAATCTGGGAATGGGAATGCGTGGCCAAAAGAGATCCACGGTTCAGGTGCCACAGCAGAAGAGACAGAAAATCTGAGATGCCTTGATCAGAAAGTTTCATAACATCACCTTTCGAATTATCTTACACCATATATTTTGCAAATTCATTTAATTTGTACCAATTTTCATTGAATTGCGAATCACTCAAAACTATCTGTTCAGCTACAGTATATGCTACTTGCATCTAAATTTTGCTCCGATTAATTTCTCGTCTGCAGTAAAAATTCACACATACCCTATGCCCAAAATGAGAGATTGGCTTCATTTTATTGTGAAAGAAATATTTTCTTTCAGTCTTTTATAAAACATGAAAAATGCTAAAAATTTAAAATCAGGAATATTTAATGTTTTGGGAAGGGAACGAATGAGTCAACGTCAGATCTGATCCTTATCTTTCTTCACCTCAGTGTGCTGAAAACCTCAGACAAAGGTGAATATGATGCGACTAAAATTGAGATGCGAGGAGCATTCAGCAGTTCAATATATTTTTATCATTGAATGTTGCATAAATTCTAGCTAAACGTGTGATTTTCTTTGTTTTGAAATGCACTTCGATGTGATTTAAGAATAATTTTGATCATGAGCGAGATGCAAAGGTTTTCAGTTAAGTAGATTCTGTTCTGAAAAAGATGAAACTAATATTAAATACGTATCTGTGTAATGTAAGTATATAAAACTTACAAAAAAGAATGAAATACCCCGCAAAAACATTTTCAATGTAGAAAGTACCGCCAAGTACAAAAATGATCCCACTAGAAAAACATAGAAAAACCTATCGCCAGTCTTTGTCGTGAAATCAGGAAAAATGCCAAGCACTACGCCCTTCCCGCAAGTATATACGTCGAAAGTCGGACCTCGCTAATTCGTGTAGTGATATCGAAAAATCATTTCAAGAGCTACATACTTGGCGGGCACATTCCTTTCTTCCACTTTTTCACAATCTGCTTGTTTTCTACTGCATACTCCTTCTAGTTTTGCCAGGGTAGACGATGTACCTACTCAGGTCGAAATTGTTTATAGACAGTATGTCAATTGAAGAATTTACAATTAGATGCAAATTTGAAATGTTCTTGGGTTAGCGGTCGAAATGAATGACATTCGCTTTGGTTCAATGCAGTTATTATTTCTCTGTATCAGAATTTACTGACCCAGTAAACCAAAATGAATTGGGGAATTTTCCTTTTGAAGATTTCGGGCACCGAAATTCCCCAATTCATTTCGGTTCACTGGAAAGATTGTGTCTGCAATTGATATCTATAATTATTTCCTACTGTTTGATCCTTATAAGTACAATACTGGAAGTCAGTTTTGTAAATATCTTGATGAATAATTGTGCACTCGCACCAGGCCTTGAATAATTGAAATTGGTGATTGATAAATATCCTCATTATTGATTCAAAGCAAGTGTTATCTTGAAAATCTGGAAAAGTATCTAATTTCATTCAGCACGACAAAATTATTGCGTTGATACATGATATTTGTAGCTGAAAGTTCTATCCATTCAAACGGAGAGCGAAGTTCAACAATTACTTAGATATTTGAGGTGGTAATAGTTATTGTCCCACCCTGTATATCACAAATCGGATGATTATTTGAATCAGTTAAATTTGTGTACGAAATTTCGTGGGATTGATAACCGTAACCTATAAGTGTGATGCACAGCTCCATTTGCGTCTATTGTATACCTTTGTAAAAGGGAATATTAAGGTTCGAAAACCTCAATGTTGTCAATAGACTCAGAGCTATTACAATAGAGAATGGAACGTGGGATAATTATGAAATGCATAATTCCTGCATTTGTTCATGCAATTATACATTGTATACAGGGTGATTCACTTTTCGCGCACCACCGTACATGGGTAGTCTTCATGAAAATCTGAGACTGATTTTTCCTTAAAAAAAGTCGTGGGACTAATAGTTATCGAGCTACGGAAGATATGAGTTGACCAATCACAGAACTTATGATTGACACAGACAGGGCTGACCATTGGTGTAAGTTGAGCGGTTCCTGTCTATGTGAATTATAAGCTCTGCGATTGGTCAACTGAGATCTTCCGTAGCACAAAAACTATTATTTCACGACTTTTCGGTAAAAGAAAATCAGTCTTCGATTTTTATGAAGATTCTATCCTAATTCAGTGGTGCGCTCAGAGTGAATCACCCTGCATAATCATTCGTAGTCATTAGTGGAAACTGACTTAAACATTTTCACACTTCTTTTTTATCATAATAGGTGGATTGACGTATGAAGTAGAGTGGAAGAAAGGAATGTGCCCGCCAAGTATGTAGCTCTTGAAATGATTTTTCGATATCACTACACGAATTAGCGAGGTCCGACTTTCAACGTATATACTTGCGGGAAGGGCGTAGTGCTTGGCATTTTTCCTGATTTCACGACAAAGACTGGCGATAGGTTTTTCTATGTTTTTCTAGTGGGATCATTTTTGTACTTGGCGGTACTTTCTACATTGAAAATGTTTTTGCGCGGTCATACCTACCACCAACACTTTTGCAGACTTTCCTCAACCGCTTACTTCTCATCATTGATATATATTGTGACGTGGATTTTTATTGATCCTCGGATCTGGACCGGATAGCCAGCATCGGAGATCAACCCAGTCGACAATTAGCCTGAAAATTAATCTTTATATACGATGCTGGGCGCCTGGCGGATAACCGCCTATTTCAAAAATCTAAACAAACTATACTGAAGCGTCGGCTAGCAAAAGTACCGCGAAGAGGGGTCAGGATAAATTGAAGGATCAGCTAGGCGTTGATTAACGACTCGTGGTTTAAAATTTAACAAAGAAAAATTGAATTTATTGAAGAAAAATTGAATGAAAAATAGAATCAACAAATCGTGTACCCGGGGGTACTTCCCCGCGGGTATAAAACGGCTACAGGTCGTGTATAGGCGACCTGGCCACGCTTGACGAGTTTCACAATAATAAATAAACTAATAGCTTCCACGTAGGAGAGCAATAACACAACAAAATAATGCAAAAATAAATAACTCGACAAATACGTCCCTCGCGGAACAAAAATTACAGATAAAATCTGAAATATGCCCGCAAGGCTTAACAAAACTAATCCACAAAATTATTACTTAAACTTAACTTAAACTAACTCTGCCTTCGTAGGTGAAACAAAAAAGGCTAAACAAAATTCAAAATATAATACAGTTCTGAATCTCTCCGTATGGGAGAAAGAGAGAGCGCGACCGTGACGTAAGCAGACTATCTCGCTCGCACTCAGGTGCCAAACCTACAGCTCTACAGAAATACTATGACGCGACACAAAACTCGAAAATCTTACTCAAAAACTGAAGCTCAAAACTCTATTATGATGTGAGACACTGGTGGCGGCCTACTGACTCGGAGGTCGTCTTAATTTGATTCTCAAAAATACTAAAGAGCCTCGTGGCTCGGAACAAGGTAAGATGGCTGATGGCCGTTTGCCGAATTCAAATTAGTATAGGTCAGATTAGCTAACGCTTACCGTTGTCCAGCCACTCTTTTAGGGAGATTTCCTCGCGGGAAAAACCTCCTGACACACCAGCACACGCTACTCGAACTCCAAAACTCAAAAATTCCACGGGGGAAATACTAAACTGCCTCTTGGCTTGCAAAATATAATTACAAAATCTAAGTTGTGCGAGCACTAGAGCTCGACGCTCTACCTGCGAGGCAGGCCTACGGCATAGTGATCTTTGACCGCTAGGCGCTGATAAATCGCACCCTGGTTAAGCGGTCGAGTATTGATTTTGCAAATCGATCCAAAGATCCCTGAATATGGCGACCTATTGTCGCTACGCGCGAAATTCGAAGTTCACCACGGTGTCATTAGCTCGTTGAATCGGAGGACCACGGGTTGCAGGTTCTTCTTGGTGAACCAATCTCTTCCGCCACCGATATCCCACGCTGTAGAGTGCCTTCGGCACTCTCCCGTGTCCTCTGTCTCTTTGATGGAGGAAGCCTGGCCAGTACTATCCTCCATAGCTCATGTGGTTTTCATCGAAAAGGATCCAAACACCCGGTATTCGGTGTTGTGCATCCGTCGAGTGGCGTATCAGTCTTATTTTTGGCCGTCGTATGAGCCTCGTCTCCCACATAATAGAGAAAATGCGTAAAATAATACAAAAGAATTAGAAATAAATCTGACAATCTTGAGTCGGTCACGGTCGCCTCTCGGAGAGTTTCTAGCCTCGGGGCTAACCTAACGCATTCGTGCTTCTTTCATTCGTCGCACCCTACGTAACTATGGTCGTCTAAGGGTTCGGGAGTCGCTTGTAACACGCGTTGCAAAATGCAATGTTACAATATATATACGTTGTAACGGGTTACCCGTTAACACGGATAGTAGCCTACCCGAACGATCCACCACTCTTAGGCAGCAAATTAAAAAGGGGCTATATGGAAACAAAAGGAAACAAAACTGATAAAAAAGAAACTAATCAGAAATGTTCTATTCCGACAACAAGATCGGTAAAGCATGGACCAGGAAAGCCAGACAGATTCATCGACCAACTGCCATGACGTCATGACCCAGACTGACTGGGTATTTCATGCAATCAGGAGTCAGAGAATAGAAAGGGGAAGAATGGCACGGCACTGGACGTCATGTCAAAGGGTCATCCCAAGGGTGAAGGGGATGACCACCCAAACACCTAAAAAGATGGTCCAGACCATCTCGCACGGGACTCAATGGGAATGGAGGATGCAGCCCATCACGATGGCACCTGTTATAGTGGCCCAAAAACCATACATGGAAGGAAAAGTCGTTAAGCGATCTTGGCTCAATGAGCGAGGCAAAATCGTTTTTAACGAGCAAGAAAGCAGCAGCAGTAGCAGTAGCAGTAGCAGCAGCAGTAGCAGTAGCAGCAGCAGCGATAGCGACAGCGACCATGAAGGCGAAGGCGGGATGGCGGTGCCAAAATAGGCACGAGCACCGAAGCGATATTTTATAAGTTTTTTTTTTGGGCAGTTGAAAGCCATTTTTTTTTGTTTGAAAAGATTTTCTTTTGTTTTGATTTATTATTTTTTTCTTTTTCTCGTTATTTGATCATCTGATTTTCTTTAAGACTTGCACATAGCAATAAATGAGTTTCATATGCATATGCGCAAAATTGTTAACAATGAACGTCTTTTTTTTTTGTTTTGTTTCACGATTATTGCTTTAGCAGCGTAGATTTCATAAAGCGTTTAAACGCACCTAGAGTCAACCGTAACAAGAATTTAAAACTAAACTGTCGCAGACAGCCGTTCGAGATCATGAGCCAATGATATTCAAAATATAACCATACACTAGTGTATCACATCTCTGTGTGTTCACACACCTCTTGATATTCAATAAACGGGATACAGAGAACCAATAGAACGGCAGAGAATCGCAGAAGCGTTCGACATCGCAATTTTGGTTCGAAGTTTGAAATGGTATATAAGGACGAGCTGTAGGCTCACAGGCACTCGTTCAGTCAATTATAAACAGCTAACGTTAAACTTCAGACACTGGGTCTCTAACCAGCATATCTAATAATTCGTGCCGTCTAAATTTAAAATATCTCCGTAAAAGTATAGGACTTCAGGAGATATTTAATTTTCATCAACAGATCATAACGATCAAAACATTTAAGTTTCATCCGCATTTTCTTTGATTTTTCTTTTTGCTTGCTTATTATTTTATTTTCTTTTGCTTTCTATCATCATAATTTTCACCGCTTTTATTTTCTGTTACTTTCTGCCAACTCGTAAGTAATCTGGTCTCACTATCAAAATAAACACTGTGTTTCAATTTATTTAATGCCTACCCGCACTGCCTGCATGTTATATCCTACTACTATCCTTGCATGTAAATCTAACGAGTGAGCTTTTCCCAGTTAAAAAATATGACGTCGTTGACGATGTCGTAAATTACGTCGTACAGGACGTGGGAAATGGCGTCGGACTCGATGCAGGATAGAAGTCTTCGGTTACGTCGTATGCGACGTCATATTTTGGGACAGTATTAGACGTCGTATGCGACGTCATATTTTGGGACAGTATTAGACGTCGTATCAGACGTCGGGTCAGACGTTGTTTACGACGTCGTAATCGTATCAGACGTCTCTTACGACGTCCTTTATGATGTCTTTTATGACGTATTTTCGACGTCATTGTAGATAAATTTATATAGAAAAAAAAAAAAAAAATTCCCATCCTGCAGGATTTGAACTCAGAACCTCCAACTCCGTAGGCTCTTACCTTACCACTGCGCCACGACATTGCTTATGAAGCTATCATTCTTTCACGTAAGTATATCGAGTGACTACGACATTGACTCAAAATGAAACCATGTACGCAAAAGAATTTACATGTTATAAGTAATATCGTAGCGCGATGGCAAGGTGACAGCTTACGAGGTTAGAGGTCCCGAGTTCGATTCCTGCAGCACGAGAATTTTTTTTTTTTTTTTCTATATAAATTCATCTACAAAATATGACGTCGCATACGACGTAATCGAAGACTTCTATCCTGCATCGAGTCCGACGCCATTTCCCACGTCCTGTACGACGTAATTTCCGACATCGTCAACGACGTCATATTTTTTAACTGGGTTGGGTGAACTCTGCGGATTGAGAGTGACGTGCGGTTCTTCGGAAACGTTACCGAACTCGTGGGACGGCTGCTTCTTAGGAAGAATTGCCTGAGTACCTAGTAGAAATAGAAAATTTTGCATGCAGTGACGGCAGTATTTTCGAATACTGTCCGAACAATAAACCGGTGAGCGACGGCTGATTTTTCGAAAGAGGCCTGAGCACATAATATGTAACTTTCAAACAGGGAATAGAGTCAAGTCAAGTACTAAGAGCACTTACGGAAGTTATGCCTAAGTAGCCGTGAGAGAGAGTTTTCAATTCATTTTAGAGACAAGTCAATAAAAATTTCAGTTAATCGATATTAATTCGATTTGGCGCCCAACAAGAGTGGTGGATCGCGAAGGTGCGGAGGTGTAATCTGTAGGTCGGTTACAACGTATAAACTGAGATTTTTTATACTTCAGCACAGAATTGATGGTAAAATATTACTCGATAGTGACTCAGGACGAGTACAGAATTTTTCCGTTCCTAATTATCAAGCTACCTATGAACTTCACAATATTGAGTGATGAATTCTACAAATAATCTGTGTTCCAATAATAATGTTGTATCAGATTTCATACATTTGAGTACGAATAGCTTAGATTCAGATTGATGCACGCATTTTATATCAACAATAATCATCACGTCGAAGAAGGAAATCAGCATAGCGTCTCTTGCGACTGTAGCCATACTTCTATGGCTCATGGCTTACTTCATGACTTGGTCACGGCTTATGAAGGTAAGTTCGACATACATTATCACATACATGCAGAAAATTGTTAGTTGCGCTGTTTTTTTATCCAAAATCTTAATGCTCAACGGTCAAAGTTGATCGAATGAAAGAAAGCTGAGAAATGGAGTTAATTAACTTTGCACTTCACTGTCGGAGAAATCCTTTCAATGTAAAATAACCTCTTTCGTGTCTTGCTTTATCACAGGAAGCTGACCTCAAGCAAATGATACATGCAATGAAACATGAGGAACCACCCGTCTAATGTGATCCTGAACAAAACGCGTTTTGGGACAGATTTACAACATAATTTGGTGGTAAAATATTATTTTCCTATTCTCATATCATTTTCCATATTTCATCAATTCATTAAATAGGCATTATTTTCAGAGCGTGATCATTGCTTGGAGTATTACAAGTCAATGAACTTCAATGTATTTCATGAAATAACTCTGAACGATGTAACCGGTGAGGTCTTGGGTGGAATTATTTTCCGAATAATAGCGCAAATCGGATCTTCTTACGGCCTCTTCATACACAATGCTACTAGTAAGGATCAAAAAAGGAAAGATGAAATAGGATTTTTTTTTTCTACTATGTGAAACGTAGCAAAAACCTATAATCTACTCATTTTATTATAGAAAACCTGCCGTTCCCTGTGAGTTGGATACTGACAATTCTGCTATATATATCCCTCCCAATGGTGTTGTTGTATATGCGGTGGCCGTATTCGTCTCTGGATGGGTCTCTTTGGTGAATCCATGGGGGAAGGAGAATCCAATCGAAATCAACAACAACCTATTAGAATAGAGATTTCAGAGGTATTCACTCATTCATTTGATTATTACACAGCTCAACAAGAACAAAAAATAAAATTGGATGCCCTTGTTATCTCTACGGATTTCTGTGACTAGGAATAATACACAATTCACAAATGAAGGCATGAGTGTACCAGATTTGCTCAATAAACTTTTCATACTCAAAAATGAAATAAAATTTGCCTTATAAGTATAGTAGACCTCAATTATCCGAAGCTCCGTTATCCGAACCCTCACACATAATTTTCATTAGACCTTGCTGTCCACCAGTTATGTTTGAAATATGTTTCTACTATGTAACATCGTTTCATCCAATATTACTGTTCCATTATCCATATTTTCGATGATCCGAACTAGGCCTGGTCCCAGTTGGTTCGGATAATCCAGGTTCTACTGTATAGAAATAGCGATAATTCAAGAAACTAGAGTCAATCTTGCAAAATCATTCGTAGTTTCATAATTGTCTGCAGCATAAAATCATCCTAGAACCACTCTTATATAATGGACAACAAAGTCACTGTTGAGCAGTGTTATTCATCTACTACATAATATCGTTATGGTCATGAAATTGATAACTCGGTTATATTTTTCTGTTAGCGCACTGCTGATGGTGGATCACGACAGCATGTCACAAATACAGCTTCTCATTCTATGAAGGACAATGAGCTAGCGGCAGAAGATGGCCATTCCAAGACTCATAGTCAGATAAAAAATCACATGTACAAAAAGATGACAATTTAGTGAATAGACCGACGGAAAGTACAGAAGAGATAGAAGAGAAGGGGGACGGTGATTCCTAAATAAAATGTGTTATTTTGTTGGGTATTTGATAAGCAATAAAAACCTCAATAATAGTTACCGACAGGGTTCAACGGAAACATGTATCGTAATGTCAAAGTATGAGAAAAGTATGAGAAATATTTCTGTTTAAATCAGTTTTTTTGCCTATTCATGATCTCATTGCAGGTATAGTGGATTTCATGTGTGCGTTCTGTTTTCTGTCAAATGCATAATAATTTCTGTTTAGTAGAGTTTGAGGAATATTTAATTCAAATATCTCTATAGGATTTTCAGAATACACAAGGAATTGATACTTATATAGGAACTTTCGTTTCAATAATTATCAAACTTGCTACTTAATCCATTAATTTGTTTATCAAATAATTAACAATACTAAAACGCCAATAAGGTCGAGCCAAGGTTTGAAAAGCTTCAAAAATGTCGATTTAGTTGCATTCCAACGGTATTTTGGTAAAACCTCGTATCTCCCATTTGAAATACATAGGAGATACGAGGTTTTAACAAAGTACCGTCGGCTTCTCTTCCGGTTTGTTCACATTTTCTATTTGAATATTTATCAAACTGTTAAGTGACTCCAGATTTCAGAGTGCATATGAGTAATTAAACGTGACTTTGCCTACCATTTGAAATCTAATTAAAGTGCTTTAGAGATCAGTGAATCATTTTGATTCGTGTTAAAGATACACGCTTTCTCGAACCACTTCGTCTTGATATAGAGTGTTGTTGCAACTATAACAGATTTTACATAGGAAAGTAGATTAAAAACCAAATCAACGAATGAGGTGAAGAGACTTCATGATTCCTTGTTTTTCGAGAAGAGAAATTTTTATTGAAGAATTTTTATTAAAGAATCGCAGTCTCCTTAGACCGAATGAATTTGAATCATAATGAGTCGCTGTCGCTCGGATCCGCGCTCATAGAAACCAGCCTGTCGCATTCGGGTAAATGACGATTCGGCCATTTGGCGGTTCGGGTATTTGGCGATTCGGGTATTTGACGTTCGGGTATTTGGCGATTCGGGTATTTGACGATTCGGGTATTTGGCGTTCGGGTATTTAGCGATTCGGGTATTCGACGATTCGACTATTTGACGATTCGGGTAAATGTCGATTCGGGTATTTGGCGTTCGATTATTTGACGTTCGGCTATTTGGCGATTCGGCTATTTGACGATTCGGGTATATGGCGATTCGGGGATTTGATGATTCGGGTAGATGGCGTTTCGGGTAAATGAAGCGTCCTCGTCATGACGTAGTGCGCTCAGCACTTCAGAATCCATTTTTTGTAGGAAGAATATATTATACCGTGAAGTTAAGGGGAAACCGAACGATAGCTGCACTATAGTTCGGCTTCCCCTTAACTTCACGGTATACAGTCCTGTATACAAAACTTAGAATTCGTGTTTTTGTGAATTACATGATCGTCGTTGGAAAATATATTTATATCAATTTATAACTTTGGAAAAAGCAATATTTCGGACGAACAACAAAATACGTATATGGGCTTTTTTCACGTCTATTTCACGCCTGTAAGTCATGTCAGTGAACCACAAATCGGGGTTTTTCGTGCCTTTTTTTATACGATTGCTATCCATTTTTAGCAGATCTACTTACTTACTTGTTTCGTGAAGCTTTCGATAAGGAAAGCCGTTTTCCACACAGACGGTATCGTTTTCCTTCTGTATCACGGCAACGAAATTTGCTATCCATAATGATAACTCCAGAACACAATTCACACCTCACAATTCACAATCGAAACGTTAATAAAATTATACGAAACGTTGAAGACACTGTTGTTTCATTCGTTGCTCGAGCTACGTTACTTTGTGGAGAGCATCGCGCGTTCCGTCCGTTGTGTCGACTGCTAGTTCGCTCAACGCTCCAAAACTGTGCTCCAAAACCTCTCAATCGCGACTCAACCGTCACGATAGAACAATCGGACCAGATTATGCCAAGTAAGTGAATGTTATTATATCGATCGTTTCTGTATCTATTACGCTTTTACTCTGTTTTCTGATCGTTTGGCGTAATTTCTGTAAAAATCTCTTTATAAATGTATTACGCAAAAACTATGGGTCCTAGCACATAGGTTCTCACTTTGAATTTGTAGAGAATTTTCCACTCTACGAAATGGCCTCTTTATTTTTGCAAATTGGATGAGTGAGATCGAAACGGTGCGTGATTTTGGCGGTGCCCCCGAATTATGAACTGATTTCGATTGATTCAAATAATATTCTGTCAATAAAAATTGTCTCATTTTTAATATGTTGTTCGCGTGATTTTTCGGAATAATCAACTCATCGTCATAAACATGTGGGGATTTTGTCAGATTTTTTTGTCGAGCGGTGTTAGAGAAAGATTTTTTTTTCATAACAATTTTGAAACCTCAAAATTTTCCGAAAAATACTTGTACAGCTGTGCTCACAGAATCATATCTGAAACTTTGGAATCGGATGCTACGAAAATCTGACAGATTAGATTTAGATTGAAATTTCTTATAGAATTCCCTCATCATTTATCAACACATTCACCTACCAATCATAATGGGCTCCAAGATTGTATCCTATTTTTTTTGTTTTGTTTTTTGATTAAATACCTAAGGTTTTTGCGAGGGATTTCAAACTAAAAACTTTCATAAATTGATAAGAAATATCACTTGAGATGGAAATCTGTAAAAATTCTGATATGTTCATTTTGATAAGCTTATCACTACAGAAAATCAAACGACGGTCCAAGGGGGTCAGGTCCCGAAGTTGAACGATTTGGAACAGGAGTCCCATATAGTATATGAATGCGTCTTCGGGTGGTCCTTATTTTGGGTTGAAATTTTTTTTCACAAATTCACCTCTCAGTTCTACCCCAAATGGTTGGGGAAAAAGATCCAAAAAGCTGAGGCCTGTAAGTTAACGGCAAGGGGTGCCGGCAATAAGCAAATATCGCAAAAAAATCCGAACTGTTGTGAAAAATTAAAAATATTATAAATTGTGTTATAGGTGTACGTTGATGGAACAATTTTCCATCAATAAATTCGAAAGAATGGCCTTCTCCTGCATCTAATTTTTTAATCAATCTACCCTTGAAATCCGACCGCCTATTCATGTGTTTTTGGTAAAATCCTCAAATGACTATGACGATAATTAAACAGTTTGACAGAAAAAATGCCTCATAAATGGAAAAAAAACATCGCTGCAGCATGAAATGCCTTTTATTAATTATTACGTGCGATTACAGAAAATCAGAGAAACAAAGCCCGCGAAGGGCAGAAAAGGACGGGAAACCGTACGCGGCCAAGGGGGCCATAGAGGAGACCGCGGTGAAGCTGCGAGGAGGGTAAGTGCGGAGGAGCCACTCAAATATTATTTCTCGCTATTTTTGACCATCCGGGAATTGTCCTAAAATTCAGCGACCATTTGAAATAGTATGAAAATGTGGTTATTATATAGCAATCATGTGAGAAATTCAACAAGAAAATCATACAAAACCTAAATATTGTTGGGCCCCTATTCTAATAGCTAAGATCGGACGGTGATTTTTTGCGACATCATATAGTTTATGTTTGTAGGAAAACTTTATGAGTTTCTGTTTGTAGGAAAATGATACTCCCCAGCGTGTGCGGCGCTCGTGCAGCCGTAGCGCGGGTAATGCTAAAATAGCCCGCGCGGCTGCGTATAGAATATCGCGGGACCCGTGGCCGCAATTGCCACAGTCAGGGCCTCAACGATTGGCGACACCACCGCATCAAGCGGCGACACCACCGCGGCCTGATTCAGCGCCGCTGATAACGTTGACGCCGCGGCTGCTGAGGGCACCAGAGCCTCCAAGTATTGCGTTATTCAGTGGCTGCGGCGAAAACAGGGGTCGTGGGGGACGTCAGAATCGTCTGGGAAGCAGGAGTGGTGGGGGGAGCAGGAGTGAGGGGAGTAGTAATCGTGGGGGAAGCAGCGGTCGTGCGGGGGCAGAGGTAATCGGGGAGAACAGGGGTCGTGGGGGGCGCAGGAACCGTGGAAGCAGGGGTCGTGGGGGAAGCAGGAGTGGTGGAAGCAGCAGTGGTGGAAGCAGCGGTCGTGGGGGGGAAGAAGTCGTGGGGGAGGGCAGAGGTCGTGGGGGGAGCATGAGGGACCTTGAGAGCGACATAGGGCGCGAGGGCCCCAGAGGCCAAGCGACTGTGTTCGGAAACATTCTATACGGCCGAAACATATACATGTAGCAATTCCACGATAATATTTAAATTGAGCAATAGCGGTATATGTTTCGGTCGTATAGAATGTTTCCGAACAATATTTCATTTTTTATTTCATAGCTATTACATTTAATTTTATACTTTTTTATATCATTTTAGATTTTAGATTTTTATATATTATTATCACAAAATTATTACAAAAATTCAAAAATCAAGGCATATCTTGTTTGTTATTTCTAATTTATACTCCCATTCGTTTCATAATTCCGTATCAGTAAGTTACCCATTCGAAGCGCTGATAGATTAGACGTTTCGCACAGCTGTTTTACACAACAGCGACCAGACCAAAACTCATAAACTTACAACCAGATTTCAACCCATAAACTATAATTAAACAGACACGTTCAAACCAAGATGTCATGTGATTTTTTTTGTTGGCGTACGTTCTCAAGTCGACGTAAAACAATACCTACCAGTTTCGGTTGAATACTCGCACTCGACAAAATGCATGATAACCACGCAATTGAATCTTTGACATAGTAGCCGTAAAGTACGCCGATATGGTCAGCCTCTTCGGCCTCAAAGTTGAACTTTGACACGTGTCCATAATGGCGTAGGTACTTTCCCGCTAACATATCAAAAAATAATATCCGCACCTCGGCCGTATGTACAACTGTCCGGCCTTGCGTGGATCTCGCGATCCTCGGACTGACTTCGCTCGAACTTGACGGCATTGGTAAGGAAACTTTAAAAAACAGATATCAGAAAAATACGTGGTACCATGTTATAAATGCAGAGTAGATGGTTTCAGTTGTCAGGGTCGTTTTATTTTCTATGTTTTATAAATTTTCATAAGGCGCGTGGCGGCATTGAGTTCGGCTTGGCTCACCACGACTCACGCATTACAAAATATTCCCAGGAGATAATAATCTAAAACCACTTGGTAAAAATAAAAATTGCCCACTCTACAGAATTGAGTGTAAATTTCATCATATGTGTTCCACAATTTGAAAAATTGCTAACAACCGATAAAAAGTCGGTAAGTTGGTGCGAAATTGCATCTTATGATTGTTATGAACAATTAAAATATTTAAACATTTTTCAAGGAAGGTGATTATTGTAGCTTCATAATATCTCTTTACGACGAGTAGGACCGAAGTTATTTTTCAAGCCAATCCTGCGCTATTTCTCAAAATGAATTTATCGACATACAAGTTCTATGAAAAAAATGGCTCAAGCGGTCATAAAAACTTCTATCTACTTTTTTGAAGATATATTCCACGTAGAAAGATTTCAATCAATTTTCAAAACTCAAGGTAAAAACTTCGAAAATTTTGAGGTGACTTTCCACTTCTCTCGGAATCTAACTCGTAACTTTGTAGATTTTCTGTGGGAATGCCATGAGGTCGTAAGCGCAAAAAAAAAAAAAAAAAACGAAAATACATTTTCTCGGTAAATTTATAGCATTTTCGACTGGGACTACACCGAGCTACACTGGTGTAGTGTAGCCATCTCTGTCTCTCTCTCTTGCTCATAGAAAAGAAAGAGGATGGAGCTAAACTACAGCAGTGTAGCTCGGTGTAGCCCAGTCGAAAATGCTATTAGATGTACAGATGCGTTTTATATAGGTGTAAAAAAAATTTGACGCTTGTACGACCTTATGGTATTAGTTCATCGAAATATACATATTGGATCTATAGATTTGAAAAATTGTAAAGAGTTGACAATATAAATTTTATTTCATGAAATATAAAA
The DNA here is from genome assembly GCA_914767705.2 of Tenthredo notha. Taxonomy (NCBI): domain Eukaryota; kingdom Metazoa; phylum Arthropoda; class Insecta; order Hymenoptera; family Tenthredinidae; genus Tenthredo; species Tenthredo notha. The sequence continues at coordinate 9,324,553 of OU611914.1, read as the reverse complement.
ATTGACACTCTCGCGGAATAAAAGTTTTCATCAGTGATGAGTTTGAGCTCCACTGATAAATGGATAGAATATCGTAAAACCGGATGGCGCTGTTATCACAAAGAGCGCGCGGCGGAAGCAGCAACTACTTCTATGGAACAGTTTGCGCATGTGTTCGTGTCGACGCTAGCCTGTCACTTCGGATTTTAGTCGACGTCTGCTGCTGCTCCTGCTCCTCTAATTTACCGCGGAATAATATCAAAAGATTGTTAACGATAGCCTGTACGGTGCGCTGGTATCCCTAGCACCGGTTTTCCAGATGTAGTGCAGAGAAAATTGTTTTAATACCCTGTGCCTGTGTATCGGCCATGTATTAGTGTCAGCTGATTTCACAGCAAAAATAAATCAATTAATAATTGGAATTTCATTCGATTGCTTTTCGGAAACCAGCCCGCACTAGCTGATAATCTGAAGATCAGCCCTACGAAATCTGAGAGTGATCAGTGGAGCAATAGAGACGTGATTTGTCGACTAAATTGCGGTTGTGACGACTGGCCGAAAATGCTACTCCGTCGGTAAAACAGGGGAGCGCTCAAAAGCCCTTAACGTTCTGAAATACAATATAAAATCGAAAAAATGTGTACTACAGGTAATACAAACACAACGAACACTATGACTGTGACTACATCAAACATGTTTGGTGGTAATAGTCATATATTCGAAAAACTAGCCGGAACTACCAATTACTATTATAATTTAATATATATTTGGTAGGTAGTGTATGTAGGAAGATTCTTGACCGTTGATGAGTAGTAGAAAAGGATAGTAATCTCGGGTATAGACGGTCTTGTAGACAAATAAAGTTATTTATTTAACGTTTCGGTCAGAGCATGGCCGACCATCATCAGAACTGTGAATATGTTGTAACAAAGAAAATATTACAATGGATAATATTACAAGTTAAATTAAGAGTTAATAGTACGCTCCATGAGCAATTATAATAAACACGAATTCCGTTTTAACTGATATAGATGACTAGGAGTATTCCACATAAGTTAGAGATCACATGTGACTAACATCTGGTTATAGATATCTACATGGGGAAAATCTCAGTATCACACAAAGGATTCCTGGTCCTTTGCTGACCCGATCAGGAACAGTACCATTCCATCGGAACACAAGTTGATTTCTTTAGATGTCACGTCTCTCTTCACTAACATCCCCACGAACTTGGTGTTAGATTGCATTAGTAACAGATGGTCTGAAATTAAAGCTCACACTCAACTACCCCAAGAAGAGTTTATAAAGGGTGTTAAGTTATGTTTGGATGCGACATATTTCACGTTTAGTAACAAGTTTTACCAACAAATTGAAGGTGTTGCGATGGGTTCCCCTATTAGTCCGGCGTTAGCTAACCTAGTCATGGAAACACTCGAGAATTCGATTATTAGTAAGTTAAGCTACAGTCTGCCTTTTTACAAACGATATGTAGATGACATCATTACCGCTGTACACCCCAGCAACATCGACGATCTTTTGAGTCAATTTAATAGTTTCCATCCTAAAATCAATTTTACTTTTGAGCTTGAATCGGAAGGCAGACTCCCCTTTTTGGACATTTCGGTTATTAATAACAACAATCATACTTTATCTATTGATTGGTACCGTAAACCTACCTGGTCCGGTCGTTTCTTGCATTTTTCCTCACACCACCCATTAAAGTATAAGAGGAGCGTTGTCATTGGTTTGACTGATAGAGGGTTAAAACTAGCTGAACCAGAATTTAGACAAAGCAATCTGTCCCTAATAACAAAGACTCTAAAAGACAACGACTATCCTGTAGAGTTGATTAACCAAGTGTTCGCAACCAGAGTAGATAAATTATACAATGGGTTCAGTTGGGAGGAAAAGCGCAATGAGGATTTAGAGACTACCGTAGGAATTGCACCCCTTCCTTATGTGGAACGACTTTCGGAACAAATTCAAAAGATTCTTAGTAAATACAACATAAAAGTGGTACACAAGAATGGCAATTCTACTAGAAACCTTTTCTCTCAACCCAAAGATCAAGTTCTTTTATTGGACAAATCATGTGTCGTCTATCAGATTCCTTGCCTAGGTTGCAATAAGTGCTATATAGGGCAAACATCGCAACACCTTCATAAACGTCTTTATGGACATAAATACAACTTAAAATGCCATGACATGGACAAATCAGCCTTAGCTAATCATAGTTTATCTCTAGGCCATAAGTTTGATTTTGAGCATTCCAGAATCCTTGCGAGCGAAACCAATCCTTATCATCGTAGTTTAAAAGAAGTGATGTACATTCTCAGGAATGACACCGTCAATAAGAGATCTGACATAGATAATTTTAGTAACTTATATGCTCCGTTGTTTTTGTGATTATTGGAGAACTTAAATAGGGTTAGGGTTCTTATATTTAAAAATTGCCGCCTTCGAGACACCGATTAGCGTTCCATGAGTCGATAGTTGGATCGTAGGTCGATAGATGGATCGTAGATCACCTGTTGAACATCCGTGTTATCTCACTTCTCCACTGAGCGTCTACCTATCAACAACTTTAGCGCAATTAGAAGTCCGTTTCGGTAAGAAACCCCCACCTTTATGTTATCCAATAATCACAATACAATTCGTTGATTTTAATACCAATATTAGTCAACATTATTATATTATATTAATGACTTTTGGGGTCTTTTAGACATATTTATTTATTATTAAAATTTATTAACCTGAAAATCCATGTAGATATCTATAACCAGATGTTAGTCACATGTGATCTCTAACTTATGTGGAATACTCCTAGTCATCTATATCAGTTAAAACGGAATTCGTGTTTATTATAATTGCTCATGGAGCGTACTATTAACTCTTAATTTAACTTGTAATATTATCCATTGTAATATTTTCTTTGTTACAACATATTCACAGTTCTGATGATGGTCGGCCATGCTCTGACCGAAACGTTAAATAAATAACTTTATTTGTCTACAAGACCGTCTATATCCGAGATTACTATCCTTTTCTACTTTTGGTAGGTAGTATAACTTTAATATAATCTGCGTCAAATAGTAAATACACTGACTTCGGAGCGGCTTCCGCACTCGTCAAACTCCTATCGTGAACTAGTCTAACTGTATACAAATGGCCGGGCACACACACGCTGTCCATCCTACTCACACACACACACACCCATGAGACGAAATGATCAAACGCTTGGGTGCTTCCAACATTCCCCCTATTTGATTATTTTATCTCATGCCTATCTCGTACTTCAAATAATTAAACCTTCGAGCATTAAAATTTTTGGTGAGCAAATCGGCTAGTTGCTCTTCGCTCTCTACATACTGTACTCTGATTTCTTTGTCTTTCTCCCGCTCTCTCACAAAATGGAATTGCATGCGAATGTGCTTAGTCTGTTTGTTAAAAATCGGATTTTTGCATAGTTTAATTGAACTCATGTTATCTATCATCATATCAGTTGGTCCATCCCATTTAAATCCGATTTCTAACACAAACTGTCTTAACCACACTACTTCGCGACATGCCGTACTAGCTGCTATATACTCTGCCTCAGCAGTGCTCAACGCAACAACCGATTGCCTACGGGAGAACCAAATTACAGGCCCTGATGCCAATTTTATTACACAGCCACTCGTTGTGATTTACTACTATCACCGATAGCGTAGTGCTAGCACTCGAGACTACGGAGCGGGAGGACCTGAGTTCAAATCCCCAAGCGAGTCAAGGAAGGCCTGAGCGGCAACTTGCGAAAAATGTAAGACGGGTCACGCCGTTCAGGCGCAGACTTGACTCACGGTGGTTTGAGCTTGGATCCGGCTACACCTGGGCAAGGTTTTTCCGGCGGTTTCCCTTGTCCCTAGTGCGAATGCGGGTGTTTCTATATATTGTAACGAGGCAAAATAATGAGGCCTCGTAAGTGAACCATCTCCTCCTCTGAACGAAGTGACCACCTTATTTAAAAATTAGAACCAAAGCAAGAAGTCCCAGCTCAAGTGTCCAAGGTCCTTAGTTGTAAAAATAAGTTCATGTACTAATGCTTTTTTCGTTCCCCCCTTATCTTATATTCCCGTACCGTTCCGGCCTGACAACATCGAGGGAGATCATCCCTAAATCCAATCCGACCTGGCGGGCCAGCCGGCTTTCGAGTGATTAACCAGGGGACAACGAATCCTCGTATCCAGAGATATGCCTGGAAGAGCGCTGCATAATGAATATCTAACCAGGAGTAGCTCCCTCCTTCCCTCTACCTGTCTCGTACCGGCTTGGTCCACCGGTTCAAATGCAGAAATTCCGCCTTCCAGGATATCGAGAACATGACGAGCCATCTAACAAACCCCTGGCCAAAGCTCGAAGTGCCAAAAGGCCCTGCCAGGCCCGCGACACAACCCGGCAGAAGAAGAATACGCCTATTAATTTTATGCGTAGATCCTCCACCTCCCCCAAAATTGCATCTGCCTAGCGACAGACAGAGAAACTTCACTTCTTGTTTGGATCTCGTATCGAACTATTGCGTATTGAATATTTTTCAATTTTTGTTCCTTGTGCCAAATATTTGCTAATACCGTAGCTTATTTACTGCTTAACGTAAATTTCTCTCTCTAACTTCAGTTAGTGTTGTTTTGTGTATCGATTAAGGTAAGATTCCAATCCTAAACGACCCTTCGATTGACATTAAATTGATTAAAAGAAATTCGTTTCTAATTGCGTCGTTGTGACGCCGTTCATATATCATCGAATTGTCGTGCCGTAGTTTCATTTGATTATTGATTATTGTTCATTGTGTTCCCCCGTCATATGATAACGCCTTATTGATTGATTTTTCGAGACAGTATCGTTATTCCTTGTCGTGTCGTTATTAATTATCGTATCGTCGTTTATCGTAGTACCGTCACTTTCCTGTCCTTTGTTAAATATTTCTACATTAGCCCTCATGATAAATGTAATTAATTGTTAATTGAATCCCCCCCCTTAATTGTTGTAAAATCTAATCCCAGAAATAAGGATTTCCCACGTGGAAGAATTTGTTGCGTAGTAAAAATACGATAATTGATCTCGACGGCTTGTTGAGCCACGTGTTTCTGGAAGAGTTGATCTACGGGCTGTAGAAACGATATTGTGATATTCTGATTAATTTAACCCCTTAATAACTGAAAAGAGTGCCCCATTCTCCCCAGAAACCTTGAGCTGGTATAATTATTGTGATTTAAAGTTAATAATTGTAATAGATTCTAACGTCCCTTGTGTTAGTCGGTTACTGCGTAGCCACGTGACGTGTATCGTGTAACATTGCCTTGGCCATCTTTGTACTACCTTATTTGAATTCGATTCCGACGCCGTGCATTTCTCTAGGGAATATTCCGTGTTATCGACCCGTCCCATTAGTCACTAGAAGTCCGCAAATCATCGATTCTGGACTTTTTGATCCCCCTATGTTACCGACTCATTTCCTAGGAACTAATATATTTCGATGATTGATTCCTGTTATACCATAAGATATTGTTTTCTTTCTTTTTGTCTCAGTGACTTGTTCTAGTTTACCTACCTCTGTGTTCTATATTCCCTTATGTTCTGCATTACCCCCTGCCCTACTCTTATGTGTGTGACCTAGTCAGTCAGCTGTCTTTGATATTATTTTCCCGTACCTTGTTTAATTGGTATTTAAGCCGACATAAGTGATCGGCCTTGACTATTGAATTGTTTTATCGTGTGTATTATTGTTTTGTTCGTGTTAATTGTTATCACCTATAATTTTGTGTTACGGGTTTCTTTGTGATTAAATCCATAAACCTAATATCCTTTTTCTTATTTTTTTAATCTACATTATTCCGCCCCCATGTTCCCCTCACGCTGAGCTTACCGTGTATTATCGTAGTACTTTTAGTTAATTATCTCGTCGCTATATTTGTATTTATTATATTTTATTCAATTCTTTATTAATATTATTTTGAATTTGATTTTGACGTCATTTTGTTACCGCGGTATCATCAAGATTCGCGGCAGCGAATCGCCGCCAAGTACCCGTAGGCAGGCGAGCGCTAGCCGGGACTCTATTTTCTCGGGGGAACTCTTTATACCTGTAAGCAGGAGGTCATAACTTCGGAACGCGTGAATATTTTTCGATCAAATTCACAGAACAGATATTCCCCCACCACACGACTTCGCTGTATAAATTTGATCGGAATCGGTACACTGGTTTCTGATATATCGATCACGAAAGTTGATGAAAAAGCATCTTCTTCTTCTTCTTCTTCCACTTCTTCCTGGTCATCAGATTTTCGCTAGACGCTTGCTTGTCCTCACGTTTCTGAACGAACGGTGAAACGGATCGACTTGATCTTTGAAACGTGGGTACAAGCCATCGAAATCTCGCCCCCTATTGATTTTGGCATGAATCTGAATCCGCACTCGGTCGATATGTGATAATGAAGTTACTAAGTGAGCCACAGAGGGACGACGAAATCAAAATGGCTGTCGGATGGCTGACGGATCGCGGTATTGACAGTGAAAATATTCATAATTTATATATAATCATATTATATAGTTATATATTCATATTATATAAGATGTTATCGGTCAAGCTTATGGTTTTGTTTCAGTAAATCAGTGAAACAGTGAATCAGTGAACAATGATCAGAGTGAAAAGTGCGCCGACCGTGGTTTCACGCCGATGACAGTTATTATTTAATAAATCTGCATGATGGCCTGTTGTAAGTGCACGGAACAGATCCTCTGAGCTGGATTCAAATATTTAGATAGAGAATAAATCAACGATCCTGGCAAAATATTATTTCACTTCGATCCGGAACAAGTGAAAATAAGGTTACGATGACTTACATTAAACGGTATGTACGGACATTGATTTTCACTAGATTTTACATATAATAATACTAGATGAATAGACCAACCTCAACTTCTTTGTTTCCACTAAATTTCCACAGTCATCTGGACCATTCCTATCCTATTATCAATCCGTTAGAATAGACGAAGATAACATTTCGGCGAAACATCGTCCCCAAACAAAGGTAGCCGACAGCTCATAGCCCCAATGTAATAACAATGTTAGGAAAATTAGTAGCGATATGAAACCTCTCATTTAATCCTTTGTCATTTTCTATGTTTCACAGTTACTTGGCCTTTTCCTATCCTATCATCGATCCATTGGAATAGTCGGAGATAATGCTTTAACAAAACGACGTCCCAAAATAAAGGTTGCGATTACCAATCAGTTGAAATAGAGGAAGATAACATGTCGGCGAAACATCCTCCCAAAACGAAGGTAGCCTACAACTCATAGCTTCAACGTAATAACAATATTAGAAAAATTAGTAGCGATACCAAACCTGTCATTTAATCCTTTGTCATTTTCTATGTTTCACAGTCACTTGACCTTTTCCTATCCTATCATTGATCCATTGCAATAGTCGGAGATAATGCTTTGACAAAACGACGTCCCAAACGAAGGTTCAGATTATCAATCCGTTGAGATAGACGAACATAACACTTCGGCAAAACAGCATCCCAAGACAAAGGTAGCCCACAGTTCATGGTTCCGAAATGATAACAATGCTAGGAAGATTAATACTAATATACTAAAATCTTTCCTTCAATCTTTTGTTATTTTATATCTTTCACAGTCATCTGGACCATTCCTATCTTATTATTAATCCATCGGAACAGAAGAGCATAACATTTCGGCAAGACGATGTCCCATAACAGAAGTAGTTCACAGCTGCTCCAAAGTTATAACACTCTACGTATCTCCTTCAAATGAACCAACTTCGACCAGCCTACCAAACACCCACTTCACCTACCTATACATCAGCACCACAAACTAATTATCAAACAGACTAATATATTTGAAATTACTGATCATTCAAAGTATTATAATAGTGCAGTACGATACAAGTAGCACACTCGTGTCATATACTATTTTGTTTAACTCAGTGTGCGAAGTTCTTTACCTGTAAAAAACTCTAAAAAATAGGGAAGTATAGTATATATTGGAATATTAGTGAGAGCGGTCGGGTGGGGACAGGATCCAAGGGCAGAGCGCCTGGTCAGGGTGCAGAGGCCGAAGCTTCCGCTGGGAATGCAAGGGGCGAAGCCCCTGCTAAAAACAAAATACTTCTAAATATGATTTTCAATAGCATAAAATTTTATTAGTCTTCGAAACTAAAGAAATGAGGAAATCAAAGACGAAAAAAACTCTTTTTCTTCCACTTCTATATATCCCTTTTCGTAATCTATCAATAGAAACGCAAATTGGAGATACAAGTTATCTTGATCAGAAAAGCAAGGCTCATTTGATTTTGATAGAATTATATTATGTTTCACATAAATTTTATTTTATTCATAAATAACATGTAATGTTAATTTGACATATTAATAACACTATTATTTAATTGGTAAATATGTATGTGTCAACACAACATGACACAAAACTGAGAAAGTTGAATGGAAGAAAAATATTTGAGAAATTATTATTTTCAAACGAAGAGAACTGAATTATTTTTACATACGGAAGTGTGTAAATCGGGCACTTCGCACACTACCAACAGGCATAAGAAATAGAGTATCACATACTGAGTTGAAAATAGTACACTATGATACGAGAGTGGTGAAACTTTTTCTGACAAGTGTGAGGTTGCAGCACGAGCCGAAGGCGAGTGCTGCAATCACACAAGGTCAGGAGAAGTTTTTTCATCAAGTATTATACAAAATTTTACTTTATGATGTGTGAAATTCTCACACACGCGGAGCGTGCATAAAACATCCATTATCATACTGAGTGAAGTAATGGTACATTATGATGCGAGTGCGGTAAAACTTTTTCTGATTAGTGTGAGTTGGCAACACGAGCCAAAGGCGAGTGTGCAATTACACAAAATCAAAATAAGTTTTTCCGTTTGTTATTATACAAAGTTTTACTTTATAAGTAGTGAAAACGTGGGTTCTACCCACACTTTGCGTGGTCTATGAAATGAGTTGAAACATTTAATATCTTGACAAATCTAGCTAAATCGTTTGGTACCTTGAAATATGCTATCCATTAGATTATTAGTGAAATGACAGGAATTCTTTGAAATCATGTAAAATTATGTAGCACCTTTCGAATTTTTGGAAATTAACTAGTATCTAACCATCTAGACAATTATGAGGTATTTTAGGCTCATATATATTGTAATGTGTTGAGCCTATAGCCAAATAGGCTGACTATACATCACATCAAACATAGAAGCACACACAGGTATTATGTCACGTGATACAGTACCAGAACAGTCAAGCGTCGGTGTAACAACAAATAAAGTACGAAAGAAAAGCTGCCTAAGCTAAAGCAGCAGACTTGAGCCAAAGCAGCCGACCGACTCATTACTATTTCAAATTCAAAATCCTAAATTCAAAACTCAATCAGAGCGGATTCGTGCCAAAGCTGTCGACCGACTCAAAATCAGAAGATAAAATTGTATTTAGCTAAAATAACACTTCAATTTAAAATCTTAATTCATAAAAATTGTATTTAGCCAAAGCGGCATTTCAATAAAGAAGAAAAGAAATCAAAAAGCTAAAGTTGCATTGGCCAAAGCGGCATATCAATTTAGATAAAACAGAAACACAAAAGAAAACAAAGTCCGGCCATTGAGCCAGCGCGCGTAGGAATAAGTTAGTATAGGAAAATCACATCATCAATAATCAACTGTGATTATTTAAGTCGACGTGTTAATGCTGATACTAATGCTTTCCAAACTAAAACTATATGTTACGTGTATAATGGATTATTAATAAACTATTATATTTATTCATACAATCACGAGTAAAACTGTGTATAAATCCCTTGTTAGTTTGATCCTAATCGTGGATTTTGTAACAACTACCCAATACAACAAATCATAAACATGCATAGTGCAAAAACTTGAAAATAGTGATTTTAGAATATTTTAAGATTGAATAAAAAATCTGTTCTACGAAACGACGGACTCATTAAGATTAATAATTGATAAAACTATATATTCACTGATAGCACGTAAATGCCACGTTGGATAATGTATTGTAGAAATAATATCCACACACAATTCCTTGACAATTAAATGCAAATTTAGAGTAACTTCATCATCAATTCAGAATCAAAGTAAATAGAATGAAGTTCAATTTCAATTTCAATGTAATAAATGACCATGTAAAATTATGAACTGAATTCTAATTCAGTCATATAATATATAATAAATATCTGGACGGAAATTGTAAAAAAATTTGAAAATAAAATTCTGATTCAATCATATAATAATTAATAGCTGGAAATGGAAATTGTAAAATACTAAAAGAACAATTTAACACAAAGAAGATATACAATGGTCTGATAGCATTACCCACGATATGCATTGTAATCGCCTGCGTCCAACTATGCATAGAAAATAACATATAGATCAGAGAGTCATTCACTAGGTCACAATCCATAAAAAAAAACCATTGTTAATGGAAAAAAATTGAGAAATAAACTGTAGAACAAGCTTCAAAATAAACTATACGATGTAGGTAGCTCAACTCGATTACCAAACTAGTTCATTAGCATATGCGTATTCCATGTAGGTCCAGTGAGGGCAAAACCTCAGTCCATATACATATTTGTAATCACGAAGAAACAGGAAACAAAAGTAAAAAAGAAATCCAAATGAAAAGATATTGAAATTATTGTGGAATACATCAGCAACGAGTTGATGGGAAAGAAAGTAAGAATGAATCGTACACATCAAACTATGAAAAAAAATTTTTATTATGCAAAAAACTTAAAAATAAAATTGGAAGGAGCCCTTGCGGCCTCCGCCTCCTCTTCCCTGTCTCCCTCTTCCTTGTCCCGCTCTTCCTTGTCCCCCTCTTCCTTGTCCCCTTCTTCCTTGTCCCCCTCTTCCTTGTCCCCCTCTGCCTCCTCTCCATTGTTCCCATCTCCCTCGCCAATTTCCTTGTCCTCGTCCCTGCCCAGTTAACCATCCTCTTCCCGTTCCTCGTCCACCTCCACCTGTTCCTCGCCCCCGTCCGCAATATCTCCCCTGTCCACTCCCACTAGCTCCGTTGCTTCCTCCTCCTCCTCTTACTCCTCCACCTCTATTTTCTATTCTTCTTCCTCTCATCCCATCTCTCACTTCTTCGCCCCCTCCTTCTTCATCGCTTCTGCTTCCTCTTCCTCTTCCTCTCCCTCTCCCTCTTCCTCGTCCTCTTTCTCTTTCTCTTTCTCTTTCTTCTTCTCTTTCTCTTTCTCTTTCTTCTTCTCTTTCTCTTTCTCTTTCTTCTTCTCTTTCTCTTTCTCTTTCTCTTTCTCTTTCTCTTTCTCTTTTTCTGTCTCTTTCTCTTTCTCTTTCTCTTTCTCTTTCTCTTTCTCTTTCTCTTTCTCTTTCTCTTTCTCTTTCTCTTTCTCTTTCTCTTTCTCTTTCTCTTTCTCTTTCTCTTTCTCTTTCTCTTTCTCTTTCTCTTTCTCTTTCTCTTTCTCTTTCTCCCTCTCCCTCTCTATTTGGGGCTGGTACATGTAACTGTTGCCCCATGTACCGCCCCAAAATTGTGCACAACTCTCGGATCTGTAAATTAAAACATTAACTATTAGTATTGTTTACGACAAGATTTTTATGGTTAAATAAATATCTCAACAAATGATTCATAAAATGTTAATTTTTCAAGAAACAATAATTGAAAAATAATATTGCACACAATTGATTGTGAGCTCAATTAGAAAAATTAAAAAAAAAAAACTTCATGCGTAAATTTCTGTCTAATCTAAGAACTACTTCGCCAGGAAATAAGGAAACAGACATATTTAAATGGTCCGCCTAGAACAAATGTATTTTGCCAGGCAATCTAAAACAAACATAACAATCACAAAAAATATTACAGCAAATATATACCGTCATCTATACACACTACACAGCCTATAGAGCCTATTAGGATATGTCTGTTCTGAACTGTCCAACAAAATACATCCATTCTAAATGGCCCACCTGAATACGTTTGGGTTTTTATGATCCGTCTACTTCATATTTTCCTCCTCATTCAACGCAAGTGATAATCGTATTTAATACTGTACATACCATTGACTGAGTTTGACGGGGACTCATGATTGGTGGCCCATCATCGCCACCCTCGCCGCCACCCTCGCCACCTCCCATCTCGATATTTTGATCATTTGCTATTAACCAAATAAAACACATTTCTAGTAAATACATCATATTATATCCACCATTAATATTAAAGAAAGAACAATTCGATGGGATAATTATTCAATTGAATAATTATGAAAGATTACAAACATCTAAGGCTTGCTCCAAAACTCCAAAACAACTAAATCAAACAAAATTATTGGTATCATACCCACCATTAATATTATAAACAGAACGATTCGATAGGATAATTATTCAATTGGACAATTATGAATGCATTACAAACATCTAAGGCTTGCTCCAAAACTCCAAAACTCCAAAACAACAAAATCAAACAAACATATTGGCTATGCTAAGAATCAAGCTAATCAGAAAAATAGAATTTTAAAATTGAATCAGCTTACATTCTCAATTCTGTATTTCATTAAGTTCAATAAAATAGTAATACAAAATGGTGTCGTTAAGTGGGCTCTTAGCAGTTAGCTTAGAAGACAGCCCTACTTTAGATCCTACAATTTCTTCAAAATAAATGAAATATATAGATAACGTATAAACAATGCCACCCATTAAAGACAATTGACAAAATTAGACCATATCAGCTTGAAATCAACCAAACACGTGATAATACGAGAAGGAGTAACTGGCCGTAAAAAAATGAGGGCATGCATCTTTCTATCACTCGACCCATTGTTCGCATGTATATACAATTATCGAATAATAGCTGAATCAGAATACTTCATCTGTTTGATAAATATTATGGAATACACAATTACAACAAAACAGACCGTAATATAATGTATGAAAACGTGTATGTATACTTACACATCTTGCGTCTTCAAGATTTGAATGCAGAATGAAGGATTGAAACCGTTGATCTAGTAGCATATAAATCGACAAGATCACATACTCACACATAAAACCAAACAATTTGAAACAAATTGTCCAACTGCATAAAAATTTGTCCAGATGGCGATGTCCTGTCAGCACTGACTGGACAAATTTAATTCAACCAAAATATCCATCTATTTACGTATTACAATTATTATCACAACAGAATTATATGGAGAATAAAACTAGGTAAATCAATTAAGAAGCAATCTTCGAAGAAATAGAACAACGAGTAATTAAATTGAAACATGTGATGAATAAATTGTCCACATAAAATACGCGTCAATAGGACTGCACTCTATTGACAAATTTCGGAAATAATAAGCACAATAGAGATGAGATCAACTCAAATAGATGACTTTAGGAACGTCATTTTGAAAAATCAGCGAATAGAAAGTAGAACTTCCATTCCACTTGGAGCTATTGCAAAGCGCATATCGAAAGATAAATCTTGCAATTATTCGACAAGTGAGTGTTATTTCGGTGCATTTGAACATCGTTCGAATTCACAAAAACACGCGAATTTATTCATTTTCTTTACTGTAACAATATCAATAATTCTATCTCATTGTCAGTACGCAATATATTGTTCTTAATCGACAAGTTCGAGGTTATTCGTGTCAGCGTACTGCAGTGCCGGCAAAAATTAATTTTCACATATCGTTCCTCAAACGATATTAAAGATTGTAAAATCGACGTACGATTACGAGAATAAACATAGTGGATTTCTTTGATTTTCTAAATACGTGCATGAAAAATTTTATTGTATAATTGTGTATAAAATAGAATTCACGCAACAGTTAAATCAGAAGACCGGAAAAAATCTATATGTGAGTACAGCCCATAACAATTATTCATTCATAAATACAAGAAAGTCAGAATATACAACGATAAATAGACAAATCCTAAGTATACGTTGAGTAGTATTTAATACAGGTAGTCCAATAAATAAAAATGCCGAAAAATAGGAAACGTAGCTATAGCAAAATGCAGCAACAACAAAAAGAGGCGAAGCGATCCGCCAGAATAGATAAAACTGACACGCCAAAACGCAATGAAACAGCTGATGTAAATTTACCACTTATAATAGACATTACAGACGACACTGACGAACAAATAGACGTTAATGCAATAGTACGTGCAAATAGAGCACAGATCGCAGCCTGCATTATGAACATTCCAGAGGAGCTACATGACAAGTGCATAAATGCATTTCTGAATGTTTTAACTGACACGACGACTTTTGAACCACAAGATCCGATATTCTATCAAGGATTACATTGGTATCAACGTGTTACCAGCGATCAAGATATTCAGATCCTCTACAGCGGAAACATTGGTCCAGACGAGATCGGTCACTGGACCTGCATATACTACGATGGGTCAGTAGTACACGTGTACGATACGTTGAAACACCGATTATCGCCGCTCCAACATGAAATATTGAATCGTCTGTATGAAAAATATTCGATCATGTACGAAAATGTACAAATACAACCGGATTCAAAATCATGCGGAGTGTTTGCGTGTGCAATCGCAACATCGCTTGCACTAGGTAAGGACCCTGTGACCGAACGCTATTACGTAGATAACGATGGGCGTAGAAGAACAACACTAACGATGAGACAGCATTTACTACGCATACTCAACGAAAAGACAATAAGTGCGTTTCCTGCAATGGAAAGTACCACAATAGCACAGTCGGACATCGCTACAATCGTACAAGACCAAAATACAGACCGGTCGAAAATACAAAAATTACCCGCGAAAACGTATGCATCGGTTTGTCGAACAGTACCACGGCATACCATTTCACTTTCTTCACAAAGTACGACGGACGATAGTAGCAAAAAAAGCAAAGAACAAGGCAAAAGCGATAAAACAAACATAACTCTCCCAACACAGACAAATCGTAAAAACAGATGGTGGGCTACTCACAAAGACCAAATGAACAAAAAAAGACGCGAAGACTATTCAGCTCGACAGACAAACAGTAGTAATAGCACAAGCTCAGTCGAACATGCTACTCGTTCGTTCAAAGGGCAAACACGAAGTGACACAAAATGCAAGGCGAATTGCAGCGCTGATGAGCCACAACGAAATATAAGCCAGAGTGCAACATTTGGACTAAAACAGCTAATAAAACGAGCAAATTACGTTGCCAATGCGGAAGTAATAAAATTGCAAAAAAAAGCAAAATATTCTGACGATCTAGAACAAAAAATATTGTACGAGAAGAAAACAACTGCTGTCACTCGTGAATTGCAACTTACTCGTCGCAGAGAAAAATATGCAACTAATGCTAAGATCCAACAGACACATGAAAGACAAAAATATGCTGCCAATCCTCAAATCAAAAGAACACGTGACAGAATAACATACGCAAAAAATCCTGATATCAAAAAAACATGTGAAAGGATGAAATACACAGCAAATCCTGATATCAAAAAAACATGTGAAAGGATGAAATACACAGCAAATCCTGATATCAAACAGACAAGCGAAAGAGCAAGATATGCAGCTAATCCTGAGATGAAAGCCAGAAAACAAAGAGTTAAATATTCTGCACATCCCGAAAACAAAAAAAAGTACGAACTTAATAAATATGCTCTTAATTCGGAAATGAAAAAAGAATATGAACGAAACAAGTATGCCATTAATCGCGATGTAAATAAAGCAATACTCGACAAAGTCAGACGCGCTCGTAAAGAACTAAGAGGGCAACAGAAATTCATCAGAACTAAAAATATTCTGAAAAAATATAGGCATTTAGGCACGCGGAGCAGTACGATAACACTGTTAGGATCGGTAGAAAAATATATCACCATCTTATCCGCAAAAATGAATTGTAAGTCAAAGCCACAGAAACGAATTGAGGCTGAAAAAATTATAAAATGATGCATTCAAGCGAGAAAACGTATCGTACTAAGCGTGAGACGTACGCTGAATAATCTGAAGAATAAGATCGAGATCTGTTCGGTACGAGCGGCAGAATCGTCTGATGTAGAATCAAAAATGGAAGCCTTTTGCGGGAAATCAAAACATACGGGCTCGTCCGACCCTTATTATACCAATACAGCTTATGATGAGCTTCACATTGTGATAGACCCGCTGATCACTACATCAACGGGAAAGATAGCTAACGTTTTACCGGTAACTGCAAGCACACATGTACGAAAATCATGGGCTTGCTCAGAGCTATGTGTCAAACCAAATTCACATACCATTAGTAGACTGGAATATGTGTTTCAGGCTATACGTTCATGGAAAATAGCAAATATTCGTAATACATTGAAACACTGGAACCAATGTAGTGTCAATACGTCACAGTACAAATTAGGACACGCACAAACTTGCTATACCAATCCTGTGAGTTGCAATTCGAAATTCTTACCGCTTCAATTATTGCATCCGCACTTCCCACAGATTCGGTATTTCACGAGATACATTTACGAACTCATGAGACTAGTGGAGAAAATTAATTGCATAGACAGTGCCTTAGTACGAGGAGATCTACTTCTTTTGCAAGAACTCTCCAGCGAAACAGCCGAGAAAGCTGCTATGTATCAACTGTGTTCTGAAGTAATAAATTTGAACGAAGATGAAATTGCAAACAAATATAGACATGCATTCCATGAGCTAGTCCAACAATCGATGGATACACCACGATTGGCTTGCGTATCGTGCGAGAAACTTTGTTACCGAAGAGACACGCGAGACATGAAAAAACTCAGAAAACCTATCACAGGGCACTATTGGTCACAGATGAAAACTCACATCGATGCATCCGACAATGCGTCTGATTATATCTGTAAATACTGTTTAGAAAAGTTCCGTGATAATGAAATGCCACCAACGTGTTTATTGAATCAGCTAGCTATAGGCGACGTGCCACCCGTTCTCTTCACTCTGAATGATTATGAAAAAATCCTCATACAAAGGGCAAAGGCTTTTCAAACGGTACTAAGAATGGGTACAGTAGCGAAAAAAAATCTTCCAAATAAGTTGCGAGTGCAGAAAGTAAAAGGTCGAACGTTCCATTTACCGTTACCGTTGGAGGAAACACTAAAAAAATTACCTGCACCGACTGACGCGCTAAATCTGAATCAAGAACTATTCGTGATGGTCTATGGACTACCGAATAAGTCAAAAGTCGTGTGGAGTAGTTTGGTGGACGTGAAAAAGATCTATGAGACACTCGTTTGGCTCAGGGAAAATAATCCTTTTTATGCCGAGATTGAATTACCCACTGAGCCAGACTCGTTATTAGATTTACTCGTGCAAGACGTGGAAATTCAGGTAGAGACAGAAAAGCCTGATTTCGAAGAACATGCGGATACGGTCATGGACTGTACTGACGAGACGAGTACTAAGCGTCGGGCAATATTAACACAAATAATGGATAGCCAAGATTACTACGAGCAGTATACCATCTATCCGATCAGTGCCGATAGAGAAAATAAGAATGCAACGGCTCTATATCAAATGCTCAAGGTAGAAGAAGCACCCTTGAGTCAATGGGATAAATATCTAGACGTCATGTGCTTCCCAGATTTGTACCCTTATGGTAACAATGGCCAGCATCAAGACCGCGCGATCCCTCTGCGAGAATTCGACTACATAAAATGTAGGCTTATGTCCAGCTGTTCCGTCTTCAGGTTGAATCAACAGTATTTGTTCTACCTGTTACACGACTCGAACATACGGCAGTTGAAGGGTGGTATATTTCATAAACTAAATGTCATTAATCCAAAGGAAAAAATGAATGCCGGTCAGTATTTGGAATTGATGTCAAAAGAACAGCTTGAAGGAAATCTGACCACTATTTTCGCGAAATTACGGAATACAGACCAGTATTGGCGCAAACCGAGAAATGAGTTGGGATGCATGGTACAAAATTATGGTCCGGCAACGTGGTTTCTCACGCTGAGTCCCAGCGAGTGGATGTGGGATGATTTAGCTGAATATATTAAAAACGTTAACGGACCAAAAATGGCTGGTATGTCTACAAGTGAACTAGTAGCGAAAGACCCAGTTTCGGCCTCGAGGTATCTAGATAACAAATTTCGAGCGATGCTGAAATTCATATGTTCCAATGACAATCCAATTGGAGAAGTCAGCCATTACTTTTGGAGACGAGAATACCAAGGCAGAGGAACACAGCACTTCCATTTGTTGGTCTGGATTAAGGATGCTCCCACGATCGGAGAGTCATCTACGGAAGAAGTCGCCAACTTCATTTCCAAGCATATTACTTGCAGACTGCCCAATAAACATGTATCGCCGACGTTGTATCGTCGAGTAGACACGCATCAGAGACATAAGCATAACGATTATTGTATGCGAAATAAGAAAACTAAAAAAGGATTTATGAAAATATGCAGATTCGGATTTCCAAGACCAATTACAGACACGCTGATAATAAAAGACGTGGCCATGTCGATTGCGGGTAGAAAACAGCTAAAATCAAAAAGCAGACTCGTCGACTTACCGCGAAATGAAGAAGAAGCCTTCATAAATGACTATAATCCGGTTGTCCTTAGTGCATGGGAAGGAAACATGGACATGCAGTTCATAGGCGAAAAATCGACAATACTCAATTGGTATTGTACTAAGTATAGTACTAAACCTGAAACGAGTCACACAACCGATATGTTTCATGATATCAATTCCACCAAGTCGTTGAGCAGCCGACTGTGGAGTGTGGCAATGCGCAGCTTGAATAACAGAGAATGCGGAGCTCTGGAAGCTGCTGATACACTGTTAGGTATTCCGTTGTACGGAACTGATCCTGACACAACCATAAAATGGTTAGACGTAAATCAGCTCAGAAATAAAAGAGTTAAACCGTACAAAACTGTAGAAAAACTATTTCCGGGTTCGACAGATATTTTTTATCCGTCTCTCATTGACGATTACTACCCGAATAGACCGGAGGAATTAGCGTCGGTACATTTATACGACTACGCCAAATGGTACGAAATAACTAAAATAATACCAAAAAATAGCAAAGCAGAAATATACGATCTAGGCGGTGGTTTGTATTTGAAAAAAAGACAGCGCGGTTATTTGATAAATCATTACAAATATAATCCGAATGTAGAGCCTGAAAAGTACTTCCATGCGTTGTTGCTACTGTTCAAACCGTGGCGTGATACTGATGAGTTGAAAAATAACTGTAATTCGTACGCCGAGGCGTTCGAGAAAAGCAAGGCAGACCTATTAGAATTAATGAGTTACCACGAGCGATTGTCCGATATTCAAAAAGGTTTCGATCAGGTGAAAGAACTGATCGAACAAAAGCTGGATGATCTTACGAATATGATGAGCAATCTGAGCCAAGATTCAAATGACAACAGAGATAATCCATTACATTATCAGCCAGTAGAAGCCAACTTGGCTATGCAGGACTTGAATAACGCGGAAGGGCAACTAAAAGACCTTGACGTAGTTGACATGATATCACAACTCAATGACGAACAGAAAGTAATATTTGATACTGTCAGGACCTCTTTAATCTCAGCACATAGTGAACCATTACGAATGTTCGTAAGTGGAGCTGGTGGTACGGGTAAGAGTTTTCTCATAAAAACTATTAGGTGCTGGACAAAACAAATACTCGGTGCAACGACTGCTGTCACGGCACCAACAGGTTTGGCGGCCTTTAACGTCGACGGACTGACAGTGCACAGACTGTTCCAGCTACCAGTTGAGCACGGCGGCACACCCAAATACAAAGAATTGTCTGACGAAGTGTTGAAAATCTTACGAAACGAATTAAAAGATGTAGTATTGTTCATTATAGATGAGGTTTCAATGATATCAAACGTCACGTTAATGTATATACACTTAAGACTAACTGAAATATTTGATACAAAAAATACTAATGATGGCTGGTTCGGTGGAAAACATATTCTACTTATGGGTGATTTACTACAACTCCCGCCAGTGAATGCGGATTCAGCATACCTGAACCTGTCGAAAGACAAAATACAAAAATATATTGGCTCAGTAGGTGCGGTCAATCTATGGACCGATCTATTTTCGTACGACGAGCTGTTGACAAACGTACGCCAACAGAATGATACAACTTACCAAGAGATATTAACTCGGGTTAGATTCGGAATTTTGACCACTGCCGACCAACAGATTCTAGATTCTAGAAAAATAAACCTTACCGGTACGTCGGTCGGAGCCAGACTTGACGAATTATGCAATTATATCAACCAATTGTCGCTAGATACAGTCTGTCTTTTTCCGACTCGGAACCAATGTGATATTTTGAACACAGCCATGTTAACCAAAATTCCAGGCGACGAAATTGAACTCAATGCCAAAGACAGCATTGATTGCATACCGTATTTGAAAAAAAAAATAACAAAACTCCTGAATCAGGAACACGAGGACAGCACTCGCACGGCTGGACTCGCAAAAACAATAACGGTTAAGATTGGGGCAAAAATCATGATTAGACGAAACATCGACGTATCTACAGGTATTATAAACGGTACCATAGGTCATGTGATTTCCGTAAATCGAGATATCGACACACGCGAGGTACAATCATTAACGATTGCCCTAGCATCAGGGATAGAGTATACCATCGAAAGGGTATCCACAAAATTCGAAATAATGAATGGTGCCTTTATATTCAGAAATCAATTTCCCCTGTCTCTTAGTTACGGAATCACGATACATAAAAGCCAGGGCTTAACTTTGAACAGCATAGTTATAGACATAGGCCAGACTGTGTTCACTGCTGGACAAGCATACGTTGCATTGTCAAGAGTCAAGTCTCTCGACGGATTACATTTGATAAATTTCAATCCACAGGCAATAAAAGTTCAGGAAGCTGCACTAGTCGAGTACAATCGACTCAGGGTACAATACAAACCCGAATTGGCTGAAATTAATATTACACGTGCAGCTAAATTAACGGTCAAAGACACCGTATGGTCGGTTCCCTCATGCACGCAAAATATACAAATCGAAGTAAATGATAATAACACATTGCCAAATCCGTTGCGCACCATTGTTGGCATGGAAAATAAGGACAGAGTTTCATGTTACGCAAATGCCACTCTGCAGTGTATATTCCACTGCTCGAATATAATACAAGAATTGATTAAGCTGAATAATAACGACCCATTAGAAAAATTAGCCTATTCTTACGTCACAAGTAGTGCAGCAATAAATTCCTTTGCAGTTCGAGAATTCGCAGGCAAAAATTTCACAGAAAATTTACAACAAGACGCGGCTGAATTTCTTACAGCTATTTGCGAGAAATCTGATTTAACTCAAAAAGCGATTGAACATCAGTTGATCACGACGATCAGATGTAACGATTGCGGACTCAGCTCTGAGATCGCACAGCCAAATTACATTTTAGCCATACCCGTATCGTTTACACCAAGTATCAAGGACCCCAAGAACCTACAAGATTTGTTTAATAACACTTTGTCACGATGGACAAGACTTGACAGTACGTGCGAGAATTGTCAGAAAAGCAATAAGCTACAAAAAACTGTCATTGCTTCGGTAAAAAATATCATTGTCGTGCAGTTCATGATATTTACATATCAAGATGGACAGGCATCTAAAATAACAAATTTCAAATTGAACGCAGTACCAACTACAAAAATTACCCTCGACAATAAGAAATTCAAGATAAATAGCGCGATATTTCATCACGGTGAAAGTATAGATAGTGGTCACTATACTGCAATGCTAAAAGATAAAGCAAATAATTGGCTGGGTGTAAACGATACGCAAGTACATAAACAGATCTGGCCACGGGGAGCCAAGGACATTTACATGATGGTATTAGAAGCGATATCATAAAATTTCCGATTTATATTGCCATGAATGCTTTGCCAATTACATGTTTGTTTGATAATATATATACCATGTATACCATCACAAGCAATTACCAGCCCTATTCATAATTACAAATATAAATATATTTTATAGTACAATATGACTATTCGATCGATTATCCGAATAGGTCAGTAAGTAAGTACTGAACAAAAGTTGCCCACCGTAAAAAAAAAAAAAAAAAAAACCGAAGATAATTCTTTCATAAGTCAAACTACATGTATAATATATCAAAAATTAAACATTTATATTGGAGATTGTTTCTATTTACCTCTAATTATTTGTAAATAATTCTACCTGAAAATGTGAAAGAAAAAAACCAAATAACTTGGAAATATCAACTCTGCAATTGAAAAAACAGTGTAAATACATTGGTCTCAAATATTTTAACTACAGCCTACATGCACAGGCATGCAATCGATAAATTAGCTGGTACTTCATAATACATGTGGACAAAGAGTTGACAATCAAAGAACTCTACGATTTTATGAATCACTGAAAAAAGTCAGACTGATTTCTTCGATATCAATATTAAATCACAGTCAATTATTGGTTCGGAATGCATAACGCAGAAAATATGTACGTAATCATAATATACGCATAACCAGTCAGTGAGAGATCATAGTACATCGTTTCGATGAATAGTTGTATTACAGAATAAACTGTCATACTGATAACGTATAATAGACGTAACATATACACTTTACCAAGAAACAGCTGTGGACTTATACCAAATTTGGCTCCAGCATCTATCATATAACATGTACCATGAGTTTATAGAGACATGTACAATAACTGATATCCCTAACTTACAAAATATCAATTGCATATTGCTTACGCTTCGGTGAATTATGACTCGATATATGTTATCTTGATGGATGCTGGACGAATTTGAATCAGTGTAACATCTGTTTCATTGGTATCAGTGTATGCAGTACAACGGACTGACTTGCATCACAGGTGAAAAATTTCATTTGAAACGATCTTAGCTGACAGCTGCAAAAATATATCGTATTATAATATGCCTGTGCACAAGTCGTCCGTCATATCGTATAGTGAAAAAAACGATAACGAAAGAGAGTCCTCATCCAACTATAGTCAATCTAGCCGTGAATTGAAAGAACAACCGTCGCATGAATATGTCTGCTGGCATAATTGAAGTTCAGCTAGTAAAATTACCCAGTAGAGCTGATTACACGCAAAAAATAAATATGTCCCATGTACAAAATCAAAACAGACTCCTCTTTTTTATTCGAATATTCACTATACATGAAGTGGAAATCATTTGTTATGCCTATGCACAATTCCGAACCAATACGCCAAATTCATTGTTTCAAATCAAATCCGAAAATTGAATGTATGTTAGTAGTTATGTAAAACACAATATCTATACACCATGCTATTTCCTATCCGCGAAAACCATAGCCTTTCGTCACCTGTCTCTTACTCTACCAGGCGCTCGCCTCATTCAGTTGGTTGAGATAGCGAAAGACATTGGTTCGCTGTTAGGAAAGTCGCTGCAAAATACATATATATGTAATAAAATCATATGAATAAAAATAGGCAAATGACTGTGATTTAAGCACCATATACAGGTTATATATATGGTTGCCAAAATACTATTACATCCGTTACACCATGTATGCCAATGGAAATAGAAGAAAATCTGTACATAGTGCACAATCTATACCTACATACTAACCATTTGGCACAATGTTTGAAAGCTATAGTCAAAACGAAAAGTAACTATATAATTTTGCCCATGACTATAGAATGATAATAGTAATACTTTCTGTTATTATTATTATTAATATTATAATTATCGTGTGCCGATAATACCAAATGAGACTATTGACCAAAACAATACATATGAGCAAGTCTACCAATTGTGGACGTCGGATCCGGTCTCACCCTCTCGAATCTTTTTGTAAATTTACCAGCTGAAAGTTCACATCACCAAACGAGTCCCGATTTTTTTTCAGAATTTTTCCTCTCTTACTTTCGATGTTATTATATGCGGTATTTTCGGATTTTTTAAATTGTTTCGTTTTTCATCCAGTTTTCCCGCTATTTTACGAGCACAAAACAATATACGAAACACAAGTTTTTGTTGTGAAAAAATCTCACCTTTCCGAAAAAAGATTTGATTTTTCAGTCATCATTATGCAAGTACCTTAAAATCAAGTTTAAATACTGAAAAGCCGTTTTTCTGACCTTGCCCAAATTTTGAACCAAAAAACAATATTTTTTTCGAAAAGCTGAGAAAATTTCACATCTAATATGTCATTTTCAGGATGGGTTCTCCGTAAATACTCCAGGAATTGAATTAAAAAGAAATAAAAAATCGAGTAAATTCAAATTGAATTTGGTGCATATTATAATATTACATTCAATTCGACGGCTGAGCAGAACAACATCGTATCTCAGAATTTGGTTCAACAATATCGTATCTTAGAATTTATTTCAAAAACATCGTATCTCAGAATTTGCTCCAAAAACATCGTATCTCGAATTTTTTTTTAAAAACATCGTATGTGCGCTTGTTTCTTACGATAGATACGACCTTTTTGACCAAAATTTCGAGTTACGATGTTTTTGGAGCAAATTCTGAGATACGATGTTTTTGAAATAAATTCTAAGATACGATATTGTTGAACCAAATTCTGAGATACGATGTTGTTCTGCTCAGCCGTCGAATTGAATGTAATATTATAATATGCACCAAATTCAATTTGAATTTACTCGATTTTTTATTTCTTTTTAATTCAATTCCTGGAGTATTTACGGAGAACCCATCCTGAAAATGACATATTAGATGTGAAATTTTCTCAGCTTTTCGAAAAAAATATTGTTTTTTGGTTCAAAATTTGGGCAAGGGCAGAAAAACGGCTTTTCAGTATTTAAACTTGATTTTAAGGTACTTGCATAATGATGACTGAAAAATCAAATCTTTTTTCGGAAAGGTGAGATTTTTTCACAACA
Source organism: Tenthredo notha (assembly GCA_914767705.2). NCBI lineage: Eukaryota > Metazoa > Arthropoda > Insecta > Hymenoptera > Tenthredinidae > Tenthredo > Tenthredo notha. Next base: position 9,299,645 of record OU611914.1, on the reverse strand, counting down.
AAAACTTGTGTTTCGTATATTGTTTTGTGCTCGTAAAATAGCGGGAAAACTGGATAAAAAACGAAACAATTTAAAAAATCCGAAAATACCGCATATAATAACATCGAAAGTAAGAGAGGAAAAATTCTGAAAAAAAATCGGGACTCGTTTTGTGATGTGAACTTTCAGCTGGTAAATTTACAAAAAGATCCGAAAGGGTGAGACCGGATCCGACGTCTACAATTGGTAGACTTGCTCATATATATGCCACTGTTAATGAAAAAATTTCACCATGATATGGTTAAAGTTATGGTAAAAAGGAGGCAACTAAAATATATCCAATAATGTGAAAAATGAAAAACAATTGACCATGGTATAGCAAAGGTATAGTAAAAAGGAGGCAACTAAAATATATCCAATCATGTGAAAAATGAAAAACAATTGACCATGGTATAGCAAAGATATAGTAAAAAGGAGGCAACTAAAATATATCCAATAATGTGAAAAATGAAAAACAATTGACCATGGTATAGCAAAGGTATAGTAAAAAGGAGGCAACTAAAATATATCCAATCATGTGAAAAATGAAAGACAATTGACCATGGTATAGCAAAGGTATAGTAAAAAGGAGGCAACTAAAATATATCCAATCATGTGAAAAATGAAAAACAATTGACCATGGTATAGCAAAGATATAGTAAAAAGGAGGTGTTACGAGCAACCGTGCTGAAGGCTCGGTTGTCGAGTTGTTAAATAATATAAGAGAGTAATCTCCGAGCGGCTGGAGACCACCCTCTGGGGTTTGCTTGAATTAAGTCCTAGGGACACCTGCGCAATCTGTGAATTGACTAGGAAGTACGTATATAGTGAACATATATTTATTTGGAATTACAAGGAAACCAATAGCTAAAAGTAAACTAAATGCTATTTGATATGATGAATGGTTTGATTAATTATGGGTAAGGAAAGTAGAGGAGGGAATGAGCCTACCGAATTAACCTCTGAGCGTCACCCGAGCCAACTCCAAGAACCCACCGGTCGAGCGACTTCCTTCACGAGGATCCTGGTGCAGCTTATGCCGAGTAGTCCGATCCGCGTCAGCTGTCTGTTTGATGGACCTTCTTCGAATCTGCCCTCTGGTCTGCTTCATACGCAGCCCGTTATCAGGAGTCTTCGTTCTCGGTTAGGTGTGGTCCCGGGTACGCGTTCAGAGGGGTGAGCACTTTGCTCAGCTTTCGGTAATAATTCGACTGCCTGGCAATCACCTCGGTTTCAATAAAGAAACCTCGGGTTGCTTGGCGGTGGGGTTTTTAGCAATTCGCTGAATCGCTGGTCCCCTGGCTCATTTCCTGCTCTACTTCCGGCCGAGCGCGCGCGTGTAGGAATGCGCTGATTGCACTACTTGCATTGGAAGAATATGGGAAAAAGGGCCGTTCGTAACAGAGGCAACTAAAATATATCCAATAATGTGAAAAATGAAAAACAATTGACCATGGTATAGCAAAGGTATAGTAAAAAGGAGGCAACTAAAATATATCCAATCATGTGAAAAATGAAAAACAATTGACCATGGTATAGCAAAGATATAGTAAAAAGGAGGCAACTAAAATATATCCAATAATGTGAAAAATGAAAAACAATTGACCATGGTATAGCAAAGGTATAGTAAAAAGGAGGCAACTAAAATATATCCAATCATGTGAAAAATGAAAGACAATTGACCATGGTATAGCAAAGGTATAGTAAAAAGGAGGCAACTAAAATATATCCAATCATGTGAAAAATGAAAAACAATTGACCATGGTATAGCAAAGATATAGTAAAAAGGAGGCAACTAAAATATATCCAATAATGTGAAAAATAAAAAAACAATTGACCATGGTATAGCAAAGGTATAGTAAAAAGGAGGCAACTAAAATATATCCAATCATGTGAAAAATGAAAAACAATTGACCATGGTATAGCAAAGGTATAGTAAAAAGGAGGCAACTAAAATATATCCCATAATGTGAAAAATGAAAAACAATTGACCATGGTATAGCAAAGATATAGTAAAAAGGAGGCAACTAAAATATATCCAATAATGTGAAAAATGAAAAACAATTGACCATGGTATAGCAAAGGTATAGTAAAAAGGAGGCAACTAAAATATATCCAATCATGTGAAAAATGAAAGACAATTGACCATGGTATAGCAAAGGTATAGTAAAAAGGAGGCAACTAAAATATATCCAATCATGTGAAAAATGAAAAACAATTGACCATGGTATAGCAAAGATATAGTAAAAAGGAGGCAACTAAAATATATCCAATAATGTGAAAAATAAAAAAACAATTGACCATGGTATAGCAAAGGTATAGTAAAAAGGAGGCAACTAAAATATATCCAATCATGTGAAAAATGAAAAACAATTGACCATGGTATAGCAAAGGTATAGTAAAAAGGAGGCAACTAAAATATATCCCATAATGTGAAAAATGAAAAACAATTGACCATGGTATAGCAAAGGTATAATAAAAAGGAGGCAACTGAAATATATCCAACAACGTAAAAAATAAAAAACAATTAACCATGGTATGGCAAAGTTATAGTATAAAAGAGGCAACTGAAATATATCCAACATCAAAAAGAAAACGAAATTGAAACCTAAAAATGATTGCCAATAATTCACAAAATGATTACGTACAAACAATATAAGAATAGTCAAAAACGAAAGCAAATATAAAATATATCTATCAAATTATTGCCAATGAATTCACAAAATGATTACGTACAAACAATATAAGAATGGTCAAAAACGAAAACAAATATAAAATATATCTATCAAATTATTGCCAATGAATTCATCAGATAATTACGTACAAACTATATAAGAATGGTCATGAACAAAAGCAAATATAAAATATATCTATCAAATTATTGCCAATAAATTCACAAAATGATTACGTACAAACAATATAAGAATGGTCAAAAACGAAAACAAATATAAAATATATCTATCAAATTATTGCCAATGAATTCATCAGATAATTACGTACAAACTATATAAGAATGGTCATGAACAAAAGCAAATATAAAATATATCTATCAAATTATTGCCAATAAATTCACAAAATGATTACGTACAAACAATATAAGAATGGTCAAAAACGAAAACAAATATAAAATATATCTATCAAATTATTGCCAATGAATTCACAAGATAATTATGTACAAACTATATAAGAATGGTCATGAACAAAAGCAAATATAAAATATATTCAAAATTATAATCTATACCTATGCACAAACAATTTGGCAATAAGTTCAGACAGACTGAACATGACACATACATTTTCAATGACAGATTTATTCTGTAATTCAACTATTCATCACGGCGATGTACTATGATCTCTCACAGTTAGTTTGAAATGTAAGGCCCAGTTCCACAACTTGACTTTGAAACAAGTTTACAGTTTAAACTTGGCTTAGCGATGGATTTAGCCAACGACAGGCAATTTTTAGCAGTTTAAACCTAGTACAAATTTTAACCTTCGATTGTGGAACTGGACCTTAGTCGAACACTGAAACAACAATACCTGGTTATGCAAAAAAAAAGTTTGAAACAAGAAACATGTTGCCACAATTCACTGGTGATTATCGGCAAAAATGATTATGGAATAATCGACCAACACGATAACATGTATTATGTACTGATATCTGTACCTTTTTATGCATTCAGGTATGACAAAATTGTAGTACACAATTTCGTTTGGTAAAATAGTTATTGAACCTACTTGGATTTAAAAACATTGATATCGAATATTGGCTGGAACACTACAGAGTTACTGCTAGATCAGTCAGAATTACCAACGTTTCATTCAGCAGCTGACGATGGATGAAAAAGTTCATATATTTTCCATACATCACGTAACTCAGTTAGAGTCCCACACAGCCATGCGCATACAAGTCATACGGATTCACACGTCAACCTGAATGCATATAGGAGGATATAGTGCTACTAATCTCTCATTTTATTACAGGATTATTACGACCAAAACCATTTTTATGGTACCATCCAGTGTTGGAACGTCGCATAGTATATAGTTCGCATAGTAGGAGTTTGAGATTCCGAACGCAATTGTACGTTTTAATATAATAGTGTGATAGGATTCGTCTTAGACCGAGGGTGCACGAACAAATATAAATGAATAAGTAGTTAGTGCTTCCCAAACAAAGACACTTGATCTTAATAATGGCATGAAGAATTGACTTTATTTTCTATTCGCTTCACGACTCAATCATTCTTAATGCAATAACTTGTTTGGTTCAAATATGACTATTCCATCATTATGCATTTTTATTATACAGTATTATTCAAAATGATTGAACTATTATCATGGACCATATTATTTACTTCGATTCTTCAAGCCTATACTAATATACACTACACACTACATCCACATATAACAACTAGTATGTGTATTCACATCAGACATAGTATAGCTATAGAGAGACTATCAAAATATATTATAGTGTTTAAGAATTAGTCGTTAAATCCGTCCCAACACTGGATGGAACAATCGTGCGTATAATTGCATACGGAGATTAACTATCCATAATGTCTGTATCTGTTGATAGAACATGACAGATTTCTTTGATTTTATAAGCGTTGTTACAGTAGCTTTTCAATCTCAATGTGTCGGAAACTCGAACTCAATGTCTATTCTTTGAGCTAGCAACTGTTTGACATCATGCAGCATGATATTAATTTATTCGAATTCAATAGTGTTGATAACAACATGACAATTACATGCATCGAGATTGGAAATCTACTAAAGGTTTGATGTATATCTATGTATATTATTCGGAATCAGCGTTTTCACTCCAGTTCAATGTGGTTTATTACCAACATTCATAGTCACATACTATGAGTTTTTCTGGATATGCTCTGAAACAACACTGCTTCTATTACAGATATCGCAAGCCTATTGGCCACGCAAGTAACAAAAGTTCGTTTGATTGTTCCATGTTGCATTTCCACAAAAACTCACAGTATACGTTGCAGTCCGTATACAACTCCAACTTTTGTTTCTATATTGTATATATAATTATCGATGTTGCATTTTTTATCACTATCAGAATCCAGAATATTGAGTTCACTATGAGAATGTTACCATCGCATACAAGTTGCAGTCCATATACAACTCCAACTGTTATTGTTATTATACATGATCATTCATCACTATCACGGCTATTGCTTCATGAATCATGCGACACACACATATCATCTAGTCTTATAATCTATTCATACTTAATTAACAGCTATGCCCGATATAATTGACACTATAATGTTATATACCTCTGTGTCTTTCGATTGTAGAAATTAGTTGTTCAAGAACTATGATCCCGAAATAATTTCATTATTTTGTGAATTTTGTACAATCTCATAGGATAAGTATGTATACGGCGATCAGAAGCTAGATATACCAGTAGAGATTTGTTGTATTTATTAACTTTTCTTCTCCGTGATCAAAGAAATTTTTTGAAGAACAAAGAAATACTTCAAGCACATAAATTTAATACAGCCTCGTTGAAAATCATGACAGATAAAACTTGGCTTGCTAGATTCTAATCTAAGTCCAACCAAGATCTACCGTGGTCTGTACAAACAGATAAAAAATAGCTACGGTATGCATTATAAGATCACAATGCACCGTTGATTAGATGGAAACTTGCTTCGCTCACTAATAAAACAGCAACTACAAGAATGGATCTCAGTAACACACATTAGACGGTATGCTACAAAATCGATACTTTATGAATCGCTGCATTGACAAAATGTAGAATTGAGAACTGGTGAGCTTCTACCAACTGACTAATAGTTATCACATATCAATGTTTCGACTGTTTTTTTACAGGAACCAGAATCGATATAAGAAACTGGTACAGCTACACAAACTCGAAAGAGCTACCATTTCAAGACTGACGATCAGCTTCCCACCGCTACAACCTGAAGTCTCCATAGATCCATAGATCACCCTATCTATACTCAACATCTCTGGTCGCTCACTTCATTTTCCACCTGGCCAAACATTTCATGAGAACACAGCTATTGTGATAATCATCCGAACTTGCACAGCTACTATTCAACATGCTTGGATGAATACATTGAAAGATTTTATATCAAAAGGTATGATATGAAATTTCTCTCAAGTCACCTTGATCAATAGAACAGAAACCCAGAAAAACACTACTGCAGCATCAAAGTATTAATTTCGTATATTTTTATGATTTACAGGCGTAACGTGTCATAAGATCATGAGAGTCAATTCAGGATTACAGATGAGCCTGCAAAGATCACAATCTCCATTGATCTAGAGAACGATACGTCGCTCTTCGGCATATTCAGCTCCTTTAGTCAATTATCCTTCACTGGAATTATTACATGACCACAAACAAGCACGCAAGTTCAAAATGGCTAGTGTTCCGAAACCAAACATCAGCCTACTGTTACCTCAAGGCTGTACAGTCTCCACAATTATTTGAAATCTTACACCACAGAGTGAGCGAAAGAATCAATCTGGATATCACATATTGGAAGGTATGTTATACGAGTCGATATTTCCCAGCTCACCTTCACCACAGTAACATGGGATATGTTTTAGTAATTACTTTAACATTTAGATAATTGATCGTTTATTGATTTGTATGATTCGCACAGTGATCTGAATTAAATTGCAGTCGACAAGCATGCAAGCTCCGAACAATCAACGTTGCAGAACACATATGAGCCTGTTACTGCGTCAGGCAACACAGTCTTCAAAGCTATGGCTGAAAAATTACTGATTAAGGGCTAAATTTAAGTTAAAACTGTATATTAAGGTTGAAGTTCGTAACGTTAACGTAACAGAATATTCGTTAAAGAAATGCAATATTTCATGATTCAAATGTTGTTAGAATTGTAAAATATGCTAGATAAACACGTCTCACACACTTTTAGGAATTATACACCGTTCTCGATCCATTTGAAATTCGAGCCTTGAATTTGAGAATTTTTCGGCGAATATTTTGTTGAAATAACGTTACGAACTTCAACCTGATACTGTGTAAGACAAAATTAAGTTCTACCTAATAAATTATTTATGTTTGTCACAGTTGACAATTGAAGTAAATGTGTTTGTCTTTCGCTGAATGTTTCTTCCCTTGTCCAAATTCCGAATGTATTTCTTGTGGTGATCAAACTATAATAACGTATAACCCTGCTGAAATTAAATGAGCAATCCTTCTCAATTCTGGTGCTTGCAAAAAGAAGTGAAATCCCACGAAAAACATCCAAAGATGTAAAAAAAGCCGCCAAGTACTCACACGAAAATCACAATTGCTTTATAAGCAAAACGGTTCGCCAGTCTCTGTCGTGAAATCAAGAAAAAAGCCAAGCACCGAACGTACAACTGCGATCTCTCAGCAATTTGTTAAAAAAAAATAAAAAAACTCAAACTCAAACTCAAGCCTACGTCGTGAAGTCGGAGTTTCGTGTGACGATATCGAAGCATCATTCCAAGAGCTACGTACTTGGCGGGCACATTCGGTTCCTTAGAGCTATACGGACAATCCGCTGCGTTTTACGCGAAAATTGAGTTTTTAATGCGACAGCAATTAAATACAACGAAAAACTAGTTATTCAAACCAATAATCGTTTCAGACAATACTTCTACGTGTCTTTAACTATGTGTACAACTTGCCAGACATAAATACTTGTATAATCAATAAAAATCTTGGTCTTTCCCACTGTCATTGAATTATCAAATCAGACTCGGAACTCTGGAATCACATACCTCACTAGGTAGTATTAATTATGGAAGAATAAACTTATTCACTTGCAAAACGATCGAATCAAGAAAACTCTACTCTGCTATTGCGGCATGCAACGTAACGTAAAACATACAGCTACGGATATACGTATATGCTATAAGTAGCATAGAGTATGACAGTTTGATATAATGATAAATATAAAATTCAGTTGATGATTGCTTAATTGGTGTACCTATACTATGTCATACAATCTTGCTCACGATGCATGCGTATATGCAAGTGCACGAGCGTATACACGTAGTGGGGAGGATCAATTTCAATACCTGAAACCCATCTTCGTAACAGTTCGGCCTCACTTGAGTGCAAAAATATTTTTTACCCGACTACGATAAAATTACTATACTTCATCCCTGCAACGCGGGCGGAAAGTAATCAATTTCTGATCAGAGGGAAGAAGAAGTGAATTTTGCGGTCGAAAAAGTAAATTTGAAGGGCAGAAAAAAACTCTAAATTTGACCGATTCTAAGTTTGATTGATTGAATTGCTGTGTTTGACTAGTGGATGCAATATGGACATTTTATCTAGTCGGGTAAAAAGTGATATATGCCACACGGGTGGAGCGAACTTTCACCTCGTGCTCGTGCTGAACATCGCACTCAGCAAAAACCACACACTTTCCTCCCTAGTAGCATAATGTACTATATTGTTGCTCATTCATTTGTGGGGAATAATCATTTGCAACTACACAATCGTGGCAGTTGAAAAGGATTAGCGCTTGCGAGTTCACGGGAGTGCGTAGTGCGGGCGCCTTTGGCGCCCGCACTACGCACTACAGTGAACTCGCAAGCGCTAATTCTTCAACTGCCACGACATGGTCGTCCGACAAGATCGGAAGATGCATTTTAAATAAATTTATACCTATAGAACCAATGTTATCTGCGAATCTAACATTCGTCAGTCGATGCTAAGTTCATGACATGTTTATAACCAGCGACCGAAAACATAGTACTTTGAGACTGATTCGCAAAATACGATAAGGTCATATCGATTCAACGTGAGAACAACAAACACAAAGAAAAAAAAACCGAATGTGCCCGCCAAGTACGTAGCTCTTGGAATGATGCTTCGATATCGTCACACGAAACTCCGACTTCACGACGTAGGCTTGAGTTTGAGTTTGAGTTTTTTTATTTTTTTTTAACAAATTGCTGAGAGATCGCAGTTGTACGTTCGGTGCTTGGCTTTTTTCTTGATTTCACGACAGAGACTGGCGAACCGTTTTGCTTATAAAGCAATTGTGATTTTCGTGTGAGTACTTGGCGGCTTTTTTTACATCTTTGGATGTTTTTCGTGGGATTTAAGGTACCTGGCGCCCAACATATCGTACCTTCATCGGGAATTGACTATTTTTAAAATCAGCTCTAATGAGTAAATTCTTCGGTGAGCCAATCGTGGCTAGAGTGTCTGACTTTGTAGACGTAGTCGGTCAGGCCTTAAACCCAGGTCGTTGGTAGGCACGTCACAATATGTAGGTATATTTATATATACCTATATATACAACCTGTCTGCTTGCTCTTTACGGCCTCGCCGTACTCTCTCTCTCTCTCTTTCGCACTTTTCGTCACAATCTCGCGGGGTCGACGATCTCTCACTGCGCAACATCAAGGATGCTCTCCCGGTGATCTTTCCGTTCTTGCTTCTCCTCTTCAACCAGTCTCTTTCTACCTCAGTTTTTCCTGCAGCCTGGAAGAGGGCCCGTGTCATCCCGCTAGCGAAGGTAAAGTCGCCGTCCTCACTTCAACAAATGCGTCCGATTGCGAACCTCTGTCTTCTCTCCAAAGTCCTAGAGCGGATCGTTCTTGTTCAGGTCATGTCCTTCCTCGAGGATCGTTCCTCTTTCGACCCACGCCAATCCGGTTTCCGCTGGGGCCTGAATACCCAGACTGCGCTCCTCAAGCTCTCCGACGATGTCCGTCGTGGCATTGATCTTCGTCAGGTCACTATCTTAGTCTTATTCGACTTTTCCAAGGCTTTTGATACCATTCCTCACTCCATCCTCCTGTCGAAGCTCCTTGCCCTCGGTTTCTCGCATCACGCACTCGCGTGGTTTTCTAGCTACCTCTGCGGTCGCTCTCAGGCTGTTGTTGGCCCCTCTGGTGAACTATCTTCTTGGACCCCTGTGGATCTCGGGGTCCCCCAAGGCTCTGTTCTTGGCCCTCTGCTCTTCGTGACCTTCATCAACGACCTCTCTCAAGCCCTTCGGCACTCTGAGCACCTACTATACGCGGACGACCTCCAAATTTACCTCCGGTGCCCCATCGACGAGGTTCCTGCTGCCATCCTCCGACTTAACCAGGATATTGCGGCCGTCCATGACTGGTCTCTCAAAAACTGCCTTCGGCTAAATCCTGCCAAGACTCAGTGTATCCTCCTGGGCAGCTCGCCGTTTATCACGCGGCTCAGTACCGCCGCTCTTCCTCCTGTCATTCTCGATGGTGTACCCATCTCTTTCTCTGAGTCCGTCCGCGACTTGGGGCTCATCCTTGACAGCAAGCTATCCTGGGTGCCCCAGGTCGATGCTATTTCAAATCGCGTGCATTGCACCCTTCGACAGCTATCCGCATCTCGTGGACTCCTCTCTTTCTCTCTCCGGGTACATCTCGTCACCACTCTCGTCTTCCCGCTCCTCGATTACTGTTGCGTTGTCTTCAATGGTGTGCCCGGAGTTCTTGACACCCGGCTCCAGCGTCTATTTAACTGTTGTGTCCGCTTTATAACCGGTATTGCCAGGGACGAGCATATCACCCCCTACCGGCGCGAGCTGGGTTGGCTTAGCGCTAGGGATCGCCGATTATTTTTCCTTGGCTCGCTCTTCTTCTCGGTTATCCGCTCTGGTCGTCCCAGCTACTTGCGAGACCTCTTTGTTGTTCGCCCAACCACCGCCGACCCTGCCTTAATTCCACCTAGGCGCGTAAGGAGCGATTTCTTGACCCCTCGGTTTTCCACCGAGGCCTTTCGGCGCTCTTTCTCCGTGTCCGCGATTTATCTCTGGGAGTCCCTTCCATCTGATCTCCGTGCTGCTCGTACGCACTCCATTTTTAAATCTCGCCTGCGCCAGCACCTCTTTGACACTGAGTTTACTCGCTCCTCCTAGTCTCTCCTTCGCTCATCTTCTTTCACACTCTCTCGCGCTCTCTCTTGCTTATTATTATTATTATACCTATTACTTTTATGTTTTCACCTTTATTTTATATTATCTTTTCTTTTACTTTACTTTATATTTATTTATATGCTTACTCTGTACTCTTTTTTTCTGTTCTCCTTCTGTTTACCGCGCATGGCCTATTGTAAATGCGCGGTATTCTTATCCAATATTGCTATGGATAAATAAAGCCTATCTATCTATCTATCTATCTCTAGTCTTAAGTTAATACTAAGATTAGGTTTGTTTCTCCGCCCACCTTGCATAACACATTGTAAATGCAAGGTGGGATTTGTCCAATATTGTAATGGATAATAATAAAAGCTCTATCTATCTATCTATATCACCTGCGCAATCCGCGTCCGAATACGCCCGAACGTTTAAATTTTTATTTTCTCACGCTTTGTACATAATTCCTAATTTACATGTTTCCTTTAAGTATCGCAATACACGTTTTACCGCCTCCCAGTGGCTCTTGTCAAACTTGCACACAAATCTACTTAAACAATTTACAATGAACGCCAAATCTGGCCTTGATACTACAGTTAAATACATAAGAGCTCCGACTGCTTCTCTATACGGTATATCAATGTCGTTTTTTTCTTTTGACTCTACTAGTGTTATACTTGGGTCAGCTGGCGTGCCTCGTGGTTTTGCTTCTGACATATTGAATCGACTTACTATTCTTTTGGCATATGCCTCTTGGTGTATCAAAATCGTTTTGTCTTCTCTATTTCTGACAATTTGCATGCCCACATACACGTCACCTGGTCCAACCTTTATCTCAAACTCTGATTTCATAACATCTATTATTTCATTCGATTCTCTTCCATTCCTTCCAATCAACATACCATCGTCCACAAACAACATTAAATACACTTTGCTATCACTACCTTCCCTCACAAACACAGAACTTTCAGATTGACACTGCACAAAGTCAAAACTGGATAGGAAGCTCCTAAATCGCTGGTTCCAACATCTTGCTGCCTGTTTTAGTCCGTAAAGTGATTTTTTCAACTTGCAGACTTTATTCTCTGGTTCCGGTACTTCGAGACCTTGCGGTATCCTTATGTAAATCTCTTCTTCTAGTGTCCCGTACAAAAATGCAGTTTTTACGTCAAATTGTACCATCTCCATGTCTTCTTGTGCTGCTATAGCAAACAATACTCTCATTGACTCATGTTTGGCTACAGGTGCGAACGTTTCGTCGTAGCTTACTCCATGTGTTTGGTTACATCCTTTTGCACAGATCCTTGCTCTGAACTTCTTGATCTCATTTTCTGCGTCTAGCTGCGTTTGGAATACCCATATCGTGTTGATGACTTCAGCTCCTGGTGGTCTCCTTACTATTTCCCATGATCCGTTCTTTTCGTGGGCTGCAAATTCGTCGTTTACAGCTTTTCTCCACTGATTTCCATATGGACCGTTTAAAGCTTCTTTCAGGGTATCGGGATCCTTGACTACTGCAATATTGCCTTCATACCTCTTTGGCTTTTTTATTATTCTTCTGTCTCTCAAAGTATGACTTAATATACTCGTATCTACAATTTTTCTTTTCTTTGATTCCACTGGCTCTACTTCCTTTTCTTGTACTCTTTTTTCGTCTTGCGATTCGTCGGTTACCACCTCTTCGTCCTGGTCATTCTGCTCGTCCTCCTCATCAATATCTCCTTCATCTTTTCCTTGTGTGGTCTGCGCTTCTGTTTGTGTACTCTGATGATTGTCAACCCGGGTAAAAAAAATTATATATAGTTATATATAGTTATATATAATTTATATATAATTATATATCATTTATATATAATTTATATATAGTTATATATAACTATATATAACTATATATAAATGATATATAATTATATATAGTCGGTTGGGAAATTTATATATAGTTATATATAACTATATATAACTATATATAGTCGGTTGGGAAATTTATATATAACTATATATAACTATATATAACTATATATAACTATATATAGTCGGTTGGGAAATTTATATATAGTTATATATAACTATATATAATTCCGTATAACTTATAGAATATATTATCAATATAAGAAATTCCTTTATATATATTGAATTCGTTGATCTTTAAATTCGTACCTATCACATTTTGATTGTTTATTATTATCATAATGCTGAAACGTATATTTGAACAATTAATAGGGTGAAGATCAATTATGTTAGTAAAGATATTCAGATCGCATATTGTAGTTTTATTGACACAATAGTTTATTCGATCGATACATCACCATGATCATAATTTTTTTTAATTAAAATAAAGTTTCATGATAAAATTACCAGACTCTTTTCGAATTATCAGGTCTTTTACATATATAGTTTCGTACTCGTACAAGCTGGAAAATACTTTTCACGTCTTTTAGTCTGATTAACAATACTCCACATTCTACAACAGGTAAAATATGCTTGACTGCTATTTGCATTCTTGAATGAACCATCATATCTTGAAGATCTACTTTTAATTGTTCAATTACAAAATATAATTCATTTTCTCTATCAAACAAAAATTTTATCATTCCATAAACACAGGATCCATCAATTTTTTTTATTTCCACTGTATAACTATTGGTTTTGATAGTTTTGTATAATAGTGATGTGTAAATTTCATGAAAAATTTTAGCTCTAGAATAAATATGTACATTTTCATAATTAAATCCCTCAGATATAAGCAGTAAACGATCATTTTCGGAAATTTCATTATCAATTGCGCTGGTTAACAGCATATAATTTCTTAATTCTCGACTTTCTTTAGCAGAATTTGTTTCTGCTATCCTGCTTTTAAGCATTTGGACTCCTTGAACAATATTCAGGTTATTGACAATTTCTTGACCCAAATTTTTTGTCCCATGAACGGAACGAGCAATATATCCATTTTTGTTTTCCCATGGAAAAGCCGATATCGACCGAAGTGGACCCCATCGTCTAACACAAAGCTCAAGGTGCCTTAACTGATGTAGATTGTATGTCATTTCCCTATCGCTGTATAGTTTCGGCGTTTGTTCCACAAATGAATCAAGCCAATTCTGAGCACGTGAAAGATTCGGATGAACAACAATTTCCCCTTGAAGTAAGTCGTACAACGCCATAACCAAAAGCATTAAATGTTGAAAGTATTTTTCCGGTAAATATGCAATTAAGGTTGGTAAACAATAAAATAATATCCAATTATAGAACTCCGAAGCTTTATAAAATTTAAAATCAGTTATCGCTCTTGGTAATCGGTTGAATGATTGAGGAGGTTGGATATTTTTCATTAAACTATCAATTTCTTCGCTATATTTTTTTATGCTCCAAGCACCTCGTTTATTCAATAATAAATTGGTGTATTGCTTAACCACTCCAAGAAGCACTGAGTGCATATATTCAGGTAGTACACAGGATCCAAGATCCAGTAATGGTAGAGATGATAATATTGAAAAACCTTTTACTCCTCTACAATGAAATTTTTCAAAAGCCTCGCGGATTTCTGCTTGTCTCTTCATTCTGTCACTAGTCCTTAGCGTTGGTGGATTTATTTCAAATGGATATATACGTAAAGTTTTCTTTCCTGCAATTTTTTTGCACTTTTTAGTCATTATTTCACAGATATTGCAACCATAGGTACCATTATACAGTAGAATATTTTGCAAATTAGCTCTTGCTGGTGCATCTGCAATAAATAAAGGAGCTATAACCTTCGACGAAAATTCTTCTTTGGTTTGCGGATGTATCCACTTAAAACCTTTATCATACATTTTTTGCAATTTAGTGCAAAACGGTTGAAGAAATGTGTTCATATTTGGCTTGCAATCTTGATCATACCATAATCCTAAAATTATTATAAATGATTCTCGTAAATTCTCCGGTAGTTCAGCGATCGTGTACATCAGAGGCCAGCAATGACTACTTGCACTCTTGACCAAAGATAATCCGTCAGTATTTAATATTAAAGTCAAATCATATTTCCCTCGATTCTCACGAGAATTTACTCTTTGATATTCAGTGCCATCGGTTATATTACTTATTATATCAGTATCATTTGATATCGGAGATAGTGTTAGTTTAGTTGCGAGATTATTCTTTTCAAACAGATGTTTTAGTTGGTCTTCGAGGTTGAATTCAAAAAAAAAATTGAAATCCTCTTTAGTTGTATCGCAAGAAGGACACTTCAAACCCTGTTCAATTGTCATGCCAATACAAAACAAACATTTTTTACAATAATAATGCTTAGTAGCTTCAGAGTGAGGTGATATATTTTCAACATACTGCAGCAACTGAAATACAGTTTTAGGCATTCTATTATCACTAGGCAAACTTGCCAGTTGAATTCTTAATGCATCCTTTAAAGCAGACTTGGAAAGTTGATGTTGAATATAAAAGTCCAATAAATTAAAAACGCTTTCATCCACAGTGATATTGCTATTTTCATATAGTAAAATATCATTATTATCTTTATCGTCTACATCAGGAATTACTCCATTATTCTCATCACAAATTTCATTGTCGTTAATATTATTTATTGATCCGTGATGACTAACAATACTGTCAGTCTCGTCATCATTATTTCTTTGCCCATCACAACTGGCATTGTTTTGTTCATTGTAACTGCTGTCACTGCTTTGTTCATTACAACTATTATCATCACAAATATCTTCTTCTGTACTATTACTAGATTCATTATCACTGAGTTCTTTAATAATAGATGTGTTGGGTCCTTCATCAGCTGCAGCGACAAGTTTTTTAGCTGCCCATCTATCCAATGTTCTCAGTGGTACCTATATATATACATATAGTAAAACATGTCATTAATCATTGTCGACAGTATTTCTATAAATTATATGTTAACATTTAATCAAGTATATACATTTCATTTCAATTCGTTGAATGAAATGATTTTTGAAGCAGAATTTTTTTTTTGATATTACATTGACAAAAATTGAAGGAATTATAATTATAACTACATGTATATGTGTTATTTTATATACCTATATATATATATTTTATACTTACTGGTGCATTGGGATTTGTTTTATAAATTTTATATTTTTTCCTCTTGACAATTGAAGATCTATCATTTATTGAACTGTCAAATGACATATTATTGATAATTTTAAGTATTAAACGACAAAAAGTGATATAAATTTCACTTGCATATCACAAAAATAACAACGTGATTTTAAACCAAAGGACATAATCACATGCGCGTGTTTATGTAAACAAATCCGTACTACTGCCGCGCCACACCGCGGTGACTGTACTAAACTGTAACCGTATGAGTAAATTTTTACAAATGGCGTCATAGCGTCGTATTGTTATTGTGTCGCGCGTGTGTTTTTCATTAACAATTAGAAAATTTCAATCAGTGCAAGTGCATTTTAACTTCAAATCTCACAAAAAGCTGCTGAGATGTTTTATTTAATAATCTGTGATGCTGACAAATCCATTTGCACAGTGGAGGATTTCGAAATGATTTATGATGTCGATCAACCACCAGCAATTGACGACCACGTGCAGTTTTTCTGGGGCAAAGATAAATACTCGGGAACCATAGTAAATTTATCAGGTAATTAAACTATTGATTATCTAAAAATTTAAAATAAAAATCTTATTTCTTTGTCTTTTTAAATAAATTATGAACTAGAATTGAAGAATCTATTGAGAGATTTCATTATTTTCCAATATTCATCATTTGTTTCCAAGAAAAAGAAAATATATCTAAACTTGATAAATATATATTCTAAATCGATTTTAATATTTCAGAGAATGCCGATGAATTAAAGGAAGTGGCCAAAAAATTAAAATCTAAGCGAAAGCTTTTAGTTAATTCCCCGAATAAGTCAACACTACCTGAAAAACGATCACGTAAACCGAAAAAAAGTTGGTCTTTTACTGAAGATCCAGAGAATCTTGAACTAGAAAAGCCCAAAAAAGTAGTATGATCGATATCCTATAATATTTAAAAGAAATTCATGTAATATCAAAAATACTAACATGAAAATATTTTTCGTTTTTTTTGTTGATCAGGACCCTTGTAACTCAAAAAAAACTGATGATAATAAATCAAAAGGTCTACAAAAACAAGTTAAAACAGTGATTTTAAAAAATAAAAACGATAAACAAAAAAATAAAAGCGTGCCAGTCACTGATATTAATTCTAAAAAGAGCCCAACTAAAAAAGAGCTCAAACTCATGTCGAAATCTGAAAAGAGCCCAACCAAAGAAGAGCTTAAACTCATGGTTGAACAACAGCAAAAGCTACTGGCATCATGTAAAACGAATGAATTTAATATTTCAATTTGCTACTAGCATGTATGTAATATTGTAATAACAATTAATACTTATTAATTCAGTTCAAGGTTCTACAAGTAAAGAAAATAAAAAACCTCTTCCGATGAACTCGAAAGGATGTATTATCTCTGATGATGATGGTGATGATGGCAGTAATCATGAAAGTAGTGATGAGAGTGATGATGTTCATGTTGAATCGATAGAAACGGATAAAGATAAGGACCGTTCAAAGATTGCTTTATCGTCACCAGAAGCTGAGGAAGTTGATACTAAAGAGAGTGAAAATTCAAATCCTCAATTGTACGGAAAAGACTGCGGAGAATCGGTAAGTAATAGTTGAAGCCATAAAGCTTTTGAAGCTAGAGTATATTTAAAATATATTTATTAGAATAAGATTTATCATTAAAGCGAGGCAAACTTCTTAACTTTTTGGTTTTGAGAATAAAAAAAATTATGCCTTTAGTTTAGTCAATTTAGTGAGTTTCATTCACAATAATTATATAAATACTGATGATATTAAGTTAATTCTAACATTTCTAAACTTAGACGATTGAGTTAAAGCACGGTATCTACTGCAAAAGAAAGACTTATGATGATGCGGTAGATCTAAGTCGAAAATCTGCAACCTCATTTTTGCGGAGGTTGATGGATGGTGTATTTAAGCGTGAGGAAATCTTCAAATGTACTTGCACTGGACGTCCTCCTTCTGCCCAAGGTAAAGAAAGACAATCAGAGAGAGTCAACGCGTTAGACCGAGTTGCTAGAAATGCAATTATAGGTAAATAACATTATTACTTTTTTATTTACAGTCAATTGTATTTTCTCAAATCTATAACGCATTGGCAACCTTGTATTACAGAATTTTCTGACGAATATGCGACTAAGCAGGGATGGTCAAAGCCAACGAAGGGACAACTACGGGGTGCAATGTCTCAGTGGATTGGTGAACTTAAAAGAACAGAAAAGGAAAATCGTGACCGCCATACGTAATTCATCAAATATTTAACTATATAACAATAGCTTCTTTTGATTAATCGTTAGCGAGGGTCGAAAAAGCAAAATATGATTTTTTTTTTCTTGCACGCACCCCAGCTATTTATACTTCTAGTTATTTATACTTCAGCTCTTAATATAATGATGAAAAAAAAATTGCTGTTTATAAAAATTGACAAAGTTGATATGATTTACAATTTTCTTTAACCGTACTTTTTGTTTGAAATGTTTCTCTATAAGTTAATTTAATCAATAATGATTATTACGATTTCTTCTAAAAATTCGTAATCTTTGTTAGATACAAGTATTATATTTGTGATGAATACAAACATAAGTTTAAGTTGATGAGTGCAATGAAACTCTGTTCATATATTAAAAAAAAAAAATGTATGATTTGAATTTATTTTAAAGATATATGTGCATAAGAATATAGTGGTGGAGTGTAATATAGCTGTACAAAGCTAAAAAGTTATACCTGAGTTACTCGTAAGTTCAGCCGAAATATATATATAATATATATTATTGAATAACTTGAATCTTATGTGCCGTTTAAAGTATGTGTGTGATACGCAATGCATATTGAAATGTGATATAATTAAATGTTTAATTATAAGAAATGTATATTATAGTTGCAAATATGATAAAGGTTCATATATATTTGTACCACACTATAATAAGCCAAAAATTAATGTTACTAACTCGTGTTTATATAAGTTTTCCATACATAAATTTGATGCTAAATGTATGTAGTACCTATTCTGAATAATAAAAAATGACTTCAAATTTATTTTTGTTTATTAATACAAGAATACCCAGTAAAATCAATATCGCGCTATAAAAATTCATATAATATTCAATTATATATAGCTATATATAAACTATATATAATTTTATATATAATTATATATAATTATATATAGTTTATATATAATTATATAGGGCCATTTTCCATATATAATTATATATGATATTATATATAATTATATATAGTTATATATAATTTTTTTTACCCGGGAATACTTATTTTCATCTTACTTTTTGTTTCTTCAGCCGTTGGACCGAACAATACTTCTCTTGCTATTACAATTTTTCTATTGCTTGGATCATACACTCTGTAATTTTCTGCGTCTCCATGATATCCCACTAGTATCGTTTTGGCTGCCTTAGCGTCGAATTTTCTTCTATGAATGTCTGGTATCTTCACAAAGGCTTCGGTCCCGAACGGCTTCATATGTGACACAGACGGTTTTACTTAAGTTACATCTTCTCGCAATGTGTCCAGGCTTCCTACAATAATAACATAGCCTTTCACCTCGGCCATATTTATCCTGCGTGACCGGGTTGTTGTTGTTATGGTTCCTTACACTGGACACAAAGGCACTTATTTGTTCTTCGTCACTTGCCATGCGCTTCTCTTCTCTGAGCAATCTTTCTTGCAGGGTCATCACGTTTTGCTTCGTTATTTCTACACTGTCCCATGCCGACAGGAATGCACTGTATCTATGCGGTAATCCACCTAAGATCTTCGCCATAATGGCGGTTTCCGACACAGGCTCTTCCACATCTTTCAATTGTCTTGCCAGGTTTTGTACACGTCTCACCACTGTCCATTGAGCACGCGTGGAATCTTTTCAGCAGCTCAAGCTTGTTCGATTGTGACTTTTCTTCATGTAGTATACTCAATTTCGCCCAGATCTCGAATGCTATGTCACATGTTAAAAAATGCTTCGACTTGACCGTTACTCATAGCGTTAACTAAGATGGCGGCTACTTTCGCGTCTTTTCTAATCCATGCTTTCTTTTCCTCATTTCTTGTCGGGTCTGTGGGGCACGGTTCTGTACCGTCAACTATTTCCATTAATCCCAGTGATATCAGTACTTTTCTTATTTTAAACTTCCAGATTTGAAAGTTGCTGCCGTCAAACTTTTCCACCTCATGTACATTCACATTATCGCCCATCTTGTACTTATTCCTTCATCAAAGGCACCGAACTTATTTCAACAATCACACTCCACACTTTCACGCTCACGATCTCAGCGTATTTTCTCGTCCAAGCCAACTATCTACTATCGAGACGCACTAGCGGTCAGGCCCATAACCTATTATAATTTAATATATATATTTGGTAAGTAGTATAACTTTAATATAATCAGCGTCAAATAGTAAATACACTGACTTCGGAGCGGCTTCCGCACTCGTCAAACTCCTATCGTGAACTAGTCTAACTGTATACAAATGGCCGGGCACACACACGCTGTCCATCCTACTCACACACACACACACCCATGAGACGAAATGATCAAACGCTTGGGTGCTTCCAACAATTACAATAATTGGAAATTTTCAATGAAAATGTCGCTTATTATGGACGGATTGTGGAATTGTGTAACTGGAGTCGATACAGACTTGGCACGAGACCAAAAGGCTCTGGCAAAAATTTGTTTGTCGGTTCAGCCACATTGCTTCGCTCATGTGAGAGAAGCAGATACCTCCAAGAAAGCGTGGGATAATCTTCAGGGAGCGTTTGAAGATAAAGGGCTTCGCCGAAGACTTATGTAAGTCTTTTACGATGCCTACTGAGAACCAAATATGAGGATTTTGCGTCTATGGGAGACTACGTTGGCGGACTCGTCTCCAATGTACAGTAGCTGGTTGATATAGGCCATAAGATGGATGACGAAGAAATTGCGGTACTCTTATTGGGAGGTCTACCTGTATAGTTCGATCCGCTAGTAATGGGCATTGAAGCTACACATACGGAACTGACAAGTGAAATGGTTAAAACACGACTCCTACAAGAGGACTATAGACGTACAGACGCTGAATCAGCAGGATCTAGCGAAACCGCTCTCGTTGCAAAGAAATCACCGAGAAAAGTGAGCCAAAAGAGGATAATAATCTGTCATCATTGTAATAAGGAAGGTCATATAAGGCCGAAATGTCCGCAGCTCAGGAAAGAGAGGAAAGCGAAGCAGAATTCAACTTCGGATAAGACAGAAGACTGTTTAATGCTAACGACTGCTATGAGTACTGCAACCTTCAACAATGAAGATTGGATTGTAGACTCTGGATGTACGACTCACATGAGTATGCGTAAAGATTGGATACTCAACTATTCTGACTCTGATTCTAGAGAAATTACCGTCGCAAACAATCAAAAATTAAACAGTAAAGGTACCGGTGACGTTCAAATTGATTTGAAAGCTAATGTTCAAAAACCAATTGTAGATGTAACTTATGTGCCTGACATTGCTGCAAACTTACTGTCTGTAAGTAAGATGACTGAAAAAGATTTAATAGTAATATTTGACAAAGATAAATGTCGCGTTTATAATAATACTGACTGTAAAGTTATTGGAAGTCATAAGGTTTCAGCATCAAATGTCGGTGGAATCAACAAACTGGATAAAACAACTCAGCAACCTCTACAGAAAGAAATGAGTGCTACGCGAGAAGTTGTGGCGCTGTCAACAAATCATATATATTGTAACGATTTTATATTTCGTTATGTTTTTAAGTTATTTAATGTGGGTTCCCGAGGGAAATAAAGTGAATCTGGAGAAATTATATGAATTGGGCAAAATATTATGTATTCTGAAATACAGGTCTGCACTAGTAGTTAGCTAGAAACAGACTGATTTGTTTTACAATAATAGCTGTGTACACAGCAACCGAGATTCTTATATTTTAAGAGATGTGTTTTATCATATGGACTACTAGATGTTGATCATGTGTAATTAGTAATGTATGGGTGATTTTACCTAATATAACACCCCCCCCCCCCCCCCCCCCCCCCCTTAGTAAAAGAGTCGACCCGACTCTTGAGGCGAGTACAATATAGAATATAAGTGTGTAAAATCATCATAAGCTTCACAAGTTTGTGTGTTATTTGGGAATGTTGGAGCTGCGGCTCAATAAATTGAAATGTTCCCCAAATTCTATCTGACATTTGTCTAAATTTCAAGGGAAACCGCAGAAAACCTTGAAAAGATAGTATAGACTAATTGAATCAAAGTGAAATTGTGTGGTGTATAAAAATTTTCTTCGAATCTTGAGTCGAAGAAACAGGAAACAGGAATCAGGAAACAGGAATCAGGTAACAGGAATCAGGTGAAGAATTCTATGGCGAGAGTCCAGGGTACTGGGACAGGAAGTGGTTGGAGGGACGACAGGACCAAGGACAAGAGGACGTGAAGATTCCATCAAAGTGAAGTCTGATTTTAAGCCCAAAGAGGTCCAACTCCAAACATCTTTGAATAAATTAAATAACGACCTAGATAGGAGGACAAATGTTAGTCGCTTGAAATAATAAGGTCACATTGAAGAGTTTCTTAAAAACTCTTTTAAATTATAGATTCTTTCTTTTCCTTTTAAATTATATATACTCATGATAATAAATTGAAATGTAATATTTAAATAAAATCTATAGACAAATTAAATTATTATGTTACTATAATTGTGATAAATATAAATTGGAACGATCTTATCTGGAGAGAATTGGGAAACCGGATTAATAGGTCAGGATGGGATGGGTTAGGCTTCCTTCTTTTCATCTCGCAATATCATTCCTTCATTGTTTACTAAGGAAATCCTACTATCGGAATTTCGGGAGCTGAAAAACTTGGGTTAATGTTTGTAAACTAAAAACATAACCTAAATCTCGAAATTTTCCGCTCGGATCCCTTATTATGGCGGTAAAATCAAATTTTTAAAGTATACCGAAGCGACATCTATCGTTACTTTTAGCTACGTTTTTCGGCGGGAATAAACATTGAAATAAACGAATAACTTTCAAACGGCTTATAACAGCTCTTTTAATAAAACAAAGTTTGTTTAAACAAATAAAGACTCTTGTGAGAACCAATCAGAGTCCTATCATAAAAATATTGCTTAGTTACCAAACGAAGATTTCTCCGAAAACCAATAGGAATTCTTAAAAAATTGTCTTTTGTTAATAAATGCTACGAAGAAGAAGAAGCTAAAGATAGCGTCATTCGTAATCATGTCATCTCTGAATGAAGACGCTGTTAAACTCGGAATTCTTTTTACTCAATTAAAAGTAGATATTCCTGAAACCAATATCGCAGCTATTCAAGTATGGTTTCGTAATACTTGGAGTCTAGTTAAGTGTGCAAGAGGGTCAGCGGTCAAGGTGACCAATTCCCAACTATTCTGTTGTCTTAATTGTTACTTAATGAAGTAAGTATTAATTAATTAATAATAATATAATAATAATATAATCGAGAGTTGAATTTTGAAGATTTTTATCATTCATTTATTTTCTAGGGTTCCAGAAGAAGAATCATTGGGAATTGTTCAACTCCATCGATGCTTTGTTGGAGAATTAGACATGAGAGGGGGTTTTGCTACATGTTTCATTTGTCAAACTCCGATTTTGATGGTACAAGAAAATCAGGATTGTGAAGAATGTAAAAAATTAGAAACTTTGACTAAGCATGTGGTCGAAAAAATCGTTAATAATCGTTATTAAAACATCTGTTCTTTAAACTTTAAGTATCTCCACATTTCAATTAGAAAATTGAAAAGAAATTTAATAAAAACTTTTATTAATTATTACTTAAATCTGTCTTTTATTTGTCTTATTGATTCTTCTATTAATTCGATCTAGATCAATGAACTCCGAATTATTCCGACTCCAACCGAACTATTCCGACTCCACTCGAATCATTCCGAGCCAACCCGAATCATTCCGAGTTGTCTCGGAACATAATCTAAAAATCGTATGGCTTCATAACCTCACAAAAATTCATATAGACGTCGTCTGCGGAAGCTTCGGCGTCTAAGATTAAGACTGGTGCTGGAAGAGTCGCAAATTTCTTTCTAACTAACCAATCTTCGTGAACCTCGTGAAGAACTTTTAAATAATCTAAAGGAATGCCGTCTTCCTCGGAACGAGCGCGAGAGTTTATCCGCGAATACGACTCTCCTGGAGATAACCTTAAATACACAATCAAGTCGACTTCGTATGCTGGGGACTCATCGGTTAAAACCCTCACATTTTCCATTAATAAGTGAGCTTCTAGATTTTCAAATTCTCCCATCCTTCTTCGTGCTTCTATAAAGCAGTTGCAGCTATAAATAGATCTTTCCATGATTTTAATAGGTAGCGTGGTTTGAATTAAATGTTTACTTCGCATCGTCATCGCGGCATGATGTTGGAAATGATACGCATATTTTCTAGGATCTTTGTACATTTTTTCTAGTAGGTTCTCGCCAGCCACGTTACGATATTCGTCTAAAGGTTCTAGTATTGTTAGAATATTTTTATCATTTAAAATTTTTTTAGTGAATGTTGATTTACCGCTTCCAATATTTCCTTCAACGAGCATAGTTAAGGGTCTATAACTCCGTCGTTTAAACGAATATTTATTATAAATTAAAAAAAAAAAAATTTTGATCACGATTTCAATATCGATTATTGGTAAGTTTTTCTACAACGTGCTTAGTTAGGACTTTCATTTTTTCACACTCCGGACAGTCGAGGCCTTCCACCCTTTCCAATAGAGGAGTTTTGCACATAAAGCAGGAAGCAAATCCTCCTCGAACGTCGAGATGATCAACGAAACTACGATGTAATTGTACTATTCCTATAGTATTTTCCATCGGGGTTCTGATACAAATAACAAAATAACAAAGATTATTTTGATAATTAAAAAAAAAAAAAAAAAATCATGGTTGATTTACTTACTTCAATAAATAGCAATTAATGCAAACAAATAGTTCAGAATCAGTCACTTTTACAGCTGATCCTTTTGCGCAATTGACCCGTCCCCATTCGGTATCGAACCAAGATTTAAGTCCTTCAATGTTAATTTCCGGGATCCCATTCCACCCAAACTGAGAGATAATAATTCCAACTCGAACAGCATCTTCGTTTAAGGACGACATGATTACGAATGACGCTATCTTTAGCTTCTTCTTCCTCGTAGCATTTATTAACAAAAGACAATTTTTTTTATAAGAATTCCTATTGGTTTTTGGAGAAATCTTCGTTTGGTAACTAAGCAATATTTTTATGATAGGACTCTGATTGGTTCTCACAAGAGTCTTTATTTGTTTAAACAAACTTTGTTTTATTAAAAGAGCTGTTATAAGCCGTTTGAAAGTTATTCGTTTATTTCAATGTTTATTCCCGCCGAAAAACGTAGCTAAAAGTAACGATAGATGTCGCTTCGGTATACTTTAAAAATTTGATTTTACCGCCATAATAAGGGATCCGAGCGGAAAATTTCGAGATTTAGGTTATGTTTTTAGTTTACAAACATTAACCCAAGTTTTTCAGCTCCCGAAATTCCGATAGTAGGATTTCCTTAGTAAACAATGAAGGAATGATATTGCGAGATGAAAAGAAGGAAGCCTAACCCATCCCATCCTGACCTATTAATCCGGTTTCCCAATTCTCTCCAGATAAGATCGTTCCAATTTATATTTATCACAATTATAATAACATAATAATTTAATTTGTCTATAGATTTTATTTAAATATTACATTTCAATTTATTATCATGAGTATATATAATTTAAAAGGAAAAGAAAGAATCTATAATTTAAAAGAGTTTTTAAGAAACTCTTCAATGTGACCTTATTATTTCAAGCGACTAACATTTGTCCTCCTATCTAGGTCGTTATTTGATTTATTCAAAGATGCTTGGAGTTGGACCTCTTTGGGCTTAAAATCAGACTTCACTTTGAAGGAATCTTCACGTCCTCTTGTCCTTGGTCCTGTAGTCCCTC
This sequence comes from Tenthredo notha, assembly GCA_914767705.2. Taxonomy (NCBI): domain Eukaryota; kingdom Metazoa; phylum Arthropoda; class Insecta; order Hymenoptera; family Tenthredinidae; genus Tenthredo; species Tenthredo notha. Next base: position 9,273,629 of record OU611914.1, on the reverse strand, counting down.
CAACATCCCCATGTTCCAGTGTACAGGACTTTCTTCAAAGTAACAACGGGATTCTTCGCCTGTTTCCTGATTCCTGTTTCCTGATTCTTCTCAAGATCCGAAGAAACTTTATACACCACACAATTTCACTTTGATTCAATTAATCTAGACTATCTTTTCAAGGTTTTCTGCGGTTTCCCTTGGGATTGAGACAAATGTCAGATAGAATTTGGGAAACATTTTAATTTATTGAGCCGCAGCTCCAACATTCCCAAATAACTCACAAACTTGTTAAGCTTATGATGATTTTACACACTTATATTCTATATTGTACTCGCCTCAAGAGTCGGGTCGACTCTTTTACTAAGGGGGGGGGGGGGGGGGGGGGGGGGTAGTGTTATATTAGGTAAAATCACCCATACATTACTAATTACACATGATCAACATCTAGTAGTCCATATGATAAAACACATCTCTTCAAATATAAGACTCTCGGTTGCTGTGTACACAGCTATTATTGTAAAACAAATCAGTCTGTTTCTAGCTAGCTACTAGTGCAGACCTGTATTTCAGAATACACAAACTTATTGCAAACTCATATAATTTCCTCTACGATTCACTTTATTTCTCTCGGAGAACCTACGTAAATCAACTTAAATAATAACGAACATAAAAATCGTTACAATATGTATACTTATCAGTATATAGTTACTCAGACATTTCATATGCGATTCTGTGAGATGATCTTGTACTAATATTTTTCATGTGATAGTTGTAGAGTCATATATAAATACTCACCTATATTATACGGGAATTTGTGAAGTGATTTCGCAGTAATACTTCTTTATGTGATTATATGTATACTTATCAGTATATAGTTACTCAGACATTTCATATGCGATTCTGTGAGATGATCTTGTACTAATATTTTTTCATGTGATAGTTGTAGAGTCATATATAAATACTCACCTATATTATACGGGAATTTGTGAAGTAATTTCGCAGTAATACTTCTTTATGTGATTATATGTATACTTATCAGTATATAGTTACTCAGACATTTCATATGCGATTCTGTGAGATGATCTTGTACCAATATTTTTTCATGTGATAGTTGTAGAGTCATATATAAATACTCACCTATATTATACGGGAATTTGTGAAGTAATTTCGCAGTAATACTTCTTTATGTGATTGTATACTACTAATCGGTATATAATCGGCCATTCATATGTAAATTTGTGAGATGATTTCGTAATGATGCTTTCCTATGTGATAATAATTATAAGAGTGAATCAGAAGTCGTGACGAATCTCTTGAGGCGATCATCCTTGTCAAAATTGGAATCGAAAGTTCCTTAGCCATATTTCTGAAAAATGATTTTTTTCCGACAAATAGATTTTTGTTCAACAATTTTTATTTTCTTTTCCTATCATTTGTCAATTTTCAAGAATCCCAGATGATGCCAATGAGTTTTTTCTTCAATATTAGAGAGATTTCTCAGTAAAAGTTTCTTATTTGGTGAAAGATGATGAAAATGGTGCCTAGAAAAAAATCAATTTTCGGAAAAATGGCTAAGGAACTTTCGATCCCAATTTTGACAAGGATCACCCCCTCAAGAGATTCGTCGCGAATTCTGAATCACCCTGTATACGTGTATAAAACTATTCTAGAATTTTATGTGCAAATTGTTTAAATATCTCACTAATACTTCGATATGTGCTTGAGACTACTATATTTCATGAATACCATTTATATTTATCATGCATTATATAATATAATAAATACTTGCTTCAATCATATACGTTGAAACTAGTTCATTGATATTCGTTTTGAAACGAATATTTAACCTCAATCCCCTGAACCAAACATTTAGTTCTGTCGACCAAAATTTATTATAACCACCAAAGTATCGGTTTGTTTTACCTAAAGATTCGTTCAATCCAACCGCACCATGTTTGCAATCAACAGGATATTTTGTCGGAGCACCAAATTACACACTTCACTGAAATAAACTTTCAGTTGCGTGGAACCAGCTTTGTTTCCTATAACCAAACATTAAGTTCCGATAGCCAAGATTTATTATGATAACCGAAGTACCGTTTTGATTTACCTGAAGATTTGTTCAATCCAAATGCGTTATGTTTGGAATCAACAGAATATTTTGTTGGAGCAGCAAATGACACTCCTCACTGAACTTAATTTTGAGTTGCGTGGACCCAGCTTTGTTTGCTATAACTAAATATTTAGTTCCGATAGCCAAGATTTATTATAGCCACCAGAGTATCGGTTCAATTTACCTGAAGATTTGTTCAGTTTAAACGCATTGTGTTTGCAATCAACAGCATATTTTGTCGGAGTAGCAAATGACACTCTTCACTGAAATAAATTTTCAGTTGCGTGGACCTAGCTTTGTTTGCTATAACCAAATATTTAGTTGCTTCAGCTGCAATTCAGTCAAATGAATAGAACATAACTTTGATTTGATCAGAAGTTCGTTCATTTCTAGAATGCTACGTTTCAACTGACAAAAGATTTATCAGATCAAGAAAATAATACACTTCAATGAACTGAATATTTGATTCACTTGAATTTCTAATTATAGAATCGACTACACATTTATTTGATTGAATCGTTTTTCATTTAGTTTAATCAACTAATATTTTTGTTGTATATACGAAATATTCATTTCGCCACCCATAACCGCCGCGTTTAGTTGGATCAAAGAATATTTCTTTCATTCAACCACTTTTTTCTCTCAGTGTATGTATTTTATTTGACGACGTGCTTCTGTGTACTGTTGGTAAAAGAAAAACGGGTATACAGAAAACCAAAAGTGACGAACCATTCAGAGCAAGATGGAAAGCGACAACCGAAAATCAGGTGTAAAAAATAAACGTACAAATTTGAGTATCACGGAGAAATTAACTGTTTTACGAGAATTAGATGATAACGTACCCATGACTACGATTGTAGAAAAGTATAACGTTTCGCGAAGAACTGTTAGGCTGTGGAAATCTAAGCGCTCGGAACTTGAAAAAACCAAAAGTACGTACGACTTGTCAAGCAATCCGAAACGTATCCGAATTACACCTTTTGATCAGCTTGGAGAAATTTTATATATTTGGTTTGCACAGTGTTCAAAATCAGGAATACCTCTGACAGGACCTTTAGTAATGGGTAAGAACTATTTTTAAGCTCGTGAAAAATACGGCATAAATAAATACAAACTTTTAGTATTGAATGAAAAAAAAAAAATATTTTCTTACGAAAGTATTATTTTTAATATATTGCTTCGTGGAAAGTTTAATGAAAATTCTGTATTTATTGTAGAAAAAGCAAGGGAACTGCATGCAGAACTGGGCATTCAGAATACATTCAACGCTAGTGCTGGTTGGCTTGACCACTGGAAAAAAATGTATAAGATCAAATATTATTCTGTGTGTGGTGAAAAATTATCTGCTAATGTTTCGGCTGCCGAGAGTTACAAAGAGTTTATTAACAATTTTATAGAAAAAGAACAACTGCTACCATCTCAGATTTTTAACGCCGATGAAACGGGCCTGTATTTTAAGGCAATGCCTAAAAAAACTTTAGCAGAAAAATCACAGAATTCACCTGCAGGTTTCAAACAAATTAAGGACCGCGTGACTGTCATCTATGCTGTAATGCCGATGCAACCCTAAAGCTTCCTTTACTGCCCGGGTAACAATTTACATGGCCAGCCCACCAGCCACATTAATGCCATGTGGCATTAGCACGGCAATGCCGTCAGCCGGCCACATAGCAGGTCGATGTTCGATAACCATGCGGCGGCTATATGGTTTCAACATGGCCTTTTCATATGGCGATAGTATGGCTAATTCAGCTGGGCTACCAATGTTGCGCCATCCTGGCAGCTACAAGGCTAGTTCATGTAGCTTTTGACCATCTATCCAATGTACACTGGCTACCTAGCATTGACCTGGCCGCCACCTCGCAACGCCATATGGTTTTCATGCTGGCTAAGCTGGCACTGCCATGTCCTGAAGTTAACTGGCAACTACCTGGCCGCCACCTCGCGATGCCATATGGCTTTTATGTGGGCCGAACTGGCACTGCCGTGTCTTAACGTTAACTGGCAACTACCTGGCCGCCACCTCGCGATGCCATATGACTTTCATGTGGGCCAACCTGGGACTGTCATGTCTTAACGTTACCAGGCGACTACCTGGCCGCCACCTCGCGATGCCATATGGTTTATTTGTGGGCCGAACTGGCGCTGCCTTGTCTTAACATTAACTGGCCACTACCTAGCCGCCACCTCGCGATACCACATGGCTTTTATGCTACAAGGCTAGTTCATGTAGCTCTCGACTATCTATCCAATGTACACTGGCTACCTAGCATTGACCTGGCCGCCACCTCGCAACGCCATATGGTTTTCATGCTGGCTAAGCTGGCACTGCCATGTCCTGAAGTTAACTGGCAACTACCTGGCCGCCACCTCGCGATGCCATATGGCTTTTATGTGGGCCGAACTGGCACTGCCGTGTCTTAACGTTAACTGGCAACTACCTGGCCGCCACCTCGCGATGCCATATGACTTTCATGTGGGCCAACCTGGGACTGTCATGTCTTAACGTTACCAGGCGACTACCTGGCCGCCACCTCGCGATGCCATATGGTTTATTTGTGGGCCGAACTGGCGCTGCCTTGTCTTAACATTAACTGGCCACTACCTAGCCGCCACCTCGCGATACCACATGGCTTTTATGCTACAAGGCTAGTTCATGTAGCTCTCGACTATCTATCCAATGTACACTGGCTACCTAGCATTGACCTGGCCGCCACCTCGCAATGCCATATGGCTTTCATGCGGGCCAACCTGGCACTGCCGGGTCTTAACGTTAACTGGCGACTACCTGGCCGCCACCTCGCGATGCCATATGGCTTTTATGTCGGCCAACCTGGCATTGCCGTGTCCTGAAGTAGCCTGCCATCAACCTGGTCCGTACATTGTGTTGCCACCTATTTAGTACCTCGCTATGCCGGTAGATGAGCGGCCACGCTCGCAAGCAAAGTAACACTGGGTTCGCTACATCTACCCGTTGCTGGCTGGCGGTAATTATAACTAACTTGCGAGTCAAGCGACTCATACCGCCTACCCGGCAGTATGTATCGCAAGAGTCTTTTGTAATTAAGGCTGTGTGGTATAAATTCGAATACTTTTTATTACTACGTTTTTCTTTTTTTTTCGATGCATACTTTTTTTTCATATCGCAATCATTCACAAATCAGGTAAGCTAGTGCAACTTCATGGTTTCTTGATGGTTTCTTCATTGCGTCTATATAGCAGCAAGTGATCTCCGCCATGTCGCTGCCAGGTCGCAACCACAAGTAAGCTATGCTGTCTAACCAGCTAGCTGCCATGAAGGAGCGACATAGTTTGGTCGTCGTTGCCAGGTACAAGCCAATATAAAGCCGACTAAGGCCCACATAAGCCGCTACATTTATCAATGGTTAGGTAGGCTGGCCACATAGCGGCCATATGGTTGCCATATCGGATTGTTACCTGGCAACTAGTTGGCATCCACATGGCAGCAAGGAAGCCCCGCCATATCGCTGCCAGGTCGTAACCATAAGTAAGCTATGCTGTCTAACCAGCTAGCTGCCATGTAGGAGCGACATAGTTTGGTCGTCGTTGCCAGGTACTAGCCAGGTACTAGCCATGATAAAGCCCACATGGCGGCCTTATTGGCAGGTCAGTTGGCTATAAAGCGGCCGTGTGGCTGCCACTTAAAATTGTTACCCGGGTGGTTATCGGAAAATCGACAAAACCAAGAGCCATAAAAAATATGTCACAGAGTTCGCTCCCTGTTGATTACATGCATCAAAAAAGCGCTTGGATGACGTCAGATCTTTTTGAAAATTGGTTTAAGAACAAATTCGTTCCCAATGTTAAAAAATTTTTAGAAGAAAAAAAACTTCCAAAAAAAGCGGTACTTCTACTGGACAACGCACCTTGCCATCCATCTAGTAATGTTTTATCAGTAGATGATATCACAGTTCGCTATTTGCCACCCAATACAACGTCCCTAATACAGCCATTAGATCAAGGCATCATTGAGAACTTTAAAAGGCATTACAAATCTTTATTTTTACAAAACGTACTTTTTGCTGAAAGCAATGGCATCAATGTTATTGAGTATCTAAAAACTGTGAACATAAAAAACGTTATCTATTGGGTCAATGAATCGTGGAATAATGTACCTATGACTACAATTTCAAAGTGTTGGAAGAAACTATTCGGCAAAGAAGTAGACGATGCACATCACAAGGCATCACAAATGTAGAAATAGTGGGTAAAGTACAGCGTGTAAGCGAATACCAAAACATAGAAGAACAAGCTGTGGAAGAGTGGATTAATTCTAGTGATTTATCTCACATCCCTTCACTGAGAAAAAAATAGGGTTGAATTTACCACATGCATTCAGTTGAAAAATACACAGTTGATTCAACTAAATTATCGTCAGTTCAACTTAGTCCAGTCAAATTAGCTGTTCAAGAGCCCAAAATGACGATTTTCGCCTACCCGAAAAGTCGCTGTAGATTCCGACAGAAACAGGTATCCTTATTATCCCCCTAAGTTTGCGCCAGATTCTGTCCGTGCGTTTAGCAACAATTAGCGGTTGTATGCCGGAAATCACGGATTTTTTTTGTTTTTCGCTTATATAACGAAAACTATCGGTCGGATCGCAAAAAAGTTACATTAAAAGTTGTAGATAATTAAAAAATCTATCGATTAGCGTTGGTCCGATGTCGATATTTTAATTTATTGCTTAACTATTGCGCTCGGAAATTAAAAAAAGGCGTTTTTTCCATTATTTTATAAAAAATGTTATAAAGCATTTGTGGAGTTGCGATCGTGGATTTGGAAAGCTTTCAACTAGTAGAAACTACAGTTTAAATTTGGTTGAAAAAAAGTTGATAGTTTAGCAACAATCTAATTTGCAACTAAAAAAGGTGCCCCACTAGATTGTCATTTCTTGCCCTATGGATAATCGTAGAGCAATGAACGAAACGGTTTTGGGTAGTCAAAGAGTTGAACTACAACTTATAATTCTTGGAAAATCGATTTTTGAAATTTGAGACCTTCAAAAATGGCGTCAAAAAAACGACGTTGTTCAATCTAAAAAACAATGAGGAAAAAATAGTCGTATCGAAATGCGACAAAATGCATTGGAAAGCTGCGATTTTTCTACGAATTTTACCATCCTGAATTTTGTTCCCCGATAATTAGGACCCGAGATAACACTTTTTTTTCGAAAATTCCCCCTTTCTTTGTTTATTTATATGAAGCAACGAGACCTCGACGACTGCACAGAGGAAGAGTCATATTATCCAAAGGAATCAGTAGAATTTGTTTTCCACAATTATTTATGGTCGTTATGGATGTGGAAAGTGGAGGTTCTTCCGGGACCGTTCGACGCGCCGCGTGGAGGGGGAAACCGGGTAGAGCGACCCAGCGCTACGCGGCCGTCGATTCGATCGCGCGAAAAGTTATTTCAAAGATTCAAACTGACCTCGCTGTCTGTATCTCGGGAACTACTGGACGGATTTTGATGATTTTTTTTTTAATTTAAACTAACGCATCGAGATATGATCGAATATCATTGCGGCTTTCCCGGATTGTCAACGGAAATCCCTCGAATCACGAGTAATTCAATTTTTACGCTGCAAATTTAGTGAATAAATAGATTTTTTGGAAGGTTTATAACGTCGTGACATAGGAAATGAATGTTGACTTGGAATAGGATTGTTTCGCGGATTGTCAACGGAAATCCCTCGAATCACGAGTAATTCAATTTTTACGCTGCAAATTTAGTGAATAAATAGATTTTTTGGAAGGTTTATAACGTCGTGACATAGGAAATGAATGTTGACTTGGAATAGGATTGTTTCGTAGAAGGATTGAATAATTATAAATGTATATTGATTCCAATCATCAAAAAATGTTTATAAGCAGTTTAGGATTCGAATACTCACCGACCAGAAAACATCTGTGTTGATGGAAATTTTCACTTACAAGTTGTAAATATTCAAAAAATAATGTTTCACATAAATTGACCAAATATTTTCTTGATATTGAATAACATTCATATATTCAAATTTGTAAAAATATCAATTGGTACAGAGATGTTTATTATGAGCCGTGCTTTATTCATATTCGAATGTCAAAATAAATTTGCCTTCTCAGTCTAAGGTAACATTTGACATCTTATTATGAGAGTGAAATTTGAAAGGAACGAATACTTCACTAAATTTGCAGCGTAAAAATTGAATTACTCGTGATTCGAGGGATTTCCGTTGACAATCCGGGAAAGCCGCAATGATATTCGATCATATCTCGATGCGCTAGTTCAAATTAAAAAAAAAATCATCAAAATCCGTCCAGTTGTTCCCGAGATACAGACAGCGAGGTCAGTTTGAATCTTAGAAATCACTTTTCGCGCGATCGAATCGACGGCCGCGTAGCGCTGGGTCGCTCTACCCGGTTTCCCCCTCCACGTGGCGCGTCGAACGGTCCCGGAAGAACCTCCACTTTCCACATCCATAAAGACCATAAATAATTGTGGAAAACAAATTCTACTGATTCCTTTGGATAATATGACTCTTCCTCTGTGCAGTCGTCGAGGTCTCGTTGCTTCATATAAATAAACAAAGGAAGGGGGAATTTTCGAAAAAAAAGTGTTATCTCGGGTCCTAATTATCGGGGAACAAAATTCAGGATGGTAAAATTCGTAAAAAAATCGCAGCTTTCCAATGCATTTTGTCGCATTTCGATGCGACTATTTTTTCCTCATTGTTTTTTAGATCGAAAAACGTCGTTTTTTTGACGCCATTTTTGAAGGTCTCAAATTTCAAAAATCGATTTTCCAAGAATTGTAAGTTGTAGTTCAACTCTTTGACTACCCAAAACCGTTTCGTTCATTGCTCTACGATTATCCATAGGGCAAGAAATGACAATCTAGTGGGGCACCTTTTTTAGTTGCAAATTAGATTGTTGCTAAACTATCAACTTTTTTTCAACCAAATTTAAACTGTAGTTTCTACTAGTTGGAAGCTTCCCAAATCCACGATCGCAACTCCACAAATGCTTTATAACATTTTTTATAAAATAATGGAAAAAACGCCTTTTTTTAATTTCCGAGCGCAATAGTTAAGCAATAAATTAGAATATCGACATCGGACCAACGCTAATCGATAGATTTTTTAATTATCTACAACTTTTAATTTAACTTTTTTCCGATCCGACCGATAGTTTTCGTTATATAAGCGAAAAACAAAAAAAATCCGTGATTTCCGGCATACAACCGCTAATTGTTGCTAAACGCACGGACAGAATCTGGCGCAAACTTAGGGGGATAATAAGGACACCTGTTTCTGTCGGAATCTACAGCAACTTTTCGGGTAGGCGAAAATTTTACGAAAAAAGCTAATTTGACTGGACTAACTGTACATTTTGCTGCCAGAGAGAAAATTGAGCAGTTCGATCAAATAACAGAAACACTTGGCATGACTGTGTATTTAATCTAACGAAGACTCAATTATCCGGTTTAAGTATACGTGTTTTCAAGAGAATTGAAATTCATCTGATTATTTCGACCTAATATTAGCTCGATATGTAATCATTGATGTATTTAAGTGAATTAGATATTTATTTAATTCAAATAAATATCTATATTTGTTATGACAGCAATTTTGATGAAGTACAAGTGATTGAACCATGTGAGGGGTTGGTTCAAACAAGAATAAATTTGATCTTAACGAAAATTAATTCGGTGTATCTGATGATTTTTTGCAAGTAGCATCACGGTGGAATACATAATTGTTCGAGGGGAACATTACAGCCATATTGTGCAATGAACACATACATTCGTATGAATACTTTGCGGTCTCCAATCAAACAGTTAAATAATATCAAATATGAATCATAAATATAATCACTTTATCTGTCCCACATTTAGACGAAAAAAATATTTAGTCGGTAGTGTCAGGATGTCATTTCAGCCGATTAAATATTTTGTTTTTCGAGTTACCATTTCGATTCACACTGTAGTAAAATATAACATGGTGAACCCAAATATAGGGCGAAATGACAAAATATTTGAATGACTCAACTATCATGTTATTCGTCGAAGAGATGGCGCTGTCTCTGAAGTCCCATGATGCCTTGCGACGCCGCCTTCTCTATACCACTATTATACCACGTTCTCGCAAGTTCTATCTTGCAAGACGCGAACGTGTCTCCGGACGCAGAGAAGAATCAGTGTAGTTCAGAAGTAATTCGTGTTGTTATGGCAGATACTACAGTACAGCGGCTTCTAGAGAAGTGGGAGCTGAAGAATCTCATCGATTCTTTCAAAGGTAAGTGTCTTTTATCGTTGTAATCTTCGTACAATAAAAAAACTGGCTAAATTGGTGGAAGAGCGTCACCCATGGACGTAGTACGATGGCGTCCACCACGTGTTCGCTATAATTGCATATTATATGCTATACGCATTTTTATTGCCCTGTGTCGACATTAGAGACTGACTTTATATAACAGATAAACACAGTATTCTATTTATGCGAGGAAGCGCTCTCCAAAGAAGAGTAAATCATAAAACATTATTCGACCGTAGGAATTCCTTTGTCTTCTGAATACATATGTGCGTAGATAGGTACAACTAAAAATGATTGGGTTTGAATAAATGTTGTGCCGATTCAACCAAATATTACATCGATTCAACAGGCTTTTCTCGGATGAAGACCTATATTTTGTCGCGAATATCATGTGTAAATGCTACTCAACAGTTGAGATCAGTAAAATATTCAATTGATTCAACTAAATGGTTGTATCACTGATCTCTGTATTACGCTGGATAGGATATTTTTTTTTTTTTTTTCCTTTGTGTTGGCTATCTGGGTGGATAGGGTATTCTAATGGGCAGACTTGTGCCTAGAGTCCCTAGAATAAACAGAGTCTAGCAAACGCATGACTCTTTTTGATTGGTCACTTTGAACTCGTTCAAACATGGCTGCCGATCTAGTGACTTTTGTGTAGTAACAAGCTCGAACCCGGCATTCTAACCTCGACTTTCACAGTCCTCAACCTCATGTCGTGGAGTATGAACTTGCTGTTGATGTAAGTTTACATTCAATATAAAAAAAATTCAATACAAGCGAATTCGAAATAAGTGGTTTCGTTTTCAATATTTATTTCTACAATACCCCACCCGCTATGCGCGCGAACATTCAAACTTCGCGCGTACAACTCGCTCAAACATGGCGTCGCGTTTGCTAGACTCTGTTTATTCTAGGGACTCTACTTGTGCCTACTTGGCCGCCATGCTGCTTGTAGTACATTTGCCAATTTCAATATGGCGGCGCCCATAATCGACTTGTTAGGTTAGGTTAGGCTAGGTTATGTAGACTGTAGTATGTTTACATGCTGGATTAACAACAAAAAAAAGTGTCAGTGTTGTTATATTGTGGCTAAAAAGGTGGGGTGTAAGGAAAAACATTACACAAATCAGTAGATTTCACTGATTCAACCAGTGAATATACTCGTTCACTGATTCAACCAGCGAAATTCTTGTTCACTGGTTGAATCAGTGAAATTCCACTGATTCATTTTAAAAGATAGTATTTGTATATGATTGAACGTTTTTCAGCCACTTGAAAAGTAAAAAACTATTTTTTAATCGGAATTTTAGCAGTGTCTTTCTTTAACTAGGATGAATTACGTTTATGGCTTTTAGTTTCATATTTGGGCAATTTTTTTTCAACAGAGAACGGTATTGGCGAACAAGAATTTAATAAATTAACGAAGGATTTGATAAAAGAACTGATCCCCAAGATCGGATCAAGAATAATATTTCTCTCCAAATGGAAGGAATATATGCAAAAATCAGAATCTAATTCTTCAAAGATTTCTCAAGTAAATATTCTGACCAATTTTTGTTTAGATATATATGTGTGTTTTTTGGCAAGAATTGTACCGTACAGTGTTAGCACTTCAAAAAATTGTTGCAGCCGCAAGATTCTAAAACTGACCGCACTGAGTCGTGCAACAGTAGCTCTGATTCAGAAGATGCAGGAACTGAAAGGCCAGAATTACAGAAGTCAGAATCAGAGAATTCAGAGTCAGAAGATTCAGGATCAGAAAAAGAACAGCAAGCACCAAATAATCAAAAGTTGAAAAGACAAAGATGCTTTGTAGGGGCGGCTATGTTTAGGATGGTCAACCGTCCACAAGTACAAGACATCCTTGGAAGTTCACTGCACGGCCGTGCTATCTTGAAATCATACCACAAAAATAAAAAATTAGACAGAAGAAGCAGAGGATTGATTGCTGATATTATTATAACTGAAATTTTGAAGGACCTAAAAGCGTGAGTTGATTATGACTAGTTCATTTGAAACAAAAAAGAATGAAACAAAATATTTGATCACCTCAATTATTAGCATCTTCTACCTACCAATGGAAGCAACAAATTTTCTGGTTGTGTAGTATGTACGAAATGTATAACCAATGCCAAATTTCAATTTGTTAAAAAAGACACGCATCTTCTTTTTTTGTTCAGTATGGTTGGAAATCATGTATGGTATTTCATTCACTTTAGCCCACTACAAAACGCAGACTTTGATTATATATCAAAAGATATCAAGAGAGTATTCCCAAGCGAAGTTCGATCCACATATTACGTAGCACCAGTTTTAAAAAAAGCATCAAATACTGGTAAGTCTATAACGGCAAGAGGTAAACTGATCGATAAATATAGACGCAAGACACGACAATACAAAGAGTTATCAGGCTGTAGTACCACGGATTGTGAAGTCTTAACGTCGACTAATGTCTCTGGAAGTGAGAGCGAAGGTACCAGCTAGCATTATATTGTGTATCGCGGAACTCATTATTGGGCTTCATATACTTTAATTTACTATTTTAACATCAGCATCAACAGAAATCCAAGAAAAATTATCTTGGCTCGAAAGAAACCAAGAACCATGGGAGTTGGTCGTCAGTCATTGGAAAGCTACGTCATCGTTTCGCATGAATGAAATTAGGAAGCTTAGGGATAAAAATCTCGTCGAGACTTTCAAACGTTGGCCATTATTACGACACCCCATGGGATATACTTTAATTGGAGAAGATTTCGAGTATCTCAAACTTGGTAGAACAAACGCTATTGATCATTGGCAAATTTTCTTTGATAGAATAAAAGAATGTTGCCCACCAAAAAAAGATAAACTGGAACGTAACTTGATCGAGCTATTAGAAATAGAAGACCTATCCGATGGTAAGAATTACCTGTCAATTATACAGTCAAACCCCGGGCACTGACGTTTCGGGCACTGACGTTTCGGGCACTGACGAAACCCCGGCACTGACGTCAGCTGTGCTTCGGGTACTGCCGAATCCCCACTCTGTCGCCAGTGGCGACTATATATCTACCTACGATCTGGGACCTCGACAATACTAGAGGCGGTCATAACTACGGCCCTGAGACTTTCAATTCATTGGTCGGTAACAAGGTTAGGTCTTTTCGTCAGTGCCTGAAACGAATTGTCTCGAGCTCCGTCAGTGCCCGGGGTCCGACTGTATAAGAGATGTGTTTTTTTGTCCTCCCTCTGCTCAATTTTGTCTGCCTTTTTGTCAATAGCATTTACAGATTAGTGGCTTGTAAATTACATCGGTTTTTTGATTTTTGTCTTTTAACTTGATCATATATTTGAGTTAAAATGGATTTACAGATAGCAAAACTGCCGCTCAATTGAGCCTTCTATCATATCTTGTACCGCCAAAAGGAAGAGTCCGCATTAAGCAAAAGCACTGGAAACCCTCGATGAATGAGTGCAAAGACAGCCTACTGGTGTGCGCAAAGGTTAATAATTATATGATATACATATTAGGGTGTGCCAGAAAAAACATTATTTATATGATATACATATTAGGGTGTGCCAGAAAAAACTTCTTTTTTTTTCAATATCCCACATCAAAAATCAAAGTGGTTTTATGAAATAAGAAGCCTTGCTAAAAAAGGTCACTGAGACTAAATGCGAAGTGGTGTCTCACTCGACCAGAAGTCATATGGATGAGGCATCTTTTAAACTTGATTATCAGCATTCCCCTTTCGACAATTGAAAAATGACATGACATTCAGCTGTTTCAGCATGTGGTAATAAGTAGAAAATGAACAGAAACTGTTAAAAATTGAGCTATAAACATTTACTTTTTTTTTTTTAATTTTGTTTTTTAAACATCATTTTTTATTAGCTTATTTTCTGTACCACCGTGTGATTTTATTCAACTTGCTGTGAAATTTCACTTAGCGAAAGGGGGTTTCGGTCAATTGAGTCTAGCAGGTGCCTCATCACTCTGATGATTCTGGTCGACTTGTCTCACCTTTGAACATTCTTTGCCAGTGTCCCTCTTCGACCACGCTTCTCATAATACATAAGAGCAGTCATTTTTTACATGGGAAACGAGAAAAAAAAAATAAAAAAATTTGGCACACCCTAATACATATAGCTACTACTCACTTATGTAGATCCGGCCAGCTTTTCTAATTTTTTATTTTAATCCATTTACCATTCACGTACTTACACAATAAAATATCGTTCACAATAACTCAACATATGATAAGCGGATTTTTTGAAATGGAATAGAAATTGTATGTTTCCATTGTAACCGACCTTTTATTAGTCAATGATTCTCTGCTATTTTCCCAATATTGAATTGCAAAGCTGGCTAAGCGCTGTAAAATTACAAATTTTGTCACATATACGAATCTATTTCTGCTCGATATCCTAAACGTCACTTCATATCATATATTAGCTTGCTTAATTTTTGTAGATACCTGGAGATGTATCGCACATACAAGAAACTCGTGTGGAATCTATGGCCAGTATGGGATTAACTGTGCAACCTTACATGATCGTAGTAGGGCAGAGTCTTGAAGTAATTTCAACAGTTTACGTATCCATCGACAAAGTCCTTTACAAAGTACCGTCGGTAAGAAAAGCGATTGATATATGCTTCAAGGCTTTCTATACTTTGAACCTCTCATATCCCCCTGAGAGCGAACATATCTGGTACCTCATCCAGGTAGGTCTGTACAGAGTGTCGTCAAAATACGATAAGAAGATACCATACGTACTAGATCTTCTGAGTACCTTGTATGATAACCCTCGAAATACTACTATTCAATAGTAGTACGCATACCATAATGTACAAATGTCCATTGTGTGACTACGAAGCTGCAACAGAGTTGTTTCTGACAACGCACTTCAAGTTAAGACACAGTACTAGTAAATATTCTCCCATTCGTTGTCAACAAAAAAAATGTTTCCGGACCTTCAGCAACTTTTATACATACAAGCAACATTTAAGAATAAGTCACCCCATAGGTACATGTTCACGTAAGACTCAGCCTAAAATTTCAAATGATAGACACTTAACTCTTAATTCTGATGAAGCTAATTGCACTGAAACTTCGCATTGCTCCGGTAGTTCGTACGATTCTGATTCTCATGATTATTCAGGGATAATCAATAGTCGTGAAAGCCCAAGCATCGAAAAGTCTGTTACATCATTAGAGTTTTCGAATATAGTTACCGCAGCTGCGATTTCTTTCGTAG
Source organism: Tenthredo notha (assembly GCA_914767705.2). Classification (NCBI taxonomy): domain Eukaryota; kingdom Metazoa; phylum Arthropoda; class Insecta; order Hymenoptera; family Tenthredinidae; genus Tenthredo; species Tenthredo notha. The sequence continues at coordinate 9,257,981 of OU611914.1, read as the reverse complement.
CCAAGCTTTATAGCAACCCTTCTCTGTCACGGGCATTCATAAATGACACTATACAAGAAGTTCGTAAGCTTAACAGTTGTGTGAAGCTGCTTAAACGAAGTAGTGATGCTGCTGAAGGTTCGGACGCTTACGAAGTCAATTCTATGATTGATATTCAACACCGCGTTTTGGACGATTTTACCACCGAACACAAAACATTTAAGTATTTCAAAGATTCAGATTGTCTCATTCAACCACAATCCATACGTATTGGAGCTTCCATAAATCCGCAACGCATCCAAGGACATAGACAAATGCATGTTGTTAATGCTGTCAAGCAAGTGATACCCTTGAAAATAGTGCTGAAAAAATTTCTAGAGTTGCCAGGAGTGTTCAGCTCGATTGCAGAACATATTCAGAATGTTTCTGAAAGTCACGCGATTGTTTCAATTCTTCAGGGCCAGTTGTGGCAAAATATAAAATCGAAGTTTCATGACAAGTTTGTATTACCTATAATATTAAACTTCGATGACTTTGAGATTAATAACCCTTTGGGAACACATCGGGGTGTGCACAAGTTAGGTGCTGTGTATTGCACGATTGGTGCCGTGCCCCCTGAATATTCGAGTAGACTTGAAAATATATTTCTGGTGCAGCTCCATAACACCGTAGATCATGCCAAATATGGTAATAAAATTTTATTCTCCAACCTGGTGGAGCAAATGACAGATCTTGAAAATAATGGTATAATTGTAGATGTCGACGCCTCACGAAAAAAAATTTATTTTGCACTGACGTTAATCACAGGTGATAATCTTGGTGTTCACACTTTGTTTGGTTTCCCGACCAGTTTCAATGCAACTTATTCATGTAGAGCTTGTAGAGTCGAAAAGCCAGTCCAGCGCAGTCTCTTGTCAGAGAATATTGAATTGTTGCGTACATCGGAGAATTATGACAGCGATTTTGAAAACCAAACCAACGGTGTCCAAGAGAAATGCATTTTCAATGACATTCCAAGCTTTCACGTAACAAAGAACCTTGCTTTTGACACAATGCATGATATAGACGAAGGAATTTTACGTACTGAAATGCCAGAAATTTTATACAGTTTGATATATGAGGATGAACTTTTCTCCCTTGAGACTCTAAATAATAGGCTACGCTTTTACGATTATGCGCCGGGAATTGTTAAAAATATACCACCTCCAATCAAAAAAGTTTCCTTGGAAAAAAAAATGTTAATATATTCTGCATCTGAGATGTCCTGCTTCGTACGGTATCTAGGGTTAATCATAGGTGATCTCGTTCCAGAAACGAACAAATTTTGGCAGCTGTACATCGTTTTACGAGAAATTATATGTATTATAATGGCCCCATCATTCACTGTTGAAACATGCGAGCTCCTTGGTACACTGATATCAGAACATCATGCATTGTACATAAAACTCTTTGAAAAGCCACTTCGGCCAAAACAACATTATTTAACACATTACCCTCGTGTTATGAAGAATATCGGCCCATTGAAACATGTGTCTGTCATTCGTTTCGAAGGTAAACATCAAGATTTGAAATCTAATGCAAAAGTTGTACGTTCCCGTACAAATCCGGCCTATACTCTAGCATTAAAACAGCAACTGCAATTCAATTATAGACTTATATCCAACAAAGGATTCGACAGACAATTGGTCTTTGGAGTTATAATTCGAGCAGAAGATTTCAAAAAATCTTGTAAAGATTACAGAACTTTTTGTGAGCTTCTTCCTCGGAGCAATAATTACTCCTCTACATCATGGATCAAGGTGAATGGGACAATCTATCGACCTAATATGATTATTATTATTGACGCTGACGACATTTTTCTGGTATTTGGCAGTATTAAGCATATATTCTTTGACAAAGAAAATAACGTATTTTTTATTTACTTGAAGTTGCGTACATTGCAGCTGTCAGAACATTTACATGCATTTGAGGTTGAAGAAACGACAGAGTGGGGCTGTGTCTATCAAAACCAGTTACTCACTTACTCACCGCATAGCTCCCATGTCATGACCGATGGAAAAATGTATGTTCCATGTATTTGATAATATAAGCAACGTTCCAACTGTTTTAACGCATTATATGCATTATATTCTTTACGCTGGACTGAATGGTTCAATGTTCCTCAGATATCTTATTGCTTATTTTGAATATTTATCGTTTATTTAAACGTGGATCGATGCCCTTTAGACATGTTCGGTATATGCATCTGTGAGCAAATCAGAGCTCTTCTATCTTTTTTTTAACATGCGTTAACAAAAGATAGAAGAGCTCCGAATGCTCGAGGATGTATATACCGAACGCAGCGTTTAAATATGCTTTTAAAAACGTCTGTCCGTACTTTCTTATGTCATTCCAAAAATGAATACTATTTTTTAGTTGCTATACAAGCTGTGTGATAGTTTCTGACCAGTAAGCGTTTGTGATTCCTTTATAATTAAAATTAAGATGAAAGGTTTCGTATTTATGAATGATAACATACCAGTACCTTTTGGTATTGCGACTCATCTAATACGTCAAAGCATATAAATATATATACCGCGAGGACCAGGTGAAAGAGAATGGTCCGTCCGCCCAGACACCTAATATTTTGTATTTTCATGGGGATAGCCACTCGTTGCGCAGAAAATCCCTAGGGTGATTTTGGCGCGTGGTCGATAGCTTCGACCCCAGGATATATTTTTCAGCGCAACGAGTGGCTATCCCCATGAAAATACGAAATATAAGGTGTCTGGGCGGACCGACCATTCTCTTTCACGTGGTCCTCGCGGTATATGTATAAAAATATAATAATATGTGTTCTGCTATATATGTAGTATATAAACAACGTACCTACTATCGTATAATAAATTAGTATTATGACCGCTGGACTGAGTGGTTCAATGTTCCTCAGATATCGCTCATTGCTTATTTTTAATATTTATCGTTTATTTAAAAGTGGTCGATGTCCTTTAGGCATGTTCAGTATATGCATCTGTGAGCAAATCAGCCCTGGCGAAAATGAACTGTGAAACCAAGTGTGCACAAACGCTTTATTCGGATGTTCAGATAATGTACGAGAATTGTGCATAAAATGTTGCGTGGGATGTGCTGGAAATGTAAATTGAAACAAGCATAGTGTGACGAAATGTGCATATTTGGCTGTGTTGGAATCGTGCGGGGAATGTTTATGAAGTGATGGATGGGCTGTGCGGGAAATGTGCACCACATGTTCATGAAGTCAGAATTTGGACGTGCAGGAACGGTACACGGCACGTTCATGGAGTCAGAGTTTGGGTGTTCAGGAACGGTACACGACATGTTCATGAAGTCAAAGTCGGGCTCTGTAGGAAGTGTGTACGGCACGCTTATGGAGTCTGGTGTCGGCTGCCCTGGCGAAATTGGAGTGTGAAACCAAATGTGAACGAACGAAGGTTAAATTAAGACGTTGGGGTAATGTGACCGAAGTGAGAATTCATTCAAAAAATACTTCGAGCATCTCAGTTACCATATTTCGGTAGACCAACGGTGGAATTTCTTAAGATAATTACATACACGTTTGAGTATTTCGTACAATGCATTTTTATTCTAATGATCACGCTGATACGCAGGTCAATACGTATATATCTCCTTCTCGGCTGACTTGATGTATTTTAACTCTAAACAACCTATAACTTATGTATTTATTCGCTCCCAAGTCCGGACGCATCGCAGTTACATGTTGGTATGGTATTGCATCTTCCTTATATACAAACGTTCATCCAGTTTACTGCTAATGAGAAATATTTCTCCGTCTGTCGCCATCTACCGGAAATTGTTCGATCTGATACCCATGTTATTAGAGATCAAAGTGTGCATGAAGTGAACATGCACTGTGCGACTCATTTGGAAGCACTATAGTGTTATAGTAATGTGAACGAAATGTGTGAAAAAAGTATCAACTTATGTATTGGGGCTGTGTGCGAAAGTTCACCCTATAACATTCTAACAAATGTGCACCAGATGTGCACAAACTGGGATATAAAAGTGTCTGCTGAAATGAGTACGAATCTTGTTCGGAGGAATAAGAAACTAACGTGGACGAGGTGTATACAATCTGAGACGCAAGAGTGTGCATAAGGTGTGTAGGAATGTTTATCGAGGAAATCGGAAAGTAACGTGCGCGGAGTGTGCACAACCTGACATATGAAAGTGTGTGCTGAAATGTGTACCACTGTTCATCAAAGGAACGTGAACGTAACGTGGGTGGGTTGTGGACAAGCTGAGACGTGGAAGTGTGCACAAGGTTTGTAAGAATGTTGATCGAAGAGATCGGAAGGTAACGTGCACGGAGTGTGCACAAACTGAAATATGAAAATGTGTAGTGAAATGTGTACCAATGTTCATCGAAGGAACGTGAATGTAACGTGGGTGGGTTGTGGACAAGCTGAGACGTGGAAGTGTGCACAAGGTTTGTAAGAATGTTGATCGAAGAGATCGGAAGATAACGTGCACGGAGTGTGCACAAACTGAAATATGAAAATGTGTAGTGAAATGTGTACCAATGTTCATCGAAGGAACGTGAATGTAACGTGGGTGGGTTGTGGACAAGCTGACACGCAACAGTGTGCGCAAGGTTTGTAAGAATGTTCATCGAAGAAATCGGAAGGTGACGTGCTCAAAGTGTGCACTAACTGAAGAACGAAAGTGTGCATGAAGTGAGTACGAATGTTTTCCAAGGAAATGCGAGACTAACGTACGCAAAGTGTACACAAGTTGGGAAATAACAGTGTGCGTGGACTGCGCTAGAAGTGTCTAGGGCTCATAATGTGCATGGAACGTGCGCAAAGGTGACAGAACATTTCACGAAGCGTGCAGACACTTCCCAAACAGATCTTGAACACTTCGTTTCACAGTTTATTTTCGCCAGGGAGAGCTCTTCTATCTTTTTTTAACATGCGTTAACAAAAGATAGAAGAGCCCCGAATGCTCGAAGATGTATAAACCGAACGCAGCGTTTAAATATGCTTTTAAAAATGTCTGTCCGTACTTTCTTATGTCATTCCAAAAATGAATACTATTTTTTAGTTGCTATACAAGCTGTGTGATAGTTCCTGACCAGTGAGCGTTTGTGATTCCTTATAATTAAAATTAAGATGCAAGGTTTCATATTTATGAATGATAACATACCAGTATACCTTTTGGTATTGCGACTCATCTAATACGTCAAAGGGTATATAAATATAAATATATAAAAATATAATAATATGTGTTCTGTTACATACCGAGAATATTCTGTGAGAGTAAACGATCCCCTTCCTACGGCAAAACCAACACCGGCGCGGACCGCGTGCGTGAGGCTTGTTCGGGAGGGAATGATGTGTCATTAGCATTGCATCCCCTCCCGAACAAGCCTCACGCACGCGGTCCGCACCGGTGTTGGTTTTGCCGTAGGAAGGGGATCGTTTACTCTCACAGAATATTCTCGGTATGTATGTAGTATAGGTATAAACATCATACTACCGTATAATAAATTGGTATTATAACCGCATTTTCTTTGATATTTTCATATCGTAATCATACCTATATTCCAATAACAAGATTTATATCATATAAATTATCCGGTTCTTTCAGAGTAACAGATATGGGTCCACTCATGAAAGAAAAACTTATCTCAGCAAAGCAAGTAAAAAAGGTCTATATCAGAGGGTATTACAGCGGTTATACACCTTTCTCACTTGCTTTGCTGAGATACGTTCTTCTTTCGTGCACTGCTGAGTTCTTTTTGACTGGAGCCATCGATATGTTTGCTTGAAATGGATCTTCTGTTGAATCAAATATATGAATGTTTAATTAAGTTCCGAATTCATTTGCCGGAAATACCGAAGTATTGCATCGAACATATGTATGTTTTACAGAAGAAGACCTTTGTTTGTTTTAACTGAATACCGAATTCAAGGTATTGGACACGTTGCATTGCAGAACAATACATTATGTTCAATCGAGAGAATTGTGCATTGTTTGGACAAAATTACTGATCCTTATCAAAATAAATCCAGTTGCCTGAACAAATTATTACATTCGTATTACTGTGAAGTGGCTTTCACTGAAAAATTATTCTTTGGGGTGGTTTAAATGGAGATTTCTATCAGCTGAATATGTGGTTGATTCAACGACATCTAACTTGACCAAAGTAAATATTGTTTGAACACGGCCAACATATTTTCTCCCCCGATGAAAATTTATTTGACCTAACTATTTGTCAATTTGAGCTAACTTAATGTTATCTTGATTCGAAGATGCACTCATTTGCCGCAATTAGTTATGTATGAATCATGCTTCATTTCAGCGTTCCTTGAATTGAATGTCAAATTAATTCAGATGTATCGTTTTTGAGGCAATCATATGATTTTTTCAATCGATCAAATATTCAGCTGTTGTAAAAGTATTACGATTGGGTCGAAGTGGTATTCAAAAATGAAATATTTTTTATTAGTACATTCAATATTAAATTCAGTTGATCGAACCATCTTAATTGTTAGTTGAAGTGCTCATCGTTTCATCCAATCTTAGCAGAGGCAACAAAATCAATCACACATTTGGTTCACTCAACCGAATCGGCGGTCCCCCACCCGCGACCGCCGGGTTTAGTCAAGTTGAATAATTTTTTTTTGAATCAACCCTATTTTTTTCTCAGTGTTCGAATGCAGAGCTTATTTCTTTGATACGTGATATAGATGAAGAAGAGGAAGCAGACAATGATGCCGTTCCAACAAAAAACATAACTGCGCAAGACGCTGTTTCTGCAGCTGAGACTTTGATTAAATTTTGTGAAGAAAATCAGTTACTAACCGCATCTGATTCAGTAGTTCTACAATAGTATTTTTCGTTACAAGGCCGTAAAAGTGATTTTCACGGCCCGAGTATGCTGAAATCACGCGAGGCCGTGAAATCGTACGGCCGAGTGACGAACATTATTTTTTGGTATCTTTGCCGTAAAATTCGATTTTACGGCCCGTTTTCAGTCCGTAAAATGATTTTTCACGGACGTAGGTCCGTAAAATGATTATTTTACGTACGTAGATCCGTAAAATAATTATTTTACGTACGTAGGTCCATAAAATAATTATTATTTTACGTACGTAGATCCGTAAAATGAAAAATTTCTGAAATGAGCCATTTTTCGATAATAATGATTTATGTCGATTATTTCTCAATAAATAATAAAAACATTTAGTTTGAATTAACGTGTATTTTTTATTCGTTGATGCATCTATTCGTTATTTTAATTCAATTTATTCATCTGTTTTTTTTTTTTTTTTCATTAATTTTATTCATTTATTCATATATTATTTGTATGGATTCCTTGATATATTTTTCCTAACTGAGTGCGCAAGATCCGATTTTTTTGTATAGATTTTATTCTCAACACGCTGACTATTCTTTCTGTATCAAATGAATTAGTATTTTTTCACCCCTCACAGGGGTGAATCTGCTCAATGGTTCTTCAATATTCCATACAAGTTAATGCTAATGCTGTCGAATTTCGCGCAACTCGATACACAAAAATATGTATTTTTGGCAATTTTCATCGTCACATTGTCCTGTATTTTTATGAAAAGCGATTTCAGTTGCGAATTTTACGGCAAAGATACCAAAAAATAATGTTCGTCACTCGGCCGTAAGATTTCACGGCCTCGCGTGATTTCAGCATACTCGGGCCGTGAAAATCACTTTTACGGCCTTGTAACGAAAAATACTATTACGGATGTACGTACGTAAAATAATCATTTTACGGACCTACGTCCGTGAAAAATCATTTTACGGACTGAAAACGGGCCGTAAAATCGAATATTACGGCTATGATACCAAAAAAAATTAAAGAAAAGGCCGTACAGTTGTCGAATTCTTACTACTAATTTTATTGATTAATAATTTTTATATTCAATTTTTCTATTATAAATTGAGCCCCCGGATCATAAAAGGGATCGCGCGGACGAAATCACATAGAAGTATTGTCACTTTTGAACATATGCCGATCGGGAAAAAAGAAAAAAAAAAAGTCAATTAAAAAGTAGTGACTATTTTTTAATTCATGAACTTTTTTTTTTTTTTTTTTTCCGATCGGCATATGTTCAGAAGTGACAATACTTCGACGTGTTTTCGGCCGCGCGATCCCTTTTATGATCCGGGGGCTCAATTGTTTCGTAATGTCAATAATATAAGTTATTTGGAACTAAATTAATACTTTTTTTCACCTTCCTCATTATATTCATGTACGTTTTGAAGTATGTATTTACATTCATGGACCAGAAAGATGAGGCGGAATGTGGCCAAGCCATCGGGAGATTCCTTGATTGAACGTGCACGTTCAAATTAAAGCGCGCATGTCGTCGCGCGGCCTCAGCGTCTGCGCGAAACAGCAATAGGCGGAGCTTCAGTGGGACGCTGTCGCATGGGGAGGGATCGCGGTATACCATGCGATTATGTGGAAACTAAAGGCTCCAAGCGCGCAGGCGCTGATTTATTCGAATATTACGAGGGTCGCCAATTTCAGAATTGCCACGAATATCCCTAGAGTCCGTCTGCTGTTTGTTTCAGATTGTTGTCAAATACAAATGGCAACAGACCGTGGCAGGAATAGGTTATGTTTCTTATGAATCCAGCAGACGACAGAGCTAGGGATATTACTGAAAAGTTGGTGGAGTTGCTGGCGCGATTCTGCTAGCCAATGATATTCGAGCAAATCAAAGTTCGCGCGCTTGGAGCCTTCAGTTTCCACATAATCGCATGGTATTACCTTTTTCCCTCCCTACAGCCCCGAGAGCGGCAATATATCACGATCCTACTGTAATAGAGCGCTTCTAGGTACAGAACCAGAGCGACTCGCAGCTATTCAAACATTCTTGTAATATCATAAAGCTTGTAATTACACTCATTAAATTCGCAAGTCCTCTAGTATTGCTGAGTAGGATATAGAGTCTCGAATATCACTTAAAAAGGGACATTAGCTAAAGAAGCATTGTTACCGAAATCCATTTAATTATACCAGGATACATTTCTAAAAGGTTCAGGAACCGATATTTAAGTTAAGTTAGTTATAATTTCCTTTTTTTGTACATATTTTTGTTATAGTATTTTATTTGGGAGTTTAATAGAAAGCCTTACTATCTCTCACAATTGCCTGGTATTTTCTTATCACTCCGTTTGACAAGTCCAATACCAACGCAAGGCCGAGTAGTTACAGCTTTGGCGACCAACGGAAGAAGCGAACGACATTGGCGTAAAAACCCGTGTTCGAGGGCCAACCGTTGGAAACCCGAGTCTGATAGGCAGTCTTGGTGTAAAACCCCGGATCTGCAGTTATCGTATTAAATTCTCAATAGCAGGCAAGACGGGCTTGGCGTAAAAACCCGGCTCTGTAAGAGTTGGTTCTGAACCTTCTGTTCAGAACATAAGACGGCTTTGATAATTAAAACCTATCCGAGTCCGTAATTAGCGTAGGGAAGTAAAAATCTGTATGAGGTGGCTTTTGCATGGTAGACCCATCCTTTTCCTCACCTCACAGTTTGAGGAGTCCATAAATTTAATCAATTCAGTAAAATCATCTTTCAAATATCTAAAAGAATCCGTAGCACTCGACTTTCGCTCTAACCAAGAGGTTCGCGAAAGCCGAAACGTTACAGTATATTGAGCAAAGATTGACGATAATCGTTTTTTTCACGAATATTTTCGTTCGCTATTACTGATTATTTTAAGGATAAATTATTTGTTACGCAATTTCTGATTGTTATAATAATAAACAATTAGTTGAGAATTAGTGTTTAATTGTTTGCTAATAATAATCAGTCAAAAATGATCAATTACTAATTTCCAAAAAAATTCGCAATTAGTCACAATTATCTACCAAATACCAATATCTATCAATAGATCGACAATCAAGCAAAATTAATGACTCATTTTTCCAAAAATCGGATAATAATTATTCGATAATCGATTACTAATTTTTTGAAAAATAAAAAATCAGGTAGAACTGAATTACTATAATTTTTGCGGAAATTAATAATTAGTCAATAACCAAATACTAATTTTGTGCGGAATAGAAAATCCGGCCAAGTTCAGTTGCTTGTTTTCGCAAAAATTATAGCAATTCAAATGGGCCTGATTTTTTATTTATCAAAAAATTAGTAATCGATTATCGAATAATTATTATCTAATTTTTAGCAGAATAGGTCATTAATTTTACTAAATTGTTTATTTCTCAAAAAATTAGTAATTGATTGTCGATCTATTGAGAGATATTGGTATTTGCAAAAAAATAAAAGTTGATTCTCAACTAATTGTTTATTATTATAACAATCAGAAATTGCGTGACAAATAATTTATCCTTAAAATAATCAATAATAGTGAACGAAAATATCTGTGGAAAAATGGTTATCATCAATCTTTGCTCAATATACTGTAACGCAGTTTTCAATCAGGCGAGGAAACCCGAAGATTCTGCTCACAATTCGGCACCTTTCCGTGTTACTTACTGAATTACTAAAATGTTGGGCGCCAGACGCTGATGCGTCGTTTCCATACCATACCAGAACAAATTACATAAAACCAAAAACTAACGGAAATGCGACGAGCTATAACTCGACTTGCTCAGATAACAAAGCCTTAGATAGAGGGGCAGGGTACACCATATAAAACAAGCTTACTTCTTTGAGAATGTTTGAGATCACATCAATCAATTATTTATTTACGAAATTAGATAACTTAACGAGATCAGTACAGAATTTATTATCTTACTTAACAGGTTATTACCAACGATCTTCTAATTGATCGAACAGAATCTATGCAATTACGATACGGTTGAATCTAAGACGTGTGTCAGAGGTGACTCGATATAAAACAATTTAATTAGACTCCAGACTCGGTATCACAGAGCGATACATCGTACCCGAATGCAAAATATACTTCGTGACACACACTCAGAGCAACGTATGAAGCTCAAGATTTTACTTAGAAAAATTGGTAACAAACTACGAAAGATTAGCCACGCTTGGCCATACGATTCACAATAATTCGAGATCTATCAAAAAATAGAGACCACATGGGCATTCGAAAGACGCGAATCACAGGTTCAACGATAACAGACTAAATTATAATATTACTTGATCTTTTACTAAATTCTGACGATATGATAACGATAGTCGCGATACTAAATTATCCAAAGACGATATTAAACATTACTAGACCATACTAGATTTCACATACGGTGATAAATAATACGAGAGTGACCATATTTAACTCAATCAACAAATTATTAACAAACTTAACGATAAAAACTAAACTGTAACGCCAGGCCTAAGCCGTAGCGGCTAACTTCGCTCAGGGTACTCCAGGAAAGGTAATTTTCTACAGTATTTCATGCACAAGATAAATATAACATACTAGATCAGCAACAAAGCCATAAGCAATAAATTATAGCCAAAAAGCACTCAAGATCTACGTAACTCAGCCAGACTCGAGGTTGTTCGATAAATTAATAGATCAAAGACCAAAAGACGAGCTTCTTAGCTCAATAGACAAAAACGAGCCTCATAGCTCAATAACCAGAATAATTAACCAACTTTTATCCGAACTACCTCGTGCCTTCACAGAAAGAATCAAGACCTTACCTTAAGATGCTTCAGAATATAACACAACACTATTTAAATAAAACTCGATATTTGATGACGATAGATGATACGATAGGCGAACGATAGGTGATACGATAGCTGGTACGATAGTTGAAACGATAGGTGAAACGATAGGTGATACGATAGGTGATACGATAGCTGGTACGATAGTTGAACGATAGATGTGGCGTAGACTGGAGCGAAGAGTAGGCCGAATAGCGCGTGCATCGACCTTATATAGTCGGTATTTTCTTCCCTCAGTCCATCCTTCGGGTTTAGCGTAATCACGTGACATATCGGTCCGCTAATTGGTTCGTGTAACGACAGTTTTGTCGAACGTAAAATAGGAGAAATCTATCTCACCCCTGCCGCTGCTAATACCGCTCCTATTCCCGCCTTTCTTTTGAATCCCCAGATTATGAAGCTACCATGGAGCCTCATTCGTCCGGCTACCCGGTATTTCTCCTAGGTCCTGGCCGCATTCGCCGATCCACAAGGAGATTGGTGGTAGTTTCGTGTTTCGGCATACGAGAGCTTCACCCACGAAAGAATTCTCTAGGTTGGAACGCTGATCCGGGAGTCGACTGGACCAACCACGGCCGCGATAACAGTTTTGGAGTCAGCGTCGATAATATTTGCACTGGCTGCTTGCTCATTAGGTGGGAGGTTTTGAGGTGCGCTTGCACTTAACCCTGTACGCCACCCTCACAGCAACAATGCATTTTCCTGTAGGCGGTAGCTTCCCCAGATGACGGGAGGATTTCGTTGTGCTCCTCGCACATCCCTGTACGCCGTCAATCCGGTAGTTTGGAGGTAGTAGATTTTCCGTCTGAGTGGAGGCGCTGACCTTCGAGTCGACTGGACCAACCAGGTTTGCGCGCCGACAGATTCGTCCTTGACGATAGTGGAGGTTTCACGTTCGATAGTCGATTTTCCATCCGTAGTTCCCACGACGACAGACGTCTCGTGGAGTATCGAGCTCGAGATAACATAGTTTACAAAAAATAAAATAGTGTTAGTTAATCCCAATCATTTTTCCCTAATTTTTCCTTTTCCTGGAGACCCTGTCTACGCCACGCATCGTTGTATCACCGATAGTATCGCCTTGTGACGAGGAATTGAAAATACCACGTCACAATACATATACGTCCAATATCATCAATTGGTCAAGAGGCTTCCTAGCGCTATGGCAACGTAAGAGTCTGCCAAACCAGAGGTCCGGTGTTCGATTCCCGTGCAAAGTTTTTTTTTTTTTCTCACGATTTATCGATCCATGATAAATTACGTGATGATTTAGATAATAAGTTATATTATAAATTGCGAGTGGAATCCGGTCATAACTTTCTAAAATTTATTGTGTAATTTATCAGGGACTTTTTCGCGTGATATTTTACAAAATCTTTTTCAGTAGGGTGACCTAACAATAATCATATAATTTCGAAGCCAGGAATCAGAAATACATATAAATTTCATGTGTTTTGTTTTTCATATTCCAGCACCGTCCGTCAACAACGAAAAATAGCTGATGTCAATATATGATTTCTGTAGATATTATTATTATTTTCAATAAATATGTCCCGGAAGTTTACAATTCGCACATGGAAAGTTCCGGAAATATACCATATTCGCTGAATGTTCCCAAAGTTTTCAATACACTCACGATCAGTCCTGGAACGATGCGATACCAGGACAGTGTCCCGGAAGTTTTCAATACACCTTTAAAGAGTCCTGGAATTATACAGTACTCGAGACGACCATGAAAAGTACCGAAACGTCATGTACGACACGTTGGAATTGGATTTTCAGTGAATTTGCGGTCTCACAGGCATAAGAACAAATGATAAATGACGAGGAATACACGTATAACACCGTACTTGGGTTCTTCGCGTAAATATCCAGTTTTTCGAGAGATTCTGAAATGCTGCATTATAGGTAAAAGGATTAAGACACAAAAGGTCTGACCTAACAACAATAAAGTTAGTCCGAAGCCAGAAATCACAAATATAAATTTCATTTCTACTTTTGATATTCAGCCCAATCCGTTAACAGCTGTTACTTGTCACAGCTGACGTCAATTCTAATTCGATTCCAAAAGGGTTGCCAAAGTTTCATTAAAATCCATGCAGGATCTGCGTATTCAGAGGTGATTGTCTAGCGCGCCTGGACTAATTGTAAGATTTTTGATTCATGACTCGTTAGCTCAGCTTATCGTTAGTCGTATATTTCACGGCATTACGAGTACCTTTATGCAAGTTATCATTAAAACTCCGTTTTCAAATGACCGTTTCCCAGTAATATATCGCATAACTTATACTTGACCCATAGGCCGGAAATTCGCAATACGTCCGAAGAAAGTCCCGGAACGTTTCTCATGACATGTGTACACAGATTTCATGCGCATTGTCGTGATTGGAATTTCTGTTTAGAAATGTTTACATAAGAATGACCCAGAGATCAATCATTGGAATGTGTAATTTCCCACTTAGACCGAAAGCGATTAAATTACATTTTTTTACATACTTTTTTACGGATGAGATATATTGGAATGTCAACATTATTTTCCGGAAACTTGTACGTAAGGTTTCACATAACGTAATAAATCATTGATTCTGTGATTGATGTTCCGAACTGATAAAACCAGTTTTAAAGAGAGATTTGTTGGCTACTACTATATTGTTATATTAGGTAAAATCACCCATATATTACTAATTACACATGATCAACATCTAGTAGTCCATATGATAAAACACATCTCTTAAAATATAAGAATCTCGGTTGCTGTGTACACAGCTATTATTGTAAAAACAAATCAGTCTGTTTCTAGCTAGCTACTAGTGCAGACCTGTATTTCAGAATACATAATATTTTTGCCCAATTCATATAATCTCTCCAGATTCACTTTATTTCCCTCGGGAACCCACATTAAATAATTATATTACTATAACGAAATATAAAAATCGTTACAATATTATCAATAAACTTCTTCTAATTAAGAATAATATTCCCACAAACAACACGACTGAAACTTGAACGCCTCATCTGAAAAGTTCTTGGCCCTTTTCTGTACGTACTGTAAACTTCAAGCCCATTGGTCGAATGATGCTCCCAAAGATTACATTTCTCCAGGCATGCACATTGAGGATGACAATCTCTTTACATAATTAACGTACGAGACAACATAATTTGGAAACAATCTGTATGAATCAAATACATACAACGCTCAGCCAATGGGCTGGAACTTTACAGTATATCTAGCAAAACTCGTGAAACTTTTCGCATGATACCTGCAAGTTTCATTCACATGATTGCGGATGGCAATAATATTTCTAATCAGACATGTGCGCGCTCATTTGATTTGTGATACCATTTTGTGCTGACGATTTGTCAGCTAAAATATTGTTAATCAATGCATTATGTGATGCAGCAAATAAATGGAAACACACAAACCTCATGTCCTTGGCATGTTTCTCGATTCATACTCTTTCACAAACTCCAACGACTGGTTTATAGGTAAAAATAATCTTTTTTCTTTTTCAATATTATATTCACCTTTTTCACCACTTCAAAAATCTTTCAATATGTTTGTGAAAAATATTTATTCGTAATTGACAAACAGAATATCGATACCAACGTTCTAATATGTCGTAACCCACAAAATTTCAGAAATTGACTTTTTTTGAAAAATTGAATGATAATAACGTTGTGCAGCTTATGTTCAAGTTTTAGCGGTCAAATCGTTGATTTACTATTTTTAAATAAATATTCTAATCCGTAAAATCCTATCTCCTCAATGGTAATAGTAAAGAGTTTTCATGGCCTCCTGTAGTGCGATTCCGGATCTTTTGGTCATAGCTATGGCCTGGCGGTAGCTAAGGCACACACGCGGTGTTCTTATTGGCCGAATTGACTGGGCTCGTCAAACGCTGTTCGATTGTTATAAACAAGACGTTAGCTACTGCCAGGCCATAGCTATGGCCAAAAGATCCGGAATCGCACCCCTGAACAATTTTCCAAATGTGGGTTACGACATATTAGAACGTGGGTACCTTAATATAGAATAATACTGCACTTCGATGGCTGAACAGAACAACATTGTATCTCAGAATTTGGTTAAAAAATATCGTATTTCAGAATTTGCTCCAAAAACATCGTATCTCGAAGTTTCGGTCGAAAAGATCATATCTATCGTAAGAAACGAGCGGATAGACGATGTTTTTAAAACAAATTTCGAGATACGATGTTTTTGGAGCAAATTCTGAAATACGATGTTTTCGAAACAAATTCCGAGATACGATATTGTTGAACCAAATTCTGAGATACGATCTTCTGCTCAGCCGTCGACTTGTATTAGACGTTTTATAACTATCAATGTAGTGAATTTAACCTGATTCCAAGACAAATATTGGAGTCCAATACTGCTGAGTTGAACTACTGGTAGGATAATTCCTATGTATTCATAAATCTGTTTGAAGAAGCTTTCGTTTTCTGGTTTGCTTGGTCTGATTATGGAGCGAAGTCTTAATTTGCGGCGACGTTCTGTTTTGCAGACATGGATTCTCACTTATTGCATGATGAATTGATTTTAAAGATGGTAGTTTGTTGTTTCGTAAATTATCCCCGAATAATTCCAATACCTTTTCTTTTTCTACGTCGTTCCAGGGAGTACGCCTAACTCCATATGGAGAGCCTGCAAGGAAAACGTTTATATGAAGTTCAGATAAAAATAAGCAGGTACATTACAAGAAACCCGGAAGATATCAAAACTTATTTTTTCCGTCCACTGTTCCGTTAACTGAAAGTTAACAGCAGAGGTAAACAATTCGTATTTTTGTTTATTCTATCTTATCCGAAAATATCAATCTATTTTAATTTCATAATAAACTGTGAAGGGGTAATTTGATTTGTACATGAAATAAAGGATGTACTGTTATCTGCCTTGATTCACCGAAGGTTGTTGCCAGAGTGGAAGCCAAATCTTTTTCTCTATCTGAACAACATTGTGTACTATTGATATTTTGCAAAGTTCTGGGTAATTTATTTGATAATATAAATGTGATAGCTACTCTGAAATTAGGTAACAAATGCTATTTGGCTATTGCTAGAGCTTCGATTCAATCTTTTATGAGGAACTTACTAAATCGTATTCTTTTTGCTGAACTCCCCAGCTTACTACACTTGTTTGAAGTCTCCGGAATGGTCGTTTGCATAGTTTCATTAGTGCCACTGCCAAGATGTTGATTTTCTTCATCTGTATCATCATCCCCATCATCCCCATCATCTATCTCTTCGTTCGCACCTTGTGCTGCCTCTAAGAGTTTGCTCATGCCAAGGATCTCGCGATTCACTACTGGCTGACGATAGATATCTCTGTGGATTTTTTCAGCATGGCCCATATAATTAGCCAAGTCGGTAACTTGATTTTCCGATAGATTTAAAGAAACACAAACGGTAGCTATGTGTTTACGTAGTTTTGTTCCACGTAGTCTTTCAGGGTGTGTAGCACCAGATTCAATAGAAAATTTCCGCAAGAGCGCACCCCTGCTAACACAGAACGTTATAAAGACGTTATTAAGACGTTTCATAAAACACACAAAAACGTCTCCTTCGACTAGTTGCAAAATCGTTTCAAGAACGTTTTGCAAACGTTATTTTGGCCACAATATTTTTCCGAAAAAGTTTACTGAATCTGACAAAAACGTGGTAAGAACATTTCTTACGCGTCCTTCAAACCATTAAACAACGTTATCCAAACGTTTTCAAACGTTTGGTTTACGTATCTCGCAAACGAAATATAAACGTTACATCTACGTACAGTATAAGTATTTTATTCGCATAACTGCCCTACGAATCGAAGAATCGGAAATGTTATAAAGACGTGACAAAATCGTTTTATTCACATCACGAAGACGTTAAGACGTTTTTCATACCTGACAAATCTCAATTTTCAAAAATATCACCAAAATTCTCAAAAAATTCATACGTATTCAGTAAAATTGACAAATCATTTTCACCTGAAAAAAAAGTTGGGTCACCGCTAATTTCTTGAACAGTTTTTTTTTCCATCAATTTGTTATCAACTTTTTTGAATTATTATTATGCAAAATCATTCTCCCGAGGATCTCCTACATGCTCGATTTTTTTCAGATTTTTTCCCCATCGAGAAGTATTCAAAATCTTGTCTGAAACCCACGTTTGGTGGGACTGTACGTGAACAACTACCTTAAATAATATCTGTGAAATATTAATTGGTTAAATACATATTAATGTGTATCTTCACGCCTCAAAGTTTACCTGTGAAGTCAAAAAGTGTTTCGAGATGTAACAGGTAATCATTAGATCCAGATCGACACCGAAGATCAGACGATCAACGAAATTAAGCAATTGCGAGTGCAACCAGAATTCGGATGGGTGACCCACATGAATATCTCTAATAATAGTCTTTGAATAGATGGATTCTAACGTTCTAGGATTATCAACTGTGCTCTACCGCTCAAAAGAAAATCAATAAATAGTGTAAAAATATTTTTTATTCAGGTAATTTCGAAAATGAGCAAATATAGAATGATCGGGTCATCGGCTGATCAATATTGGGCCCTTGTTGGGACATTGCTGGCCTTGCGCTGGCCAAACGTTGGGCCGGTATAACACTGCCGGCACTGGCTCAGCTGTCGGCCACTGTGACACTATTGTATCGCACCATTACCGGCATTCCGCTAGCGGTCCGGCACATCAGTGTCGACATGACTGTACTAAATAAGCAATGGCTCGACAATGTGTGTTTGCTGGGGAATTTCTGTGAAATTAACAGAAAATCAACTCAAGATGTCAAAATTATATTAATTCAACTAACAATAAGTTGAACTAGTTTTCGAGCCTTCGGCGATACTGGAGTCTTCCATCAATGTTCTCCGCAGCTCGAAACTTTGGCTTCGAAAAGTTCGCAGCCTGTCAAAAGTTAACCGAAGAGCTTCAAACTTACAGAATTTATTCAAAATCATGTTATAGAAACAGCAATAAAACGGAATTTGAAAAATAACTCCAAATTCCAGAATTTTTTTCCCTACTATTTATTAGAAAAGGATAGTAATCTCGGGTATAGACGGTCTTGTAGACAAATAAAGTTATTTATTTAACGTTTCGGTCAGAGCATGGCCGACCATCATCAGAACTGTGAATATGTTGTAACAAAGAAAATATTACAATGGATAATATTACAAGTTAAATTAAGAGTTAATAGTACGCTCCATGAGCAATTATAATAAACACGAATTCCGTTTTAACTGATATAGATGACTAGGAGTATTCCACATAAGTTAGAGATCACATGTGACTAACATCTGGTTATAGATATCTACATGGATTTTCAGGTTAATAAATTTTAAAAATAAATAAATATGTCTAAAAGACCCAAAAGTCATTAATATAATATAATAATGTTGACTAATATTGGCATTAAAACCAACGATTGTATTGTGATTATTGGATAACATAAAGGTGGGGGTTTCTTACCGAAACGGACTTCTAATTGCGCTAAAGTTGTTAATAGGCAGACGCTCAGTGGAGAAGTGAGATAACACGGATGTTCAATAGGTGATCTAAGATCCATCTATCGACCTACGATCCAACTGTCGACTCATGGAGCGCTAATCGGTGTCTCGAAGGCGGCAATTTTTGAATATAAGAAACCTAACCCTATTTAAGTTCTCCAATAATTACAGAAACAACGGAGCATATAAGTTACTAAAATTATCTATGTCAGATCTCTTATTAACGGTGTCATTCCTGAGAATGTACATCACTTCTTTTAAACTACGATGATAAGGATTGGTTTCGCTCGCAAGGATTCTGGAATGATCAAAATCAAACTTATGGCCTAGAGATAAACTATGATTAGCTAAGGCTGATTTGTCCACCTCATGGCATTTTAAGTTGTATTTATGTCCATAAAGACGTTTATGAAGGTGTTGCGATGTTTGCCCTATATAGCACTTATTGCAACCTAGGCAAGGAATCTGATAGACGACACATGATTTGTCCAATAAAGGAACTTGATCTTTGAGTTGAGAGAAAAGGTTTCTAGTAGAATTGCCATTCTTGTGTACCACTTTTATGTTGTATTTGCTAAGAATCTTTTGAATTTGTTCCGAAAGTCGTTCCACATAAGGAAGGGGTGCAATTCCTACGGTAGTCTCTAAATCCTCATTGCGCTTTTCCTCCCAACTGAACCCATTGTATAATTTATCTACTCTGGTTGCGAACACTTGGTTAATCAACTCTACAGGATAGTCGTTGTCTTTTAGAGTCTTTGTTATTAGGGACAGATTGCTTTGTCTAAATTCTGGTTCAGCTAGTTTTAACCCTCTATCAGTCAAACCAATGACAACGCTCCTCTTATACTTTAATGGGTGGTGTGAGGAAAAATGCAAGAAACGACCGGACCAGGTAGGTTTACGGTACCAATCAATAGATAAAGTATGTAAGGCCCGCCACTGATATCGTGGGTTGCCACGAGGCGGCGCCACGGCGAGAGAGAGGACGCGACGCGAGGGCGGAAGTCCGACAGAGAAATGTAGAAAGACATGGAGCAGTCGTGTCGCTCAGTGTTAAAATATAGAACGTATTAATCTTTTACTTATTCTCCCGACCACCCAACCCATCCTTACAATATCAGAAGTGGGATCGAAGACCTGAAAAACAAAGGATCCGGGACTCGTAAGTGACTGTGTGTATTAGACTCGGGAAAAAGAAAAAGATTCGCCATCTTGAAGAGCTGTGTGCCCACGTGTGTGCCGTTTAAGATCAGTTTAGCTGTGTGCTAATTACGACTTCAGTTCAGCTGTGTGCTATTTCAGACTTTAATTTAGCTGTGTGCTATCTCAGACTTTAATTAAGCTGTGTGCTATTTAAGACTTTAACTTAGCTGTGTGCTATATATGAGACTAGAATTGGGCTGTGTGCTGTGTATGAGATTTGAGTTTAGCTGTGTGGGAGTCCAATAGTAATACAGACCCGCCGCGTGACGGCGCCACGGAGAATATACTATAGTGACGACGCGCCACCTGTGAACGATCATTCGAAGTGTAAAAGAAGTAAATAACCTGTCACGTGAACTACAAGCTGTATGCAATAACTCAAAGACAGTGCTAGAATCGTCACTGTGTAGTGAATCGGAGAACAATAATGACAAACCCGAACGACTTCACAGTTGCCCAATTAAAAGAACATCTAAGAAGAAAAAACCTCGTGACGACTGGCCTCAAAGTAGAGTTGATTGCCAGATTGACAGCTGAAGACCCTACTGGTCAGTGGATGAACGAACCGCTCGACGACTCGGCGGTCCTGGATGAATCGAATCATATTGAAGATAATCGTGGTGCGGAAAACTTAAACCCAAATCCACCAGGTATGGACCCCAACGAGGCAATGCGGCGTGAGCTTGAAGCAATGCGTCGCGAGAACGAACTACTGCAACGCGAATTACGTCTAGTTGAACGTGAGAGAGAAGTCGCGAGACGGTCATCGGGTTCACAACCAAATATGAACGAAGGACGACCCCATGTGAACATTAAAGCAGTAAGTGACTTGTTGAGCGAAATCAATGGTACAGATCGAAACTTTGCAGAGTGGGAAAAACAGGTACAATTGCTATGTACCACCTACGGATTGGATGATAACCTAGGAAGAATCCTAATCAGCTCTAAGCTAAAGGGCAGAGCGGCAGCCTGGTTTCACTCTCGTCCCGAACACCTCGAGAAGGGAGTAACAGAGCTGTTCGAAGAAATGCGGAAGATGTTCGATCATCGACCTAACAAACTAGAAAGAAGAAGACAGTTCGAAGTACGAAAGTGGCAGAAAACTGAATGCTTCAGTGACTATTACTATGATAAAATAATTCTAGCAAACCAAGTACCAGTGGCAACAGACGAAGTAGTCGACTATGTGATCGATGGGATACCGGATGCACAACTGCAGAATCAAGCACGCATGTTGGCGTTCGAGTCTACGGAAGACATGCTAGAGGCTTTCAAAAAGATAACGCTTAAGACCGAAGGGACAAGTCGCGCGAGGAATGAAACTCAACCGACCCAATCAGAAGGAAAAACAGAAGAGAAAAAACCACAACCGAAAGGAATAGAACAGCATAGGTCCACGAAGTGTTACAATTGTAACAGGTATGGACATGGATCGTGGGAATGCAGGCAACCTAAGAGGGAACCAGGTTCCTGTTTCACATGCAACGGAAAGGGGCATATATCGAAGGACTGTCCTAAGAAGAGACAGTCAGAGGAAAAGAAACCCCAAATCAATTTCTGCAGCGAGCCCCAAGATGAAGACTCCTTTCGAAAGAGCGTAACGTATAACGTAACTGATAGTAGAATGCATTACACCTTTCGGGTAGATACGCAACTTGATACAGGTAGCCCGATAAGTTTTGTGAAAGAACAATTCATACCCAAGCAAATAATTGAGAGCGCGAATAGTGATAAATATTATGGCGTTAACGGTTCTAAGTTACAAATTATAGGTAAGGTATGGGTTCATGTCACGTTGGACGAGGTTACCCAGACCGATATTCCGCTATACGTAGTAGACAATGGAACAATGTCGACCTCCGCAATATTAGGACGTGACGTACTTAAGAAATTCGGTATAGGATTATCCGGGCTAGCGAACGTAGACAACGCGATCCAGGAAATAATGTGTATCGATACGCGACAACTAGACAAAGAACCCGCGGATTCATTAGACATAAACCCCGATGCGCCATGTAGAGTCCAGGTCGCTTTTCGACAAATTTTTGAGTCAGAATATCTAGAACCGGAGCGACCAGAAACTCCGAGGGTTAAGGCAGAACTCAGATTAGTACTAAGCGACCCCAGACCATTTCACTTTACGCCGAGAAGACTATCCTATGCGGAGAAAGAACAATTACAGAATATTATAGATAGTTTACTAGCAAGAAAGATCATCCAACCGAGCAATTCGGAGTATGCGTCACCAATCGTTCTGGTGAAAAAAAGAACCGGAGAATTGAGAATGTGTGTGGATTACCGAATGTTAAATAAAGCAACAGCTCGGGACAATTACCCTCTTCCACTGATCGAGGATCAGCTAGATGCGTTAGGCGGGAAGTTGTTCTTTAGCACGCTAGACCTGAAAGATGGGTTTCACCACGTCAACGTAGCCCCTGAATCGGTTAAGTATACCTCCTTCGTGACGCCACTAGGGCAGTTTGAATATTTGAAGATGCCTTTCGGGCTGAAGACAGCGCCTTCGACCTTTCAAAGATTTGTAAATAACGCACTTTCAGAACTAATTAAGTCGGGAGACGTGGTTGTATATATGGACGACATACTAGTCGCAACACGAACTTTTGAGTGCCATATCGAAGTCTTGAGAAAGGTCTTCACCGTCTTGATAGAGAACAAGATGGAATTAAGATTAGATAAATGTCGATTCCTGTACAGGGAGGTAGAATACTTAGGGTATCGTATCTCGAGACAGGGAGTCAAGCCGACCAAAAGTGGCATCGAGGCAATAGAAAGGTTTCCGACCCCGAAAAATGTACATGAGGTACAGAGCTTTCTAGGGTTATGCCAGTATTTTCGCAAATTTATCGAATGGTTCTCGTTGATCGCAAAACCACTGTACGATCTCCTCAAAAAGGACGTACCTTTCAGATTCGAAGAAACAGAAATAGCAGCTTTCGAAAAATTAAAGAAAAAATTAGTCGAAGCCCCTATATTAGCAATATATAATCCACGCGATGAAACTGAACTGCATTGTGATGCTAGCGCTCTAGGCTTTGGGGCAGTTCTTATGCAAAGGAAGGCCGATCGGAAGTTCCATCCAGTTTTGTACTTCTCAAAACGAACTACCCCGACGGAGTCCAAGTATCACAGTTTTGAGCTCGAGACGCTCGCTATTGTGTATGCTACGCGACGATTCCGTGTTTATTTACAGGGTGTCAAATTTAGGATCGTGACCGACTGCAATTCGTTGAAGTTAACTTTAGAAAAGAAAGAAATCAACCCGCGAATCGCCAGATGGGCGCTAGAGCTGCAAAGCTTCGATTACGTTCCTGAACACCGCCCAGGGACTCGCATGAGACATGTCGACGCGCTTAGTCGTTCCATGACTGTTCTGGTAGTAGAGGATAATCCATTCGAGTGGAACCTGTCAGTTTGCCAAAGTCAAGATATTGAAATAAGAAACATACGGAAGAATCTAGAAGCACGCGAAAGTAATCAATATGAGATGCGAAATGGTCTAATATATCGAAAGAAAGGTGATGAGCTGCTGTTTTACGTACCTGCAAATATGGAAAAGAACGTAATTTACAGATACCATGATGAAATGGGGCACCTAGGTCCCGAAAAAGTTAGGGAGGCTATGACGAGGACCTACTGGTTCCCAAAATTACGTGAGAAAGTCGAGGGACATGTAAAAAACTGCCTGAAGTGTATTTCATACTCACCTTCTTCCGGAAAAAGTGAAGGTTACCTTCACATCGTGCCTAAGGGAGATGTCCCCTTTGCCACGATACATATTGATCATCTAGGTCCTATAGATAAAAAGATCTTAATAAAGCGACATGTTTTCTTAGTGATCGACGCTTTTACAAAATTCGTGAAGCTATACGCGACGAAATCCACTGCGAGCGCGGAGGTAATCGTTTGCCTGTCGCACTATTTTAAAGATTATAGTAGACCGAATACTATAGTGTCCGACCGAGGAAGTGCGTTCACGTCAAAGGAATTCGAAGACTTTGTATCTGAAAATCACATAAAACACGTCAAAATCGCAACAGGATCCCCACAGGCTAACGGCCAGGTAGAACGGGTGAATCGGGTGCTCACCCCAATGATCGCGAAGACTTCCGACGATAAGGTCGGCAAACAATGGTACAAAGTGCTAGAACAGGCTGAGTACGCGTTAAACAATACGGTTCACAAGTCGACCGGCGAGACGCCTAGTAGGTTACTTTTTGGAGTAAGTCAGCGAGGTAAATTAGTCGATGATATTAAAGAATTTGTAGACAGTAATGTGAAAACCGAGATAAGAGACTTGGATACACTGCGCCAACACGCATCCGATAAAATCGAACGGGCGCAGTCGTATAATAAGCTATACCACGACAAACGATGTAAACAACCACACGAATATGCCGTGGGTGATTACGTTATGTTAAGAAACTTTGAGAGCACACCAGGTGTGTCTCAAAAGATGATTCCGCGGTTCAAAGGGCCATACCAAATAATCAAAGAACTGCGTAATAATAGGTACGTGGTTTCCGACTTGGAGGGCTACCAAAATACCCAGAGGTCATACCAGGGTGTGTGGGAGCCCGCGAATATGAGGCCCTGGTGCGAAGCCAAGGGACACCTTCAAGGTGACGATGAGCCTATCTTAGGTTCGAACTAGACATTACTATTATGGTTTATCTATCCTAAGTTGAAATTATATAAGACATTACTACTATTGTTTATCTATCATAAGTTAAAATTATATAAGATATTATTATTGTTGTTTATTGATCGTAAGCTGAAAACTACATAAGATATTACCGTTGTTGCTCATCTATCATAAGTGAAAATTAAGAGTGAAAGTACAAGCTATTATCACAAGTACACGAAGTCCGTGACGGACTTATGTCAGAAAGGCCGAATTGTAAGGCCCGCCACTGATATCGTGGGTTGCCACGAGGCGGCGCCACGGCGAGAGAGAGGACGCGACGCGAGGGCGGAAGTCCGACAGAGAAATGTAGAAAGACATGGAGCAGTCGTGTCGCTCAGTGTTAAAATATAGAACGTACACCGAGTATTAATCTTTTACTTATTCTCCCGACCACCCAACCCATCCTTACAAGTATGATTGTTGTTATTAATAACCGAAATGTCCAAAAAGGGGAGTCTGCCTTCCGATTCAAGCTCAAAAGTAAAATTGATTTTAGGATGGAAACTATTAAATTGACTCAAAAGATCGTCGATGTTGCTGGGGTGTACAGCGGTAATGATGTCATCTACATATCGTTTGTAAAAAGGCAGACTGTAGCTTAACTTACTAATAATCGAATTCTCGAGTGTTTCCATGACTAGGTTAGCTAACGCCGGACTAATAGGGGAACCCATCGCAACACCTTCAATTTGTTGGTAAAACTTGTTACTAAACGTGAAATATGTCGCATCCAAACATAACTTAACACCCTTTGTAAACTCTTCTTGGGGTAGTTGAGTGTAAGCTTTAATTTCAGACCATCTGTTAATAATGCAATCTAACACCAAGTTCGTGGGGATGTTAGTGAAGAGAGACGTGACATCTAAAGAAATCAACTTGTGTTCCGATGGAATGGTACTGTTCCTGATCGAGTCAGCAAAGGACCAGGAATCCTTTGTGTGATACTGAGATTTTCCCAGAATTTGCGTTAAGGGTGACGAACAATACTTAAGGGATAAGTCTACTTTGGACGCTCAAAAAAAAGGTCATTTTTGGGAATTTTTTCTAAGCATGCCATGAAAGATATCGATCTAAATGTTATTAGGTTTGATAAATAATGTTTCGAAATACATCAAAAAATTTTTTTTATTTATTTTATTTTATTATTGTATACAGAAACGTTGGCCGAACGTGGTTCCTCAAAAATTCGGTAGGTCATCGGTACCGGTGATTTTTTGAGAACGGCTTGTCTGAACTGAAAAAATCAAAGTGCTTGAGATTCAGTATGGCAATCGCTATAAAGTGAACCTCCACCAAAAACATTCTTCAATAATTGACAAATTGGCGGCCATTTTTCAAAAGAAACGAAAAAAAAACTTTTTTTTTCACTGTTTATTGCATAAAAAAAATAGTAAATGATAATATTTTAACGCGGTTGAGGTTCACTTTATAGATTTTCACGTGTAGAGTATGTGGTTCAAATTTCATAAGGATCGGTTGAGTGGTTCTGAAAAAATCACCGGTACCGTCTTTGAAAACGTAGTTTTGAGAAAAACGCGTTTAAAGTTTTTTTTAATGAAAAATTCGGAAAAAATCTTACCTAAATTCAATCAGCGATGCCTGCACCGTATGAAACTCCTTCGGTTTCTTCGAGATCTTCATTCTCCTGTAATCTGGCTTGCTTTCGTCTCGTTCTGGCCTCTTTTGAAGACTGAGAACTGTGGCGATTCGCAAGACTGACACGCGTATTATCATTCCTCTCGATGAAGTCGATAGCGGTCGGACCGAGACGGACACCCATTACTTCCATAATTTTCAATACTGGCTTGTACCCTTCGTTGAAAATGCATGCTGCTGTTTTGCATGCAATTTCAACTACTTTTTTGCCATTGAAAAGGTGTTTAGGTGCCATAGTCCATACAGATTTATTAAAACTTTCGTTGTTGTTTTGTGTATGGCCACCTAAACACCTTTCAAGCAATTCACTTTTAGTTAAATCCTCATAAATTGGTTTTAGCACTTCTTGAACATCTGCAGAAAGAGCAGGTGAATGTTTATACTGCTTCTTGGCTACCTTAGCTTTGAGGTATTTACACCATTCGATTGAACAGTACGAGTGCTGTGGCTTAGCGTCCGTTGAAATCTTATGGTAGAATCCAGCCCAGATTTCTTTGCGCATGTCTTCGACAGAATGAAGATTCCTGCGTACAGCTAACCCGTAATTTACTGACAGTTCTTTCATTACCTTCACTGTCAAGTTTTGAGTTTTCACTTGAGGGATCTTCTTCACAGCAAGCGGTTTTTTCGCTACAACTTTTTTTGGAGCAGATTTTGTCGCTTTTTTGTCACTCGCTGGGGCTTCCTTGTTTTCAGCTCCCTTGATGGCTTTTTTCTTCTGAATAAGAGCTTTCCTTGCCTCATTAGCACGTTTGAAAACTCGTTTTGCTACATGCAAAACGCACTCCAACTTTTTTACGACGAAATCTTCACCGTATGGGGTACAATCGAGCAGCATTTTGAACGTTTTGGTGTCGCCGTCACCAATGTAAAAGCCATACCGCACAGCAAATTTTTCTAGTGACCGCAGAAACATTTCAACGATGCCGTTGACCTCCATCTTACCAGAAGTACCTGAGTGATTTGCCGAACAATCTGGCGCATGCTCTTCAAACCAGGCAATGTACTCTAAAGTGTCTTTTTTATCTTTCCACATCTCGCAAGCCCTACAATAACTTGATTTTATGACAACGTCGACAATTTTTCCGGAGAATTTAAGAATGAGAGAAATTATACCGATCAAAGAAGAGAAACCTCTTTTTGCCCAAGAGCCATCACCGGAAACTGATAAAACGTTCTCATCGAGTCCTTCTTTCTTCTGAATCGCTTTTTCTTCGGCAACAGCTTTGCGCGTCACCAAGTCGAAAACAGCGTCCACTGTTTCAATAATGCTATCAAGGATTCGATAATAAGCATTCTTGTGTAGTCCGAAACCTAGTTCCATCAGACCACAGAACTTGTTAATGCCAGCTAATCCAACTCCAAGTAACCGCATAACAAACACTAGGCGACGATTTATTTCGTATCCACTTCCAATCATCGGACACGAGTCAATATACTTTTCTCCGCACTCACAACTTAAACACAGTTTAAAACCCAATCCCCGCTGTCCGTACTTGGTGAATGTAACTTCTCTGTTGCAAACTTTGCACTTTAAATATTGTTGCAGCATTGAAAATACAAGAACAAAACTCAAAATGCTGTAACCAGACGTCGGATTCATGTGAACATCGAAACTCGTACATTCAGATTGTTTCAATTTTTTAGCCGACTGACTTGCATGGTCAGTTCCACGTTCATCGGAGAATTGATTCCCGTGGAATGTACGCTTTTTGCCCTTCTCAGCTGCACGGACTCTATTCGCTCTACTGCCTTTTACCATGATGCACGCATCAATGTTGCTCGTATGAAGTCTGAGACAAAACGAGTTTAAAGGCTCGTTTCCCTACGAAAACTAAATAGCAATGCTTACATTTTAAGAAAATAGGTTGCTACACTACTTCTATCATCTAAGGGGCCGGCGAGACGGTCGGGAGAGCGCGAATACTTGGCTCAGCGCGCTCAGGTAAGCGCGCTACGATGTAAAGATCGCAGAGAAATATAGTTGTACTGCTCGGATCTTTATGAAATTTTTACACAATACTTTTAGATATATATACTTTCGAAAAATGAAAAAAAAAAAAAATCGAAAAATCGAAAGTGACAAAGTAGACTTATCCCTTAAGGGGAACCCGCTAACTATAACAAATGGATTCGCACGAGACTTTGCAGAATGAAAGAGTGATAAAAATGAGCGAACACGTATTTTTGCTTATCCGTAGACACTCAACCGTTTCCGAAAAAATAACGATCAAAGTTTTGACGTTGCTTTATGAGTCCGCTCGCGCGCCCGCTGTTCAAGCAGATCGGTGGCGCAGTGGCTAGCGTCACGGATACGAGATTTTGCGGCTCGTGTTCAAATCCCGAATTACTTTTTTTTTTTTTTTCATCCCTTCGTCAAAGTATGCTTCACCAATGTTTCTTATTTTATTGATAAATACAAGGACGCTATAGTAAATTAGTCATTTTATTAATATTACTATTATCCTTTCATTATTCTATTAATTATTACATAAATATTTCTTGAACAATAATTGATATTGTGTACATTTTAAAATTCAAATACAAATCTAACAAAGATAGGAGGAAAAAGGATCGAGTTAGTTATTTAATTACAATTAATAACAATACTAACATTTTAAATTTTTACTAAATTTGGTGAACCCAATATGTTCAATAACGTACCTGTGTCTCCTTCCATGCTTGAATACTTATAGCCGCCAGTACATCACCAAATCAATATTTTTCACTTGAAAGCAATGATGTTTATTTATAAATACCAATATTCATAAACTATTATGACTTTCGCAAAAGAAATAGATAATTCACTCTCACTTGCACATCTAAAATACACACGACCGCGACGCAACGGCAGCTGTAGCCAAAGAGGAAGGAGCCCGTCGAGCGCGTCGCCCACCGAGTCAACCAGAGTCTTTTGTTCGGGACCGAAAATTACTAAACACTTACTTAGTAACTTTTACAGACCATATACTAATAATTCCTTTGCGTTCAATGAAAACTGGAATATGGATAATAAATTTTCAAAATTCGTTGTAATAATTGCTATCCATATTGTAAACTTTGTTTCACGAGTACTAAAATTTACAAAGTGCTTATTAATTTTTTAAATCTCAACAATACAAAAATGTCCATATTGCATCGTAAAATATACTTTCGAATAGATTGTATTTATTTAAAATAACTTTAATCAAATTTACGATTCAGATACGAAAAAATCTAATCGCATTATCAATTGATGCATTACTTGTAAGAATTTTTGAAATCTTGACAATACAAAAATTACTATATTGCATTGTAAATATATTTTCGGATAGATTGTATTTATTTGAAATAACTTTAATAAAATTTATCATTTAGGTAGCAAAAAATCTAATTGTATTAGCAATGGATGCATTACTAGTAAGAATGTTTAAAATCAGCGTATAGTAATAATTGCCAACTAGTAAATTTTACTGAACGTTTTGTAATAAGCAAAAGAAAAAATGTATTTATTCATTTCAGTTAGTGAATTTTA
Source organism: Tenthredo notha (assembly GCA_914767705.2). Classification (NCBI taxonomy): domain Eukaryota; kingdom Metazoa; phylum Arthropoda; class Insecta; order Hymenoptera; family Tenthredinidae; genus Tenthredo; species Tenthredo notha. The sequence goes on along the minus strand of OU611914.1, from coordinate 9,227,711 downwards.
CTAAGAGATTTTGATTATTATGCTAAATTTTGAAGACTCGTTTTCTCCGTGAAGCTTTTTTCAGTGTTATCATTCATTTATGCTTGATTTTTATCCTTACAAGTATGATAATGCAGATCATAACCCTTTATCAGTAATCATTTTAATACTTTATTGGTTATGCGAATTTCATTTTTTCGACTTTTTTTTTAAAACCGGAAGACACACAAATGATTTTTAGAATCAGAATGGTGATTTCACCTCCTTGAAGCAAACACAATTACATACTTAACTCGTAAAGAGTTGGAACTCATATTTGAAAAGGGATTGTGAATATCGGTACCAACCTAAATGGTTTTTATTACTTTACCGAGACGTATCTGAATGTAAAAATGGCTGGAAAAAATATAACGATTTCGCCGTGTTTTGACCTGAGCTTAGGTTTTTAAAAATATAACAGTATATTGTGTACCAAGGGCGTAAAGCGGGCTTTTTTAGACCGAGTGTGGAGTTTGCAGTACTAGTCGCAGGCGAGGGTGCACGAGTCGAAGACGAGTGCATCCGCGAGCCGAAGACGAGTACTGCAACCACACGAGGTCAAAAAGCCCGCTTAGCCCTTGGTACACATCATATTTTTTGTAACGCATGTATTGATTTCTGCGGCACTAAGGTGTCCTTTTTTTGACATGGCATCTCACAGCTATGTTACAATTGGATTGCATTTTTTCGACAGGAAAAAGTAAGGTAGTAGGTAACTGGAAAAAGTAAATAATATGATAAAATAAATGTACATATGTATATATATACTGTAACGTGGCGGAATTACCTCCGCCACTGACCAGCTCCTTCCTCCCCGCGGAGCGTCCGATTACTTGTTCTGTGTTGTGTGCGTCTATGCTACTATGCTAACCCCAAGGCAAAAGGGACCTTTTTCTTTATATATGGCTGGTTCTACACTAACGGGAAAAAAATTGCCCAAAATTGTCCCCGACACTTTTTTCGAATATTTTGAAAAAATAATCGGTTTCACAGAAGGGTATTGCTCTGTAGTTTTTCGGCTACAAAGGGCCACTGTATTTATCTAGCAATTTGCGAAATAATTACGATTTTATGAAATTTGCTGACAGGGGACTGATTCTCTCGCCAGGGGACTGATTTTGGGGTTGAAAATTGGGATAAAATACAATATGAATGATAAACTTATTACTTTCTATCATTGATTTATCATTTTTCTTTTGCCGGACAGCAATATCGAAGTAGTATCACAGTGAAAATTCTTAAAATTAGTCTATAGAAGTAGTAGTTGTCTTATCACAGTACTCATTTTGTGACGCTTCAAACTTCTATAGGAACTAAAAAATCCTAATTCTGCGGAATAACTTTTTGCTAAACAAAATGAAATTAACTGAAAACATTTTATTTTCTTTTCACATGATATCAACATGTTACACAGTCAAGTTTGGACTATTCGGAAATCGTAATGTGCCAATTTGGAAATGTTCACATAATTCAGAATTGCAAAAACAACTCAAACTTTTCATTGTTAATATTTTGGGCTTATACATATCTCCAGTCACTTGATGAACCTTAAGTGTGCCGCTAAATGACTTGGCCAGTGATGATTCCTTTTGGATGATCTCCGTCATAGTTTGGATATCTTCATCAGGAATAACCTGTATTGTTATTCGTGGACATTTCTTCTGAATTGAATCCACGAAGGTTTCCAAACTGTCAATGTCACCACCGGCAGCTACAATACCATCAGCAGTGCGTTTGCAAACCGCACCTATGCCGTCGGGGGCACCTTTGCCATGCCCACTCTCTGAATAATTCCATGAGAATTTCTTTATATTTGAATAGCTTCCCAACAATTTGCAGGCCAAAATATAGAAAAGTGTTTTATTTCGATACTGGGTCACGGGGCCGTCGCTCAGAAAATGAAGATTTTTTATCTCAGGGGGCAAGGAATTTAAAATAGGTTGCAAATGAACCCATATAGCTGCTGGAGCATGAGAGATGTTTTCCGATATAGTGCAGTGTCCTTTGACAGAGTTCTTGACATAGACAACGACAGTATGTAGACTTATCTGTAAACGAGAACCCCCAAAGTGATAAGCTTGAACTTCTTGGCCATATTTGGTCAGGTAATTTTGTGAAAAGTCCATGTGTATTATGGCGTCTGCTTCAGTAAGATTTTGCTTCAATTGCCTGATTGCATTATATTGATGTACTATATTTCTTTCGTGTATAAAAAATAGATCCATATCTTCTTGTAGATGTTTTATGAGTTCGCCGGGTTCGGCGATGAATTGTTTTTTCAAATATTTTGTGACTTGACGCGCTTTCTTTGTCTTGGTATCCACTACATCTTGTTTTTCGGAAATCCATTTTTTGAAGTGTATCTGCGTGTTGTTGTCGGATACTTGGTAGGCTGGCACTGTATTGAAACACTGTTGGCACTGTCTAGATAAGCAGTCTTCATTATATCTATCACAGCATACATCTTCGAGTAATTTTTGGTAAGTATTATAAGGCAATATTTTTTCTGCATGCAAAGCAGAAAGCTTCAAATCTAAGTTAGCATGTGTTACACAAAGACAGGTGTCACGAGCATTGACTCTGGGAATTACGACCCAAAATGGGCGGATACGACAGAACAAGGCGTAACTTATTAGAAAATAGTTTTGAGTAAACTTTCTGTGGAGACTTCGCAGCGAGTCCAACAGGTATCTTTTTTGTTTTTTGACTTTTTTGTGCGTAATAAACTCTCTTTTCGCAGCCCCCATGCGGCTATTGGCATCATCTTCGTAGAAATTTTTGATAATTGTTTTCAATTGTGGAATTCTATTTTTACGCGTTCGCTGTTGGTGTAAACTTTTTGTTGCTGCTTGTAATCTTTTATAGGTCAAAACACCTCCGCTAAATTTCCAAAGTTTGGATTTATCAATTAAAGATCCTGATAGAACTTTAGTAAAATCCCTTTTATCTCTTATTGTTTTGAGTCTCGAAAAGTTCTCCTTCAGCTGGTTTTTCATAACGTCCCCGAATAGCGCTTTTTTTACCAGTTCTTGTCTATCCTCAGGCGTATTCAACATGCTTTTTAGTTCAGTTTCAGGAGAAGTCACTTTCGTTTCTTGCTTTCCTTTCATTCTGTGGTATCTTTTCTTGTAAGTTTGCATTTTCTTCCTCAGTCTTGCTATTTTCAAATCCTTTTCTTTCAATAATTTTCGGCGCAATTTCTTGTTGCGTCTCTTTCTACTGTCGGTTGTTGTCAATCCGGAACGTCTTCGTGGTGGTTCAGCATCCATTTCTGTCGCTGAATCAGGCATATTTTCTCTGATGGATCCATTTGTACGGTTATCCAGTTCTCTCTTTTTCTCGCGACTATTGGCAGAATGTCTTCTCCAAATTTTCTTCATGGCTCGATGCTCCCGCGGATTCATATCCTGTACGAGTTTTCTTGTCCCCTTTTCTTTTTTCTTTCTGTATTTTTTTCGTTCATTCTCCTTCATTTCCGTCGATTTCTGTGGGTCACTCTTCATGCGTTGGTATCTGAGACGTTCCGTTTCCCTCTTTTTTTGTAATATTTCTTCTCTCGTTACTATCTTTTTTGTTTTAGGTGCCATGATCCTCAAAAATGCCTGAAAACGTATATTGAAACAGTCCTCTGGCAGTGTGGTCAATCCCCTGGCGTATTTCCAGACAGGGGACTGACGACAGGGGACTGACAAATTAGGCTAAAATACACAATCATGCAGAAACTAACAATATTCCTTCGAATAACCTTGCAGTAATAGTTATATGACTTCTACCATTAGATGTTATCTAGCTGAACAGCGTGAATAAAATAATTTAATCAAAGAAATACGTTACCAGAGGACTGATCTTGTTAGGGGTCCAGATAGGTTATCATCACACTAAACTCGAAGAAACGACTAAATAAAATAGCGCTAAAGCGCTGTCTGGCATTTGCTATGAACTTCACAGCGGTTACATCCTATTTAACGCATAAATCGTGATGAAGGTGCCACGCACCATTTAAAATAATTTTTTTTCTGTGCGACAGGGGACTGATAGCAGAAATCAAGGGACAAACTTTAGCCCACAATTTTGGCGTAAGAATAGTGAATTCAAGAATTATGACTACGCAAACTGTAGAAGGCTTTTATTATAGACAACTATATTAGAGTACTATTGAAAAATATTATCACTTGTTCACTACATGTCACGAAATAATTTCGATTTTGTATCTGGGACACCCCAGGGGACTGATTTTATAAGGTGTTGATGTGAAAATTTTCCATTTGATGTATATATTTTGATATTTTTAGACTATTGACTCTTTCAAACAACTTGTTGATATGAATTACAGTGAGAAATAATATCCAATTCGAGTCATTTTATGGGTGAAATCTTCGTGGGACACGAAGTTTCCCGTTAGTGTAGAACCAGCCATATATACATTGTCTGCCGTAAGCTTTTTATGTTTTTAAGGGATAGTCGAGCAACCCGTAGATCACCGAGGGACGTCGAGGGAACGCCGTACGGGGAGGTACGCCCGTGAAATCACGTCGGTAGTAGCTATACCGATCGTCACTAAGGAGCTACGACACCTGCCGGTCGGGAGAGGGCCGCACCTCCCGGCCTGACGTTGCTGCCCGTCCCCTTTCCTCCCGCACCGATCACCTGCTCGTTATCGGTATGGCGAACCCGGCGTGTATGGAAAGGCTACCTCCCCCAACTCCTGGAGCGCCACCTAATTCCACGAAAAGTGACGTAATTCCGGGAATCTCGGCTCATCTTCTTCCGATTCGCCATCTTTCGTTTTTGCGCTTTTGCACGTTACGCTTTCGCTTTCTCCTAATTTTTCTTTGCTTCAGCTTATTTGCTTTGCATCCGTGTGCTTTATTTGCTTTTTGTTAATATTATTTGGCTTCGCGCCCATATTGTAAACATACGATTAAGTCTTAGTTTACGGCTATTTAGCTAATAGTGATATTTTAAGTGCTGGTGTGCTCACCGTTTGCGCCTGTTAACGGCTTTACTATGAGTGTGTGCGTGTGTGCGTGTGGATCCTGCCGTCCCGTGCCGACTATCACCGAAAGGTAAGCTTTACGCTTAGGCTGCGACCACCCGTCTCTCTTGCATTGTGCATTGGTGAGAAATCATCAATTAACTGCTTTTGGCGAAAACTAAAATACGGTCGACGAGCGATTATAAAATCTGCGAGACTACTACTAGTGACGGGTTGTCGAAGTCACCCTTATACGTGTGGTAGTGTGTAGACTCTATTTCCCTAATTGTATTTCATTTGCATTTTTCGCTTACCAGTTTCTTTATATTGTTTGCGGTGTCTTCCGATTGCCTTGGGGTTACCTGCGTAGGAATAAGAATTTATACTCCTGTGCGTAGGAGCTTCGCATATCATACGTAGCCTATGTGTTTTTCCTTCCATTTGGGAGCAATATTTAGCGCCTACACGGAAAGAAAAATATAGCACTGGTTACCAAGCCGGATAGTACTCAGTGCTATCTGAAATAAAGAAAAATTTCAGCTTATACTCAGTACTATCTGGATAGTACTGGCTACTATCCAGATGCTACTCAGTACTATCTTAGATGTCACTCAGTAACATCTGAGATTATACAGCGTCAGATGGCACTGAGTACCATCCAGATAGCAACCAGTTACATGCCAGATAGTATACGTTTCTATATGACGATGTTACAGTGTCGTATCTAGCGATATAGTGTGCTGGCATCCTAGAATGTCGCTCATTGACATGTATTTCATATGAGTGAATACTACCTATCCTAGCAGTAGGTTATATCTTAGATGTTACCGAGTGCTATGTTAGGTAGTATTCACTCATATGAAATACATGTCAATGAGCGACATTCTAGGATACCAGCACACTATATATCGCTAGATACGACACTGTAACATCGTCATATAGAAACGTATACTATCTGGCATGTAACTGGTTGCTATCTGGATGGTACTCAGTGCCATCTGACGCTGTATAATCTCAGATGTTACTGAGTGACATCTAAGATAGTACTGAGTAGCATCTGGATAGTAGCCAGTACTATCCAGATAGTACTGAGTATAAGCTGAAATTTTTCTTTATTTCAGATAGCACTGAGTACTATCCGGCTTGGTAACCAGTGCTATATTTTTCTTTCCGTGTAGTTACGGCTTTTTCCTTTCGTTATTTTGTCTATTATTTCGGGTGCGTAGATTGGGAAGCTCTGCGCGACACGAGTCATTGTGCCTAAGATTTATCAGTTATTATAAATTTAATTTAGCGAGCTCGCTACCGACGAGCAATCTACTGGCGAGCGGCCGAGTATCCGTGAGCTGTAGAAGTGTGCGTGTCAGCCGGCCAGCGTAGCTGTATTTGCGTATCGGTGCGCGCACCGCGTCAGCTGCTCTGGCAACGGGTAGTGTGCTGTATGTGTGACCCCCCCCTCTTCTGCCGTCTCGCTACTAACGTTCGCCGTACTCTACTACGTGCGCAACGTCGTGCTTCGTAGTCACTGATCTACTGCCGACCTGTCTTTTCGTGTGTCGCGGGTTCGATCCTACCACACTAGACGAAGCCTATGCATTCTTTTTTTTTATTATTATTTTCTATTATATTCTGAATTTTAGAGTCCCGCTGCGAGTATAGAGTGACTGCGCTACGAAACCGTAAATTTTAAGTAGCTATTAATTCACGGAGTCTCGTTACTCAAATTTATACTTATTTTCTTTGTCCCTAGAGGTTTCTTTTCTTTTTTTTTGCGTATCGAGCGCCTGTACCGGGTGACTGACCACTCGAGAATAAAGTTTATTCTGTTGCCGATTATATTATATTGTGTAGCAGTATTATTTCTCCGCCCCCACGTTCCCCTCTACCGCGGCTTAGCCGGCCAATACTTTTATTCGTGCCTACGTTTTCTTACCGCGGCACTATTTAGTGCCTGGCGCCCAACCCTTTGTTGCATTTTTCAGGTTTGGTTCGTGACGTTGGGGACGCATTGTGCGAGACCAGTGGTCCTACTAAATTTCCCCGCGTAGGAAACTGCTCGTTACAATACATATACCGCGAGGACCAGGTGAAAGAGAATGGACCATAGGCGCAGGAAACTAATATTTCGTATTTTCATGGGGATAGCCACTCGTTGCACTGAAAATCCCTAGGTTGATTTCAGCGCGCAGTCGATGCAACTCGGCAGCCATTGTTGATAGACGCCGGCTGACTGCCAATACATCGCGGATTCTTGACATTTGCGGTTATGTTCGTTTATTTGAAGCAAATGATTGATAAAGTGAATAAAACCTATGTGAATAAGCTACGAATATTCATCAAAAATCGATTAATCCGTTTTAAATAATATCTTAATGCAATCAACGAATTAACCTAAGCTATAACTGGAAATTAATCAGCATCGAAGAATTCATCGAGAAGAACCAATTTGAATGAAATTATTAATCGTATCTTGGTGTTGAAACTTCAATAAATTGAACTAGGTAAGTGAGACAAACTTTATTGAAGCTTACTAAAAGTTTATTCAATGAATAACAAGGATAATTGTCATGTTGTAATAAATTAGTCCTCGTTACAGTCACTAGCGCAGTTTAAACCGCGACGTCTCCGAGTCTTCGAGAAATGCACGAATCCTAGACTGGACATCATGCCTGCGCCTGTAATTTCAAGGTAAAAATTATCACACATTCATTGCACCATATTGTATTTATAACAAGCCCAACTAACCCTAAACATCACCATTCAAGGATGATTACGAACTGCTGTCATGTAGTCGTTACGACAGGCTATTGCCGGAGAGCCACAAACAGCTGCCAATTCCTTTGACAAAAAATAAGTGCTGTTTAATGGAATTGAGTTATTGAAAAACATGGATGTTGAAAAGTACGTCCCAGTCACACTAAACAGGTCGTCGGATGAGTTATAATTGACAACAAGCGATGCAACATGTAGCAGGCCGCACATGCGTGTATGCTTTTAATCTGTTACCTTCGCGTTTGGGCACTCAAGTTTTTAAAAATAAGGGTAAATAAATTTGACTTCCCGTGACGAAACCGTCTGCACTCTGGAGCTTTATCAAAGTCCACACCGCTTCCAAGGCTTCTTGTACCAACGTAGATGGAGCTACCAAACATGTTCCGCACCCTCACTGATCATCGAGTTGTCCACGACGATTGACCTCAAAGTGTCCGCCCTGCATCCTGATACAGTCGCCTAAGCGATTGTAGAACCCTTCGGTTATGTTTACGAGCATCTCAGGACTCATGTCCGCGAAGATCTCCATAACCCGAGCTCGCAGTTCGGCGAGGTTGGCGATGCGGTTTTCCGTGTACAAGGTGTGTTTCATACACGGCCACAGTCCGAAATCCAGCGGAGTGAGGTCAGGTGATCGAGGAGGCCATAAGACTGGACCGAGTCTACCAATCCACCGATCGGGAAACTCTTGGTCCAGATAAGCCCTGACGTCGAGGCGGTAGTGCGCAGGTGCTCCATCCTGTTGATACCAGATGGGGGGGCCCTGATAGGTAAAGGAAGCAATGTTTATTTCACGAAACCCCAATTAAAATGATTCAGTATTCGCGACAACAATTGTTGAACTTCAACGTATAAAATCTCCTCACATCCCCTTCGATGGCTCTCAAAGCAGGGACAACGTGGTCACGCAACAAGACTAGGTACTTGTCGCCGTTGAGATTCCCCTCGATGAAGTACGGACCAACGAGCCGGTTGTAGCACAAGCCGAGCCACACATTCAGCTTTAGTTGATATTGCGTCTGGGACTCGACCTGGATATGAGGGTTCTTCCAAGCCCACACTCGCGTATTCTGCCTATTCGGCGCAGAAACGAGTACAACCGTGGATTCGTCTGTGAAACAGATCCTGTTCAGAAGACCCCTGTCTGCGTTGAAGCGGTCCATCATCTCCCTACAAAAAATCAAACGGGACTCGGGGTCCCCAGCCCTAAGCTCTTGGTGTTGTTCAAGTTTAAATGGGTGACACTTATCCTCGTTGAGAACCCGGAGGACTGACGACTTGGATATGTCCAGTTCTTGAGCGATGATCCTCGCTGGCTTTCTTCCGGGTTCTGAAACCTTGAGGAAGATCTGATACTTGATCTCCTCAGTCAGCCGTTTCGACGGTTGGCAGACAACGTTTTTCTTCGGGTCCACGTTACCCGTCGTCCGAAATTTCTTCACCATCTTGAAGATCGTCGAAGGTGATGGAATTGGCCGATCCGGATTCTCCGCCGCGAAATGGTCCGAAACTTGTTGGTAAGTAGTACCCTGCTCGCACTGCTGAACCATTCTCACCCTTTCTTCTACCGTATACTTGATATTCGGCATTTTGAAAAAATTTGGAAGCTGGTGTTGTCTGTTCGGTACGTAATATCGAACAGATAGTTCATCACCGGGAACGGTGACGCCTTTTGTTTATTGTCTCGGAAGTGTGGGTGCCAGCCAATCACGAGTCGTCTGAGCAACATTTTTCGCGCCAAAAATAGTTCGTTACCGGGAACGTGGGGCGCCTATTGTTTATTGCCTCAGAATTGTGGGTGTCATCCAATCACGAGTCGTCTGAGCATAATTTTTCGCGCGTAAAAGTATCTAACAGAAAGTTTGTTGCCGGGAGCAATATTAATTTTTCGCGCGTAATAATATCCAACAGAAAGTTCGTTAACAGACTGATAATTTTTTGCGCCTACCGGAAAATTTAGAAATCACAATTTCAGGTATGACTAGTGATTAAATACATCGTGATGAGCTGAAATCAAAATCTTGGAAATTCCAGATACTTGTTTACAGTGGTAACAGAAATAACAAAGATCGACACACAACAGTATCGGCAAATCCGAGTGATAGGCTTTTTCAATTTTGCAGGTTATAAACACGATTGTGAAATTTCCCGAAAACGAAAACCTTGTTGTTTATTTCGTTGAAATCTTCTAGCAATTGGATTGTAGTGATTTGACTCGGAGATGAGGCAATGTAATGTGCGAAACTTCGCTACGAAAATTGTGTAGGAGGTTGTAATCGCCGAAACGTAGTTTTCGAACTTTCTCCAATCAGCAATCACGAAGACCAAGATAAGGTTCTGCCATGATGTTTTCTCCAAATGATTTACAGCCAGACCATTGTAGCTTATGATCAACTGGCTAAACACAGTTCTCGGTAACATCTGCTTTGTGGCCAAATACATGGTTTTGCTCGTTACTGGCGTAACAATGCAAAAACTGGTAGTCTCATTCTGTTGGAACTTTGTATGATTGCAAATGTCGATGAGAATGTCCGGCCGATTCAAAAAATAGCATCTGGGCATCGTAGAAGACCGACTGTCGGTGCCTTGAGAGCAATCAAAGTTATCGAAAGAGACGTACGTGCATTTTATTGATTGAAAACCACCTGTTCTTCGTTCGCAAGTACAACACGATTTTAATTAGTAATGATTGAAATATGCGTCCCTCTAAATGACGCAAGATTCTATCCTCTGGTATTTACAGCGTGTACTGCCTTGTATTCTGCTGTTGCTGTCCAGGTTTGACTACCATGAGTTCGTTTGTGTTTGAATCTTTACAGATTGAGAAGTAGGCTGATCTAGTGTTCTGTTCCTTCACCTGATGCATGGCTGCTCAATCACACTCTGTAGGCCAGCGCACATGCCGCAGGCAGGATTGAGAACCTTTCACAGCTGCGAGCCACCATTTGAAACATTGAATCCTCAAGCTATACTCATCATAATCAGAGAGTTCTATGATTGCCTGGTTTACTATTCGGCAGCCATCGAATGTTAACTTGAGCATTTGTACAGGCATCGTAGGTCTGTAGTTCACCATGTAACAGTAACTTGTACTGCGACACTCGCACAAGATCCTGGACCATTGATGTCTGCCTGCGTCGACTGTAGTCCTCAAACTATTGAGCCTAGCTAGGGTAATTCATTGCAGAATGCTCAAACAGCTGTAGGCTTATGTAGCAGATCTATCGTCATTCAAATAACTGTTTTGAATCAATTCATTTTTATTTTTTTTAATTATGAAAGGGTTCGGATCACTTTGGCTTTCTTAATTATGTTTATGATAATCTTTATTTCAAATAGGAAATCCAAAGCTGTGTCGAATAAAAAGATTGTGGAACACTCGAAGCTTTATTTTACTTGTGGTTGGATGTTCACTACAAGTTCCGAATGTTAGAAAGCAAATCGAATTAATTCAAAGTAAAACACAGAATCTCACCTGTGTTTTTGTTTGAACCTTGATGACTTCCAACCCTGCTCCGCAGACTTCGTTTGACCGTTGATAATGAAATAATATTTCTCAATACTGTGACTGGCACGCACCGTTTCAACATTGGTAATTATCGTCAATCTTATAGGACAATTTATTGATATCGCTTTTTCATCAATTACTTTGGTCGCTGTATGCTACAGCTCTCATACGGCATATTTCCTTGACTTGACTCCATGCGCACAAGTGCAGCCCGAGGAAATATGCCAATTGCTTGTCTTAACGGCTTCTTGACAGCGGTTTGCAATCATCCTCGAATGGTGATGTTTAGGGTTAGTTGAGCTTGTTATAAATACAATATGGTGCAATGAATGTGTGATAATTTTTACCTTGAAATTACAGGCGCAGGCATGATGTCCAGTCTAGGATTCGTGCATTTCTCGAAGACTCGGAGACGTCGCGGTTTAAACTGCGCTAGTGACTGTAACGAGGACTAATTTATTACAACATGACAATTATCCTTGTTATCCATTGGATAAACTTTTAGTAAGCTTCAATAAAGTTTGTCTCACTTACCTAGTTCAATTTATTGAAGTTTCAACACCAAGATACGATTAATAATTTCATTCAAATTGGTTCTTCTCGATGCACTCTTCGATGCTGATTAATTTCCAGTTATAGCTTAGGTTAATTCGTTGATTGCATTAAGATATTATTTAAAACGGATTAATCGATTTTTGATAAATATTCGTAGCTTATTCACATAGGCTTTATTCACTTTATCAATCATTTGCTTCAAATAAACGAACATAACCACACATGTTTAGCTTCCGCGATGTATTGACAGTCAGCCGTTGTATCAACAATGGCCGCCGATTTGCATCGACCGCGCGTCAAAATCAGCCTAGGGATTTTTTCCGAGCAACGAGTGGCTATCCCCATGAAAATACGAAATATTAGTTTCCTGCGCCTATGGTCCATTCTCTTTCACCTGGTCCTCGCGGTATATTAAGCGGTACAAAAAGGATTCTTTTTGTACCGCTTAATATATATGTATATATATATATTGTAACGTGGCAAAACGTTAAGACCTCCTCCTTCCCAGCCTTACGCGCGTACCGAGTGCCCAAAAACCGATTTCCGCGGTTCAAACCCTTGCCGCCTTATCTCGCGGAGCCATATTGACTGTACTCGTCTGCTAACAGCCGACCGGCGACCGTCAGCGCTCGCCGGACAGGTGGTAATGAGGTGAACCACCCCTAGCGGAAAAATCGCCATTCCCACTCCGCCTACTAAAAGAGACACCTCGTGTGTAAAAAGTTGGCCGAGTGCGAGTTCGCGAGAGAGAGAGAGAGAGAGAGAGAGAGAGAAAGTGAGCCTAGTTTTTAAGTGAGTGCAAGTGAGTGAGTGAGACCCCTGCATCCACCGGACCTCGACTAGACATTTGGACTACCGGACAATCTACGACCCGTGCCTGAACTCGGACCTCCGTCGTCGTGTGATCGAGACCGAACCGAGCCACGCTAGAGCGCCGTACCGTAAGGTAGGATCCATCTCGATACTAGTCCTGCACCCGTGGATCACCCTAGAACCCCTAGAAGCCTCGAGCGGTTCACGTGTTAGAATTCAATCGTTCCAGCGAACCGTTGGATTCAAACGACAAGAACAGCGTCACGTGTTGTTTGTCGTGCGTAGAGCCGTGCCAGGATTGGTAACCGCTGCGCCGATATTCACCGAGATCGCGCCGACGCCATATCGCTACGGACTGCTGACGTCACGCACCGCACTCAGCTGCTGCGTGTCAGAGTACCGGCGCTTCCCCAGCCATCCCCACCACCTCTCCGCCGCCGCTTCAAAGCGAGCCGCAGCAGTCCTCCGAGAGACATCGAGAGAGACACGCAATCTCGCTACAGTGACAGCAGACTGTCAAGTAGCCAGAGAGGGAGAGACTGCGACCGTCGAGAACGATCGTCGCTTTGCATTAGCTTTGGAAAATAGTTTGTTCGAAATATTAAATATAGATTAGAGTCACTATTATAAATCGAAATACGCCAGGTAGCGGGCGTGAACCAAATTCGCGACCTTTTCTTTTTTCTTTTTTTTGAATAAAACTGAGTAAACTAAGATCAACTGGTGTCGTTATTTCTCGCCCCCACGAAATCCCTCTATCACTAGTAGCTAGCCGGAGGGTCCCAGAGAGAGAGAGAGAGAGGACTTCCAACGAAGTCTGGCGCCCAACAACAACCCCTACCTACCAGTTGGGCCAGGTTTGTATTCGGCTTCAATTCCTCGGTACCCGAGCCCAGGAAAAACCCGTTACAATATATTGTGACGTGGATTTTTATTGATCCTCGGATCTGGACCGGATAGCCAGCATCCGAGATTAATCCAGTCGACAATTAGCTACAACCTGGAAATTTAAACAAGATGTTGGGCGCCTGGCGGATAACCGCCTATTTCAAAAATCTAAGCAAACTATACTGAGGCGTCGGCTAGCAACAGTACCGCGGAGAGGGGTCAGGATTAAATGAAGGATTAGCTGGGCGTTAATTAACGACTCGAAATTTGAATTTAATAACGAAAAATAGAATTTATTCAATAAACGCAATATGGAAAATATAAATAACAAATCGTGTACCCGGGGGTACTTCCCCGCGGGTATAAAACGGCTACAGGTCGTGTAAAGGCGACCTGCCCGCGATTTGCGAGTTTTACAATAATAAATAAACTACTAGCTTCCACGTAGGAGAGCAATAACAAGGAAAAATAAATCAAAAAGAAAGAACTCGACAAATCAAGTCCTCGTGAGACAGGAAATTAGCTAAAACACTAATTACTTCCACGAGGAAAATAAATTTACAAATAATTAACAACAATCTTACGACTAACGAAAGGCAGTCTTTGACTCGAACAATAAATAGAATAACAAACTTCGGGAGGCTCGCGGCCTATCTCAACAATACAATGTAATAATGAAAAACGTAGCCTATGACGTCACCAGCCGCTGAAGACGGCTGGTTCGCCTCCGTGAGACGAAACCTCCCGTTTAATAAATTATTATTTACAATTTTTACTAAAACTAACTTAACCTAACTCTGCGCCTAACGCAATCAATAATTTAAATAGTTACCCGAAAAACAAATATGAACAATTAACTCGAACCCGAAATAAATAGAGGCTCTCGGCTAAGCTTCGAGCTTCGTCTCTCCCCGCAGGAGGAAGAGAGAGCGACGGTGACCGACTGTCTATCTCTGTCGCACTCAGGTACGACGAGTATCGACCCGGTTATCTCTAGATCACAAAATACTTTACTACAAAATATTGACTTGAACTCTAACTCAGATGCAGTGGGACACTGGTGACGGCCTACCCTTCGGAGATCGGCTTAATTCGAATCTCAAAAATACTAAAGAGCCTCGTGGCTGAATAAAGACAAGATGGCAGACGGCCGTTGCCGAATTCGAATTAGTATGGACAGAATGGCTAACGCTTACCGTTTTCCAGCCACCTGACGAAGAGGACCTTTTCCCTCCCGTAGTTCATAATTTTCCTCCCACACACACTCACACTCAACCCAACAAAATGTACGATAGTACGGTAAATGGCCCACGGGACTCGAACACTAAGAATTTATCAAAAAAAAAAGAACAATAATGTACGCTTTGCAATTCCACTCAAGTAGTCGTGACGCTAGTCTAACGCAGAGTGACTAGACCGCATGGCGCCGATACTCAGCGCCCTCATTATGCGCTGAAATATTGATTTTTGTATCGAGCGCAAGATCCTGAAATATGGCGACCCATTGTCGCAACGCGCGAAATTTTGAAATTCGCTACGGTGATTTTAACTCGGAGGAACACGGGTTGCAGGCTCTTCTTGGTGGTGGGAATCTCTTCCACCACCGATATCCCGCGTTGTAGAGTGCCCTCGGCACTCCCCCGTGTCCTCTCGGCCTCGTCGTTGGAGGTATCATGGCCACTACTATCCTCCGGAGCTTTTTAGGTGGCGTTCGTTGAAACAGGACCTCAACAGTCGATTTTTGGGCGTCATGCGTCCGTCGGGTGGCGTATTGGTCTCAGTTTTTGGGTCGTCGGATAGGTCTCAGCTCCCACATGTCAGAGAAAAGTCGTAAAACAAAACAAAAGAATAAATAATATGCTCTATAGTTTTTAGTCGGTCACAGTCGCCTCTCGGAAGTATGGTCAGACCTCGGGGTCCCTCTACTCATTTATTCATAATCATACATCCCGCTAAGGTCGTTTAAGGGGTAAGGAGTCTGCTGTAACATGCAATGTTACAATATATACATTTATTTTATCATATTATTTACTTTTTCCAGTTACCTACTACCTTACTTTTTCCTGTCGAAAAAATGCAATCCAATTGTAACATAGCTGTGAGATGCCATGTCAAAAAAAAGACACCTTAGTGCCGCAGAAATCAATACATGCGTTACAAAAAATATGATGTGTACCAAGGGCTAAGCGGGCTTTTTGACCTTGGTACACAATATACTATTATTCTATGTGCTATCGATAATGAACAGATACTTGATGAAGATCATGAAATTGTAGAAAATAACGATGATGAATTGTTCAAATCAGATATTCGTCAATGGGCCGTAGATTATTCGATTCGTCATAACGCATTATCTGCATTATTGCATATTTTAAATACACGAATAGTTACCAAATTCCCTACAAATGCTAGAACTCTAATGAGGACACCAAGGTGTACGAAACTTATTTCAATTAGTGGTGACCATTATTATCACTTCGGTTTGAAAGAAGCAATAGAAAGAATAATCTGTAGAAGGATCACTTTGGAAATAAATACAAATAAAGTCCATTTGTTCGTTAGCACTGATGGTGCACCCATTGGAAAATCAAGTAGTTCAGGGATGTGGCCAATTCTGTGTTTCGACGTTATTTTACAAACTGTAGAAATTATTGGAATTTTTTTAGGTGGCGGCAATCCCGAAGATTCGAATGAATTTATGAAAATGTTTGTGAATGAAGCTGTGTGTTCAGTGAATAACGACTTTTTACATAATGGAATACTTTATGAAATTAGAATGATAGGACTAATCTGCGATTTTCCAGCAAAATCGTTCATTATAAAAACGAAGTATCATTCAGGTTATAGTAGCTGCACAAAATGCACGATTCATGGAGATAGTATTAATTACACTATTTGCTTTCCGAATGAGCAGAACAACCCAGTTTCAAGAACCGAAGAAGAATTTCAAAATTTCAGTTATATGGATAATTATCAAGAAGAACAGACGATTTTAACTAAAATTCCTCATTTTGGACTAGTGGCTAACGTGCCTCTAGATTACATGCACCTAGTTTGCCTTGGAGTAGTACGAAAACTTCTATTATTGTGGATGCAATGGACTCTAAAGTTTAGACTATCAACGGCGCAAATAAATAAAATTTCTGAAGCTTTCATTAAGTCAATAAAATATCTACTCTCAGATTTTCCCAGAAAGCCAAGGCCTTTAAGGGCGTTGACTAGCTGAAAAGCGCGGGCTACTCCGCTTCCCGCGTGAACTGTGTCGAGCGAGACAGTAGACGAACAAGAAAGACAGAGCATCATAGCTGCTACTGTGGTGGGGGTAGGCTGAGGACGCTAGGCTCCCTACTCCCAGTTCAAAATTATACGAATATATACAGGGTGATTCAGAATTCGTGACAAATCTCTTGAAGGGTTAATCCTTGTCAAAATTGGGATCAAAAGTTCCTGAGCCATTTTTTCAAAAATGATTTTTTTCCTTTGAAATTTTTTTTCCGACCAACAACTTTTATTCTCAATTTTTTTTTCACAGCATTTGTTAATTTTATTAATTCCAATGAGTTTTTTTTATTCAATATTACGGAGATTTCTGGGTGAAAGTTTTTTATTTAGTGGAAGATGTTGCAAAAATGTGTAGAAGGTTCCGAAGAAAAAAATCATTTTTCAGAGGTATGGGTGAAGAACTTTCGATCCCAATTTTGACAAGGATCAACCCCTCAAAATATTCGTAACGAATTTTGAATCATCCTGTATATTAGGGTGGTTCTTATTTCGATGAATTTCGAGAAAAATTCGGGACGCCCCCTGGATACCTTGCAAATAAATTGAAAAAACTCTCCCTAAAATTTTAGCTCTTAATTTCAACATTAACAGGGGGCCCGAAATTCGGAAAGTTTAATTCGAAGAATAAATGAAATTTTGTCAACCAATCACTTGTTTCTTTTGTAAGTCCGATAAAACGCGATGAAATAATTGAAAATAGAATTTCAATTTTTTTTTTTCAAAATTTCGAACATTTCGAAATTATTATTTATGACCTACATCGAATACCTAAAAATTATATTATTCTGTCATTCTGAACAGAACCGTCTGCTCTTTCAAGTACTATTTATATCAGACTTCTCCGATGTTTCGTACTCAAGCTATTTGATTTTAAACTCTGAGGACTCTACTCCAATCGTATGTAATTCGATTAATTTACCTCATTTTTTCTCGATATTCAGTCAAATTATGAACTCCGGGTCTTTTCTTCTTCTTCGCCAACAATGAAAGACACTTTCTCGCTTTAACCATATTGGCACTAAAAAACTAGAACTTTATAATTGAAAAACACGAAGTAAATCGAAAAACTGTAGCACCCACAATTATGCGAGTCAGAAGATTTAAATTCGCAAAAGGAGAAGTCTGTATTTACCCCTACGATGCCTGTAGTTCGTGTTGCTACCACCCAACGCGGCTACGCTAGAAATTGCCGAATTTTTGCGCCAACAATCGTCATTTCAATGCTTCAGAATTTTCCTGATTACTCCTCAGTCATTGATCCGATAGTATCGATCATGATCTTGATTCGAAGGTAAAGGATGTAGCTATGTTATGGCTTTCGCCGAATATTTAAAAAAAAATCGTTACTCGTTGTACATCAGCGCGAAGATGGCTTACTTTCAAGATTATTTTTTGCAAAGCTTAAAGTGAAATCACAAAGTCGGCCAAAGCCATGACACGGATACATCATTTATCTGTAAGAATTTTTATCGAAAACTCCGCTTTCTTGAAAAATGAGGAAATGAGAAGGTAAATGCCGAGAGTCTATTTACGCGCGCTCGGCGAGGCCTAGTCAACGCCCTTAAAATTTATTAAAATATGGAAAGCCACTGAGTTCAGAATTTTTCTGCTTTATCTGGGTTCGGTAATATTGCAAAATATTCTGCATGAACGTGCATACGAGCACTTTTTGCTATTACACTCGTTCGCCGCAGTTACGAGCTGCCGCAGTTACGAGCACGCGTCGTGCCGCAGCTACAAGCTGAATCACCTTCTCTTTACCCCCACTTACCAACCGCACTGAGCACAGAGCACTCACACGACTGCATGTTTCGTCGCTCGCGCATACTTGTGCGCAACAACATTCACGAACACGCGCATACATTCAACGATAGTCCTGAGAGTGGGGAGACCCTGTCGCGCTTGTAAGAGCGGCACTCGGCGGTCTCGAGCTGCTCGTAACTGTGGCGAACGAGTGTACATGTATCTATTACTATTCTAGCTAGTCCAAATTATGTCAGTAATCCTGAAAGTATTTCATATGCAAACGAACTCTTAGAGATTTTTGTCGTCGATTTTGCAAAATTGTATGGTCCCAAATATATCTCATACAATGTTCATAATCTTCGACATTTAGCTTCTGCACTGAAAAAAAAGCGTGTCGAGCGAAGCAGAGTTACGCTGAAAGCAGTTCGCTACTGTGACAATACACATCGTCACATGAGCAATACGTACCGCTCGATCAGCGGAATCATTCAAGAATTCACAAGCAGGATACTTTCAGTTGTTAGAGATAATATTTTGAGCGCTGCAGTAACGATGCCTGGTATAGCTGTGGTAGCTATGCCGTATCGCTACGAGTGCGACATATAGCGCTGACTGAGCGGGAGTTTTTTTTTTTCACTGCATGGGCGCCCATACGATCTGCAGAATATGCTATACAGTGCATCGCTTCAGAAGATATTCGTTGTTCAGCTCATAGAGCGAAACCAAATTCTTCGAATAAGTGAACAACGCCAGGCAGAGTTGTCTCGCGAATTTAGTTGGCTAATCGTTCACGTATCGGAAGAAAATGGATTCCTGGAGGCTTATTCTGTAACTCTGGCGCTATCATAACTGCAGAATAGCTGCACAAAACAATGTCAATCCATGAAATAGAAGCAGCTTATTGGTCGCCGCCTATTGTTTTTCATGATTTCAGTGCTATTTTGAAGTTATTTCCGCAGCTATGAGTTACAGAATAAGTCCCCTGCTCAGGGAGCCAGAATTCTCGCTGTCACAGCCAAACTTTTTTTTCAGTGTGATGTTCGATACTATGGGCCTGTTGATAAGTTCAGTGCTTTCAAGTTTGAAAGCTTCTCTGTTCGATACAGAATCTCATTCGAAAAGGTGATAAACCTTCACAACAAATTGCTCGCCGACTTGTAGAATGCAATTTTTTGACTAATCGTACTTCCACCAGAAGTATTCATCATGAAAATTTAGAAAAAAGCTATCATGGTGGACCTATTTTGGAAGATCGAGCTTATGTTAGCCAATATAAAGTACTATGTGTAAATACAATATACATAAATAGTGAGAGCGAAACAAATGATACTCTGCTTCCAAAAAATGGTACTTTTATGGCAGTTTTAAGTTTTGCAAAAGCTCAAGATAATTGTAATTATATCATTGGACAAAAATTCACGCCAAAAGGAAGTTTATATCCATTGCCGTGTAACTCAAATGATTTAAATACAGTAACAGCTCATAAAAGTAACCGAGTATAGTCATGGTATTGCAAAGAGATTTGAGCGAAAGTTTGTGAAATTCCAAACGGCGATGGAGTGATCATTCTTCCTATATTACATACCGATAGTACGTAGTTTTATGTCAAAAATTGATTATGGAAGAAAGTATCGATCTTTTATTAAGAGCATGTCCTAGTCCTACCTTTACCGGCTTTGAAAAAAAAGTAAAACATCGAAAAAACTCCGAAACGATGGTTAAAAATGCTATATAATGGATTTATTCGATGATTAGGCGCGAATAGGTTCGATCCAGTACCCGAGATCCGTTGAAATCGAGAAAAATTAATTTTTTATGTTCGTCAAGTGCGTCTGTGTCACCTATTTTGGTTAATATCAAAGTCTACGCGTCAAAAACGCGAAAACCGGCAACGTACCCCTAGTCTACGTGCAATGACGAACATTTGTGTCTAAAAATTTTGTTGCTTCACGCAACAATGGGGCGATCAAACCGAAAGTAGAGCGGTAGTCAAGATGTAAAGAGTGTAAAATTGTTGATTTCTGACAGCTGATCGTAAGACATGAGATTATAATATAATTATTATATTGAAAATATAATATTTTTATTATTTTTTGCCAAGTATCAATGATAATACCTGGCAAAAAATAATAAAAATATTATATTTTCGATATAATAATTATATTATAATTGTAATTTAATTATTACGCACGATGATTTACGCGCAGAGCCATCTGTCGGGCGTTTCGTTAGCCGAGGACCGTCTCATGTCTCACGATCAGCTGTCAGAAATCGACAATTTTACACTATTTACATCTTGACTACCGCTCTACTTTCGGTTTGATCGCCCCATTGTTGCGTGAAGCAACAAAATTTTTAGACACAAATGTTCGTCATTGCACGTAGACTAGGGGTACGTTGCCGGTTTTCGCGTTTTTTACGCGTAGACTTTGATATTAACCAAAATAGGTGACACAGACGCACTTGACGAACATAAAAAATTAATTTTTCTCGATTTCAACGGATCTCGGGTACTGGATCGAAACTATTCGTCCCTAATTATCGAATAAATCCATTATATATCATTTTTAACCATCGTTTCGGAGTTTCTTCGATGTTTTGCTTTTTTTTAAAGCCGGTAAAGGTAGGACTAGGACATGCTCTTAAGTTGTATTGATTTGAGTGTTTATAATGAAAACGGATTTGTTAATGATGCGAATGATCTTGAAAAAAAGTTTAACAAAATGTAGTCATATTTATGTAAGCTTCGATATCAGAAGCTTAAGAGCATGTCCTAGTCCTACCTTTACCGGCTTTAAAAAAAAGCAAAACATCGAAGAAACTCCGAAACGATGGTTAAAAATGATATATAATGGATTTATTCGATAATTAGGGACGAATAGGTTCGATCCAGCACCCGAGATCCGTTGAAATCGAGAAAAATTGATTTTTTATGTTCGTCAAGTGCGTCCGTGTCACCTATTTTGGTTAATATTAAAATCTACGCGTCAAAAACGCAAAAACC
This sequence comes from Tenthredo notha, assembly GCA_914767705.2. Taxonomy (NCBI): domain Eukaryota; kingdom Metazoa; phylum Arthropoda; class Insecta; order Hymenoptera; family Tenthredinidae; genus Tenthredo; species Tenthredo notha. Next base: position 9,206,150 of record OU611914.1, on the reverse strand, counting down.
GGCAACGTACCCCTAGTCTACATGCAATGACGAACATTTGTGTCTAAAATTATTGTTGCTTCACGCAACAATGGGGCGATCAAACCGAAAGTAGAGCGGTAGTCAAGATGAAAATAGTGTAAAATTGTCGATTTCTGACAGTTGATCGTGAGACATAAGACGGTCCTCGGCTAACGAAACGCCCGACAGATGGTTTTGCGCGTAAATCATCGTGCGTAATAATTGAATTACAATTATAATATAATTATTATATTGAAAATATAATATTTTTATTATTTTTTGCCAAGTATTATCATTGATACTTGGCAAAAAATAATAAAAATATTATATTTTCAATATAATAATTATATTATAATCTCATGTCTCACGATCAGCTGTCAGAAATCGACAATTTTACACTATTTACATCTTGACTACCGCTCTACTTTCGGTTTGATCGCCCCATTGTTGCGTGAAGCAACAAAATTTTCAGACACAAATGTTCGTCATTGCATGTAGACTAGGGGTACGTTGCCGGTTTTTGCGTTTTTGACGCGTAGACTTTGATATTAACCAAAATAGGTGACACGGACGCACTTGACGAACATAAAAAATTAATTTTTCTCGATTTCAACGGATCTCGGGTACTGGATCGATCCTATTCGTCCCTAATCATCGAATAAATCCATTATATATCATTTTCAACCATCGTTTCGGAGTTTTTTCGATGTTTTACTTTTTTTTAAAGCCGGTAAAGGTAGGACTAGGACATGCTCTTAAGGATCGAGGGTATAAATAATGCGACAAGTACGATGCAGTTGACAACACTGTAATTATAAGGATATTTACAATATGTTACGTATGAAGGGGATGTTGTTACACGTATGGTAATTACAACTGACCTGAATCGATACAATTGTCGATGATTCGCCTTTTGTATCTTCTGTGATCTGATCTGATTAGCGCGGCTATTCACGAGGTTAACAGTTCGGAGCCTCTATCGCTTCTAACCCTTCTATCGCTTCTATCGCTACGCTAGCGCTCGCGACTCGATCCCTTGACCACATGGTCATTACACCGAAGTGTGGCGGTAACGTCCAAACTTACATCCCCCCTTTCAAAGAAGGGAACTGGGTTCCAATATAGGGAACCAGTTTGCTTGCATGAAACAGATTTGATTCATTTTTTCTTAGTCTACTGTCTATCTTATAAATTACATTTGAGATTTTTTCTTTTATTTTGAATGGTCCTGTTCTAATTACATCTAGGTAGTTTATCTCTATTTAATTTGTTACTGTTTTGAGTAAATACTAAGTCTCCTACTTTTCAATCTATTTGTTTTGTATTTTTGTCATAATACATTTTATCTTGGTTGTGGATTTTCTTTGAGTTTTCGTATGCTGTTTTCCTATTTTCTTCTATATTGTTTTTGTTTGAATCTTTTAGTTGGATTGGTAGAAATGAGAAATCTGATCCTGTCATCAAGTATTTTGGGGTAAACCCTGTTGAGCTGTGTACCGTATCATTGTATTCTTTTATGCATTCATTTGCTATAGTTGGCCATGATTTTTCTCTGTTTTCATATATTTTACACCTTATCCTATTGACAAGTGTTTGGTTAGTTCTTTCGTTAAGGCCGTTTGAGAATGCACAGTCAACTGCTGTGAAAATTAAATTTATGTTTTGTTTATTTACATATTGTTTAAACTGTGATGAGTTTATGCCTGGGTATCGATCTGTTAATAATGTTTTTATTTTACCATCTTTTTCTACTTTTTTAATTAGGTTTATAAAGTCTTTGGCCGTTTGTGTTTTTGATGTAGTGATGTATGCAAATCTTGTAAAGTGATCTATTATTAAGCGTATATATTTTTTTGCGCTATTATTCTTTTTTAAACCTCCTATTGTGTCTAAGGACATGATCTCTAGTGGCTCTTTTGCTGGCCCTAGATGTGAAAGTGGTGCTTTGAAACACCCTATTCTTGACTTGTTTTTTATACATGTTTCGCATGAGCGACATATCATTTTAGTGTGTTTATACATATAATGTCTTTAATCTATCTCCCTTTTAGGATATGTTTGGTTAGGTTAGGTTAGGTTAGGTTTGGAATCAACGATAATCCGGGTGATTGTGTTCCTCTGTAAAAACAAAGATTTTTGGTTTTATTATTTACTTATTCTAATATTAACAGTGTGGTTGTGTATATTGTTTTACATTCGTTATCCTACCTGTAAAAACAAAGAAACAATAATTCAAGTTTATAATTATATTATCGCCAATCCTTTTTCTTCTACTTTCTCTATCTCTCTACAGGTGTCTCTCTCCTACTCTCTCTCTACGCTCTAGCTTAATTTCTGTTTTACCAATTACGCCCAAAGGGCGCGGCAGTATTTGAAATAAGGAGATTCGTACTCCTTACATCTCCCCCCCCGTGAGGGAGAAAATTTTCAGCTAAATTTTCTCTCAATGCAGAATCTCTTTTCTCTTCTTCTTTTAACTCCAGGATTGGACTCAGTTTTGAGATGTGGAAAAGATGTGATGTTGATCTTCTGTGGCCAGTGTTGATTCTGAATATCGAGTTTGATACTTTTTCCACAATTTCATATGGCCCAATCTTCAGTTCGTCTAGTTTTTTCCTGTTCAGTCTATGTTCATTTTCTACAAATACCATGTCCCCTACATTGAATTCGACGTGTCTTCGATTTTTATCGTTTATTTTTTTGTTGTACGTATGTGATTTTATGGTATTTTCCAATGCTCTTTTTCTATCTCGTATCCATTTCTCTTCTGTATTTTTTTCTTTTAATTCGTTGGGTAGTATTGTAACATCTGTGCCTTCTAATAAGTATGCTGGTGCAAATCCAGTGACCGTGTGTTCAGTTTCGTTATATTTTCTTACACATTCCTGCGCTATGGTTGTCCATGCTGTTTTTCGTTCTTTTTCGTTTATTTTGCATCTGATTTTATTGACAATTGTTTGGTTCAGTCTCTCATTCAATCCGTTCGAGAACGGTGCATTAACTGCAGTGAAAATTATTGGTATACTCTTTTCTTCCAGAAAGTCCTTAAATTCTTTCGAATTAATTCCCGGGTATTGATCACTAAGGATCGTACCGATTTCGTTAGTTTCTGTAACGTTTCTTACTAGTTTAATAAAATCATTTGCGTTTTGCGTTTTTGATGTGTAACGAGGCAAAGTAATAAGGCCTCGTAAGTGAACCATCTCCTCCTCTGAACGAAGTGACCACCTTATGTAAAAATTAGAACCAAAGCAAGAAGTCCCAGCTCAAGTGTCCAAGGTCCCTAGTTGTAATAATAAGTTCATGTACTAATACTTTTTCCCGTTCCTCCCTATCTTATATTCCCGTACCGTTCCGGCCCGACAACATCGAGGAAGATCATCCCTAAATCCAATCCGACCTGGCGGGCCAGCCGGCTTTCGAGTGATTAACCAGGGGACAACGAATCCTCGTATCCAGAGATATGCCTGGAAGAGCGCTGCATAACGAATATCTAACCAGGAGTAGCTTCCTCCTGCTAATCATCTGTCCCGTACCGGCTTGGTCCACCGGTCCAAATGCAGAAATTCCGCCTTCCAGGGTATCGAGAACATGACGAGCCATCTAACAAACCCCTGGCCAAAGCTCGAAGTGTCAAAAGGCCCTGCCAGGTCTGCGACGAAACCCAGCAGAAGAAGAATACGCCCATTTATTTTATGCGTAGATGATATACCTCCCCCAAAATTGCAACTGCATAGCGACAAGCCTAGGAGCCTCACTTCTTGCTTGGATTCAGTATCGAAAAGATATAGTACTAAATATTTTTTAGTTTTCTTTCTTAATTATCCCAGTAAATCGTAATAACCGTAAATTCTCCTCATATCATTAACTTCAGTTAGTGTAGTTTCTTTTGTGTATCAATCAAGGTAAGATTCCAATCTTAAACGACCCTTCGATTGATATTAAATTGATTAAAAGAAATCCGTTTCTAATTGCGTCGTTGTGACGCCGTCCATATATCATCGAATTGTCATGCTGTAGTTTCATTTGATTATTGATTATTGTTCGCTGTGTTCCCCCATTGTATAATAACACCTTATTGATCGATTTTTCGAGAAAGTAACGTTATTCCTTATCGTGTCGTCATTAATTACCGTACCGTTATTTATTATCATACCGTCACTCCCCTGTCCTTTGTTAAATATTTTGTTATTAATTCTCTTTTTCCATATAATTAATTGATAACTGAATCTCCCTCATAATTGTTGTAAACTCTAATCCAAGAAATAAGGATTTCCCACGTGGAAGAATTTGTTGCGTAGTAAAAATACGATAATTGATCTCGACGGCTTGTTGAGCCACGTGTTTCTGGAAGAATCGATCTACAGGCTGTAGAAACTATATTGTGATGTTCACCTGAGTAATTTAACCCTTGATTAACTGAACAAAGTGCCCCATTCTCCCCTGAAACCTTGAGCTGGTATAATTATGGTTATTTAAAGTTAATATTTGTCATAGATTCTAGCGTCCCTTTTGTTAGTTGGTTACTGCGTAGCCACATGGCGTGTATCGTGTAACATTGCCTTGGCCATCTTTGTACGGCCTTATTTGAATTCGATTCTGACGCCGTGCATTTCTCTAGGGAATATTCCGTGTTATCGACCCGTCCCATTAGTCACTAGAAGTCCGCAAATCATCGATTCTGGACTTTTCGATCCCTCTATGTTACCGACTCATTTCCTAGGAACTAATATATTTCGATGATTGATTCCTGTTATACCATAAGATATTGTTTTCTTTCTTTTTGTCTCAGTGACTTGTTCTAGTTTACCTACCTCTGTGTTCTATATTCCCTTATGTTCTGTATTACCCCCTGCCCTACTCTTATGTGTGTGACCTAGTCAGTCAGCTGTCTTTGATATTATTTTCCCGTACCTTGTTTAATTGGTATTTAAGCCGACATCAGTGATCGGCCTTGACTATTGAATTGTTTTATCGTGTGTATTATTGTTTTGTTCGTGTTAATTGTTATCACCTATAATTTTGTGTTACGGGTTTCTTTGTGATTAAATCCATAAACCTAAAATCCTTTTTCTTATTTTTTTAATCTACATTATCCCGCCCCCATGTTCCCCTCACACTGAGCTTACCGTGTATTATCGTATCACTTTTAGTTAATTATCTCGTCGCTATAGTTGTATTTATTATATTTTATTCACTTCTTTATTAATATTATTTTGAATTTGATTTTAACGTCATTTTGTTACCGCGGTATCATTTAAGGTACCTGGCGCCCAACATATCGTACCTTCATCGGGAATTAACTATTTTTGAAATCAGCTCTAATTAGTAAATTCTTCGGTGAGCCAATCGTGGCCAGAGTGCCTGGTTTTGTAGTCGTGGCCTGCCCGGCCTCAAACCCAGACCGTCGGCAGTGCACGTCACAAATTTGGCGCCCAACGTGGGGCCCACGATAATTAGATCCCCTATCTCGTTACGTACCTGACTAGTCACAACTTTGTAGTTTGTTTCCCTATTCCCGTTTCATTTTCCATTTCTTTTTCGCTATTGTGTTTGTCTTTTGTAACTAGGTAACTTATCTTATATATTAACAATGGATCCGATCCCAAGTCGCCCTCTTAACCCCCCTCCAATTGTCTCACCGACCCCAGAGTTCTCGTGGCAAGACACCACTAGCTTGTTAATAGAACAATTAAGCGTACTCCCCGAATCAGAGATAAATGACTTGCTCCGACAAGCGTCCCTCACAATTACCGGCGATTTAGAAAAACGCCTGTATCGACTATTAAGGTATCATCAAAGGTGCAGCGGGTACAACACCACATGGGTCCCCGAAAATGACGAGTGTCCCCAGATAGAGACTGTTAGGGAAGATGAAGCCTCGGGGCCTCAAGACATAACTGTCATACCGAAAGGGGTAACCACCCCTCCCCCAGAACTACCGCTCTTCCAGCCAATACCCAATGGTCAGTCGACAACCAAGTACGCGAGCCACGTTGAACAACCGCGAGTGAGTTTCGCGGGAAGCCCGATAGAGAATCCAGTCCCTTCAAGGCGGGGATTAGTCCCGGATTATTTCACCCCGACCAGAACTCCGCAAAACGTTCACCCTGGAAGAAGCGCGACGTATGTAGTATCTCCGAACCCCCATTTTGAAACGGTAGGAATAAACCCGTACGTAGACACGGTGATTACCTCCCCCCGATTGATTCCCAGATCCGTATTGGACTTCCCTAACGTGCCGCAGAACCGTCTCCCCGTTAGAACTCCGTACCCTGCCGTGCCGCCTCAACCCTCTCCCCGATTCTCGAATCTCTCGATAGAGATCCCCGTCCCTGAAACTCGAGCCCCCTTGGCCGATCTATATCCTACCGATCGACAATATCGTACTGAGAGGACCCAAGTCCAACATAAATCCGATACAACTCGCGACTTACACAATATTGTTAGCCGTTGGCGCCTTGACTTCTCGGGAACGCGTGGAGCAAGTGTGGAAGAATTTTTGAAGCGGGTAGAAGAATGCCGCGGTAGTAGTCACCTGAATGACCAGGACTTGTTTGAGTCCCTCTCCCATATCTTGTCCGATAAAGCCTTGTACTGGTTCCGAATGAATAAATCCAGTTGGGCAGGTTGGCAACCCTTTGTCGCTGCCTTCCGCGTTCGGTTTGGAGGAATCAATTTCCAGTTCCGATTAAAAGAAGAAGCGCGTAGACGAACCCAGGGCATAGACGAGCCCATTGCCGATTACCTACTGAGTTTGAGGATGATCATGGATTATCTAACGCCTTCCTTACCGGAGAGAGAACAATTAGAACTGGCTTATTCCAATCTACACCCCGATTATCGTACCCTTCTTCCAAGGGATAGTTTCTTCACATTGGAGGAGCTAGAGCGCGCCGGTGAACAGGTGGAGTCGTCCCGATCCCTAGGGAAGCTATATATCCCTCCCCCTACCGCTGAAGATTCCATATTACCCGAACATGCGTATGTAGGTCGCCGTATCGTACCTCAGCCGCGATTAGCCGCGTTGGCCACCCCCGGGGTCCTCGAAGTCCCCTCAGAAGCCCCAAAGCCGACCCCGAACCTAAGAAGAGTGTCACCTAAGGTAGTAAGACCCGCGATAACCCAGCAACCCTTCGTGACCGAACGCGAATCACTGACGTCAGCTCCAAACTCAATAGTCATCCCCCCCCCTGCCCGTCCAGCTATAGTAGACTGGGTAAACCCTTCCGTTGCGTCCACTAGTGGCGTAAGACCCCCCGCGCGTTCGACCGCGGTGTCCTGGGCTAACTCCCCAAACACGTCCCCAAGTGGCGTAAGGCCCCCTACCCGACCCATACCCGCCCTGATGTCCCTAAATTCCCGTCCAGCGGTCATCAGCGAAATCCATTGTTGGAATTGTCGCCAATCAGGACACATGCGCCGCGAGTGTCCCCAACCATTATCTCGTCACTGTTTTAGATGTGGAAGACCAGGAGTAACCGTAAATGATTGCCCGCGTTGTACCGACCCCGCTACGGAAAACCCTATCGGGAACTAAGGACTGGGGTTACCTCTTGTTCCCCGATTACCGTAACGCCCCCGACGAAACACCCATTGATAAATTATAGTCCTATGGTAGCTGCTCTTTCCCAGGATAATCGATATTATTTGGAGGTAGTAATAGACAATCAACTGGTTCGAGCCTTATTCGATCCAGGCGCGTGCGTATCGTATATCGGTCGGTTATCCCTTAATCGTTTCACAAAGGCCCGGGAAATAGCCTCTCGAAATCACCGATCCGACATAATTTATCCAAATGGGAGCGTCGAGAAGACTCAGGGAGAGATAGCTCTCCCTGTCTATTTTGAAGACTATCGGAGAGATCTTGTCATGCGTTTCGCTCCCTCCTTCGAGTATGAGGGTATCCTAGGGATGGATTTCGCCAATGCCTTTAATATCACCGCGAATTTCCAAACTCATTGTTGGAGTAGTCCCACTTCTAAAGGAATGCCGTTTCTAACCCGATCCGGACAACCTTTTGGTACCGCATCTCTGGGAATTGCTGAGGTAAAGCCAGAGAAACCGGGTTCCTCCAAAGAGGGCCAACAATCGTCGTCTCCAAACCTTATCGTACCGTCTCGAACCCTTATCGTACCGTCTCGACTCACTATCGTTCCGTCTCGACCCCCTACCGTACCGTCCCAAACCATTACCGTACCGTCTCGAACCCCTATCGTACCGTCTCGCTCCCCTATCGTACCGTCTCGCTCCGCTATCGTACCGTCTCGAACCAATATCGTACCGTCTCGAACCCTTATCGTACCGTCTCGAACCCTTATCGTACCGTCTCGACTCACTACCGTTCCGTCTCGACCCCCTACCGTACCGTCCCAAACCATTACCGTACCGTCTCGAGCCCCTACCGTACCGTCTCGAACCCCTATCGTGCCACCTAGAAAATCACCAATACCGATTCCTAAGAATAACGTACCCAGTTCACCTCCTACCGTCCCGCAGGATTTTCGTTTTGGGGAGGACTTACCTACCGTCTCGAAGACTTACGCGCAAGTCTTAAAGGTACGTCCTCCGATCTTAAAAAATTCGGCCAAGACTTCGCAAAATTCCAGTCCGGTGTTGAACGACTTACGACGTCGTACAAAACCCTCTCTATCTTGCGAGAAGGATTCTCCCAAGAAAACCGTCAACTTTGCCGAATCTTTAATGAATACCGAGCCTACCGAAGTCCCGCACGACCAACTGAACCCCGATACCCCACCAATTAGGCCTAACCTTTCGAATCCCGGTATCGCTGAATTAACTCCGCTCCAGATGGACAGAGTAACCCAAGTTTTGGACGAATTGATCCCCCCTTCACTAGGTTATCCCGGTCTTACCGATTTAACCGTTCATAAAATCGACGTCCAAGATCACCCCCCGATTAAACAGAGGTATTATCAAGTTTCACCGATAGTAAGGGAAGCCATGTATGAGGAGGTAAACGCAATGTTAGAAGCAGACATAATAGAGCCATCCAATAGTGAGTGGTCAACTCCCGTAGTAATGATTAAAAAGCCAAACGGGAAATACAGATTCTGCTTAGACTTTCGCAAGATTAATGAAGTCGCTAAGAAAGATGCGTACCCTTTACCCTACATGAGTGCTATCCTCGATAAACTTAGTGAGGCCAAGTATATCTCAACCATTGATTTAAGTCAAGCTTATCACCAAGTCCCTCTAGATATCGCGAGTCGGGAAGTATCCGCTTTCACAGTCCCAGGTCGCGGGCTTTTCCAATTTAAAAGAATGCCGTACGGACTTTCAGGAGCCCCAGCTACTTTCCAAAGGTTAATGGATAAGCTAATCGGTCCCGAAATGGAACCTTATGTTTTTGTTTATTTGGATGATATAATCATCGTGAATTCTGATTTCGATGAACATCTCAAATGGATGAGGATAGTACTTAATAGAATAGCTCAAGCCCACCTAACGATAAATCGGGAGAAGAGTTTCTTTTGTCGATCCAGTGTAAAGTATCTCGGGTTCTTAGTAGATGAGCAAGGCCTACGGGCTGATCCCGAAAAAGTCTCGGCAATAATTAAATATCCGGCCCCCAGAAATATAAGAGGAGTACGGCGATTCTTGGGAATGGCCTCATGGTATAGGAGATTCATTAATGACTTTGCGACCCGAGCTCAACCCCTAACCAGCTTACTGAAAAAGAATCGTAGGTGGAATTGGGAAACTGAACAGGAACAATCGTTCCAAGACCTGAAAACCGCGTTGATTACCGCCCCTACTTTAAATTGTCCCAACTTCTCGGTCCCCTTTTTCTTACAAACTGATGCCAGTGATACCGGAGTAGGAGCCGTCCTGACTCAAACAGTAAATGACCAGGAATACGTCGTAGCCTATGCTAGTCGAAGCTTGACCCCTCCGGAGAGGAAATATACCGTTACCGAGAAAGAATGTTTAGCCGTGATCTGGTCAATCCGGAAGTTTCGTCCCTATTTAGAAGGATACAAGTTTACCGTAATCACCGATCATAGTAGTCTTCGTTGGTTATATCACTTGAAAAACCCCACGGGCCGATTAGCCCGTTGGGCCTTAGAATTGTTAGAGTACGACTTTGAGATAGTACACCGTAAGGGAGCCCTCCATCACGTACCGGATGCCCTCTCCCGTATGTTTGAAGACCCTACCGACGAAGAAGTAGCCGCGATCTCCGAAACTTCCGATGCCTGGTATAAAAAACGCGTAGAAAACGTAAATACGCGCCAAGCTCAATACCCGGACTGGAAAGTAGAAGAGGGGCGACTCTACTGTCATAGAGTTGACGATCTAGCAGACCCACTCCTCCCCGACTTAGATGCCTGGAAACTAGTTCTCCCCCAAGAATCCCGAAATACCGCGATTACCGAAAACCATTCCCTCCCTACCGCTGGCCACTTAGGAATAGAAAAGACATATGCTAGAGTTGCCTTACTATATTATTGGCCGGGAATCTATCGAGAAGTAGCTAACTTCGTTAGGAATTGTAAGATTTGTCAGCAATGTAAAGTTGAGCAAGCTAGCCCCCGCGGATTAATGGGTAATCGCGTTCTAGAACAACCGTGGGTGATGATCGCGGCAGATATTATGGGCCCATTTCCTCCCAGTAGACAAGGTTTCACCTACGTACTGGTGATTCAAGATTTGTTCACTAAATGGGTAGAAGTTATCGCATTACGTAAGGCAAATTCTCAGTCAATAATAAAAGCACTCGAAGAGTTAGTATTTTTCCGTTGGGGAACCCCTGAAGTCTTGCTTACCGATAATGGTACAGAGTTTGTTAATAAGGCCATGAAGCAAGCTTGTAGAGAAATGGGAATTTATCACACTACCGTCCCCCCTTATCATGCCCAAGCCAATCCCGTAGAGCGAGTCAATAGAGTTTTGAAAACAATGATAGTAGCTTTCATAGAAAATGACCATCGCTCTTGGGATGCCCATTTGTCCGAATTCCGTTTTGCCATAAATACCGCGACTCACAGTTCAACTCAAGTAACCCCTGCCTTTTTGAATTTTGGACGTGAACTTAGACCCGGTACTTCCTTGAAAAGAAAGGAAGAAGGCCCTCCCCAGATCCAACCCATACCGCCCGAAGTTTGGGAAAATCGAGTTAGGAGATTATCTGCCTTGCGTGATCTCGTAGCGAAAAATTTAGAGAGTTCTTCCGAGAGACAAGCTAAATATTATAACCGTGGTAGAAGGGATTTAAAATTCGCCATAGGTGATTTAGTCTGGCGTAGACAACATATCCTGTCGTCTGCCGTCGATTTCATAGCTTCCAAGTTAGCTCCGAAGTTTAAAGGTCCTTACGTAATATCGAAAGTCTTATCAGCTGTGGTTTATGAATTAGAAGATTGTAAGGGTAACCCCGTTGGAAAATCACACATTAAAGACCTTAAACCCTACCGTGCCTTCCCTACCGTCGAACCCCCAGAAGCCCCCCCAATAATCGAAGAAGCTCCCCCAATTGTGACCGAAGTCCCCCTGGTAATAGAAGGAGTCCCCCTAAAACTAGACGAAGTTCTCTCGGATGAATTAGATGTCACTAACGCACCCTTACTTCCTTTAAGGCGTAATGTCGAGAAAAATTATACCAAAGTACCGTTCGGGGGCACCGTCCAACCAGCGGAACAGGGGCGAGTGGGCCGAAAGGTACCAGCCGCCACGCCCGTTTATGGAAGAGCCGAACCTGGAGGTCAACCAGGTGACGGTGATCGAAGGGGGCCGCGAGGCACTCCCGTTGCTACCCCGGCAAAGGGTATTAGTCAGGGAGAACCCCGAAAAACGGGACTTGTTGGACGCGTCCAACAGGAACCCCAGCGCTACCCCCTTCGAAACCGATGTCGAAACGGGGAGTGAAGAGTCGGAGCTCGAAATAGATGAACCACTAGCCACCTCTTCCCGCAATCCCACTCCCCTTCCCCATATCGAAAACCCTTTTCCGTCCTTCCAGCTCCGTCCCGCTCCCGTTTCTCTACCGCTCTCTTCTTCTTCTTTACTGACTTTCCGCCCAACTCTCCTTCCCCGTACCGATAACCCTTTTCCCACTTTCCAGCCCTGTCCCGCTCCCGCTCCCCTACCGCTCTCTTCAACCTCCTCTGCTACTTTTCGTCCTGCTCTCTTCCCTCCTTTGCGTCGACCTGGCTCGCTGATGGTCCAGCAGCCTCGACCCAACCCTCCGCGCCTCGCTTCGCCAGTGCCTCGGGCACCCGAACCTACTCCTTTCCCTCCTCCCGTTCGTCCCATCCTCAAGTCCTCTACCCTAACCCTGCCGTCCACCTCCTACCTACTAAGGGATAATTCGTATCGTCTCCCCGAACTTCCCCCAACCCCACAGCCTTCTAATCCCGTCCAGGCTCCTAGTTCCGTCCCCGTCCCCCGGTCCGCTCTGGCTTCTAGGATCAAGCCAGCTACTAAGGCTCCGCTGAATCCCTTGTGGAAAGTAGTTGGGGCCAGCAGCCGGACCGGTATCCCCGCTCCTTCCCTACCCTCCTCTCCCACCGTCCGTCCTCTCTGTACCTTCCCGGGTCCTGACGCGGTGACCCCCCTGCCAGATCAGTGCTGGAACTGTCTGGCAGAGGGACACCGCTATACCGCTTGCCCTCGACCACGTTCGGGCAAGTTTTGTTACGGGTGCGGCAGGAGCAGGGCTACCCTGCGAACCTGCCGTACTTGTAGTTCGGCGTGGTTCGAGAGCGGGCGAACAGACCGTTCCGCTCCCGTTCCCGCTTCCCTTCTCGTTCCCGCTCCCCTTCCCGTTCCCGTTCCCGCTCCTGCACCTCTACCGAATCCCATGCCCAATCTCCAGGGCGTTTCACCAGAAGTGATGAGGCTGCTGGCCGAAGTCGGCGTGCTGTTAGCCAGGCGGCAATAAGCCTCCCGTTCCTTTTTCTTCTTCTCTCGTTTTCTTTCTCTTTCCCTACCGTTCCGTCCCCTAACCCCTACCGTTCCGTTCCCTAAACCCTACCGTTCCGTTCCCTCCCTTTCGTTTTCGTCTCATCTTTTCCTTTACTCCCGTTTTTCTCTTTTCCCTCGTCTTCTTCCTCCCTACCTATCGTCCCCTACCGTACCGACCCCTACCGTTCCGTTCCCCAAACCCCCGCATCTTTCCCGTTCCCAACCCTGGGATCAACTGGAAAACAACCAACCTCAAGGACAGAAAAATCCCAACCAACTCAGGTATCCCTACGCTCATTTTATGTCTTTCGCTCCGTTCCCTTATAATGAAAAATATTTATGTTTATTTAATTGTTTCTCGTATGACTAATTTCCTTGTACTAATATCCTTTCCCGGCAATGGCTGTTCCCAGGTGTTGTCTCCCGAAATCCAAGTAACAAAGGGGAAAACTGAAAAGGAATTGGAATCGGTTGCCATCGATAAAACACCTTACTAAGGCTTCAGCAGAGGACTCAGCCTCAAGTTTTACTGTGAAAATGGAAAGGCGAACCCCCACATTCCCAGAGTTGGCTAAGACCCATGTTCTATACTACGTAAAGAACTACCCGACCCTGTATTCGAATCATGTTGAACCTTCCCGAAGACCCAGATTGACCCCCCTCTGCCGTTCCGTCGATATCCCTACCTTCGGAGCCCACCACCCCACTGCCCTGTATTGGGTTGAAAAACGAGACTAAAATACCATTAACAACCCTTCAGAAGGGATTAGAAAAAGCGAGCCCATAGTACCTGTCAGAGGCCAATGTTGGAATTGCCTAGAGTTCGGTCACGAAGACATTCACTGCCGCTTCAAGCGGGTGGATGTCTACTGTTATCAGTGTGGTTATCGTTACCTTCAGGGAAACCGACTCTGCGGAAGATGTCTAAGACGCGAAGAACTTAGAGTTTATAGGGCCGAGCATGTCAAAGAGATTAACTTCCGCGGGACCCCCCAAAGATCTCCCCCACCCCCACCTAACTCCCCAGAACCCTAACTTCCCTTCCCTACCGTACCGACTCCCGTAAGTTACCGTTAGTTTTATTGCTAGTTTTAGTTCTACCGTAATTTTTGTCTGTTCATAATATAATCCTAATCCACTGTTTAGTTATTACCGTCTCGAATCTATTAATGTTTCTTCTTCTTGTATTACCGTATTAACCATAGTTCCTAATATTGATAAGAGAAAAGCCTCAAAGGGCAATTTTAGTTTAACCTCCCCGACTTATAATGAACCGAGGGAGTAGGATGAGGTGTGCCATATAAAAGGGTGTTTGCCCCTCTTAAAATCATGTAAAAAGAAAAGGAGCCGTTGGCTCCACAGAGTCACCAGGTGTAATAAAAACACCAAATACCAGTCTCAGGGAGTTTCTGAAAAATCCCTTCCCCTTAGAGTTAACCCCTTCCGGTTGTATTGCTTATTTATTGGTGAGTGATTTATCTGTTATGTTATTTAAAAATTTAATCTTTGACACTTGAGCTGAAGCGTGAAAATTCGGTGGAGTAGAGAATTGCTAATTAAGATTAACTTTCAAAGGAAAGAAATCAATCGAAGAGAGTTGATGGTTTTGGAAGCTTTGCTGGTCTCGCTAGGAGACCACACGCTTCGTCTGGGGGGGGGTGTTGTAACGAGGCAAAGTAATAAGGCCTCGTAAGTGAACCATCTCCTCCTCTGAACGAAGTGACCACCTTATGTAAAAATTAGAACCAAAGCAAGAAGTCCCAGCTCAAGTGTCCAAGGTCCCTAGTTGTAATAATAAGTTCATGTACTAATACTTTTTCCCGTTCCTCCCTATCTTATATTCCCGTACCGTTCCGGCCCGACAACATCGAGGAAGATCATCCCTAAATCCAATCCGACCTGGCGGGCCAGCCGGCTTTCGAGTGATTAACCAGGGGACAACGAATCCTCGTATCCAGAGATATGCCTGGAAGAGCGCTGCATAACGAATATCTAACCAGGAGTAGCTTCCTCCTGCTAATCATCTGTCCCGTACCGGCTTGGTCCACCGGTCCAAATGCAGAAATTCCGCCTTCCAGGGTATCGAGAACATGACGAGCCATCTAACAAACCCCTGGCCAAAGCTCGAAGTGTCAAAAGGCCCTGCCAGGTCTGCGACGAAACCCAGCAGAAGAAGAATACGCCCATTTATTTTATGCGTAGATGATATACCTCCCCCAAAATTGCAACTGCATAGCGACAAGCCTAGGAGCCTCACTTCTTGCTTGGATTCAGTATCGAAAAGATATAGTACTAAATATTTTTTAGTTTTCTTTCTTAATTATCCCAGTAAATCGTAATAACCGTAAATTCTCCTCATATCATTAACTTCAGTTAGTGTAGTTTCTTTTGTGTATCAATCAAGGTAAGATTCCAATCTTAAACGACCCTTCGATTGATATTAAATTGATTAAAAGAAATCCGTTTCTAATTGCGTCGTTGTGACGCCGTCCATATATCATCGAATTGTCATGCTGTAGTTTCATTTGATTATTGATTATTGTTCGCTGTGTTCCCCCATTGTATAATAACACCTTATTGATCGATTTTTCGAGAAAGTAACGTTATTCCTTATCGTGTCGTCATTAATTACCGTACCGTTATTTATTATCATACCGTCACTCCCCTGTCCTTTGTTAAATATTTTGTTATTAATTCTCTTTTTCCATATAATTAATTGATAACTGAATCTCCCTCATAATTGTTGTAAACTCTAATCCAAGAAATAAGGATTTCCCACGTGGAAGAATTTGTTGCGTAGTAAAAATACGATAATTGATCTCGACGGCTTGTTGAGCCACGTGTTTCTGGAAGAATCGATCTACAGGCTGTAGAAACTATATTGTGATGTTCACCTGAGTAATTTAACCCTTGATTAACTGAACAAAGTGCCCCATTCTCCCCTGAAACCTTGAGCTGGTATAATTATGGTTATTTAAAGTTAATATTTGTCATAGATTCTAGCGTCCCTTTTGTTAGTTGGTTACTGCGTAGCCACATGGCGTGTATCGTGTAACATTGCCTTGGCCATCTTTGTACGGCCTTATTTGAATTCGATTCTGACGCCGTGCATTTCTCTAGGGAATATTCCGTGTTATCGACCCGTCCCATTAGTCACTAGAAGTCCGCAAATCATCGATTCTGGACTTTTCGATCCCTCTATGTTACCGACTCATTTCCTAGGAACTAATATATTTCGATGATTGATTCCTGTTATACCATAAGATATTGTTTTCTTTCTTTTTGTCTCAGTGACTTGTTCTAGTTTACCTACCTCTGTGTTCTATATTCCCTTATGTTCTGTATTACCCCCTGCCCTACTCTTATGTGTGTGACCTAGTCAGTCAGCTGTCTTTGATATTATTTTCCCGTACCTTGTTTAATTGGTATTTAAGCCGACATCAGTGATCGGCCTTGACTATTGAATTGTTTTATCGTGTGTATTATTGTTTTGTTCGTGTTAATTGTTATCACCTATAATTTTGTGTTACGGGTTTCTTTGTGATTAAATCCATAAACCTAAAATCCTTTTTCTTATTTTTTTAATCTACATTATCCCGCCCCCATGTTCCCCTCACACTGAGCTTACCGTGTATTATCGTATCACTTTTAGTTAATTATCTCGTCGCTATAGTTGTATTTATTATATTTTATTCACTTCTTTATTAATATTATTTTGAATTTGATTTTAACGTCATTTTGTTACCGCGGTATCATTTAAGGTACCTGGCGCCCAACATATCGTACCTTCATCGGGAATTAACTATTTTTGAAATCAGCTCTAATTAGTAAATTCTTCGGTGAGCCAATCGTGGCCAGAGTGCCTGGTTTTGTAGTCGTGGCCTGCCCGGCCTCAAACCCAGACCGTCGGCAGTGCACGTCACAGATGTTACGATGTACGCGTATCTTGTATAATGATCCACCAGCAGATGTAAGTATTTTTTTGTGGAGCGTGAACCCCCAAGGCTTCCGATTGTATCTATGGAGACTATTTCGAAAGGTTTTTTTGCTGGGCCTAAATGGGACATCAGTCCAATTTTATTTTGTCCTCTTGATTTATTTTTCTTACATGTTGTACAATTTTCATAGATTCTTTTTATGTTCTTTGTCAAATTCTTTGCTGTATAGAATGCTCCTATTTTCTTTTGCATTTGTTTGGTTCCGATATGACATAAGTTTTCATGTATGTTTTTTATGATTTCTATGCTGAACTTCTCTGATAGGATTATTTTTTCTTTTTTCTTAACTTTCTTGTAGTAGACGTCTTGTTTCAGTATTAGTTTTTTTTTGTTTTGTTGCATGTCTTCGTTTTTTTCTTGATCTGTCACATTAATATCTTCTAGTTTTATGCAGTTTACAATTTTCAATTGTTCATCTATATTTTCGTCTGGTTCCAGTACCGGATTCCGACTTAGACAATCCGCTTCTAGGTTGTTTTTCCCTGGAGCGTATTTTATTTTAAAGTTATATTGTGAAAGGTAGTACGTCAAATCCCCTAACTCTTCATCTGTTCTCGATTTGATATTCATATTTTCCAGTGGCTTGTGGTCCGAAAATACTGTAAATGCTTTGTTCATGAGCCAATATTGCCAATATCTTATTGCTTCTTTTATTGCCCAACATTCCAAATAGATTGCTTTTTTTTTCTTTTGGGTGTCATTTAGTTTTTTTGAAAAATATGCCACCGGTTTCTCCTCTCCGTCCGGTTGTGGCTGTTTTAGAACCGCTCCAACCCCCTGTAATGATGCATCTGTATAGATGTTTATTGGCAAGTCTTGATCAAATATAGCTAATATCGGTTGAGAGCATAGCAGGTTCTTAATTTCGTTGAAAGACTTTTCACATTCTTCTGACCATATGAAGCTTATCCCTTTCCTCAATAAATTGTGTAGAGGATCTAGTATCGTTGCACTTTTCGGTATGTACTCGTGGTAAAAGTTTACTTTCCCTAGGAACTGTCTGATATTTTTTTGAGTTTTTGGGACCGGGAAGTTTCTAATTGATATCAGGTTGTCTTTCACTGGTCTTACAGTATTGTTTGTCCTCTATCAGTGGGAAGGGTTGAGCTTGAGGTACCACAATTTCATTCAGGTCTCTAAAATCTATACATAGTCTTGATTTTCTATTTTCTTCTTTTTTAAATGCCAGTGTTACTGGGGCCGCGAAGGGGCTATATGATTCTTCTATAAGGTTTTTCTCTAATAGTTTTGCGATTTGCTCCTCAATTTGTTTTTTATCCGCTATGGCGCATCTGTAAGGCCTCTTGCTACAATACTTGTCGACCAATAAGTCGATATGTGCCTCGTAATCCCTCACCGTACCTATGTCGTATTTGTCTTTTGCGAAAACTGTCTTGTATTTTTCTATTAGTTTATTTATTTCCTCTTTCTGCCGACAGTCTAATTGGTTTATTATTATTTTGAAATTTTTTTCTTCTATGTGCTCGTTAAAATTTATTGAGTATCTTTCCTGAAGTTTTCTTTCCCATATATTTTGGCTGTTATCTTCTGTCTTTAAATTTTCTCCTTCTTTCCGGTCTGGTATTTTCTGTATGATTTTCAAATTTTCATCTTGGGTCAATTTGTATTGTTTTATTATGTCTAGTCCAATTAAGACGTCGTAGTCAAAATTTTCTTCATCAATTACCAGTAGGTTTGTTTCTTCTTCTATATCAAAAATTTTAACATTCATTTTTGCCATGCCCTTCGTCTTCTTTTCACCATTAATCGTCCGAAGATTTGCATTCTGTGCACTAGTTGTCTTATTTTTTAATTTTAACAATTTTGCGTTTATTAAAGAAACATTTGATCCAGAGTCATATATCCCGAATGCTTCTACAGTGTTGTGCAGCAGTAGTTTTAGCTTGATTAATGGTGGGGGTTCTAGTTTTTTTGATCTATATCCTTCAATTCAGCTTCTATTTCGGAATTATTAACATATCTTATTTGGTTTTTCTTGTCTGCTTCTCCTTTCTCCTTGTTCTTAAACCAACACGAGTGTTCAGGGTGGTAGCGATCTTTCTTACCGATCTTTTCACATATTTGACATGGTTTTCTCTCTTGGTCTTTCTCTTTTAAGTTTTGGTTTGCGTATTTTTTTCTCTCATAGGTGTTCTTTTTTACTAAGTGCTCCAGACTTCTCAGTTCGTTGAAAAGGGTTTCGGTTTCTTTTAACTTTTCTCTGCTGATCCTATTTGTCACGAAATCTGGTAACCCTGTCGCAATCAAATCAATTAACGTGCTTTTATCCATTGATTTATTTATTTCCAGCAGAATTCTTTCTTTCTTCAGTGCGTAGTCTAGTAGTGGTCCACTTATGTATTTAAATGAGAATGCATACTTCACTGGGGACCATCCTCTATCCGCGTAGGTCTCGTGAAAATTTCCTTTCCAGGTTACCCACGCTGAATTCAGCGTGAGCTTTATGAGCATGGAGCTGTACCAGTCTAGGCATGATCCTTCTAAGAATAGTCTAAGAATTTCAATTTTTTCTTCATCTTTTTGTGCTCCCAATCTATCGCATTCCCTTTCAAAAAGTTCCATCCATTGAGTTCCGTTCGTGTTTTTATTTGTGAATTTTTCCAAGACGAATCTTTCTGATAACCTTTTTATGTTCTTTCCGGAACCATTTTCAGTTTTCGTGTTCGAAAATTGTTCTAGTATTTTTGTCAGTACTTCTTCTGTGATGCCACTTGCGGCTTGTTCTACGGGTTTTGGTTGCGGTATTATCTCTTCCAGCAAGTATTCTTTGAACTGTAAATTTCCATCCTCATCTATATAGGTATTCGATAGTTCTTTAGTTAGGTTTATCCAAACTTTTCTTGTCTGGTGTCTTTTTTGTAGTGTGGCTTTCCCTTTCTTATAGGCGTTTGTACTTATTACTTCCGTGTGTTGTCCCGCTGCCTGGTATTGTTCTGGGACAGCATAGGTCTTTTCGTCAGTAGTCGTGATCGAGGTCAAAGCTATGAAATTTGTCTTTCCATCTGAAGCTCCTTTGACCACAAATTCGAATTTTAATTTTTCCATCCTCACAATAAACAAAATTGTTGTTTTATAATGTCTTTAATCTATCTCCCTTTTAGGATATGTTTGGTTAGGTTAGGTTAGGTTAGGTTTGGAATCAACGATAATCCGGGTGATTGTGTTGCTCTGTAAAAACAAAGATTTTTGGTTTTATTATTTACTTATTCTAATATTAACAGTGTGGTTGTGTATATTGTTTTACATTCGTTATTCTACCTGTAAAAACAAAGAAACAACAATTCAAGTTTATAATTATATTATCGCCAATCCTTTTTCTTCTACTTTCTCTATCTCTCTACAGGTGTCTCTCTCCTACTCTCTCTCTACGCTCTAGCTTAATTTCTGTTTTACCAATTACGCCCAAAGTGCGCGGCAGTATTTGAAATAAGGAGATTCGTACTCCTTACCATTGACTAAAGATTGTAAAGACGGCCAGGCTAATGGGGTCTGCCGAAGCTCGATTTTTCAGTGGTGCACGACCGCCCTCTCGATGATCTCGAGCATTTTCAGCCGAACTACGTTAACCGTCCCGGTTCAATGAATAAAACAGTTTCCTGATAATGACCTTACCATTCGGGCACACAGGGTAAGGCAGTTTAGAGTTTGAGGTCCGATATACCGACCTATGAATATATGGGGCATTCGGCGATTAGCGAACGCTCACCATCGGCGATCTTTTTTCCGATTTTCATTTTCATGCAACATTTGCTCCGAAAAGGTTCCATTTTTTTTCCTCTCTCTTATTAATAAGTTCGGCAGTGATTCATTCTGTAGACAAAATTAGGCGTCTTTTTTTAATTCTGGAAATATTCCTCGAGATTCGCTAACAAATTACGATCATTTTAAAACTGATTAGAAAGCTGGATCAATTTTCTTAAAATTGTTTAACAAATTTTAAGAGAAAACTTCCCGAGGAATGAGTATGGTAACCTGTTTTAAAAATTAGAAAAAATATTTGTGCAGAACTTCGAAATTCTGCAATTGTGTCATGACAAGAATAAAAAACGCAAATTTCAGCCTTTTACACGAAATCCGCTAAATTTTCGAGAACACGTTGAAATTGCCGGTTCTAGATAATGTTTGAAAGTACCGCAAACTGACAGACATGTGATAAACTCGATAATCCTTATTGAATTCTATGATTTTTCTCTTTCTTTAGTTCAAAACTCAGTGCATGTTTTTGGGAAAGTGCAGCGAGAAGTTTTTTCCATTTGTGAGACGGCCAAATATTTGAAAGGTCTAAAATTAAATAAAATGGACTCTGAATGTATTGTATCTCCCCCTTAGGTACCTAATATCAGAATTTGCAGTCATTCGGGACGACTTGGATGTAATTTTTGGTTTCTATAGAAGTTACAATAGACGAATACTCGAATATTCCTTTTCATACCTTGCGATACGAAGCAATGTGGTTTAATACATATCAAATAAGAAAGGGAAGCGATCTTATGAGCGGATGGGAAAGAGGAAAGGTGTTCTAGGAAAGGTTTGGTCATTGAGCGGTTGTTGATTTCTTAGCCGAAGTTATACAAAGCTTCGTTTTCGGAAAACACCACGGGAAGGTGAATCAACGTAGTTCTCCATATCACTATATTCGCACCCAAAGATTATAATTTTCTTCGACGCACAGCTGTAGAACTGCTTGTCAAAGATTTGCACTTTGCTATAAAAATTCGTGCGAATATAGAAGGCTGTCGCTTGACCCGAAGGCCCGTGCAGACAGAAGGCTGTCGCTTGACCCGAAGGCTCGTGCAGACAGAAGGCTGTCGCTTGACCCGAAGGCCCGTGCAGACAGAAGGCTGTCGCTTGACCCAAAGGCCCGTGCAGACAGAAGGCTGTCGCTTGACCCGAAGGCCCGTGCAGACAGAAGGCTGTCGCTTGACCCGAAGGCCCGTGCAGACAGAAGGCTGTCGCTTGACCCGAAGGCCCGTGCAGACAGAAGGCTGTCGCTTGACCCAAAGGCCCGTGCAGACAGGATAGAAATTAGAAATTAGAAATTAGAAATTAGTGTAAAGTAACGCATGGCGAAAATAATGTTTCTTTTACGCGTTTTGGAGATTTCTAATTTTTTGCAGTCGCTTGAAGCGACCACCTTGTTTGCTTGTACGAAGTTTCTCGCCGAGCCAAACAGTATCCTTACGTATCTTTACTTTCATCATGAAGTACGCAAAATCCTTTCGATGATCGCGACACGATTCGTGCTCGAACCACCCCGGAAATCTCTGGTGAACAGCTTGCACAATCAGAGGAAACAATTGATCTTGAATCAAATAGTCACCTCTGATGCACGGATACCCGCGGTCGAACACTGCATTTATCAATCTGAATGCCATAGAAAACTCATCACTTGGCACGCACAAGTGACCCAATTCTAAGTTATCCAGAGTCGCGTAGGCACGGAAGAACGTTAGCAACTGCCTGTCGTCCACCATGCTCTGACTGTGGTCGATCATGAGCGACTTGCACGTTTGGCAGTTACTTTTCGTGGTACACTTCTTCAAAACGTACCCCGCAAAATATTCGATCGCGCAAGACTCAAGTGACGTGTCATAGTCCGCTGCTTCAACAGCTATCCTTTCCACGTCTACGTCGTCTAATGGTCCCTCACGATCCGCGAGATATTCTCTAAAAGACGCTGCGTTGCGCGGCGCCGATTCTGGAACACCATACGCGTTATACCCTTCTTGCTGCATAAGTATCTCGTCTTCGTCGTCTGCACAATTGGCTGTTTGCGCAGGCTTAGCAAGATTCATTACAATATTTTTTTGTAACGAAAGACGAAATATTTTCGAGCTGGGATTGGGATCGTATGTTCCGCCGTGCATACGGATCATTGAAAAAAGATTCTCCAGTGGATCTTGGTTCAATCGCGACGTCAGGAGGAACTTAGTTCCCTCAAGTTTCAGATCGTCCCATAACTGCAGGAGTGCATTCAGGGACAGGATCAATCCCCTAAAGCACGGTGGTGTTTTAAGGCCCTTGTCCGTGATAGTTCGCCAAGTTTTACACGCCTCGAGTTGTTTTCGCAAATTTTGCTCAACGGCTGGCCTTAGATCGGAGATCGCGCATTTATTTGGATTCGCATCGTTTGCACTGCGACTATTTAGATTATCAAATAACTCGTTCAAAGTCCAGAAAAAGTTAGCTGTCGCGGTGACGGTTTCGCTCTGAATGCTACCGGTAGCTGCAGCTGTAAACAGAGCGGCCGAAACTCTACGACTAAAAACCTGGAAAGCCAAGCTACACTTCATTCGATCGAAGTTGTGTGGATTTACGTGTTTATCAGACAGCTTACACGCGGCTCGAGTCCCTTTGTCCTTTTCAAGGTTCCATAACGACTCTAAATCTTTCCATGACACTCTACCGTTTTCGGAAATCAGAAAATCATGGGCGTATAGTTGGTTTCTTAAACTTTTACCGAGATGAGACCAATCGAAAAAACACAATATTTTGAAACCTCTGTGTATGAAAGAAGGATTTTCATCTGTCACTCTGGAAAATATCACACTCTGATTCTGGGTGCCCTGATCGCACACGGTTGCCCGAACGCGCAGTCCCACGTCAAATAGAGCATCGAGAACACCGTCTAGAATGTCCGTCAATTTTTCAGACTTGACAACACCGGCACTTAAAAAGTAAGCTACGGGCTGCTTCCAGTTATGAAACAAACCGCGCACCATGAAAACCAACGCATCTGTAGCAACACCGGACGAGCAGCCAAAGGAACCGAGATCTTCGAATCCCTCGATCTTTTGCTTCCCGTCGTGCAAATCAAACGCCTTTTTGATTCTAACTTCGTCAAATAACAAAACGCAGTTACGCTCGTCGAGGCTCATGGAAGACACTTTCGTTGCTAAATGCTGGAACATTGTGGGACAAATACCTGGCCAAAGTTCTACTTTTCCGAACCAATCCTTAATTGTACTGTACGAAGGTAACGCGAAGTGAAATTCGTCTCGCATTTTTCTGTACAAGCTAGGGGACGTGTAATGTATTTTTAGCGCCATTTGTTTCTCATTCTCGGTATATTGGGTACCGGTTTTATGAAAAATCTGCATCATAACGAAAGTCAAGACGAAATCCTTGACTTTTCTCGCGACCGCCATGGCAAGAGCTACATTAGAGATTATGCCGTGCTTCAAACGATTTGTTAATCGACGAATGGCTTGCGTTTTCGTTTTCAACGCACCGCGAAGCTGACGATTGTCTTGTCTCAGCTGCGCAATGATACGTTTCTGCCGTTCTATCCTACTCAAAAGTTGGGCACGCTCAATTTCCCAATCCTGCGGCGCGTTGCAGACACTCATTTCGACATCCGAATCCGATACTGGGTACAAATCTGGTACCGCGCTTTTTTTCAAACAACCGGACGGAAAAATATCAGCGGGTGAAAAGTGTCTGCTGCAAATTTTAATTTTTTTCAGTTCCGAGTCCGAAAGCTCTACATAATCATCGATACCGCTATTGACTAACCAATCGATGCATCGGTCCCTATCGCTGACAGGAATTGAAAAGAATTTGAGACCGGGTATGCCGTCTCTACTGCGTGTACCGCACCCGGTGTACGCGCATCGACAATAATGAGTCTTCTTTTTCGCGGTATCCCGACTCATTGTCCTGTTTTGGTTATAAAAAAAAGACGAGAAAGACGTGAAAGACGAAAACCGACTGGCTAGGTGTTGCGGATTATGTTTATTACCTCGTCTACGCGGCTCTGTAAAAATTACAATAATCTCCAGTTATTTACTTACCGCGTTAATCACGTGTCTGCGGAAATACTGCACTAGTAATTGAGTCACAAACAAGCAGACACTGTTATCAATTAACTAATGATTCTAAAGTCGGTCTCACTGGTAGTTTCACTGATATAGAGGAATCTTTAAAAGAATACTCTGACTGACAAGCAATACTATAAAATTGGGACACCTGTGAATTGAACGCTGCTGTAATATTGTAGAGACAAATGAATGCTGCAAACAGTGTTTACCGTACAACCAGTGAGGCTCGACTGACGGTCGTCTTCGACGGCGCGAAGACGGTGGGCGTGAGCCGATGAGTATGAAGTTCGAGTTCGCAGCCACTGTACTTATGGTCATTGCCCGTGTAGAAATTTGTCAAGGCATGCCATAGTACTGGAATGGGCCCCACCGGGCAAATTCATGGCTTGCCACAATTTGGCAAAATACTCGATTACCTGGAATGGGCCACATCGGGCATATTCATGGCTTGCCACAATTCGGCAAAATACGCGATTACCTGGAATGGGCCACATCGGGCAAATTCATGGCTTGCCACAATTTGGCAAAATACTCGATTACCTGGAATGGGCCACATCGGGCATATTCATGGCTTGCCACAATTTGGCAAAATACGCGATTGCCTGGAATGGGCCACATCGGGCATATTCATGGCTTGCCACAATTCGGCAAAATACTCGATTACCTGGAATGGGCCACATCGGGCATATTCATGGCTTGCCACAATTTGGCAAAATACGCGATTGCCTGGAATGGGCCACATCGGGCATATTCATGGCTTGCTACAATTCGGCAAAATACGCGATTACCTGGAATGGGCCACATCGGGCATATTCATGGCTTGCCATAATTGCCGCTTATATTGAGGTATAGTACTGTACATAATATGGGCGGTAGCGTAGCCAGCAGATGATATTAATTCACAATCGCATTACGGTGGTTCTGTTAGCTGCAGTTGTGAACGGAAACTTGGAGGTTATTTAAGCACCAGTATTTATTGAGTGTCGAGCAGTATTCTTCTTCTTATAAAAATGTGTGATAAACGAGCAGCGGAAAAAGAAAAAATCAACAAAAGGAGGCAAAGAGAACGCGAAATTGCGAGAGCGATAGCACGTGAAATTGAGATGCATGATCTAGATAGAGACTCATCAGGTAAGTGGCATTTAAGAAAAAATTCTATGTATGCAACAATTATCGATTGAATCGAGTCCGGTGAACAATAAAAAGAGTACTGCATTGAAGTTTTTACGGCAATTCATCGTCAAAAAAGTGTTCAGAATGAAAACAATAGAAATCGGGTGCAACTGTCAAAATTGAAAACCGAACACACTATACACTAAGTTAACCGCCTCGAATGTAAACATAACGACTGACAGCTAGGTCATTCGTAAATTGACATTCGAGGCGAAACTTATAGTGTATGATCGTAGTGTGTAAGGTTTTCAATTTTGACAGTTGTGCTCGTTTCTAATGTTTTGATTGTGAACGCTTTTTTAACGGCGAATTGCCGTAGAAACGTCAAACAGGAGTCTTTTATATTGTTTACCTGACTCGATTTAACCATTTTCTCTCACATTCACTCATTTTCAATTATTGTAATCCTTGACATATTATGCTTTCTCAGTAACAAAAAAAAGTGGGTGAAATTCGACATCGGTCCAAAATCAACCACCTCAATCATAAATCAACTTAAAAATCTTCATCAAATAAATATGAATATTTTATCGTATGGCAGATGATCCTGAACCACCAGTTCCAGAATACCCAGTTGTAGGCGAAAGAAATGACCTGGAAGCACACGTAGAAGAAGACCAACGTAACTTGAATGAAGATATTGTTACAGATGAAGAGGAAAGAGGAGATGATATAGGAGCTGAATTAAGTGCAAATGAACAAGAGAACATGAGTAGCGGATCGGAGTCTGCAGAGGAACAAGACCATAGAGAATCTGACGATAGTGAGTTTGCTGAAGATGAGGCGGAAGCAAATGAGTATGATGAACTGAAAAAGTGGGCTATCGAATCTGATGTTGCCCAAAAACACCTGGATAGTTTGTTGGCCATCCTACGGAGAAGACTGTTACCTACTTTACCAAAATCAGCTAAAACGTTTTTGAAAACTGACTCTTGCCCTTATATTGTGAATGACACACCGCATGGTCAATTTGTATATTTTGGGATGGAAAATGGTCTTCAGGCTTGTGTAGTGGAAGCATTGCATCCCAAAAGTGAAATTTTATTACAATTTAATGTCGATGGAATGCCAGTTTTCAAATCTAGCGTAAAACAGTTCTGGCCTATACTCTGCAGAGTGCATTGCCCGCAGTCTGATATCTACCAACCATTTGTCGTAGCATGTTACTGTGGAGATGCTAAGCCTCACGACATGACGGATTATTTTCATGATTTCATTGAAGAAATCAATGATCTTCAGAGACGTGGGATTATTATAGATAGAAAGACGTACAAAGTGGACATAAAGTGTTTTATTTGTGATGGTCCAGCTCGAGCACTACTGAAGAATATTAAATGTCACGGGGGCTACTCTGCTTGTGAAAGGTGTACCGTGCATGGAGAGCGTGTGCAGAAAAACAGAGGCTTCTGTACCATCTATCCTGAGGTAGATAAGCCACTCAGAACAAACGAATCTTTTCGAAATTTGGATGATGCAAATCACCATAATGGAATGAGTCCGTTACTTGATATAGATCCTCCAATCGACATAGTGAAAACTTTCCTCTTGGATAAGCTGCATTTGCTTGATGGCAGGGCAATGAAGAAAGAACTAGAACATTGGATTGCTGGAGATTTGAAAGTTCGATTGGGTCGACGAAGTAAATTAGAACTGGATAGACGAATTGTATCGTTAAGGAGTCAAATACCAACCGAATTCCAAAGGAAGCCTCGAACTATTTTCCATCTAGCAAAATGGAAGTGCACCGAGTTTAGACTGTTTTTATTATATATAGGTCCTATCGTGCTGAAGAACATTTTGCCAAGTGCATTGTACAACCATTTCCTTCTACTGCATGTAGCGGCACGGATTCTATGTTCGGAGGATTGGGCTTTAAAGTATAATCGTTTTGCGAAGGCATACTTGACGAGATATGTTCTTGCTTCGAGGAGGTTATATGGTGCTCATTCACTTTCATTGAATACTCATAACTTAATCCACGTCGCTGACGATGCAAGAAATATGGGTTGCTCTCTGAGCTGCATCAGTGCTTACCCGTTTGAGAGTTCACTTGGTAAACTGAAGAAATCCATACGCACTGCTCATCTTCCTCTAGCTCAGGTTTGTCGACGGATATATGAGAGACAATCGATTGAATTACAAAGACAGACTATCCCAAATCAGTTTCAAATACTGAAAACAAAAATTGACGATAATAGAATTGAACAGGCTATAAGAGTAAGATTTGGTACAAGTATTTTAACAGATACAATGCCGGATAACGTTATTCTTCTCAAAGATTTAACGATTGTGCAAATCGACAGAATGATTGTTGTGTCGAAAAATCCCGACATGATTCGAATCGAAGGTAAGAAGTGGAAAAAAAGTAATCCGCTGTATAAATATCCTAGCGATTCAAAGCACATACGAATATGGGAGCTCCGCAGTGAGCCGTCACCAGTAGTAGGGACCTGTCATCTTGATTCTATAATCGCTAAAATGATGAAATTAACTCTATCTCTTCGACCAAACGGTATAAAAAGAGTGTATGCGCTATCACTTCTTCATCGACACTTATTTTCCTCACTGCATCTGTTTTTTAATAATATATCTAAATAATGTAATAATAATACCTCCGGCTAATCGCAGATATACTACATCTTGAAATTACGAATAACTCGGTATCATAAAACAAAAAAAAATTGTTTACATTCATCATATTTTATTATTTCTCATTTATTGTTATTATATATTTTATCATCGTTCAAATTTGCGCGCGGCTATCGGACGCCATCCAGTTTGGCGGTTAGGTTAGTCTGTACAACTCGGTCTCCCGCCAACGTGCTCGGCATAACATAACCTCTCTGTTTGTAACGGGCATCGGGCAGTAACGCACAGTAACAGCCGGGTCTCAAAAGTTCAAAACCACACTTCTTTTGGGGGAAAATAACTGGAGAGAGTCCATTTTCATCGGAGTAAGTACATTTCAACATTGTTATATGACAATTAGTTGATAAAAATAAGCTAAAAATTCGAAATTACATCGAAAACACCTGGAATTTTACGCAACTGAGACGTGCGTACAACATAAGCTGAAAAAAGTTCGTCTACCGCTATGTTTGGATTTTACATGTATTGTAAGTTCTGTAAAGAATATTTTAATCTACGATTCAGATGTCAGAACGGAAAAACATAATCCGCAAATACCAACTGCTGAAATTCATTGGTGACCAACAAGAGGATCCTTCTCTTGTGGACATCGACCGAGTTCCATGTCACTGGGTCCGCTATGATGTTAATAAAGGCGAAACAGTGACAAAGTTTCCACCGCCACCGTACACGTCCAAACGCCAACAGGCCTTATTGGAAGAATTAATAAAAACAGGGGGCAGTCCATTGCCAAGTTGGCTTGAATACCCTGTTGAATTGGTTGGACATGCCGGTATGTACTAGATCATTCAGTGAAATAAATTTCAAAATAGTATATTGTGCATTTTAATGGGAAAGTAGGGCTTTGCTTATATGAGCGCGGAGCCTGCTGCCCCAGCCGACGATTGCATTCTTGAGCCGCATCTTGCTTCCCAAGCTGGGAGAGAGGCAAGGGCAAGCTGAAGACGAGCCTCGCCCTCCTCGCGCGAGCACGGCAAAGTGCTTCGAGTGAACATAAGCCGACAGTGAGGATAGCAGGCTCCGCCGAGGAAGTAACGCCTACTTTTCTAGATGGACACGATATGTTGCAAGAAATTTGTTTCCACGGGATAGAAATAACATCGACTCGTCTGTCTCAGATACATACAAGGATTCAATTACAAGACTGGAAACTTTGAGAACACAACCTTTCGCCTATACCTCTTCGTCTGATACCGCACCCCAAGAAAAAGCTTCTCAAATCGCAAAAGAATTGAAAAAGCGCAGCCTCAAGGAACTAATGGAAGTTTCTGAAATCGAAGATGAGGGTGCAACTGAATGTGAGTATTTTAGTTTGTGATGTTTAGTCTATGTGTTAACTTGAATTTATTGTTTTCATATTCGTAGCGGATTATTCCAATAATTCAAAAGACAGTAGTTCGAGCAGCGAACCATTACGCAAGAAAATTAAAAAAACTCGGGACAAACGTGGAATGTCTGTAAAGAAGAAGATAGTTTCCAAATCTAAAATTACGGTTTCTAATTCTTCAAAATCTGACAAAAATAGAGGTAACTTCGGTAATACAAATATTTCAGTTATGATCACCGTCTTTGAATTGTTTTTATTATTCTGATAATTGCATTCAAATGATACCTAATTTTGAATTTCAGCATTGAAGTCATCGAAGAAGGTAGCTGCGAAAGAGTCACAAGAACCCGTGATGCAGCTTCAGAAGAAAGTTGGAGAGAAGAAGAAAATTGTCAAGGCCAAAGATATAGATTCTAATTCTTCGACATCCGAGAAAAACAGCGGTAACTTAGATTATACATAATGTTTCAGTTATGATTACAGTGTTTGAATTACTTTGATGATTAAAATGATACATCATTTTGAATTTCAGCATTCAAACCACTAACGATGGCAGCTGCAAAAAAGTCTTCTGAACCTGTGATGCAACTTGCGAGTCCTTCCGAAACAAGATTTGATGTTTCAGATCTTGTACAAAATGCAGCAGCTATCGATGAAAATATCCTTGCAGGTGCTTACATCGTACAAGGTATTTGAGTTGAGCAGTTTCGAGCATTTTGTTTTTTATTTTTTTAAATCAGAGTACCTCTCGCCTTACTCAATTGGTTTCATTTCATATTAGAAGAATCAGGAGATCTCGAAATTGAATTACAACTGGATGAACAGCCAACCTCATCGAACTTTGGTTTAAATTCCCATGATAACATGCAGAGTATGTATGAATATAATTTCAAGTGAAGCCACGTTACCCAGTCAAATTTCCAGTCTCGCTAACTAACATGGTTCGAAGAATATTTTCCACCAATTGATAAAATGATCCATCATTCCACTTATATATGATTTGCAGAGCTTCCTGAGAACAAAAATCCAGGAAAGGAAGTCGATAGTTTACTCCAGTCTTCAAACTTCGAACGAAGTCTGTCAAAAGTCTCTGATACACTACGAAAAGCAAAAAAAAACTATACCGAAGGTATTTAAAAATAATTTAATCACAAATTGCGTCCACAATCACAGCTTTTCATTTCAGATACTTTACTGATAATGTCAACTCTGAAAGGACTCAGCGTCGATTTAAAAGAAAATACCAACGCCATAAATAACTTGTGTGCAACAATTAAAAACGGTCAAGCTTTTGTTGACACCAGCTCTAAAGTAAACGTACTGTCAGAGGGTGAATTCGAATTGCCGTTCAAAAGGATTGAAGACTTCAACATTTTTGACAAAAAACTCAAGGATCCCAAGTATAAACAGCACTGTGTAAGTTTTATTGCAAACTGTCATTGATAAAAAGACATACCGTTATATATTCTTAGCCTCTCGTATAATGGTTGTTTTATGATACTAAAGTTCCTAGATAATTAAAAACAAAAGTTTTAACCAATACTTCACAATACACGTGTACTTTTCTAGGCTAACTCGTTGTTATTCTACATCGATCATAGAAACCAGGTCACAAAGAGTATCACGAACATATTAAGAAAAGTTGTTGGTCGCCAAGTCTGTATGGCTTTCACAGCTGTTAAACAGACGGGGACCAAGAAGGTTTTTAGCAATACGCAATTTTCGAAAATCATGTTTGGTACTTTCACAAAATATACCTGTAGGAAATATTTGAGTACAATTTACACTTCAACAGATATAGGTATATCCGAAAATTTGATAATTTTCTTCGCAGACGTTGTTACGGACAATCATAAAGACAGCCAGGGAAAGCCGATTTCTGAAAAATGTTATTTGCAATACTTGAGTCAAGTAATTTCTAATGCCAAAGACTGGGACGGCGCTCGCTTGGAAAGAGCACAAAAAGAAAAGGCTAAGAGGGAAGCGAAGCGCCTAGCAGAAATAAGCGATGAGTGATCGCCACGTGTCACTGTATATGACAACAACATTTATGGGAAATAATGAACCATTCTATAGCTATCACAGCTCCCATTATCCAATATTCTTTAGTTTGTACTTGTACTCATGTACCTAATTATTTTTTAGTTTGAGTGAAAATCTTATCCAATAACTATATATAGCAAAAGCGTGAAATTTTATTATTATTATTTTATTTCCTCCTTTTATTCATACATTTTTATGTTTTTGAATATAAGACATCTTTCTATTTTTATTTGACTAGTGTGGACGTAATCCTAAGTTTCTAAATTTCCTTTTTATTTCATGCATATTTTATTTTATTTTACTCCTTCGTTTGTCTTTTCTTTCGCTCTTTTCTCGAACAGTCTGCTGAATTCGCAGGCCCCTTTTCTTATTCCTCCCCTCAGCATCCCTTCCACCCTGTCTTCGACATCTTCGCTCATCCTGTCCTCACATTTCCAGATGTGGTATATGGCTTCTGGCTGCAAAAGCGTGAAATATTTAAGTTATTAATTTTGAAGTTTAGGATAGATTATAAACATAGTCATTCATCTATCGTCTAAGATACTTACCTGTTCATTAGACAGAAAAATCTTCGTGATATACTTACGTGCCTTATTATTTTTTAGCTCAATGGAGGTATTAAAGATAGTAGTATTTAACATTAATTTAACCAAAAAGCGTTGTGAAGTAGGTTTCCACGTAAAGAATTATTTTTTAGTCAGTACTTTCAACATTATTTCAACTAAAAACCGTTGTTGAATAAGTTCTCACCTAAAGAATCATCGTTCAGTTTAAAAGAGGTATGGAACATATAGTACTATATAACCACAAAGCGTCCTGTTTCTGTTGATTTTTAGTCTGTAAAAGATTTTGAAGCTAATTTTATTTAAGGGTATTAAAACTAAAAAGATTTGTAATACTTGTTAATTTATGATATTTATATATTTAATTATTGATACTGACAATATTGATATTGTTAAGCAATAAATAACGAAAACTCAATTTCTGAAAATGGACTATTTTAATTTGCATATATCCCAAACACCCAGATTTGTAGAAAAGTGCCAGCTCGGGCACGGTCCTGGCAGAAATTGTGGCGCAAGTAGGGTGCCATGGTAGGTAGCCTGACCAGATTCTGATCGGGCGCTGTATCTAAAACATGAACATCTGGCCGGGACCATAGCGTGGCGCCACAACTTCAGCCAGATCTGGGCCCCATTTGTAATCTGGCAAACTAGCCAGAACCCGATCAGTACCATGGTTGAATTTCTACACGGGTGACTGCAGATATAATATGGGTTTGACACAATGTATCTCGATGACAGAAAATCGTAGACCTTTGAGATATGAATCATTTTCAAGCTCATTCTATTCCCTATTAGACGAACTATATTGCATCCTCCTATTCTTACCTGTCTCCGAGATCGCTACTTGGGCTATTATTAACCATCCCGACCACAATTTCTGGAATTTCATCGAAATTCAAGTCATATGACACGTAGAAAGTTTCAAAGATTCGGTACATTCATTTGAATATTTTTTTCCAGCTATTTGACAAGAGTGACGACGAGTTGAAGTTAAGAGCATGTCTTAGTCCTACCTTTACCGGCTTTAAAAAAAAGTAAAACATCGAAAAAACTCCGAAACGATGGTTAAAAATGATATATAATGGATTTATTCGATGATTAGGGACGAATAGGTTCGATCCAGTACCCGAGATCCGTTGAAATCGAGAAAAATTAATTTTTTGTGTTCGTCAAGTGCGTCCGTGTCACCTATTTTGGTTAATATCAAAGTCTACGAGTCAAAAACGCAAAAACCGGCAACGTACCCCTAGTCTACATGCAATGACGAACATTTGTGTCTGAAAATTTTGTTGCTTCACGCAACAATGGGGCGATCAAACCGAAAGTAGAGCGGTAGTCAAGATGTAAATAGTGTAAAATTGTCGTTTTGTGACAGCTGATCGTGAGGAATCTAGGAAAAAAAAGACTTGGAAAAAAAAGACCCGGAAAAAAAAGACCGGAAAAAAAAGACTTGGAAAAAAAAGACACGGAAAAAAAAGACCCGGAAAAAAAAGACTCGGAAAAAAAAGACCCGGAACTAAAAGACTCAAAATCAAATTATTGTTAAATTTCATTTTTTATTATTTTCGACAATCATCGCTAAATTGCCATGGATTTTAATCGTTGTAGTATACATGGGGTATCACATTATACAATATAATTCGGAGGTAAGTGTGTTTACATTTATGGTGAGATTCGTATAGATGTCATTGTTCAGGTTTGTTTTCGTTTTGATCGGTACTCATTGAGGCATTGTGGTGATAAAGGCCTCGGAATTATTCAGTTAGTCAAGTACATCGAAGGTGTACTAACCTGTTATAACCTGTTCTAACCTGTTCCAACCTATTCTAACCTTTCGGGAGCCACAGCCACCTTCTGAGTATTTCGCATGTGTGTGTGTGCGTAGGATTAGTGGGGTGGCCCAACCTATTCTAACCTGTTCTATCCTATTCTAACCTGTTCTAACCTATTCTAACCTTTCGGGAGCCACAGCCACCTTCTAAGTATTTCGCATGTGTGTGTGTGTGTAGGATCAGTGGGGTGAAATTTAACATAATTTAACATAAAATGAAATTTAACAATAATTTGATTTTGAGTCTTTTAGTTCCGGGTCTTTTTTTTCCGAGTCTTTTTTTTCCGGGTCTTTTTTTTCCGTGTCTTTTTTTTCCAAGTCTTTTTTTTCCAGTCTTTTTTTTCCGGGTCTTTTTTTTCCAAGTCTTTTTTTTCCGCCAACCGATCGTGAGACATGAGATTATAATATAATTATTATATTGAAAATATAATATTTTTATTATTTTTTGCCAAGTATCAATGATAATACTTGGTTAATATCAAAGTATCAATGATAATACTTGGCAAAAAATAATAAAAATATTATATTTTCAATATAATAATTATATTATAATCTCATGTCTCACGATCAGCTGTCAGAAATCGACAATTTTACACTATTTACATCTTGACTACCGCTCTACTTTCGGTTTGATCGCCCCATTGTTGCGTGAAGCAACAAAATTTTTAGACACAAATGTTCGTTATTGCATGTAGACTAGGGGTACATTGCCGATTTTGCGTTTTTGACGCGTAGACTTTGATATTAACCAAAATAGGTGACACGGACGCACTTGACGAACATAAAAAATTAATTTTTCTTGATTTCAACGGATCTCGGGTGCTGGATCGAACCTATTCGTCCCTAATTATCGAATAAATCCATTATATATCATTTTTAACCATCGTTTCGGAGTTTCTTCGATGTTTTGCTTTTTTTTAAAGCCGGTAAACGTAGGACTAGGACATGCTCTTAAGCTACGGAAGGCATTAACGTGTAAAAAAATACGTTTTTGAACACATATTGAACGATTACTTATACCTCCTGATTTTCACACACTAACGGCTTATAGTTCGTCTAATGGGGAATGGAATGACGTTGGAAATGATTTGTATCTTGAAGCTCAACGTTTTTTTTTCGTTAAGATACAGTGTGTCAAACCATTGACTAAAGAATGTTATTTTGTTTTAAGGGGGGGGTAAGGTTAATTCTGCCGAAAAAAGGCACACTTTTACGATTTTTTTTTCGTGATATGAGTAGCATTAGTTTATTGAAACTTTTGGCATATGATGAAATAACATTTCAACTATATCTAAAAAAAATTTCATGACAAAATATTGCTGAACAAATGATTGGCGGTGAATCTTCAGAGGCGCCTCGAAAAAAAGGTGTTTTGCGGTGAACACCATAGCTCCGTGTAGAATCATCTGAAATCAAAAAACCAAAGTGCGTTAGTTAAAGGAGATGTTTTTCAAGGTAACGCTGGGGGGGATTTCTTGATTTTTTGATTTTTGAAAATTTGGCGGCACCTTGAAGTCAAAAGTCCGATTTTCGTCGAAAAAATCGACCTATTTGTTATTGTAAAATCAACAATTATTGAAAAAAACGAAAAAAGCTCCCAGCGTTACCTGGTGAATTATATGAAGAAGTACTGTGCCAATTTTGAAGACGATCGGTTCAATACTTTTTGAGTTATCGTGTTCACCGACTTTAAAAAGGGCAAGTTTTCAGGAGAACGGTTTAAAGTTTTAGAAACCAGAAAATTAGAAAAAAAATGAATAATTCTTTTATACGTACATTGAGTCGTCTATCCCAGGTCCATACAGTAAAGAACTTTCACCTAGAAGGTCTAGGGCATCTTTTTGACCTTGTCTACGTGAAATTCTTCCTTCTTTACTGTCACGAGCTGCCTGCTCCTCTGCTCTAGAAATGCGTAGCTTGTCGACTTGACGCGCCCATTCATGACAAATTGGCCCCGATCTTATTTCCATCTCTTGCATGAATGATAATAGAGCGAAACTACCTTCATTGAAGGTGCATGCAGCTACATTAGCCGCGATTTCCACTATAGTAGCGGTACCACTCACTGACTTCGGTGAAATTTTCCAAATGAGTTGGTTGAGACTTTCATTGTTGTTCTGTGTAAATCCACCAAGGCATCGCTGCAAGAGAGCGTCCTTGCTCAAGTCCTCATAGATGGGCTTCATGGCTTCTAGAACGTCGTTAGGAAGAGCTGTATAGCTATGCTTGAATTTATTTAGAGTATCTGCAGCTGCAGCCCTCTGCCACTCGCACCAGGAGTCTTCGCCGCTCGGGCATTTCTCGTGTTGCGGATTTTCGTCAGTTGAACTGTAATGCCAGAATGTGGACCATATGGCATTCTTCATGTTCTCAACAGAATCGTGATTTCTTCGTATAGCTAGTCCATAATACACAGTCAACTTATCTATCATTTTTGCAGTAAGTTTTCCCTTACCAGAAAGGCTTTTCCTCTTCACAGTCTTCCCAGTTTTAGTTGTAGTGTCGACGGTGCTCGACTTTACTAGTTCGCGCAAACGCGTGCCCATACGTTTTTGCACATGTCCGATGCATTCTTTTTTATTTATGGTGAAATCTTCGCCGTATGGCTGTGCCTTAACTATGCCGCTGTAGGTTTTGGAGTCACCATCTCCGATGTAGTTTCTATACATCACACCGAAATTCTTCATTGACCTCTGGAACATTTGTAGTATTGCCGATACTTCCATGTTTCCCGATGGTCCTATGTGATTGGCTTCACAACTTCCGCTGTTAACATGTTCTTCGTACCACGTTTCATATTCGGCTGAATCCAGTCTACTCTCCCAAGTCTTACACCCATGACAATATAAACTCTTGACGAGAATATCTACAACCTTTCCAGTATGATAGCCAATTAGAGATGAAACGCCATACAACGAAGAAAAGCCTCTCTTCTTCCACGTTCCATCGCCTGATACTGTCAATTCTGAAGTGTCTTCTAAATTATCTGCTTTACATGTGGCATCTTTTTCCTCTTGTACAGCGGATGTGAAAAATTGCTTGCCAACTTTTTGTACAGATTCACACATATTCTTCATGTAAGAATTATAGGTTGGCTTTGATAAAAATACACTTGCTAAATCCATAAGTCCACAGAATTTATTACATCCGGCTAAACCCAAGCCTAAGAGTCGCATTACAAAAGCGAATCGATAATTTACATCATATGTACCGGAATGTATCCTTTCACTTGATTGAACGTAATGAGGAGCACATTTCTCACAAGAAACTTTTACACTGAAGCCCAAGCCTTCCTTCTTGCATGTTTGGAAACTTATTTTTCCACCACAAACTGCACATTTCACTAGAGTAGAGATAGTAGAGAACACTAGTAAGAAGTCTACTATTCTGTAATGTTTAGTGATATCTTCCTCTACCTCTACATTCGAAGAACTTTTGATTTTTTTCGAGGACGCGCTGCTTGCCACTACATCGTCCTTTTTACGTTTATGCGGTGGTACAATTTTCTTCGGTCGATTTATCAACTCACCACTCTCCTGACGACGTTCTCTGCTCACTTTTCGAGGCATTCTTGATGATAAAAAACAAAACAAAACCAATCGAATCCGCACGAAAATGGAAACTCTCGGTATCGATACTGCTCGGCACGGCGTACAATGATCGACTGAAGTATATTCTATGCTTGAAAAATACACACTACTACCCGAAGAGGTGCTTCTACGAAGGACACAATTTAGGGTTAGAGGTACAAAACAATAGCTCGGCAGGTAAGCGCTGCGAGCAGCTGCGCGGCAGCTGCCAGTCAGGTACCAAAAAGTCTGCAAATAGGCGGAGCAGAGTAGGGACGCTTAAATGCTCATAACTTTGTCAATTTTGCTCCGATCGACTTGAAATTTTAACACAACATTCTTGAATAGTTATACATTCATTTAAGCAAATAAAAAAAAAAAATGAAAAAAAAATAATTAAATACCTTACCCCCCCCTTAATCTATCTGAACGGCGATGATGGATTTTAGGTAATTTTGAATGAAAATTTGAAATTGAATGACATTATACTTGGCTCATTACAATAAATGGCAATGTTGACCAAATTCACGCGATTGCTCTGTACATTAGGGTGTCCGTTATTTCCCAAGTTGACTTTTTACACTTGGGTATGGTCCAAATCATTAGTTTATAGCCTAAAAACAATTATGGAAAAAAAAAAGAAATTTAAAGTTCCATTAACCCCTGCCTGAATGACGATACTTTTCCCATTTGACTAACATGGGATTTTTGCACTTCTTAGACTTTAATTGTTTTTGTGTTTATTATATTCATTACCTCATAAAATATTGTTGATTCTACTACTATTCTGACCTATTTAGATGGACTATTTAAATTTTTTTTATTTTTCCATAATTGTTTTAAGGCTATAAACTAATGATTTGGACCATACCCAAGTGTAGAAAGTCAATTTGGGAAATAACGGACACCCTACTGTACATATTATTGAGGAATGGGAAAGGGATTATTTTTAAATGAATACATTTGGTAAATTTTGTTATTAAAGAATATTATTTATTATATTTATTCAATATAAATTAAAATTAAAAATAGTTTTGGCGCCCGCGCCGCCTCCTCTCTTCGCGCCGCGGCTGCGGCCGCTCGCCTTCCCCCTTTTCCTTTTTTTATTTTCGGAAGGATCGCTGAAACAAAAAGTTAAAACTCATACTTCAGTGATTATTCATTCATTGATCATACATTCAATAAAAAGGAAAAGCAAAAGAAAAATCAAATGATCCCGATCTTCCACTCAACCTAAAATCCGCATCTTTGGACATCATAATCTGTTTCTCCCACCTTGATGAACTTTTTTAGGTGCGGCCCGTTGGAGAATCGAAATTTAGGAAATTTGTGTACACTAGGTACACGCAAGTGAATTCAAACATTTAATTTAAATTTTTGTTTATCGAATAACTTGTTTATTTTCAATTTGACACGAAAAATGGCGATTACCGAAGTTGTTTGGAGTTAAATTTCCTACAATTTTGGTCTAATCCGACTGGGCTAGTAGTTTTCAAGTCCCAGCTGTTTAAATTCACTTTGAACATGTACGGCCAAAAAAATGTTTTTTTTACGCGAAAATAGAGAAGATATCCAGGTAAAACGGCTTCGAAAACGTTTTACATGGATATCTTCTTTATTTAAAAAAAAAAAAAACATTTTTTTGGCCGTACGTGTTCGAAATCGTACATAGAATTGCGCGACGAAGTTTGTTTCATTGATTTCGGTGCCTAGGCAGAGATATTCCGTTTAATAACATCTTTTTTCCCAAATTTTCAGGTCTGTTGGAATTGGGTAGGGAAGCACCTTAAGGCCCATCCGTAGTCGCACACCTCCTTTTGATACAATGTGACACATTTCGATTATATATTTTTTTTAAATTTTGTTACACATTATCTTATAGGAAATTTAATTCTCTACAAAATTGTTCCTATGCATTTTTTCTCTAAACTCAACATAA
This sequence comes from Tenthredo notha, assembly GCA_914767705.2. Lineage (NCBI taxonomy): Eukaryota > Metazoa > Arthropoda > Insecta > Hymenoptera > Tenthredinidae > Tenthredo > Tenthredo notha. The sequence continues at coordinate 9,166,287 of OU611914.1, read as the reverse complement.
ACAAAGTTACATAGCGCTGAACAGGAGGAAAAAAAAATTAATAAATTAATAACGGAAAAAATTTTATTATTTTAAATTATCAATTAATTAATCAATATACTTAATTACTTATCCAAAATTCATAAATTTAACATTATTTCAACATAAATAATTGAACAAAGTTTACAACAATACAGAAATTAATTTTAATTATTATATTTATAACTTTGTTTATGTTGAGTTTAGAGAAAAAATGCATAGGAACAATTTTGTAGAGAATTAAATTTCCTACAAGATAATGTGTAACAAAATTTAAAAAAAAAATTTATTCGTGTAGTTATTCTAAAACTAAGAAAAAAAAATTTTTTCACATGTATTTTAGATGGGAAAGGGGACCCCCCTTTGCGCAAGCTCAATTTTAGAGATATTGGGCTCAAACTTTAGGAGAATTTCTTTTTCAGATTGAAGAAATTTTGTAGATATGTTTAATCGAAAGAAAAAAAAAAAGTTATTTTGACACAGTCTAATACATACGTCCAAAAAAATGTTCGTTTCGTGCGAAAATAGAGATTACAAGTGGTTTTTACATTTTTGGTAACGTAATGTTTTTCGTAACAATGTAAAAACCATCTCTGGTCTCTATTTTCGCACGAAACCAACATTTTTTTGGACGTATGTGTTAGGTATTGAATTCGAATTCGCGCAGCGTTGGCCTTTTTTGCCTTTTTGACGCCTGGGCTCGGATAATAATCGAAATGTGTCACATTGTATCAAAAGGAGGTGGGCGACTGGGGATGGGCCTTAAGGATTTATAAAAAACGAGCTAAAGTAAAAATACGATCAACATTCAATTGGTACGTTGATTTTTTGGCCTGAATTTTATTATAAGATGAAATTGAATGAAGAAATAGTTACCCATTTTTTTCGCCTTTGGCGGCCCCCTCGCCGCTGGTGGCCCCCTCGCCGTTGGCGTTTCCGCCGTCTCCGCTGAAATTAACACGTCGCAAATAAATACATTGTATGTGTTGCGAAATCACGAGCAACAACGGCTGAACGAGGACTGGGATTGAAGTAGTTTGTAGACTTGTCATTGAGACTTGTTAAGGATTTAAAAAAACGAGCTGAAGTAAAAATACGAACAATATTCAATTGGTTCGTTGATTTTTTGGCCTGAATTTTATTATAAGATGAAATTGAATGAAGAAATAGTTACCCATTTTTTTCGCCACCGGCGGCCCCGCTCCCGCTGGCGTTTTCGCCGTGCTCGCTGAAATTAACACGTCGATGCATTTATACCTGGCATTTGATTGAAACCTGACATTGATCGTCTATGATCTGCATTCAAATTAATGTGTTTGACTGAAATAATTATTTACCTTTTTTTCTCCACACCGGCCGCCCCGGCCGACCCGCTCCCTGAGGGCGTCGCGGCTGCCGCCTGTTTTTGTTTGTTCTCTGTAATTTTAGAAAATGTTTGTGAAATGGTAAAATACACAAAATACCAAAAATCGCAATATTTGCAATTAATTAAAGCGAATGAAGTAATTGAAATAACGCTAACTCAATATTCATTCGCTTTCTACAAAGTTTTCCGCGACAAAGTGGAAAGAATGGAACACTTGATTATGGGTACGTACCATCAGACATGGCTTGCTGTTGTAAACTGAAGAAGTTCGCACTCGCGAGGCTTACGACGGTTGTATATGAGTCAATCCACGTCAAGCGGGACGGATTTGGCCAAAAATATTCGTCGATGTTTCGGATTCTTTTTTAATTTTTTTTACACATTCTCTGGGTGAAATAAACAAATGAAACATTTTTTTTTTTTTTTTTCACTCAAAGGGCTTAGCAGCTGCAAGGGGTTGAATTTTCGAAAAAAACACCAAAATTCGGGATCGCGCTCTTCTTTAAACGTTAATATCTCCGGTTCCCTTTGTCGTACAGACATCGTCAAAAACTCATTTTGAAGCTCTTGAATTGCACTTTCATGTTATGAATTTCTAATTCATGTAATAAACAATTTTCTATTTGTTATTAACAATTATACTTTTCAAACACGATTTTCGAGATGACTACCACCTTCGAAAATTCTGAAAAAAATACGAGCGTGTTCCTTGATTCATTCTCTACGAAATCTGTAATTTTAAAAATGGAACTCCGATGGAAACTATATTTCCAAAGCGGTTGATTCATGCGGGACGTCGCGCACGGCCGGGTACACGAGCGTTGGGGCGGCAAGACCCTGTTCGCGCGTCGTTACATACTTGGAATCGAACTCAGGTGAGAAACTAATTCCGCGTAATGCAATAAATAGTCCCCAAAAATTTTTTTCCTGGGCTAGGAATAATCAGAATATTAAAAATATCTACGTCGATTTTTTCACAAATGATGAGTACAAAAAAGAAGCTGTTGCATTACAATCTCGATTTGAAAAAGCGAAGTTAGTCCGTGGAACATTGACATTCCATTGCATGAAGCCTATTTCAAAAAAAAAAAATTGTTGCTAAAAGATATTCGTATGCACAGAAGTCAGTAGAAGCATTGGTTTCCAAGTAATTGAACCATTAATATATAAATTTAAACTCGCCGTTTACTTTAAGATTTTATTTGAATGTATATAGTATCAGAGTTTAGATTAAATATTTTTCAGTTTGTTAATTTAGTACGTAATTGATTAAATAACACTGTGATGTATTCTATTTAATGGACTCAAAAAGTACGTTATATTTACCACTTATTTTCGATGACTAGGAGCTTCAGTTTCGAATTTGTGATATGTTTTAAGATTTTAGTTAAGCGTTTTATTTCTATATTTGTATTTTTGTTGTTTTAATTCGAATATTCAGTATGAAATGAAATAAATAGTTAATAATTTCGTGAATTAATGGACTGATGAATTTGAACGTATAACAGCCCCCCCTGTATTCCTTGCATGCAAAGCGAACAAGCCTCGGTCTCGGCGCACTCGCGTACCCGGCCGTGCGCGACGTCCCGCATGAATCGATCGCTTTTTAAATATAGTTTCCATCGGAGTTCCATTTTAAAACTTACAGATTTTGTAGAGAATGAGTCAAGAAACACGCTCGTATTTTTTTCAGAATTTTCAAAGGTGGTAGTCACCTCGAAAATCGCGTTTGAAAAGTATAATTGTTAATAACAAATAGAAAATTGTTTATTACATGAATCAAAAATTCATAACATGAAAGTGCAATTCAAGAGCTTTAAAATGAGTTTTCTACGAGGTCTGTACGACAAAGGGAACCGGAGATATTAACATTTAAAGAAGAGCGCGATTCCGATTTTTGGTGTTTTTTTCGAAAATTCAACCCCTTGTATCTTCTAAGCCCTTCGAGTTAAAAAAAAAAAAAAAAATGTTTCATGCATTCATTTTACCCAGAGAATATGTAAAAAAAATGACGACGATTTTCAAGACCATGAGGTCAAAAAGGTGTCCCGCTTGACGTGGACTGACTCATATGCAACTGCGCGCGTTGCCATTCTTCACTCAACGCTGCGCAACAGCTCCTCGGTTTAAGTTTTTGAATATTTATCTTTTATTTGAGAATTTCATACATGCATATGGGCATTGACTAAAGATTGTTTTTATCTCAAAAGATGCACCCGGTATGATTTTTTTTTTTTATTATACATTTTTTTTCTTTGTTTATCTATTTAACTTCCTGAAAAATCAAGCGATTCGAAAAAATGAGGGGATCAAAGTGTTTGTTTTGAAATAATCTTCCGTTTAAGATTATTTTCAAAATTATTCGTGTTTTAATTCAATCAGTTTTTTTGAATTTTGAGCATAAATCGTATTTTCTATGTTGATTGTCTCCTTCAATTTTTTTCATTTTATTCATGAAAAACTGTTATTTATTTAAAGAATTTTAAGCCTAGTTTCAAAGTGGGCAATTCATTCTTTCTATTTATCCCAATTATTTTATTGTTTTTGTTTTTTCTAATCAAATGAAATTAAGTTAATTCTAGAATGTATATTAATTTGAGAAAACAAAAACAATAAAATAATTGGAAAAAAATAAAAAGAATGAATTGCCCGCTATGAAACTAGGCTTAAACTTCTTTAAATAAATTACAGATGTTCATGTAAATAAATTTAAAAAATCGAAGTAGACAATCAGCATAGAAAATGCGATTTATGCTTAAAATTGAAAAAAAAAAAGATTGAATTAAAACATGAATGATTTTTTAAATAATTTTAAACGAAAGAGTATTTCAAAACAAAAGTTTTGACCCCCTCATTTTCTGTAATCGCTTGATTTTTCAGGAAGTTGAAGATAAACGAAAAAACAAATCCTACTTGGGTGCATTTTTTGAGACATAAATTTGAAAAAAATCAGGTGAGTGCCTTATTATGAGCTCAAAATGAGAAAAAAAATTAGCAAATTTAAAAAATGCAAAAGTCCAGCAATTACTGATTTGGCGTGGAGTGCCCCATATACTATAAAACCAATGAACACAAATCAAAAAATAAATGTATTATGGTGATCATCATTTTCAGGTGAAACGAATTTCGATTCCCCCCCCCCCCCCCCCCCCCCCCCCCCCTTTCCCCCCAAATCTGTTCTTAATCCTTGACTAACAATGTGTCTGCAACATCCGGACCTTAGCTCAATGGGAACACGTGCACCACCGAGTTTCAAACGTCTTATTTAGATAAAAAAAATAGCCTCTACCACACGGGTCATTTTCAGGTAAAAAGAGAAATTGTGGTAAAAAATGAATATCTACTATCACGTGGTTCGAATTTTTCGTATAAAAGTAGAAACAATTTTTTTGAGAAGGAGCTCAATCAATCAAGTCGAGTCAATGGTTTTATGTTGGCCTGACGTTTCGGCAGTGATATGCTGCCCTCATCAGAGGCTATTTATTGAAATAAATAATTACAGAAAATTAATCAAATGCTCAGTGCATACAAAGTGTCAAAAGTTAAAAATTAAAATTGAAATTAAAAGTTGAAAAGTTAAAAAGTGTCAAAACTTAAAAATTAAAATTGAAATTAATTTTAATTTTTAACTTTTGACACTTTGTATGCACTGAGCATTTGATTAATTTTCTGTAATTATTTATTTCAATAAATAGCCTCTGATGAGGGCAGCATATCACTGCCGAAACGTCAGGCCAACATAAAACCATTGACTCGACTTGATTGATTGAGCTCCTTCTCAAATTACTACCCAGTTCGAGTGATATCTTCATGATGAATAAAAAATAGAAACAATTCGCAACTAATAATTTTGCTCTTCTCGTGGTTTTTGATTCTTGGTTTCTATGCGGGATGAGATATGGAACGAAAAATATTTGTGAGTTGCAAATTGTTTCCAGTTTCGTAGAAAAAAATTAGAACGTGCAATAATAAATACGTGTATTTATGTACCCATTATAATGAATATGAACAAGCGGGTGATTTGGTTGATCACGATGGGTCAACCCTCGAACTTGCCGCGCAGAGAATATTTTTTTATCGTTTACAATGTATGTTCTACGAAATATCGATGGACTAATGCCATACGGGCGTAAGCGACAAAAAAATATTTTTTTTGCGGATATGCCCACAAGATTCTCCATTGCACGAAAAGGATTTTGCCACTAAAAAACGATTTTTTTTTTGAGCTTACGCCCGTTTGTCATTAATCCATCGATATGATTGTCTTAATTATTATGATTATGATGGATCATTCAATTTTTTTGAGAACTGCTGTATGGATTGATTTCGAAATTCAATCAGATCTGAGTTGGCGCGAATCCTACCGATTGAGACCAAGATCATCTAAATCCGTTGATCTATTTTTGAGATATCATTAATAAAAATTTTACTTCTTGACTAACTCAAAAGCTACTGGACGGATTGAATCCGAAATCTGATCAGTTCCAAGTTGAACAAACCTGCATCGAGTTGAAAGTCTAAAAAATATAAAATGGGTTGAAAAATGATTCGTAGCAAAAAAACATAAAGAATGCTGGAATAGATATTCTCGACATACATATTGAGTTCAATACATTCCAAAAATGGTTCAAAACCAGCCAACATAATTGGGTAATAATGGAAATGCCCTATATAATACAGTTGGTATAAATGATTCCATTTTTGTAGGCTGTGGAGGTCAAACAGTCGCACGATCGATATATCGCAGACCAACTTATTGGCACAGCTAATCATAACCAGCCCACTGCACAGTCCTTCCGTACCGACAGGACCGGTAATTTAGAAATCTGCCATTACCCTCGTGCCCCGCGGTGCCCCCGGACAGGGCTTCAAAAAATTACCCGTGGCTGGCCGTCTTTACAATCTTTAGTCAATGTCCTTACATACATATTTTTAAAATAGAATTTTTTTCCTATCATTAGATTTAGCTGTTTTGTGCCAATGTGACCTTGGTATGTATGGATTCTTTTAACAAGAGAAAGACCGAATTCTTCTGTTATCCAGATTTTTTTTTTTTATTCAGTGTTTTGTATATTATATCATTTTCTATATTACATTTTTTGTCTAGCTTTAGTTGTTTTTGGTTTTCTGTTATTTCTTCTAATTTTATAAAGTTTGTTGTTTTAATTATTGAATTTTCTTCGTTATTTTCAGTTGGTTCTAGTACTGGGTTTCTAGACAGGCAGTCTGCCTCCAGGTTATCTTTCCCTGGGTTGTATACAATGTCTAAGTCAAATTGTGGTATACAGGGTGATTCAGAATTCGTGACGAATCTCTTGAGGGGTTAACCCTTGTCAAAATTGGGATCGAAAGTTCCTCTGCCATTTTTGCGAAAAACGATTTTTTTCCTTGGGACCATAACACATTTTTCCAACATCTTCCACCAAATAAGAAACTTTCACCGAGAAATCTCTCTGATATTGAAAAAAAAAAAAACTCCTACATCATTTGGGATTCTTCAAAATTGACAAATGATATGAAACCAAAAAAAAAAAAATTGTTGAAAAAAATCGTTTTCCGGTAAAAAAATTTCCAAGGAAAATAATCATTTCTGGGAAAAATGGCTGAGGAACTTTCGATCCCAATTTCGAAGAGGATTAACCCCACGAGAGATTCGTCACGAATTCTGAATCACCCTGTATAGTTTAAAATTTGCAATAATTCTGGATCATCTGTTTTCTTTATGTTGAGGTTCTCTATTGGTCTGTGATCTGTGAATATTACAAATTTGTTCCCTATTAGATAATATTGCCAATATTGGATGGCCTCCTTTATTGCTAAGCATTCTATGAATATGGCTATTTTTTTTTTTGTGACTTAGTTAGCTTTTTTGAGAAGTAGAACACCGGTTTTATTGATTTGTCTTCTTGCGGTTGTTTTAGTATAGCTCCTACTCCTTCTATGCTTGCATCTGTATGTATATATATCGGTGCTCTTGGATCAAAAATTGCTAGGACTGGGGCTAAGTATAGATATTTTTTTTGTTTTTTCAAAACTGAGTCTACATCTTTCGGACCAGTGGAATTCTACATTTTTTCTCAATAAATTTCTTAATGGATCTAGTAATATTGTACTTTGCGGAATATATTCTAAGTAAAAGTTTATTTTTCCTAGGAATTGTGTAATCTGTTTTCTCGTTTGTGGAGTTGGAAATTTTTTTATTGCCTCTAGATTGTCGTTTGTTGGTTTTACATCGTTGTCACCAACTTCGTGACCTAAGTATGTTACTTTGTGTTTTGCGAATTCACATTTTTTGAAGTTTAGCTTTATACCTTCATTATATAATACTTTTAATACTGATTGTAGGTGTTTAATATGATCATTATAATTTTTCGAATATATCAATATGTCGTCAATGTAGTTTACTGCAAATGAATTTAGTCCATTTTTTCTAAGTATACTTGACATGACTCTTTGGAATATAGCAGGCACTGTTTTTAAACCATATGGTAAGCAATTTCATTGCCAGTGTCCTTGATGTGTTACAAAAGCTAGTTTGTACCTATCTTTTTTTTGTATGGGTATCGACGAGAACACCGAATTCACATCTAATTTACAGTTTCTGGCTCTTAGTGTGAGGTTGTCTATTCTTGGAAATGGTTGACTTTCTGGGACTATTATTTTATTCAGTTCTTTAAAGTCTATACTGTAACGTGGCAACGTTTAGACCTCCGCTAAACCGGACTACGGTCGTGCCGAAGTCCGGCCGCCCGATTTAAATCGCGCCGCCCGACTTCCCTGCGGAGCCGATTGGCCGCAGACCCTCGCTTATGGCGACGCGGTCGCCGCCAGCGCCCGCAGGCCGGGTGATGCCGGTTGGTACTAAATACGGAAGAGAAATCACTTCCATCTTTGGAAAGCTTTAGAGTACACCTCGTGCGTTTTTTGGAAGTTTTGTAAAGGTGATTTTGGAAGTTTTTGGAGAGAGAGAGAGAGAGAGAGAGAGTATAGAGAGTGGAGCGGAGTGGGTGAAGAGTTTGGGAGTGATTTTGGTGTGTCCTGTGATATATCGACCCGGCTTGCTTTTGGACTATCGATTTGGATTTTTGGACTTAGACTACTGCGTTGGATTTTGACGACCCCTGCATCCACCCGGCTCTCCACAAAATATTGATCCATGGTCCTTTAATAATAGCTTCGGCTATTTTACGTATTGGACAATTATCAAAGGAGGCTCAGGAAGCAAGAAACAAGGATATTAAGAAGTTTAGAGATGGATTTTCTCGTAAATCATCGCGTGAAAACACTATGCAAGATATTTTACATTGGCTACTAGTTTCATCCGACCCCTTCATCACAAGCCTGAGGAAACTACCTCAAAAAAAATTGAAGCAATTTTCGTCAGAAGCCATTCCACTATTAGCGAGCCCAACTATCGCACATGAAGATCTGTATCCGGATTCGGATTGAATTATTACTTGTCACCAACTTCGTGACCTAAGTATGTTACTTTGTGTTTTGCGAATTCACATTTTTTGAAGTTTAGCTTTATACCTTCATTATATAATACTTTTAATACTGATTGTAGGTGTTTAATATGATCATTATAATTTTTCGAATATATCAATATGTCGTCAATGTAGTTTACTGCAAATGAATTTAGTCCATTTTTTCTAAGTATACTTGACATGACTCTTTGGAATATAGCAGGCACTGTTTTTAAACCATATGGTAAGCAATTTCATTGCCAGTGTCCTTGATGTGTTACAAAAGCTAGTTTGTACCTATCTTTTTTTTGTATGGGTATCGACGAGAACACCGAATTCACATCTAATTTACAGTTTCTGGCTCTTAGTGTGAGGTTGTCTATTCTTGGAAATGGTTGACTTTCTGGGACTATTATTTTATTCAGTTCTTTAAAGTCTATACTGTAACGTGGCAACGTTTAGACCTCCGCTAAACCGGACTACGGTCGTGCCGAAGTCCGGCCGCCCGATTTAAATCGCGCCGCCCGACTTCCCTGCGGAGCCGATTGGCCGCAGACCCTCGCTTATGGCGACGCGGTCGCCGCCAGCGCCCGCAGGCCGGGTGATGCCGGTTGGTACTAAATACGGAAGAGAAATCACTTCCATCTTTGGAAAGCTTTAGAGTACACCTCGTGCGTTTTTTGGAAGTTTTGTAAAGGTGATTTTGGAAGTTTTTGGAGAGAGAGAGAGAGAGAGAGAGAGTATAGAGAGTGGAGCGGAGTGGGTGAAGAGTTTGGGAGTGATTTTGGTGTGTCCTGTGATATATCGACCCGGCTTGCTTTTGGACTATCGATTTGGATTTTTGGACTTAGACTACTGCGTTGGATTTTGACGACCCCTGCATCCACCCGGCTCTCCGACCGTCTTAAGAAATAATACCGTCGTAACCGAGGCAGCGAGACCGTCACCACCAGGTAGGATCAATCCGATCTCTAGTCGATACTCCCTATAGTACAACCCGCACCCCGTATTATTCCCTAGGCCTCGAAACCGCGTGTCTGAATCCCAACCGTTCCCCGCGAACCGTTGGATTCAAAAATACAGCACACCGGTACGCCTGTTTTCGTTGCGCGTAGCCGTGCCAAGATTGGTCACCGCTGCGCCGATCGCGACCGAATTCAGTTCGACGCCATATTGGCCACAGAGCGGCTGACGTCACGCCTCGCACTCAGCTGCGGCGTGTCAGAGCTCTGTCGCTTCTCCTGAACCGCTGCCTGCCCCTCCACTTCTCCGCCGCCGCTATACCGCGCGCCGCGCCAGTATAGCGAGAGACGTCGAGAGAGGCACGCAATCTCGCTACGGTGACAGCTGACTGTCGCGTAGCCAGAGCGAGAGAGGTAGACCGTAGGTCGAGTCGACTTAGTCCTCCCTGCCGTCCACCTCTAGAGCACGGTAGTGCAACCTAGTAGATCATAGTTCGTTTTATTCTAGTCCGATTTCATTTTGCTTTTTTTTCTTTTGATAATTTATTTAATAACTTAATTTAGAGTAGAGTAGAGCCAAGTAAATATTTTCCTAATTTTATACCAGCGCCAGGTAGCGGGCGTAACCCAAATTCGCCACCTTTTCTTTTTTTCTTTTTTTCAAATAAATAAATATTTTCAAATCAACTATATACTGGTGTCTTTATTCCTCGCCCCTACGAAATCCCTCTATTGTAGTAGTTAGTCGGAGGGTCCCAGAGAGAGAGAGAGGACTTCTGAGGAAGTCTGGCGCCCAACAGCATCCCCTACCTACCCGTTGGCCCCCGGTTTGTATTCGGCTTATCTTCCTTGGTTACCCGAACCCAGGGGAAACCCGTTACAAAATTGGCGCCCAACGTGGGGCCCGAATAAAGACACTTTCGGGTTTTGGCCGAATTCACCCCTGCTACCTAGGTTAATTTTCAGGTTTTTTTTGTTTTTCGAGAGTTTGATTTTTTTTTGCACTTCCGACGAGTCTCTTAGATCGCTAGCGGAGTAAGTAAAGCCGACGAAGATGGGGAACCTCTTAGCCAACCCCGAGAGTGCGTGGCATCCACCTCCGGCAAGAGGGCTCATCGTTCCGAGCCAGGCACCCCTCCCCGACGAGACGCTGCCGGTCTCCGAATGGATCTGCGGCCTCTCCGAGGCGGAATTGGAGCGACAGCTCCGCCTTACCCAGCTGCAACCCGCAGGGTCGGGTACGGACCGCCGCACAGTGGGGAATTTTCAAGAAAACGTGGCCAAAACTCGAAAAACGAACTTTCCTATGCAGGTATAATGACCAAGGGGATTGGTTAAGAACTAATTTCTGCGTAACCTCCCGTTTGTCCCAACCCTTTAACCCTCATAGTCTCTTAGATATTTCAGTTCAAAGTTGACCTTCGTCCGTGACGGTTGCGTACCTGAATTTTGCTATAATATTCGCTCTAACTTTGAACACTTCTAACTCAACAGTGTAAAGTGATAATCAATTTCACCAAAATGGATGATCTTCCTCAAGGTATGTAGAAAATTTTGCCCATTTTACAATTGAAAAATAATATTTATTGTCCCTGTTTATGTAGTCTAACGATAATCCTGTAAAGTGCCTTCGATCGGAAATAAGTATAGACTTTCCGTAGACTTTTAGTTGAGAGTCCCACGACATCCCGCCTTCGTTTTTTTTTTAAATTAAAGCTTAGGATATCAGCTTTCGAATGAAGTGTGAATCAGAGTGCGCAAACGTGCGCGGGCTGGTCCAGAGCATTTTTAGTGAGCGTATGCGTATTCCGAGAAGGCCCCCGGCGGCGCGGCATTCGCTTGCCGCGCCGCGCACGTTTCCATGCCAGTGCGCTGCCTAGTCAGCCGAGCTGGGCAGGTAGCTCGCTTACTTGGAACTTTCTCACCCTAAGCGGACTCGGTCGACTGGTTTACTCTGACAATAGATTCTAAATATTAATATATTGTTCATAGACATTCTGATACCTGATTTGGCATACCTACGTACAATTTGTTTCCGAGAGGCGAAGGGATTTGTTCGAAATTTGTTATTGTATTCGAAAAATTGTGTTACCAAGTGCACAAAGGCGTATGTCTAATCCTCATTCGGATCACAATGACATTTATAATTAATACGAAATACTATTTTTTTTTTCTAGGTTCTGGAACTTCCCTTATTACCTTCAAACGAAGGTAAATCTTTTCGATAATGCAAAAATAGATAATAGATTTATTTTGATCGATGCCTTTTGCATCTATCATACAAAATCGATCTGAAAAAGTGGCAGGCACGAACCGAAGATGACAAAAAGCTGGTTAATGATCGAAAAGCACAGATTCAAAAATCTTTGAAGTCTGAATTGGGGTTGATAGTAGATCGTCCAAAGCCTGGGTATGGGAGCACCAATGATGGAAATACTGCACTTCGCTTTTTTGAGAACCACGAAGTAACATCAATGATAACTGGCTTGAAAGAAGAACTTATAAAAAGATTCCATATGATTCTACAAGTTATCTCCAGTGGGTACGATATAAACGTGGAAAACTTTAAAGATTACGCGTTGGATACTGCGAAACTGTACGTGCGCGAATATTCATGGTATTATATGCCAACAACCGTCCACAAAATATTGATCCATGGTCCTTTAATAATAGCTTCGGCTATTTTACGTATTGGACAATTATCAAAGGAGGCTCAGGAAGCAAGAAACAAGGATATTAAGAAGTTTAGAGATGGATTTTCTCGTAAATCATCGCGTGAAAACACTATGCAAGATATTTTACATTGGCTACTAGTTTCATCCGACCCCTTCATCACAAGCCTGAGGAAACTACCTCAAAAAAAATTGAAGCAATTTTCGTCAGAAGCCATTCCACTATTAGCGAGCCCAACTATCGCACATGAAGATCTGTATCCGGATTCGGATTGAATTATTACTTTTAGTTCCTGCCAATAAAGACTGTTTACTATATTGCAAGAGAATGATTATTTTCCCCCGGAATTCCCGAATCTATTGTCTAATCTAGTATAGCAGTCGCTCCACACACATATTTTAAGTTCACCATTTTGTTTTTCTAAATTTGAATATCAGATTCGTAAACAGCGACCCCAAAAACATCGATAAAGTGTATAAACAATCGAGTTTTTTACGAAATTCATGTTTTCATCGGCCATATTGGAGCCGCTATTTTGTTTTTCTAAATTTGGATACCAGATTCGTAATCAGCGACCCCGAAACCATCGGTAAAGTGTATAATCAATCGAGTTTTTCACGAAATTCATGTCTGATTCGGCCATATCAAGTCCGCCATTTTGTTTTTCCAAATTCAGATATCAGATTCGTGATCAGCGACCCCGAAAACATCGGTAAAGTGTATAATCAATCGAGTTTATCACGAAATTAATGTGTTCATCGGCCATATTGGAGCCGCCATTTTGTTTTTCCAAATTTGGATACCAGATTCGTAATCAGCGACCCCAAAAACGTTGGTATACCAAATTCGGAAAAATTCCGATGATCCCCTGGATTATGGCCACGTTTTCGTGAAAATTCCCCACTGTGCGCCGGTGGAGGCTGATGCGCTACCACCTGATGTCCCGTGGTCAAAACGTGACCTGGGACCCCGAGGAAGACGAGCTTCCGCCGCCGGAAGTTCCCACCCTTTCGCCTACGGAGATCCGGTCGTCGAGTCGCCATCCGACCGCACCCGTCGCGAGTCGTGAACCCCGCCGCGAAATCCCTGCCTCCCCCTCCCCTTACCCAGTACCTGAGCGAGAGGCCCCCTCCCCACCCCCAGACCCGCGAACTGAACCGGAAGCCTGCAACAGCACGCCTCTGAGTCCGGCTGCCGCCACGTCGCCGCAGTACCAGTCAACCGGTCGCGCACCTCCTAGTGCTCGATCGCGGGTGCACTTTTCAGAAGAGCTGAATCGTGCAGAGGCTACCCCGGCAGGTCCCGGGTACCCTCTAACCACCGCCGAACCCTCACGAGTTCCGGAACCGGATTCCCGAGGGGACTCCCCGAACCCGTTCGGTGGACCCTCCTATGCCGCTGGTCGTGCCTCTGTGCCGAGCCACCACCAGCCGCCACCATTCACCCAAACACCCTCATACCCCTATCCCCACCCCTACCTCCCCCAGGCATCCCCCTGGTACCCGGTATACCCCGGTACTCCCTATTATACGGCTAACCCCTATACGGAGTACTCACACCCCCACCATCCCTATTTCCCCGCAACACCGTACCCGGGCTACCCAGAGTACCCCACCAACCCTTACCTACATCCTTCCCAATACCCACCGCACCCCCACTATCATCCTCAACCCCCAAGACCCCATCTATACCCTCACACCCCACAATACCCGGCCACGGTACCCCTCGTCACCCCCTACCCTACCGCCCCTCACCCAGAGACCCCTTCCCCCACCCCTACCCCCGCTAGTAGTCCCGCGGCTGACCCCGCTACCCCCTACCCTACCCCCACTCCCCCTCCGCAGACCACCCCCGCGACCCCAGCTCCCGAGCCTACGCCCGTGCGTACGCGAGACCCTCACGAGACCGTTCGAAGGTGGAACATCACGTTCTCGGGTCAGGGAGAATGCAGCGCCGAAGAATTCCTCCGACGGGTCGAGGAAAGCCGTACCGGCCTAAACATGACCGACCAGCAAGTGCTCGGAGCACTGTCTTCCGCGCTCACGGGGATCGCGCGGCAATGGGAGCGACAAAACCGCGGTACGTGGCCAACCTGGGCTGAATTCGCGGAATCCTTCCGAGACCGCTTCGGCGGAATGAATTATGAGATCCGTGTTCGGGACGAAGCACGCCGCCGCACGCAAGGACCGCAGGAGAGTATCGCCGACTACATCGTGTGTATGATCGGGATCCTATCTAGCCTCCCTAATCCGTGGCCGCTGCGTGAACAGCTCGACATGGCATACACGAATCTTCACCCCCGGTATAGGTCCGCGATCGCGAGGAACGAGATAGACTCGTTTAAAAGCTTGGAACAGGCCGGTAAGCGGGTTGAATCCGCCTGGGCTTTAGACCGGTTCTACATACCCCCACCCCCCGTCGCGAGCGCGTTCCTCCCAGAGTTCGCGTGCCAAGCCTCCAACTCCACCGCGGTGGTGCCGACCCCCAGCCAACCTCAAGCGAGAACGCGCGAGGCGGTGCAGGCGTCCGCGAACCCCACCGCGGCGAACGCTGCCCTAGACAGGCCAGCCGCGAGGCAGAGAACTCGAACTAGGGGCGGTAGATCGACCTCTACCCCCCCAAGTGGGAACCCCTCTAACCCTCCCCCAGCCTTGATGTCCCTACCCCCCCCCAATCCTACAAGGTCGACCCCCGCGCCCGCGAATACCGCTCGCAGACAACCTGCGGCCGCGCACGCGAGTGCTGCGCCCCCAGACCTACCTGCCAGCTGTTTCCGGTGCTATTCCCCCGGGCACTTCGTTCGCGAATGTCCCCACCCCCCTAGCTATATCGCCTGCTCGCGTTGCAGAACTCCGGGAGTGATAGACGCGAACTGCAGGAGATGCCTAGGCAATGCGCCGGGAAACGCCAACAGGAACGAGTAGGTCGGGTCCCTACTTATTCCTCCGTGGTGCGAGGACCCTACTCCCCCCGAGCTGTCACCGCAACCGAGCCCCCAACGCGCAAGAGTCACCGCGATCCCCGCTACTATCTGGATGTCGAAGTAGCCGGGCAGGTTTTATACGCGTTATTCGACCCCGGTTCGAGCCGAACTTATATCGGAGGCCCGGCGTTGAGGCGATATCGCGATTTGATTCCTCAGTTAACTCCGCTTCCTCCAGGCGGCGTCATATACCCTAACGGCGCGGTAGATTCGGTGATCGGTGAACTGGAAGCGCCCGTACGCATCGGAAGGCGCACCTGCCGGCTAGCAGTCCGCGTTGCCCCCTCCTTCGAGTACCAGTGTATCCTCGGAATGGATGCACTGACGGCCTTCGGTTTCCGCGTCGACTTCGGCCGCGGCACCTGGACAATACGGTCCGAGGAAGGTGACGAGCGCTCAGTAGAGTCCTCAAATCCCCCTGAGAGAGAGAGAGAGAGAGAGAGGGAGAATTCCCCTACCCCACCCGCTGAACAAGCCTGTGCCGGACTTTCCGAGCTCACCAGCTCCGAACAGTCCCGCCTAGACACGCTTCTTCACCGGATCCTACCCCCTCCCAACCCCCACCCCGGAATCACCGACTTAGCTACGCACCGCATCGAAGTGCAGGGCCACCCCCCGATAAAGCAACGGTACTACCAAGTTTCCCCGAAAGTACGCGAGTACATGTACGAGGAGGTAGATACCATGCTGGCTGGCGGCATCATCGAGCCGTCGCGTAGTGAATGGTCGAGTCCGATCGTAATGATCCGAAAACCCTCCGGAAAATACCGCTTCTGCCTCGACTTTCGGAAAGTCAACGAGGTCGCGAAGAAAGATGCGTATCCCCTCCCGCACATGAACAGCATTCTCGATAAGCTGCGCGAGGCGAAATACATCACCACTCTCGACCTGAGCCAGGCGTATTTTCAAGTTCCCCTAGAGAGAGAGAGTCGGGAAATAACCGCGTTTACCGTCCCGGGACGTGGTCTGTTCCAATTCACGCGAATGCCGTACGGCCTATCAGGCGCACCCGCGACGTTCCAACGCTTGATGGATCGCTTAATTGGACCCGACATGGAACCCCACGTATTTGTGTATCTCGATGACGTCATCATCGTGAACCAGACGTTCGACGACCACCTGCGGTGGCTGGAACGGGTTCTACGCAAGATCACTGACGCCAACCTCACTATCAATGCCGATAAGTGCGAGTTCTGCCGTTCAGAGGTCAAATACCTGGGCTTCCGAGTAAACCGCGACGGACTGCAAGCGGATCCCGAGAAAGTAGCCGCGATAATGCAATACCCGGTGCCTCGCACGGTAAAGCAAGTACGCCGTTTTCTCGGTATGGCTTCTTGGTACCGACGCTTCATTGACGACTTCGCCACGAAGGCCGAGCCTCTGAACCGTCTGCTCAAGAAAAACCGCCGCTGGCAGTGGGACGCCGAGCAGCAACAGGCCTTCGAAGCCCTGCAACACGCTCTGGCCTCCCCGCCAACCCTAGTATGCCCCGACTTCTCCGTACCATTTACCCTCCAGACCGACGCGAGCGACTACGGCCTAGGCGCCGTCCTCACCCAGACCCACGCCACGGGTTCTGAGCACGTGATTGCCTACGCTAGCAGATCCCTTACGGAAGCGGAGCGAAAGTACACGGTCACCGAGCGCGAGTGTCTCGCCGTATTATGGTCCGTCCGCAAGTTCCGGCCGTACCTCGAGGGTTACCACTTCACCGTGATCACCGACCACAGTAGCCTACTGTGGCTACATAACCTCCACAACCCTTCGGGCCGCCTCGCGAGGTGGGCGTTAGAGCTCCTCGAATTCGATTTCCGAATCATTCACCGTAAGGGCGCTCTACACCACGTTCCCGACGCGCTATCCCGAATCCCGGAGCCAACCCCTAACCCAGTCGCTACTGTGGAAGAAACCCAGGACCGCTGGTACCAACGACGCGTTGAAGCCGTACAGACCATGCCTGTCCAGTTCCCTAACTGGAAGGTGGAAGAAGGTCGCCTATACCACCATCGCGTCGACCCGCTGGCCGACCCACTCTTACCCGACCTAGACCCCTGGAAGTTAGTCCTGCCGAGCTCGAAACGCTCCGCAGCGCTAACTGAGGCTCACGCACTCCCTACCGCTGGCCATCTTGGAGTAGAGAAGACGTATGCTCGCATAGCCCTCCTCTATTACTGGCCGGGGATGTACCGAGACGTGACCCAATTTATCCGCACCTGCGAAGCGTGCCAGCGCTGTAAGGTAGACCAAGCCGGACCACAGGGTCTGATGGGTCGCCGAGTCACCGAGGCACCCTTCGTCGCAGTAGCTGCCGATATAATGGGACCCTTTCCGCCGAGCCGGCAAGGCTTCGCATACGTCTTGGTAATCCAGGACCTTTTCACCAAGTGGGTAGAGTGTGTACCTCTACGCAAAGCGAACGGGCAAACGATCCTCAAGGCGCTAGAAGAACTGGTCTTCTACCGCTGGGGAGTACCGGAGGTACTGTTGACCGACAATGGCACTGAGTTCGTCAACAAGGTAATAACCTCCGCGTGCACCGACCTTGGCGTATACCATACCACGATCCCCCCTTATCACGCCCAGGCCAACCCGGTCGAGCGCGTGAACCGCGTAATTAAAACTATGATCACGACCTTCCTGGAAGGTGATCACCGCGAATGGGACCGGCATCTACCCGAGTTCCGGTTCGCGATTAATTCCGCCGTTCACAGCTCCACCCAGGTTTCGCCAGCCTTTCTCAACTTCGGGAGAGAACTCCGGCCCCCGAAAACGGTGCGCCGAGAAGAGGAAGGCCCGCCGGTGATCCACCTGCAAACCCCAGAGGAGTGGGAAAGCCGCGTACGAAGACTTGACGCGCTGAGAGATCTAGTCACCCAGAACTTGGAGGATGCCAACGCACGACAGGCGCGGTATTATAACCGCGGTCGTCGGGATCCCGAGTTCCAACCGGGTGACTTGGTTCTACGCCGTCAACGAGTGCTGTCTTCCGCTGCTAACTACATCGCCTCGAAGCTCTCGGCGAAATTCAACGGTCCGTATGTCGTAAAACGTCGGAGGAGTCCGACAGTATACAGCCTGACGGAGCTGGACGGTAAGTCAGCGGGTAAGGTCCACGTGAAGGACCTGAAACCGTACCGTCAGGCCACTGCCGACCTGTCTGAAATCCCCGCAGACGCGCGGCCATTAGAGAACCCCCCTCCTCCCTCCGCCGATCCTCCCGACCCCCCTCTGCCGATAAACCATGTACTAATACCAGATATTCCGCAGAGAGACGATGAGAGGGAGCCTACGAGGCCGTCGGGCCATCTCGATGGATGGCCGCCTGCAGGCAGTCGGGAGGGACCCGCCAGGCCAGCCAGCCCCGCGGACCGCAGCCGCGATCCTCCGCAGCGGGACTCCGGTCGACCTGGACGAGGAGATGGCCGTCCTGAGCCTCCTGGTGCTACCCCCGCCGCCACCGCCGCCGGAGCCGATGGACCAGGAGAGGCCGAACCCGACCCCCCAGCTGCCGGAGGGGTCCGGAGAGGCAGAGGCCGCCCACCAAGGGCCCGAGGTGGTGACCCCAGAGGCCGCGGTGCTACCCAGCACCAGCCGCCAAACCCCCCCGATCCCATCCTCGACCCCCAGCCCTCAACGAGCGCTGGGGCCTCCTCCCCTACCCCCCGTCCCTACCACCTCCGGCCAAGGGCCGCAAAAGCGCCGCCGTAACCGGCCGCGCAGCCGCCGCACAACCCGGCCGGGGAGCCCGACGGACCAGAGCTTGTCGAGCTCGCTCGACTCGCTCCCGGGGCCCCCGCAACGGCGTGCCGCACGCCTTCCGAAGGGAAACGAGCCGGAGCAACGCTTCGGCCGTGCCCCCCCTCCTTCCCACGATAGCCCGGGCCCAAGCCGCCCGCCAGCTCGCCTGGCCGGCCTAATGGACCGGCCCTATCCACGGCCGTCGACCCGGGGACGAGGCCTGCCATACCGGCCGCCTGCTTCGGCACCGCCGCCCGTCCGCACCTCGCAAGCCCCGACGGTCACGACCGCCCCTCCCGCTCGATCGGCCCCGGCCATGGCTGCGGTGACCCGTGCTACCCGGCCGCCGCGCCTGAGTAGCACCTTGTGCTGGTCTTGTGACCAGCCGGGTCACCGATCCGCCAACTGCCCGGGCCCGATACACGAGCACTGCGCGGAGTGCGGGTGGCGAGGGTATACCACCCTCACCTGCCCCGCGCACCGTCGAGGAGAGGCCCCGGCTGCGGCCGGGCCCTCAACAAGGCCAGCTCCCGCCAACGAGCCGACCGCCGCTGTGGATGCCCCGGCATCGCAGCCGCGTCGCACTCGCCGCGGTCGACGCGCCGGAGCGGCTCGCACGCCCAATCCCGCTCTCGTAGCGGCGATTGTGGAGGTGCTCGAGCGCTTCATGTAAGCCCCCCCCCCCCCCCCCCTCGAGACCCCGCACCCGCTCACCCGCCTCAACACCGTCCGGGTGGACAGACTGATAGATTAAGTGTAATGAGGCCGGTTGACGCGGAGGTTGCGGAAGCGTCCGAGTGCACCCGTACGTTCCGTTTGGCCGAGGGGTGTTGTAACGTGGCAACGTTTAGACCTCCGCTAAACCGGACTACGGTCGTGCCGAAGTCCGGCCGCCCGATTTAAATCGCGCCGCCCGACTTCCCTGCGGAGCCGATTGGCCGCAGACCCTCGCTTATGGCGACGCGGTCGCCGCCAGCGCCCGCAGGCCGGGTGATGCCGGTTGGTACTAAATACGGAAGAGAAATCACTTCCATCTTTGGAAAGCTTTAGAGTACACCTCGTGCGTTTTTTGGAAGTTTTGTAAAGGTGATTTTGGAAGTTTTTGGAGAGAGAGAGAGAGAGAGAGAGTATAGAGAGTGGAGCGGAGTGGGTGAAGAGTTTGGGAGTGATTTTGGTGTGTCCTGTGATATATCGACCCGGCTTGCTTTTGGACTATCGATTTGGATTTTTGGACTTAGACTACTGCGTTGGATTTTGACGACCCCTGCATCCACCCGGCTCTCCGACCGTCTTAAGAAATAATACCGTCGTAACCGAGGCAGCGAGACCGTCACCACCAGGTAGGATCAATCCGATCTCTAGTCGATACTCCCTATAGTACAACCCGCACCCCGTATTATTCCCTAGGCCTCGAAACCGCGTGTCTGAATCCCAACCGTTCCCCGCGAACCGTTGGATTCAAAAATACAGCACACCGGTACGCCTGTTTTCGTTGCGCGTAGCCGTGCCAAGATTGGTCACCGCTGCGCCGATCGCGACCGAATTCAGTTCGACGCCATATTGGCCACAGAGCGGCTGACGTCACGCCTCGCACTCAGCTGCGGCGTGTCAGAGCTCTGTCGCTTCTCCTGAACCGCTGCCTGCCCCTCCACTTCTCCGCCGCCGCTATACCGCGCGCCGCGCCAGTATAGCGAGAGACGTCGAGAGAGGCACGCAATCTCGCTACGGTGACAGCTGACTGTCGCGTAGCCAGAGCGAGAGAGGTAGACCGTAGGTCGAGTCGACTTAGTCCTCCCTGCCGTCCACCTCTAGAGCACGGTAGTGCAACCTAGTAGATCATAGTTCGTTTTATTCTAGTCCGATTTCATTTTGCTTTTTTTTCTTTTGATAATTTATTTAATAACTTAATTTAGAGTAGAGTAGAGCCAAGTAAATATTTTCCTAATTTTATACCAGCGCCAGGTAGCGGGCGTAACCCAAATTCGCCACCTTTTCTTTTTTTCTTTTTTTCAAATAAATAAATATTTTCAAATCAACTATATACTGGTGTCTTTATTCCTCGCCCCTACGAAATCCCTCTATCGTAGTAGTTAGTCGGAGGGTCCCAGAGAGAGAGAGAGAGGACTTCTGAGGAAGTCTGGCGCCCAACAGCATCCCCTACCTACCCGTTGGCCCCCGGTTTGTATTCGGCTTATCTTCCTTGGTTACCCGAACCCAGGGGAAACCCGTTACAATACATAGGCGTGATCTCTTTCCTTCTTCTTTTCTAAACACCATGGTGACTGGAGCTGCAGAAGGACTGCACGACTCTTCAATCAACCCATGCCTTTAATAATTCATTAATTTGTTTTTCAATTTCCTCTTTGTCTTGATACGTGCATTTATAAGGTTTTCTAGATATTGTAACGTGGCAAACGTTTGGACCTCCTCCGTACCAGCCTAAACGAGCGTATGTATCCCCTGAGAGTACCGAGTCAGGATAGCTAATTTAAATATCTGGCGCCTTTGTCCTAGCGCGGCCATCGATCGTGGATCATCGGATTGGTCTATCGATTACGGCCAGCGCTCACAGGACAAACGGCGAGGATACCGAATTAGCATACCGGAAACGAAGAGCCACTCATTGTCTAGCCGTTAAACGCGTGCCATTATTTCATTGAGCCAAGAGAGAGTTTTGTAGTTTTGAAGAGTTTTGAGGTGTTTGGAGAGTTTTGTGTAGAGTGATTGAACTGTTTATTGTGACCCCTGCTTATTTATTGGACTATTGAACTGGATTTTGGATTGGATTTCTACTGATTTGGATTTACACGACCCTTGCCTATCCCCGGACTACGAGTCGGACACGAGGCCGAGGAAACGCGTCAGATCAGGTAGGATCTATCCGAATAGTAAAGTCTCGTCCATTCTAATTTTTCCCCTAGAGTCCCGGAAAACCTATAGAGTCTCGAGTTATTAGTCCGGTAAAGCTTTTCGTTTCCCCTGTGCCGTTCTGATTCCGAGTCTCGCATAGAGTACCGCATGGTCGTTGAGAACCGGCTGATTTGAATCGGTTGTTGTTCTCCTCGGCTGCCGAGCCTGCGCAGTCGCGTGCGAATTGAGTCGTCGCGGCGCAGCCTTCGCTCGAGTCGAGTAAGCGGCCATATTGCTCGAGGCCTCTGACGTCACGCGTCGCAGATCGTCTGCTGCGTGTCAGAGCTGCCTCGTGGCAGAGTACCGAGTTACCAAGTACCGATACCCTTCCCCTCCCAGCTGTTGAGCGATCAGCTGTCAGTAGAGATTAGAAGCATCGGCTTCGAAATCACTGACAGCCGAACCTCCAGCTGGTTGCAGCGAGGAAGGCTAGCTACGCTGAACCTGTGATACCTGTCAACTGTACATTTATGTAATTTCAGATCTATTAGTCGTTAAATTAATTTAGAGTAGAGTCCTTTAAAATATTTTATTAGAGTCATTTAATTTATTTCCTTTAGTTTAATTTTTCCTTTCTTTGATTAGCCATAAAACATACAATAGCGGTGAGATATAAGGCCGAAGCCAGATAGCAGGCTGCACAAAATAGTGCTATCTTTTTCTTTTTTTTCTTTTAATCAATAAATATTTTTCAAATCTATACCAGTCGTGTTTCAAGTGTTTTTATTTCACCGCCCTCACGAATTATCCCTCTACCGCTAGCTAGTCGGAGCGAGAGCGAGAGAGAGAGAGAGGACTTCTCTCCGAAGTCTGGCGCCCAACAACATCGTCGCTGCTAGTCGGAGGAGGCGGAAGCGTTGGTACCTTATTTGTTAATAGAACGTAGTTCCCGTGGGTAACTACCCGAGCCTGCGGGAATCGCTGTTACAATATATATTTATTTTCAGTTAATTTTACCGCTGTTTCATAGTTTTTTATAGTTCCTATGTCGAACTTTGTGCTAGCAAATACTTTGTTATTTTTTTGTATAACCGTTTCTATGTTTTTATCTATTTATAATATGTTGTTTATTTCGATTACTTCTTCTTTACTCTGGGATTTATTATGTTTTTGTGTGATATTCAAATTTTCATCTTGGCATAATTTGAAGTTTTGTATAATATCTAAACCTAGTAATAGATCTTCCTTAAAATTATTGCTTTATTAGTGAGCTCGCTAAATTAAATTATAATAGATACTGAATCTTATTAACAATGGATTTTGGTCGCGATGAGCTTCTCAATCTAAGCAACTGAAATAATAGAAAAATAAAGAAAAGAAAGGAAAAAGCCGTAACTAGGCACAATATACTACTTCCAAACGGGAAGAAAAACACGTAAAATACGTAGAATATGCGAAGCTCATACGCGCACTCCGTATATCACTTAACGTACCTACTAATATGTGTGACAGGTACGTAGTATTTTCAACATGCACGTCGAATACGTAGCACGCAAGAGTATGAATTCTTACTTCTAAGCAGGTAACCCCAAGGCAATAGGTATGACACCGCACACAATATAACGAAAGCGGTAAGAGAAAATGCAAATAAGCTAAAATTAGAAATATAGAGTCTACACACTACCACACGTATAGGAATGGCTTCGACGACCCGTCGCTAGTAGTGGTCTCGCAGATTTTGTAATTGCTCGTCGACCGTATGGTATTAATTCCAAAAAGCAGGTAATTGGTGATTTCTCACCAATACACAGCACGAAAGAGACGGGTGGTCGCGGCCTAAGCGTAAAGCTTACCTTTCGGTGATAGTCGGCACGGGACGGCAGGATCCACACGCACACACACACACTTAGCGTATAGCCGTTAACAGGCGTAAATGGTGAACAGTGCACCCCAGCACTCAATATTACAATTAATTAATAAGCCGTAACTTAAAGCTTAAACACTATTTCTAACGTGTAGGCGCGCAGCAAAGCAACGATAGCTAAAGGCGAATAAAGCACAATGTATAGGAAATGTAAGCAAACAAAATAAGAACAGAGATAATCAGCGGAAAAATAAATAGCGTGCAAAAGCGCAAAGCAAAAGATGGCTAACAGGAAGAAGAAGAACAGAGATTCCCGGAATTGCGTCATTTCTCGCCTAATTAGGTGGCGCTCCAGGAGTTGGGGGAGGTAGCCTTTCCATACACGCCGAGTTCGCCATACCGATAATTGGCAGATGATCGGTGCTGGAGGACAGGGGACGGGCGGCAGCGTCAGACCGGGAGGTGCGGCCCTCTCCCGACCGGCAGGTGTTGTAGTTCTGTAGCGACGATCGGTATAGCTACTATCGACGTGATTTCACGCTCCCCGTACGGCGTTCCCTCGACGTCCCTCGATGATCTCTGACTGCTCGACCATCCTTAAAACATAGAGAACTTACGGCAGACAATGTACAGGGTAAGAAAAAGGTCCCTTTTGCCTTGAGGTTAGCATAACGAGTAGACGCACACAACACTGAACGCGTAATCGGACGCTCCGCGGGGAGGAAGGAGCTGGTCAGTGGCGGAGGCAATTCCACCACGTTACAGACTATATACATATATACAGAGATGTTCTGTGGAAAGTGGTCAGTCTAATGGCGGCACAATTATTTCTTTTCGCGAATGACAACGCTGCTGCTCGATCACAGACAATCGATCTACTGATATTTTATATGTCTGTGACTGATAATAGACGACGTAGCGGTAGCTGTCACGTCGTAGGTTAAAATGAACTGTCATATTACAATATTGTGTAATTAAATTGTAATATCGTTCATAATACGACGGTATACGATACTATTTCATAAATAAGTAGTACTGAATTGTTAAATTAATTACAGATATCAATTTCTATTTATTTATAACATTAGGTTATAAATAACTATCTTGGTGAAATTTACGCATCTCGGAGTGATAAAGTTAATTAGGCAATAGCATACGAAATTGATTCTTTATGAATTCATTTCAGGTGTGAATTTCTGTTTATTTGCTACACTATTTACATCCGTGAATTTCTTCGATGACTGACTGACCCGTTGCATCTCTTCGACAAGTAGGGTTACGAACAAAGCGATGTGAATATCATTCAACGAGCAATATTCGCCTTGATTCAGTGAAAGTGTTCCATCCTACGAGGCATCTTTGCTGAATAAAACAATACTCTACATGTCTTCTCAGCCTAATAAGTACGAAAATAGTCCTGCGTGAGTGATGTGTTAGTCCATCAATGCGTGTTGAAGTTTCATCGAGTAATAAATTAATTGAAATTATTGTTCTTATTGTAAATCTATTTAATTCTGTATTTGATTGCTGTGTAGAATAAAGCAAAAATTCATGACTACTTATTTATGAAATAGATAACTGTTGTATTAGGAACGATATCACAATTCAATTACACAATATTGTATATTATATTGCTCGATGAATGATTTTCACATCGCTATGTTCGTAACCCTCCTTGTCCAAGGGATGCAGCGGATCAGTCAGTCACCGACGAAATGCACGGTTGTAAATAATTTAGCAAATAAACAGAAATCCACACCTGCAATGAATTCATAAAGAATCAATTTCGTATGCTATTGCCTAATCAACTTTATCACTCCGAGATGCGTAAATTTCACCAAGATAATTATTTATAACCCAATGTTATAAATAAATAGAAATTGATATCTGTAATTAATTTAACAATTCAGTACTACTTATTTATGAAATAGTATCGTATACCGTCGTATTATGAACGATATTACAATTTAATTACACAATATTGTAATATGACAGTTCATTTTAACCTACGATGTGACAGCTACCGCTACGTCGTTTATTATCAGTCACAGACATATAAAATATCAGTAGATCGATTGTCTGTGATCGAGCGGCAGCGTTGTCATTCGCGAAAAAAAATAATTGTGCCGCCATTAGACTGACCACTTTCCACAGAACATCTCTGTATATATATATATATATATATATATATATATATATATACATTATATATTTTCATGTTTCATAACTTTGTTAATAAAGCATTCTTCGCTTGAATATTGGCGCCAGTAACCATCTTGCTATACAAACCTAACCTAACTCTCTTCCGTGTTTGATACCTGCCCCCGACCAGCAGCACTCGCTTCGCCCGTGCCTGCAATGTCGGGCAGGCATCAACACTTCTTAAAACGTGTAAATTGCTATAAAAATTCAATTAGTCAGCGTACTTTCGACCGGACATGAAGAAAAATAGTATACACCACGCGGGCAGCCGTTTGAAAGCCCTGGACTGCGCGAGATGATGCCCTCGGCTTCGCCTCGGGCATCATATCGTGCGCAGTGCACGAAATCAAGATTCGCGGCAGCGAATCGCCGCTAAGTTAAAGGTAAGTAAGGCGAAACGCGAGCCAAGAATCATTTACCCGGGGGATCCAGGTATAACGATATTGCATGTAAGATTAGCATGATATCTCCGGAAGGGAAAGGAGTTTCATGATATAATTTTCACGGCTCAAAGACCTACCTAAGTAGACTCTGTAGTTCAAATCTTAACGAAATCGGTCAAACGGATCTCGAGATATTATTCTTTAAAAGTTCAAAACAACACAAAAAAATTAATCTTCTTCTTCTTCTTCTTTCACTTTTTTTCGCAGACAAAGACCACGATATCCGTCGAACAGTGGCATGTACACCATAGAAATTTTAAGCGTAGGTATTCGCCGTCTTTTCCCAGCCCCCTATTGATTTTGAGCAAGATCTGAACTCTTTCTCAGTTGGTAGATTTAATTGAAATAACGAAGTGGTTGGTACGGCATAATGGCCACATGGCGGCGCACGCGACAAATACTAGTGACGTCAGAAGACAGCGTCACTCATATAATTTCATTTATATAATATAATCGATGCTCGATGCACGATCAATCAATGACAGTTAATAACCTAAAACCCAAGCAATAGCCACCTAAAAGAATTAAGAAGAAAAAGAATCTCAAACTCATGTAATAAGGTATAGGCCGCGAAGCAGAGAAAAAAGTACCTCAAAGTGCCGATCAAAGTACGAGAAAAAAAATAAGTTTCATTCATTTAATATGAACCTGAGTCAACCTCGTCGTCGTAGCCTAACGTTTAATCAATACAGATCAAACAACCACCTTTTTCGTCGTGTTCTCAAAAATTGTGCGTCATTTTCAGATCAATTATTATCAAGATTGGCGGCAGCGGATCGCCGCTAAGTTACAATTTACGGCAGCATAAGCTGGCGTTTTGTAAATACAATAATGTTAATTACTATTACGCAAGCACAGAAAATAATAAACATATTGATTAGAAAGTGAGTTTATTGGTTGCATCAACCATGAGACAGTAATTATCAATCAAGACAACGTTACATAAAAGACAGCAACCGGTAAAAAGGATGACCAAGTTTTTCAAATTTCACCAGAGTCAATCGCTCACAACAACGAGCAGGTGGCACGCAAACTGCTCTTATAGCGGTTTCGGTTGAGCCAAATTGTGCTGTACTGATGTGCACCGGTGTATACCGGATCCACGGCACAGTGCAAATCTAAGGATACGGTGTACACTGGTTTACACAAGTGCAGACCAGTGCAGACCAGTGCAGCACAATTTTTCCCAACCGAAAATACTATTACTTGAGGAAGATCTCAAATCAAACTAAAGTGTGTTCATAGTAGATCAGGGAGCGGCACCGTCGTGTGCTCAGCGCCAACCTGGCTCTAAGTGTCAATTCCTATGGCCGTACGTCCCCTTGGTCTACTTGAAATCGGTCACTTTTCCTTACCGGAAATTTCTATGGTAGGGGCAACGTTCAGGAGAAATAAAAGCAACTAAGGGGTATGTGGCCTATTTGGGACAGCAAAGACTACGTCCAACCATCCGGATCCTTTCATACCTGCATATCCCCACTCATACCTACCAAAATCAAAGAAAAGGCATTTAAAGGATTAGTGCCAGTGAACGGGTTAGATGAATTAACAGTTTTGGCTCTTTGGACTAATGAATGTGCCGAGCCCTATCGTAGATCATCAGCATACAAATCTGTATGAGCGACTATAGCTTCATAGCGACTATAAATAAGTTCAAGAATAATTGCAAGAAAAAACTTCTAATTTAAAACTTAGAAATGAATAATACTGTACAAGGTCATGAATCTCATTATCATTATTATAGAAATCACCTCTATTACATTGAAAAGAACATTAAAATCAAACAGATAAACGTTAAACCACTGCTCGTACTTTAATTAAAGTCAATACGTTATTTTTTTTCGTTCTTATTATTACAGTAGCCTGTGGAATCGGTTTTAACACCCGATTACTATTGGACAAGTACACATTTTGGCTGAACTCAGAACTCAATATCTCATTCTTGGATAAAATGGATGAGAAGTCACATACCTCGGTCTTGGATTCAAAACGGCAGTACTTTGCACCAGACTTTAAACTGGCAACATGTCATCATTGGCTTCCAAACAGCCAGGTTTAAACTCGAGTAAAGATTTTATCTTCAATTTGAAAGCAATAAGAAAATTATAGAACAAAAAGTAAGAATTTAGATACGTATGTACTGAATACAAAATACAGTCATTGGTTCAAATTCAAAAAAAAATTATTTTGATCTGGAAATGTGAAAGAATAATGAAAAGTGAAAATATACACATGTATAATTGATAGTCATAAGAAACTTTCACCGAGAAATCTCTCAAAAATCGAAAAAATGAAACTCATTGACAATATTTAGGATTATTTCAAATTGACAAATGATAAAAAGAAAAGAAAGAAAAAATGTGAAATCAAAATCGTTTGTCGGAAAAAAATTTCAGAAAAAAAATATTTTTTCGGAAAAATACCTGAGGAACTTTCGATCCCAAGTGTAACAGGTATTGACCTTTCAAGTAGATTTGTCACGAATTCTGAGTCACCCTGTATAATCTAAGAAGTTTTGATTGGACAAACGATGGGTTCCGTTTTCACGTTATAACATCACTAAACTGTTGTAACAGTATAAGTATCAAAACTGTACAGTATACTCAAAGGTCACACCCCTAAAGCCAATTGAAAATTAACATCGAATTTCGAGAAATTTTCGGCAATTCACAGTAATATCGCTTCTTTGGCCTTACAAAAAGGAGTGAAATCCCACGAAAAACATCCAAAATGTAAAAAAAGCCGCTAAGTTTCTAGAACCCAAATTATCTCACAATAATAATTCACGAAAAACTTAGCGGCAGTCTCTGTCGTGATATCAGGAAAGCCTGCACAGCACTACGATCTTCCTGCAAGTATACGTTGTCAAGTCGGACCTCACTGTTTCGTGTAGTGATATCGAAACATCATTCCCAGAGCTACGTTTTTTCACCTATAACTCTTAATCACCTTTCGTTTTCTTAAAAATCACTCGCTATCTATAGGGATGATTTTATTAATAAAGAGACACAAAATTGTACCAATGATAATACGCATAGAAATAATGCGACACTTGCCGTATTTTGAACACGTCGGTATTCACGTCAACAACTTATAATAATCTTAGCCCTATCGTCGGTGTATTTTCTCTGTATCTCTAGGTACACGTCTAATACTTGGTAATTATACTTGGTAAGGCTAATCGTCTCTATAATCACTTGACCATTTGTTGGCTTGCGACATATTCATTACTCTTATCGACAATATCTGAATTCAATCATAATACCGTTGCCTGAGCGAAATATTATCCCATCATAAAATCGATTTGAAAATCATCATATCCCATCGCAAACTATCGTCGAAAACTATCCTACCTCAAACTGTGATTGGAAACCATTTTATCTCAGAATGCGTTTAAAAAGTATTCTATTGCAGGAATCCATTTCGTTTCTCCGGGATCAGGTTCACACCACTGTGCAGGCCTCTTACATTTTTCAATTCTGAATCGCACTGAAAAACTTCGACAATTCGAACTCTTGATAATTCGAATGTTTCATAGTATAGGAATGGTGTTTATAAAAACGCATTTTGAGATGGAATAGTTTCCGATACAATTTGAAATCGGATGATTTTAAAACACATTTTGAGATGGGATAGTTTTCAGCCACAGTTTGAGATAGGATGATTTTCGAAATACAATTTGAGATAGAATAATACTAACGCTGAAACGTCGATACTCATTATCCAGCATATCGTTGATCATCATTATTGCGGTATGGACTTTAAGTATAATACCTCTATGAAGAAAAGAAAAATATCGTTGCGCGTGAGTGTACGTACGTATTAGGGTGGGGGCGCCGAAGGCGCCCACACCCTAATACGCACGTACACTCACGCGCAACGATATTCTTCTGGCTGTATATTATCAGAAACTGAAACTAGCTTCGCAAAAGTCATATCCGAGACACATATGAGCGGATCCACGTCACTTCACTCAAAAAAAAACCGTCAAGTCACGGATCTTTGCGCCATTCAGAATATCTTTAGTACTGTGGAAAAAAAAAATACAAGTTGGAGGATTTTGAAATTTTTTCAAAATGGCGGAGTTAGAGCTACGTGAATTTTTGTAAACTGCTGTTCCACCGCTATGTTTGAAAATTCAGATCTCCGAAAGTATTCATAGGAGCGGGCTGATCCTTGGATCATTTTGTTCGTAAAAGAATGCGCTTTTATAGAAAAAAATTTGTTTACAAAAAAAAAAATTCCTTCAATTTTTTTTTGTCGTTTTTTTTTTTAATTTCGCTGCCATTTCCGCGGGACTCACAGAAATTCCTGAAGATAAATTTTTTTGGATACCCGAATCTTTCCCCTTCAACCCTAAAAAAAAAAATTCATGGAGAAAATACCCGGGCCGGAGAAAAAAAATGAAACGTCTTGTCGCGCGTCGCCGCGCGGTCGATCTATTGCAATATTTTGGTGGCTCTGGGAAGTGCAGATGTTTTTAGCGATGATTCGCTCGATGACACTTAGTAGGACACTTCTGTTTGAAGTTAATTCATAATTTTCATGAAATCAAATTTTTCTTTCTTTCATCTTTAATTTTGTTTTGACGAGTTTATGAGATATTGGAATGACCGCATGTAATTTCAGAGTGCCACGAACTGTCAAGGCTTTGTCAAATCGATTTTGTAAAATAGATTCTTCTGCTTGATGTTCTGCAGACGTACAGTACGCAGAAGAGACCTTGACAGTTGGCGAATTTTTGGTAGTATGCGATTTCGCTGAAATTTATGTATTCGTTGTACGAGATTCTACGCAAGGGTTTCACTGGAGCGATAATCAGGCGACTATTCATCCAATCGTGGTTTACTATAAAAGTTACGATGACGACCAGTTGAGACATTTTAGTTTTGTGATAATTTCAGAGCATCTGAAACATACTACAGTTGCGGTTCATTTATTTCAAAAAAGTTCGTCAACTTTATGGAAGAGAAGTTCCAAGATTCAATTCCTGTAGAAAAAATAAGTTATTTCTCCTATGGAGCAGCTTTCCAATATAAGAACAAGAAGAATTTCAGCCGAATGGGATTTTTTTGCTACATCACATGGAAAAGGGCCGTGTGATGGGGTAGGTGGAACTGTTAAGAGATTAGCCTCACGTGTGAGTTTACAACGGATTGGCAATTCCGATCCTATTCAAACACCGCTGGTTCTATATAATTGGGCATATTCTTATTTTCGAAGCATATCTTCTGCGTACTGTACGTCTGCAGAACATCAAGCAGAAGAATCTATCTTACAAAATCGATTTGACAAAGCCTTGACAGTTCGTGGCACTCTGAAATTACATGCGGTCATTCCAATATCTCATAAACTCGTCAAAACAAAATTAAAGATGAAAGAAAGAAAAATTTGATTTCATGAAAATTATGAATTAACTTCAAACAGAAGTGTCCTACTAAGTGTCATCGAGCGAATCATCGCTAAAAACATCTGCACTTCCCAGAGCCACCAAAATATTGCAATAGATCGACCGCGCGGCGACGCGCGACAAGACGTTTCATTTTTTTTCTCCGGCCCGGGTATTTTCTCCATGAATTTTTTTTTTTAGAGTTGAAGGGGAAAGATTCGGGTATCCAAAAAAATTTATCTTCAGGAATTTCTGTGAGTCCCGCGGAAATGGCAGCGAAATTAAAAAAAAAAACGACAAAAAAAAATTGAAGGAATTTTTTTTTTTGTAAACAAATTTTTTCTATAAAAGCGCATTCTTTTACGAACAAAATGATTCAAGGATCAGCCCGCTCCTATGAATACTTTCGGAGATATGAATTTTCAAACATAGCGGTGCAACAGCAGTTTACTAAAATTCACGTAGCTCTAACTCCGCCATTTTGAAAAAAATTTCAAAATCCTCCAACTTGTATTTTTTTTTTCCACAGTACTAAAGATATTTTGAATGGCGCAAAGATCCGTGACTTGACGGTTTTTTTTTGAGTGAAGTGACGTGGATCCGCTCATATATTTAATAATTGAATCGCTTATGCATGCCATAGAATATTAATCGCGTTTGTTTGAAAAAAAGAAATGCAACCACCCGTCCATCCAAGAATCAACGCTAGATTTCGAGTCGTCCATCATAGGAGACTCCAAATAGCTGCGAGAGA
The DNA here is from genome assembly GCA_914767705.2 of Tenthredo notha. Classification (NCBI taxonomy): domain Eukaryota; kingdom Metazoa; phylum Arthropoda; class Insecta; order Hymenoptera; family Tenthredinidae; genus Tenthredo; species Tenthredo notha. The sequence continues at coordinate 9,133,579 of OU611914.1, read as the reverse complement.
CTCGGCAAAACCATGAAGCAAATCAATTTGTAATTAATCTCAATCTACCGTTATTTTCTTGATATCCGGATGATGCAAATGTCATTGGAAGAAAAAGTATCTTGACTAAAAGTATGCATAATTGCCATAACTTAACTATTTTCTACGAACTAATACCTAGTTCTAGGGACTAGTTTTGGGATCCAAAATTTCCTGCTTCATGCAAAAGAGTATAGCCGTTAATCCGGCAAATGTAAATTCAGTTATAATTGCGGTAGTATACATGAATATGAAAATGAGACCGCCAAGTACGTAGCTCTGGGAATGATGTTTCGATATCACTACACGAAACAGTGAGGTCCGACTTGACAACGTATACTTGCAGGAAGATCGTAGTGCTGTGCAGGCTTTCCTGATATCACGACAGAGACTGCCGCTAAGTTTTTCGTGAATTATTATTGTGAGATAATTTGGGTTCTAGAAACTTAGCGGCTTTTTTTACATTTTGGATGTTTTTCGTGGGTTCAACTTTCTGCCCTCGTAGTGTAATATACTATTTTTCCTAAAAGTAAAGAGGAGCTTACAAAAAATGAAACAATAGACAATGAATCGGCACGAACAAAAACTGCAGGTTGTACGATTTCCGATCCCGTTGCCATTTCACCGCCGATGAAAAATCCTGTTTTAACATGTTCCAAATCTTCAGATCCACGACCTGGCATACCAATAAGTATAGAGGACCCGAAAAGTTCTAATGCGAACTCAGAGCCAGTGACGAAGCGTATTAAGTTAGGTGCATCGATTAACGAAAGCGCAAACTACTTACCAGAAGATCCAGGAACTATTCACGATGAGATATTTTCAGATCCTTCGAAGTAGCCATTTATCACTGATCACAAGATTCGGCAGTTAATTGTTGAAAAAGGCCCTCTACAAATAAAAGATTTTGATTTTCCCGTCGAGAATGGTAGGCGTTTCTCACCTACTTTTTATACTCGGCCCTGGCTTATTTACTCGAAAGAGAAAAATAGTATATATTGTTTTTGCTGTCTTCTCTTTTCAAAACCTATCTCAGCACAGTGGCCCACAAACGGTTCCTCTGATTGGAAACATATCTCGCGAGATCCTGCGTCCCACGAAAAATCCGTGAAACATTCTACGGCGTTTAAAAGTTGGAGAGAATTTCACCATCGACTACGATCTGAGCATACAGTGGATAAAGACCACGAGCGCGTATTGAATCGGGAAATCGAGCACTGGCGTAATGTCCTGCACCGTATAATCAGCATCATCCAATATCTAGGCACACAATCGCTGGCACTGCGCGGTGGCTCTAGTGAATTGTACGCGCGTAATAACGGCAACTTCTTGAAGCTCATTAAACTTTTCGCAAAATTCGATCCGATAATGGCAGAGCATGTATCACGTATTAGAAACGAGGAGACGCGGTGTCATTATTTGAGGAACAGAATTCAGAATGAAATAATTTCGTTAATGTCCAAAAAAATACGTGACTCTTTATTGGACATTGTTGTAGGGAACAATAAAATTAAGGTTGGCACCAGTAAGTCCCTGGACAAGGGAGTTTTTAGTAAGTAAGTTGACCGCCCTGCGTGGCATCCATCTTGTCCCGTATCTGAAACGAAAGTTTAAACAAGTTAAGAGCATGTATTATTAATCAATAAATATCGTTGCAATCATTATAGAAATCCACATTTATTCGACCTAAAAGTTAACAGGTTATGGGCCCAGACATGCAAGCCTAAGTAATATTCGAATTAAATGTGTGAAAGTTTCAAAAGTTAGCGATAAAGACATTGGACATTTTAGGTTACCCGGCCGCGTGTGCAAAAGTGGAAAGATCCAAGATGGACAATGAATCAGCTAGAATAACCAAGTTAAAAGGAACAGAGAACTGGTCATGTTGGAAATTCCAAGTATCAGTGATTCTGAAAGCACAAGGAAGTTTCAATGTGGTAAATGGTATAGAAGACCAACCTCCGTCCGCCGTAGCAGGCGAGGAACAAACAGCGCAACAAACAGCGTGGGCTAAGAAAGACAATGCTGCGCAGAAGGCTATTGCCACTGCAGTGGAGGACAGTCAATTACTCCACATAATGAACTGCGGAACGGCAAAAGAGATGTGGACGAAGCTGCACCACATTTATGAACAAAAATCAGATATCGGGATACATCTTCTCCAACAAAAGTGGTATAAGGTAACGAAAGAATCGTCAGATAGTATGGCCACACACATAGCTAAGATAGAAGATCTAGCACACAAGATCCGGACTCTAGGTGAGAACATTTCCGATTCAATGATTACAACTAAAATTCTCATGACCCTGCCGTCAAGTTATAGTCATTTCATCACGGCCTGGGAATCAACGAATCAAGAGCAGCGAACGCTGGGAATCCTCACCGAGAGGCTACTAGCCGAAGAAATGAGAATGAAAGGCAAAGAACATGAAGAAAGCGAAGCACTCGCAGCTTTTAAACAGAAAAAGAAGCCTCAATGGAATAAAAGGAGCGATGAACAAACATCGCAAGGGAACAAACAAGGGAACAAACAAGGCAACTGTTTTATCTGCAAGAAACCGGGTCATTGGAAGTACGATTGTCCCAGATACAGGGCAGACTACAAAAGGAATGAACCAAAAGGAGAGGCACTGATACTAGAGACCGCAGCACTATGCGAAGATGATTCATCCAATGAAAAGGCATGGTATCTGGACTCAGGGGCAACCGAACATATGTCTAACCGAAAGGACTGGTTTATTGATTACAAACTACTACCAGAACCTGCACCAATCAAGATAGGTGATGGTAAGCGAATCTATGCTATTGGCAAAGGTAAGATAAACGTACTCGCCTTTAACGGTACAATATGGAAAACGAAGCATTTGTCTGAGGTGCTTTACGTACCAGACCTAAAGTATAACCTGTTTTCTTCTGGAGCGGCACTTGATAAAGGTATGCAGCTAGTTGCAGATTCAAAGGAATGTCGTTTTACACGAAATGGAGTTACCGAAGCAATGGGAGTACGAAATAACAAGCTGTGTCAGATGCAACTAAAGGTGATGAAACAATCAGAAGAGGAAGAACAAGCTGAGTTCACTGACGCAGCTCACATAGCCGAACGGAGCAGCGTTCAAACTTGGCACGAACGATTAGCTCATCAAAACCTAACGTACGTGATGAACTACCTGAAGAAAGAAGGTATAAAAGTAGAGGCACAGACGAAAGCCTTTTGTGAAGGGTGCGCATTTGGTAAGTCACACAGACATCCTTTCCCGAAGTCAGATCGAAAGGAACCCAAGACCGCGACGCCAGGAGAAGTTATACACGCTGATCTATGTGGACCGATGCAAGAAGCATCCATCGGGGGATCACGTTACTATTTACTCCTTAAGGATGATTATTCGCGCCATAGGTCAATTTATTTCATTAAACAGAAGAGTGAAGTTGCACAGTGCCTTGAAGACTTTATCAAACAAGCGCAGAATGAAATAAATGGTAAAATTAAAACACTACGTACGGATAATGGTCTTGAATTTATTAATCGACAGGTAGAAGAAATAACGAAAAGATACGGAATTCGTCATCAGAGAACCACAGCCTACACACCAGAGCAAAATGGTAGTGCTGAAAGAGAGAACAGAACCATAATGGAATCAACGAGAGCGATGTTACATGCCAGAGAACTGCCAAAGAGCCTATGGGCAGAGGCGGCAAATACCGCAGTCTACATACTAAATCGAACAGGCAAGAGCAGTGTTCCTGAAAAAACGCCGAATGAACTATGGTTCGGCAAGAAACCAAAGCTTGGCAGGTTCATTACCTTCGGAGTGGAGGCCTACGCACACGTACCGAAACAAAAAAGACAGAAGCTCGACAGCAAAGCCAAAAAGGGAATTTTCGTTGGCTATGGAGACAATGTCAAAGGCTTCAGGATATGGTTTCCCTCCGAAAACAAGGTGGAATATAACAGAGATGTAATATTCAACGAGAACCAAACAAAGAAGCATTCAGATCAAAACAATAACGAAGAACTTCATCCCCAAACTCCAGTGCAAGGAGAACGACAAGATGAGGAGTCTTCGGACAACCAAGAAGAGGATCAAGAAGAGGATCAAGAAGAGGATCAAGAAGAGGATCAAGAAGAGGATCAAGAAGAGGATCAAGAAGAGAAAAGCACTTCAACCGGCTCAAGCGAGCCACAAATCGTCGAAGAAGAGGATTCAGGGAGTGAAGTTTTCGAGGCAGCGCTTGAAAACCCCTCGGACGAGGAACACAACCCCGAAGGACAACAAGAACCACGAACATTGAGAGACAGAGAGCGTATAAAAAGACCCAGCAGATATGATGCTTATGTTGACGTGGATAGCATCTTCATAGCAGAAAGTGAAGAACCTAGAAACTATGAAGAGGCCATCACTTGTAAGTATGCGGATAAGTGGAAGCGAGCCATGGACGAAGAGATCGCCTCACTGACAAGGAACGCAACATGGTCATTGACAGAGAAAACAAGCGAGCAGAAAGCAATTGAAAATCGTTGGGTCTATAAAATAAAAAGATCGCCAAATGGGGAAGTAACAAGATATAAGGCCAGACTGGTGGCCAAGGGTTATTCCCAAAGATACGGATTCGACTACCGTGAGACATTCAGTCCTGTCGTCAAGTTTGACTCAATACGAATTATCTTGGCATTAGCAGCCTCAAAAGGACTAAAGCTACAACAATTTGACATCAAAACCGCTTTCTTAAATGGAAAATTACAAGAAAACATATATATGGTACAACCCCAAGGTTATGAAGATGAGACAGGACGAGTTTGTAAACTTCAAAGAAGTCTCTATGGATTAAAGCAAGCGTCCAGATGTTGGCATGAAAGATTCACAGATTTTCTACGAAAACACAACTTGAAGCCAACGCAATCTGATCCGTGCGTATTCACAAACGAAGAAGACGAGACCTTGATACTTGCTATATACATCGATGATGGACTGATAGCTGCATCAAAGGAGGAGTCAGTTAGAAAACTGCTCAAGGCCTTGAGAAAAGAATTTGAGGTAACCACGAGCATATTAAGTTTGTTTTTGGGTTTACAGATAGATAAAAATCGAGACGGATCAATCAACGTACACCAAGCTGGGTATGCGAAGAAGGTGGTCGAGAGATTCAACATGAGCAGCGCCAACCCGGTAGCTATACCAGTCGATAAGCATCAGGAGCTGTGCACCGCAGCTCATCGAGACGAGCACCAACCCTTTGATCAATCACTGTATAGAGAAGCAGTCGGCAGTTTGATGTACTTGGCGATAGGCACCCGACCGGACATAGCTTATGCCCTCGGCATCGTAAGTCAGTACTTACAAAAACCAGATAAGATTCATTGGAATGCAATAAAACGTATACTTAAGTACCTGAAAGGAACCATTAATTATGGGCTTAGATTTAATGGGAGTACAAAACTTAGACTAATAGGTTATAGCGATGCGGATTACGCAGGCGACGTGCAAACCAGGAAGTCAACAACTGGCTATTGTTTTATGTTAGGCTCTAGTGTAATCGCATGGAGTTCACAGAGACAGCGAGTAGTAGCTCTCTCTACTACAGAAGCTGAATTCATAGCATCAGCGCAAGCAATAAAAGAGCTGATCTGGTTAGAAAGACTGTATAAAGAGATAGTGGGAGGATATCGAGAAAAACCATTATTGTACGTAGATAACCAAAGTGCTATTAGGCTGTTAAGGAACCCCGAATTCCATAAGCGGACTAAACATATCGACGTACGATATCACTTTGCGAGAGAAAAGGTTCGTGGAGGTCTGTTTGAGTTAGAATATGTTCCAACGTTAGAGCAGAACGCAGACATACTAACAAAACCTCTCCCACGTGAACGATTCCTATATTTAAGAGACAAGCTAGGGATTAAGGAAACAACCTAAAACAAAAAAAAAAAAGGAGGAAAAGGAAAAGTAAACAAAACAAAATTAATGTATGTGAAGAATATTTTATTGAATGGGAGTGTTGTAGGGAACAATAAAATTAAGGTTGGCACCAGTAAGTCCCTGGACAAGGGAGTTTTTAGTAAGTAAGTTGACCGCCCTGCGTGGCATCCATCTTGTCCCGTATCTGAAAAGAAAGTTTAAACAAGTTAAGAGCATGTATTATTAATCAATAAATATCGTTGCAATCATTATAGAAATCCACATTTATTCGACCTAAAAGTTAACAGACATGATGAAAAAGGCAAAGTGGTATGCTATCATATTGGACTGCACGCCCGACAAAAGTCGTATTGAACAGATGTCCATTATTATCAGATTCGTAGCATATGATCAGAAGGCCAAGGAATTCGCAATAAGAGAACATTTTCTTGGATTTCTTCCTGTTACTGACACAACTGGCATGGGACTGACAGAAGTTATCCTTGATGAGCTACAGAATTTGGGCATAGCCCTTTCGGATATGCGTGGCCAAGGCTATGATAATGGGGCGAACATGAAGGGTAAACGTTCTGGGGTGCAAAATAGAATCCTGCAAAAAAACCCTCGTGCTTTCTTTGTCCCTTGCTCAGCTCATACCCTTAATCTCATAGTTGGTGATGCTGCTTCTGCCACGGGTCAAACTACAGGCTTTTTTGATCATATTCAAAAGCTGTACGTTTTTTTTCTAGTTCCACGAGTACGTGGAACGTGCTAAAAAAACATATCCCATTACTGACTCTCGAAGCTGTCAGTGATACGCGTTGGGAAAGTAGGGTTGATGCCATCAAACCCGTGCGCTGCCAGTTTGGAGAGATCTATGATGCACTTGTAGAAATCTCCCTCGATGAAAAAAGAGACAATCTATCAAAACATGAGGCTCGGTGCTTAGCCCAATCCATCGCGAACTTTAAATTCATCTGTAGCGTGATCATTTGGTTCGATATTCTAAACAAAGTTAATGTCGCATCGAAATTATTACAAAGTCCTGCTTTGAATATAGTTAAATGCTGTAACATCCTGGATAGAACCACAGATTTTCTGAAGCAGTATAGATCTGATGAAAGTTTTTCTAGAATACTAAACGAAGCGAAAGATTTAGCATCTGAGGTAGAGGTGGAGCCGATATTTTTTCCTAATAACGCGGTCCGCGTTCGGCGTAAGAAACGTAATTTCGGATACGAAGCTCGGGATGAACGTGTAACAGATCCAAGGGAACAATTTCGAATAGAATTCTTCTACCACGTTATTGATACAGCAGTAGTATCAATGGAAGAGAGATTCCAACAACTACAGACGCACAGCAATGATTTCAAATTTCTGTATGACATTCATGCTCTCAAGTCGTCAACAAAAGAAGAAATAATGAAGAGCTGCAAAGATTCACATAGAGTATTAATAGACGGGGAGAACATGGATATTGATGGGATTGATCTGTGTGATGAAATTATGAATCTGGCTGCGATATTGCCTGCTGATCAATCCCGAATTGAAGTTTTGAATTTCATCGTAAAAAATGATATTCTGTCGATTGTACCTAACGTTGTCATCGCCTTGCGGATATTGTTAAGCTTACCCATTTCATTGGCGTCAGGAGAGCGAAGTTTCTCTAAATTAAAAATTATTAAAAATTATCTGCGATCGACGATGAGCCAGGAACGTTAAGTAGGATTAGCCACGATATCTATTGAAAGCGAATTATGTGATCTTATCGACTACCAAGAACTTATTTCAGACTTTGCAAAAGTAAAAGCAAGAAAAATAAGTTTTTAATAAAAGCTATTTTTGATCAACTTAAAAGTGGTTTGGAGTCCGTAAATACGGCGGGAGTGACGAACCACCGGGTCCACTATCAACTATTTGTTAATGTGTGTTGTAACAGCGATTCCCGCAGGCTCGGGTATTTACCCACGGGAACTACGATCTATTAACAAATAAGACACCAACGCTTCTACCTCCTCCGACTAGCAACGATGGTAGTTGGGCGCCAGACTTCGGAGAGAAGTCCTCTCTCTCTCTCTCTCCCTCTCGCTCCAGGCTAGCTATCGGTAGAGAGATAGTTCGTGAGGGCGATGAAATAAAACACTTAATGCACAAAATTTGTATTAGAAAGATTATTTATTATTGAAAAAGAAAAAAAGAAAAAGATAACATTACTTTGTTCAGCCTGTTATCTAGCTTCGGCCTTCTGCACCGCTATTTTATGTTTTTAAAATAATTATAAAAGAAGAGAAATATATACTAAATAAAACAAACTAAATGACTCTACTCTGAACTGATATTTAGTTACTAATAAAGCTGAAATAAGAAAGGTACGGTTGACAATTATCACAGACAGACGACTAGCCTTCCTCGCTTCTGTTGAGAATTGTTACTCAACATTCCAGTATATTTCGTAAATAGGCTACTTGTAATAATTAAGCAAGGCGTGACCTGGAATGCGACAAAGCGCAGCGCATGCAGGTTACGCGAATATACACGTAAGCATAATAACGTAATAAATTAGGCTAAGGACCGAGCCGCGCTTCAGTCTTGAGCAAATTTCAGAGAAGAAGCGAAGAGTATCTCTTCGAATACTCAGGCTCGAACCGGAGCAAGTGCTCCAATCTCACCTCTTGTAACTTATATATATTATATATACTAAATAAAATCTACTTTTCGTTGCTATCTTGCACTTAGAGTGATCTTTAATAATCACCTCTGGGAACAACCCGATCAACTCCCGATCCCTGAGTAACGGGGGTTGAATATTACAACATTGGTGGCAGCGGTGTAGCGGATGAACCAGAGCTTGCAAGATAGTTGACGCTAAAACAGAAGTAGAAAAGTGAAATAAAATAAAATAAAATAAAAAGAGAAAAGTTAAAAGTTGAAAGTTAAAAGGTGCAAACGCAGTCGTTGTAACCTAGTGGAAAAATACGTCGCAAGGAAAGAGCTACAGCACGTAGCATTCGTGGCCAAGGCAAAGGAACCAGCACGAGGTACCTACAGCAGCAGCAGCAGCAGGACGCAGCGGTTCAGCAGCACCAAAGGAACCAGAGGGTCAGCAACAACCCAGCAGAGGCGGAAAAGCGAGATGAAGATAGTCATTTTTGTGTAAGTCAATTTGAAATCCTCGCAGTTTTAGTATTTAAGCCGCAAACATTGTCATTGAGAGCTAACTGCCAGTTAGAAGCGTGCGAGCATTAGTAAATTACCATATTTAGGAAGTATAAAGAATTTTAGATATTTTTCGTCAAAGTAATGAGTCAGTTCAGGCTCATCAAGCTTGGATTAGAATTTCTGATTAGAGTAGATGTCTGCTACTTGGAATAAGATTGAGGAAATTGTCGCGCAAGGTCAAACTGGGTGGATACAGGATCTTCGAAAAGAGGTTCTCCTACAAGTTTGCGAAAGATACGCGCTAGCAGTCAGTGATTCAAATACTGTAGAGGAGATTAGGGCAACCTTACGAGCATTTATTAAAAGCAATAGAAAGGGACAGCCAACTCCTTCTCCAAAGCCTAAACCAGGCACTTACTTTTTTCCTCACCAACCCCAAGCAACATCCCCGGAAACAAAAACCATTCCGGGATCGGTTTCTGACGAGAAAGAATCAAGGCAACACACAGCAACCAAGATGACGGACTACTTGTCATTGAAGGAGGTACGGCAGATGGTCAATGTTTTCGACGGAAGCGAACCTCGTAAAGTGGACGATTTGTTGCAAACAATCGAGTATGCGAAAGATAAAGTAAATCCGAATCAAAGACCAGACGTGTTAGAACTGGTCCTGAAAACAAAGATACAGGGCGAAGCAGCCATGGAACTTAGATATAAAGATACACGCAGAAAAAGGATTTGTTGAACCAAGTCAATGCTGTTTCATTCAACAAAATATGGCGATCACGGGCCGCGAAATGAATATATATTCGAAGCAACAAAATTATTTGGTTCACTGAACTATTCGTGCTGAATAAATATTTAGTTGCATCAAATTACAGTTGAGTACTCACAAAAGAACTATTTCTTCAATTCGATTAGTTAACGCTTTTGCACTGACGGAATATTCATTTACTGTGACAATCAATGTGATTCAACTGAGAAACAGTTTAATTAGATTGACAGCACATGATTTTCCTGGTCCTTCAACATTCATTCCAACTAACTAATCAAAATGATTGGATTGAGTAATATTTTATGTAAACTTGAATATCAAAATTGTTGATTAGATTTTGTATCCGATTTGATGTGACCAAATATTTATTCTGATTGAGTGCAAAAAGTGTTTCGTGAAAAGAGTTATCAGTATAGGTGATCAACTCATTGCTATCAATAGGCACCATTTCAGTGTTGGTGGAAACAAATATTTATTTACGTCAACTCACAAAGATGTAGTTCTGGAACATACGCTCATTTCATTCAATTCATCGACTTAATTGCATCAATCTTCTATTAGTTACATGCAACAAGTAACAAAATTCACTCAAGAAAATGTTCAATTCGATTCACCAGATTTGATTCTCGTTCAAATAAACATTTTGTCTGATTGATTTATGGGAAGGTTGCATTATATAAGATATTAGTTTGAATTGATACAGGATAATGGTAATTTAAAAGGTCGATTGAATGTAATTACTGAACTCAATAACTGGACTTCCAATTGGGCTACATGAGCAGCGAGGAAAAAGAAATATTACAATACTGAAAATTAAAAAAATATATTTATCTTCAACATTAGTGATAATTATAGTCATACATATATGAACCATTCGTATTTGAATGTTTCTATTATAACACATAGGTATATGGTCTCTCATAATAATAGTTTTTGGCAAAAAGGTTAAGGATAAGTATGAATATCAGGGTGTTTAAAAAAAAAAAAAACGAAATTCCAATTTAGTAAATTAGAATCTCGTTTTTTTTTTTTTAAACACCTTAATAAATATGTGAAACAAATCATATGATAATGACTTTCAGTCAGAGGAAACGTATAACTTTCCATCCGCTAGAGCATGTAGATTATAAGGATTATATCATCCATTCATACATATATATACATATATATACATAGTAGGGTGGTTCATTTTGAAGTCGTATTTTTTTTTTATCTCCCACCTGAAAACTGGGTGCCAAATTCGGAAAAAAAATTCTCATTAAATCGCAGAGCATGAAAAAAAATATTTAGAGGTCGCTACCGAGGAATGAAAAAAACAACAATCATTTTCGATCTAACATTCATGATTGACTTATGAGCGAAAAAAAAAAAATTTAAAAAACAAAAAAAATTTAACAAAAATGAAAAAATACCATGCTAATTTGAAAAAACTCGCTGCCGGTAGCGACCTCTAAATATTTTTTTTTATGCTCTGCGATTTTGGCAGAATTTTTTTTCCGAATTTGGCACCGAATTATCAGGTGGGAGACAAAAAAAAAAAAAAATACAAGTTTAAAATGAACCACCCTAATACATAGTCATACATATATCAACCATTCGTATTTGAATGATTCTATTATAACACATAGGTATATGGTCTCTTATAATAATAGTTTTTGGCAAAAAGGTTAAGGATAAGTATGAATATCAGGGTGTTTAAAAAAAAAAAAACGAAATTCCAATTTAGTAAATTAGAATCTCGGTTTTTTTTTTAAACACCTTAATAAATATGTGAAACAAATCATATGATAATGACTTTTAGTCAGAGGAAACGTATAACTATCCATCCGCCAGAGCATGTAAATTATAAGGATTATATCATCCATTCATACATATATATACATATATATATACATAGTAGGGTGGTTCATTTTGAAGTCGTATTTTTTTTTTTCATCTCCCACCTGAAAACTGGGTGCCAAATTCGGAAAAAAAATTCTCATTAAATCGCAGAGCATGAAAAAAAATATTTAGAGGTCGCTACCGAGGAATGAAAAAAACAACAATCATTTTCGATCTAACATTCATGATTGACTTAAGAGCGAAAAAAAAAAAAAATTTTTAAAAAAAAAATTTAACAAAAATGAAAAAATACCATGCTAATTTGAAAAAACTCGCTGCCGGTAGCGACCTCTAAATATTTTTTTTTTATGCTCTGCGATTTAGGCAGAATTTTTTTTCCGAATTTGGCACCGAATTATCAGGTGGGAGACAAAAAAAAAAAAAATACAAGTTTAAAATGAACCACCCTAATACATAGTCATACATATATCAACCATTCGTATTTGAATGATTCTATTATAACACATAGGTATATGGTCTCTTATAATAATAGTTTTTGGCAAAAAGGTTAAGGATAAGTATGAATATCAGGGTTTTTAAAAAAAAAAAACGAAATTCCAATTTAGTAAATTAGAATCTCGGTTTTTTTTTTTAAACACCTTAATAAATATGTGAAACAAATCATATAATAATGACTTTCAGACAGAGGAAACGTATAACTGTCCATTCGCCAGAGCATGTAAATTATAAGGATTATATCATCCATTCATACATATATATACATATATATACATAGTCATACATATATCAACCATTCGTATTTGAATGATTCTATTATAACACATAGGTATATGGTCTCTTATAATAATAGTTTTTGGCAAAAAGGTTAAGGCTAAGTATGAATATCAGGGTGTTTAAAAAAAAAAAAACGAAATTCCAATTTAGTAAATTAGAATCTCGGTTTTTTTTTTTAAACACCTTAATAAATATGTGGAACAAATCATATGATAATGACTTTCAGACAGAGGAAACGTATAACTATCCATCCGCCAGAGCATGTAAATTATAAGGATTATATCATCCATTCATACATATATATACATATATATATATACATAGTAGGGTGGTTCATTTTGAAGTCGTATTTTTTTTTTCATCTCCCACCTGAAAACGGTGCCAAATTCGGAAAAAAAATTCTCATTAAATCGCAGAGCATGAAAAAAAATATTTAGAGGTCGCTACCGAGGAATGAAAAAAACAACAATCATTTTCGATCTAACATTCATGATTGACTTAAGAGCGAAAAAAAAAAAAATTTTAAAACAAAAAAAATTTAACAAAAATGAAAAAATACCATGCTAATTTGAAAAAACTCGCTGCCGGTAGCGACCTCTAAATATTTTTTTTTATGCTCTGCGATTTAGGCAGAATTTTTTTTCCGAATTTGGCAGCGAATTATCAGGTGGGAGACAAAAAAAAAAAAAATACAAGTTTAAAATGAACCACCCTAATACATAGTCATACATATATCAACCATTCGTATTTGAATGATTCTATTATAACACATAGGTATATGGTCTCTTATAATAATAGTTTTTGGCAAAAAGGTTACGGATAAGTATGAATATCAGGGTGTTTAAAAAAAAAAAAAACGAAATTCCAATTTAGTAAATTAGAATCTCGGTTTTTTTTTTTAAACACCTTAATAAATATGTGAAACAAATCATATGATAATGACTTTCAGTCAGAGGAAACGTATAACTTTCCATCCGCTAGAGCATGTAAATTATAAGGATTATATGATATCAGGTTTTTGTGCAAAATGCAACCCCATCTCTGGGTTTTTATCACTTCATATGCGTGAATGTGCCGTGAGAGGCCAACATTATTGAGTTCAAGATATAGGAAATATGCATCATGTTTCTCATCTTTTATAATTTTCTGAATCTGAGCATACTTTGCACAATTTTTTACGTTCCCAATTATCACAATCATACCTGATTTGTACTTGGTTCCGTTAATTTCTACCCAGTGTGGTAAAAACAACGTATCACTTAAAACTAGATGATTAGGCAATGAGTCTCTAAATAAATTATAATTGTCCAAGTTACCTAATTTTACCTCATCACCAGGACCGCAGACAAACCTCTGGTCAAGTCCTTTTTTAGCAATAAACCGATGGCTCAATGTCAACTGATGCTTGAGTGCCAAAGTATATGATATATTCCGACGTGAATATACTACCTTTGCATTATTTTTAAATTCTTTATGTTTACCCTCAAATCGCATGCACGAAATATAACACAGTGGACCAACAGCTTTCATTATTCTCGGATAGTGCACCAAGAAATGGTGCTTAGGTTTTAGATTTTCATTAAAGAGATGCATATATAAAACGTGGTGTTCTGAAACTAAAGTGCCAAATGATTCAGCAGTTTCTGGCTGAATAGATGTGGCCGTTATTATGGATAACATTTCTCGAAGAATTAAATACAGCTCCCAAGCCTCATTTTCTTCAGGGACGCAATCGCCTATGATCAACCCCAAGTGTCGTACTAAGCACAACATTTCAGACGCGCTGCAAATTATCAGACCGTTCTTTAAAGCTTCGCTTTTAATCATGGGGGGACTATTAGCGGAAGCTGTATTTCCATAATTGAAGAATCTTATTCTGTTGTTAAGAGTTTCAAGAGAAAATAGTTTATCATGATTTACTAGTCGATTAATAATTTTAGCTATATCGTATCGTAACACTCCTTCCAAATAATCATGCATATAATCGCAAGAAGGGTTTTCAGTTACGTGATAACTTAATGTTTCATTGAAAATGCACTCCTCCTTTATGCCATATCCCCGCACTGTTAAGTCTGCACTGTAATTCAACTTGGTACGTATCATAGCTGTATCCTCCGATAACTGTTTCCAAAGTATTTCTTTATCGACCCGGCAATGTCTACATGAGTATTGAGCATTGAAACTTTCAACAAACCCACATAATGTATGAAGGCCTAAATTATCACCTAATACTAGAGATAACGCGAAGAAAACCTGTTTTTTCTCAGTACCTGTATTAACTGATATGCCAACTTGCTCTAAATGAAGGATTTCGTTCTTTAGTTGAGTAAATACGCTTTTATTGCCAAATACTGATAAATCCGATGAATTGTGCAACTGCGCGAGGAAGATATTTTCGAGCAAAGAAGAATACTCCGGTGGTATTGCACCGATTGTGTAATAGATAGCACCAAGCTTGTTAATACCAGTATGCGTTCCGAGCGGATTATTCACTTCGAAGTCATCAAAATATATAAATAGGGGTAATACTAATTTGTCTTGGAATTTTTGTTTTATGTTTTTCCATATCGTGCCATTAAGAAAACTAGTCAACGTCTGATCATTCGAACTTTTTAGTCTGTCCATATGAATTGTAATTTTACTAAGGACTCCAGGAAGTTCTAAGAATTTTCGTAACACATCCCGCATAGGCACTATTTGTCCGTTAAGGCTGATTACATTTAATTGGCGAACACCATTAACGTTGATTGAATCCGTAGATGTACCAATTGAAAACTGGTTGGGTTGAATAAGGTAACCAGAATATTTTAAGTATTTGAGTCGCTGATATTCGGTTTCTAAATTTGCGAATGGTGATGCTAAAATATCGAACATTTTATTAAGGTCAGCTCTTTTTGATTCGTGACAGTCAGCATTATTATATTTTTGTTTGATCAGAGATATGCAAGTGGAACCAAAACACTCAGTGATATTTTGAATAATTTCTTGAACTAAAGATCTTGTGACAGAAGAATTAGAATATAATTTAGAAATAAAACAAGCAGCATTCTGATGAACTAACGCTGCAAATTCGTCGACCGTCAAATCGACATAATTAACTGGTCTATCTGTCTCTTCTGACGAAGCAAATACTAAATTATGAGAATTATCGCATTCTTCTTTGTTATCAGCGGCCTCATTGATATTTGGAAGGTTAGCCTTTCGAACACGAGATACAGACTGGTTTGAATTTATGAGGTGTTTACTATTTGAATGTTTGTAGTACGCGTATGTACTACTGAAACTTCTGAAACATTTTCCTTGCTGACATTCAAAACGCGTGTATAATAATGTACTATGCTTTACTTTAATATGAATCATGAGACTCTTTGACATCGAAGCCTTAAATTGACAAAATGGACATTGAAACATCTTCAAATGTATGTGTAATTCTACAGATAATTTCTAAAATTAGGTAACTTGGACAACTATTATTATTATAGTCTTTAATGGAAGAAGGATAATATTAATGATAATAGATAAATGCAATAATGATAATAGTGCAAAGACAATGCACCTAAGGCATTGTATTAACGATTTCCATAATGTAAGATATTTGTTTATCCCATTTGGTTTTGAATTTGTAGAGACTTAGCTGAATTAAATACCAGATGTGTTCGCTTTCTGGAGAATATATGGCATTCAGCGCATGGAAGCTCTTGAAACATATGTCTAATGCTTTGAGAGTTGATGGAAGCTTATACAATGTCGAATCGATTGACACATAAAAACTGTCGATACTATCCAGGGATGGACCAACAACAATTATATAGGGTTGCACTTTCAGTCCAAGGCTATTCACTTTGGCTATTCTGGCTTCTTGGGCATCGGGTATGTCCCCTGGAAGCTGTAAGAAAATTCATGTGTGACTTATAAAAACTGAAATAGACAATCCGTCAATATCGAAGAAAAATTGTAAGAGATATAGAAATTTACGTACCGAGAGTATTCGGTAAGACTACACGATCCCCATCCTACGGCAAAACCAACACAGGCGCCGTAAGAAGGGAATAGTGTAGTCTTACCGAATATTCTCGGTATAAACGTACTATTCTTCACTCAAAAGGCAAACCCGTGAAAAATGTAAAGAGTTTCATACAATAATAAGTACAAATAGTATCATGTTGTCTATCCGATTGAAACTGTCATTGAAAAATACGTCGTCACAAATTGAGTTTACAGCTGCATTTCAAACGTCGCTCACCTTTACGTGAATGATGATGCTCTCCTGACATTCGTTAATTGATGGCTTCCAATGCTGCGTCTTATTACGACATCTGCCTCTTGGTGGTATCAGATATGGCAGTAGGAGTAATTGAACAGCTACTTTACCATCTATAAGAATTAATATAATCGGCTATACATAAACTGAAAACACCTGATTGAAGATCAATTGCAGAATCAAATGTTTACTCACCATTTTGAAGGGTTTCTTGATTCAGCATATCTAGTAAGTCGGTGGCATTTTTTTCCTTGATAGGTTGTGAGCTCAGTCGATAATTTTTAATGTGATCAAAAAATGTATCCCAAGTTGCAAATAGAGCTGCTTGATTAGTATCGTCATAAAGATAAGTAAAATCAAGCTCTATTAAGGTGTAACCCATGGGATGTTTGAGGATAGCCCATTCATTCATAAACTCAGCAACACTTTTGAAATTACTATTATTGGATGTGTTGTGGCGAACCAAGGCAGTTGCTTCCCAATGCTTTAAAGCAGTATCCCAGGGTTCACGATTATGCTGTAGCCACAGGACAGATTGCTGAATTTCTCCTATGGATACAAAAATTTGACGAAAGCGCAAATAAAATAAACTGTCAAATTACGTCGAGAGGGAGTTTTCTATAATCAATGAGAGTTTAATCAATAAGAATTCAGGGAGTTTGCAATAATGCCATCTTAGAATTACAGTTCTGTTTGACAATATCATAAAGATAAATATAAATCTCGCGGCCGTTTATAATTTGTGATACTATTGTACAAATTAATATGAATATTGTCATGTCAATTTAATATAGGTAAAGGAAGCATTTTTTTTTTTTCTTACAAATTTGTCTCTTACCCTCAGTTTTAACTTCATGGTTCATTTAAAATTCAGATCTCCCTAACTGGATTAGATTAAAAAATATTTTGATCGAAAAATGCGACCATAAGATAGGGGAAAAAAAAAATACGCTGATGTGAACCTAAGTGTGATTGATAGTGAAAAGTTACAAACCCGTCGGTTTATTTAATTCGTTGATCTCACTCGCGCATGAAGTTGAAGAATTGCATGATCCTGATATTTTTCTGCAATCCCGCAATTTGTTTCTATATTTATCAACTAACTTTCCGCGAGCTGTCACTGGTCTTTGAGTTCTGGAGAATCGTTTTTTAACTGGGGGAATATAATACGAACTTTCACATTCAGTCGGGAATATTTCCACAATTTTGCTGGCGAAGTATTGAAAATCGTGACTTTTTAAAACCCTAAAAAATACAAATGAAATATATTATTATCATTATTACCTTGCATTGTCGCATTATATCTAACAGAAATGCTGGCGGTTATGGGGTGTTGAAAGAATGTTCATTCCATACACGAAAATATTACTCAATTGCCAGATAAAATTGTTCGAAATTTGTCGTGCGAATGAATATTTGATTCAAATACCGATGTCTAATTTCATGGCAACTGAATATATGTTTGACAACCCATGAGTGCCCGTTAAGATGATCCAATTATATTTTTGTGACAAATTCAGTTCATAGCAACAGAAGAATTTTGCAATTTGGATAGTATTTTCTTGGAATTGAAAAAATATGACTGCAACCATGCAAGTGAAACGGAAAATAATTTTATACAAACACTAGATGTACATAATAAGCACACGTGACTATATACTTACGTATTCTCATCACTCAATGCTTCCGTAATAATTAGATCTACCAATAGATTGCGATACTTTCGAGATAAAGTCTTGTATTTTTTGTACGATTTGATTATATATTTTCCAGTTGTACTATTTTTTAAAACGTCTTTTATGTTTAAACGTGGCCTCATTAGCTCTCGAAATTCTGCATCGCCCGTAAAACGATTCTGCCGTTCCAAAGTCCGGCACTTTGTAATATTCGATTCCGGGGGTTCACTTTCGGTTTCGGAATCAACTATTTCCGACTCCTATTGTAAATAAACAGGTGATAAAATCTGAGTGTCCAATATTTATAACAAGTCGAAGAACAATGTAAGCTTATTAGTTCAAAACGAAATTTCATTATATCGTTACAGATTTTCATTTACAATGTTAACTTGAACCCAAATTGTGATGATTGAATTAAAAAAAATGGGTTCAAGTGGATACGTAGATATGTATATTAGGGTGGTCCTTAAATGGGGTTGGAAAAAATTTTGACCTCGACGCCCCCCAGATCAGCTCCAAATAATTCAAAAGACATGTGGAAAAAATTTCAGCCCCCTATCTTAGAAATTGGCCCATGCCTGAGGGGTTGAGGTCAAAATTTTTTCCAACCCTATTTAAGGACCACCCTAATGTATATCTGTATGTATCTCGCTTGCAAGAAAAAAAAATCGCAA
This sequence comes from Tenthredo notha, assembly GCA_914767705.2. Taxonomy (NCBI): domain Eukaryota; kingdom Metazoa; phylum Arthropoda; class Insecta; order Hymenoptera; family Tenthredinidae; genus Tenthredo; species Tenthredo notha. Next base: position 9,114,506 of record OU611914.1, on the reverse strand, counting down.
CTCTATTACATAACGCGCCCTGATAATAAAAATAGAAATAATTCAATATAAAAAATTACGTGGATGTACACTCAGAGAAAAAACGAGTCAAGTTAACTATAAAATTACAGTTAAATAGCCCTCCTCTATATTTTTGGAGTTTTCATAACAATAAATATAGTTATATTGAAAATCTAAAAATAGTTATGATAATTATTTCTAGTTAAATCAAGTATGTAAATAGTTGACGTTACTGATTAAAAATTTTTTATTGGTTCATTGAATTTAAGGCCCATCCCTAGTCGTCCACCTCCTTTAGATACAATGTGACACATTTCGATTATTATCCGAGCCCAGGCGTCAAAAACGCAAAAAAGGCCAACGCTGCGCGAATTCAAGTTCAATTCCGAACACATACGTCCAAAAAAATGTTCGTTTCGTGCGAAAATAGAGTCTACAGATGGTTTTTACATTTTTCGTAATGTAATGTTTTTCGTAACAATGTAATAACCATCTCTAGTCTCTATTTTCGCATGAAACGAACATTTTTTTGGACGTATGTGTTCGGTATTGAATTTGAATTCGCGCAGCGTTGGCTTTTTTTTGCGTTTTTGACGCCTGGGCTCGGATAATAATCGAAATGTGTCACATTGTATCAAAAGGAGGTCGGCGACTACGGATGGGCCTGAAGGAAAAAATTTATTTATTTATTAATTTTTTTTCTCATCATATCGAGTATCATAAAATAAAAAAAAAAAAAATTATTAGTTACGATAACAATAATTTATGCTTACATGTACTAGAAAAAAAAAGTTCTAGTTATATATGAAACTCACTTGCTCTCAACTAAATTTCTTTAGTTACAAAATCGATTTTAGATTAGTAAAAAGTTTTTGTTGCACTAATCAATTTGATTCAGTTTTGGAAATTACTAAATAATTATACGTACTATAATAATTAGTACTAAGAATTAATTTCAAATAGTTGACCTTTTTTAGTTAACATTATTATCGTTTTTTCTCTGAGTGTACTACAACCGAAATGCGTCCCGCCCAATAACACACAGCTTCAACTTATTAGTATATATGTAATTTAACGTCCTAAATCAATGTCAGTAATTATAAGGAACTATACTTACAGTAGTATCCTCAATTTTAGATTTAAAATGAATTTTCCAGCGACTGATAAATTTAATTCTGATTCCGATCTTCGGGATAAGTTCGCGCATCAAATCTGGGGTCAATTCTTTAAAACACGAATAGTCTATCGCATTCTCTGTGTAAATGAGGAAAATAATATTAAATTCAAGAAACGGCATTACTCTTCGCGTTTATTATTCCTCATACATTGTAGCTCATATTAAATTAAACTGTAAACTGTAAACTAATTTATGAGCTGCGAAATTATGTTACATTGTATACAAAGAGCAGATATGTCGAACAGCCGACAATTATTTTATGGGGCTTCTATTTTTTAACAATTCAGGATACGACTAAACTATGAAGAAATCATCAAATAGACCAAGAAACAAAAATTATAATCAATACATTTTGAATATCGGAGGATCAAGCGGAATTATTTGTGTCACATCATAAGATATCTCATAAGATATGCATATTAAAAATTATTAGCTCTCATCGTATTTATATCAAGTTAAATTAAACATGATGGTTTAGCTCGGTTGATTATGATATTATTTGCAAATAGCCACATTATTTTATTAATAATCAATAACTTACCCTCAAATGTTTGTGCCAAATCTCCAAGCTCCCACGATTCCAAAATCTCCCTCACTTGCGCATCAGCCATCGCGCCTCACATGTATATGTGTGCACTAGATTTATAATTATTATTAACCCGATTAGCCAGGCACTTTCTCACACACGCCCGCTGTGATGCAGCTCCACGCTTGAGAGTCGAGTGCAGTATGGCTCTACGCGTGCATAGGAACTTCTGCGCATGCGCGAAATTACCGCGCGAAATAGTCACTTCGAACCTACGTAATGTTGAGCGAACACTGAATATCCTGCGCTCAAGGCGCGTAGTGTTAGATTTTTATAGATGAATGAAGCTTCATTTCTACTACCCGTAAAAGTATCAATTCAATCGACAAAATATTTTTACCAATATAACATTCAAATTTTATTATTATTATAAATGATAAAAATTGCAATAGTTATAAACAATATAGTGAAAAAAAATAGAGTGCTTTCGTTTTTTTGAAAAATCTCAAAAACGGTAAAAGATTTTTAAAATTGGAAAAAAGATCTGGAAAGAAGAGGAAATTTTATAAAAAAAAGTCTGGACTCCCGAAACTGTATCTCCAATATTAATAATTTTAACGGAGCCCTAAAGTTATTACTAAAACGGGGGGTCTGGCGTTCACGAGCGCCGCGTCATTCTGACACGGTGAACAAAAAAATTATTTAAAAATATTAAGTATTAATATTAAGGAATGAAAAAATTTACATAGCTTTAGAATAGGTGAATAAATAATAATCCGCGCGAAAAAAAATTTTATTTGCATTTTTCCATATTTTATGCATTAGTTAATTAACAACATTTTTGAAATGGAAAGTTAACATAAAAACCTTCGTAATTATTAAACTAAAAAGCTCAATTTTTTTTTGCTTCGTACAGTTGTTATAAAGAAGTGAAAAAATAGATTACCGTTGGAAAAATTGAAAAATTTTAATTTTCCACTTAATTATCAACAATCTACTGCACTGAAAAATTAATAATAGCAATAAAGCGTTTGTAAAAAATTTTTTTTTCGAATATCTTCATTATTTCGTTTTTAACTCGTTAAGCGCCACCTGAAATTATTTTTTTGAAATTTTTTACTCCCATTCTTTAAAAAATTGTTATAAACAAATGCATTATTTTAGAGATAATGAAAAATTTTTTTTTATGATTCGAAGGATTGAAAAATATTATGATTTAAAAAAAAAAAAACCATTTCTTAAAAAAAAATTTTTATTGGTTAAAAATGCATTTGTTAATTAACTATTTTTTTTTTGTCATTTATTATTAATATTAAGGAATCGGTTTTTTTTTTTAAATCATTATTTCTATTGTCCTTTTATATCCTGAAGAAAAAATAATTTTTTATTAACATTTAATTTGTTTATTTGATAAACAATTTCTTATAAACAAATGAATTTTCACTTTTTAATTTTTTTTATTAACTGCAAATTAAAATAAAAACAACTATATATCGCATGACTTATGCAAAAAATTTTATCTATTTTTTAGAAAATTTTAAATATTTTACTGTTAATGTTAAGTTCCGTATTTTCTTACAGCTTCCGATCACTATTATTTAAATAACTTTTAAACTATTACAGATACGAGAAAAATACTTCAGGTCTTTTTTTACCATTTTAATGTGATTAACAACATGGACCGATAGTCGAAGCTCTAACTCAATTATTTATTTACTTTTTTCTTATTATTTAATAAAAATTCGAAAGAAAAAATTTTTTTTGGCTTTTAAAGTTTCTAACTTGATTATATTTCTCATTGTGAGGAAAACAATCATTAATGACGACATTTTTCTTATATTTCTTATCAACTACGAGTAATGAAAAGATTATTTATAGTTTAAAGTTATTATTTATTGAATACCCATACAGGAGCCCCCAGAGTTGAACGACGGGGCCATGCTTGCGCCAATACTGGGGAACCTAGCTTCGGCGTACCTATATTGGCCCATACTCGGGTCAAGACTGGCTACTCAGTATTGGCCATGCCAATGATTACCCTAGCTTGGGCCAAGACTGGGTACCCTAGCCTTGGCCATACCAATGATAACCCTAGCTTGGACCAAGCCTGGGTGCCCCAGCCTCGGCCATTTATTGGTAAGCCAGACATGGGCCAAGGTGGGATTCCCTAGCCTTGGCCATGCCAATGATTACCCTAGCTTGGGCCAAGACTGGGTACCCTAGCCTTGGCCATGCCAGTGTTTACCCTAGCTTGGACCAAGCCTGGGTGCCCCAGCCTCGGCCATTTATTGGTAAGCCAGACATGGGCCAAGGTGGGATTGCCTAGCCTTGGCCATGCCAATGATTACCCTAGCTTGGGCCAAGACTGGGTACCCTAGCCTTGGCCATGCCAGTGTTTACCCTAGCTTGGACCAAGCCTGGGTGCCCCAGCCTCGGCCATTTATTGGTAAGCCAGACATGGGCCAAGGTGGGATTCCCTAGCCTTGGCCATGCCAATGATTACCCTAGCTTGGGCCAAGACTGGGTACCCTAGCCTTGGCCATGCCAGTGTTTACCCTAGGTCGGGCCAAGACTGGGTACCCTAGCCTTGGCCATACCAATGATAACCCTAGCTTGGACCAAGCCTGGGTGCCCCAGCCTCGGCCATTTATTGGTAAGCCAGACACGGGCCAAGGTGGGATTCCCTAGCCTTGGCCATGCCAATGATTACCCTAGCTTGAGTCAGGACTGGCTAACCCAGCCTTGGCCGTTTCCCGAAGGTGTACGAACTTACCCGACGATAGTGTGCGGAGTATCAAATCAAATTCCGTGTCCAATAGAGCCATGTCGACTGTCAGTTAAGTTTATTGAATCAAACAGATTGACAACTTGAATATGCAATCAGCATAACCATGTCTAGTTCATACATAAGAGTCAAAAAGTGGCGTGCTTTACAAAAATTAAAAAATGTTTCTAGTGAACAGAATAATTCAAGCATAAATGAACCTAGTATAAGTAATCCAATAAATAATAACTGTGAGAGTGATAATAATAATCCTTGTGAAAGCGAACCATGTAATTTACAGATCTATAATAGTGATTTTAATAACATTAATATTATTGATTTCAACAGTGCTAGTGATAGAGATTCTAATAATTATAGTGAACCTTTAAACAATATTAATAATGAGGATCAACTTGAAGATGAAGTTCCGCAGAATTACGAAGAGGTTGAACGTAAAAAGACATTAAGTGAACAACTTCGCTGTTGGACTTTGAATAACATAAATATATTGACACTAGATGTAGTGACACAATTATTAACAATTTTACGAAATGAAGGCCATGTAGATTTGCCTAAAACATCGCAACAATTATTGAAGACAAATCACTGTCGCCCTATGAATTCAATAATAAGTAAGCGCGAAACAACCGGTACATATATATACATTGGAATTAAAAATAGTTTACAAAAAATAATATCTCCAGAAATTTATACCGAAAAACATATATCTATTCAAGTACATATCGATGGAATATCAATATATAATAATTCATTGATTCAAGTATGGCCTATTGTGATAAAAGTATATAATCGTGAATATGAAAGTAAACCTGTAACTGTAGCGTTATACTGCGGCGATTCTAAGCCAAGTTCAGCAAATGAATTCTTGAAAGACTTTGTAACAGAAGCTAAAGACTACATTTCCAATGGACTTGTTTTAAATGATATTAAATATTCATTTAACATTTTTTGTATAGTTGCAGATTCACCTGCGAGAGCATTTATTAAAAGCGTAAAAAGTCCAGGTGGTTTTTTTGCTTGTGAACGATGTTGTGTAGAAGGTATTACGAAGAATCATAAGCGTGTATATCCAAATATGGATTGTATTCCACGTACAAAAAAATCATTCAAAGATAAAACACAACCAGAACACCATCTTGAAGGCATCAATAAATGTAAACTACTGAAATTAAAACAATTTGATCCGGTGTATGATGTAGCTCTGGATTCTATGCACTTATTGTACCTCGGAGTAATGAAAAATATCCTTGAAAAGTTGTTAATAACGAAGAAACATTGTGCTCGGCTTAAAAAATTAAAAGTTGACATTTTAAGAAATACAATGCAATCAATATCAGCAGATATTCCTCTGGAATTCGAAAGAAAGCTGTTTGATATTGATCAAGTATCAAAATGGAAAGCAACTCAATTTCGTTTCTTTTTATTGTACATTGGACCCATTGCTTTAAAAAATGTACTATCTGTTAACAAATATCACCATTTCTTACTATTATTCGTAGCATGTAGAATTTTAAACGATGATTTGAAAGCTGTGAAATATGTCGATTACGCTCAATATCAGCTAAGAACTTTTTTCAAGTTATTGCCATCTGAATACGGTGAAGACTCGCAAGTTCTCACTATGCACAACTTAATTCATGTACCAGACGATGTTCGTCATTTTAAAGTTCCATTAAGTGAAGTATCGGCTTTTTGGGGAGAAAATTATATTGGTATTTTTAAACACCTAGTAAAATCGCCATATAAACCACTTACGCAAATTGCAAACCGACTAGATGAATTAGAATCTGGTGAAAACGTGAAAATAAAAAAGAAAAGCAACCTATGCAAATGCTCATATAGAGGTGTTACTGAATTAATGGAATTTGATAAAAAACATTATTTCAAAATTGCCAAAATTAAATTACGCGATATTACTCTTTCTTGTAAGCAGCCAGATAATATTATACAGTTGGATAACGATAAAATATTCGTAATTGATAGCATATTAAACAGTAATAATAATTGCGCGATACGAGAAAATTATAATAATTTATATATATATGGCATGATGGAAAATGAAAGAAGAGAAACGTTTGATTACCCTACTTCCTCATTTGATGTAGGTATGATGGAAATAATTTCTTGGGAAAAACGAAAAATTATTTTCAAAATTGCTCGTGTAAAGCGTAAGTGTATACTTTTTAACTTAAAAGACTCTCAATTCGTTGTGACTTTATTACATGTGTAAAGTTAGTTGCAACAATCAATATTTCAATGGATAATTTTCATTATTGACTCTCATATCAGAATTTAAGTATATTTTTCTTAATAAAGATATATAAATATATTATTATTTCATTTTAAACCATTTTCAAGAATAAGAATTTAATACAATAATTGGATAATCTACATTAATTTCATTGTTTTATATTCTCTTTCAATTTCATTATATTTCCAACTTTATTTAATCTAAGTATTATTTTCATTATAATAGCAATTGTTGAATATTACCTAAATATTAAAGTCGATGCTATTTTAAATTTATAAGTTGAAAGAAAAGTGAATGCTATCTCCTTTTATTCTACATTTAAGTTTATTGCACTCTCTTTCGTACCATATTATTATTATTATGATTATGATACCCATTGCTCTTTTGTCAAATTACGAGGAGCATGAGTATTCACATATATACACATGCATAGGTATACACGCACACGTAAGTGTTCCGCATCGGTGTATACTTCGCGAGAGTGGCGCCTTACTCTAGTGTCCAATTCCAATCGACAGGAATTGACTTGTTTTATTCTTATGCGTTCTCAGTTACAAGTGTGATTTGGTTTTGAGTGTTTCACGTTTCAACGTTTTTGGATTTATAAGCGCTTACTGTGTACTTCCGTCTACTACATCGTCGGATTTATCTGAAATTACGTATACAAATTTAATTTGTTTTTTACCTAACATGTCAGAAAAAGTAAAATCATTCGCCGTAGTTGAATTTGATGAGGTGATAAATGGAAAAAAAGTGGTGGAACTAGTGCCGATTTCCTGGTTAACAGACAACGATTCTCAGTGTTTCTGGCCACCAAAATCCGAAGAAAATCAAGTTCAGAAGTGGGTTGAGCAGGAATGTGAACCAACTGCAGGTTGGGCTGAATATCCAGTCCAAGTTATTTGCAAAGCAAGTAAGTATATCAGAACGTCAATTACTTTATTTAATATTTTTATTTTTTGAAAGACTATCTTCTAATTAACCTTTAAATAATTATGACGTTCGATTTTACCGTTATGTAATTTTCATAATTTCTTTTTCAATGAGCATTAAGGCCCGTCCCTAGTCGCCCACCTCCTTTTGATACAATGTGACACATTTCGATTATTATCCGAGCCCAGGCGTCAAAAACGCAACAAAGGCCAATGCTGCGCGAATTCAAATTTAATTTCGAACACATACGTCCAAAAAAATGTTCGTTTCATGCGAAAATACAGTCTACAGATAGTTTTTATATTTTTCGTAATGTAATGTTTTTCGTAGCAATGTAAAAACCATCTCTTGTTTCTATTTTCGCATGAAACGAACAATTTTCAGGACGTATGTGTCCGGTAGTGAATTCGAATTCGCGCAGCGTTGGCCTTTTTTGCGTTTTTGACGCCTGGGCTCGGATAATAATCGAAATGTGTCACATTGTATCAAAAGGAGGTGGGCGACTAGGGATGGGCCTTAAGGTGCTTCCCTACGCAATTCCACCAGACCTGAAAACGCATTGGGAAAAAAGTGATATTAAACAGAATATCTCTGCCTGTGCACCGAAATCAATGAAACAAACTCTGTAACGCAATTTTATGCGCGACCGCGAAAACAGACGGCCAAAAAAATGTTTTTTTTTACGCGAAAATAGACAAAATATCCATGTAAAACGGATTTGAAAACGTTTTACATGGATATCTTGTTTATTTTCAAAAAAAAAAAAAAACATTTTTTTGGCCGTACGTGTTCGAAATCGTACATAGAATTGCGCGACGAAGTTTGTTTCATTGATTTCGGTACCCAGGCAGAAATATTCCGTTTAAGGGGAGGGTCTACTCAAATTTGACCGACTTCGTCTATTTTCTCGAATATCTCCAAAACGGGGCTATCAATCGACTTGTCCTTTCGGCAGTCAATGTTTGACGAGTAATGAGTTCGAACTGGTATGTTTTATCGGATGAAATCGTTTTTTTTTTTTTTTTTTTTTATCGAAAAGTGTGGGCGTACCATTTATTTCGACTTATATCAAAGCCTACGCATCAAAAATGCAAAATCGGCCTCTGTAGCCCGATTTTTTATGGAATTCCGAACATAACGATCCAAAAACATCTTTGTTTCCGACAACGATGAAGGCGGACTATGTCGAATACGATTTTGTGGTAATTTTCGCAATTGTCAAGGGCTGTGAGCGAAAATGGCCGCTCACAGCTGTCGATATGATGCGGTGGTTCCCAGAACGACCGTCAGATGTCGCCGCGCGGGCCATTTTCGAGCTTCTTTATATAAAATAACATGTAAATAGTTGTACTGTATATCATATATAATTTAATACTTTACGTTCCTCGCATTATGCAGCTATCCATTATAGTCAATTATATAAAAATACATAAAATATAAAGGAGAAGCTCGAAAATCGGCGACATCTGACGGTCGTTCTGGGAACCACCGCATCATATCGACAGCTGTGAGCGGCCATTTTCGCTCACAGCCCTTGACAATTGCGAAAATTACCACAAAATCGTATTCGACATAGTCCGCCTTCATCGTTGTCGGAAACAAAGATGTTTTTGGATCGTTATGTTCGGAATTCCATAAAAAATCGGGCTACAGAGGCCGATTTTGCATTTTTGATGCGTAGGCTTTGATATAAGTCGAAATAAATGGTACGCCCACACTTTTCGATAAAAAAAAAAAAAAAAAAAAACGATTTCATCCGATAAAACATACCAGTTCGAACTCATTACTCGTCAAACATTGACTGCCGAAAGGACAAGTCGATTGATAGCCCCGTTTTGGAGATATTCGAGAAAATAGACGAAGTCGGTAAAATTTGAGTAGACCCTCCCCTTAATAACACCTTTTTTCCCAAATTTTCAGGTCTGTTGGAATTGGGTAGGGAAGCACCTTAATTACAAAGCTGATTCTATTACAAAACTTGATTTGTTTTTCCAAAAATAATTGATTTATTATTTTTAAAATAAACAAATTCCAGTATTGCTAGTAAAGATATGTGAGTGTTGATCTTGATAGTGTGTTTTTTCAAATTATTTTCAACTATTCATCAAATCTGTAACATTTATTTATTGTTTCAGGGGACTATGAGCAAGGTATTAGAAGATTAGAAAAATCTTATAAAAAACGCGAAGTTGACACTTCTGAGAGCGAGTTGCAAAACAAAAAAGACGATCAACCTATGATGCTGAATTCTTCAAGTATAGCTGCTGTACTCGCTAACTCTCGTCGGCGCCTAGGAAGTCAAACAAATTTATGTAAAGAAGCTACCGATTTAGCTTTTACCGGTAACGACTTATTTAATACTGATAGTTCTTCAAACAACGGTGACGATAAAGAAACGACACCAGAAAGCGAGGGCAAAAAAGCAGGGACGGCATCAGATTTAACAGGAGTAGAAAACAATAGTATATTACTCACCTAGGGAGGGAAAGAAGGCTAACCCAAACTGCGTGCAAGATTGACACCCGAGCCGAAGGCGAGGGTGTTAAAAACGCAGTTTGGGATGGCCTTTTTCACTCCCGTGTGAGGTATACTATTTTTCACCACCCCCTGGCATCGGAAAGTACGACTCCCCGCTCACGCGAGGGGCCGAAAGTCGTACTTTCCGTGCAGGTGTGGTGAAAAGGTATTTATCATTGTTTTATCAAATCAAAATCTCATTTTAATAGTAAAAAGAATTAATTAGAACAATCATCTTGTGATAAATAAAGAATTGATACTAGTCTAAAATTTAATTATTGAAACAGAAAAAAAAATTCATCTCAAAATCATCAAATAAAAGTTATTTTCAGGTTTTAATAACGTAGTTTTATTATTGTTGTTATAGTTATTATTTACTTTTTTTTATACTAATAATATTATCATGTTGAATTGTTTATAGAATTAGAAGGAGTCGTCGATCACCGTACTTTAGCACGATATCTACAAGGTGTTATAGAAAGAGAATTTAAATCCTGGAGACAGAGCATGAATTTTACCATGCACAATAGATTCCAGCAGATGCTAAAAGTTATGCAATATCCAACTGATGAACCGGAGAAAAAAAAAGCGTGGATGGAGATCGGCGAAGATTTGCCGTTTGACGAACTGGAAAAATTTATCGACTTCGACGATTCTTTGAAAAAAGACGAGAAGAAAAAAGCTGGATTGGTATTTATAAACTATTTACATAATATTCATAAATTATACACAACTTATTTGAACTTTATTCAACAATTATTACGTATTTTTTACAGAATGATATATTTAAAATGGTCACAGCTGGACAAACTGATTGCGAGGATGATGTACACGAAATAATGATAAAGTTAATAAAAAAAAACGTTCAATTGGAGTACAGTGGGTGTGGAAAAAAGGTTAAAGGCGTTGGGAAAAAGAGTTTTAAAGACACTGAGTGTTTCAAGGAAATGGAGAGTAAGTAAATGCTTGTTTGAAATATTTTTAATGATAATTTTAATTGTGATGTTTTTTACGGTCATGATTATTGTTTCAGAATTTTTAAAGACCAAATATTGCGATACCAACCAGAAACTATCAGTGGTGACTCTAGTGAGTCGTTTCTTATCGGGAGCAAAAGATAGAGAGGGTGGAAGAGCTCAACGTGGCAAAGATAATTGATTAATGATAATTATATCAGTTACGAATAAAACTTGAATTTAAATTCTTTACTATTATTTTATTAAGATTTTCCATAATAATTAGAGTATGCGTTCAAAATTAAAAAATTTAATTACCTATTTTTACTTAAAAATTAAATATTTGTTTGTATTGTTCTTTAATTAAAACTCATAATAACTTTAAAAAAGATCCCAAAGCTCGTTTCTTATCGGGAGCAAAAGATAGAGAGGGTGGAAGAGCTCAACGTGGCAAAGATAATTGATTAATGATAATTATATCAGTTACGAATAAAACTTGAATTTAAATTCTTTACTATTATTTTATTAAGATTTTCCATAATAATTAGAGTATGCGTTCAAAATTAAAAAATTTAATTACCTATTTTTACTTAAAAATTAAATATTTGTTTGTATTGTTCTTTAATTAAAACTCATAATAACTTTAAAAAAGATCCCAAAGCTCGTTTCTTATCGGGAGCAAAAGATAGAGAGGGTGGAAGAGCTCAACGTGGCAAAGATAATTGATTAATGATAATTATATCAGTTACGAATAAAACTTGAATTTAAATTCTTTACTATTATTTTATTAAGATTTTCCATAATAATTAGAGTATGCGTTCAAAATTAAAAAATTTAATTACCTATTTTTACTTAAAAATTAAATATTTGTTTGTATTGTTCTTTAATTAAAACTCATAATAACTTTAAAAAAGATCCCAAAGCAATTGAAACAGAGAAAATGATCTCAAAATACTTTGTAAGAATTTACTGTTAAAAAATTAATGTAACGTAATTTTGAGTATAATAAAGAGATAAATGTAATTCGAATACTTATCCATATACTCAATTACCTTTGATTTAATTTATGATTGCACTTTTTTAGTACTATTTAGTATTAATTAGTATATTAATATTTTCAGTATAGTATTAGTTTTAGTAGTGGTATTTTTTAGTAATAATTGGTATTATTCAGTTAACGATTATTATTATTATTATGAATTATATAAATTAAGCTGGGGTGATATTTGGCAATGAAGCTTGGGCCAGACTTGGCAATGAAACTTGGGCCAATCCTGGTATTCAAGCGTGGCCCAGTCCTGGTTCACAAGCTTGGGCCAGACTTGGCAATGAAGCCCGGGCCAATCCTGGCAACGAAGCCTGGGCCAATCCTGATATTCAAGTGTGGCCCAGTCCTGGTTCACAAGCTTGGGCCAGTCTTGCCAATGATGCTTGGGCCAGACTTGGCAATGAAGCCCGGGCCAATCCTGGCAATGAAGCCTGGGCCAATCCTGGTATTCAAGTGTGGCCCAGTCTTGGTTCACAAGCTTGGCCCAGTCTTGGTTCACAAGCTTGGGCCAGTCTTGGCAACAAGACTTGGGCCAGTGTTATCATTCCAGGGTCTTACCAAGACTGGGCCAAGGCTGATTTACAAGCTTGGCCCAAAGTTCTGCAAAGTTGGGCCAAGCATGGACCAAGCCTGGGCCCGTCATAATCTCCTGTATGGGTAATCATTTAAAAACTTTACATCTGCTATAAGATTTTAGAGGCCCAGCCCCCCTTCTTTCGACTTAATTAAATTAATTTAATTTAATATTTTCTTATTTTAATAAGAAAAATGTCGTCATTAATGATTGTTTTCCTCACAATGAGAAATATAATCAAGTTAGAAACTTTAAAAGCCAAAAAAAAATTTTTTTTTCGAATTTTTATTAAATAATAAGAAAAAAGTAAATAAATAATTGAGTTAGAGCTTCGACTATCGGTCCATGTTGTTAATCACATTAAAATGGTAAAAAAAGACCTGAAGTATTTTTCTCGTATCTGTAATAGTTTAAAAGTTATTTAAATAATAGTGATCGGAAGCTGTAAGAAAATACGGAACTTAACATTAACAGTAAAATATTTAAAATTTTCTAAAAAATAGATAAAATTTTTTGCATAAGTCATGCGATATATAGTTGTTTTTATTTTAATTTGCAGTTAATAAAAAAAATTAAAAAGTGAAAATTCATTTGTTTATAAGAAATTGTTTATCAAATAAACAAATTAAATGTTAATAAAAAATTATTTTTTCTTCAGGATATAAAAGGACAATAGAAATAATGATTTAAAAAAAAAAACCGATTCCTTAATATTAATAATAAATGACAAAAAAAAAATAGTTAATTAACAAATGCATTTTTAACCAATAAAAATTTTTTTTTAAGAAATGGTTTTTTTTTTTTAAATCATAATATTTTTCAATCCTTCGAATCATAAAAAAAAATTTTTCATTATCTCTAAAATAATGCATTTGTTTATAACAATTTTTTAAAGAATGGGAGTAAAAAATTTCAAAAAAATAATTTCAGGTGGCGCTTAACGAGTTAAAAACGAAATAATGAAGATATTCGAAAAAAAAATTTTTTACAAACGCTTTATTGCTATTATTAATTTTTCAGTGCAGTAGATTGTTGATAATTAAGTGGAAAATTAAAATTTTTCAATTTTTCCAACGGTAATCTATTTTTTCACTTCTTTATAACAACTGTACGAAGCAAAAAAAAATTGAGCTTTTTAGTTTAATAATTACGAAGGTTTTTATGTTAACTTTCCATTTCAAAAATGTTGTTAATTAACTAATGCATAAAATATGGAAAAATGCAAATAAAATTTTTTTTCGCGCGGATTATTATTTATTCACCTATTCTAAAGCTATGTAAATTTTTTCATTCCTTAATATTAATACTTAATATTTTTAAATAATTTTTTTGTTCACCGTGTCAGAATGACGCGGCGCTCGTGAACGCCAGACCCCCCGTTTTAGTAATAACTTTAGGGCTCCGTTAAAATTATTAATATTGGAGATACAGTTTCGGGAGTCAAGACTTTTTTTTATAAAATTTCCTCTTCTTTCCAGATCTTTTTTTCAATTTTAAAAATCTTTTACCGTTTTTGAGATTTTTCAAAAAAACGAAAGCACTCTTTTTTTTTTCACTATATTGTTTATAACTATTGCAATTTTTATCAGCGCCATTTCAAATCTTTCAAAAAGTTGCTAGACGTCAATCCAAATCGAATGACACCAAAATTATGATTTTCGGAGAACTCTATCAGGATTTCGAAAAAATGGATCTTGTTGACTAGACCATTATACAATGAAAAACTATATCTGTATAACATGAATTCCTAATTTTTTTAGTTTCTTTATTGATTAATTTTTTTTGGATGAACATAATAATTATAATATTGTTGAGAAAATAAATATTCATCAAGACAATCAGTTATAACAATTGTCATAATTACAATGGGTTGAAATAGTTGATATAACATTTTATTCCACTCGATGCAAGCACACATTTAGTAATTCCGCAAATAATCTGCCAACTAAATATATGTAGTTCTTGCAACAAATTTTGTAGATGAATCTACATGCTAACATGTTTGGGTTGATAATATTATAAAGTAAAATTATCGATTTCATATCATTATTTCAAACCGAATTCCACTTGCATTCAATTTTTCTTTATTTCGTCCTGAATAATTGAAACACTTCAAGCAAAAAAATATTATGCGCTTCGAACCACGACCGAACACATTCACTCAGTTCACATAAGTAGTCGGATCAACTTTAGCATTCGTCGACCCAAGTACGAGTCGAGTTCATTCAAATGATCACATGTTTGAGTTGATAATATTATAAAGTAGAATTATCGATTTCATATGCTTGATTCAAACTAAAATTCCACTTGCATTCAATTCTTTTTTATTTTGTTCTGAATAATTGAAATACTTCAAACAAAAAAATATTATGCTCTTCGAACCACGATTGAACACATTGACTCAGTTCACGCAAATAGTTGGATCAACTTAACATCAGTCAAACTAAGCACGAGTCGAGTTCATTCAAATGATTCCGTCAACTGATTTATTTACTTTACTCGACTGAAGTGAAATCGTCAAGAATATCATTTTTTGATCTAGTGAAGTATACATCAGTTGATTCAAAAAAATTTCTTCTGACTAAATATATTCAGTCGGTTCAACAAATCCTTTTTCTGCGAGTATAGATTCTTTCGAAAAGCTAAAAGCTGAGCTTTTGGCATTGTACGGAGCTAAAAGCTCTACGCCAGCACTGTTGGTAGAATTATTTTCGAGTAGGCAGAAAACAGGTGAAAACGCGCATGATTTCGGAAAAAGGGTTACGCGTCTTATGATGGATCTTATTAGAGCATGCGGAGCTAGGACAAATATAGCAGCAGAAAGAAAAGGAATAGAAGACCTACTCAGATATCAAACACTTGCCATTTTTGAAAACGGGTTACATTATAATTTGAGAATGATCGTGAAATCGTACCATTACTCGGAACTTTCGGCTTCAATAAAAGGCGCGGAAGAGAAAGAAAAATCGCAAAACGGCGTAAATTCTATAAATCGGCGAACGAACCAGGCCGGCGATAGGAATACGTCAGCAGTAAAGTGTCTGAAGTGTAATCAGACAGGACATTTCGCACGGGACTGTACCCAGGTAAAATACAAGCAATCGTTACCTACAGCAGGTCAGAGTAAATCGGTGCATCGTGTAGAATTAGTATGCAATTTTTGTAAACGCAGAGGTCACCTATACAAAGACTGTAGGGATAGACTACGCCGCGATGAACGACGATCAGGAAATAACGGCAGCGGATCTGGCGACAACCAAAAAGCTAGTACGGGTGATTCCAAAATTCATATAGCAAAAACACAGGGCATGAGGGATCCCAACAATCCACGAAGAATGCAGGATCGTACAAATCAATGAACATTGCCAACACTAATAGAGCAAGTCGGAACAGGATAGAATTAGCGGAAAACGGAACCACTAAGGAAAAGATGACTCTCTTAGTAGATTCTGGTGCCGATGCCAGCATCATCAAAATAGGGATGTTGGAAGATGATTTGCCAGTTTTAGAAGAAACTACAAGTTTATCAGGAATAGGACAAGGCGTTGTCGAGGCACTTTGTAAAGTCATATTAACAATTCCATTAAAGGATAGAAGTATTGAGCATCCTTTCTTTGTGGTAAGAGACGATTTTAGTCTAGATGCCGACGGCATCATTGGAATAGATTTCACAGAGGATCACAAAGCCGCGATAGGTAAAAGCGCTCAAGCATTTTTCATACACAGGCAGCGTTTCGAACTCTTACGACCGTTAAAAACGGAGAAAATTAGGTTAGCACCGCGAACAATAAGAAAGATCAGTGCAAAAACAAATAGTAAGTTCATTGGCATTGTAGAGAAGAAGGAACTCGCCGACGGAGTATACCTAGAAAATTGCTTAACTAAACCGGCGAACCAAGAATGCATAGTAGACATTTTAAACCTGAACGATCACGAGGTGATATTGGAGACGCCGACCGTGGAATTGGAGGAGCTATGCGAAGAAAATAGCGAAACAAGCGACGAAGAGGCGGCCTACATACGTTTAATAACCGGCAAATCGGGAAACCAACGAATCAAGCTATTACATGATACGATACGTACAGATCATCTTAATGAGGAAGAGAAAAATACTCTACTTGAGATATGCGAAAATTATAGCGAAATCTTCCATTTACCAGGGGATAAGTTAGGCGTTACTAACGCAACCAGTCATTCTATTACATTGACGGAGGGGGAAAGCCGATTAATGTTCGTCCATACCGTCTACCTGAGTCGCAGAAACAGGAGATAAACAAGCAAATAGAAGCTATGTTAGAGAGTAACATAATACGCCCGAGTCGTAGCCAGTGGAACGCACCGCTTTTAGTAGTACCGAAAAAACCTGACGCATCAGGGAAGCAGAAATTTAGAGTAGTCGTCGACTACAGAAAATTGAACAAGATCACGGTAGGGGATTCGTACCCCTTGCCAAATATTACAGAAATATTGGATCAGTTAGGAAAAGCGAAGTACTTTACTACATTAAACCTCGCCTCGGGATTTCATCAGATTCCGATGGCTGAAGAAGACAAGGAAAAAACTGCTTTCTCAACAGCGCATGGGCATTATGAGTATAATTCAATGCCATTCGGGCTGAAGAATGCGCCAGCGACATTCCAACGGTTGATGAATACCGTTTTAGCAGGACTACAAGCATCTAAATGCTACGTTTATTTAGACGACATTGTAATTCATGGTGCAACGCTGAAGGAGCACAACGATAGGCTCATCGAGGTACTAAAGCGACTTCAGGAGAGCAATCTCGTTCTCCAGCCGGACAAATGTCGATTTCTTCGGAAGGAAACTAGTTATTTAGGGCACGTGATAACGTCGGAGGGAATCCTCCCTGATCCCTCGAAAATTGCAGACGTGAAAAAATTTAAGAGCCCGACAAACGTTGAACAATTTTTATTTGTTTCTCTGTGTTTTATTTGTCTTATTGATTCTCCTAATAATTCGATCTAGATCAATGAACTCCGAACTATTCCGATCTAGATCAATGAACTCCGAACTATTCCGATCTAGATCAATGAACTCCGAACTATTCCGACTCTACTCGAACCATTCCGACTCTACCCGAATTATTCTGACTCGACCCGAACTATCCCGACTCGAAACTACTTCGGAGTTTCTTCCGAGTCTAACCTAAAAGTCATATGGTTTCATAACCTCACAGAAATTCTTATATACGTCGTCCGCGGAAAGTTCAGCGTCTAATATTAAGACAGGTGCTGGAAGAGTCGCAAATCTCAATTTAATCAACCAATCTTCGTGGACTTGGTGAAGGACTTTTAAATATTCTAGCGGAATGCCATCTTCTTCGGAACGAGCGCGAGAGTTTATCCGCGAATACGACTCTTCTGGAGATAACCTTAAATACACAATCAAGTCGACTTCGTATGCTGAGGACTCATTGGTTAAAACCCTAACATTTTCCATTAATAAGTGAGCTTCTAGATTTTCAAATTCTCCTATCCTTCTTCGTGCTTCTACGAAGCAGTTGCAGCTATAAATAGATCTTTCCATGATTTTAATAGGTAGCATGGTTTGAATTAAATGTTTACTCCGCATCGTCATCGCGGCATGATGTTGGAAATGATACGCATATTTTCTAGGATCTTTGTACATTTTTTCTAGTAGGTTCTCGCCCGCCACGTTACGATATTCGTCTAAGGTTGTAACGTGGCCAAACCACAACCCACATAAAGATTAGGATCATACGGTTAATAAATCAATAAATCAGGCCTCCCGTCAATGGCGCGCGCCATCTGCCATCAGCGCGGTCAACTATAGAAGACGCCCTCTACCACGGCGCAGTAAACTATCGCCTATTGCCATTTTGCCTAATATTTTTCTCGCTAACAAAGTCATCTTTCGATTTGATGAGGTAGCAGCAAATATCGATATTTAATCAGAGCAAGTCTCTCTGGGGATATCTAAGTGTGATTCTAGCGGGGTTGCTTCGGCCTCCTTTGCCTGTTTGATCACTGTGGTATTCCTATTGCATTTTGATATACACAGCTCCGCTTTAGAAGTATTGGTGAACCTAGCGTGGTTGCTTCGGTCTCCTCGCCTGTCAGATCCATGCTTCTTACAAGCAAAGCTGTTGAATTTAATTATCAGTCGAGTCATTTCGAGATAAACAAACTTTATTCAAATTCAAAATTAAATTAACGTAGTAAGTAGATTCATTCAATATTCTTAATCGAGCCAAGTAAAGTCATCTAATATTCATAATCGAGCCAACAACTCTTTAAAAGACCTAGCAGCCTAGGCAAAATCACATCGAACACGTATACACACGTCATTAGCATTAAGGCAATTAGGGATAGTAACACATACTCAGGTAAAATAAACCTTTTATCTTAAAATCGAGCCAAAAACTCTTTAAAAGACCTAGCTGTCTAGGCACCTATATTTCAAGTTATTGTTTTAATATCATCTACGCTTCAACCATTTTATGTTAGAGTTAAGAAATATCTATATCAAATAATCACCTTCCATAAAAAAATAATAAAACATTACTCGTGATTATTATAAACTGTGTGAATTCAATCGTTCAACTACCATCCCAATTAGAAAATATAAGTAGGCCCGTGGAGAAAGTCCAAGCACCCTGAGATAAGAGACTGCATCGGTCTTCTGCCGATATAAGTAAAGAGTTACATTAGATTTAACACAAGGTTCTAGTATTGTCAGAATATTTTTATCATTTAAAAATTTTTTAGTGAATGTTGATTTACCGCTTCCAATATTTCCTTCCACGAGTATAGTTAAGGGTCTATAACTCCGTCGTTTAATCCCAAAAGGCAGTTCCTTGGACCACCTGGAAGAATCCAATGAAAAGATTTGATCATCCCTTTGTAGGGAAAAGTCATCATTTATAGATGGACTTTTATCTATATTTAAAGATCGAATATTATTGATTTTATCATTACGGGTAAGTTTATTTGATTCGTAAGGAGCCAGGCGATCCAAATGAACCACCTTTGGTTTTGTTCGCGTAGAACGTTGTATTCTGTAAACTACACTATTTATTTGATCAATTATTGCGTAAGGACCTTCCCAATTTGATTGTAACTTAGGACAACGACCTTTCTCTCTTCTTGGTTGGAAAAGCCATACTAAATCTCCTGTTTTAAATTCAAGGTCCCTTGCTCTAATGTCATAACGAGCTTTTGTTCTGTCTGACATAACCTGAATTCTATCTCTTGAAAAATTATGAATTTGTTCCAATTTATCTCTTAAAACTGAAACGTAATCATTTTGTAGAGGACCTGGTGAAGGAATAGGTCCTTTATCTAAATCTGAGGCTAATCGAAGGTCCCTACCCATTAACATCGAGGCTGGAGACTGTTTTGTCGTCTCGTGTACAGCTGATCTATATGAAAGAAGAAAAAGAGGGATCCACTCGTCCCAATCTCGTTGACTTTTGTCAACGAAAGAGGTTAGATAACCTAAAAGAGTTCGGTTAAGGCGTTCGACCATCCCGTCAGACTGAGGATGAAGGGGAATTGTACGAGTTTTCCTAATTCCTAAAACCTTAGTAATCTCTTCCATTAATATTGACTCGAAGTTTCGACCCTGATCTGTATGTAATTCAAGGGGAGTCCCGTATCGACAAACAAAGTCTCTAACAAAAATCTGAGCAACGGTCTTTGCTTCCTGATTAGGCATAGGAATGACCTCGGGCCATTTAGTAAAATAATCAGCAATAACTAAAGCATATCTATTTCCAGATCTTGAAAGAGGTAGTGGCCCGAGAACATCCATAGCCACTCTCTCGAAGGGTGCTCCGACATTGTATATTTGTAGGGGACTTCGACCCTTGGTACGAGGACCTTTTTTCGTTATACAGATGTTACATAACCTACACCAATCCTCTACGTCTAATCTACATCGAGCCCAGAAAAATCGTTCCCTAATCCGACCTAAAGTTTTATTGGATGCGAAGTGTCCACCTGCAGGAGAATTGTGATAGTGATTAAGGATTTCTTGTACCTTGTCCTTTGGTACTAGTAATTGCCATATTATTTTCCTCATCTCTGGAGATTCCCATTTTCGGTATAATAAACCATTCATTAAAAACAAGGAATCCCATTGTGTCCAATAGATTTTTAGATCTTGATTTTTAGCGGACACATCTTGCCATTCTGGGCGTATTTCAGACTCTTTCCAAGTCTTTATTTGTGACAGAACTTCATCTTCTTGTTGAGCTTTTCTCCATGGCTTCAGGTCTCCTTCAAAAGTGATTGATCGAACTCTAAACGATCTGTCTTGTTGTTTGTTTAATCTGGTGCACTGTTTACATTCCGTAGGTCCTTCGCAGGGTCTTCTGGAAAGGGCGTCTGCGTTTCCATGTGCCTGTCCAGCACGATGTTGGATTTCAAAATCATATTGACCCAGCCTCTCTATCCATCTAGCTACCTGTCCTTCCGGAGATTTAAAAGAAAGCAGCCATTTAAGAGAAGCATGATCTGTCCTAATCAAAAATCTTCTCCCATATAAATAATGATGGAAATGAGTTACTGTTTTCACTACAGCTAACAATTCTCTACGAGTTACACAATAATTCCTTTCTGTTTTACTAAGGACTCGACTGTAATAACTAACTACTCTTTCATTTCCATCATGTATTTGAGACAAGACTCCACCTATTCCAAAAAGAGAAGCGTCTGAATCTAATATAAAAGGATGTTCTACTTGAGGATAGGCAAGAATAGGAGATGATGTTAAATAAGATTTTAATTTAGTGAAAGCTTCTTCGCAATCCTCGGACCAATTGAATTGAACTTTATTCCCGGTTAAATGATGAAGGGGCCTTGCTATAGTAGCAAATCCTTTCACAAAGCGACGATAATAAGTACAAAGCCCTATAAAACTTTGAATACCTTCCTTGTCTACAGGACGGGGCCAATTTGATACTTTTTCTATTTTTTCAGGGTCTGTCTTCACTCATTCTGCGGAGACTATATGTCCGAGGAAGTGGACTTCTTTTTGTAAAAGATGACATTTCTTCGGACTCATCTTGAGTCCTGTTTGTTTAAGACGAGAAAAGACGTCGGTTAGATTTTCCATGTGTTCATTAAACGTTTTTCCAAAAACGATTATATCGTCCAAGTACACCAGACATTTTTTTCCTATTATTTCTTTTAAGATTGTTTCCATCGTTCTTTCAAAAGTTGCAGGAGCGTTGCATAACCCGAAGGGCATTACTTTAAAATGCCATAATCCTCCTAAACCGGTCACAAAAGCTGTCTTTTCTTTATCTGCTTCATGCATTTCTACTTGCCAATAACCACTCTGTAAATCTATAGTACTGAACCATTCTGCTCCAGCTATTAAATCGAGGGTTTCTTCAATCCTTGGCAAGGGGTACGAATCTTTTTTGGTTATGTCATTTAACCTCCTGTAGTCGATGCAAAATCTTTTTGTTCCATCTTTCTTATTGACCAAAACAATAGGTGAAGCCCAAGGACTTGAAGATGGTTCTATCACGTTGATGGCGAGCATTTCGTTTACCATTTTCTCCACCTCTTCTCTTCCATTCAAGGGTAACCTCCTAGCCGCTTGTTCAATTGGTGGATTATCTCCTACGTCAATGGTATGGGTTATTAAATTGCTTCTTCCTTTATCGTTGTTGTTTTCAGCGAAAGCATCTTTATACTCTTCAATCAACGTCTTGAATTTTTCTTTTTGTATGGGATTTAAACCAACAGATGACTTTTCTAAGAGATTTTCTAAATGAATTGGAAAAGAAATTAATTCTTCCCTAGAAAGATCTATCATTTGAATTTGAGGAAAATCGGATGTTTTATTCCTATTAGTTAAAAGAGCTATCTTGTGTCGACCCGATATTAATAAATTCCCTTCTGTGGAAATTACACAATTATGTGCTGCAAGAAAGTCTATTCCTAAAATCCCCTCATCCTCAATGTCTGCTACGTAAACTTTATGCGAAGACTCGATACACCCTGTCACATTAATCCGTACTAAAACTTCTTTTAAAACTGGAGTTATTTCTCCTGTAGCAGTACGAAGAGAAGTATATGGTTGAGAAGGGTTAATAGATTTAAGGAGATCCGAGCGGACCACTGTCACTTCTGCCCCAGTGTCTATGACCCAGAGGCAGTTAATTCCGTTGACAGTCCCACGCGCATATAAGCCTGTTTGTCTTAGACTCCTTAAGAGCATGTCCTAGTCCTACCTTTACCGGCTTTAAAAAAAAGTAAAACATCGAAAAAACTCCGAAACAATGGTTGAAAATGATATATAATGGATTTATTCGATGATTAGGGACGAATAGGTTCGATCCAGTACCCGAGATCCGTTGAAATCGAGAAAAATTAATTTTTTATATTCGTCAAGTGCGTCCGTGTCACCTATTTTGGTTAATATCAAAGTCTACGCGTCAAAAACGCAAAAACCGGCAACGTACCCCTAGTCTCTATGCAATGACGAACATTTGTGTCTAAAAATTTTGTTGCTTCACGCAACAATGGGGCGATCAAACCGAAAGTAGAGCGGTAGTCAAGATGTAAATAGTGTAAAATTGTCGATTTCTGACAGCTGACCGTGAGACATGAGACGGTCCTCGGCTAACGAAACGCCCGACAGATGGCTCTGCGCGTAAATCATCGTGCGTAATAATTGAATTACAATTATAATATAATTATTATATTGAAAATATAATATTTTTATTATTTTTTGCCAAGTATTATCATTGATACTTGGCAAAAAATAATAAAAATATTATATTTTCAATATAATAATTATATTATAATCTCATGTCTTACGATCAGCTGTCAGGAATCGACAATTTTACACTATTTACATCTTGACTACCGCTTTATTTTCGGTTTGATCGCCCCATTGTTGCGTGAAGCAACCAAATTTTTAGACACAAATGTTGGTCATTGCATGGAGACTAGGGGTACGTTGCCGGTTTTTGCGTTTTTGACGCGTAGACTTAGATATTACCCAAAATAGGTGACACGGACACACTTGACGAACATAAAAAAATAATTTTTCTCGATTTCAACGGATCTCGGGTGCTGGATCGAACCTATTCGCCCCTAATCATCGAATTAATCCATTATATATCATTTTTAACCATCGTTTCGGAGTTTTTTCGTTGTTTTACTTTTTTTTAAAGCCGGTAAAGGTAGGACTAGGACATGCTCTTAAAAGAAAATGAGTTGAAATAGGGCTTTCGTTGGGTCGAACACTTGATGACTTTCGCCCTTCTAAATCATCAAAAACTAGTTTTTTTGGTTAGAAGAACCTTGTTGAGCTTCTGAAGATTTTTGGGAATTATCAATTTTATTTTCACTATCTTTTCTCCAAGAGGTTTGAGTATTTTGAGTATTATCATTTTTGGATTGAATTAATTTTTCTAATGAATAGCATCGATTCGCGTCATGACCTATTTTGTTGCAAAATTTACATTTTAGCGGGGGTCTGTCTCCGTAATTAGGTCTATTATTATTATTTCTATTATAATTATTATTATAATTTCTATTATTATTATTAGTATTTGTTTGCTGCCTGGGAGTAGTTTTCTGAGTAACAGTTTTAGTCGGGTCAAAAGTAGGTATTTTTGTTTCGATCTGACGAACTTTTCCTACTCCTGAATGGTGTTTTGTCAAAGCTTCGATTTCCATCCCTTTAATTACTGCTTCTTGGACCGAAGAAGGTCCTGTTAAGCTCAGAGTATGTCTTAGGTCTGGATCCGTAATGGCGTTAATAAATTTATCGCAAGCTAGCATGTCCCTAGTGGACTCATCACAATTTGGCAAAGCTATTCTTGCTAGTCTTTTAATTTCTACACCGAGCGAAGGAAGACCTTCTTCTTTGCCCTGTTTCCTAAGTCCCAATTGAGTTAGAGACAATTTGGAAATCAATTGATTACCGAATCGTAAACGTAAAGCTGCACTGAGTTTATCGTAATTTTCAATATCGGAATCGGCGAGAGTTGATAGGACGGCTAAGGCAGGGCCTCTTAAACTTCCGGCAAGTTGCCCGGCCTTAGTAATAGAAGACCACGAATTAACTTTAGCTACTATTTGAAATTGTCTCTCGTAATCTGCCCACGGTATTGTCCCGTCAAAGAAGTTTACTTTTAGCTGTTAGATGATTTGGCTACAGTCTCGTTATGTATGACAGTCGTGTTGTTTAATTGTTTGTCGCGACTACTCCTGGCGCAAGACAAATTAAAAGGCACAGTGTTATTAATAGCTCTATTTTCTAATGGATTATCGCCAGTCATATGGTCAGTATGGTGTACATTTTGTGCGTCCCGAATTGAATTTTCAATTCGGTCGCTGTGTGGTACTGTACGAGTGTGCGGCGTAAAAGTCGCCGCTCCACCCGTACGTGGTCTACGAATAGTTGGGGAAGGTTCTTCTTCCCCATAATTTTGGACAGACCGTAAATTTTGGTGTTCCACCATTTCTTCGATCCTTACTGGGGATCGTCTGGGAGTCGAGATCTGGGACATTTCAGGTTGAGGTTCCAGGCGTCTCATCAATAGGGAAAGGGTAGCCTGCTGGGCTGCCAGGTTGGCTTCTCTCTCTTCACGAAGTCGAAGAGTTTCGCGCTCCTCGCGCTCGCGTTGGGCTCACAGATTTGCCTCTCGTTCTTACCTCAGTCTTAAGGTTTCGCGTTCTTCGCGTTCTCGTTGAGCCATCAAATTTGCTTCGCGTTCGGCTCGGCGTTCTTCTCGTTCCTCTCTTTGTGCTATTAAATTGGCCTGTTGTTGTGCTGCTAATGCTTGGAAAAGTCGCTCCATCATGTCGACTTGAGGTGATGGTATTAGCTGGTTACCAGCTGGTTGAGGTTCGTCAGAGGTTGTAGCCCGGCGACGAGACATTTCTTTTCGTTTTTATATTCCTTTCACAATCACAGTTATCTTTTTCAAATATTCACTCTATCGATCTCGGTAAGATCCCGATTCTGACACCAGTGTAACGATTTTTATGTTCGTTATTATTTAAGGTGATTTAAGTAGGTTCTCCAAGAGAAATAAAGTGAATCGTAGAGGAAATTATATGAGTTTGCAATAAGTTTGTGTATTCTGAAATACAGGTCTGCACTAGTAGCTAGCTAGAAACAGACTGATTTGTTTTACAATAATAGCTGTGTACACAGCAACCGAGAGTCTTATATTTTAAGAGATGTGTTTTATCATATGGACTACTAGATGTTGATCATGTGTAATTAGTGATGTATGGGTGATTTTACCTAATATAACAATATAATCACATAAAGAAGTATTACTGCGAAATTACTTCACGAATTCCCGTATAATATAGGTGAGTATTTATATATGACTCTACAACTATCACATGAAAAAATATTAGTACAAGATCATCTCACAGAATCGCATATGAAATGTCTGAGTAACTATATACTGATAAGTATACATATAATCACATAAAGAAGTATTACTGCGAAATTACTTCACAAATTCCCGTATAATATAGGTGAGTATTGATATATGACTCTACAACTATCACATGAAAAATATTAGTACAAGATCATCTCACAGAATCGCATATGAAATGTCTGAGTAACTATATACTGATAAGTATACATATAATCACATAAAGAAGTATTACTGCGAAATTACTTCACAAATTCCCGTATAATATAGGTGAGTATTTATATATGACTCTACAACTATCACATGAAAAATATTAGTACAAGATCATCTCACAGAATCGCATATGAAATGTCTGAGTAACTATATACTGATAAGTATACATTAGGGTGGTCCTTAAAAAGGTCATTTTTGAATTTTGACTTTCTCGACCCCCAGATCGGTTCCAAAAAAATCAAAAATGATTTGGGAAAAATTTCGGCCTTCTGGCCTGACTGGAAAGGGCGCCTGTGAGCACAAATTTATTTTTCGTTCCAAATTTAGGCAAAAATTAGTAGTCAATATTGACAATGAAAAATTTCTGTAGAAAACAAAAATTACTTACCCATTTGAACCACGTACTTGCCGGATTCCGAAAAGAACAAAATGAAAATGATCAATATTTTAATATTATTAATATTATTTTATTGTCAATAAGTATGAATACGAAGAATATTGGTATTTTTCGAATACAATTTCGAAAAATTTTCATATCGATTCAAATCAAAAATTATCCACTACAGTTGCTTTCCTCGCATCGGGGAATTTTCTTCTATATTCACTCACGACTTGTAGTAAAAATTGTTTCTGATCTTCTTGCTTCGTAAGAATGTTATTATATTGTTCAATTAAGCGAACAGCTCTTTCCGCGGTATCGTTCACAATTCTCAAGTGCCTAACGATTTTCAAACCTTTGATATAGTCGTCATTTTCAGACCACATACACTAGGACCCCGATTTAACGGTCTTCGATTTCAGCGACGGTCCCCACCATGTTGCATTTATCAACCGGTTCGCCGCGTGGTGGGAGATGGTGGGGGTCGCTTCATGTCTCCGCGGCCAGGCCCGCTACAAAATAGTGGCGCATAAGGGGCATATTGAAGGTTATGTTACCGTCATGGCGGTACCGGCTGAACGTACACGTCTAACCAACAACGAGCGATTGCTAATTAACGAAAAATTGGAACGAGGGGAAGCTTCCGTGGCCGTCGCCCAAGAGTACGCGATGGCACCATCAAGTGTTTGGTCAATTAAGAAAAAAAACATGGATTTAAGAATTCATGCTCTCCAAAATCCGAGAGTCATGAAAAAACAATCATTGAAAACGACGAGTTTTCCCGAAGTCGACAGTGCTCTGCATAAATGGTTCTGCCAAAAACGCCGCTCGGGACAGCCTATTAGTGGTCCTATCTTCCGGCAAAAAGCGTTACTTTTCAATGAAAAGTTAAATGGTCCTAAATCTTTCAAGGTATGTATTTATATTAAATGTATAAAATTATATCAAAAAAATATAAATAGATTCAAGTAAAAATAATTGTCGCTCTAAGACTTTTAGTCGTTGGAACCTCACTGTCAGATTTTTTAACCCACACATAAACAAAACGGTTTTTCAGGCCCTGCGATGCCATAATGATTCCATTCTAGAACTATAGTAGATACACTGCAGATATTTTTGAATGCCTGCGCTGACATGGTTTCTCTATAAAATCACATTACAGAAATTTTTGAATGCTACGCTACCATGATTCCTGTCTAAAATCACATTGCGGAGCAGATATCTGCCATGTACAATTTTCTACATTACTTATGCGTTGACGTGTGGAATTAGTGGTATTGCCCGTATTGGTCTAAGCTTTTTTCAGTGTTACGAAACTGTCTGAATGCTACCTTTGTATCGAAATTATTGTATATTTGGATAATAAGACCTTGATAAATAGTTCTATCGTTTTTTTTTTTTCATTAAGGCAAGCAACGGCTGGATGGACAAATTTAAGCGGCGTCATGGAATTAGGCAACTCTCTATTAAGGGAGAAAAACTGTCGAACGACACAGCAGCAGCAGATTATTTCAAGGGCAATTTTCAAAAATATATCACTGAAAATGAATATGATCTCGAGGAGATCTATAATGCTGACGAAACAGGGTGGAATTGGCGTTCTTTGCCACGAAAAACTCTCGCTGCAGGCGACGAGAATGAAGCACCTGGGCGAAAAATTAATAAAGACCGCGTCACGGTAATGTTCTGTTCCAACGCGACTGGAACACACAGAATTCCTGCACTTGTCATCGGAAAGTACCGGAATCCTCGATGTTTCAAAAATGTTGTCAGGCTGCCGGTGGTCTACAAAGCTCAAACGAGTGCATGGATGAATCGAATCCTGTTCATGGAGTGGTCCGCAACAAATAATTTCATATATGGGGCACTTTCTGTCAAGTGATCCATACCATTTTCCAATTTGCAAAAAATTGCTGATAATTTCTGTGAAATAGTTTCAACTATCAAGAATTTTTTTTTTCACAAATATTATTGGTTTGGTCCGAAATCAAATTCATAAAGAATTTTTCCTCAAAAGTGGGAGAAATTTCATCCAACGCAGCAACCTGCATCCTACGACAACTGCTTTTTCTTCGATGGACTGAATTTATGTTCAGCGGAGGACATCAAATCTAGAAAAATCATGAACTATGTATCAAAATGGTACTAATCAACTGTAGAAAAACTGAGTCACTAGAATTTTTTGTCAGAGCGTAGCAGTAATTTGAAAAAAATTATTTTAAAGTTGTATGTACCCCCTTAAGGGGGTATATACACCTTTAAATGGGTTGAATTTCTGAAAAACAATTTTCCTTTTTTTTTCGACTTGAAGACTCTGATAAAATTAAAAAAAATCATCATGTTTGGGGAGGGTTTGACCTTCATTATCCATATCTTACATCATGTATTACTTCCAGTCTAATAGTGGCTGCGCTGAAGACAGACAAATACAAAATCACTCGGTTGCCGTAAAGAATCAGACCCAGCGTTGGATCGATCTTGGAATTTTTGGTTCTCAATTGTTTATAAGACATGCCTCTATCAGATGAACATAGAACTTTTTGATATTGCAAGAATTACTTGAGTTATTGAATTTTTTCGATATTTTTTCTGAATTTGAAAAAAAATTTTGCTTATTTTTTTAATATTTCAACTAAAAATGGGTTTATCAAAAAGTTTATCTGATAGAGGCATGTCTTATAAACAATTGAGAACCAAAAATTCCAAGATCGATCCAACGCTGGGTCTGATTCTTTACGGCAACCGAGTGATTTTGTATTTTTCTGTCTTCAGCGCAGCCACTATTAGACTGGAAGTAATACATGATGTAAGATATGGATAATGAAGGTCAAACCCTCCCCAAACATGATGATTTTTTTTAATTTTATCAGAGTCTTCAAGTTGAAAAAAAAAGGAAAATTGTTTTTCAGAAATCCAACCCATTTAGAGGTGTATATAATACCCCCTTAACAAGAATATTAAAAGAAACATACCTCTTATATTAAAACAATTTTTTGTACGTTAGACGTTTGCAAGTACAAAAAATAGTCGTAGATAACTTTCCGAATGCTTCTAGTTAAAATATGCAAATTAAAAATCTCAAAAAATCGATGTTCTCCTTCATTATAGTTGAAACTACTTTTAGACAATTATCAGCAATTTCTTTGAACAAGTGAGTGGAATCTCATATAATTATATTTTTGCATTCTTCACTTAGAGTGAACTGAATTTTATTTTCTAAATTCCTTTTATAGGTACACGGAGTGTTTTATTCCATGCGTAAAAAAAAAACAAGAAGACAAAGATCGATGTGGAAAAGTCCTACTCTTACTCGACAATGCTCCATCCCATCCTAGTGCAGACGAGCTCAATGCCATCGACGAGAACTTTCAAGTTATGTATTTTCCTCCCAATGTAACGGCACTGATCCAGCCTATGGATCAGGGCGTGATTGAGTCTACAAAAAGAATATACAAAAGTTCGCTTATTCGACAAATTTTGCTGCGCGATGAAGAAATTGCATTGGAGGATTTCATGAAAAAATTGAATTTGAAGGATTGCTGCGAGATTGTCGCTGCTGCCTGGGAGGAAGTTGCGTCTTCGACTTTACGAAAAGCGTGGAAAAACCTTATTGAGTTTCAGGCACCCACTGAATCAGAAATTGAGGATTCAGCAAATAGACCGGGAGATGGTAACACAAATAAGTTAGTCATTTGTTACAGGTATGGCGACCCCCTACGGGTCTAATTGTGTAATGAACAAGACGAAACAGATGCTAACTCACTGGCCGTTGGGGCGTAATCGCGTGGCGATCTACCGAACGTGTAGGATAAATTTGGGTTTTCAAACGCTTTGTTACACGATAATTCTTATATTTTCCGGTAGTTTATAAAAAAAAAAGTCGGCGGAAGCGTAATGCCATACTTATCCGGTGGTGCTTATACCCCGCCATACCAATGAGAACGCGTTGTTTTTTAATTTTTTTTCTAAAGACTTGTTACAGGCTAACTTTTTTTTTAACTGGTCATCTTTGAAAAGCCATTCACGGAAATCACCATGCCATACCGTTCCGATGGTTCCAAGTAGCCGCCATACCGCCGCAAAGACGCAATTTTTTTTAATAATGCTAAACCATTTGTTACACCTTATCGATTTATGTACTACTTATTTGTATGATTAAAAATGAAAATCAGACTACGCCATACCCGTGTGATGGGTCTAATAAGTACAATGTTATTAACAAATTGTAAGATTTTATGCGGATTTTTAGTCATTTGTTACAGTATGGCACAATTTTTTTCTGAAAGTTGAAAGTGCAAAGAATGTTCGTACCAAGTTTCAAACATATATGTAGGGGCAATCTTGTTATATAAGAAGATTTTATGTTGCATAATATTCTACGGCTACCGCCGCTCGAAACGTCTCCCATGGATTAGATCTTGGCCGTGCCGGCTCATTGTGTTAACGCAGGTAAGTTTTTCGAGTATGGCACCACTTTTGCACTTCATCAAAAGTATGGCATTATTTTTCCGAAGCACATTTCCGTGTAAACTTTCGAAAAATTCAAATGCCATACTGTAACAATATGTTAAGACATTATTTTTATTTTACATCTTAGCACGAGTGTGGGAGTCTTTAGCCCCATGATCACAGTATGGGATAATTTTTTTCACGTAGGGTCGTGTTCAAACGAACTAAATTCAATAATGCCATACTGTAACATGTACTTTTAGGTTTTATGTAGTCGTATCTTAAAAACTTTTCGAAAGAAACAGTTTTTCAAGTATGGCACCACTTTTGCACGTCATCAAAAGTATGGCATCATTTTTTCGAAGCATATTCCCTTGTAAACTTTCGAAAAATTCAAATGCCATACTGTAACAAATGGTTTAGCATTATTAAAAAAAATTGCGTCTTTGCGGCGGTATGGCGGCTACTTGGAACCATCGGAACGGTATGGCATGGTGATTTCCGTGAATGGCTTTTCAAAGATGACCAGTTGAAAAAAAAGTTAGCCTGTAACAAGTCTTTAAAAAAAAAATTAAAAAACAACGCGTTCTCATTGGTATGGCGGGGTATAAGCACCACCGGATAAGTATGGCATTACGCTTTCGCCGACTTTTTTTTTATAAACTACCGGAAAATATAAGAATTATCGTGTAACAAAGCGTTTGAAAACCCAAATTTATCCTACACGTTCGGTAGATCGCCACGCGATTACGCCCCAACGGCCAGTGAGTTAGCATCTGTTTCGTCTTGTTCATTACACAATTAGACCCGTAGGGGGTCGCCATACCTGTAACAAATGACTAACTTATTTGTGTTACCATCTCCCGGTCTAAAACGATTCTCTGTTGGTGGCTATTAATGAAGTTCCACAACTGTGTGTTTCTGAACAAGAAATTGCTGAGTGGATCGAGGAAGATGTTGGTCTTGAAACGTGGGAATCCCTCAACGATGATGAGATCGCGGCAGCCGTGGTTAAGGAACACGTGATGGATGAGAATTCCAACGTTTTAGAAATAATCGATCACAAGCACGCGGACGCAGTTCACCCAAAAGAGTTAACCATAGATGATGTGGTAAGCATTTCAGCCACGTACTCGTGGTTCGAAACGCAACCCGAGTGTACTACAGAAGATTTGATAGTACTTAATAAAATCCGCAATATAGCTGAGAAAAAAACAATGAGAGTACTATAATTTTGTCGTCGCGATCTCTTCCTTCGGAATTCCAGTATTCTATCTATCAGAGATTGATTTCTTTCGTTCTTTTAGAATTAAGTTCTTTGCAATATATACGTAACATCAGCCAAAGTGTACTCTTAAACCATGTGATATTAAAATTAATGATATTAAGCGTGATAAGTTTTGAGCTGAATTGCCAAAAATAACGTAAACTAAGGACAAAAAAGATATTCTGTTTATATCATTCAATGTTACTATCGTCATAGAAATT
Source organism: Tenthredo notha (assembly GCA_914767705.2). NCBI lineage: Eukaryota > Metazoa > Arthropoda > Insecta > Hymenoptera > Tenthredinidae > Tenthredo > Tenthredo notha. The sequence goes on along the minus strand of OU611914.1, from coordinate 9,081,805 downwards.
ATAATATTTGTTGATTTATATAAATATTAAATAAAGATTCTACTGCCTTATAAATTCTTACGAGCGTCATTACTTTCCCTTGAAAATAATTAATGCATTTGTGTTGCACTTTTCGTGTTCCACAATATTTTTATATAATTGTATATATATATATATATTGTAACTTATTGCATATGTTTCACCAGCTGAAGGCTGGTGAAATTATGCTAGTTCGCGTGTTTTCTTTGTCACGGGTGATGTTTTGGAGCTCCTCTGGGAAAAGTTGAAAAAACCCTTAATTTACCCTAATACAGACTCGGATAGATATTTCACTAACAGAGCTGCGTCCCTACGGATCTGGGATATGTTGAATTCTCCAGACTAGGATAGGTGCTATAGAGCTACCATAGCTGTGTGAATTCAACGCACCGATACCGTTTTAATCAGATCTGGGATTGTCTAACTCTTCAGACTAGGATAGGTGCTATAGAGCTACCATAGCTGTTGAGGTCGACGCACCGATACTGATATCTAGCTATACAAGATTTTAAATTGACTGAAAAGTAAAGTTTTAATTTATGAAACAAGGTTATAAGAAAAATAAGTTGATAAAGATCAGATTCCTGGTAATTATTATTTGAATGATCATTTGATCACTCCTTATTTTTATTTAATAAGAAAATGTGTGGTTCGTTTAGAACTTGCTATTTACAAAATTATAAGTGAAAAATTGGAGAACATAAAATAATAAATGTGAATGAATGTTTTACTCAACCTAACTTATTTCTACGCGCGCTTGCTCAATGGCCGGACTTGAAGTGCTATTTAGCATTGCTAGTTTAGCCTTTTTTGTGATTTGATTTGCTTTTATTTTGATGCTCGATTTGAGTTTGATGCTGCTTTAGCTTGTTTGAATATTTGATTTTAATAGATGCCGCTTTGGCTATCTAAGCAATGATATCTTTTTTATATTTTATAAGAACGTGGCCGCTTTGGCTCTTGAACTATTTTGAGTGAGAATTTATTTGAATGAAGTAATGAGTCGGTTGGCCGCTTTGGCTCGAGTCCGCTAACTAGGCATCGTCTGCCTGCCTTTTATACTCTTCGTGACGTCATAACAGGTGATATGTTATGCGTGAGCTATGTTGCGCGCTACGACGCTACTCTACTACATGATGTATCGTTGTATGAGTGGATCGCCTATCGGCAATACCATGAATACGTTACATTGCCCTCTTTTTATCAATTGGTGTTCGGTGATGAGCTTTTTCTGCGATGCGCCGGCAGGTAAGTTGATAAAACCTCTTTTTCTTTTTGATGTAGTTAGCGTCTTGTGCGTATTCTGATTGTTGTTGTTATATCCGAGTGTTTTGTTTTTGTCAAGTCCGAGTGATTTTCTGTTATATCCGTGTTTTGTTTTTTTTCTTTGTCAAGTCCGAGTAATTTTCTGTTATTTCTGTGTTTTAGTCTCGATCCATGGCCAATGGATCGTCGATATCGAACTCGTCCATATAATCCGGCAGATCTTCTTCCAGTGACTGCAGGACCGGCATCGGGATGTTAAACGCGAAGTCATCCGTCATGTCATCTAGGCTCAGTACCGGGATGTCATATGCATTTTGACTTCCTTCTGGATCTGGAGACGGAATATGCAAGATCGCTCCTAACTCCTCCTCCGATGTCGTGCGGTCCATGCCGAAGATCGCTGGTGCTGCTGGTAATTTCTTTAGCTCCTCGTCCAGGTCGATGGCCACTAGAGATATTGGACCAAAAGTTCTAAACATCTCGACCTTGCGTTTATGAGCTTTTCTTTCTTCTTCAGTTCTTTCGTTTAAGTCCAGTTTGGTGAGTTTCCACGTTATATTATTTGGGTTTTCCTCCCGTGATGTAGTTTCCTCCCTTTTCTTCACTTCCGGTTTCATATTGATTTTATTTATTGGAATTTTCACCTTCATGCTGAATCTTTCTGTTAATTTCGGTTTTTCATTTGTATTTGTCTTGATTGTCTTTTTCTTTTTGTTTCCTTTAGTTTGACTGCCTTTTCCTGGAGTCGGTATTCCTCTTCCGCTGACGAACGGCCCGGAACACGTTAGATTTTTATATAGATTATTATTGACGTCTTTATTTTCAATATCCGTCTCAGATACCTGAACTCCTTTATCTTGGACACTCGTGTACCCGTATTGTATGCAATCCATTTTGAATACTGTAGCACATTTCAAAATTTTCGCGGTTTATATTGTAACAGCGATTCCCGCAGGCTCGGGTAGTTACCCACGGGAACTACGTTCTATTAACAAATAAGGTACCAACGCTTCCGCCTCCTCCGACTAGCAGCGATGTTGTTGGGCGCCAGACTTCAGAGAGAAGTCCTCTCTCTCTCTCTCGCTCTCGCTCCGACTAGCTATCGGTAGAGGGATGATTCGTGAGGGCGGTGAAATAAAAACACTTGAAACACGAATTATGGATTTGAAAAGTATTTATTATTCAAAAGAAAAAAAGAAAAAGATAGCACTAGTTTGTACAGCCTGCTATCTGGCTTCGGCCTATATCACCGCTATTTTATGTTTTAATACTAATCAAAGAAAGGAGAATTAACCCTTTCACTGGCAATGTATCATATATGATCAAAAAAAAGTCGTGCCACAACTGGCGATGTATCATATATGATCAAATTGAATAACTGCTGCCTTTTTCAACCAATTCATTTCAAATTCGGTGTGTAAGAGTTTTGGGGGTTGCTGATTACGAATCTAAGGTCAGAATTAAAAAATTCAAAATGGCGGATTAATTAATTGAAAAAATTGGAAAATTCACCCACAACCCCTCATTTAGGGGTTGGAAATAAAAAATTTGCAAAAATAACCATCAGAATCGATTCTGCGTCCCCAAAAACCTCTATATTCATAGTTAATCGTATAATTTGTTTAGTTTATTGTCCTACCATTTTTGGCATGTACAGTAAAAAAGGCTGCACCAGTGAAAGGGTTAAACTAAAAGAAATAAATTAAATGGCTCTAATACAATATTTTAAATGACTCTACTCTACTAATTATACTAAATCTGAAAATAAAACAAAGTAATTGACTATTATTACAGGCTCGGTGTAGTTTACCTTCCTCGCTGCAACCAGCTGGAGGTTCGGCTGTCAGTGATTTCGAAGCCGATGCTTCTAATCTCGACTGACAGCTGATCGCTCAACAGCTGGGAGGGGAAGGGTATCGGTACTCTGTGGCTCGGTACTCTGCCACGAGGCTGCTCTGACACGCAGCAGACGATCTGCGACGCGTGACGTCAGAGGCCTCGAGCAATATGGCCGCTTACTCGACTCGAGCGAAGGCTGCGCCGCGACGACTCAATTCGTACGCGACTGCGCAGGCTCGGCAGCCGAGGAGAACAACAACCGATTCAAATCAGCCGGTTCTCAACGACCATGCGGTACTCTCTCTGGGTTCGGAACTAGAACGGCACAGGGAACGAAGAGCTTTACCTTACTAATTACTCGAGACTCTAGGAATTTTCCGGGACTCTAGGGGGAGAATTAGAATTGACGAGACTGTACTATTCGGATAGATCCTACCTGAGCTGACGCGTTTCCTCGGCCTCGTGTCCGACTCGTAGTCCGGGGATAGGCAAGGGTCGTGTATTAGCAAAATCAGCAGTAATCCAATCCAAAAGTCCAAATCAATAGTCCAAAGAAATAGCAGGGGTCACAATAAACAAAACAGCACTCTTAACACCTCAAAACTCTACAAAAACTCTATGAAAACAACTCTCTCGACACACTGTAATAATGGCACGCGATTTTACTCAACGGCTAGACAATGAGTGGCTCTTCGTTTCCGGTATGCTAATTCGTTATCCTCGCCGTTTGTCCTGTGAGCGCTGGCCGTAATCGATAGACCAATCCGATGATCTACGATCGATGGCCGCGCTAGGACAAAGGCGCCAGATATTTAAATTAGCTATCCGGACTCGGTACTCTTAGGGGTTACATACGCTCGTTTAGGCTGGTACGGAGGAGGCCCAAACGTTTGCCACGTTACAATATATGCTCATTAATCCTCTTCAGCGGATTATATCCTAATCCAAATCCTTATATATCTTTGTTCTATTTCAAATTTCAGCTAATCTTATGCAAAAACCAATATTTTTGATCTATTCTGGCTCTAAATACAATTTCATCATGTTCACATGGAACCGCCCTCTTTCTTATCCTGTTTTCATATTCTCTAGGATATAAGTGGCTTCGCCAACTTGTTGAATAATAATATAGGGTCCCTCATACAACGGAAAGAATTTTGCCATTTTTTTATTAACTGTGTCCGACACATTGAGCGCTTTTACTAATACCTTATCACCTACCTTAAATCTAGATAACTTATGACTAGAGTTGAAACGGTCTGCCCTTCTTTTTCCGTGTTTCTTTATATTTTTCTCCACTAAATGGATTTTTGTATCGTACGGTATCTCTTTAATCTTAGGATTGATCCAATCCGCCCAGAATCTGGTTGGTCTGTTTTTTAGCTGAATCTCGCATGGAGCGAATCCAGTGCCATCATGGCACACTTCATTAATGCAAGACTCAATGACTCTAATCCAATTTATCCATTGCGTATGATTGTCCGTCAGGAAGGTACGAAAAAACCTACCAATTTCCCTATTGACTCTTTCGACGATGTTCCCTTGCGGGTGTCTGATTGATGAAAAAATTAACGTTATATCTTCTTCCTTTAGTTTGTTGACCCATTGGGATGAAGTGAATTGGGTGCCATGATCGCACTGGATTCGCTTTGGCTTCCCTAATTCTGGGATATAATCCCTGAAAATGCACGTAATTGTGGACTGCGCGTTCGCTGACCTCAAAGGATACAACTTTACGTATTTGCTGAAAGCGTCTATTGTCACCAAAAGCCATTTATAATTACCTTTACTAGATGGTAATGGTCCTAAAAAATCTATTGACACGAGATCTCCTACTCCTTTTGGGATTATGTTTTGCATAGCCGCATAGGAATGACGGTTTGGAATTTTACATCTTTGACACTTATCGCATCTCGCAATTACTTGGCGCACTCGCTTTGCCAATTTTGGGTAATAAAATCCTTCTCTCAATAATTTATGACACTTTGAAGCCCCTACGTGGCCGTAAGCCTCGTGGCACTCGTCTATGAGATTTTTTAATAATCCTTCGGGTATGTAGGCCTTGAAATCGCCCCCTGGAACTTTGTGGTATAAAACGTTATTCTCTATTTTGAGGTTTTTATTTTTAATTATATTTTCCGGTTGCATTAATTCGCAAATTTTCCGGTCTTGCTTCTGGAATTTCCAAAAGGCTTTTAAATTTTGTTCTAAATCTGGGTCTATTTCCCTTGCTAATAGTGCCATTCTAATTTTTTCAATTTCTGATATCTTATCTTTTATTTCAGGTGGGTTGCGGCTGAGGATGTCCGCTACGATATTTTCCGTTCCTTTGATGTGTTCTATTTCAAAGCTATATGCCTGGATGAACAGAGCCCATCGAGCTAACCTGGAGCTTACCAACTTGCATGAAAACAAAAAAGTTAAAGCGTGATGATCAGTGCGTACTGTTAACTTTGCACCTATGATAAAAGATCTGAACTTTCCTAACGCAAAAACTATTGCCATCAGCTCTTTTTCACTTGTAAAATAATTGAGTTCTGCGCCTTTCATGGTTCGACTAGCCAGTCCTACTATTTGCCTTTCGTTATCGTCTGAAATTTGGTATAATACCGCGCCTACTGCGAAATTGCTGGCATCGCATTCCAAATAATATCGTTTGCTTGGGTCAGGATGATGCAATATCATTTTTTCACAAAAAATCTCTTTTACTAAATTAAAATGCCTGTTCATTTCCTCGGTCCAATCCCACTTAGCGCCTTTCTTTATTAGAGCCAATAACGGAAATGTAGCTTCTGAATAATATCTTGTAAATTTATTGTAATAATTTGTAAGGCCTAAGAATCCTTTTAATTGTTTAACGGTTTTCGGCGTTGGAAAATGTTTAATCGCCTCAATTTTCTCCGGTTGTGGCCTGATACCAGTTTTAGTTATTTTATGACCTAAAAAGTCTACCTCCTCACGAAAGAATTTGGATTTTTTAAAATTGATGGTCATGTTATATTTTCGGAAGGTTTCGAATAAGATTTTAAGGTGGGCCAAGTGAGATTGGACAGAGTCAGAACAGCACAGTATATCGTCTACGAAATTTATCGTAAATGATTCGGTACCTTTTAACACTAAGTCTAAACCTCTTACTAAACTCGCCAAACTCGTATTCAACCCATATGGTGTTACTGTGAAATGGTATGTCTTACCCTCGTGCATGAATGCCGTATATTTTCTGGAATCGCGATGAAGTGGAATTTGCCAGAAACTAGCGGTCAGGTCGAGGCTTGACATGAATGCGTTATTTGTGCATCGCTGAAATAAGACCTCAGTTGATTGAGAACAATCATGGTCAGGTATTATTAGCTTATTTATGAAGCGTGCATCTAGCACTAATCGGATTTCTCCAGATTTTTTTTCTACGACCACTAAAGGATTAACATATTCGCTATAAGATCTCTCAATTACGCCGAATTTTAGCATTTTTTCTATTTCGAGGTTTACCTTCTCCCTATGGATCATTGGGATCGGGTAAGACCGTCTGACAAATGGCCTATCTTAATAGATTTTTAACTTATGCTCGTAAATTGAGATTCGACCGGGTATTTTTCTGAAAACGTCTTTATATTCCTTTAGTAGGTCTGAGAAAACAACTAATTCATTTTTGCTTAACACCTGACATTCAATGAGCTTCTCTTCAACTTCATCATCGGTCAGATTATATTGTGTCTCGTCCTCTTCCTGGTTCGCTACTTTGTCTCGTAAAATATCAACATTTGCTATCTGATTTATTTGTAAAATATCTGTTTTATGCAATTGCACTGAGCTGTACCCTGGTAATGTCTCTATCCTTAACTTTTCTGTTCTTAAATCAAGATCGGCTTTCCACCTATGGAGAGTATCTATCCCTATAATGGCATCTCTTTTAAGGCCGCTAATAATAAGAAAATTAATTTGATCAAAAGCGTGATTGATTTTAATTTTTGCAAAAATCTGTTCTTTTACTTTGGTTGGCTTGCCCCCTATCACTCCAGATATCTGAAAATTGACGACAGGTAATCTTTCACATTTTGAAAAGGAGTCTTTATTTCGATTGTAAAAATCCTGCGAAATACATGTAATTTGACTGCCTGTATCTATCAAAGCTCGCACTTCAATGCCTTCAATTAATAAACAAATTTCAGGACATTGTTTGTCTATTTTTTCCCTGTCCTCATCCTCTGCTAGCAAATAGTTGGCTGGATCTTCGAACAAGTTGTCGTCTTGGATTTTCTCTTTTAAATTAGTCGCGCAAATGACTAGATTACGCTGTGTCGGAACTGTAATTGTCAATTCCGGCACAGCGCCATCTAGTTTTCCGGATTTTGCTCTACTTCAATTTCGATTTCTGATTCGTCGATCTTAGTCTCGGAAATACATTGAATTTTAGCGTTTGTCCAGGTTTCAGACTTATTATGGACATTATCGTTTTGTCCAAATCTTCGTTGTGTATCCGGCCTGTCTATTACGTCGCGATTTGGAAATTGTCTTGGGCCTGGATTATTATTGTTTCGCCACGAAAGAGGCTTGTTTTTGTCGTCGTGAACTCGGCTAGTCGATGGACTCTGTTTATTTAGCACGAATTGGTTAGCTGGTTTACGTGACGCATTTGATCGTCCACCTGTTTGCATTTCGTCTAAAAAGGTAAGGAGTGAATCTATTTCAGAAATATTACGACACCTCGCTGCCTCAACTACGTGTTCATCAAAGTGCCTGATTAATGATCTGACAATTTCTTCCTCAGGCAACCGAGGACTTAACCCCGCAGCCGCTGCGAATTTGCGATTGGCATACTCCGACCAAGTAATTTTCGAATCAACGATGTAAAATCCAAACTCTAGGTCTTTCCTAATTTCCCTTTGGATCTCGATGCCCCAAAACCTAGCTGTGAACTTCTCTTTGAAAGCATCCCAATCGAGAATGACGTCACGACGCGCAGTCCACCAGTCCTTTGCATCTCCTGTCAGACTCTGCCCTAACAACTGAAGATTTAATTCTTCATCTGAACCAATAAATGTAAAATATTCTTCTATTTCCCTTATATAAACCATGGGCTTTTCCCACGATTTCCCCGCATATGTGGGTAATTTTAATTGCTTTGTTATAAATCTAAAAGAATCTTGGCCTCCTGTACTAATGGGCCCTGCCACTCTAGTTTTTAATTTTTTTAGATCTGCATCGATCCCTATTTTTAAGCTTTCGTGCTTGTGGCTTAAATCTTTGATTTTATCATTCAGAGCTCTATCTCTTTCCCTAATTTTAAGGTTAACTACCTCAAGATCATTTACATGCTCTGTCCTGATACTTGTTTCTATTCTATTCATTTTTTCGTTACAATTATTAAGGTCTGTGTCCCATCTGTCTAAAACTATCTGGACCTTGGTTTCCATGTCGTCAACTCGTTTTTCAGTCTTAGTTGTCGTATCATCAAACTTTTTATTTATTTTAGTTTCAAAACTGACTTGTGCTTCTATATTCGATAAATGAAAGTTATTTATGGTTTTCTCCATCTGAGCAAATCTATTTTCAATCTTTTGTTCTAATCGTTCATTTGATCGTTTTAAGGAAAGCAGAGTGGTTGCGATTGCAGCCATTGACTCATTATGACTGTGCGATGGACTATCAACTTGACTTAATACGCTGGTGTCCGTTAGTGAAGCATCTCCACGCTCATGGAAACCAGTGTCTCGATCGGATCGACCAGGCTGATCAGCCTCCTTATCGCCTTGTTTATCAGGAATCCCATCTTTATCACCCATTTTCCTATAGTTTTGTGTTTTTTGAATGAATTTAATTTCTGACTCTAAGAAACGATTTTACTTGAATTTGACTTTAAAGTCTTGAAATTGCCCCTAAAGAAAGTGATTTTAAGTTTAACAATGAATTTGATGTGACTTTATAAAATTAAGTGATTTTAATTTTATTTGAGGAGCCCCACGTTGGGCGCCAAATGTAACTTATTGCATATGTTTCACCAGCTGAAGGCTGGTGAAATTATGCTAGTTCGCGTGTTTTCTTTGTCACGGGTGATGTTTTGGAGCTCCTCTGGGAAAAGTTGAAAAAACCCTTAATTTACCCTAATACAGACTCGGATAGATATTTCACTAACAGAGCTGCGTCCCTACGGATCTGGGATATGTTGAATTCTCCAGACTAGGATAGGTGCTATAGAGCTACCATAGCTGTGTGAATTCAACGCACCGATACCGTTTTAATCAGATCTGGGATTGTCTAACTCTTCAGACTAGGATAGGTGCTATAGAGCTACCATAGCTGTTGAGGTCGACGCACCGATACTGATATCTAGCTATACAAGATTTTAAATTGACTGAAAAGTAAAGTTTTAATTTATGAAACAAGGTTATAAGAAAAATAGGTTGATAAAGATCAGATTCCTGGTAATTATTATTTGAATGATCATTTGATCACTCCTTATTTTTATTTAATAAGAAAATGTGTGGTTCGTTTAGAACTTGCTATTTACAAAATTATAAGTGAAAAATTGGAGAACATAAAATAATAAATGTGAATGAATGTTTTACTTAACCTAACTTATTTCTACGCGCGCTTGCTCAATGGCCGGACTTGAAGTGCTATTTAGCATTGCTAGTTTAGCCTTTTTTGTGATTTGATTTGCTTTTATTTTGATGCTCGATTTGAGTTTGATGCTGCTTTAGCTTGTTTGAATATTTGATTTTAATAGATGCCGCTTTGGCTATCTAAGCAATGATATTTTTTTAATATTTTATAAGAACGTGGCCGCTTTGGCTCTTGAACTATTTTGAGTGAGAATTTATTTGAATGAAGTAATGAGTCGGTTGTCCGCTTTGGCTCGAGTCCGCTAACTAGGCATCGTCTGCCTGCCTTTTATACTCTTCGTGACGTCATAACAGGTGATATGTTATGCGTGAGCTATGTTGCGCGCTACGACGCTACTCTACTACATGATGTATCGTTGTATGAGTGGATCGCCTATCGGCAATACCATGAATACGTTACAATATATTAATGCAAAATATACGATCAAGAGAAAGGGGCGCCGTTGCGCGCTTCATTGTACGGCACAGCGACAGCGGCCGGGGCTGGTGCGCAGATACTGCTTGGGCGGAGTGTACGCAACCTCGATTTAAGAAGGTGAGATGCGTAGCCGGTCCCGCCACTGACCGTTAAATCGAGGTCCTAGTGTAAAAGGATCATTTTTCAAGAAACTTCTACCGATATTGAATCGCTCAAAAAAGTTCAGAGATTGTGAATTTATAAAATGATCGATTTCTTTGTCATAAAAATGATCAACATCGTGTACGTTCAATAGTAATCGCTTCGAGCAGTTCTCATCTGATTCTATGGTTGTACTCAGCGCCAACGCCATCTTTCGCTTGATATCGATAGACAGTTCTGTATCAAAGAAAGACATCGCAGCCGACTCTGGATTCAGATACCAGAGATGATTTTTGAATTTTTGCAATGTCACTCGAGATATATCTTTGTCAATTTGCCGGTAGTCGTAGAGTTTTTTCAGGAATTGTAGATCATGATTCGGAGCATTGGGCGCAAGTGGTGCTGTGAACCATGCTTTTACATATATTATGACGATAAAGACACAAACTTCGGACAGTGCTTTTTCTTCCTCTGCAGTTATTTGAAACTGATTCCGAAACAGATAGATTTTGAGACTGTAAATGGCTTTTGACATCCAACGAGCATGATGAAATGCCCCCGGTTTTCGAAATTTAACGCCACGAGACGGAATAATTCCCAGGAATATTTGAGTCAATTCCAGTAATTCATTATAATCATCCCTCGGTTGGATATTCTTTAAAGTCTTCGCTACAAAAGTGCTGGTCGTTTCTGCATGATCAAGTACAATCTCTTCAATTTTGATGCTATCGACCCCACTCTGGTATTTAGATTTATCAAGCTTATTCCAGCGATCTTGAAATTTTTTGAAAAGAGGGACGTTAGGACCAGTGATTTGTGGGAGTTTCTCTTCGAAAACACATCGTAAGATTAGCTCGAACACATGGTGACGACAAGGCAGGTATAAGAGATCACGTTCTAAGCTACGCTCTAAGAGTACTGCAGCGCCTTTTACACGACCTAAATTAGAAGGCGTCGTATCACAACAGAGTGCTTTTACTTTACGAGACAAACCCCAATCCTCAAGTACTGCTGAAATAGCTTCTCCTTGGGCTTTCCCTGTTCCATTCTCTAATTGTGGTATACCTAGGAGCTTTTCAACATCACCATCTGTTATAAGAATGGGTAGTCTGTCCACCATTTCACGTTTTAGCATATCCATCATCAGTTTGCCATCCCAATGTATAACCTGTAACGGATTGATATCCGATCTCTCTTAAATGGAGGTGAGGACGGGGTGGTGAGGGGAGAGTGACGACTCTGCGGTGTGTGTGTGACAATATAATTAGTTTATTCAGTATCTGAGCGGATCCACGTCACTTCACTCAAAAAAAAACCGTCAAGTCACGGATCTTTGCGCCATTCAAAATATCTTTAGTACTGTGGAAAAAAAAAATACAAGTTGGAGGATTTTGAAATTTTTTTCAAAATGGCGGAGTTAGAGCTACGTGAATTTTAGTAAACTGCTGTTGCACCGCTATGTTTGAAAATTCATATCTCCGAAAGTATTCATAGGAGCGGGCTGATCCTTGAATCATTTTGTTCGTAAAAGAATGCGCTTTTATAGAAAAAAATTTGTTTACAAAAAAAAAAATTCCTTCAATTTTTTTTTGTCGTTTTTTTTTTTAATTTCGCTGCCATTTCCGCGGGACTCACAGAAATTCCTGAAGATAAATTTTTTTGGATACCCGAATCTTTCCCCTTCAACTCTAAAAAAAAAAATTCATGGAGAAAATACCCGGGCCGGAGAAAAAAAATGAAACGTCTTGTGGCGCGTCGCCGCGCGGTCGATCTATTGCAATATTTTGGTGGCTCTGGGAAGTGCAGATGTTTTTAGCGATGATTCGCTCGATGACACTTAGTAGGACACTTCTGTTTGAAGTTAATTCATAATTTTCATGAAATCAAATTTTTCTTTCTTTCATCTTTAATTTTGTTTTGACGAGTTTATGAGATATTGGAATGACCGCATGTAATTTCAGAGTGCCACGAACTGTCAAGGCTTTGTCAAATCGATTTTGTAAGATAGATTCTTCTGCTTGATGTTCTGCAGACGTACAGTACGCAGAAGATATGCTTCGAAAATAAGAATATGCCCAATTATATAGAACCAGCGGTGTTTGAATAGGATCGGAATTGCCAATCCGTTGTAAACTCACACGTGAGGCTAATCTCTTAACAGTTCCACCTACCCCATCACACGGCCCTTTTCCATGTGATGTAGCAAAAAAATCCCATTCGGCTGAAATTCTTCTTGTTCTTATATTGGAAAGCTGCTCCATCGGAGAAATAACTTATTTTTTCTACAGGAATTGAATCTTGGAACTTCTCTTCCATAAAGTTGACGAACTTTTTTGAAATAAATGAACCGCAACTGTAGTATGTTTCAGATGCTCTGAAATTATCACAAAACTAAAATGTCTCAACTGGTCGTCATCGTAACTTTTATAGTAAACCACGATTGGATGAATAGTCGCCTGATTATCGCTCCAGTGAAACCCTTGCGTAGAATCTCGTACAACGAATACATAAATTTCAGCGAAATCGCATACTACCAAAAATTCGCCAACTGTCAAGGTCTCTTCTGCGTACTGTACGTCTGCAGAACATCAAGCAGAAGAATCTATTTTACAAAATCGATTTGACAAAGCCTTGACAGTTCGTGGCACTCTGAAATTACATGCGGTCATTCCAATATCTCATAAACTCGTCAAAACAAAATTAAAGATGAAAGAAAGAAAAATTTGATTTCATGAAAATTATGAATTAACTTCAAACAGAAGTGTCCTACTAAGTGTCATCGAGCGAATCGTCGCTAAAAACATCTGCACTTCCCAGAGCCACCAAAATATTGCAATAGATCGACCGCGCGGCGACGCGCGACAAGACGTTTCATTTTTTTTCTCCGGCCCGGGTATTTTCTCCATGAATTTTTTTTTTAGGGTTGAAGGGGAAAGATTCGGGTATCCAAAAAAATTTATCTTCAGGAATTTCTGTGAGTCCCGCGGAAATGGCAGCGAAATTAAAAAAAAAAACGACAAAAAAAAATTGAAGGAATTTTTTTTTTTGTAAACAAATTTTTTTCTATAAAAGCGCATTCTTTTACGAACAAAATGATCCAAGGATCAGCCCGCTCCTATGAATACTTTCGGAGATCTGAATTTTCAAACATAGCGGTGGAACAGCAGTTTACAAAAATTCACGTAGCTCTAACTCCGCCATTTTGAAAAAAATTTCAAAATCCTCCAACTTGTATTTTTTTTTTCCACAGTACTAAAGATATTCTGAATGGCGCAAAGATCCGTGACTTGACGGTTTTTTTTTGAGTGAAGTGACGTGGATCCGCTCATATGTATTATACTTGGAAAATATGCCACAAAGATTTAGCTACAATAGCAATTCTGAAGACTGGTTCGTTTGTAGAAATTGGTTGTCTTATGAACAAGTACAATTTGGAAATGGCTGAAATTGAGAAATGCAGTGAAGTTTTAGTCGTTCGTAGTCTGAAATTGAGTTTTCTGTATGAAATTGGATTTATCATAGCAACAAAAGTCAGCGGGAGAACTGACTTGCCAGTTTTTAAAAGAATCGAAAATATTTTTCTTAAGGTAGTTGTTCACGTACAGTCCCACCAAATGTGGGTTTCAGACAAGATTTTGAATACTTCTCGATGGGGAAAAAATCTGAAAAAAATCCAGCATGTAGGAGATCCTCGGGAGAATGATTTTGCATAATAATAATTCAAAAAAGTTAATAACAAATTGATGGAAAAAAAAACTGTTCAAGAAATTAGCGGTGACCCAACTTTTTTTTCAGGTGAAAATGATTTGTCAATTTTACTGAATACGTATGAATTTTTTGAGAATTTTGGTGATATTTTGAAAATTGAGGTTTTTCATACCTGACAAATCTCAATTTTCAAAATATCACCAAAATTCTCAAAAAATTCATACGTATTCAGTAAAATTGACAAATCATTTTCACCTGAAAAAAAAGTTGGGTCACCGCTAATTTCTTGAACAGTTTTTTTTTCCATCAATTTGTTATTAACTTTTTTGAATTATTATTATGCGAAATCATTCTCCCGAGGATCTCCTACATGCTGGATTTTTTTCAGATTTTTTCCCCATCGAGAAGTATTCAAAATCTTGTCTGAAACCCACGTTTGGTGGGACTGTACGTGAACAACTACCTTAATGGTAATCGTGCATATGCTATATGCTTAGAATGGATTACGCAATATTTCCATGAGGAATACCGTACTTTTTTAGTCTCGCCGCGTTTGGACTCTGAAACACAGTATTCCATCATAAATTTAAATACATTAAAACATAAGCCCGCTTACGAACTTCACCAGTCGTCTGATAGCACAGATTGGTTTATTGTTCCGAAATATCAGATAATTTGATACATTAATGCTCTTAATTTCATAACACTGTTATTTTTCTTTTTTTTCTTTTTTAGGGCCTATAGCGATGAATGCATGTAGCCAGAACACTGTTATAACGTACTGCGTATGTCGCAAAAAAAAATATATACCTATTCATACTATAATATATCTAGTCTTATCATACTCATGTTGATATAATATACCGGGAATTTTCGTGGATGCGCACCATAGGCAAGTCAAACAAAAAAAGGTTACTCGCCTATGGTGCGCATCTACGAAAATTCCCATCATGTATAGTTACGTGGTCTTCCAAAAAAATTTAGATGTATAATTATTAAATACTCGTAATAAACGTACTGCGTATGTCGCCAAATATATATCAGATATACACAATACCAGTGATAAATAATACACCTAATAGTGTATTATTTCAACACCGTTTGGTGCACAGTAGGGATGAGATGCACTCTTATGACACCGTTTGGTGCATGGCCCGATGTATAATTCAACACCGTTTGGTGCACAATAGGGATGAGATGCACTTTTATGACACCATTCGGTGCATGGCCCGGTCTATAGTTCAACACCGTTTGGTGCACAGTAGGGATGAGATGCACTTTTATGACACCGTTTGGTGGATGGCCCGGTGTATTATTTCAACACCGTTTGGTGCACAAAAACCTGGGAGTTTTGACACCGTTATTTTTGTAGAATTGAATGTTATCGGTGTCGATTATGATCAACAATCTTCCGTGTTGATGCACACCAACCATCTCGGTGTTGAGTCACGGTGTAGTCTATTAGTACCGAGTATTTGACAACACGAACTTACACTGAAATCGGTGTGGACTTCTATAGAATACGCAATGGTGTTAAACCGGTGACAATTATGACACCGGTTTTCTAACAGTGTACATATCGTTATAGAATCCCGGTATCACTTGCGTATCCCTCACCAGATTGCAGTGAACGAAGTTTTGGGAAATCATCAATGATTTTTTTAGCGAGTTGTGTTTTCAGGTCACTTGACGGATACCTTGAATCGAATATTGAGGACAGTAATTATGAGTATACACAGTAATATGTCAGGTTGTGAAAAAGATCAATGCAAAGATGAAAGATAATATATATGTACTGTGACGTGATATTTTAGATTCCCCGTCACAAGGCGATACTATCGATGATATAGCGATGCGTGGCGTAGACAGGGTCTCCAGGAAAAGGAAAGATTAGGGAAAAATAATTAGATATAACTAACACTACTTTATTTTTGTAAACTATGTTATCTCGAGCTCGATATTCCACGAGACATCTGTCGTCGTGGGAACTACGGATAGAAAATCGACTACCGAACGTGAAGCCTCCACTATCGTCAAGGACGAATCTGTCGGCGCGCAAACCATGGCTGGTCCTGTCGACCCGAAGGTCAGCACCTCCACTCAGGTGCAGAATCTACTACCTCCAAACTACCGGATTGACGGCGTACAGGGATGTGCGAGAAGCACAACGAAATCCTTCCGTCATCCGGAGAAGCTACCGCCTACAAGAAAGTGCACTGCTGTTGTGAGGGTGACGTACAGGGTTAAGTGCAGGTGCACCCGCACAACCTCCCACCTATTGAACAAGCAGCCAGTGCAAATATTATCGACGCTGTCTCCAAAACTGTTATCGCGGCCGTGGTTGGTCCAGTCGACCCCCGGATCAGCGTTCCAACCTGGCGAATTACTTCGTGGGTGAAGCTCTAGTATGCCGAAACATGAAGCTACCACCAATCTTCTTGTGGATCGACGAATAAGGTCAGGACCTAGAAGAAATATCGGGTAGCCGGGCGAATGAGGCTCCATGGTAGTTTCATAGCCTGGGAATTTCAAAGGATGGCGGGAATAGGAGCGGTATTAGCAGCGGCAGGGGTGAGATAGATTTCTCCTATTTTACGTTCGGCGAAACTGTCGTTACACGGACCAATTAGGATACCGATATGTCACGTGATCACGCTAAATCTGAAGGATGAGCTGATGGAAGGAAATACCGACTATGTAAGGACGATACACTGGCTATTCGGCCTACTTCTTCGCTCCAGTCTACGCTACGCATCTTCAGCACTCATCGTGCATCGTTTATTGTATATCGTATCGCCTATCGTGTATTACATCTATCGAAATATCGAGTATAATTAAAATAGTGTTGTGTTTTATAATGAAGCAACTTAAGGTGAGGTCTTGATTCTTTCTGCGAAGGCACGAGGTAGTTCGGATAAAAGTCTGTTTAGTTAATTTGGTTATTGAGCTAAGAAGCTCGTTTTTGTCTATTGAGCTAGGAGGCTCGTCTTTTGTCTTTGGTCAATAATTTATCGAACAACCTCGAGTCTGGCTGAGTTACGTAGATCTTTACTGCTTTTTGGCTATAATTTATTGCTTGTCGCTTCTCGTATGGCTTTGTTCTGATTTAGTATGTTATATTTATCTTATGCATGAAATACTGTAGAAAATACCTTTCCTGGAGTACCCTGAGCGAAGATAGCCGCGAAGGCTTAGGCCTCGCGTTACAGTTTAGTTTGTTATCATTAAGTTTGTTAATAATTTGTTAATTTCGTAAAGTACGGTCACTCACGTATGGTTTATTACCGTCTGTCAAATCAAGTATAGTTCAGTAAAGTTCAGTATCGTTTTTGGATAATTTCGTATCGTAACTATCGATATCGTATCGTCAGAATTTGGTTAAAGATCAAAATATCGTTCTGAGTTAATTAATAGGGAACTTGTATATTTTGTTACCGATTCTTATAGTTTAATATCTCGAGCTTAATAAGTTGATCTGAACGTGTGTTACGAATTATAATTTGCATTTGGGTACGAAGTATCGCTCTGTGATACCAAGTCTGGAGTCTAATTTAATTGTCTTATATCGAGTCAACTCTGACACACGTCTTGGATTCAATCGTATTGTAATCGAGTAAATTCTATCTTGATTAATTAAGTAATCTCTAGTAACAAACCGTTAGGTAAAATCACCAATTCTGTATCGATTTCGCTAAGTTATCTTATTTCGTTAATAAATAAATGATTGATGTGATCTCAAACAATTTGCAAAGAAATAATATCATTTTATATGGTGTACCCTGCCCCTCTATCTAAGGCTTTTGTTATCTGAGCAAGTCGAGTTGTCGCTCGTCACATTTCCGTTAGTTTTTGGCTTTATGTAATTTGTTCTGGTATCGTATCGAAACGACGCATCAGCGTCTGGCGCCCAACATTTTGGTAATTTAGTAAGTTATAACACGGGAAGGTGCCGAATTGTAAGCGGAGTCGTATAGGTTTCCTCGCCTAAACAAAAACTGCGTTACAGTACGTAATAACTTACTAGTTGCCACTGAATTTCTCCAATCCTGCGCATGCTATCCTTACCAATTCTTGTTGATGGTTGCTTATGACGACAGCTGAATCTAGAATGCTTATGAGAGTTGGTGTTCGCATTTGCTTCTCATCGCTTTCTTGAACCCATATTCGTACATAAAATTTAGCCTATACAAAAATGAGGTAGTCATATTTATTTATTTATTTATTTATTTATTTAGTAAAGCCCAACAGGCGAACCCAGAGAGGGCAACAGTAAAATAGGAAAATACAGCCGAAATACAGAGTATAGTATACAGTGGAGGCATACATAATGAATACAGCAAATACAAATAAAATACAAACAGAAGCATTAAACTAATAAAAAAAAAAAGTAAAACACTAGATTTAAGGGACAACTCAGGTGTACGTATATATGCGACGGAGCCTGCTGACTTACAAGAAGTGCGCGCGTGCTATGCCTAAAAACGAGTAGAGAGACAGGGTGTCCGGGTCGCATGTATCAGGTAGGCGGTTAAAATTATTGCACATAATGTACAGGGGAGAGCGAAGTGCAATGTTGCTGCTTGCACGAGGAAGCACGAAGATAGTACCATTTCGGGACGAAGGCCGCGGGACACGAAAAGCTAGAAGAGCTAAGAGGTCAGGGCAATCCACGGAGCCTGTTAGGATCTTAAAGATAAACGCAACAGAAGCAACATTGCGCCGCGCCTCAAGAGACGGGACACCGAATCTAGCACACAGTGCAGAACCATCCACGCCCCGGGGAGGGTAGACGGAGTCCTCCCTAAATGCCATATATTTTAAAAACCTCCTCTGCACGCCTTCGATTAGCTTGATGTCACGCACAAGTACGGGACACCAGACAAGGGAGCCATACTCAAGCTTGGAGCGAACAAATGCAAAGTATAGCGTTTTAAAAACTAGGGGCGAACTGAAGGGCCTACATGTCC
Organism: Tenthredo notha; assembly: GCA_914767705.2. Classification (NCBI taxonomy): domain Eukaryota; kingdom Metazoa; phylum Arthropoda; class Insecta; order Hymenoptera; family Tenthredinidae; genus Tenthredo; species Tenthredo notha. Next base: position 9,062,825 of record OU611914.1, on the reverse strand, counting down.
TGAACAAGAAGCCAAGCATCCTGGTAGCACTGGCGACGACGGATGCGACATGACTAGAGAATGTAAACTTAGAATGTAAACATATACATACATATGGGGAATTCCATACCAACTGGGTCGACTCAAAACCCTGACCCCTTTCGATTTTGTCGATATTTTTTTCTGAGATTCAACAGGCTCAAAGTAATTCAGTGAATTTTTTTTCAAATTTTTATCTCCCGTGGTCCTCGAGTTTCAAATTTTTGAAAAATATATATTTTCAATCATCACCAATCATTAGAACGCCTATATCACCGGTTCCTCGCTATGGATTTTCAAAAACAATGTGATGAAATTGATCAGCAGGAAACGTACTTTCTGGAAAAAATATCCGTAAATTGTTATGGCTTAGTCTTCACAGTTGAATCTCCAATCAAAATATCAAAATTGAATTTTCGACATGTATGCCCCGATTGAAAATTACGAAAAAATTCTCAAAAATACCAGCTTCAAAAACAAAAATTTTGAGCCATGTCCGATCGTGGAACTATGATTCCTTCATATTGTTTTCAAACTCTTAAGATTTGGAATGATGTGATTTTTTATACAACTCAGCTGCTGACACGTAAATAATTTGAAAAAAAAAACTCACTGAATTACTTTGAGCCTGTTAAATCTCCGAAAAAATTATCGACAAAATCGAAAGGGGTCAGGGTTTTGAGTCGACCCAGTTGGTATGGAATTCCCCATTACTGTTTATGTAAGTATATTAATATTGAAACTCAAGTATTTGTTTGCTTGGTTCAAAGTTTTGTTGGCAAACGTAGCTGACGATGTGGGCCTGGACATTGAAGGACGATCTGCAGATATATTTTTTTCCTGTATGTACAACTCCATAGGTTCATCGCTTGTGGTATATTCTGATCCAGTAACACTGTCCTTCTCCGACCCAGTAGCAATGATGATGCACTCCTTGAAGCATATATGCATATATACGAAAAGTACTCTGAAATACCTGTGGTGTGTTATCATGTTACCCAGTTACATTAAGTACATGATTTTCGAAAATCACCACTTTGCTTGCTGCTTGTATCAAACTCATGATCCTCTTTCTTGGGCCTGTTTTTATCTTCAGATCTTTTAGATCGGTTTCCGTTATGGATATAAATTCTTGGCCATCGACGCCTTCATCTTTGTGGGAATAAATTGATGAGGATAAAAGTATAGGGGATAATTTTTATGAATGGATATATGAGTAAGCAAAATCGATGAAATATTTGCTGATAGTATATTATGCAATAAGAATTAATAATTTGTTAAAGGACCATGTGTCGAAGACAGATGTACGAGTAATTTGTTTTATAATCAAGCCACAACGATAATAGTTTAAGATCACTCAAATTATCAACGTTGACTAGACTATAATCTGAACCTTGTCCCACACAATAAGCATTGAGCGATTCCTGTAGCCACAAGGCATTCCATTCTTCACACCAGAGCAAGACCTGTTTGTTATTCAAAATTAGTACTTCTTTAATACAACCGAACATAACTTCTCCGTCGGTTCTATCAGTGCCACTATCAGTGGCCACAAATAAGTGGACGGTATCCGATACCATAAACAACAACTCGATTGATTTTCAGAACATAATCGTCATCTTCCAAGTCGATTTCATTAAGGTGAAGCCTACTAGAAGTATTGATAACTTGAAGAAATTTTTCTCCACCAAGATATTCCAACATATCTCTTGGCGTTTCCCCAGTTCCCCATATCGCACATTGTGATATTTGGCTTATACGTATCATTGTTTTAGGAAGATTTTTGTAATTACAACATATAGTACCATGTTTTTTGAACAATGCATGTTTTGATTCGAATCGAAAACAGCTTAGCCAACGTAGGGGACCTGATTTTCGAATACAATCACTGTAATGACGCAGGTGATGGTGTTTATTGATCGGGTTTATGTCTGGAAACAATTTTCGGAACAGATTTTCATGATCAGAAATCAGTTCCAACAAGTACGGTGGTACGGATACCCGTAGTTTAGGCGCAAATACAATTTCTGTAATTCTGCTCGACAGCAAAATTAATGACAAATATTCGTCACCTTCTTGATCTTTATCAGATAGAAGAAATGGGAAAATTCTCAAGAGACACCACGTTTGGGCGGCTGTTTGTGAAATTTTATGATCTTTTACATTCATAATAGATGAAATTGAAAAATTAGAAGAAGGTTTGTTCTTAATATCCGGTAAACCATATTGAAATAAATAAATTCTGGAGTTGAATGTATCCAAATTGAGATCGTGTTCATCGGATGAAATGAAATGGCGTAGAATCAATTTTATTTCCATCGGAACGATTCCCAGAAGCAAATCGTGCATTGCATCATATACATGGTTCTCTGTACAATGAAAGTAGCGAGATGAATGCAATGCGCTATTCTCATTCACTCCAGTTACTGTTTTTACCTTTTGGATATCTTTCAAAATTTGCATTTCATTAATAAGTCTGACATGTTCGTTGTACAGTTCTTTCGTGCGTGGAATTTGAGATTCGCCGGTGTTATTGTGAAAATTAGTACGATTGATCATACACAATCTACAGAAACATGAAGCCGCGGGACTGAGGAGTCCGAATAATTGATGCGCAGCTAGCCCATCAGCAGATACAGCAGCAAGAGATGCTCGAAGTATCCACTGTCTATCACAATTTGATACAGGTACCCCAGTATCGTATTCTAATGCTCTCAAATCGTGCAGAAATGGTTGTAAAACTTTTGCCATTCCATACCTTTCAATATCAGCTGTGTGAGCTAAACAAAGAACGTGTACGCCACCTAAGAACGAATTGAGATGTTGGGGTAAATTTTGGATAGTAAAATAAAATCCAACAAGCTTGTGAGGCTGAACCTTCGATCCGAGAGGATTGTTCACTACAAAATCGTCATAATATAATTGGATCCGTAAAGCGTTTGGATATTTTTGAAAGAAATAGTGTGATTTGAAAGTAGCACCATCACTGAAGTTGTAAAGCCAATCGTTGGGAGCATCGCTTTCCGAATCAATAAATTCCTTCACAGAATCATGAGACGAAATCAATTTAAGTGTTTCAATTATCGGTACATATTGGGCTGTCTCGTACACTTGTTTTTGTTCCCACTGTTGGGTGCGCACGTTCAACCTTTGGTCTATTCTACATCCCAGAGGTATTTCGATTGCATCTATATAGTGGTAATTTTTTTTCAAAGCCTCAATTTGACCCTCTAAGGTATTCATAGTTCTGAATAAATTGTCAAATTCAAATTTCTTCAACAACGATTGAAATTCAGAAGACTTGATGTCTATATCCTTTGATCTACAGAAATTAGTTATTTGGTTTTTAACTAAATCAGTAACGTCAGCAAGTAAAAATCCCGTAACCTCCATAACTTTAGATAAAAGTACCCCAGTGAAAAAAGGTGATGCTCTTAAGTTTGCTATCATCCTGGATGCACTGGCCATTATGTCAGGTTTTTTTTTAAGTTCTCATCGTCAGCTTCCTTTTCTGCGTTCTCTACCAATAATTCCATATCATTCTCATTTTCTACGGTTACTACAAATTCGTCCGGAAGTATTTCCGCGTTTTCACTGCTAATACGATATGAAGATGGAGGCCTTTTTACACAATGACACTGTCTAATGTGACGAATGAATGAATTGAATCTCAGATAATGTTTATCACAATTCTCCTGCTTGCAAATGTAACCTGATGATTGTGGTCTTGTTATCAAAATGGCATGACTTTGACGAAAATGAGAAGTGAACTGTGATATTCCACTCGAAGCTTTGTTACATTTGAAACAGATGAGTTTTTCCATGATTATTGGGGGAATTAGAAAAAGTTGAAGGTGAACATTGACGGACAAGACAGGAATTTATTAATCCCACGATAATTTGCCTGAAACAATTCAAAAAAAGATAGAAGTCCAAAAATTTACTACACAGAATTGAATTATGTTAGAAAAATGAATTTGTAGAAACTATTATATACATTATACACTCAATAAATGTCAATAAAAGTTAGAAAAGAAACGTGAAATATTTTATAAGGCATTAGCAGCAATAAATCTGTGAAGTCAGTGAAACAATAAAGATTTTGAGGGGGTTAGGGTCAGTTGCAAGGCAAAACAAAACGCTTTTTTTTAGAAGTTTTTTTTACGACAGTTTTTATTATTTATTCACAAATATTTCACAGTTCGAAATATACGCATTAGAAGAACTTACAGTAAAATTTTCATGTAAAAATGTCGATATAGAAGCGAGTTATCTTGAATTTCCGGAGGGCCGAAAACAAAAGTTGTTCTGTCGTGCGCGGGGTAACTCACGACTCGGTCATCTGAAATAAAAAATAAAGAGAGGTTAGTTATGAAACAATATTTCCTTGTACTTGAACGAAGGATTATGTGAAATTTTAATTTTTAACAAAATGGCGGATGTTTAAAAAAAAAATTTTTTTTTTGCCTAAAACATCGCTCATTTTTCGGATATAAAAAACAAAAAAATTTTGTAAATTAAAATATTGATCGTTCAAGTACTTCACAATAATATTACAAATAATATTATGATAACTGGTAGCGATCGGTAAAGCTGTTTAAGAGCTAGATTGCGCACCAACTTCAAAAACTTTGTTTCGAGAAAAACGCGTTCAAAGTTTTGACTATTGTTTAAACAAAAAAATAAACTTATAAAATAAAATATTAATGGTCCAAGTATATCAGAATTATGTTGAAAAGAAGAGTTTATAATCTCATAATGATCAGATGAACCCTTCTGGAGATATCTTACGCACGGACCGAAAAAACGTGTTTTCGATAAAAGTACGTTTTAGTATAATGTACACGCTTGAACATGATTTATACGTTTATCTTTGATTGAAACGAATACAAAAAATTGATTTGCAACTTACATTGAGTCATCAATTCCAGGGCCATATAAAGAACCTTCTTCTTCGATAGAAGCTTCATGGGCAGCGATTTTTCGCTGCCGTCGAAGCATTCTAGTCTCTCGAGTGTTCTGCTGCGCACGGACTTCGCTCAAATGTATTCTTTCTGCATCTTCCTTAGTGGCATAGGTATGGGCATTGTGTCCACAGCTAATTCCGAATGCATCCATGATTGCTAGAAGGGAGTACGTACCTTCATTGAACATACAGGTCGCAATGTAGGCTGCAATACCGACAGTAGTTGTACTGGCAGGTAAATGTTTTGGCATGAATTTCCAAACGTTTTGGTTGTAGCTCCCGTTGCTGTTCTGCCAGGGCCGGCTTACGAACATTGGCGCTCTAGGTCTGACGGAATATGCCCCCCCCCCCCCCCCCCCCCCCTAAATAAAATAATCGAAAAAGTATGGAGGAGAGATGCATATACAGGGTGTCCCCGAATTCGTGACGAGGAATCTACAGGGTAAATCTTGATCGAAGACGGGATCGAAATTTCCTTAGCCGTTTTTTCCGGAAATGTTTAGATGTCTCGTTATAATTATTTTAAGTCCAGCCAATGACACGCGACTTATGAAAGGGCGCTCGTCGGTGTGCCTGCCGCTCGGTTGTGTGCGCGTCTCCCACCCTTCACTCGACGCTATACTCCATTCGCAGAAGTTTCGGTCCGCTCACTCCGATCTGGTATAACTCTATCAAAATAAATGACGTAAGTATTTCAAACTATACCACCTTCGGAAAGCCTGGAATATACCGCGTCACAAATATAAACCTCATTAACGGTTGATTGAAGATTAGTTCTATTTCCATAAGTTTGGAAAATGAACTGGATTGAATTTGATTTCCGACCAGTAAATTGAGGATATCAAGACCTATCTGCGTCCAAACTTTTATGTTTGTGAAAATGCGATTCAACTGTGTTAATTCAACCTTTACGCGAAGAAATAACCATTACAGATTCTGCGATGAACCAATGTTGATTATCGATCAATAAAGAGTTTAATGAATGGTCTCGTTCGGTTTGAAAAAAAATATTTGACCTCAATACAGAGAAGCGTATCAATAAATAAGCGTTCAAAATTGTCGTAAAACACTTTTTATCAAAATAAACCACCTAAAATCACAATCTATGTTGGAAATGTCTTCCGTTCACTTCGACGCAAGCTTCGGCACGGTTGAACGCGGCGAGACAGCGTACCGTCAATATTTGCAATCGCAGCATGAAATCTTGCTATAACTTCTTCCGGCGTCTGTGACTCTGTCGCGTAGACCACCTCCTTTACATGGCCCCATAAGAAGAAATCCGGAGGGGTCAAATCCGGCGACCTGTTGCCGAACGTATTTCGTTAATTAGACAAGATACAAACTGGCTATAATGAATATTTGTTCTATTACGCCAGTTCCCTATTTTTTACGCATTAAAATATTAGATCTATTATCTGGCTGGCCACCTCACCGGACCACGGTAGCCAATCCAGCGTTCCGGGAAAGTTCGATCCAGGTATTGGGTCACTACTCTGTGATTGTGTGCAGGGGCCCCGTCGTGCTGATACCACATTTTTTCTCTTATATCGAGTGGCACATCTTCCAAAACTCCTGGCAACGCCTCTTCCAGAAATACTCGGTAATTTTCTCCCTTTTTTATGAAAGTTGTATAAATCTAATCGTCCGGCGAAAATAATTATTATCATCGGTTAAACGTGAGGTTTGATTTAAAGTCATGGAATCTGTTGCATTAATCTCTGCACTTGCCACTTACTCTCAAATAATCCTCATAAAAGGATTTTTCGATAAAATTGAATTTCGATTGTTTTTTCCGAATCCAAAGATATTTTCAAATTTTTCTCAAAATGCGATATTATCGTTTGTTCTCAAATATGACTCAAAAAAATCCTTGTTTTCTTCCCTTCAAAATGAGACCAAGTGGAAGGTGGGAGGATAAAAATGGTTTGAGTTATCAAGGATTTAAGACGCCAGCGCGCCGGCGTAAACCATTGCGAGCGTAGCCTGCAGTTTCATTGTTACGTTCATTAGTTCCTAACACTTTGCTCAAACGATTTGGCCTCATTATTTCACTATCATTCGCATCTTAATTTTTGCAACTCACACGGAAAAAATTATACGATGATGGTTATCATCATCAATATCGGTTCTTTTTTATTGTGATTTATGTTTTTGTAGTATTAATTAATCATATAATGATTACTATATTTCTATTATTCGTATTGGTTATTCGAATTCGGGGTGCTCAACCAGCTAGTGAACTTTGCTGCTCGCGTTTTGCTTAGTTATTTTTCTTGCGGTCTTACTTTTTGGAAAAAGATCATACTCCGAAGCTGTCGAAATTTTTTTCAGAATCAGAGATGATTCTGACTCGGGTATGAACGCGTGGTAACGAAGTGTACCTGGCACAGTTGTGGCTAACGCAAATCTGCCCTTCAGTTCTTCCACAGTGGTAGCGCGTGATACTCCTTGGGACTGAAATAGACCAACGTTTCTTTCAAATATTTTTTCGCCCACTGATAGAGAGCCTGGGTGGTCAAAATTTGATTCTGAGGTGATGCTTGGAGACTGGCCCGTGCTGCTAATCTTTTCAAATTCGCACCGATCCCGTCGCACGCTCCTTTACCATGCGCCGTTTCGTGAAAATGCCACTCAGCCGAGATACCGAAATCAGCTTGATGACGAAGTAGATTGGCGAAGTTGTATTTATTTTTGAAATGTTGTGGTGCCCCGTCGGTAAAATAGAAGATCTTTTTTGGTTCGAAATTATCTTTCAAATAATTTGCAGCAGTTATCTTTCATTCCGATACTGTATCGTGTGCCTTCCACTACCAGCTGTTTGTACTGAGTGTATTCTGTGGTTGAGCTGGGTGAAAGAGGTCCTCTAATACGTTTTTTAGAAGCTAAAATTTGATCAGAAGGGGCTCGATTATTCGAGGGATAGTGATAATTGCGTTCCATCAATCGTATAGCAAATTTTTGGAGTGGACGATGATGGTTTCTAACAAATTTTTTGAACAGTGGCATATTGCTCTCATACGGAAAGGCTGAATAAGAGTCCAGAGGTCCAAATCTCCGTACATCCTCCGTAAGATGAAGTAGGCAGTGAATGTTATATGATAAGAATGACGATCCATACAGTTCCTGTGAGGCAATAACAAATAACTTTAAGGATTGATCCGCAATATTCAAAAGATATTCACTAGGATTCGGCGAACAAAGAATACGCATGCTTGTGTGAAAAAGCAGGAAGTGCACGTAGTAATCTTCTGCAATAACGTCTTTGAAAACTATTGGTCCTGCATATAATAGTAAATGTCTAAATTCTGTGGCTTTGTAGTTGCTGAACTGAGATATAGCTCGAGGCCTCCGTTGAAATTCATGTGGACATGAACTATCCATAGTCTGCAATCTTACTGAAATTATATTAATTTCATGAGCAGATAGTTTAGCACGCCGAAGATACTTTCCTTCAAACATTGCTTCGCATATCTTTTTCATAACACCAATTAATGTTGGATGTATATACTCGTAAGGCACACCACTAACTAGGCCCATGTTTAGCTGGGTTAAAGGACTCTCATCCACCAAATAGTGGTCAGTGTCGAAACGATTTAATGCCTCTTCGTCTGTTCGTGGCTCATGATCAATACCGTAAAAAGCAGTGCCCGTCCGTATTCTTCGGCGAAAATTTTCTTCGTACCGAGTACCAACGACTTTACATTTAGAGCAAGGATGCAGAGACATGTGACCCCGATGTCGAAGTACAAATGCTCCAGCTGGGGCATCAGCGATAAAAGCTCGAAGTTTAATCGGGATAGAATGGCCACGAAACAGAATGCCATCTATCAATAGCTGTTTCATTTCGGCAACAAAATCTTCGAAAAACTCATCAACATTTGACGGCTTGCCTTTACCTCGATATACGCCAACTATGAGTGGTTTACTATTCGCTAAATTTACAATTTTTATTTGAATCGGCCAGTATTGAATAAAGCCTCGACTATCTGCGGCTGCTCGATCAGTACTGATATCAATTTCAAGTTCCTGGGGAATGTATCTAGCAGAAGATAGTTCTCTAATCACTGCATTGGAGACTCCCAAATGGCAGTATTCTCCTGGTGAAACTCTTGTGACGGACGGCGTGGTAGTGTGGTTAATTATCCGAACGGTTCTATTGACAAGCGAGGACCTGTCGACTATTAGGATACCCGTCACATGCGCGAAAATAATAAAATTAAAAGAAAAGATCTATCCTGGGATAGACCGGTAAATAGGATCGTTGCCGCCTAGTCCTATACAGGGCTCAATTGAAATGTTTAAACTATGGTTGAGGCTAATGAATATTAGGATGATTAAAATAATAAAATAAAAGGTGATTCAATGATCATGAGAATTAACTGGTAAAATCAAATATATATTCTTGAACGATAATGGATATGAAATATATAATTCAAGCGGCTAACAAATGATTGCCGGTTGAACAAATGAATAACATAAAATATTAATTCACAAAGTAATGAAATAACGAGAAAATATAATGATCTCCGACGTGGGGATCGTGAAGGCTTGTTACTATATAAGATTTATTATTAATGAAAAATAGTAATGAATTTAATAAAAGACTCTTCACGATTCACACGCGTTGATATAATGAATATAATGAAATACTTAAATAATATCAAAAAGGAACTACTGGAACTCTCTATGAAAAAGCTTTACTAACTCTCTCTCTTTGGTGATTATACTGAATCGTATTCAATAATAAAAAGAAATCATGTATGGGTTTTATAACATAAAATACATATAGTTATTGAATCAAGATCAGTAATTATATGTTTAGTAATTTATATTGACACAAAGGAGCCTCGTACTGGGGTTAGGGTGAATCCCGAAATTCTATGAATTACCCCGGTCGGCTCGTTGGGCTAAGAATTATCCCAATCTTGATTCATTCACTATAATAGTAAATGATAAAATTCCCCAATATAGGAATTTATATTTATAATGTGTATGCCACTAATTTTCGTATGTCTTTAGTTATATATGTTTAAAAATAATATGGTAATATAAATCGAGGGTAATAGTGGGATCTTGATAACTCTTTTATAATAAAAAGGTAACCCAACAGGATTAGGGTGGAACCCGAAATTCTGTGAATTATCCTGTTTGGTCTTGAAAATTTATATTCATACCAATCTCGATTTATATTAAAATAGGAAAATAACGCAGGTTGTATGAATAGCAGTTCAAGCTCGCCGGGTGGTCTCGTTACTAGGAAGGGTTTACCCCGAAATACCTCTTGTATTGACTAGTTACGATATTCCCGTGGTTATACTACTCATGTGATTAAATTATATTATAACATACAAATAATTAAATTTAAAGAATTCTGGAAAACAGTCTAACGATTTTGAATATATGATTATAAGTGAGCGAATTTGTGTGAGCGATCGTGATTACTTATCTTTGGCTGAGATGGCGTAGCATGGGGCTACTTTCGATATTTAGGTATAAGCCTCCCTCACCTTGAGAACCTCGAAGCCTTTGATTAGCGTAGAATTTAGATTTTATTTATCACGTTTAATGTTCGGAACTGAAGCTAATTAAATTGTTAATATTCACTGATTCGAAATAGTCTGTATTAAATGTTAACTTAAAGTTGGAATAGCAAGATTTATAGTTGTCTTAGATATTACAAATACTCTAAATGAGTATAAGGCGGAGAAATGAAGTTATTCTTGTTAAAAGTCTAAAAGCGGTTATTATAATAATTAAATTGTGTCTCTGCACTGAATTTAGTATTAAATAATCAGACCACCACCCTGTGGATTATGTCACGATTATTACTTAGGGTTGACGAGTACTGAGTCCTTTACACTACCACTTTAATTATAAAAAGAAAAGATTGAGTGTAACTCTTGGCTCTATTTAGCACACGGTTCTTTACGTCCACGCACCTCGCGATTTACCAGAAGAAAGACGCTGATTTAAGTTCAAAGGCGACGAGGTCCCCGCGGTTGCAACAATGTATGTATTACTGCGCGCGTGGCTTAGCCAATTAGGGCCTTGCTTAGTGGCTAATTGTCGCCTGATTGGTTTGAGGGACTACTTGCAGTTAGCGTAGGCGTTGGTCCCTTGTGACGTCACGCGGTCCCATGCTACTCCATGCCTCACCTATAGTCTACTCACACTAGCTCATATTTTGAATATCTTCAAACTATGTTAATAATCCGAACTTATATTTGAATTATGAACCGTTAAATAGCTCTTTAGTTTTCCATCATTCTTGCTTTTGAAATCTTATTATTCTACTTCTAGTTAGCTTAATTTCCTTATTTCTTTGGAAATTAGAGAGAGAGCAAAAATTACATCTACGCGCTAACCTATAGTAGTGTGAGATCGAGGGGTCAGCAAGACTGGGGTTCCAGTGTTGCTTCGCCGTTATCTGCACCTACGTGACTTATAGCCGTTTTAAGAAGGGAATAAACATCCGATAGAAATAATATTATATTTCGATGTGGTTACTTTTTATACTCTAAGTCACGTTCGAAAAATGAAACAACAAGTTGTTGAGGTTCAAAGAATTTATAAAATCAAAGAAAGAAAAAGGAATTTAGGATTCCGGGATATATATATATATGTGTAAAAGAAAGAAGTCAGCAGGATTAGGGTAAACCCGAAGTTCTAGGAACTATCCTGGTTGACTTCCCAAAAGGAAAAAATATATACCGAAATCTTTAAAATCTACGCACGTAACACTCTCTTGATATGAGTAAGGAAGTTACAGGTCCCTAATAACGTTCGAATATCTTTGGGTAGGCCAGCGAAACATGGATGTGACCTCAGTAAACCAAGTATTGCATTTCCTTGACTTAGTGAAACATTAATATTCTTCAAAGTTTCAGCTAATTTCGCAGCAAACGTATCTGTGCTATCAGTCGAATCATCACTATGATCGTTGTTGCCGCTAACACTCTCATTAGACTCTCTGTCGAGTTTTCGTTATTATCCGGTCGTGTTGCGATATCATTGTTGTAAATGTAACGGTCATCTATATGTAATGGTGATAACCATTCGCGTTCATTGCAAACTTGTTCATTATCACTATCTGAAGATTCTATTGTATTCGGTGCTACGCGGACAAACTCATGATTAAGCTGTGATGCTCTGCCCGTACCCCGGATTTGATTTAATACGCTTCTTTGCTCATTGATACGTACACGTTTTTGTCGATTGGTCAAGTCTTCGAATCTTTTGCGTTTCATAATTGCAGTACGTTTGATAAGAAAATTCCCAGGAATCTGGTATGTTTACATTTGGATGTAAAAAATTATATAGATATGTGATGTATATTTGTAACTATAACCTATCAATTTTTGTTGCAGAAAATTGTCCCATGTTCCTTCACTTGGCTTCTAGATTTGATTCATAACAATGTAATAATTATAGGATCAGATGATCTCTTTTACGCGACAAATGCTCTTGCGATAAAACTTTTGAGAAAATCTACCGAAAAAAGAAACTTACCTTCAAAGCTGAGTCCCGCTGGTCCTCTACACACAACAATTCTCACCTCACACAACAATTCTCACCTCACACAACAATTCTCAACCTCTCACTCCGCAATTACGCTACTTACTTATTTTCGTACAAGCTCGGTATAACAATAGTATATTCTTCAACAGCGGAGCGAAAACGCTCGGTTTCGCTCCGCTCGGGAGGATCGAAAACGGGCGATTGCCATCGCCCGTTTCCGGTTCTCACGAGCGGAGCCGGACCTCACGTTCGCTCCGCTGTTGAAGAAAAAAGTATGTGGACCTCGAGCAAAACGGGCGTTCGCGCCTTACGTAAAGTTGAGAACCCCTCGGCTGCGCCTCGGGAACCTCAACTTTGTAAGCGCGCAATCGCCCGCTTTCGCTCTCGGTGCACAATATACTATTCTTCAACAGCGGAGCGAAAACGCTCGGAAGAAAATAATATATGTGAAAAATAAGACCGTCCACACTACACATGCATGTTACGTCGCCATCTTGTTTACGATCAGTTCGATATATCGACCAACGTCGCGTAGTTTCGACTATCGATCGCGCAGGCGGGATCAGAGATATATAAATAGGTTATTCATCATGAAGATATCACTCGAACTGGGTAGTAATTTGAGAAGGAGCTCAATCAATCGAGTCAAAAAAAAATAAATAGGTTATGTTCCTTAATTGATTATGTTCCTTACAGATTCTTGTCATGTACTTCTATGCAGATTCTTCAAGCATTGTACTTGCAGAATTTATGCAGTAATATGGTCTCAAAATCTGCAGCGGATCTGCGATAATACTGCATAAAGATTCTTAAATAAGAATCTGCGAAAATCTGCAGTGCAGACATTGCTACGAGGGGTAGATTCATCTGAATTATTTATTGAGTTCTGTATCGCCAAATAATTATCAATAACGCTAGCGAACCACATTAGAAAATTTGCTATAGAGTATCGTATCGCTCGGTGATACGTAGCCTGGAAAGTAGTTTAGCTTGCATTATATCGCTTCTACGGCTCTTGCTAGCTAACCGGCGTGTTTACGTTTTTTTATACTGCTGCATCGCAGAATCAGACTCAATAATATAATATTCTCTTTCTTCTGTCAAATTAGTAATTTCTAAAGTATTATTCCAACCGTCATTCGAATAATTATTTCTATGTGATTTGATATTGTCAGTTATATTTGAATCTCGTTGTTATCGCAGATACGATTGTTAATGCTCAAGAATAAGAACAATATACGAAATCGTAGATTTCATTGAAGGAATTTATATCTGGTGTTTTATATTTTATTAATTAGTAAGGTGAATCCACCCACTCTACCATTATCGCTGTATATCTGAGCTAACCGAGGCTTCAAGGCCGTCGTTCTGGTAGTATAATAATTAGTTGAGTACCGCTGATATTCAGTACATTTTTGTGAAAACGACACTCACGTGTCTGGCGCCCAACACTATCTGAGATTTTCTTTAATTTAGTATTTTATCCGAGGAACGCCGTAGGGTGCGGAGTGCGCTCTGAAACTCCGTTACAATATATATATAATGTATATAATATAAAATAATATATAATATACTACAAACTTCTTTGTTCGCACTACTGTCCCCAAATCCACCTCATTCGTTGATTCGTATTACATATGGTATATCCTTCGATGAAAACAGAAAGGGAAAAAAACCGTTGTAAAGTAAATCACCTGATAAATGATGTGATAAAGTACCTGCCAAAATCGTTCATAACTTATCAAAATTTATCATGTCATTTGTTGGGTCATTTATCATGTGATTTATCATGTGATTCATTATATCACTTGTTACATATACTTTTTCAGTAGGGTATTTTAAGAGTTCGCATTGAGCTTGTCAATGTGACAATCTCCCTGGAGAATATTAATGTGACAGCCGATCATCAGAATTTTTACGGTGGACATACGTTAATTCCTACCGGTTACCATCTTTTATGTCCGATTTTTATGTGATAATCAATTCTGCCAATCAATCATCAGATTTTTACGCAAATTTCTGTGCACATTGCTCGAGGTGGAGACGATTTACAGCGTGAAAACCTGTTTAGCTGCTTTACAGAAAAATCATTCAGAATAAATACACCACTATTCGTTGGATACAGCCGCATTTAGAAATAAACGCTGAAGCAAGTATTCTAAAAATGCCTGCAATATTAGATTCATCAATTGAGATGGAAAATAAATTGACTGAGATGTTCCGACTGATCACGAGTTTGAGGAGTCCTGAAAAGATTGAGAGATGTATTCACCATTACGATGTCACTATACGTTTGTTGAAGAAGGCATTAAAAAAATCGAATTTATCATGTGGACTCAAACACAGTCTGGAGTCAAGAATTGGTCGATTGAAAAGTATTGAAGTTTTAGTGCAGCAACGGGTCAGGACGGGTCAAAGAATTGGAAACACCACACCGCGACTACGAAGCAGTCGAATATGTTGGCAGGATTCTGAATCAGCATTCAAAGGAAGAATTCGCACTGGATTAGTAATCAATATACAACACATAGATCCAAAACAATTTTTAGAAGATGCTAAATATCTGGTGATAATTCGTATCAAAAATGCACTACGAAAGCACACCTGTATCAAAGTAAATACAGCGCTTAACAGAGAATTTCTGTTAAAAGAGAAAACTGATATAAAATGTCTTAACACGGCGAATAGGCAGCTGGCAGCTGCTTATCACAACAAATCTGGAGGGATGGTATTTTAACCATATTGTCACACCCATAATAACCCAGATGGAGGAATTTCAGGAGAGGGATAGTGGCTGGGTGCTGAGTAGACTGATTAATTTAGAAGTCAATGTGAATAAATGTGATACTCTGATTGGATCGAGTTTTGTTGAATTACCTCGTGCGATCAAAGTTCGAAGAGCAGTGATAAATGTTCGTTCGCTAGACGATACATGCTTTGCCTGGGCAATCGTTTCAGCTTCACATCCTGCAGCGCGTCATCCGGATCGACCAAGTTCGTATCCACATTTCTCAGGAATATTAAATTTGACTGGAATTTCATTTCCAATGACAATCAAACAAATACTAAAGGTTGAGAGAATGAATACAATGTTCGTAAATGTTTTTATTATAAATATTAAACGTTATAGCGGGGACATCGAAATCCAACCATTGCATGTTACTGGTGATAAAAAAGTGACACACATTAATTTGCTCATGATCTAAAACAGTGAAGGCAAATCGCACTTTTGTTGGATCAAATATCTCTCTCGATTGATATCGAAACAGATATCAAAACATCATGGTAAAAAATTCATATGTGATAGGTGTTTACATGTGTTTTATAGTGAGGTACGGTTAAGTAATCACAGCGTTGATTGCACTAAATTGAATGACTGTGCAATAGAGCTTCCTACAGAAAAAACTAAGTGGTTACAGTTCAAAAATTATATCCGGAAAGAGTTTGTACCATTCATAGTGTACGCAGACTTTGAATGTCTGCCGAATGAACTACCAACTGAAGGGTTGACTAATGGGGAGTCTCATGCATATCAAAAGCATGAAGTATTTAGTGTTGGATATCATTTTCATTGTTCATTTGATACTTCACGATCAAGGTACGCATCATATCGAGGTGTCAACCCGTCAGAATGTTTTGTTAAGGAACTACAAACAATTACAATTAACCTGGAAATAATCTATCAAAATCCCGTCGGAATGGATCAATAATTAACTCACACAGAAAATTTAGAGTATAGGAACGCAACAATCTGCCACATCTGTAGGCGTCCACTTACTGATACAAGCATACGCGTTCGTGATCATTGTCATTTTACCGGTAGATATAGAGGTCCCGCGCATGGGGCGTGTAATTTGAATTATCAAGACGATCAGATTATTCCAATCGTACTTCACAATATGACTGGTTACGATGCTCATTTTATTATAACAGAACTTATGGCAACATTCGAAGGATAAGTAACAGCATTGGCGCTCAATAAAGAAAAGTACATTTCAGTTACAAAAGAGGTTGAGGAGGGCAGTAGTTTTAAGTTGAGATTCATCGACTCATTTAAATTTTTGAATTCCAGCTTAGACGAACTTAGTTCATATTTGGGGATTGCAGAGTTGAAATTATTAAGAGAAAATTTCAATGACATTAGTTCCGCTAAATTCAAACTCATGACGCGAAAAGGTGTGTTCCCCTATGATTACTTGAATTCAGTTGATAGGCTAGATGATACTACTTTACTACTGCGGGAAGAATTTTACAACAGATTAACAAATACTGATATTTCAGAAGAGGATTATTTACATGCTATTCATGTTTCGGAATCATTCAACATAAAGACGTTAGGTGAATACAGCGATTTGTATTTAAAAACAGATGTTTTACTCTTGGCAGACGTCTTTGAAAGTTTCAGAAGAAGTTGCACGAGTACGTATGAATTGGATCCTGCATATTATTATACTCTCCCGGGAATAACGTGGGATGCAATGCTCAAACATACGAAAATTTGTTCAGAGTTGTGGACTGATATAGATATGATATTATTTGTAGAACGAGGTATACGGGGGGGTTTCAGTCAGTGCTCTAATAGGTATGCGTGCGCTAATAATAGCTGTATGAAGTGTTACGACGTTAATGCACGTGAAAAATATTTAATGTACTTTGATGTAAATAATTTATATGGTTGGGCAATGTCTCAACATTTGCCTACTAGTAGATTTGAATGGCTTGCAGATGTATCACAATTTAATGTGTTACTGATTTCCGATGACACTTCAATAGGATATATTCTCGAAGTTGATTTAGAATATCCTGAGGAATTGCATCATCAGCATAAAGATTTGCCGTTCTGTCCCATTCATAGCAACGCTCCAAATACAAAGGATGTCAAGCTGCTTGCAACTTTGCATCATAAAACACGGTATATCATTCACTACAGAAATCTCAAACAGTGTTTGAACCATGGTTTGAAATTATGTAAAATACATCGAATTTTACGGTTTGAACAGTCGGCTTGGCTAGGTTCATTTATTGAATGATTACGAACTTACCTGTAAGTGAAGTTCTATCATAATTGTATGAAGCGCCTCTTCCGAAAGATTAATTGTAGTACCCCCTACTTTACACCGATGTCGCCACAGTTTTAAAGCTATAGTGAAAACTTTTCCCGTTGTGCATGCAACCGTCATATCCGGTGGCCATCATTTCTTTTAAAGCACTGCCGTAACTGTTCAAGGGTATCTAACTGTGTTAGATGAAAGCGAATTAACATTTTTGTGTGGGACTGATCTTTCGGAAGAGGCGTTTCATACAATTATGATAGAACTTCACTTACAGGTAAGTTCGTTTAATCATTCAATTGTATTTTGCGCCTCTTCCTTCAAGATCAATTGTAGATGTTGCGACACGAACTAAGTTTTCGCTATTTTTTCAACGAGGGAAGCTAAGGGCTTAGCCGCGTGCACCGAGGCTTTACAATTTTCAGGGCTAGCTTTGTCGTTGAGCGCCACCTAATTTTTATCGACGTTAGGCGTCGTGGATTCGGGCTACTATAGGCCCTCGTACCTATGATTCTATTAAGAGACTTCCTTTCTTTATAATGTAAAGAAATAGAAATTGATTGAACGATCAAACGAACTTACCTGTATGTGAAGTTCGATCGTAATTATACGAGGGGCTCGCCTGAGATGATTACAGATGTAGTACCATTCTTGTTACCTACTAAAGTCACGATTTTAGAGTTTTAAATTTGAAAGATGGCGGGCGTGCGCTCGTAGCGCTACCCGTCGGTCTTTCTCGTCATTCCGTTGAAAGTATTTTGAATTGTTTGTTTTTTTTTTTTTTTTTCAGGGGTAGAGGATTTATTTCAAATTCCTCTGGGTAATCATCTGTATATGCTTAGTATTACTGGGTGGGTCTGTAATCATCTCAGGCGAGCCCCTCGTATAATTACGATCGAACTTCACATACAGGTAAGTTCGTTTGATCGTTCAATTATACTTCGAGGCTTGCCATCGAGATTACAGATGTAGCCCTTTAGAGTTTTAAAAAACCAAACAATCTTTATTCTTCGTTCTTAATTCTATTTAACATAATCTATATATCTATTTAAGAACTGAGCATGGACAACTAGGTATACCTTGTTTTTCATATGACTATAGCTTTACCACATTTTCTTATGGTTGACTTAGTATGATAGTATCTTAGATACTAGAGTACAGTAAAAACTTATTTCTATTTATTGGTAGTGCTTTGGTTTTGAGCATTAAGTAGCACCGTTGCAGAGAAACTTTTATTGCCCTGTTTTGAGATGGGTCTCTTATCAAACTTGGCGAATATTTGCGAGTCTTGTGACCATCCTGCGGCCCTCTTAATAGACTCCACACTCATACCTCTATCTGACGCTCTCGAGGTCGAAGCATGTCTCGTACTGTGTGCAGTGAACTTTTCATCTACACCACAGTCTGCCAACGCAGATTTTATCCATTTGCTTATGGTTTGCGATGAGACTGCTTTATGAGGTTTTCGATGTGAGATAAATAATCTTTTTTGATTACCCCTTATATCCTCAGTTACCTTCAGATATTTCAGGATCGTGCGAGCTACGCACAATTCGGGTTCATTTTGAAAAAATGGAAGGTCTAGCAAAGGTTGAAATGAGCCAGGTCTGGATGTTTTAATGTTTTCCGGGACTCTGATTTGAAGACCAGATGATGAAACAGAGATATTTTCGATAGAGATTAACGAGAACGTTTAAACACGGTGAGCTGTGCCCAGAGCTAACAATATTATGGTTTTGGTTGTCAATTCCTGTAAGGTTAGAGACTCGAGGGGAAACAGTTTAGTCATCTTTGACAGAACCGGATCTGCATCCCAGGTCGTGTCATATTTAGGCCTGCTTGGTCTCAGCTTAAAAACTCCCTTCAGAAACCGTGAGATGTGGATATTATGCGAGAGGTCCTCCGAAGATATTAGGGAGATTGCTGCTCTCGCAGAATTTATGGAACCATAAGAGGCTCCTTTCTTAAACTTGTCTGATACGAATTCTAAGACCTTAGAGTAATTAGTCGTGTATGGATCATGGTTTGAACTTTGGGCAAACTCCCACCATTCCTTCAGCGTGCTACCATACTGATTAACCGTAGCTTTTGATAGCGAGGCGGTCAATACATCTAGGGATGACTCTGGCAGGTTCTTTTTAGAAAAAGCGACCCTGATAACCTGGCTGCAACCAGGGTAAGCTTTTCTGCCAGTGGGTGATGGTGGTCGCTGAAAGGTGAGACAAGTAAATTAGGATTTGGTTTAAAGGTAAGTGGCTCTCCGATTACTAATTTTTGAAATAATGGGAACCATGGCTGAGCGCTCCACAATGGGACCACAAGAACTCCATTTGCCTTTTCTCTAATTATTTTTTGGAGGCATTTTAATATTACCGCAAATGGTGGAAATGCATAAAAATTTTGGTTACTCCAGGTGATTGTGAAGGCGTCTATTGTTAGGGCATCAGGGTCCCTTTCCCAGGCACAATATAGTTTACATTTTGCATTAGATCTTGATGCAAAGAGATCTATCGAGGGGGTGCCAAAGGATTTTACTCTGCTCCGGAAAGCGTAGTCCGCTATTTGCCACTCAGTATCAATATTACGTAACCTGGATTGAGCGTCGGCTTCTTTATTCTCTCTAGATGGGATGTACGCTGCGTGAACCCAAAGTTTACGTGTTTCGCACCAGTCCCAAATTTCCCGTGCCAATTTGTGTAAGTGTGGGAATTGAGTCCCTCCCATTTTATTAATATATGCTTTGGCTGTGGAGTTGTCAACTCTGAGGAGTACTTCACAGTCTGTTAAGGCCGTTGCAAAGCATTTTAGGCCTATAAATGCAGCCATCAGCTCTAAGGAGTTAATATGTAAAGTTTGTTCTTCTCTTTTCCAGAGTCCGTGAGCTGTTTTTCCCTCACAGAATATACCCCAACCAGATAGCGAGGCATCGGAAAAGATTTCCCTCATATAGTTCGCCGTTCTAATTGGTCGAGAGGCCTTTGGTAACTGTTGATACCACCATGATAGATCTTCCTTTATGTACCCTGGGAGGGTCATTTTGGAGTCGAAGTTATTGCTGTTTTCCGCCAGGGCTTTGGTCTTTGCTCTTTCTAGGGACTTACAATGAAGTGTTCCATATTCCACTGCTGGACACGCAGCTATGAGAGAGCCGATCAGTTGGGCGAATTCCCTTATTGAGCAGTCCTCTTGTTCACTAAATAGAACTACCTTCTTTACTAATGATTCACGCTTTTTTGGGGTTAGTTCTAGAGAGAAAAGATTAGAGTCAACGATGAATCCTAGGTACTTGCATCGCGTGCTGGGCTGAAAACAGCTTTTTTCTAAGTTGATTATAAAACCTAAGTAGACAAGGAGCTCTTTTGTCGATTTAAGCTTATTTGAACAGTTATTTGAGTCTTCTCCTATGCACAGTAAGTCGTCCAAGTAAATGACGGATAAGTAATTTTTGGACCTCAGAGAGCTCACTACTGGCTTCATGATCTTAGTAAAAGCGTATGGGCTTGTGGACAGACCAAAAGGGAGGCAGGTGAATTCATACAGTCTTCCGTTGAACGAGAAGCGCAAGTATTTTCTATGTTTTTTATAAACTGGGATTAGGAAGTAAGCATCTTTTATATCAATTGATCCCATGTATGAGTTTTGGCTGATCAGTTTGCAGACTGAACGTATATCCTCCATTTTAAAATGTTCTGGGTTGAGGAATTCATTTAATTTTTTCAGATTTATTATGAACCTATAAGATCCGTCTGACTTTGGGACCATAAAGAAGGAGGATATGAATTGGCTCTCTACTGGTTTACAGGCCTCGATGGCACCTATAGCGAGAAGTCTATTCAATTCTGTCTGAATTGTCATAGACTCTTCTGTAGACCATTTTTGTATGGCGGGTGGTCTTACCTGATGAACCTGTGCTGTAAAAGGTAGCTTATATCCTTGTATGGATTGTAGAATGAATTTATCCGAAGTTATTGTGGCCCATTGTTTGGAGAAAAACTTCAGCCTACCTGCTAAATTATTCACCTTTGTGGTTACTTCGGTTTGTAGTTCTGTAGTTTCTGGGAGTGATATGGGTAATTCTGAGTCTGTTTCAGCGGGGCTGACTGCTTCTGACGGAATTGCGACGATTTCGGATGGAATTTTTTCTTGTAGCCCGTCTGTGTCGTCGCTCTTGTTGCCGACGGGCCTTGCCAGTTTGACGAGTTTGAATAAAGAGGCTTCTTTTTAGCAGCTATTTGAGTTTTTATCTCCGACCCCAGTTTGTTGACTGACTTTGTCTCTCTAATTTTGTCGCTTAGTTTCTCACCGAATAAGAAACTGTCAGTCTCAATCTTTTCCAAAACTGCTGCGACTGGTTTGTCTATCGTGGGTATAATGCAAGCTTTACGAGACTTGGTCTGATTATAATGTACCTCTGTCAGTAACTGGGAAGCCTCCCACAGATGTTCCAGCATCTTTTTGGGATCTGTGTCCTGCTTTTGGGTCATAAGAGGTTGGATAACTAATGCCAGTGCTGAAAGCGCAGAGCCGACAAGCTTCTGAGTAATACACATGTATCTGTCTCGCTTCAAAGAGCTTTCTGTTAGAGAAGCTGCCACCTCAGGATTGAGTTTTGGAGCTTCCAGGAGGCATTCGCCTGTACGAGGATATTTTGACAGCAGACTGCTTTTGACTTCTTTTTGCTGTCCGACCTTGAGCCAGTTCTTCCAGCGTGAAGTAATGTGTGTTAGCAACACTAAGTCGTCCTGTTTTACCTCGGGACTCTCACCAATAATTTTCAGGACCTCGTCCTCAAGCGGGGAGACAGGTCTCTCCGATATGACTAGTACCACATCCGGATCTTGGTCCGGGGTAGGTGGTCGTGGCGTCTGTGACTCCTGTCCTGACCCATTCATGGCAGTGGTAGGTTGCTGTATGATTGGTTGGATGTCCGGTGTATCTGACGCCGACTCAACGGAGGTATTGTTTTGCCCCAGGGGGTAGCTGGTAGATGCAATTGCATTGTTAACAGGTCCCGTTATGGCTTGCGACTCTGCGTAAACAGTCAAAACAAAACAACACGGTATAGTAGCCATCGGGTATAAAGCCTCTCTTTTTGACATATTAAATACGTCACTTCGGCCCTGGCTTACCTCTTGGGTAAGCTCAACCGTGAGTAGGATCGATCCTTGTCTTATTTCTCGAATAAGATCGATCGTCTGATTTAGGAGTTATGGTGTTATGTCCCGCATAACCTCAGCTCTTCCTCCA
Organism: Tenthredo notha; assembly: GCA_914767705.2. Lineage (NCBI taxonomy): Eukaryota > Metazoa > Arthropoda > Insecta > Hymenoptera > Tenthredinidae > Tenthredo > Tenthredo notha. Next base: position 9,040,025 of record OU611914.1, on the reverse strand, counting down.
AAAAATTTTTTTTTTTTTTCCTACCTTTCTGTCTTAAATGGTTTGAGGAATTTTCTTTGTCGTTGTTAGCGGCCATGACGGCGTGGGGTTGACCATGTGTGTTCTTGATTATGTTTTCCAGGTGTCTCAGTCTCTTCCATAGTTTTTCGTTCTCCCTGTCGCGAGATGACGATTTTCTCTTGTGTTTCCCCATGTTAGGGGACTTGGGAGTCGAAAAAAAAAACCTGTATCTGTAATTTGAAGTGAAGACCGACTCTACGCGTGACTATAATGTCGGCACGAAAAAATGTTATGATGAGAAAGACCGACGGGTAGCGCTACGAGCGCACGCCCGCCATCTTTCAAATTTAAAACTCTAAAATCGTGACTTTAGTAGGTAACAAGAATGGTACTACATCTGTAATCTCGATGGCGAGCCTCGAAGTATAATCGTAATTCTAGCAAATTTTAAATATATTATAGTATATGATAGTACAGCACCGGTTGTATGAGGATGTTGAGTAGGAGAATCGAGTAGACGGTGGTTGATGAACAAATAATGTTTATTCACTGATCCACAACAAATTTGGCACTCGCCGTTACTAATTATTTCCACAATGATTGGTTAACTTCACTCGTCACTATTATCCGTGCTTACTTTCTCACTAGGCGACGTCTTAAATATAATTTATATTTTTGATCGGCCAAATGATTTATATTACTTTAGTTAGGGAGCACGTGTTAAAACGTGTGCTTCCTGGTATGCTTCAATTACGACTCTACTTCTACGGTGTCGCCAACAATTTCTTGTGGCGAAAAATTGAGTATTTCACGATGCCTTTCGGGACGGTGGATGTTTGGCGAGCTAGAATTTACAATTGTCCGATTTGGCGGTTATATATGAAGCGAACTTAAGGTGCTTTGTTACATCCCTCCCCCTTAGACAGAGGTCATAATTAATTCGCGAAGCCAAATTAAAGCAAAATTTTTTGAACTTGTCTCGTGAGGCCTTGACAAATCGCTGGGTCTTATGCTAAATGGCCTATCATGGTGATAGCGATTGGTCAAGAACTGATTCGAGTCTGAGTTAGCCTTTGAATATAATTCTTAATAATAGGTCTTATTGGTTAACAAGGCCTTCTTGAGTAGTGAATAATATAAGTGTCTTAGAACTAGGGGTCGCTGTGAGAGAGTAAACATTATGAGTTGGGTACAGTCTCGACGTGACGTAACTAAATGCTAAGTAGAATGGTTATAAACTTATAATAGGATTCATATATGAATCGAGTACTAATTAATTTTAGTAACACTCATCTCGTTTATGAGATGCTAGGTAAGGTTGAGTACTAAAGTAAATGTATTGTCTTAACAAAAGAAATAAGGTTGGATTATTCAGTTTAACATATAGGTAATGTTTGTAGAGTATTTTCTTAAGTAATAATATAAGTATAGGGTAAGTTATAGGTAGTGTGGTTATTTGACTAGATGTCCTAGGATTGAATAAGTGAACAGACTATTCAAAGTAGATATGGATAAGTTAAATCTAAGGGTGCGAGGGTCGGTTAGGGAAACCTGCTTACTGGCGACGCGGCGCGGTAGTGGGGTTTGTCCTTGATCCGATACGCTTGCGTAGGTCGTTCGATGGTCCAGGGGTTAATTCTGGTCGTAAAAATTCGTCCAAACCGGTAAGTTGTCTCGTTAGGTTTGAGGTCTCTGTGCATGGATGTTTATGTCCGGTGGTCAACGGTCCTTTGTAATTGTTGAGCCAGGATGAGTTTCCTGGAAATCTCCGTTGGCACTCAGGGCAATTTACGTTTAGTAGCCGGAGGTCGGTTCCGCATTTGTTGCATCGCCCTTTGATGATCTCGTTCTCCCATCCGTGAGGGAAAGGACAGTTCAGGGTGGAGTATCGGTCTGCTCCGCAACGGTGACAAAATCCGTTTCTCAGTGGCATTGGGCAATTTTTGTAGAAGTGCCCCTTGGCTCGGCAATTTATGCAACCTTTTCTTAAAATTTTAGGTTGGTGGGTGAGGAAAGTGTTGGTTCCAGCATTCCTCAATCCTTTCGTCACTCCGGGTTGAAGTTGGTCAGTGGTATAGTCGTTAACGACTTGTGTCCACGTAGAGAGAGTAAAAGTCTTCGGTGGAGCATTTTTGAGTTTCAGTGTGACGGTATCAGGTCGGGTGGCTAGGGCTGTAGGAGCCTCTAGTAGTCTAGCGAGCAATGGTTTTCGCAATTGCTGCAGTGACTTCCGCGCAGGAAAAGCGATTGCAGCATAATTGTTGAAGTCGCATGGCTGCGCGACAAACTTGGGTTCGTTGCTTAAGATCTCCGAATCCTTGGTATCCCATTCGTTTAGGCAGTGTCTTCTTACAATGTCAACATAGCTGGGGTTAGGTGGTGCGTTTTCGTCTTCTACAAGTTTGGTGAGCGAGGCGTCCGGTATGTCATGTTTCACGTCTGTCGGTTCTTCGTCTTCCTTTTCTTTCTTAATATCTTCCTTTTTGATGTCTCAGTTTCCTTTTCCTTTGACGTCCTCTTGGTTACCTTCCCTTTCAAAGATTATTAAAGGTTCGTCTGTTTCATTGGCGTCAGAGTCATCACTAGGCGAAGTGTCTGAGTGCTTCCTCTTTGCTCCTTGGATGTTAAATATGGGAGGTGGTCCAGGTGGAGTTGTTGGCCGGATGGTGAGGTTTAGCGGTTCTTCGCGCATAGTCGGGCTCATCTCTGGACGAGTGAGTGTAGACTCGTGACTGACCGTTAAGTGGATGAAGTGTGGGGTCGCGTCGCGAACTTCGGGTTCGGTTTGTGTAGCGGCGGTCTTCGTTAAATCGATCGCGGTCGATGATTCGGGGCCAGTAAGCGAGGTTTGGTTAATACAAGGAAGCGTTCCCGCGATGCGGCGGCGATTCTGCGTAGTCTTGGTACTTAGGATGTATGAAGTCTCCCCAAGGGATCAGGATCTAGGTATTTAACAAGGAAATTCGTTAGTTAGTTGTCGGTTACTTCGACGAGGAAATTTTAGATCATATTGGTCTTTATCAATTATCTCTACCGTGGTAGGCGGGTAATATTTGGAAACATACGCTGGTCCGTCAAACTTCGGCGCTAATTTTGCACTGTAGTTATCATGTTTTTTACTGAGGCGCTTGCGTGGATAGTATACAGCTTCACCTATAGATATTTGAGGAGCTTTATGTGGAATTCCAGCGTTATGTGTCTTGGATTGTCGGATCTGATTTTTTATCAAATGCTTCTCCGCAATATGTCGGACTGAGTTCAAGAATTTAATTCTTTGAGCCCAAGGTTCGGTTTGGTCTATCTTAGTTGCATCTAAGTCTTCTGGAAGAGAATTACTTGCCCTGGTTTCGCGACCAAAGTTTAGAAAATTATCTGTATATTTAGTAGCGGCACTAGGGGATGAGTTACAAGCGTATTGAAGGTCGGATAAGTAGCGAGGCCAGTCGGTTTGTCTCGGGGAGGCAAACGCAGCTAACATCGGCTTGATCGTACGGTTAAATCGTTCTACAGGGTTGGCACAGGGGTGTGCGAGTGCTGTGGTACGATGTTTTACCTGATATTCGTTATTTAGTTTCTCGACATGTTTATTGATAAACTCGGTGCCATTATCGGTAATCAAAATGCTAGGGGTTCCCCAACGATTATAAATCTTTCTTATTTCACACGAGCAACAGAGGATCCGGTTTGTGCGCGTAGTGGTGTGAGTTCTATATATTTGGTATATAAGTCTTGTACTACGAGTATGTATTGGATTCCTTCTGTGAAGCGAGTTAACGGTCCTACAGTATCAGCTGATATTATAGCCCAAGGGGCGATCGGTGATCGAATGCTCATGCGGTGTTTAACCTTATGTTGGTTGAATTTAACTAGTCTGCAAGTTTCGCACTTCGATATATATTGTTGTATATCGCGATGCATACCGGGCCAATAATATTGTAGTCGTATACGGTCGCACGTTTTGTCAGTACCTAAGTGTCCTGCTTGTGGTATATCATGATTAGCGTATAAAATGTCGGGAATCTCGGGTTTAGTCGGGACGAGTTTCCATGCGTTTTGGTCTCCGATCTCGTCTTTTCCAAGGTCCGTTCGATAATGATATAATTTATTGTCTATTATTTTCCAATCTGTCACTAGGTGAGCTTGTTGGGTTACGGTAGTTACTTTCTTTTGGTACCATACTTCGTAAGGGTCGAGATCATTAGTCTCTAAGTCTGAATCGGGATCTCTAGCTGCTCGGGTATCGCTTGGTTCCTTAAGGTTTTCCTATAAGCGGGATAATGCGTCGGGTGCTTCATTTTCTGAACCTTTTCGGTAGATTACCGTGATATCGTGTGCTAATAGTTTCATAGACCAGCGGGCGAGTCTGCTAGTGGGATCTTTATGAGTATATAGCCAAGTTAAAGCGGTATGGTCGGTGACCACTGTAAAGGGTGCACCTTCTAAATAACAGCGTAGTTTATCAATGGCCCAGACGATGGCAAGACATTCTTTTTCGGATGTCGTATAATTTAATTCGGCTTCATGTAACGGACGGCTGAGGCATTGGATAAAGTATTCTTTGTTATTATCGGTGGGATCGATTTGAGTTGAGGGGGTACATACACCTTTGAATTTTCAAAAAATCGTTTTTGTTTTTATATTTTATTTGGAATGCTAGTGACCTAATCTACCTGTAAATAAATCGGCATCGAAAAATCTAGAGGATTTGAAAAGTTACAGCCATCACAGTGCCAAATTACGAAAAAGCGCCGCCGCGCGGCGCGCGGACCTTCATGTTGATGTCATAAATATTGTACAACACCGCCAATACCAGTGTCTTACTTTTTTGACGTTTTTATACAATTTGATTTTGGATTTGATTTCGTGATTTTTCAATTTTGTGTAATCATCATTTTTACACATATTTAATTTTCAAAATTCTTTTCAATTGCGCTCAATGACAGAACACATGGCTGCGATCTGCATTTTTCCGAGGTTAGGTGTCCAATTATTTGTAAATTGTCGTGTTTTTATCACGAATTCAAATTAATAGTAATTTTCATTATTGAACCAACACAGTGTATATATGTCTGAGATAAGACTTCGGAATCGAAAGAAGATGATCCATCAAAAAGTACGTTTGAAATCGATGCCAGAGGACTACACATTCAGATTTCTAAAAAGATGAGTATTTCTATAATATATTCATTGCGAAAGTATGATGAATATTATAAAAAAAAAGGTATGATTGATGAAAAATGAAAGAATTTTCGGAATATTGACAAGAATTGTGCCAGCATCATCTGAATCTCAAAAATATTGAAAATCAAGGATTCTGAAGAATTTTTATGTTTTGAAAAATTTTGATCATATTTTTCTAAAGCAATTTATTTTTCTTCTCACAGCACTACCGGACACCGTTGTTGGACAGAACAGGTCAAGAATCACTACAAACCTCCGCCTTGCACATGTGTCTAGGCTCAACTCATAACGCATCGATACGAGAGCAGCTGCAGATTCAGCATATTATTCATAAGCGAAATCTTAAAACTTGATTTCCCGCTAACTACATTTTCTGGTCGTTGTCGTAGGGTACAGGTCGCATAGTTCATCGAAACTTTCTGAAATTTGGTGTGAATTTTCTGCAATGACGTAATTTCGGACCAAACCAATAATATTGTAACGATATTTATATTTCGTTATAGTAATATAATTATTTAACCCTCTTTCGTGAAAGTCACTCTAACTCACTATTTGGCCGCCGGAGTGCGGACGACCATTCGTGCGTCGCTACTGTCCCCACTGCGCTGTGATCCTACCTCACGGCCGTACAGTAACGTGACATTACGTTTTCGAGGGGTTCTTCGCGCGCCCTTTTATTCATTTCTCGCTTTTTATCATTTTAGTAAATATAAAAATTTTACTTTTTAATTTAATACAATGGAGAAGTCGAAACTAAAAGGAAAAATATTGAGAAAAAAAACAAAACCTAGTAAAATTACAGTGAAGAGAGCAGTTAAAAAGAAAATAAACGAGGATCAGGACGAAGACTACGGCGATTATTACAGTGACAGTTCTCATTGTTCATTGAGTGACGATGAATACGAAAATAATGAGAATTTCAAGGGTAATTATAATGAAGATTGCCGTTGTGATGCTGATGGATGGACTGAAGAAGTGGACGAAACAGAGATTGAAGAATTTAGAAGTCTTGTTGGACCTCTTCACATGTTACCGGAGGGAAGTGATGAAAAGAAGTATTTACAGCTATTCCTTGATGAAGATTTCTATACAATGACTGCAGAACAAACGAATTTGTATGCTCAACAAGAGCAGGCCAGTCGTCCCAACGCACGTTGGAAACCAGTGACAGCTCGTGAAATGGAGGCATATGTAGGTATTCTCATTTACATGGGGTTTGTGTGTATGCCGCAAGTGGACAGGTATTTCAATTCAACATTGGTCATGTGTCCCTTAGTCTCGAACGCAATGACCTATGACAGGTTCCGATTGATTTAACAATACCTCCACTTCAACGATAACACTAAGATGCCCCAGCCAAGTTCAACTGACTACGACAGACTCTATAAAATTCGTCCTGTATTAGACATCGTTGATAAATTTAAATATGTTCATCGTCCTCGTCGTGAAATTGCGGTTGATGAGGCAATGGTGCCGTACAAAGGACACTTTCCTGCCAAGCAGTATATGAAAGACAAGCCAACACCTTGGGGTTTGAAAATGTGGGTGATAGCTGAAAGTGCGACTGGCTATGTTCTGGATGCCCACCCATATCTTGGCAAGAAAGAAGGAACCAAAGAATTATTGCTTGGAGAACAAGTGGTGTTGGATTTGTCGGATTTCTTCGGTTTGAAATTTCATCACCTGTACTGTGATAATTTCTTCACGTCCATTAGGTTGTTGGAGAAATTATCAAACAATAAAATTTATGCATGTGGCACCATCAGGACGAATCGAAAGGGATGGCCAGTTGACTTTAAAAATCCCAAGAGCTTAAAGTTGAAAAGAGGTGAGTCAAAGCAGATGCAACGTGGATCGATTACTGCAACTGTTTGGCAGGACAATCGTCCAGTTTCTGTGCTATCTTCGAATTGCAATCCGAAAGAGAGGGTCATTGTTAAAAAATACTCGAAAACTGAAAAACAATACGTTGATTTCCCTTATCCCTTGCCTGTGGCAACTTATAATCAGTCAATGGGTGGCGTTGATCTGGCGGATCAGAAAAGAACATATTACACCGTATTACGTCAGTCAAAGAAGTGGTGGAAATATTATTTTTATTTTGTATTGGATGTTTGCATCACCAACAGCTATATCCTTTATAATGAAACAGTGGACAAACCTACCACACAATTAGAATTTCGAGAGAACTTGGCTGGGCAATTGGTTGGTGATTTTTCCAGTCGAAAACAGAGACGTACGTTGAAGGTCAATCGCACTTCAATTTCCGAAAAAGATGTCCACTCCCATGTGTTGGTAAAGATTGAAGGATGGAATCGTTCATGTTCATTATGCTCGAGGGAAAACAGGAAGACAAAGAAGGGACATTTCATCCAAACGTCTTATCAATGTCTTCAATGTGACATGCCACTCTGTGAATTTGGTTGTTTCGCTCGGTATCACAGTGGAAACGAAGATTAAAGTATAAAGAAAATGATATATGTTTCAGTAAATATATTAAGGCCCATCCCTAGTCGCCCACCTCCTTTTGGTCGAAATGTGTCACATTTCGATTATTATCCGAGCCCAGGCGTCAAAAACGTAAAAGAGGCCAACGCTGCGCGAATTCAAATGCAATTCTGAACACATACGTCCAAGAAAATGTTCTTTTCATGCGAAAATAGAGTCTACAGATGGTTTTTACGTAATTCGAATGTTTTGGAATTCGATTTCCTCGGCGAATTACGAAAAAACCATCCGTAGACTCTTACATTTTCTTGGACGTATGTGTTCGGAATTGAATTTGAATTCGCGCAGCGTTGGCCTTTTTTGCGATTTTGACGCCCGGGCTCGGATAATAATCGGAATGTGACACATTTCGACCAAAAGGAGGTGGGCGACTAGGAATGGGCCTTAAACCGATACATAATATATTGTTCTGAAAGTTATATTATTATTATTATATTATTATTATTATTATATTATTGTTATATCATTGCTATCTTATTATATTGTTATATTAGGTAAAATCACCCGTACATTACTAATTACACATGATCAACATCTAGTAGCCTATATGATAAAACACATCTCCTAAAATATAAGAATCTCGGTTGCTGTGTACACAGCTATTATTGTAAAACAAATCAGTCTGTTTCTAGCTAGCTACTAGTGCAGACCTGTATTTCAGAATACACAAACTTATTGCAAACTCATATAATTTCCTCTACGATTCACTTTATTTCTCTTGGAGAACCTACTTAAATCACCTTAAATAATAACGAACATAAAAATCGTTACACTGGTGTCAGAATCGGGATCTTACCGAGATCGATAGAGTGAATATTTGAAAAAGATAACTGTGATTGTGAAAGGAATATAAAAACGAAAAGAAATGTCTCGTCGCCGGGCTACAACCTCTGACGAACCTCAACCAGCTGGTAACCAGCTAATACCACCACCTCAAGTCGACATGATGGAGCGACTTTTCCAAGCATTAGCAGCCCAACAACAGGCAAGTCTAGCTGCCCAAGCAGCACAACATCAGGCCAATTCAATAGCACAAAGAGAGGAACGAGAAGAACGCCGAGCCGAACGCGAGGAGCGCGAAACTCTTCGACTTCGTGAGGAAAGAGAAGCCAACCTGGCAGCCCAGCAGGCTACCCTTTCCCTATTGATGAGACGCCTGGAACCTCAACCTGAGATGTCCCAGATCTCGACTCCCAGACGATCCCCAGTAAGGATCGAAGAAATGGTGGAACCCCAAAATTTACGGTCTGTCCAAAATTATGGGGAAGAAGAACCTTCCCCTACTAATCGTAGACCACGTACGGGTGGAGCGGCGACTTTTACGCCGCACACTCGTACAGTACCTCACAGCGACCGAATTGAAAATTCAATTCGGGACGCACAAAATGTACACCATACTGACCATATGGCTGGCGATAATCCATTAGAAAATAGAGCTATTAATAATTTGTCTTGCGCCGGGAGTAGTCGCGACAAACAATTAAACAACACGACTGTCATACATAACGAGACTGTAGCCAAATCATGTAACCTAAAAGTAAACTTCTTTGACGGGACAATACCGTGGGCAGATTACGAGAGACAATTTCAAATTGTAGCTAAAGTTAATTCGTGGTCTTCTATTACTAAAGCCGGGCAACTTGCCGGAAGTTTAAGAGGCCCTGCCTTAGCCGTCCTATCAACTCTCGCCGATTCCGATATTGAAAATTACGATAAACTCAGTGCAGCTTTACGTTTAAGATTCGGTAATCAATTGATTTCTAAATTGTCTCTAACTCAATTGGGACTTAGGAAACAGGGCAAAGAAGAAGGTCTTCCTTCGCTCGGTGTAGAAATAGAAAGACTAGCAAGAATAGCTTTGCCAAATTGTGATGAGTCCACTAGGGACATGCTAGCTTGCGATAAATTTATTAACGCCATTACGGATCCAGACCTAAGACATACTCTGAGCTTAACAGGACCTTCTTCGGTCCAAGAAGCAGTAATTAAAGGGATGGAAATCGAAGCTTTGACAAAACACCATTTAGGAGTAGGAAAAGTTCGTCAGATCGAAACAAAAATACCTACTATTGACCCGACTAAAACTGTTACTCCGAAAACTACTCCCAGGCAGCAAACAAATACTAATAATAATAATAGAAATTACAATAATAATTATAATAGAAATAATAATAATAATAATAGACCGAATTACGGAGACAGACCCCCGCTAAAATGCAAATTTTGTAACAAAATAGGTCATGACGCGAATCGATGCTATTCATTAGAAAAATTAATTCAATCCAAAAATGATAATACTCAAAATACTCGAACTTCTTGGCGAAAAGATAACGAGACAAATAACAGTCCAAATCAAAAATCTTGGAGAGATAGAGATTCTCCTCCAGATTCACAATCTTAAACCTTTTTTAAAAAAAAAAAAAAATGTTCGGGACGCGACAGCTATAAGAGATCCAAAGACAATATTTCTTTTAAGATAGAATTGTTAGTTTAAGTAACTAATATGAAACAAGATTTTTCAGAGTTTCTACTAAAGGAACCAATTCAACATTCTGAGATTAGAAGAACGATAGAGAAACCATCCCATCCTGACTAATTTATCCGGTTTCCCTACTTCCCCTCAGATAAGATTGTTCCAATTTATATTTATTGCATTTATTCGGTAGAATAATTTAATTAATGAATTTATCATATTTGAAAATCATTCATTCAATATCAAAGAGTTTAATTTATTATCTTGATTTAAAAGAAATTTTAAAGGAATCTAGAATTTAAAAGAGTTTTAGAAAAACTCTAATTTATGACCTAATTATTTCGAGAGATTAACATTTGTCCTCCTATCTACTGTCGGCGCAAAAAGGTCTGGCCCCTCTGTTTGAGTGATCATAACTTCTACAGAAAAATTGATGGAGCATCGAGTCTGGGAAAATTGTAAAGCGCCAAGTTTTCTGCGTCTGATGGTTATTCACAAATTTCTGTGTCAAAATCGTGGAAACCGTTATAATCTCCGAAAAGTTAAAAAACGTCGTTTTTCGGAGTCCATCGCCATACGTCAACTTAAACTCGTCACCGTTTGTCTGAACTAAGTTTCAAAAATCTGTAAAAATTCAGAAATATTCCCTGAACATTGACGGGCATGATAGCCTTTGGTAATTTCAAAAATATTAAAAAACCTGGACGCCAGGTGCAAAAAGGTCCAATGGTGCGATTTGCGGAACGGATTGGTACCGGCGAACCTGAGCTAGCTCAAAATTTTCGGCAAGATATACACTTTTTGATTCCGTCGTCAGTTTTTGGTTTGCAAGAGTCAACTTCCAGTAATCGACGTCAACAGTTTTCCAAATTCGCGCGGGGCCGCGTGTGTCCAAGCTGCGATATTCGTCGCTGCATTTACATTGTTAGTTGCATTAACAATTGAGTCTGCGACGGGCGCGGCAGGAGGGAAATCCAGCAACGAATATCGGGGCTGGGACACGCGCGGCCCCGCGCAAATTTGAAAAATTGTTGGAGTCGATTACTGGAAGTGGACTTATGCGAACTGAAAACTGATTACGGAATCAAAAAGTGTAAACCTTGCCGAAAATTTTGAGCTAGGTCAGGTTCGTCGGTACCAATCCGTTCCGCAAATCGCACCATTGGACCTTTTTGCACCTGGCGTCCACGTTTTTGGAAATTTTCGAAATTACCAAACGCTATCATGTTCGTTGATGTTCAGGGAATATTTTCGAATTTTTACAGATTTTTGAAACTTAGTCCAGACAAACGGTGACGAGTTTAAGTTGACGTACAGCGATGGACTCCGAAAAACGACGTTTTTTAACTTTTCGGAGATTATAACGGTTTCCACGATTTTGACACAGAAATTTGTGAGTAACCATCAGACGCAGAAAACTTGGCGCTTTACAATCTTTCCAGACTCGATGCTCTATCAATTTTTCTGTAGAAGTTATGATCACTCAAACAGAGGGGCCAGACCTTTTTGCGCCGACAGTAGGTCGTTATTTGATTTATTCGAAGATGCTTGGAGTTGGACCTCTTTGGGCTTAAAATCAGACTTCACTTTGATGGAATCTTCACGTCCTCTTGTCCTTCGTCCTGTAGTCCCTCCAACATCCCCATGTTCCAGTGTACAGGACTTTCTTCAAAGTAACAACGGGATTCTTCGCATGTTTCCTCATACCTGTTTCCTGATTCCTGTTTCCTGATTCCTGTTTCCTGATTCTTCGACTCAAGATCCGAAGAAACTTTATACACCACACAATTTCACTTTGATTCAATTAGTCTAGACTATCTTTTCAAGGTTTTCTGCGGTTTCCCTTGGGATTGAGACAAATGTCAGATAGAATTTGGGAAACATTTTAATTTATTGAGCCGCAGCTCCAACATTCCCAAATAACACACAAACTTGTTAAGCTTATGATGATTTTACACACTTATATTCTATATTGTACTCACCTCAAGAGTCGGGTCGACTCTTTTACTAAGGGGGGGGTAGTGTTATATTAGGTAAAATCACCCATACATTACTAATTACACATGATCAACATCTAGTAGCCTATATGATAAAACACATCTCCTAAAATATAAGAATCTCGGTTGCTGTGTACACAGCTATTATTGTAAAACAAATCAGTCTGTTTCTAACTAGCTACTAGTGCAGACCTGTATTTCAGAATACACAAACTTATTGCAAACTCATATAATTTCCTCTACGATTCACTTTATTTCTCTTGGAGAACCTACTTAAATCAACTTAAATAATAACGAACATAAAAATCGTTACAATATCGATAAAGGCCGCTTAGAATGTTGTATTCAAATAAAAATATACATAGATCAATAAAAATCATCCTCAGCCTCATAATCAATTTTGAGAACTTTTTTAATTTACCGGACCCAGTGGAGACTGCCCTGGCGGGTGGGTAGCGCGACACGCACACTATCGTCTCTACGCTCCACCTTCTCGGTTGACCGCAGAGTGGGAGAAACGCCTTTCACGAAAGAGGGTTAAAAGAGCTATCTTGTGTCGACACGATATTAATAAATTCCCTTCTGTAGAAATTACACAATTATGTGCTGAAAGAAAGTCAATCCCTAAAATCCCTTCATCCTCAATGTCTGCTACGTAAACTTTATGCGAAGACTCGATACATCCTATCACATTGATTTGTACTAAAACTTCTTTTAAAACTGGGGTTATTTCTCCTGTAGCAGTACGGAGGGAAGTATATGGTTGGGAGGGGTTAATAGATTTTAGGAGATCCGAGCGGACCACTGTCACTTCTGCCCCAGTGTCTATGACCCAGAGGCAGTTTATTCCGTTGACAGTCCCTTGCGCATATAAACCTGTTTGTCTTCAGTTTCTTAAAAGGAATTGAGTTAAAATAGGGCTTTCTTTGGGTCTGACACTGGATGATTTTTGCCCCTCAAAATCATCGATGATTAGTTTTTTTGGTTAGAAGAACCTGGTTGACTTTCCGGAGTTCTTTTCTCTGTCTCTCTATTTGAAATATTATCATTCCTCCAAGAAGTTCGAGGGTTTGAAAAGTTATTATTATCTTCGCTATTTCTTTTCTCTAATGAGAAGCATTTTTCTGTGATATGTCCAATCTTATGACAAAACTTACATATGGGCGGGGGTCTGTCTCCGTAATTTTGTCCCTTATAATTATGGTTATTATTTCTATTAAAATTGTTATTTCTAGGGTTATTTTGCTGCCAGGGAGTAGTTTTTCTGACGTTGTAATTTGAATTCGAAGTCTGTCTATTTGTTTCGTTTGTCCTCGTTAACGTCCCGCACGGAAATATATATATGCGAAAAATATATGCCACATATATGTGACATATTTTTTTTTGCGCCAAAACTTATTTTTATATATTTGATATAAATGTCTAGATATATGTGAACATAAATGTTGCGGCATGTATTTCGACATATATGCGACATAGATGTCGACATAGATGTCAACACTATGTAAAACTCATCAAACATATATGTATTATGCGTACATATATGTTATACTATATGCGACATTTTTGTATTTTGCGCACTTATATGTTATATATGCGACATATATGTTGCATATATTTTTCGCATATATATATTTCCGTGCGGGGTATTTGCAGTCTTTTCAGTCTCGACTCGTCTTATTTTTCCTGCTCCCAAATGATGGTTAGTCAACGCCTCAATTTCTAGACCTTTAATTACTGCCTCTTGAACGGAGGAAGGTCCCGTCAGGCTAAGAGTATGTCTCAACTCTGGATTTGTTATGGCGTTTACAAATTTGTTACAAGCTAGCATGTCTCTAGTTGATTCATCGCAATTTGGTAAGGCTATTCTAGCTAATCTTTCTATTTCTACTCCCAGTGAGGCAAGACCTTCGTCCTTTGCCTGTCTTTTAAGGTCCAATTGAGTCAAAGACAATTTTGATATCAGTTGGTTTCCGAATCTTAGTCGTAAGGCTGTGCTGAGTCTGTCATAATTTTTAATGTCGGAATTTGAAAGTGTAGAGAGAACAGCTAAGGCAGGTCCTCTTAAACAGCCAGCAAGATTTCCGGCCTTAACTACAGGTGACCAGGAGTTCATTTCAGCAATAATTTCGAATTGGCGCTCATAATCGGCCCAAGGAATTGACCCGTCGAAGAAGCTTGCTTTTAAGTGATTTGACGATTTTTGTACGAGCTCAGCACATCCTTCTTTACAAATATTTATGCACGGAAAAAAAAGTTTTCTGCTGCGCACGATACGGTATCGCTACTGACGCGATACGCACGTTACGAAACATCGGATCGTAACGTTGGATCGCGCCAGACACGATCTACGGATAGTCAAGTTGGATCGCGACGGTTACGATCCAGTTTCGTAACTATAGCGATCTACTGAATCGTATACGGCACGATAACATGGAAACTTACTTGGCTTTGTTAAATCTTAACCTTAACCCGTCAAATTGAATGAATAACTCAAAATACTACAAAAATATGAATCAGTTATTATAAAATATTTTACAAATTCAATTGAATATTCTTAATCTAACAATTTAAAATATTACTTGTAAAAAAAATTATAGCCCCGAAGAATCTTTTAATTTATAATTTCATGAATTATCAAATAATGTAGTATTATAAGTAGTGATTTAATTATGACATAATCCTTTAGTTCTCGTGTTAAAAATTCAATATAAACTATAATGGTTTAATATAAAATTCTAGACATCAACTAGACTATTTTTTGCTTGGATTAAATTTAGGGTTAATAAAAACAAAATGGAAAATAGATTTGAACATTTTATTAAATTAAGGGTAACATTTATATATTAGTTATAAAGGTAAAATATAGAACGTGTTTTCTTGTCCTACCAAGCCAGTAGGATTCATATCATGCAAATCTTCATACCTTATGAGAGCGTGTTCATTTGAAAACTCAATTATCTTATTGGCGTGAACATGGTTGTCAAATACCGATATTATTTTTTCACACATAAAAAATACAATATTATTTTCTATTACAATATTTTTAATTATACCGAAGCAAAGTCTATTTTCGTTTTCATTAATACTCACAACCATGCCTATCTTAAAGCTACATCCCTGTTTTTCAACCCAAGTGTAAGTATTTAATAGTTTATTGTAGTTTAACTTATGTTTTATTATTGAATCATCGAATACTAAATTTAAATTTCGTAAAGTCTGTAGATATGATTTGCTACTCTGTAGTATCGGAGGAAACATTGTATTTGAATGCAACAGATATGCGAGCTTCAATTGATGTTTAACCGCTAAAGTTTCACACAGATTAATTTCACAATGAGAAACTGTAGATATCAGTTTTGATTGTTTATGTTTAGCTTCTGGCCGCATGCCTGAGCAATTGATTATAGGACCTGAGGCAGCCAATGCAGTACCATAATGAACCAAATGATGGTCTTTAGCTTTTAATTTTCGCTTGAGTGTTGCTCGTGCTAACTGATGGTGTTCAGCAACCAAAGTATCCAATAGATATTTGCATTCTTTTTTAATTGATCTACAAGTCACAATATCAAGTATTTCACGTAAGTTTAAATACACTCGCCATACATTATCACCGTCAGGTATTAAATCACCAATCATTATGCCAAAATGCTGAATGAAAGTTAACATTTCGCCTGCCGACATTTTTAAACTTTCTTTCTGCAGATGTTTAGATAAAATTTCGGGAGGCGTATTTTTGGAATCGCAAGGTCCATAGTCGTGAATTTTCATGCGAGTAGTAAGCTCAGTCAATGTAAATAATTTAGCATCATTAATATAATAATTAATTAAAGCTATCATATCAAAATGAAACACCCCTTCTAAAAGATCGTGCATCATATCAACCGCGTAATTTTCAGTTGCGTGAAATCCAGATATTACATTGAAACAGCATTTTTGTTTTATTCCTGTTATACTTGGATCTTTGAAGTTTAAATCATTTTCATAAGAATCACTGTTCCGTAATAAAGACATATCTTCAAGAGAAGCAAAAGAACGTTGAATTTTATCCATCTTACAGAATCTACAACAATAGTTAGCATTAAAGTTTTCCACGAATCCCAGTAATGAGTGTAACCCTAAATTATCTCCCAGAATAAGGGATAATTTGAAAAAAATTTTAATTTTTTTTCCTTGTAAACTTATCTCAATTCCGTGAGATTCTAAAAACTGCAATTCGCCGATTAAAGTTCTAAATACTGCAAAGTTACCGAATTCTTGTCTATCTTTTGAAAAAAATATAAGGGCATTAAAAATCGAATTTAAATTTTGAAAATGAGGTGGTAGACACGGTATTGAAATATACGTTCCTGCTAATTTGTTAACACCAGCATGACTTCCAAGACCATTACCGGCTTCAAAATCATCGCAAAACAAAAATAACGGTAGTACATTTTTAGAGTGAAAGTTTTGAATTTTTTTTTGCCAAATATCACTTTGAATGAAATTCGATAATAATGGTTCTTTTTTCAATTCTTCGATGTAAGAAAACACTTCATTATATACATTTGGCAATTCAAACATTTTTTTAAATACGTCTCTTAAAGGGAACAAGTATCCTCTTGCGCTTTGTGCAGTGAGTTTGATTGTACGATCAGAACATCGCTTAATAGATGAACGCTTTCGATTACCAATAAAAAATTCATGGGGAGGTAAATAATAATCACTATTTTGTAATAATGCAAGACGGTTATGTTCTGTTTTAAATTGTTCCAAAATATCATTAAAAACTTTACAAGTTGTTTTCAAGTCAAGAGCTACTTTCATACTATTTTTTTCATTTTTTAATTTAGTTTCCATAGAATTTATAATAAAACTGGACTGAGCATCGCAAATTTCTTTCACTATATTAAACATATTTTCTATTTGATTCCATGGAATATTACTGGAACCGTAAAGCTGCAAAGTAGAAGTGAAGAGCTTATTGTAAATAGATTTTGAAAGATTATAATTTAGGATATCAATATCTGGTTCATTAGTATATAAAGTCGAATTATTATGGTTATCTTTATGAAGATACTTATGACTATTATTAACATTACTAGAGTGGATAGATGCAACGTTCTTCGCTGGATTTTCATGAGCCATTTTAAAAAGAATAATAATACTTCTAAGCAGACAAATGAAGATCTGTTATAAAGGTTTCGAGGGCAGGGACAGGGTTTGAATCGTCTGATTCAATTTTGTAAATTGCACTTTGTAGAAATTTCCAAGGGTATGATGCTTCCTTTGGAAATTCGAGCTGAAGTGCGTAAAAACTTTTAAATGCCGTATCTAAACAGTCGATATTTGATTTCGCTTCATACTTTATATCATTAATGATGACGTATCTTTTTATTATAGTAGTCAGATCTTCTCCGATAAGTACTGGGAACGGCTGTTCTGTTAATCCAAATTTAGACAGCTGAGCTCGACGTTCCGTAAGTCTCACGTTGAGTTCAGCTTCATTCTAAAAAACAAAAGTTATTATCAGCGCTGATCAATTAATAATTGATATAATTGTAGAGATAAATTAATTATCATTTTATGTTTTACCTTCACATGCAGTAAGAAATATTCCTGTACTTCCTCTTTACGTATGTACCACAGTCCGTTAGATGATGTGATGTACGTGGGTTTTGGTAGTATTAGTGGTATTAACCTGAAAATCACTGCACTTCTTGTGTCTTTACGAAAAAAGTTGATAATTTTTACTAAGTATGAGAAATCAAATGATAAATATTATGAATTAATTTTATTAAATTTACCTTCATCTGCATTCAAATTGTTTTTTAATAAAATTAATAAAGATTTAATATCAGCATTTTTTTTTTTTTTGTTTTCAAAACTTTTTATTATTTGCTTCTCCAAATTATCGTAAGAATCCAATAAACGGGTTGATTTGTCAGGATGGTGCACGCAAAAATCAATGCTCAGCTATCAATAGATATAAATAATAAATTATATAAGCACAAAAACTCTGTTGTTAAAAAAATTGTAAAATTTTTTTTTTTTACCAATTCCAAGCCGTTTTTAATATGCCTTAATGCCGGAACTGATGATAAATATTCTGCACTAGATAATGTTCTATCCGTAACCAACTGCTGGATACGATAGAGAGAAGTTTCATTCCAAAATAGTTTAACTGTTTCCCAAGGGTCTATATTTGTCTTTAACCACTCTAATTTTTGGTCGCAATCGATAGCAGCAACTTCTGAAAACGATGAAATGATTATTTGTATACAAATATATTTTACAAAAATAAATTTATGTAATGTACCTGTACTGAAAATCTTATCAGTTGTTGTTAAACAAGCAGGTTTCGAATTATTTGTAAGCTTTCGCTTAACCCCCCTGCAACTCGGAGTAACTCCTGATGCGAGTAAAATGTCACGGAAATGACAATATCTTCCTTGCAATTTGCCTCGAGCAAGAAATTTTTTCTTCCCGCAGCGACTGTATGGTATGTAGTAAGTGGCTTGCAGTTCAGTAGGAAAAGTGTTTATAATTAAAGCTGCAAGCTCAGTCATACGCTCAGGAGAAATGCTGAAAAAAAAATTCAACAGCAAACATTCCAAAATCATCAAATTTTTAATATTTTCTAGAAGACTTAATTCATAGCACATTTCCATTTAATAGTACTGATATATGTATGTATGTATATATATATATATACATCAATTTCAATAAAATATATATTTTTGGTTCAAAAAAACAAAAAATATATATTTTATTGAAATTGAAGGAGTAAGTCTTACACGAATTCATAATTGGATCTCATTTCAGTTGTTACAATGACATCCACAAGAAAAACCCTGTATGTATCAGCAAATGCTCTATGAACTTTATAATAATTTAATGCAGCTATCCCGATAATTGAACTTTGGAGAAGCTTAATTATATCATTAACAGGTTCACATAGATTTATAACGACATTCATGTTATCAAAAATTGATGGGATTTCTTCATTTTGGGGCTCCGAAGGATTTGACATATAAACCACGATACTCCCGCCTAAATATTTGAAAAAAATGTATGTTAATGACATTACTTGTTAAATACCACGATGAAAGAATTACATTTAATGATATTATTAGTGCGTCAAATAATAATTTTTATTAGTTGTTACCTGTGCTAGCTTCGTCAAAAACATTTTGTAATGAACTATCATTCAAAGAATTATTTTCCGAAAAAGTGTTTGAATTGATCTATGTGTGGTTAGAGAAAAAAAATTAAAATAGAAATTAAAAATTAAGAAATTAAAAAAATAAAAAGTTAAGGTTAAAGAAATTTATCATACTTCTGAATTGTTAGGATTTACAAATTCTGCCTGCCATTTCTTTAAAAATAGTGCCCTCGGACCGGCTTTTGGAATCAATTCACAAATCATTTTTTCATTCAAGCATTCGAAGGAATCTTTATTAATTTCTTGCTCTATGCAATATGAAAATGAAACAGATAAACGTATAAAAAGCACATCAAACATTAAATCAATAAAAACATGACAATGAATACTATGATTCAGGAAGTAACGGGTATTGAAAATTATATCATTTTTATTAAAATAGGAAAAAAAAAAAAAAATACAATCGTGAAGATTTTTTTCTATTGAAAATAAAATTTTTCTTATAATTCAAAAAGGTTTTATTACCCGTTAATTTCAGAATCATTTCATGCTTTAAATTTATAAAACATTCACTGTTATTTTAAAAATGATAACAAAAACAAAAAATTAATACCAAGGTTATAGGTTAGGAAAGGTTATCAACACATACAAATATCACGTTTAACATATAAATGATTAAACTTACCTTCAAAAATATCAAATAATTTCTCAGCATTCCATTCAATCAGTTTGTTTCGTACCCAGTCGTCCATAATTAATAAAATATATTCACCATCTGCAATGTCGCATAAATAACTGACGCTAAAGACCGGCGCATCGAGCGTGGATCGTAACTATCGGGATCCGTTTTGTTATATTCACCATACGTTCACTGACCGTTGCTATACGGATGAATATATCTACGATACAATTGAATCGCTGTAACAGCAATTCATTAAATCGTGCCTCGTAAATGCTATATTGTAAAAATGACTAAACTTTAAATCCCTAATGTTAATATCTCTAGTATAGTGCATGTTCGGACTTATAACGCTAATACTACGATACAGTTTAGCATCGATCACGATTTGTAACGTGATAATAGCAATACGCTGTTTACGATACAGTGGATAGTGCCGAGCAGAAAACTTTTTTTTCCGTGTGGTTGTATCGTTGATTTGTTTATCGCGACTACTCCCGGCGCGAGATAGATTAAGAGGAATGTTATTATTTTCTATGTTTTGATCTCCGCTATTTAAGTTAATATCGACGCTGCTTACGAAGACTAGCACGTTTCACATCTCTTACGAAAACTAGCACGTTTCGGCTTCTCACGAAGACTAGCATGTTTCGGCTTTCGCCGCGAAAACTAGCACGTTTCGATATTTACCACGAAGACTAGCACGTTTCAGTTGTCACCGCGAAGACTAGCACGTTTCGATATTTACCACGAAGACTAGCACGTTTCGGTTTTCCCCGCGAAAACTAGCACGTTTCGGTTTTCACCGCGAAGACTAGCACGTTTCGGTTTTCCCCGCGAAAACTAGCACGTTTCGGATTTCGCCGCGAAAACTATCATGTTTTAATTGTTGCAACGAAGATTTTCTGAAGATTTGTGCGGTGTGCGATAATCGAAACGAAAGCCAAGTTGTGGATGCAGAAATGCGTTTCTTTTGCGTCAAAATAAACTTATAAATATTCTCGAAATTGTGTTATGTCGATGCAGGTATTAGAAAAATTGATGCTTTTTTACAGGTTTTTGACAGATGTTCTCAATTTCTTCCAGATTTCTTATGGATATAAATATCAATTGGTTTTATTATACATATTCATATCGAGTAGTCCTCACCTAAACTAATGCGTAATCCGAAAAGTGCTAGTTTCCGCGGTGAAAACTGAAACGTGCTAGTCTTCGTGGGTAATATCGAAACATGCTAGTCTTCGTGGTAAATATCGAAACATGCTAGTCTTCGTGGTAAATATCGAAACGTGCTAGTCTTCGTGGTAAATATCGAAACATGCTAGTCTTCGTGGTTAATATCACAACGTGCTAGTTTTCGTAAGAGATCTGAAACGTGCTAGTCTTCGTAAGCAGCGTCGATATTATCTTGCGCGTCCCGAATTGTATCTCCAATTCGGTCGCTTTGCATTACGGTACGGGTGTGCGGCGTGAAAGTCGCCGCTCCACCCGTACGAGGTCTACGAATAGTAGGGAAAGGTTCTTCTTCCCCATAATTTTGGACAGACCGTAGGTTTTGTGGTTCTGCTACTTCCTCTATTCGTATTGGGGATCGTCTGAGAGTCGAAGTATGGGAAATATCGGGCTGGGATTCCAAACGTCTCATTAGGAGGGAAAGGGTAGCCTGTTGGGCTGCCTGATTTGCCTCTCGTTCCTCTCGAAGGCGAGCCGTCTCTCGCTCTTCTCGTTCACGTTGGGCCATTAGATTTGCCTCGCGTTCTATTCGTCTTTCTTCTCGATCTTCCTGGCGGCGTCTATCTTCGCGTTCTTTGCGATCTTTTTGTGCTGCTAAATTAGCTTCATGTTGAGCAGTTTGAGCAGCTGGGCTTGCTTGTTGTTGTGCAGCCATAACTTGTAAAAGTCGCTCCATCATGTCGACTTGAGGTGGTGGAGTAAGCTGGTTACCCCTGTGCAAAAACTTTTCGCCAAGTACATTAATGTGGTCACTACCCCCAAAAAAATTCACCGACAAAAATTCTTCCTCGACAAAAGTGGTACTATAGAAATGTCTACTTACAGAAGAATTGAAATCAGATACAATTGCCAAGTACATGTCTTCTGTATAACAAAAGTTTACAACAGAAGAACAGAAAACTGAATAGTCTTGTATCGTTCACTCGCTACGCTCGCTCACTCGATCGGCTCTTGATAATTACAGGGAAAAAATCAGGAAAAAAAATTTAGTACGTGGTACTTGCGGGCCATTTATGAGTAAGTGCAAGAGTATTTACTTAGGTCTATGTATCATTTGTTTGATACATATTGCTATAATGGCCCGCCAAGTACCACTTCCTAAATTTTTTTTTCTGATTTTTTCCCTGTAATTATCAAGAGCCGATCGAGTGAGCGAGCGTAGCGAGTGAACGATACAAGACTATTCAGTTTTCTGTTCTTCTGTTGTAAACTTTTGTTATACAGAAGACATGTACTTGGCAATTGTATCTGATTTCAATTCTTTTGTAAGTAGACATTTCTATAGTACCACTTTTGTCGAGGAAGAATTTTTGTCGGTGAATTTTTTTGGGGGTAGTGACCACATTAATGTACTTGGCGAAAAGTTTTTGCACCAGGGGTGCTTTTTGGGGTTGATATCACCACTTTTTGTACAATTTTGCTTGACTACCTAATAATTGTGCTCGCTCGCTACGCTCGCTCGATTGGGTTTTCCTATATCCTCGCTTGCGAGGCTTGCTTAGTTGTCAGCATTCTGCCAATTGTTCCTATGAACATCTCAATGCATGTACGGTGATGCATTTTATATCATCCGAATCCCTCAAAAAGCAGCAATGTTAAATGTGGTAGTATAATTTAAATGAATGAAAATAATGTTATAATATACACGTATGCTCATACTTTTCTGTAAGCCTTAAATTTCTGTGGACAGACGTAACATGTGTTCTTTCATTAAGTTCTACGAATTGTTTCGTTAGAATCCGGTATAATTCTGTATGCCTGCAACGTGTAACCCAGCGCGCAGCCCTTCTCCTGTCTCATCTGGGCTTGGGACCGGCAATGGCGGAGTTACTTGCACGCAGGGTTATAGTTGCAGCTCATGATTGAATATATATAAATATTAGATATATGTATTGCAATTCTTAGGTGGTTTTTTTTTTTTTTTTTAATGCAGCTAGGTCCTCTGCAAAAAGAACATGTACGCGTCCTGTACTCATAACGTCAACTTCAACTTCGGGTCTGAACCGAAGGTATCGAAATATATACCTAGAATTGAGCCTATTACTAACGTCGACTCACAATTTGAGTCTGAGCAGACGGGCCTTCGGAGATGAAATTAACATAGAGCTTGAAGTGGAATTCGCTGAAATCCTTATATCAAATCATGATATCCTGATATTTTTCGACTTCAACACTTGCTCTTGATTTTCTATCATCAGACTTCCTCAGGCGGTAACTTGCTAAATAATTAAACCCCAAAAAACCGTTTCCTCCGATAATTGCATTCATAAATAACCACAAAAGCTCAATATCGTAGGATTCAAAATTAACCTATCGAAACATTTTTGTTGGTGACTATCACATTAATGTACTTGGCATAAGGTTTTCGTACCTGAGGTGCTTTTAGTGGGTATTCACTAGTTTTCGTACCTTCAAATTTTATATCAATCATTGCTCGTACTTTATTTTATTTCCTTTATTTGGATTTAAAAACATGAAATGACAACACGCGTCTGCTAGTGTTGCAGACGATTTTTGTTTGCGAACTAGCGCCGACTACGTCGTGACTATCGTACTCACGCCACTCTATACAATTTTTGTGTGGATTTATCCCTTCTATGTCATGTTCCCAGATGCGTAAGGACGTATGTTCTGTGTATGAGCATAGGACATACGTCCTGCGTTTAGCGACGCGATGTGATTTTATGGGAATGGTTTTAATGGGATGAATCTTGGTGTGAATTTTTGTGTGGAGTTTCCCTTCTATGTCTGTTCCCAGATCCGTAAGGACGTATGTTCTGTGTATAAGCGTAGAACATACGTCCTGCGTTAAGCGACGAAATGTGATTTCATGGGAATGGTTTGAGTTGGCAGAATCTTGGTCTGAAGAAGACTAAAGAGAAACATTGTACGAGGAAACGAGGTATCAGAATCTGTAATTAATTATATCTCAGCACTCCGGACACCGATTTAATCGATTTAGGGCTCAAATGAAAGCTTTTCATGCCCACATCTTGGATAAAATTAGTTTCAATTCGTGTATATTGTGAGGTGAAAGAAAACGAAGATACTAATTCGCGGTATAGGTTAGGGTAGTTGCCTCTCGGGTATACAGGGTGATCCAGAATGCGGTACTTTCCTTACACTGGTGGATTCCTTGTAAAAATCTAAGACTAAAATTATTCATCCTAAAATGTCGAATGCCAAGCCGTTTTCAGGTAGGAGCCATTCAAAGTAAGCCACTACGAGAATGCAGATACGAGAATGGCTCGTCGCTGGTATTGTTGGCCTACTGGATTTCGCGACGCCTCACCCGCCGCCGCGATCTCGCTAACTGACAAAACGAATGTAATATTACAGTTTTATGCATGAATATGGAATCAGCATTCTTCTGTTTCCATTGCCTGATCGTCGTTTTGTCAGTTGGCGAGATCGCGGCGGCGGGTGAGGCGTCGCGAAATCTAGTAGACCAACAATACCAGCGACGAGCCATTCTCGTATCTGCATTCTCGTAGTGGCTTACTTTGAATGGCTTCTACCTGAAAACGGCTTGGCATTCGACATTTTAGGATGAATAATTTGAGTCTTAGATTTTCATAAGGAATCCACCAGTGTAAGGAAAGTACCGCATTCTGGATCACCCTGTATATGAGTTTTACATCTCCGAGCCGAGCGTGTTGCTAGCGAACTGCTACACCACGCACACACCCTCATACCCTGCCTTCTGCGACTGCGCGCTAGCATGTACACTAAACGTAATGGATTCTGAGCCGGATGTGTTTGACAATTCCAGAAACAGCCAATCGGCGCTCTGGATTACAAAAATCCAAAGCGCCGATTGGCTGTTTCTTCAATTGTCGAACACATCCGGCTCAGAATCCATTACGTTTAGTTTACACGACTCATTTTCACATACCTATATGACACTCCCCCTCGCAAAAAAAATTCTCATTCAATTTATTTGCAATTTTCCTAGACCACAGTTTCGGTTTATTATTTCCTGTATTTTTTGGTCGGAATGTGATCAATTGAATCTTGCGGTTTACTATCATTTTTTCGCTTATAAGCCGACCGCAACCTTAGTATTTTGAACTATAATTGAGGCATATGAAAGAATATCTGGATTTCATCGTTCAGTAGTTCTGGTCCACCGATGAAAAAGCAGTTGTCGTAGCATACAGGTCGCATCGTTGATTGAATCTTTTTGAAATTTGGAGGGAGTATTCTACATTGATGTAATTTCAGACCAAACCAATAATATTCCATAAATTTTAATTTTAAACCTGGAATTTTTTTATTTTAAGACATTTGTCGGATCAGGAGGAGAGGGGGGTCGCGAGGGGTCCATAGTAAACCGTTCGCATTTGTAACAAAAGGTAAATTTATTGAAAAGAACAGAGTATTTTGAAGAAACGAAACAAAAGGCTGTTGTAACAATAACTATTTGTCCGGTGGACTCAGAGCCCCTGGCGGTACAGGTTTGAGCGTTTTCTGCTCGAGCTCGGACTGTATTCTGAGCCTGAAACTAACGTTTCACCGTCTTTTATGTCGGATCGGGCGCGTGGGGGAATATTTCGGCCTTTTGCCACTACTGCGCCGACACGGCCATTCTGATGAGCGATGCGCTCTCGCATCTGCTCTATGATCTGTAACAGTGCTCAGTTATGCATCATTTTTACTTACCCGCATCGTTTATAGGATATGGCCCTGTCACTAGCATGAGTGTGACCGGTGAGGAATGACCCTCTCACTCGGCTGACTCGCTGCTAGTGACTGCCGTGCAATTTGCGACCAAGACTTGCTAGACTCCATGGGGAATGACCCTCCCATGTGTGTTACCAATTCCAAAATTTTTATGCCCGGGGCACCGTAGCCAGCGCAGATATAGTTCATAGGGCATGACCCTCCCATGCAACTATATTGCTGCTTTGGCTGTCAGTTCGCTTTTGTATTTACCATTCGTCGCTGGTGGTGCCAGCCTCTTCTCCTTCCGCCGACACGGTCGCCTCAGAGGGCTGTCCAGCTTTGGGTGCTGGCCTCAGATCGTCATGACAAACTTTACGCGGTCTGCCGGCACCCAATACTCGTTTGATTTCGTATCGATCATTGTCTAACACTTTGGTGATGCAGTATGGTCCGGAGTATTTGGGACTGAGTTTCTTATGCATTCTCTCATTCTCCCGCATCAGCACATAATCTCCTTTGGCGAAACGGACGACCCGTGCTTTTCCTTCATCGAAGCGTATCTTATCTTTCGTGGATTGCTCGTCCATCCTACTCTTTACGAATGCTCGCATAGCTTCCAGGTCAGCGGTTTCTTGTTCGTTGTCTACTAATCGTAATAACTCGGGTGGGACACTTCCGCGCTTACCAGTCAATAGTTCTAGTGGTGTTTTACCAGTTGTTTTGGAAATAGTGCAGTTAAGTGCTAGTTGCAAAGCGCCAAGCGCTTGATACCATGGTCTTCCTTCGTGATTTTCAACGATTGTGAGGGAATCCTTTATGATACGCATGATACGCTCCACCTGACCGTTTCCCCTACTCGCGTTTACCGCCGTGAAATGTAATTCGATATTGTACTGCTGGCAGTACGATTGGAAAAGTCGATTGTAGCTGCGGTCTTGATCTAAAATAATTCGGCTTGGGGCCCCAAACAAATGTACGAGTTCTTCTAAATGCTGGACAGCGTTTTCTTGATCTTTATTAGGTGCGTAGCGCATGAATACGAATTTTGTGAATCCGTCTATGAATACGAACGCGTATTCCTTTTGTCGTCTATCGCCGCTTAGTTTTCCCGTGATGTCAATATGCACAGTATGGAAAGGAATTGCTATTTTGTCTATTGGGTGCATCTGTAGTTGTTTGGCTCCGGAAGGGCCCTTCATTGTTCGACAGGCAACACAGTTGTCGACGAATGTACGGACGATTTTATTCATTCGAGGAAACCAGTACTGTTCGCGCAGTTTCGCAAGAGTTTTTTCCCAGCCCATATGTTTCAGGGATTCATGATAATGATTTATTAGATTCCATCGATACGACCGCGGCACCACTTTCAGGACCAATGTTTCCTGACCAACTTGTACCCGACGATGCAGCACTCCACCTTGCATCTCGTATTCAAGGTCCGTAGGTTCGTTCGATTCAAGTGCCTGAATAATTGTATCGAGTTCGGTGTCTCTGCGCTGTTCGACACACAACCACTCGTCATTTGACGTTATTTGATTCACCCAGTGTTCTATAGGGTTCCGACTGAAGAAATCTGCGTGGGCTAATCTGTCGCCTTTCCGGTACTCGATTTCAAAGTTATAATTCTGTAGAAACGCCCACCAACGGTGAACTCGGGGTAGGAGCTCTTGTTTATGTCTGGATGCCTTTAGGGCATTGCAATCGGTTACCACGGTAAATTTTCTGCCATAGAGGAAGTGACGGAAATGTTTTATGGATCGCACGACCGCGAGCGTCTCTAATTCGTAGGAATGGTAGCGGCTTTCCGCATTAGTGGTCCGCATGCTGAAGTATGCCACGACGTGAAGTCTACTACTATGCTGTTGCAATAATACCGCCCCGTAACCAATAGAACTGGCATCCGTGTGTAGTTCGATAGGTAGGTGTTCTTGAAATATGGTAAGAAGTGGAGCTGACGTTAGATAGTCTATGATTTCAGACCGCACTTGTTCGTGACGATGCGTCCATTCCCATTTCGCACCCGATTTTGTTAATTGATAGAGCGGTATCATTTTATTTGAGAAATTTGGAACAAAGCGTCGGAAGTACCCGGCCAACCCGTTGAACTGTCGCAATTGCTTCACGTTGGAGGGTATGGGTGCTCGCGCAAGTGCCTCGATTTTCCTTGGGCTCGGGCGTACCTGTCCATCCGAGACTATATTACCGAGGTACTCTACGGATCGTTTCAGGAACGCGCATTTTGTTTTATTAGCGGTGAACCCGGCGGTCACCAGCGCGCTCAAAACGGCTTCAAGGCGTCGGAGGCCCTCTTCAACGGTCTCCGATGGAATGAGCACGTCGTCGATGTATACGAACGCGATCGTGTCCCTCAGGGACCCCAGAGCGATATTGATGGATCTTTGGTATACTGACGGTGCGTTGGACAATCCGAAGGGCATTCGCAAGTACTCGTATTGCCCGTCGGGCGTGACAAATGCCGTCTTTTCGATCGACTCTTCAGCGATAGGGATTTGATAAAATCCGGAAGTCATATCTAGTATCGTGAAGTATCTAGCTTTCCCAAGGCGATCAAGCAGATCAGATATCAACGGGAGCGGGTAATGGTCACGCACCGTATTTGCGTTTAATTCTCGGTAGTCGACGCATAAGCGATCATCTCCATTCTTCTTCTTTACGAGAATAATTGGGCTCGAGAACGGGGAATTACTTTCGCGGATTATATGATTAGCTAGCAGATCATCAATGATTTCCTTGACTTTTTCGCGTTCGACGGGAGCCAACCGATACGGACGCCTTTGTACGATCTTGTCTGGGTTTCTTAAACGGATTTTGAGCTCTCCCGTGTTGACCTGCGGTACCCTTGTACCCGTAGTAAAAGCGTCAGAGAATCGTTTCGTTATGTTTTGTAGTTTGTCCAAGGCCGCCCGTTCGGTGAGATCCGTGTCTATTGCCTCTTCAAATTCGCGCGGGTTTGATGTTAGAATGTTAACGTTGGCCACGCGGCTCACAGTAGTACCTTTTTCGGAAATATTTATCTCAAGCCCGGGAATGCGCAGTAAATCCATCCCGATGAGCGCATCGCATTTAATTTGATGGTCGAGAACGACGCATAACTCTAACTCAACCGTGATGCCGTCTATTTGTATTAGCGTACGAAGCTGGCTGCTGGATATCACCGGTACGGGACCTATACCATTCAACCTTATTATTTTATTGCTACGGCGGCCCGGAAGAGAAATCGCTACTGATTCACGTACTAGTGAACAATCTGCTCCGCTGTCAAACAAACAGTCGAGAGATTTCTCGCCTACCCGCATCGCGATTACGTTTGCCACTCCAGGTGCATCAGTACTGCAAACGTTCACGGTTTTGGCCCGCTCATCGGCCTTGCGTTTGAAACAGACTTCATACGTGTGACCCGCCTTTTTACAGTAGCCACACTCCCTTTTAACATCCTTTGCACTTCCCGGCGTCGCCTCTGAGGAATTCAGAGCGTTCTTGCTACAGCTAAAGGCCTTGTGCCCGATTTCGCCACAGACGAAGCATTTGAGAGACAATTCCCTTTCGCCCCTCGGCCGCTGCTCGCTACGCGGTCTCTTTGCATTTGTTTGGCGACTTGTAGAAGGTTCTACTTTTCGTTTCTTGAATGTCTTCGTCACGGCAACGAGTTCTGGCACACTGTTTGGTACGTTGCGCATAAGGTTGGCTCGCAGCTCTTCGTCTTCTATTCCAGCGACGATACCCTCAACAGTTTCGGATTCAGTGATTTCTGGTTTGCGCACCTTTTTTAGCAGGGACCACATAGTCGTGATATATTCCGTCAGGTCAGTAGCATCACTAGATTTATAATTGATGAATCGGTAAACATCCGCGAAATATCTTGATTCTGGCTCGAATGTTTGCAGCAGATCGCGGCGCATTTCAGCCCACGTCGTTGTCTGAAGCAGCCACGTTTCTGCCCACGTTTTGGCACGTCCCCGGAGCATACTAGCGGCCTTCATTCGAGCGTCGTCCTCTGTTAATCGGTGACGGTCTTTCGCACGATCCATGTGCTCGCACCACTCGCGGATGTCGGATCCCTTAGAGTCCGGGTCGTACGGAAGTAGAAATATATCGGCAACACGTGTACGTTCTTCAATGATCGGTCGTGGTTGCGTCGCGCGGTTGAGCAGTTCCATGAACTGTTCGTGTGTTAAAGTCACACTTGGGTGATTTGGACCTGGCTGCGGCGTAGTAGCCGATCCCACTTCTGATGTCGGATCAGGAGGAGAGGGGGGTCGCGAGGGGTCCATAGTAAACCGTTCGCATTTGTAACAAAAGGTAAATTTATTGAAAAGAACAGAGTATTTTGAAGAAACGAAACAAAAGGCTGTTGTAACAATAACTATTTGTCCGGTGGACTCAGAGCCCCTGGCGGTACAGGTTTGAGCGTTTTCTGCTCGAGCTCGGACTGTATTCTGAGCCTGAAACTAACGTTTCACCGTCTTTTATGTCGGATCGGGCGCGTGGGGGAATATTTCGGCCTTTTGCCACTACTGCGCCGACATATACGTAATAATAAAAATATTATGCGTTTAGAACAGATCAATATTAATATTAAGGATTCTATTATAGTTTGTGAATTTGTAAAGTTATACCTGTGAATAAAGGGCTGCGGAAATGAAAAAAAAAATTTTTACCTTTTATGATGAATATAATTATATAAACTTATATAGATATATTTGTATATATTTAAACAACAAAAGCACCTATGGCGCAAAAACCTTTCCCCAAGTGCAATAATGTGGCCCCTACCCAAAACGAAGATAGAAAAAGTAAAATGTCTACGTACAAAAGGATTGAAATCACATACAGTTGCCAAGTACATGTCTTCTGTATACCATAAGTTTACAACAGAAAATTAAGTGAGAGAAAAAAAAAAAATTTGGAGTACGTGGTACTTGGCGGGCCAATATTTTATATCATTATAGAATTATTGACATGGTTCTATTGCTGTTTCTTGTACTTGTCTACAAAAGGCCCGCCAAGTACCACTACCTCCAATTTTTTTTTTTTTTTTCTCTTACTTAATTTTCTGTTGTAAACTTATGGTATACAGAAGACATGTACTTGGCAACTGTATGTGATTTCAATCCTTTTGTACGTAGACATTTTACTTTTTCTATCTTCGTTTTGGGTAGGGGCCACATTATTGCACTTGGCGAAAGGTTTTTGCACCATAGGTGCTTTTGTTGTTGATTTCACTACTTTTTGTACAATGTTGTATTTTATACACGAATGTTTTTTTTTTTTGGACAGTCGTAACGTGTGTTCTTGTTTCATCAAGTTTATACAAATTCCGTGACTTCCGCACAACAATTTATCAGTCATCGTTAGATTGAATTGGAAGTAAAACTCATTTTGTTATAATGTCAGTATAATTCGTATAGAAATCATATTAAAGATATTATTCTTCTCATTGCTTTTGGGGTAAAACTTTCACAAAAGTGTTCTCATTCTTATTCGCAATTGATTTTCGATCGTATGTTTGAAATCGGCGGTCCACTAACTATTAAACTTCAATTTGATAACGTTATCGCTAACCGAAGCGCCATTTAGCCACTGATGCCGATACTTGCCTATACTTGGTAACTATAAAAAAGTCACTCTTTACTCGTTAATAGACTCAAAGCTTTTGATCGCTGTGAAGTACGTGTTTTTACTGAAGGGGGAGAAGGTGATGAACAAAATTCATTGATGAAAACGGGTATATTTAAAACGTTGATAATTATATCTCAGCTCTCCTTTCACCGATTTCATTTAACTTTGGTTTAAATCGCAGCTTTTTTTGTCCACATCCTATAATAAATATTTCAATTCCGTGTCTATTGCGTGGTGTCAGAAAAATAGGAAATACTGTCCCCCTATTACGCCGGTTTGCTGTCGTTTGGCTTGCATCGTAGACAATTTCGGCGGACAGGCTTTTTATTTATATTGAAACTTTTAGACACGTCATAATAACTGCAGATCAGCAATTATTATTGTGTAGAACAGAGAAAACATGCTTTGTGGAATTGTTCCTCCGTCTCAGATCACAAAAATCATACCATAAAATTCATAAAAAGAAATAAAAATGAAAAATAAAAATAAAAAGCGCAGCCTCCTATTCATAGAACTGACAGCTCTGTCTCGGGCGTCCGTGGCCTTGGCGTCCACTGCACCGTAGTTTACGTCCTCCAGGTCTACCGCTACGTAGTTAACAACGTCGTGTATATAACATTAATTGTTCATCAATAATTACTTACAATCGGTCGACCTGGAGGCCGTAAACTACAGTGCGGTGGACCTAGAGGACGGAAACTACGTAGCGGTGGACCTGGAGGACGGAAACTACGTAGCGGTGGACCTGGAGGACAAAAACTACGTAGCGGTGGACCTGGAGGACGGAAACTACGTAGCGGTGGACCTGGAGGACGGAAACTACGTAGCGGTCAACCTGGAGGACGGAAACTACGTAGCGGTAGTCTTGGAGGACGAAAACTACGTAGCGGTGGTCTTAGAGGACAAAAACTACGTAGCGGTCAACCTGGAGGACGGAAACTACGTCGCGGTGGTCCTGGAGGACGAAAACTACGTAGCGGTCGACCTAGAGGACGAAAACAAGGGCTGTAGTGGATCTGGAGGACGCAAACTACGTAGCGGTGGTCCTGGAGGACGAAAACTACGTAGCGGTGGTCCTAGAGGACAGAAACTACGTGGCGGTCGACCTGGGGGACAGAAACTGCGTAGCGGTCGACCTGGAGGGCAGAAACAACGGTGCAGTGGACCTAGAGGACGAAAATTACGTAGCTGTGGTCCTAGAGGACGCAAACCACGTAGCGGTGGTCCTGGAGGACGAAAACTACGTAGCGGTGGTCCTAGAGGACAGAAACTACGTGGCGGTCGACCTGGGGGACAGAAACTGCGTAGCGGTCGACCTGGAGGGCAGAAACAACGGTGCAGTGGACCTAGAGGACGAAAATTACGTAGCTGTGGTCCTAGAGGACGCAAACCACGTAGCGGTGGTCCTGGAGGACGAAAACTACGTAGCGCTGGTCCTAGAGGACAGAAACTACGTAGCGGTCGACCTGGAGGGCAGAAACAACGGTGCAGTGGACCTAGAGGACGAAAATTACGTAGCAGTGGACCTGTAGGACGGAAACTACGGTACGATCGACCTAGAGGACGAAAGCGACGTGGTCAAAGGTCTTCCTGGTCACAGATAACGAAAGCGTATGATGTATGATATGAAGACAACTCTCGGCACCGACGTCGTTAACACTCATAATTCATAAAAATATAAGAACGCCATCTTGCAACTGATGTCACTGCTGTCTAGTGGTGGCCACTCTTTTCTCATTTTTATCCGCATAGCTTTAGTGAACTGTCAGATCTGGCTGAAGGAGGTGAAGACGAAAATTTTTCCAGACGAAACGGGTACTCGGAAACTTGAAATAGTCATACCTTAGCTTTCCGTGCACTGATTTAATCGAAGTTAGACTCAAATGAAAGCTCTTGGGAACCACATTCTAGGATAAATATTCCAATCCCCTGGACATCGCGAGAAGAAAGAAATTAGGAAATACTGTTCCCCCACCACGCCGTTTAGCTGCCGTTCGGGTATATAGACTCGGTCGAGTCTCGCGCGTTTCTTTATTTATTTTTTATTGCACTTGGCGCGAGACTCTTCCGAGTCTCTTGATATACAACTATATATAATTTTATATAGTAATATAAAGCCATTCGATACGGTGTTATATAAAATTTTATATAGTTTTATAAAATTATATAAACTTATATATATTAACTATATATAATTTTATATAAACAATTATATATAACTATATAAAATTAGATATAATTATATAAACTTACACATAATTATATATGATTATATATGATTATATATGATCATATAAAAAAAAAATTTCCCGGGAAGTTATATTGTTGCAATATTATGGTTATCTGATCCCTAAACTGTGGAATAAACTTCCGCTGCACACAAGAAGTGACCCAGATCTCGCACAATATCGCCTGTGTTTGAATCATTACAATAAAGACATTGATCACATTGATGGGCACGCGTCCAATGCCGGGTTTATAATTTTGCCGCCCTAGGCACGTATGGATCTGCGCCCCTTACCCGGCGTAAAAACTAACTGGCCTTTGATTGTCATTCAAATATTATATATGGGGCATTCCACGCTAAATCGACCTGATCAAAACCCTGACCCCCTCAGAATCGGTTTAACCTTTAAGAAATTTTTGTGTCAGTTCATGAGAGTTTGCATGAATTTTTTTGGATTATCAATCGAAAATGTTTAGACGTTAGCAACTGATACGATATATGTGAGAATTGGCAATGTTCGAGTTTTAATTGGGTATAACTCGAAAACTACGTATCACGAAAAAAACGTTGAGTTTGAAAAAGTTTTAGTTTGAAGTGAACTTCAAAGTAATGATATAAAAAAAATATTGCAACTCCGAAAAGTGAAAAAAAAAATGTAAAATTATTTTTGCAAATTTTTCAAAACCCGTACGTTTTTTTCTTCTCAAAATTTCGGAAGATATTTCTCTACAGTGTGAAAACAACGTGTATACATTTTATCATGGTGGCAGATTTCGTTCAGAAGATACCCCTTAGTGGTAAAACATGCTATCCCAGAATAAACTGGGAAAACATGCTAGCCGAGAATAAGCTGGCAAAATATGCTACCCGGGAATAAGCTGGCAAAACATGCTACCCGAGAATAAGCTGGCAAAACATGCTACCCCAGAATAAGCTCGCAAAACATGCTACCCGGGAATAAGCTGGCAAAACATGCTACCCGAGAATAAGCTGGCAAAACATGCTACCCCAGAATAAGCTCGCAAAACATGCTACCTGGGAATAAGCTGGCAAAACATGCTACCCGAGAATAAGCTGGCAAAACATGCTACCCGAGAATAAGCTGGCAAAATATGCTAGCCGAAAATGAGTTTCAAGAACATACTATCCCGCGTCAGAAATTTTTTGGATCCAAATTTGGTTGGTAACACTGCTGCTCGCATAAAGACGAACAAAACGATCTTCATTCCAATTTCTACACAGAAAAAATAGTCACACAGCATATACAGTAGGTTGACAACGTTGTGATCTAGAGTTCAAAGTTTTGGGTCTAACCCCAAAATTTCGTAGTTTTGAGTATTTAAGTAAGTCTTTCAAAATTGGGGCGTGATTGAACAATTTAGAAAGGTCGCTAAAGAATTTCAAAGATAATTTAATCTATCGAAAATCGTTTCTTCTTCAATTATTTCATCTTGACTCACTCTCTGTATTTCTGTATCGTCAATATTCATGGAAGTGCTGAAACTTTTGAGCAAAACTATAAATATTCTTGTGGGTCGGTATGTGTCGTTTATGGGTCGAAATTAGGAAAGATCATTATTTCAATTTTACAATTTCTTGAGTGACCCCGTAAATATTAATAGTTTTGCCAAAAAAATTTAGCACTTCGGTGAATATTGACGATAAAGAAATAAAGTTGGGATGAAAGAATAAAAAAAAAACAATTTTGATGAATAAAATTATCTTAGAAATTCTTTAGCGACGTTTCAAAACTGTTGGATGGCGCACAAATTTTAGAAGGCTCACTCAAATACTCAAAACCACGGAATTTTGGGGGTGAGACAGAAAATTGGGAATTTGAGGTCAAAAGGTTGTCACCTAGTATACAGGGTATTTTGGTATTATACGCATATTAGTAAGAAAAGACTGTTAAATATATAAGAATAACTGGTTTTCTCAACTGTTTATTCAGATTATTTTTCTATAGATATTCATATGGGTGACATTTTATAAATCGTCTTCACGCTAGTCTTTTACAGAATGTATTATCATAACGATTGTAAATGAAATGAAACGGGAAAAAAAACTATTTTTGTGACAAACATAACGCTTCAAAAGATCGAAAAGTTTGCTTGAATCCAAACTGATGCTTATCTGAGAATTTCACTATAAAACTCTTGACTTTTTTGTGGAATCAGCCCAAGATCACATAATGTTTGCAGATCTTTTTTTTTGTTGGCATCTATAATCAATTTACCACTGTATGCCTTAATCAACGGGGTGCAAATCACCATGTCATTTGTTCGTTGGAAATCATTTTCGAACTCGTATTTGAACTTAATAGACCCATTTTGTTCGAATACGATTTCCCGTATTTGTGAAATCTTGATTTTTTTCCACTTCTGTTTTTTTGAGATGGACTGGAAGTCGAAAAATTGATCTTGTTTCATTTGTACAACTTGGTATGGTTTTTGCACTCTTGCCTTCTCCATTATTGTACACCACTCGGTTTGTGTGAAAATATTTCGCTTCCTAGATTCCATTTCAATTCGAGCGTGCATGGAGTCTCCGACGGATTGCGTGTGTCCAACTTCGAGGTACCTGGTTATAAACGTGATGCATATTTGACATTAGTTTTATTTACGTACCTTTGTGACGGATTAATATACTAATAAAATGACGGAACAGATGTTTCATTTTAACAATCACAAATGAAAAAATCGGGTAACATTGATTCTTAACGCCTTGGCTTTTTTATTCTCAATAAAGTGGAAATGATCAGTCGAAGGAACAGTCACAATCAGTAGCCGGACGAAACATCAATCCGTGCAATGAAAACTTATGGTAATTATTCATTACCGGGACTGATATGTGTGCCTTCGACTGATCATTTGAATTTCACATATTATATCCAACAGGAATAAATGTTCGCAAAAGTATTAAATTTTGCGAAAGGTAATCTCCTTTCCGTCTAACCTGTGAGTTATCGTTACTTTCAGTTCCAAAGCGGCTCTTGCATACATACAATAGAGGTATTGATTCCGATTTTGGCCTCCACAATTGTCGCTGTAAAATCTGAAATCTGTCGTGCCAGTTTGCGACTTTTCTCTAAGGAACAACCAAAGACAGCTACTTATTTCTGTGGATCCTCTCTTTGCAACAGTCTCATTCCAAACGTGACAAATGCCATCACAAGTGACCATATCAAATATTGTCAAATTATATACCGACAGTTTTCTCTTGTAGTAAAAACAAGATACTTCAGCTTTAGGTAAACCTAATACTTTTTGGAGATCAACATTAGCTACACATTGTAACATTGCATGTTACGACAGACTCCTTACCCCTTGGACGACCTTAGCGGAATGACTGGAAAAGAGTAAATGAGTAGAGTGATCCCGAGGTCTGACAATAATTCCGAGAGGCGACCGTGACCGACTAAAAACTATAGATCATATTACTTATTCTTTTGTTTGTTTTACGACTTTTCTCTGACATGTGGGAGTCGAGGCTCATCCGACGGCTTGTTACTCAGACCAATACGCCACTCGACGGACGCATGACGCCCAAAATCGACTGTTGAGGTCCTGTTTCAACGAACGCCACCTAAAAAACTCCGGAGGATAGTAGTGGCCATGCTACCTCCAACGACGAGGCAGAGAGGACACGGGGGAGTGCCGGGGGCACTCTACAACGCGGGATATCGGTGGTGGAAGAGATTCCCGCCACCAAGAAGAGCCTGTAACCCGAGGGGCTATTCACATTCGAATCGAGTGACACCATGACTACAGAAATGTAGTCGACTACATGAGACTACACCACTGACTACGGCGAGACTACGGGCATTACGACTACCGAACGACTACAGTGACTACAACTGCCCTTAATGGTGACTACATGATTACAAATGATTACAATTGAATTCATTGACTACACCACTGACTTCATATATTTGTAATCATTGTAATCACGTAGATTCATTCAAACATTGACTAATTAAAAAATGACTCAAGCTTTAGGAACAATATTTTATTATTTTATTATATGATAAATAAAATACACGTTTTAGAAATTTAACAAATATTAAAAATATTTTTTTACTTCTTCAAGAACATTGCTTTGGAGTTTCAAATCACCTTTGTCAGTTATAAAGGGAGAAGAAACAGTGTTTCGATATTGCTTGATATTGATTTTGTCGATTTCAAATGATGACGTGATTACGGTGACTTCATATGACTACATTTTGATTACAACTTATGATTACAAAGAATGTAGTCACATGAATACAGTGATTTCAATGTGATTACAATGATTTCACTGATTACATTGCGACTACGGATTGACTACAGTCGCA
Organism: Tenthredo notha; assembly: GCA_914767705.2. Classification (NCBI taxonomy): domain Eukaryota; kingdom Metazoa; phylum Arthropoda; class Insecta; order Hymenoptera; family Tenthredinidae; genus Tenthredo; species Tenthredo notha. The sequence continues at coordinate 9,001,945 of OU611914.1, read as the reverse complement.
AGTGACACCATGACTACGGCTGTGAATAGCCCCTCGCTGTAACCCGTGTTCCTCCGATTTACAATCACCGTAGCGAATTTCGAAATTTCGCGCGTTGCGACCATAGGTCGCCATATTTAAGGATCCTGCGCTCGATACGAAAAATCGATATTCGACCGAGTAATGAGGGCGCTGAGTACCGGCGCCATGCGGTCTACTCACTCTGCGTTAGACTAGCGCCAAGACCACCTGTGTGGAATTAGTTTTGAGTAATTTTCGCCGAAAATCTATTTTTTTTTGCCTTTTTTGCATGTGAGCCCCGTGGGTCAGATAGTGAAAAAGAATCCCTCTGTGTGCCTGTTGTGAGACGATTTATCCCCGAGGGAAACTCCGTGGCCAGTTATGGACTACGGAAGGGAGAAGATCCTCCTTCTACGTTGGCTGGAAGACGGTAAGCGTTAGCCATGCTGCCCATACTAATTCGAATTCGGCAACGGCCGTCTGTCGTCTTGCCTTAGTTCAGCCACGAGGCTATCAATACTTTTGGTAATCGAATTAAACCGATCTCCGAAGGGTAGGCCGTCACCAGTGTCCCACTGCAGTATATTTAGAGTTCGAGTACACATTTTATTACAAATTATCGTATGATCTAGAGTTAACCGGGTCGATACTCGTCGTACCTGAGTGCGACAGAGATAGATAGTCGGTCACTGTCGCTCTCTCTTCCTCCTGCGAGGAGAGACGAAATTCGAGGCTTAGCCAAGAGCCGGTGTTTATTTCGCGTTCGAGCCACAAATTCGTATTCTTCTTGTTATTGTTTAAATTATTACTTGCGTTAGGCGCAGAGTTAGGTTAAGTTAGTGTTAGTAAAAAATTGTAAATAATAATTTATTCAAGCAGTCTATTGAGCGGGAGGTTTCGTCTCTCGGAGGCGAACCAGTCGTCTTCAACGGCTGGTGACGTCATAGGCTGCGATTATCAATATTGTATTGTTGAGATAGGCCGCAAGCCTCCCGAATTTGTTATTCTATTTATTGTTTTGAGTCAAAGACTGTCCTTCCGTTAGTCGTAAGTTTGTTAACTATTGGTAAATTTGTTTTCCTCGTGGAAGTGATTAGTGTTTTAGCTAATTCATTGTCCCGAGGACCAGATTTGTCGAGTTAGTCTTTTTGATTTATTTTTCATTGTTATTGCTCTCCTACGTGAAAGCTAGTAGTTTATTTATTATTGTAAAACTCGCGAATCGCGGCCAGGTCGCCTTTACAAGACCTGTAGCCGTTTTATACCCGCGGGGAAGTACCCCCGGGTACACGATTTGTTAATAATATTTTTCATATTTCGTTTATTGAATAAATTCTATTTTTCCTTTATTAAATTCAAAACTTCGAGTCGTTACTTAACGCCCAGCTGATCCTTCAATTAATCCTGACCCCTCTCCGCGGTACTGTAGCTAGCCGACGCTTCAGTTACCCGTAGGTATTATTTCGTTTAGATTTTTGAAAGTGGCGGTTATACGCCTGGCGCCCAACATCTTGTTCGATTTTCAGGTTTTGGCTAATTGTCGACTGGATTGACCTCGGAGACTGGCTATCCGGTCCAGCTTCGAGGGTCAATAAAAATCCACGTCACAACATATAGTTTTATCATGTTGAGCCGTCTCCTTGTCTGCTTTCATCAAATCTCGAGCAATGTTTTTATTTTTTTGATGTTCATCAAACGATTGCTGAAGCTCTTTTTTTTTGTTTTCGTCGGCCATATTATAAGCTGAACACTCGTCACAATTATCTTTTTTCCGTCTATGAAAACCAAGTTTGTATCGGTAGTTAAGGCCCATCCTTAGTCGCCCACCTCCTTTCCATACAATGTAACGAAAACGGGGCCGGGGAGACACATTTCGATGATTATCCGAGCCCAGGCGTCGAAAACGCAAAAAAGGCCAACGTAGCGCGAATTCTATTTTAATTCCAAACACATACGTCCAAAAAAATTTTCGTTTCATGCGAAAATAGAGCCAGCGTTTGGTTATTTCTTTTTTCCATTGTCTAAATGGTTTTTCATTGTCCTTGGCTTTAGACAATGGAAAAAAGAAATAACCAAACGCTGGCTCTATTTTCGCATGAAACGAAAATTTTTTTGGACGTATGTGTTTGGAATTGGAATAGAATTCGCGCTACGTTGGCCTTTTTTGCGTTCTCGACGCCTGGGCTCGGATAATCATCGAAATGTGTCTCCCCGGCCCCGTTTTCGGTACATTGTATGGAAAGGACGTGGGCGACTAAGGATGGGCCTTAAATATGTCACGGTAATAACTGAGCGATGCAACATTTCCTCCATTATTTTCAGCCATCCACTCTTGATATAATCTATACATTTTAGTGAGATTCAAACATTCTTCTAAATATTTCATCGTAGTATTAGCTCTGCAATAATGCGATTCGACTGTTGGGAATGATCGTATGTGCTTATGTACACTCTCAGTGACTGAGGATGCTACTCTATGTGGTCTATGATTATGACGCCCGCGTTTGTCAGGTTCTATAAATTGTTCATTCTTGGAATTATTGTCCCTTCTTTTGTCCACTGTAACTATCCACTGACTGGTGATACCTTCGAAAATTGTGATGAAGTTTATTAATTTCCACGTTGCAGTGTACAGATCTTTAAATGCACAAATAGTTTTGAATGAGTGACAATTCAAGACTTTCATCAGACAACCAAATTTACCCTTATATATTTCATCATGATGATTATGGAATGGCAACGACAAATATAAGTATTCATTTTACCCATAAAAAATCAATAAATTAACACGCTCTTTGTCATAATCAAAAGTTATTGCAATTGAAAGACACATTACAATCATATGTAAAAAAAATTGAATATTCAATTAAGTAGTGAAAATTTGCTATGTGCGCCATCGTGGTTAATGAAATACAATGAGATTCCATTTCGGTAATCATTCTGACTTCAAAAGTTATTGGCAATTAATAATTCAAAAGGAATGTAATAGTGATGTACATTAGGGTCGTTCATTTTGAAATTGTATTTTTTTTTGTCTCCCGCCTGAAAACTCGGTGCCAAATTCGAAAAAAAAATTCTCCTCAAAACGCAAGCATAAAAAAAATATTTAGAGGTCGGTTCATTTTTTTTTCTCTTATGAGTCAATTATGAATGATGCATCGAAAATGATTGTTGTTTTCTTTATTACTCGGTAGCGACCTCTAAATGTCTTTTTTACGCTTGCCTTTTGAGGAGAATTTTTTTTCGGAATTTGTCACCGAGTTTTCAGGCGGGAGACGAGAGAAAATACAAGTTTAAAATGAACCACTCCAATGTACATCGATTTTTTAAATGATTGAAATATTTTTCAAATGATCATATAGTTCAATGATTATTCTTCAATTATCATCTCTGAAACCAAATTCATTGTTATATTGTTTCATCCCTATATTCACGGTGACAAATAAAATGTATGTATGTATTTATACCCAGTGTATCCATAAACATAGTACGGCAAACTTTAATACTACTGTTACGTCCTGAGTTAAATGTTATTTAGAAGAAACGAATCACTAGTTTACTCTTATGAGGTTCTGATTTAAAATTGGTAGATTTCTATATTTCTTACAGAGTCTTAGAAAACTAGTTCTTCGGGACGTCGTTGAGCTCGTATCTGTTGAGGTAATGGGTTTTATCAGCCACCACTATGCGTGGGTGAAATAAATGTTTGAAGATTTCACTTTAAATTATAACAATATTTATTTAACAATCTAATTTCACAGTCTGCTTAACAATTTGGTTGTTAACCTTCACACAGGTGATGATTAACTTTAGTTTTGTGGTTTCTATTGTTTATTTAGTAATTCACTTATTAATTAACTGTTTCACCAAACACTTTGAATGAATAATTCTAAGTTCTATGATTCTATGAGTTTGATCTGTATTGTTTGAGATTTTGTGACTAACTGACTAATATGGAATGGAAAGGATCTCTCCTCGCGGGAAGGCGAGGTTTTTTTCTATTGGTACAAAACTCATTAAAACAAAAGCGGGAAAAAATATGGTTGGATAAAAGATGAATAGTGCGAGACGCTACGAAGGGATGCTGCGAGCGTCTATGATCTGTCCTCATTTAAACAGAGCTGTCTTTGTCTTTAGACTTTTCCGCTTTCGGTCGTAAAAATCTGAAGGATCTGAAGATTTATGTTTCCTCAATAAGGATATTTTCCAGAGTTCGAAAGTTTACTTAAAGTTTCGGCTTTCAGGTTTATGGTGTTTCAAGTGTTTCTAAGCATATTCGTTTCGTGAGAGAATGAGATGAATTTGTCTACATTATGGTTAAGATTGTTCCTTTCAAAAGTATTGACTTATATCTATGAGTAAAATAATATAAAAGAATTAAAGGAAAAAATTATAAATGGAATTACATCAATAGAGTATTATTATAACTCTGATGGTAATTGCACGTCGGTATTTTCATACCTATGATAGTAACTACGGTAACTGTTGTACCTATAGGTTAAATATTCGGCTTCCAGCCTAGGACGTAACACTACTATTTGTAGAAGTTGCCAAATGAAATGTGCGGGTCCTCCTTCTGCGAGATTGTTCATTCTCGTCTCTTCCGAATTCTATATTATTTGCAGCCTTCTTACTACACATATATCTTGCGATGTAGTCCCACTGTCGTGTGTGATCTCCTATCTTTCAAAACTTATCAAAAATGTCCTTACGCTCTTCACACTTATCTTTCTGTGACATTTGAATCGACAGCCAATGGTGCAACCTTTTTTCATTACTTTTGCAGGAAAATGGACACCGCTTCTTGAAATCCCACTACTACCAAGATTTCGTGCTCGTTTTGCGTCTGTTTGCTTCCAAAAGTCAGGTTTACGTCTGCGCTTTTTCGATGTTCTTTTACCAGATTCAGAATTCACAGAATCATCGACAGTATTCTCCTCAGTCGTGACCATCTCTTCCATTTCAGAATAAATTTCATCGCTGCTCGTATTGTCACTTCCATTGTCATCTAAGTATTATAAATAACGGTCCATTTTTCAATAATAAGTTAATTTATCTTGATGTGTTAGAGCAACGCTCCAACAAAATTTTAGTTTTGGTTATTGCACAGATTATTGATCTACCTGAAGATCCGTTTCCATCGTCTGACCCGTTTACTGCTAGACTATCAATGCTAAGATTTCCTTGTAGCAAATGGGATGGAAAATAACTATTTTGACGTTTAAGTGGTGTTTTACACGCCGATCCATAGTCTTTCCGAACAAGATGTGGATGAGTCTCGGACGTAAGATGAGATTCTATTATTTAACATGGGAGCATGTTCACAAAAAAAAGTTTGCACAAATATGTTTTACAAAACTTATCAAGCTAAATATAATACGAAATTCAAAAAAGTTTGTGTACCTTAGGATGTGCAAAAAAAATAAATTCAAACGTGCATCCAAATTTTGGTAGAGCATCTCAAAAAGAATATCCCAGCCAAATATAAGCTCTTGATATTGATATTTAGGACTGCCTATTTCAGTTTTTCCACTTGACATTTGAATAACACGTAAAACAAATCGAAAAATTTGGAACTTTTTTTCAATCGCGCAGAAAAATTTCAGTGGAGCATCTCAAATAGAATATTTCAGCCAAATATGAGCTCTTAATATTGATATACAGGGTGTCTGGAAATTCGCGCACTCGAAGCATACCGGCGGATCCCTTGCGAAATAATAAGACGAAAGTTACCTATGCAAAAAAGTCCGCGGAGACTTAGTCCTTCCGTAAAAAGGACCTAATAACGAACCAATTAGCGTGCATCTATAGGAAAGACTGTCTAAAATCCACGAAAATCCCCACTCTGGAATTTTCATTGCGTGAACCGACTGTCTAATGTCAATCGCTCATCACACATTATTGTCTTGTTCTCCCTAGTAAGGCGGACGGCGATGCGGATTCTTGTGGATTTTAGAGAGTCATTTCTATAGATGAACGCTCATTGGTTCGTTATTAAGTCCTTTTTACGGAAGAACTAAGTCCGCGCGGACTTTTTTGCATAGGTAACTTTCGTCTTATTATTTCGCAAGGGATGCGCCGGTATGCTTCGAGTGCGCGAGTTTCCAGACACCCTGTATATAGGTGCCTATTTTATTTGTTCCATTTCAATTTTTTTTTTCTACGTGTTATTCAAATGGAAATTGGAAAAAATAAAATAGGCACCTCCGTTGGCTGAGATATTCTATTTGAGATGCTTCACCAAAATTTGGATGCGGGTTTTTTTTTTTTTGCACACCCTAGTGTACCTATAAAATGTTTCATAACTTGCTCAGAAAACTAATAATATTTCGATAGTTTTCGGAGCAATTATTGTATCACGACATAGCATGAATTTAATCTATTGGAATTTCCTAAAAATTTGGTAATATGGTTCCTTCAGAATATAACAAAACATTTTGCATACAGAATTCATGAAACAACATAAGGGCTGAAATTTGGCTAATCTTTTTTTTTTATTCATTTCAAACCTATCCATGTACTCAAACCGAGAAAAATTCGTCCGTAACCAAAATAACTGTTAGTCTACTCCTTGCCTGAGTTGTCATAACCTGTTCTTTAATCTATGTACTCCTCTTTCCCTCCTAGGAAACCTTACTTGACCAAAATGATTCTGCCATTCTAAAGATGTTGGGTAGCAATACGTAAGCGTGAAAACATTAATGATGATTTATTATTTGTATTCAATACATTTCAGTATAAATTGGTATCTAAACGATTTTTTCTGTTTCGGCTAATATACCGACTATCTTTTTTCACACATCTATGTCCAATGAATCTTTGGATCCGATAGTATTTGAAAGCATAATCAAAGCTGGAAGTCATGATGAAAGATTGAAATCACTTGAATCATTCCAAGCTTACGATCCTGTCATGAGTTCGACAGTTATAGCTTCAAGTACCGCACAAAGTATTTCAATAAATATCACTGAGGGTACATTTCACATACCATATTCGATGTCGAGCAAGCAACACGTAACCCGAGACTTAATTTTCAATTTCGTTTCAGATGTAAGTAACAATAATGTCAACGATGACAAGAACTACCCAATAAACACCGATTGGTTGAAATTTCGTTTAAATAACGTTGTGATGGTTTAATTATGGTATAGGTATAAAATAATACCGTATCACATATACCGTAATATTTTATACGTATATAAATGGCCTTCTTTCAACCAATATTCAACGTATTGCGATATACGTACGTTGAAAGTACGATTAGTAATCGCAATTTCAACGTTTCTGATATACATTTGTCCGACGTATAAATTCAACATATTAATCGTATATTTAATGGTGGAGGGATACGAATTTTCAATGTTCCACCATAAACGTATTTTACACTGCAACAGTATACGCATTGTGAACGTTTCTCCAATTGGTTTATTATCTCAGGATGTAAAACGTTTGATATACATTTATTATTTCAGATTTTATGGGTTTATACTCTCACAAATAATAAACGTATATCAGAGATTCTATATCCTTAGATAATCAACTGATTACATAAACGTTCATAATACGTACATCGTATGGCAAAAATCTTTAAATGGTATGTCGTTAAATATTGGTATCTCTCTGCTGGTAATAATATACAATTTATAAACGAAATTTATACGGCGGACCAACGTCTGACAGAATTAAGGCATTTACATTGCAATCAACAATCGTACACTTTTAACGTGCGTCCATCAAAATATACGTTCTATCACTGGTCAATAGAACCAACAATTTATTTGCGTATTGCATTATATTTTATATAGAATTTATAAATACGTATAAGATAAATTACGCCAGAGCCGTATGAATTCAGGAAAAACGTCCGCTCGAGATTTCAGCCGGACATTTTTCTTGAATTTATAAGGTTGTTTATTGGGCGGTATACGATATATCGCGTTACTAAAACCAAAAGGGCGTATCTCGAATTTTTTTTTTTTTTTTTTTTTCAATATATTTCCTTATTTCTAACATGTCTACGTTGATATTAGTGAAAAAAAAAAAAAAAATGTATACGCCCTTTTGGCTCTGCAGAACCAAAAGGGCATACGATTTGAGATACGCCCTTTTGGCTTCAGTAACGCGATATACGCAGATACGGTATTATTCTATAGCACGTTCAATCATAGAATTTAGGAATGGGAGGTATTCGAGCAAAACAGACGTATACGAATGAATATTATAATATTTCAGAAAAACCTTTTCATTCATTTTCGGAAAAGTACCCTTATTGATCTTCTAATTTGCCATATGAATTATTTTCAATCTCATCTCTGAAGGCTCATGTTTTATGAATGTATCATCCGATGTCGGAGGTGTGTAAACTTAATTTCAGTTTGATTATATACGTATATATTACATAGAACTAAACGTTTATTTTTCAACGTTTGATTTTCGTGTACGAAATACGTTTTATATTCGACAAATTTGAAATCAATTTATACCATTGGTGGGGGTTTGCTCAGCCCGCCATTCGAGTATAAGCTTGACTCGAGTTGATTGCGCAAGCGCAAGGCTCATTAGTTCCCGAGCGACTGCAAAGGCCACGCGGGTGAATTGTAGTGATTATATTAACCGGAAGGAAAACTAATCGGTAAGTACACATTCATTGTATTAAATATATAATATATATATATATTGTAACGAGCAAGTTTCCTACCCGGAGGAAATGAATAGGAAAGTAAATCCCGCACAAAGAAGCGCCAACGGTCCTCACGCGAAAAGCTACGAACGGTACGATACAAAAAAGAAACTAAACGAAAGATAATGTTGGGCGCCAGGCACACGAATGTGCCAGATAAAGATAGCTAAACGCAGCAAATAATAACCAAATCCAAGAAATCGCAAAGATAACCGACTAGTTAGACGGAGAGGGGAACGTGGGGGCGGTGAAATAACACACTTAACTCAATACAGGTAGACGTAACGGAAATATAATTTCAAATCAAATGCGGCAATACAAAAAAAAATAATAAATAAAGAAACAGGCCGGCAGGACCAGTGAGGTCACACGTATAATTTTAACTTAGAGATAGGGAAAACCCAAAAGAAGGCGCACAAAAAAAATGCAAAAAAAGTTTGCGGCGGAATTTGATTCCGGCGTCGCAGCAAAAGTTATATGGCGGTTAGGCCGCAAAAGAGAAAGTTATCAAAACAAGAGATATTCAAATAAATATGCTAATTATTATCTATCGCTAAAAGGTAACGCTCGCAAAAGAAAAGATATTTGTAGGCAACGTAGGCGATACTGCACGGCACCGGGATTCTTCCCCGAGCAGCGCAAGTCCAAAAGAAAGATATAAAATAGACTTAATTATGCTAAAATAGCCTAAAGAAAATACAGATCACGACTACTCGTCTGTAGCGGGAGGTAGAAGATAAACCGTTACTCGGCAGGTTGCAAAATCGCTAGTCGAGTGGTCGAGATCTGTGCGGAAAGAAAAGCCTACCTTTAATCGGGACGCAACCCAGGCGGCTCCAGAATAAAGCACACACTCAAAATAAAGCCCACAAAAGAAAACTAAAGAAATCAAAAGCCCAAAAGAAAAGATACAGATAATGCAAAAAAAAACTATGAAACACCCCCAAAAGCTAATGCAAAGAAAAACGTAAAAGATAACGGTACTTAAACTTAAGCGCAAAAAGACGGAAACTCAACGTATTCTATTCGCTGGTCGGCGACGGAGTGTTCCCCAAAATTCCTCGTCGAAATCGAAAAAGGGTGGGGGAAGCCTTTCCGCACACGGCATGTTCGCCGCACCTAACGGCTGGCTTTTCGAATTTTGGCCGGGAGGAAGAATTTGCTGCTTATCAGGCTGGGAGGTGCAGCCCTCTCCCGGCCGGCAGGTGACGAGGCTGCAGAGGCGGAGGCGATGACCTAGGTGCGGGTACTAATGCCGAGGCTTCCAGAACATCCCCCCGATGCTCCAGCGACGAAAATGCATCCCTCGTTGTCATTGCACCTGTATTTACAATAAAGAAACTTACAGCAGACAAGTGTTCTAAAAGATATAGGTAGGACTTGCGCTTCGGTGAAGAATTTGCGGTACGGCAGCGGTACGGTCGCTCACATTCGCGGGTGGAGGCACGGTCAGTGGCAGATATAAAATCTGCCACGTTACAATATATACACATAAAAGAATATATGGTAGTAATATATATGTATGTACATACATATATCGGCTCCTTGAACACAAAACACACACCCACGATACGAACACGTGTTATTCCAATATTTGTTTTATAGCGCCGACCAACATTTCCGAATTTTTCAAACTTCGCAAGACCACAATTCGTTTTTTCCTAAAAGTACGTGAAATGAGAAACAGATATACCTGACATTCAAATAACTAAATGCGCTATCGCCGATTGATATATACATTATGGTTAGACGATACATATGCATATTATATACGTTAATTAGTCCACATTTAGTTGCAAGTCTCATTTCAAACGTAATTTATACGTACCCGCACGGAAATATATATATGCGAAAAATATATGCAACATATATGTCGCATATATAACATATAAGTGCGCAAAATACAAAAATGTCGCATATATGTAACATATATGTACGCATAATACATATATGTTTGATGAGTTTTACATAGTGTTGACATCTATGTCGACATCTATGTCGCATATATGTCGACATACATGCCGCAACATTTATGTTCACATATATCTAGACATTTATATCAAATATATAAAAATAAGTTTTGGCGCAAAAAAAAAATATGTCACATATATGTGGCATATATTTTTCGCATATATATATTTCCGTGCGGGTATATATGACGATCTGTACAGTTTATTCGAACGCTTTTATTTATAGTTTCATATTTTCAATATTCGCGGTCATACGGATTATGTCATACCAGTAATCACTTATTGACGAGGAGCTTTTGCTAATATATCTGTATATCACAGTAACCAATCCGGTGGGCTTGTAAAAACTGACCGCGAATCTTGGTTAAAATGTATGCCAGTTCTTTAAAACGTCATTGTCACGGAAGCCGCCGTTGCATATATGTATACTTATATAAGTGCGTGAAATAAAAATGTGTCTCTTCAATTCATATCACAGTTGCGAAAAATTAATGTGTACATATTCTCATACGATCGTGATCGAAAGTGGTTCATGTCGGTACATAATATACTTTTTGTAACAGCGTGTTACAAAAACCATACAATGTGTTAACCCATGCGACGACGTATATTCACACGATAAGTTATATTATATTCGCATTTATGGATGTCTTATCTATTCTCGATCGATTAACGAATTGAGTACCATTGAGTTCATATCTATGATTATATCCACGTATGCCTTCCGCTTATCTGAATACGTCTATTATACGTTCGTTATACGTATTTTATACCTACATTCGTATTGATGTATGGTTGCGGTTGATACCTGCTAAAAATGTATCTGTACAATCTACGATCTGATAAAATTCCATAGAATACTTGAAAATTATACATGCATTAGACTGGCCGTTAAAAAAAAAATCTTTAAAAAAATCTTCAAAGTTTTGATGCTCTATATTATTAAGGCCCATCCCTAGTCGCCCACCTCCTTTTGATACAATGTGACACATTTCGATTATTATCCGAGCCCGGCGTCAAAAACGCAAAGAAGGCCAACGATGCTCGAATTCAAATTCAATTCCGAACACATACGTCCAAAAAATGCTCGTTTTATGCGAAAATAGAGACTAGAGATGGTTTTTACATTGTTACGAAAAACATTACATTACGAAAAATGTAAAAACCATCTGTAAACTATATTTTCGCACGAAACGAACATTTTTTGGACGTATGTGTTCGGTATTGAATTTTAATTCCCGCAGCGTTGGCCTTTTTTGCGTTTTTGACGCATGAGCTCGGATAATGATCGAAATGTATCACATTGTATCAAAAGGAGGTGGGCGACGAGGGATGGGCCTTAAGGTGCTTCCCTACGCAATTCCACCAGACCTGAAAACATTGGGAAAAAAGGTGTTATTAAACGGAATACCCTTACGGAAAAAAACCCTCAAATTTAAGGGGTAAATTCGCACCCCCAAAGTCTTAGGGGTTTACCATGAAAACTCAGGGTTACCCTATATTTGAGGGTAAAATTTGGGGGTAAACCCCGAGTTTTCATGGTAAACCCCCAAAACTTTGGGGGTGCGAATTTACCCCTGAAATTTGAGGGTTTTTTTCCGTAAGGGTATCTCTGCCTGGACAACGAAATCAATGAAACAAACTCTGCAGCGCAATTTTATGCGCGATTGCGAACACGTACGGCGAAAAAAATATTTTTTTATGCGAAAAAAGGGGGGGGTCATAGTGCAATCTTCTACAGAATTGATTTTCTTGTTGGAAGATGTTCAGGGGTGCCCCCCGCGTGTAAACCCTAATTGGCGGGACGGGGGAAGTTGAGCTTCAGCCGTCATCTTGGAAAACACGTTTCATCAAATAGTTCGTGAATCATTCTGTATAAGATTGCAGGAAAAAAGCACCCGGTTACTGGCCTATTAGTCGTTGATCTTGAATGACTGTAAACTGAAATCCATATTCAATATTCAATATTTATAAGTTTTTATTTTTTTCAGTGTATTCCACAGAAATTAAGGATAATTACAAGCGCCTTTAACCGTATTATTCTCGTTCGGTGTATATTTGTCAATATTTTAACGATATGCCACTTGATTCAAAATTTTTAAGTAATAGACAGTTGCGTCGAAAAAGAGCGGAAAATATCCGTAACGCATTACTCACGATCAAGCAAAATAATCCTACATCCGACTGCCTTATAGATTCACAATTTCATGATGACACTTTTGATGTCAACGCAATTTTTTCCGAACAAATTGAAGATAATCTGAGTAATATTGCTGATGTTCCGCATATTTCTGAGAGTGATAATGATAAGGAAAACTACAACACAGATTACGATAATATAGGTGTAGAAAGTAGCGCTACTGATACAGATTGGGTTGAATCCATGTCGATTAGCTCCGAAAATTATTCATGTTCTGACGACGATGAAGAACATCGGAAGCACGAAAATAATTTACTCGAAAATTTAAAATACTGGGCAACTGCGAATAACGTCACACATACTGCAATAGACAAACTGCTACTGTTATTGAAACCAATGCACTCTATCTTGCCAGTATCTGCTAGAACTCTTCTTCAAACACCAAAACGCACTGACACATTGAAGTTGGAAACCGGCGAAATGTGTTACTTTGGTTTAGAAAAGTGTTTGAAGAGTAAACTCGAAGGAGGACTTAAGCCCGGAATAGAGCCTATAGATAGATTGCAAGTTGATTTCAATATCGACGGTATTCCCGTTTTCAAAAGTAGTGGAACATCATTCTGGCCGATCTTAGGACGTAGTATTTCTTTGCTGGATGATAATCCATTTGTAGTTGGTGTTTTCTACGGTACAGGTAAACCGACGCCATTGTCCTTGTATCTACAAAATTTAATTCTGGAAACAATATCTTTGATTGACAATGGTTTTGAATTCAATAGCGTGAAATACTTCGTACAAGTCCGGTCGTTTGCGTGTGATGCTCCCGCAAGAGCTATGTTAAAAATGTGCCTAGGACATTCCGGAAAGGATGCTTGTGAAAGATGTAAAATTCGAGCTGTACATATAGATCGCAAATTATGTTATCCAACTAGTACGAAATTTCAGAAACGGAAAGATCGTGACTTTTTATCACATAATTTCGATCCTCATATTAAAGGTCGCTCCCCTCTCTTGGCCTTGCGTATCGGACTGGTCTCCCAATTTCCTCTAGATCCAATGCATTTAATCTACCTGGGAATCGCGAAAAGACTGCTCGTAAAATACTGGCTTGAGGGTTCACGTAATAGCAAATTGTCGAAACAAATTCTATTCAACATTGAACGTTTGATAAAACGATTAGCTAAGTACGTACCAGCGGAGTTTCCTCGAAAACCTCGAGGGTTTCTGGAACTGAAACGGTGGAAGGCAACAGAATTTCGATTCTTTGTGCTGTACGCTGGCCCGGTCATTATGCGAGATGTGTTAGATCGGAAGAAATACCGGCACTTTCTGTTGTTATCTGCCGCTGTATATATACTTTCAAGTGCGGACTTGTTCTTGAAATTCAGAATTATTGCGAAAACCATGATACAAAAATTCGTGACTCAGGGTGCTCGGTTATATGGGCCGCATTTCGTCGTGTACAACGTACATTCACTGCTTCACGTGATAGATGATGTTAAAAGATTTGGCTCGTTGGAAGAATACAGTTGTTTCGTCTACGAAAATCATTTGGGCCACTTAAAAAGACTTATCCGCGCGAAACGGTCACCATTGCAGCAACTGAGTAATCGACTCAGCGAACTGAATTCTTTTGGTAAAACGAGTGACAAACAGAAGGCAAATATTCCCAAATTTAAACGCGTAGGTGGTTCTCTCGAATGTGAAAGCCTGGAAACTAGTAGATTCAAAATATCAATTAATCGTCCAAATAATGTAGTGGCCTGTGGTAAAGAGATAGGCATTATTAAATCAATAGTCAACATTGAAGGAGAATACAGAATCGTATATTCCCCTTTCAAGTACAAGCGCGATCTTTACAAAGCGCCCATAGAATCTTCAAAACTAGGTATTTTTTACGTTCGGAGCTTTAAACAGGCGACCTCTTTCCACGTTAGCGAAATTTCGTACAAACTCGTTGCCTTCCCATTCAAAGATGGCTTTGCGGTTACTCCAATTTTGCATGAAAGGATGTAACCATTAATGTTTATTTTTGCATGATTCAATAATGTTCTCTTTCAGCGAATATAAAAATTCTGGTTTTTAGCATATACCTACTAATACTTTTTGTTAAATATCACTCCACCTAGTTTTTGTATACACTGACAAATGAACCTTCTGCTGAAATTGTGGATCATTCAAGTCGGTCGGTCTAAAAAGCATTAACATGTAAGAATCTATATATATACCCTCGTTTCGTACCAATTGAGATAGGATAGTTTCGCTAAAAAAGTCCATGAATTGTGGTCTCCGAAGCATACACATAGGTATATCATATACTGCATTTATATATATATACATCGAACAGTAGAATGTAATGCGTTTACTGGTTTTTGTGCTTATTAGGACATCAAAAAGATGTACGCGATCGCTGAATTTCTCGAAGCTGAAAGCAGAAAATGTGCGATAATCCCGGTTTTGTGGCTGATAGAGAATAACGCCTTCTGTTACTGGCCACGCACGAGTAGCGACAATCGTTTCAAGAAACTCGTCCTCGCGAAGACACCATACACTAAAACATGGTCCAAGTGTCCTGTCCATAGGGTATTGCATACCGGAGGTAATTGTCCGAGCGATCGGTTTTATTATTCAACTACATGAAATTGTCCTTGGTTCTCTATTGATATATTCCTTATTTATATTATGTACAAGCTGAGAAAATGTGGTTTTATATATTCAGATGGAATTTTGTAATCTTGATATCTTGGATTCGACCTAATAAAGTTGGATGTTATTACATAGCATACAATTTAATAGAATTTTCTACAGTTTTCTTGGGTCAGATTCGAGACGTAATTTTGTATTATTTCATCCACGCTATATCTACGGGGTGAAAGTCTATCGTCTGGACACTTGGAGCAGCGTTGAGGTGGCCGCGACTTCGGCACGCATAAGTTTTTATATGCGCGCCGAAGATCGCGGCCACCTCAACGATGCTCCAAGTGTCCAGACGTTAGACTTTCACCCTGTATATTTAGATAAAGCGAAAGAAATGCTTCAGTCGGTGTTGCAAAATAAAGCTTGATATATGATTTATTAGTAATTATATAACTATAATCCCATTTGACTCAATATAAAATTTGGCGACAATAACTACAAATTCATTCAACCATGTACAAATATCGATTTGCTCACTATAATAAACTTTCTTTTCATTGTGATTATATAAAATGATTTTTTCTGGTGAACGCACTTATAACGCCGGGATTACGATGAACTTAACGTAACGTAACGTAACACAACGGAACGGACCTATAGTTTTAAAAGTTAGCGAGCGCGCGGGCACTTTGAAAAACGGTGGTCGTGATGGATGTTTTATAACTATAGGTACGTTTCGTTGTGTTACGTTACGTTACGTTAAGTTCATCGTGATCCCGGCTTAACATACGTACGCACAACGTTCAGTAATGTTCATCGATGGTGTCCCCGTGGCTCACTACATTTTCCAGCCTTTTTTTCAATTGAATTTCTCTTCTACAAATATTTTATTTGCCCACGACCAGTAGAACCTTCAGGTTATTAGGAATATGACAGATGCGAGGTGGAGCAGAGTCACGAAGTATGCCACTGGTCATGGGCAAATAAAATATTTGTAGAAGGGAAATTTGATTTAAAAAAAGGCTAGGAAAAATAGTGAGCCACGGGGACACCATCGATGAACATTACTGTACTATGTACATTATACAATATACAGCTATCAGCACCCATCACTTATAAAGGAATTCATGTTTTTGAAAATGTTCCTGAATCCACAGAAGATTTCAATGATCTTATGAAGACTATGGAGGGATTACTTGAGCAGGGTACGTCTGAGGAAGATGGAACAATACACGCGATCAGCAAAAAATCAACAGTAGCTGAAAATGGAGAAATAGATGTAAACGACCGCGTGGAGCCGAATTCATCTGCTGCCAGCGATGAAAATAGCACTAGACGTGGAAAGTCACCGAAAAATCGTAAAGCCAAGATGAAGTCTAAGCATCGACATGTTAAGTCTAAACATCGACATGTGAAGTCTAAGAAACGCAAAGCCAAGCGCCCACGTGACGACTCAAGTACTGACGGCGATGCTTCTTCGGATAGCGAAAGATCGCCCACCCGCAAACGCCGTACTTTGACTTCACAAGAAAAGAAAAACGTACGTAACGACTCATCCACCGAGGATAATTCTTCGGAGAAGGAAAACTTGGCAGTAAATTCACAATCGAGTTCGTCACCAAGCTCACCGCGCCAGGACGGTCCTTCGACTTCACAAAAGCAATCCAGTGCTTTCATTCAACGAAATGCTTCAACGGCTAGGGTCTCACGTCCTGGTATAGAGAGGTCAATCACTCAGTATGACTTATCTCGGTCAATACCCCAATCAACAACTACGTCTATGACCTACGAACAACTCACTGTGACATATCTCGAGAAAATAAAAAGTGCAGTAGAGAGTAACAAACTGCTACTGCAGAAGATACTTTCAACACAACGAACCAATGCGGACATCATAAAACCACCGAAGGAGTTTCCGGAACTGCCTATTGCTTCGATCGAAGATTTTAAGACGCTCGAAGATCTTCTGACAGCAAGCGATCAGCATCGGATTTATTTTGTAAGTAAAAACACTTAAGGGGAGACGGTACTGAAACTTTGACAAAAAACCGTTTTTTATTATTTTAAGTTACCAAAAAGGGTCCGATCAGAAACAGCTCACGACAATTTTTGGATATTGGTAACATGTGTATTGGACAAAAATATCAACCTTCTGCGGTGAAAGTGTATGCGCAGGAGACCTCTTGCAGAAGATTTCCTTCAAACCACTGCGAAAGGTCTCCTGGGCGTACACTTTTATCGCAGAAGGTTGATATTTTTTTCCAATACACATACTACTAATATCTAAAAGTTTTCGGATGCGATTTTTGATCGAACCCTTCTGAGTGGTTGCAAAAAAAAAATGGTTTTTGACAAACTTTCAGTACCGTCTCCCCTTAATAAATACACTTTCGAAATACATTAAATTTTTTTTATTTATTTACTTGAGTCACCATTTATACACAAAAATAGTAGTTAAAAAAATGTTCTCGAAAAATTGTAGGTCTCCGCTGTCGATGAAATCTCGGAGATAGATCATCTGAAACAAAAAAAAATTAAATGATTTTAGATTCAGTGTGTTAATGGCTATAGCGCTTGTCATACGATTTTTGATGTATGCAAAAATAACAAAACGGCGAACATTTTTTGAAAAAACAAGAAAAAAAAAACCCGTTTAAATTTTTTTTCAATGAAAAATCGTGAGAAAAATCTTACCTGTTCTTGATCAGCGATGCACGCAGCATAGAGTCTGCTATTTCTTCATAGTGTTCATGCAAAGTGAGGAGGAGAACGCTTTATCCATTTATTCATTCACTTTGGCTGCTTTCAGACACAGAAACTATCCTCTATTGGCGGCACCACCGGTCGCCAATGTGTGATGGCCATTCTCAAATCGGTCATGACAAACGAAGTGGCCATGCAGTTCAATTGGGCTGGACGGGACAAATTTTGTTTCAAAAAGACGCGAACGCTGCAAATTGTGTTTGGTGAGAAAGATCAATTATTTAAATTGCTCGATAACGTTTCATACTTGACTGACGGTTTTTAAAAAAGTACCAGGTTTTTACTTTATCGTATTACAAACTGAGCATATTACCTTCACATTTTATTTCAAATTCTTCAAGCATTTATCATAATTCAGACTGGAATCCTTGTATTATCGGTCGGAAACATCGTATCCTTAAACTAGTTTTCTTGGTCTTTGTTCAGAAGCTGTACAGATAACTTTCAAAGGGAAGAAGGAAGTCTCTGATGCAACCTTGTCCACACCGAGAAAAAAAATCGTTTGAACTAACCAAATATATTTAGTCAGTGTGGAAATAGTTGCTTCAATCATTCGGCACTTGAGTCAAGTAAATACTGATTAGAACAAAAATTTCGTTTCTTTCCACTGAAGTAATTCATTTTGTTGAACGACTCAGTAAATTCAACTACATTAGATTTTGAATGAACTAATATCCAGTAACATGTACAAAATATAAAGTTCAGTGTACAATATTCTTTTCTTGGGTAAACGTATTGCATTAAATAAATATCCTGTTGCTTGAAACGTGTGAAACAGCTATTTAGTAACAAAATTGTGACGTTGACTTTACATGTGAGCAAATACATTATTTTAACATCATATGTTGTTCATCCAACAATATGATCAGTTGAACCGACTCAATGTGAGGCTTTGTTTGGAATAATTTTAGTATGTTAAGTTGCGTACATGAAAACGTAGCTAAGTTTGAGCTGAATCGTATCCTATTACCTATTCGAACAAATGAATGTGTTAAAGAAATCTAGAAATTTAATAGCTTCAACCGAGTTCTTAAACCAATGCACTCATATTTATTTGGTCGAAATAAGGTCAGAAAACACTGACTTCGACCAAATATAAATGTGTTGACAGTGAAAAAATGATTTTCCACTGCTACAAACACTTATTTCGTCATATCTCACTTCAAATAATTACATTCAATTAAATTAATTAACAGCGGTTGTCATAATTTTTTTTGTCCACTTTTATGAATATGTTTGTTTCTATGCCTCTAGTGTCCCGTCTACACACGCATATTTAGGGTCCTAGCCAATCACTGAATTTCTACGACAGAAGTGACCAATCAGTTGACAGATTTCTTAAATATACCTAAGATATGATTATTTTCCGTTGTCGTATCCTCAAAACTATTCATCAATAGTTTTTAATTTTGTCTATTCTGACAAGACCGCAATGACAAGACTGGTCATTCTGAGTAGTTGTCAGAAATGCAGGATTAGTTGAGGTAAACATTGCGCAACTTTGAAAGTTTCGATGTGCGCGAGTTTCACAGGTTGGCGCGCGTCGCCGCCGGAGCCCCTTAACAAATACTAAATTTGGTTGATCTAACGATATCACAACGAAATGATTCGTTGGTTTTGCCATTTGGCGCATGCGCGAATCGTCTGAGCGTTAGATCCGGCAGCCATATCCGCTCTCTGCATGGCATGGCAGCCGGCATCATCGTACATCTAAGCGGGCATCTGCAGGCACGTGCTGGCTGGGTGCGAATCAGTGTAAAAAAGTTTTAATTGAGTGCATCTAGAGAACACTGTGGCAATATCTGTAAGTATCAACTTAACCGCAGAATCGTATACTATTATTTAACTGAATGCTGTTATAAAAACTCTTGCTCGTAGATATAAATCATTTTAATACACGTGGTGGCACGATGGCCGACCCCGCGTGTGAAGAGCTACTTCAGAGTTGGGGGTTTGGAAACCTCATTCAGAACTTTAAAGGCAAGTCCAACCATAAAAATGTTGTAAAACGGGGTTATTAGAATAATAATAGCAATAATAATTAATTAATTCGGGTAGTCGGGTAGTCACCTTCTTAAATTGTCGTAAATCGGTATATCATTTTATTATTTAAATGAAAGCGCCGATTTAGTTGACACAACCAAATATTACGAGCATTCAGTAATTATTTGTCAGATGAATAAAATATTGTGCAATGTGATGTACGTAAACAAACTTCAACTTTCTGACTACTATTTTGTTGTTCCAAGCAAATATTCTTGAAAAATCACACCTTTCCACTACTCACAACCACCGTGCGAGTTGGTTCGACCTTTTTCAGTATATGAGAGCTAATATGTTCAAACTCAGTATTTAGTGATCATCTGATTGACGTAATCAATAGTTCGCAATAATAAATGTCTATGAGATTCAAGTTCGTAACGTTAACGCAACAAACTGATGGGACAAGATTCTTACTTTCGTGACTTGAATAGTTGAAAAATAGCAAAATTCGTGCATCATTTCCCGGTCTGAGTAAAAACACCCCTCATACCTCGTCTACCTAGCAACTCTAAAAATACTCTAGTCATGAAATAGTAAATTTTTCTAAAAATTCTGTTACGTTAACGTTACGTACTTCAACTTCATAAATGTCTTGTGTTTTGCATTTCGAGATTAAAGATGGTGTTATTGTCATTTATACAGATAACCTCATTGATTCATCTGCAATACAGGATCTCTCCCACGAATTGATTAAAGAACTTGTTCCCCAAATCGGCACAAGAATAAAATTTACCAAAAAATGGGAATCCGCATTCAGTCAAAAACCTAACAAATCTGTAATTCCATTAGATGTGAGTATGAGATTAAATTATATCTTGATATCTTACTCATATTAACAACTGGACACACAGCTGTAATTTGGTGCACATGGAGAGAAGGACTTAATTATTAGTTGATGAACATGTCTTTGAATATGGCGAATCAAATCATTCATTTCGACTTCACAAATACGTCACAAGCCAGATAATTTCAATCTTTATCCACTCATCTATTTTGGCACCTCGGCTTAATCCAACCTAATATTATTTGACTCGCTTTATATTTATTAACTATTAATAACCTGCTAGGCTACACCTGGGTCACCAGTGACCCGGTGGAATTCTTAAAAATAGAGGCACTTTGCGAATAATTTTGCACCGTCTCGTCTTTTTTTTTCAAATAATTTTTTATAAAATAAAGATATGATCGTTCTTGCACAGTCTTACTCGAGACATTCCGATGATTCCATTTCACTTTAAAACTTTTGAAAACAAATATTCTGGATCACTTTCATAAAGGGTAGAACTTTCGGGGCACTGGTGACCCAGAGTGTACTTCAACGTGGCAACGGAAAATGGTGTAGCCCAGCGGGTTAATAAATGATTTGATTCGCTGTATTGAAGTCAATGCTTATGAACTACCGAATCCGTTTATCTATGTGCGCAAATAAGTATTGAGTTTGAAAGATCTAAGTGAGGGCTTTGTCAACAAATCCACAGAAATTTTCAATGATATCACAGATCTAGCTGTAGGTAATTTTATCTGTGAGCCGGTCTCTGCTAGTCTATATCGAGCAACGGTGTATCCTAACAAAAAAAATTTCTGGTCGACCATATGTCTAAAAATGTTCGAGTATTTAGATTTTGTTAGTTTTGTATCTTGATTAATCTTATATCAGCATTATGTGAAATTATGCTGAAATATTTTTGGCTTTTCCAGATAAATGCTACTGACACCGATTCAGATATCCCTCTTAGCATATTGTCTGATTCTGACTTAAATTCACAACTTGATGAAGTATTTAAGTTGGAAAAGCAAGACTGTTTTCTGGGTGCATTAGAATATACCAATGCTACTCGAACTAGTGTTCAAGATTTACTTAAAACTACAATTGAGGGTCGATCAATTCTGAAATCATATAACAGAACAAAAGCGTTGGACAGAAAGTGTAGGGGCAGATTGGTAGACATCATTATCTCGGGGACATTAAAAGATACTGAAAGGTATACAACATATAGACTTTTTCCTATGTTTTCCGCTATTACTCACAGAAATTAATGACAAGAAAATGTAAAGGTTCCGCTAAACGCATTCAGAATTCAGTTAGTATTTATTTTTCTCATAATTGCTTCCCTTTTCTCTAGTGTTCTGAAGAATGCGGATTTTGAATATTTATCTAGAAAAATCGTTGAACTTTTTCCCACCGAAAATGCTGCAACCTACTATATTGCACCTATCAAAAAGCGATTCTCCAAAACACAGCAATCAATGACAGCTAGAGGAAAACTTGTTGATAAATACAGAAATAAAATACGAGAGTACAGAAAGTTAACTGGATCTAATCGAAACCTGGACCAAGAGGACACATGTACATCGACAGATGAATCAATTGCAGGTTGTTATTATTGAACTGGATTTACATGTTCTTGTTGAGGTGTTTGTAAATACAAGTATACATGTTTCGTTAGATGATGCACTGGTGCAAGAGAGTGCATTATGGCTCAAACATAATAGGGAGCCATGGGAAATTGTGCTCAAGCATTGGCAATTAACTTGGCCCATGCGGAGCTCAAGCCAGACTCATTTCAAGCATATCGCTGACATTTATAATCAATGGCCAGTACTGCAACATCCCATGGGCTATACTTTAATTGAAGCAGACTTTGATAAACTTGGACTGAAAGAACACTCTAATGGGTATATGAATTGGTCATCTTTTTTTGCAAAAGTAAAGACAGTATGTCCCCTTCCAAAGGAAAAGAATGCAAGCGCTCTGTGGGATCTTTTAGAACAAGAAGATATTAGCAGTGGTGAGATTAACAGCTGATTGAAGAAATTTTAATTATTCATTCAATTAACATTATCATTATCATTCATGCCTCTTGAATCATTTTTTTCCACCCTGCAGATTGTACAGTAGTAGTTCAATTGTTCCTGCTGTCGTACCTTGTTCCACCCAGAGGAAGAATTCGAAATAAGAAAGAACATTGGAAACCGTCAATCAGTGAATGCCAGGGGAGTATTATACAACATGCAAAGGTCGGTGCTGTACAGCATTAATAACTCATGCTAGGTTATTACAAAATTGTAAATCCATGAAAAGTTCAAAAATGTACATTCAACTCGAATCCTCAATACATGTTTACATTTTCGTAGAATGTGAGAATATGATCCAACAAATATTTTTTCATTGGCATTCAAAATTCATTGCTCTAGAACTTATCGAAGTATAATAAAAGTACAAATAATTTTGAACAAACAAAATGTTCTTCGAGATTGTGCGACAAACCCACTGATATGTATATATTAGGCCTGGCTAAAAAAGAAATGGTTTTTTTGATTCCGTGTTTCACAATTCTAAACATTAGTCTTGGGTCCAATAATGACTTTGTCGAAATTTGGGTTGCGTCGGATAATTCTAAGAGGTTGCGCATCGAGTCTCAATATTTGCATTTGATTAACACGTAAAGACAAACTTTTCACCGTTGAAAGCTGTTCTAGAAAAATCTAGGCGATCGAGCGGGGTGTACATTGCTGTGTGGCTTCATTTATTTTTTTTCCATTTTTCGGCATTTTTTTTCCATGAATTTTTTATTCAAAAGAGTTTTCAAATAAAGAAATTAAAAAAGTTTCCAAATAAAAAAGTTGATTTTTTTTTTTTTTTTTAATTCCAAAAAATTGGAAAAAAAAATAATAAAGCCGTACAGCAATCTACACCCCCCGCGATCGCCTAGAATTTTCTAAAACAGTTTTGAACGATGAAAAGTTATTTTTTATGTGTTAATCGAATGCAAACCCTGAGACTCGATGCGCAACCGCTTAGAATTATCCGACGAAGCCCCAATTTTTACAGGGTCATTATTAGACCCGAGACTAATGTTTAGAGTTGTGAAAGACGAAATCAAAAAACAATTCTTTTTTCTGGCCAGGCCTAATATATATATACGAAGTCAAAAAAACACATAACAAGTTTCAGCAACGTGCTATTATGGTCTAATGATCGGATGGTAGGGTCTAACTATAACAATAACCTCTTCTACAGATTCCTGGAGACATTCCCACGATTCAAGACAACAGGATCAACGTAATGGATAAAGTAGGAATACCTGTACAGCCTTACATCATTGTAGTTGGACCTTCCCTAGAAAAAATCGAAACTTTTTATGTCAATGTGGACAAAACGTTGTACAAGTTGGCATCCGCACTGAAAGCACTAGACATCTGCTTTAAGGCTATACATGCATTCAATGCTATATACCCACCTGAGTCTCAGCACATCTGGTACCTGTTACAATTAGGTCTGTACAAATTTAAAACTAAATATGACAAGCAAATCTCGTATGTGATGGATATTGTACATTCAATTCAGTCAATGCACCATTACTGCGAATATGATCATGATACCAGCACAGTTTTTTTTCATAAACTTGAATATAATGTCTGTTATTATTATTGGTTGACTGAATAACCATGAATGCTTACGGCTGTCCATTTTGTGGGAATTCATTCTCCACTATTCAAGACGTGATTAGACATTTGAAGTTGAAGCACGGTACGATGTTATACACTACGTTCAATTGCCAGCAACAAAAATGTTTCCGAAGTTTTAGTAACGCTTATGCATACCATAAACACTTGGTGAGCAAGCATTCAGTCATTCCAACCTCGTCAAGTTTCTCAGCTCGACAAAACTGCATACCACGTCTGTACAGCTCAGTAGACCCTTCTATCGATTCATTGCCAATACCTGTGCAGGAACAAGTTCATGTTTCTGATGATAATACCCATGAGGGTTCTGTAGATGATTTCAAAAATATAATCTCCAATGCTGCTCTCCAGTTCGTCTCAAAACTCTACTCCAATGACTTTATAACAAGATCTCTCGTACAACAAATAATTGACAATGTGAATCAATTTATAACTTCAGGCTGGATTGATATTCTTATACAGAAGTTTGGCAGTGATCGATCAGAAAGTAACCGATCCGACTTAAATTATATGTTTGTGATTTTATCTAACCCATTTGCAAACTTATTGACTGAATATCAACGATTCAAATTCTATGAAAAATCATGTTATTTTATTAAACCGAAGGAATATCCTGTGGGTACTTCAATAGCACCAGTTACAGTTAACAATACAAGACAGTTGCATGTAATAAGCTTGCATGCAAATTTCATATCAATGAACCCCATTTTAAAGTATTTTTTGGAATTGCCTAATGTTTTTGACAAAATAAAATCATACTATGAAGAGTTGAAAGCTACTGTCGAGATAACGAACATAGTTCAAACTAATTTATGGAAGTCAATTGAAGATAAATTTGAGAATAAATTAGTTCTGCCCCTAATCATTTACTTCGATGATTTTGAAGTTAATAATCCATTAGGATCTCGGGCAGGAATAAATAAGCTCGGAGCTGTTTATTATACTATTGCCTGTATACCCCCAGAATATTCCGGTATGTTGGAAAATATTTTTGTTGCTCAACTTCACAATACACTTGACCAAACGGCTTTCGGTAATGCTAGTATTTTTGCTAAAGTCATTGATGAGATAATTGATTTGGAAAATAATGGCATAGAAATAACCGTCTCTAATACGAAAAATAGAGTTTACTTTGCATTATCCTTGATTGTAGGAGACAATCTCGGTCTGCACACCATCTTGGGTTTTGTAACTAGCTTTAACGCAAATAATTCATGTCGATTCTGCTTGGTAGATAAACGCATGTTACAGAATATGGTATCGGAAGATGTTGCAATGATTCGTACCCCCGAAAACTACTCGAGAGATTCATCCAATTCTATTAATGGCATTAAAGAAGAGTGCATCTTTAATAAAATTCAAAGTTTTCATGTGATGCAAAATTTATTTGTGGATCTAATGCACGATCTCTTAGAAGGGGTGTGCCGATATGATTTAGCAAAAATTCTATACCGTTTGATACTTACGGAAAAGCAATTTTCACTTCACACGCTGAATGATAGAATCAGATTTTTCAATTATGGTAGTAAGACAGGGAATACTCCTCCTGAAATAAGTATACATGCCCTCCAAAAAGGACAAATAATAACTTCGGCATCAGAAATGTTATGTTTAATGCAGTACCTTGGTTTAATCATAGGTGACCTTGTTCCGATTGGTAATGATGTGTGGGAAATTTACATCACCCTCAGAGAAATAATGTGTATTATAATGTCAACTTCAACTAACGTTGAGACTTGTAAATTACTTGGTACTTTGGTTGCTGAACATCATTCGCAATATTTGAAAATTTTTAAGGAGCCTCTAAAACCAAAACACCACTTCCTATAGTTCATTATCCTAGAGTTATTAGTAGATATGGGCAGCTTTGGGTAGACACAACAAACCCCCCTCTCCCCCCTCCCCCCTCCCCCTAGGGCGTCTTTGGGAAGTCCCCCCTCTCCCCTCCTCCTAGGGCGTCTTTGGGAAATCCCCCCTCGCCCCGCTCCCCCCGGGCCCAGAGGTCGATTTTAGAGAAAACTGAGGATTCTAACCTAACCTCCCCCTCCCCCTGGCCAGCTTCTCAGCTGGGGTGCCCTAGTTTTTTTCATTTTCATGCCCCTGGCCTTACCCCGGGTCCTACGCCCCTGATCTTACGTATCTATATATATATATACATATGTTTGTGGGAATACATACGTTGTGGACTTGGGGAAAATTAGGTGAGGCGGGAGGTGTAAAAGGTGTAAAATTGAATGACGCGTCAAGTACGAAAAATCCAATTATTTCCATTTATTCGTATAACTTATTTCTAATACACACAAGGAACTTATGCTAAGATAAAATATAGAATATGACGACCACAAGTACAGTTTTCTTTGCAAATCTTACAACTATGGTTATAATTATACAAGATTGATCCTTTATTTCACTAATGTTCGGTCAAGACTCCACGTCGCAATTAGCGATAAAACGTCTCATTGGTATTGAGATGATCACTTTCAATGCCCAGATTGTAATACTACAGGCTGTTGCGAATATCAAAAGTAAACCTATTCTGAACCAAACAGGTGGGGGTGAATCGTCCAAGCTATCCAACATATCGTCTGGTCGAAAGCGAATCGCGGTGTTGGGTATTCCAACCCTGTAGGGTCCGGAGGTCTCGTGGCTTTGAATGAAGCCTGCTGAACACATTTTTCCAACGACGTTGCTCTTTTTCTCTCTCTCTCTCTCTCTCTCTTTCTTTTTAGCAGTTTGATATTCCTTCGTGGTAATTAGTTTGATGTTTTCAAGTCGAGACGTAAATTTGCTCGTGAATTAGGCTTCGGCTCGGCCTCAAGCTGCTGTTTGACTTCAACAGCGATGAAATTCGAAAAGAGTCTGGTCAATTCGAGTAGAACAATTTCGAGATAATGTTCGCTGAAGACGGGATCGACCTGCTCCTTGATGCTCTCTTTGACGACTCCGTATTCGTTCTTGATCATCTGCGCGATGGTATGAAGAGAAGGTTCTTTGGAGGGGAATCGCCTAATTCTTGACACCATGTATTCAACGTATTGCTTTTTGCACTGGTTCACACTTGCCGCCAGCCTTTGGAGTCTTCGAACTTGTTCGTCAACGCAGACAAATACGGTTTTCAAACCGTCGAATGTGGTTTTCTGCATGACAATCGACGGTCGATAAATTTTCGGTCGCTTCAGGAGCGGAGTGCAGTCTTCGCGATTTTTTCCATCCTCCTCGTCAGATACTAGCTCCGTTGCGTAACCAGCGCTGCGTCGAAGTTCCATACATCCGGCGGAGCTCTGCTGGACATCGAATCTGATGGCCCTCGCACCATGCGCTGTTGTAAATCGTATATCGCAGTCATCACCAAGCTCAATTTCGTCGAGATACCATTGGGCGTCGGCATACACGTCGAAGTCGAAGTAGTCCGATATTGTTTCTAATGAATTAGACAGCGCAGTCCAGGCACTCAATCCTAGACAGATGCCGTCCGGTGTATTGCCGGTCAATCTGATCAACGGTTCGAATTCCTCACCACCCCGCAGACCGAGGCCGACGACGATCTTCTTTGTGAACGACGTGTTTAATCCGTAGGTAGCGGCCAGTAATAGATTTTTATCAGACTTTTTCACTGCACTTGCAAACGATTTAAATACTCTGCTCGCGTTTCCCATCGTACCACTGGCTGATTTGGGGGTTTCCATTGCTAGATACTAGTTCTCGCGTGGTTAACCGAAGACTGACGCGTCTCACGACGAAATCCCCTCTTTTGTACACTAAACGTGTTTGATCCTGTTCGATATGATGGCACCCCCACTGTCCTCTCTCTCTCTTTCGCTCTCGATGTAACCATGAAGAATAGAAGGAGACAGAAGACTGCGGTACCAACGTCATACCGGTCATAATCAAACACGTCGAGCGTATATGGAATATGATTTCGACCGTTAGAAAATAATTCCCATCAATTTTTTCCCACACCCCTAGACAGGTTGCCTCACATGTTTTGTCTAGTAAAACAAGGATCGGTCAGATGAACGGCTTAACAGGCGCCGCAACAGGCGGCAACAGGACTTGGAGGATGCATCAATCGTGTCACACATTGGTGCGGTTATGAATTTAGAAAAAATGAAGTATCGTCAACAGGTTGGATCTTTTCCGTTATTTTACGATAAGTGCTCTGACTCCCAAGAACCGTGCGATGTTATGAATAATATTTATGACTTGAAGGGATTTTAGCCTAATGGAACCGTTGGAACCTAACGGTCTACCCCATGCGGAGTCCCAACAAGTGTTTGACCATCGTCATTGCGGAGGCTGTGGGCCCTGTAACAGCCGTACATTTTACAGCTGTTCGCACTTGTGCGTAAAAGAGTAGTCGGGGGTGCCGTCCGACTTCTTGTGAAGACCGGACCCGCGCTTTTACATAGAGTGGGCCCACTGCCGTTATCGCAGAATTATGGTTTCCGCGGGATGACACTTTCTCACGAAACGAGAGAAATTCATGGGTATCATACACACTTTCCCACAGAGTCTCATGCGCTAAGTGATCAGTCCCCGAGGACCGAACACCGTCATTATTAGTATGTATCCATACATACTCAGCAGGGTATAGGACTAAAAGAAAACCGTTGGAAGCTGATGGTTAGAGTATCGGCGGGTCTTTGACCATAACAGCTGTACGGGGGGTTGTGGAACTAGCAACACTTGTCCATTTCGCGAGGGCGGAGCGGTCCCCTGATAGAGTGGGGGCCTACTCCCGAGCGAGGTATACCTACTCGCGTTACCGCAGAAATATGCTTATTGGACAAAGACAGAATTGGAAAACATCGTGGGAATCTTACTAAACTTTCCACGACGGACCCGGCTCGTCCACCCCCACCCGCCACTTTTCTCAGGTTCGTACGCGCACCCACACGTAAAAATCTGCGTGTACGGTGTTAACGTATCGTGGTTATACGGCGTGTCCTCTCAAGACATTTCCTCATTCTTGTAGATCTCTGATCCGTGGAATAACGTACCCTTATTCGCTCCGTCATACTTTGCGATACTTTATACTTTTTACATTTCTTACTGAGATTATCAAGTAATTATGACAGGTGTTAAGAATTTATACCGTGCCGCAGTGTTGAAGGCTGTGTTTTACGCCAGGCAGAACAATTCCGTGATTGATCGTGAATGTGATACGCGATGGAGGAGATCGCTGACGCGTATGTCGGAAGCGGATTTACTCCGTCAATTCAGACGCCTGATTGCCGCATGCAGTGAGCGTGCGATCGCCCTAATATTTGCGAACGACATGTTTCGCAATCTACGGGAGTGCTTGTGCATCGCTGCTGAGACGGTGATCAAGCGTGGGAGGTCGCATTTTGCCGTGCTGGCACCGCTTATTCGCGAATACAACGCGCACCTTGGTAAGTAGAATTTTTTGTTCAGAAATTGTAAATCAAAGCTATCCGGAACTGTGATAAATTAACCGACGAGATTTTTTATTCGTGTCAGAACTACTCGCACTGTTGGAGGACCCCGAGGTCAACGACGCCCTGCTGATGGTGGTGGAACCCTGCGAGGAGATTATTCTGATCTCAAGCGAGGAAGAATTAACCCCTGGAGTGGAGGTGGTTAGCGACAACGCGGGGACCGCTCCCAACGGCAGTGAAAAAGTCCTCGAAGTCACCGGTGAAAATCAAGACATGTGTGTGAACCGTGACAGTGACGTTGTGATAGTTGGATATAGTGAGCGTGTGGTGCCAGTTACGGATAATGGATTTTCGGTGGCCGGCCCAGCGAATGCGTCAACATCGCGTGGCAGTCTTGGCGGTAAGTCACAAAAAAGTTTTATTATACGGCGTATTGCATTACATACGCACGTCACAGAGTACCCGGTCCGAGTCTATATGTAGGAATAGTCTTTTTGCAGACGGATACCGTCTATCTCGTCTGGACATAGGTATTATTGCTAGAATTTAGTATTTTATCTCCTAGAAATCTCTCCTACTCCTTCTGTAAATACGGAGGAATATTATAACGATGAAGAAGAGCATGAGGAGGAGGAGGAGGAGGATGAGCAGGATGAGGAGGATGGGGAGGATGAGGATGAGGGGGAAGAGTATGAACAGGATGAGATTGAGAATAGGGATGAGGAGTATGAGTATGAGACAGATGAGGGGGATGAGGAGGAGGATGATGAAATCGTGTCCATCTCCTCACCTGATAGTGCCATATGGTCGCCGTTTGCCGTGTCTCCACCCACGCCCGAGAGCGGGATATTTTCGCTGCCCAGCACCGTCGAGGAGGTGTCCTCATCCCGGGAATATTAAAATTCATATAAAAAGAGGGGAGGGGGGTGGGCTTGGGTTTACGGGTTCTCGTACAGACGTGCGTGTGTTTATAAATATGTCGGGGCGATATACAACGAATTTTGGATCTTATTTTTCTTTCTTATCCACCTATCAGAGAAGCCCGTATCGGCTGACATCCAGGGATGCGAAAAACGGCTCCGTGCCAACGAACATGGCACGGACGTGCAGATTGGTGGTCATAGACGCCCAACGCGTGTAAACGAGGGAGCTGGTACCTCGGGAGTCGGACGTTCAGGGCCCGTCGTGAATCCTATAGACAACGTCGATTATGACTCTGACGACTCTGAACAGACCGAGGGTAGTTTAGTTTCCAGGGAGTCGCAGACGGCTGAAGAGAGTGAGAGCGAGGAAGAGAGGGTCAGGGATGGGGATTCTCAATCGTTGACCCCGGGTAACCGTTTCGCGATACTCGGGGAATCGTCTAAATACATCCGTCGATTCGGTGTTCACGCGCGGGAACTCGACGTCAAAATTAAGATCCCGGGGTCAGGTGTCAACCCCGTCGAGTGGCTGGAGGGGGCTTTCAGAGATCTGCATGCCTATGTCACCTCAACGTGTCACTCGAGCGACTATATCGGTTTTGTTTTTCACGCCGAAAGTTTTAATCAGGGCTCCGCGTGGCTATCTTTTCGACCGGTCCGCGATTCCCAGTATGCAGATCTGTGGAAGCTAGTCTCCAGCGTGACGCAGAGTAACGCGGAGTTCGGGGTTGACAAATTATTCTCGGTCACCGTGCACTGCGTCAAAGTGCCGGCCGGTCGTGGGAAAGCTCGGCCCATCACACACGCGGGTGTAGCTAAGAAATCCGTCATTCAGATTGTAAACTCGGACGGACTTTGTTTACCGCGGGCTCTAGTCGTCGCGAGAGCTCACGCCGAGAGGGGGTCGATCCGTAGCGGGGAGCTTCACGCGGCGTATAACGCGATACGGGGCTCGGGATCGCGGCTGCAGCGCGAAGCGGCAAGAGGGTTGACGGAGGGGGCGGGAGTCGAAATACCGGCGACGGGGTGCGGGGTATACCAGATATCGCAATTCCAGCGTTATCTGGCACGCGATGGGATGGCGATCGTAGTATATGAGGCGGGAAAATTGGGGACTGGGGACGCGACGCTTTACGACGGGAGCAGCGTGGTGACCGAGAGTGGACGAAACGTGGCCCACCGGTTAAACATCCTATACTTTCCAGACGATCACCCCTACTGTACAATAACCAATCTCACCGGTGCCGCGGCAGGCAGGTTCTTTTGCGAGACCTGTAATAAAAAATATAAAAACAGTAATGAGCACCGCTGCTCGGGCCGGTGTCCGCAGTGTCTGGGCACCCCGGCGTGCGACCACAGGGCGAAGGAACTGGAGTGCGTCGACTGCAAACGGGTGTTTCGTGGCGCGTTCTGTATGGGAAGGCATCGTGAGGTCGGTTCGTTTAGCCCGCGTCGCTCCGTCTGTGCGACGCTTCAAATCTGTTCGAACTGCACGCGGCTCATAAATCTTTCGCTGGGTGCTCACTCCTGTGACACACGATATTGCAAGGTCTGCAACACCCTTCGGCCTCACAATCACCAGTGTTTCATGGCTCCGCTAAAATCTCTGGACAATAACAACGCGAAATATATATTCATATTTTATGATTTCGAAACCCAACAGAACGCTACGATCCCCGGTGACACGTCGACAAACATCCACGTTCCCAATCTTTGCGTGGTGCACCAGGTTTGCACCCAGTGCATCCATAATCTGGATATTAAGAACGGTTGCCCAGCCTGCGGACTCGTGCGCGAGTACGTGTTTCGAAAAGACCCGGTGAAACAGCTGGTCGAATTCGCCACACGGCCGATACAGAATTTCAGAAAAATCATCTGCGTCGCCCACAATGCCCGGGGCTTTGACGCACAATTTATTTTACGTTACCTGGTCGAGAAAAACACTGAGCCGCCGCAGGTAATATTGAACGGAAGTAAGATCATCATGCTCGAAACCGGACATACCCGATTTTTAGACTCGCTGGCGTACATGCCGATGGCGTTGTCAGCCCTGCCGAAAGCCTTCGGTTTGCCAGAGGCCTCGGTGAAAGGGGTCTTCCCACACCTCTTTAACACCCCAGAGAACACAGGCTACATGGGCCCGCTACCCGCGGCGAAATTCTACTCGCCCGATACCATGGGTACCTCCGCACGCGCGGAGTTCTACCAATGGTACAACGCGGCCGTGGCAGAAAATCGCCTGTTTAATTTCGACGCGGAATTAGTGGGCTATTGTAAGTCCGACGTAGATATTCTACGCCGCGCATGTATCGCCTTTCGAGACATCTTTCTCGAGTGTGGGAAGGTATGCCCGTTCACCGAGAGCACGACTATCGCGTCGGCCTGCTCGGTGGTATTTAGAAGAAATTTTCTACAAACCGATCGTATCGGTATTCTACCACCGGGTGGTTATAGGCTGGCCGATCGTCAGTCTAGAAAAGCGATAGAGTGGCTCGTCTGGAAGGAGAGGGAGTTGGGGATCGTGATCGCGCACGCGGGTCGTTCGCGCGAATTTCGTATTCCCGAGTCAGGTCGGGTCGTGGACGGCTATTACGAGGCGGGTGACGGGACGCGGCACGTTTTCGAATTTCATGGCTGCTTCTGGCACGGTTGTAGGCGGTGTTTCAACGTGAACGGTGACCGACGTACCGTGAACGGTGACACCATGGACAAGCGTGCCGAGGAAACACGCTCGAAGACGTCATTTATGCAGAAAATGGGCTACGTGGTCACCGAAATATGGGAGTGCGCGTTCGATCGGCTTCTCAACCAAAACAGGGAAATGCGCGAGTACCTAGCTGGACATCCCATAACGGCTAGCCTCACGGCCAGCACCCCGCTAGATCCGCGCGATGCCTTTTACGGTGGTCGAACGGGAAACACATCGCGCAGCTACGAGGTTTTCCAAGGGGGTGATGGGAGCATTAGTAAGAAAATAAAATACGTAGACGTCTGCTCCCTGTACCCCTATATCTGCAAGCGTGCGTCTTTCCCGTTGGGCCACCCAAAAGTCCTCGTCGGTGAAGAGTGTAAGGCGTTGACGGGCGCGAGCGGCAAGGACATCTCCCGCGTTGAGGGGTTGGTCAAGTGTAGCGTGCTGCCGCCCCAAAATCTTTATCACCCCGTGCTCCCGCTGCGTATGCACGGAAAACTGATGTTCGCACTGTGTCGGTCCTGTTGCGAACAATTGGAGCAAGACGAGTGCACCCATAGCGAGGCGAGAGATCGTCAGTTCGACGGCACTTGGGTGTCGTGCGAGCTGAAAAAAGCGGTCGAGAAGGGCTACGAGATCGTCCAAGTGCAGGAAATTTGGCAGTACGAGGTGTCGAAATATAACCCCTCTACCCGTCAAGGGGGGCTCTTTGCGGGGTACATTGATACTTTTCTTAAAATCAAGCAGGAGGCCAGCGGTTGGCCCGCCGACTGCATCGACGAGCCTTCGCGAGACCGGTATCTCGCAGAATACGAGCAGGTGGAAGGGATAAGATTGGATAGAGACAAGATTGCCAAAAATCCTGGACTTCGTTCGGTCTCGAAGCTCTGCCTCAATTCGTTTTGGGGAAAGTTCGGACAGCGGGACAATATGGCTAAAACCACGGTGGTAAAGACGCGTCAGCATCTGTTGGAGCTACTGACCAACCCCGAGGTCGAGGTGACCGAGTTGCTGCCTGTCAACGACCAGGTGTTGTACGCGAGGTGGTCGTACGCCGAGCAGAGTGTCACACCCTCGCCACTAGCGAACGTAGTGATAGCCGCATATACCACCGCGCAGGCTAGATTAAAATTGTACGAATATCTAGAAAAGTTGGATCGACGCGTTCTTTATTACGATACAGACTCCGTTATATATGTCCACGACTTGACACGGCCGCAGGATTACGTACCACCGACAGGGAACTTTCTGGGAGATTTAACCGACGAGCTCGAGACGTATGGCAGTGGTAGTTATATTCGGGCATTTGTTTCGGGAGGGGCGAAATTTTACGCGTACATCGTTCGATGTCCGGACGGCAGCGATGTTGAAATCTGCAAGGTAAAGGGGATTACGCTGAATCACTCCACCGCTAGTAGAGTAAACTATGATTCGATTCGTCAAATGGTGGTAGAGGGTGAGGGTCCGATTCGACTGCAGTACCGTGCTATTCGTCGGGACAAACTGCACGAGGTGGTAACGCGTACCGAATCCAAAACCTGTCGACCGGTATTCGTCAAGAGACGGTGTTGCGCGGAAAGTTTCGATACCCTACCCTACGGTTATCGCTCGGCCACATCCTTGACCGGGGACCCTTGAATATTATCGTTCTCGCTCATGCCTCTCTCTCTCTCTCTCTCTCTCCTGACACGAGATACGAGGACTCCGGCCCCCACAGGGGGTCGTGCGGTTCAACCCAACGCAGCACATCCACAGAGGACACCGACCGGTCATCCACACAGACACGCGCACTCGCCGGTATAGAGGATTCTACGTAAGAATCGTTCGGATCGTTGCAGAAGTAAGTCAAATGATGATGAAATTTATTCCACCGTTCTGACTTTCCGCTAACTCTTGTGTCTTTTTTTTTTCTCACCGCTACGAGTCGTGATACCGTCGTGGGGCCCTTGACGTATAAACGATTCGACGTTCACACCGTGACACGTCACAACTCGTCGCATCGCAGCTACAGAAACACCAGCCGTCCGTCCACACGCACGCGCCTCCGCAGACGATTCTACGCCAGCTACTTTCATCACGTTGCAGAGGTAATTCCAATAATAAAATTTGTGAAATATAAAAATTGCGTACATCCGTGACAGACGGGGCCGGCCGGTCTCGAGAACACTTCAAGCGACCGGTATCGGCAGCGGGGTACGCTGACGTTGAGCTCATCGGTCAGCGTGCCGGTCAGAGCGTACGAATCAGCTGGTTACGTACGCTCGCCGCGGGGGTTCACCTCGCCCAGCGGGCGACCGCTGGTGGTGCCCGTTGAAATACGAGCTAGTAGCAACGGGCGCCACCCCGACGCGCGCGCGCGCTGATATCAGCTGGTAGTCAGCGCGCCCCGGGCCCCGCCGCCGCCGCCGCCGCCGCCGCCACCCATATGAGCTTATCGCGGGGAAAGAGGGATGGGAGAAAATAATTCTTTCGCTTTTTTCCGCCAAACATATTGAGAAATAATTTTTTTTTTATATTTGACAGAATCCTGTGACAAAGAACAACAACGATGGACACTCGTTGGAAACACCCATTTTCCGCAATCGTCGCTGGACCATCGGGCTGTGGAAAGTCAAATTTTGTAAAAAAATTTCTACGGTACAGCAGTGCCATGTGCGAGACGAAATTCACTCGTGTAATCTGGTACTACGACGAGTGGCAACCGCTGTACGAGTCGAGCAAAGGAATAGAGTACCGAGAAGGATTACCACAACCCACCGACTACGACGGTGACAAGACCCCGAAACTGTTGGTGATTGACGATTTGATGCGCGAAGCGTCAAGCCACGTTGTCGTCGATCTATTCACCAAAGTCTGCCATCACAAGAATCTGAGCGTCTTCTACATTACGCAAAATCTGTTTCATCAGGGACACGGCCAACGAGATATCTCTCTCAACGCAAACTATATCGTTTTCTTCAAAAATCCGCGAGATCGCGCTCAAATACAACATCTCGCGCGTCAAGTACACCCGGAGGATCCGCGATTTCTTCAGGAGGCATACCACGACGCCACAGCTGTTCCGCACGGGTATTTACTGTTGGATCTGAAGCAATCGACGCCGGAGAATTGTCGTTTCCGTACAAACATTTTCCCCAGCGACGGACATCAGTACGTCTACGTGCCAAAAAAGGATATAAAACTGAGCAGCGCGCAGAGAGTACCAGTAGTCCCGCTGTAATGCCGCGAAAGGTACGTCACGGGTGTCAGGCAGCCTTCGGTAAGACAAACACCCTTGCCCTGCACGCGCTGCACAAGTTGAATCCAACCCAGAGACGCGCCTTGCTACGTACCGCCGACGACTCTCTGGTGAGGGATATTTGCGAGTGTGCTCTAAACACCTTGGAGGGTAACGTGGTCCTGTCTCGATCGCATAAATCACGGCTGGCACGACACAGACAGACGCTCCGAAAATTAGCCTGTAAACGTGGAAGTTGGAAAAGTAAGAAAAAAATTCTGGTTCAACGAGGGGGCGGTTTTTTGGGTCTGCTACTGGCACCGATTCTGGGAGGTCTGGCCTCGGCACTGTTTTCCAAGTAAAGGGAAATAAGTGTGAGAGAGAGAGAGAGAGAGCGAAAAAAAAAAGAGGGTGAAGATGGAGCGTGCCAAGAAAATGGTGCTGATACCGGCGGAGGGATTGAAGAGGTTTCAACGACAGATGAGCGACGTCGCGAGTGCGTCAGCGGGTTCGGACACCGTTCACGGGGACCCTGTTTCACGACTCGACCGCGAAATGAGCGACATCTTGAACGAGGGGACCAACGATAGTGCAGAAAAGTGGAAACTCTACCAACAGGCGCTTCAACGTTATCTGTACTTCTCGAACGATGCGCGAAAACCTCTGCAATTGGAGATTCGCGAGGGGAGTAGCGGGACTGCTGCAAAACCTGTGGAAAGCACGGAAAAAGCGGCGGACGTGACAGAAACCAAGGATACTGTGGCTGCGAGCGATGGTGAGATGACGTCACAGATGAGAAATGTATTGGCTTCCGTCCCCACCAGATTCATCAACAAGGCCGGTCTTTTGCTGCGTTCGCTGTCCGGGGTACCGTCGCGTCTCGTCTGGGACAAGGGCGGAGTAATTTCCATAGACGGTGTACCCGTGCCTGGTACAAACATAGTCGATCTGGTCAACCATACAGCACGATCGAGGAAAAACTTCAATCCAACGGGACAGTCGCAATTCGCTCGGTTTCTCCACGCGATCAACATACCACACGAGTGCGTGGGAAACGAGGTCTTTTGGAAGGATATTCGGGCGTTCGACAATGATAAATTCGCAGACGTCGCGTCAACGAGTGCCTCGCTGTCGACGTCTGTAGCGGGGCACGGTGAATCGCGTTCGGAACGAGGAAAATGGTCAGGCGCGGAGACCAGTAGATCCGGTATCGAAGACTCGGACCTCAGTACACTCGGTACACCGCCCACGGGTAAGAGACGGGGTTCGAGAATCACTCCGTACGCCAAAGACGGTGAAAAGCGACAGACTTGGAAGAGACTGCGTCTGTTAAAGCGATGAGGGGGCTCGAAAAAATCTACTACGACCCGTCTCACCCTGCTGGCTACGTTGGGGCACGGAACCTAGAGAGGGCCACGAGGGGGGACACGTCCGGCGAAACGGTAAGGAAATGGCTCGCGACGCAGGATGCCTACACTCTGCACAAATCTGTGCGAAGAAAATTTCCACGTGCCAGATACAACGTTTACAACATTGACGACGTTTGGGAGGCTGATCTGGCCGATTTGAGTTCGATAAAGAGACACAACGGCGGTTATCGTTATTTACTGGTTGTCATCGATGTTTTGAGTAAATACGCGTGGGTCGTACCCCTGAAGCGAAAGACAGCTGGTACAGTGGCCGAGGGATTCCAACACGTGTTGGACATGACACGACGTAGACCCGTTCTGCTGCAAACGGACAAGGGAAAAGAATTCGTCGGCGGTGAATTTCAAAAACTGCTCACAGCCAATGAAATACGATATCGCGTCACCCGCAACCCTGAAATAAAAGCGGCTATCGTCGAAAGATTCAATCGCACTCTCAAGGAGAGATTGTGGCGGTACTTCACGCACAGAAACACGAAACGCTATGTTGATGTTTTACCACGAATCGTAGAGGCCTACAACGCGGCGCGTCACTCGAGCATAGGAATGGCCCCGTCTGAGGTGACTCTGGAGAACGCCGCCCAAGCACGAGCAAACCTGCAAAGGCGATATCCGCCACGGGTTGCCGGCAAGCCGAGATTTCGTAAAGATGACATCGTACGAATCAGCAAGACGAAGGAAACGTTCCAGAAAGGCTACGAGGCCAATTGGAGCGAGGAACTTTTCAAGATTCACAAGGTCCTCGCGCGCGCGCCTGTTGTCTATGTATTGG
This sequence comes from Tenthredo notha, assembly GCA_914767705.2. Lineage (NCBI taxonomy): Eukaryota > Metazoa > Arthropoda > Insecta > Hymenoptera > Tenthredinidae > Tenthredo > Tenthredo notha. The sequence continues at coordinate 8,962,815 of OU611914.1, read as the reverse complement.
TGGACATGGCAGGTGAGGAAATCGACGGCGCGTTCTACGAGGCAGAACTTCAACGAGTCGAGGAAGGGGAGGGGCAATCTGACCAAGACGATACCACTACGAGTTAAAAGACTGGAAGTACGAGACACATTGAAGCAAGCAACATTTCAAGTTTGGTAACGTCTTTGTGCGTGCGCATAGTCCAGGATATTCGTACACTCGTACAGCGGACGGTCAGTCGGATTGCACCTAGCGTTCGAACCACACCGAGGAAACATCTCGAGACGTACGTGCGTCATGGAGAAGGACCAGTTTTACATCACCCTACCGAGCAACAGCTCGATGCAGTTTTTCCCCGATAATCGAACCTGCTGCTACATCACACAGTTACCACACTCGATCGAGCTGACCGGAGAATGGGAGGTGGGACTTGCCGAGATCCTTTATCCTGTATCGTTTGCATCGTCGTCACCGTCACCGCGGTTCGAAGGAATCACCGATAAATCCGACTCGCAAGATCATGCGGGTCCGAGTCATTTGCCAGGAATGAGATACGATGCAGCCGAACGGACTGTGATAGTCGACGCTGATACCCGGACGGAGGCTACCCTTCCAAGAACCCCATCGTGTCAAATGTTCGTTTACTGCGATATCATAGAGCCACGTATCGTCGGAGACGTCTACACACCGTTGTTACGAGTTATTCAAGCATGCGGAAAAACAAACCCAATCCCCGGAGAAACGGCGATGAAGACCCTGTCGCCACCGCACTACATACCGCTCCTGCTGACAAACTTTCGCACCATTGAAATCAATATAAGAGATCATCTGGGGAATCCGATACCATTTGAGTCCGGGACTTCGACGGTTACGTTACACTTTAGGCGTGTCCAATAAGGTGGAGGAAACTTACACGTACCATGGCGCAATACACCGAGCATTACGAGACGCAACTCGGGGGTGGTGGCATGGAAAACTTTTATCGAGGGGCACCGTACCAACGCGGACACGGAATCGGTAGTTTCTTGGGAGGATTATTCCGCAAGGTATTACCTCTATTGACCAGCGGAGCCAGGGCCGTTGGAAAAGAGGTCCTACGCACGGGGGCGAATGTTATATCGGACATGGAGAGCGACGTACCGTTCAAGGAATCGTTGAAAGCGCGAGCTATGGAGTCGGGTCGCAACCTGCAGCAGAGGGCCAAAGATAAAGTAGTCAAACTTATGAAGGGGTCCGGATATAAAGGGGCAACGGGGGAGCGGGGTCGGCAGTTGTTACTCGGGCGTGTCAACAGACTCATCGCCGCTCGACAGTCCGCTGGAACAGGGAAAGTTCACAAAAGAAAAACGAAGAAGAAGGGAGAAAACAAGAAAAAGAAAAGGAGGAAAACTACGAAGACTGTAAAGACTACGGGGGGAAAGAGTGGCAAGGGTAAAAAGGGTGGAAAGAAAAAACGAGCCATTACCGATATTTTCGGACCTCGCTAGTAACGCCTAGGCAGCCGAATAATAATAATAATGGCTTTCCTACACGCACACTCTGGAGAATGCACGAAGTCCGAACTAGACCTGTTCGCTCTACCACCGACACAGACATCCATCGAAGCTGGACAGTGGATACACTATAAACCCGTATCCTCTTTGACCGATGACTCACCGATCGAATTCGTTGTACCGGGACACGGAGACGAGTACATAGACTTGGCACACACCATGCTGAGTGTTCGCGTACGGGTGCAACAGCTTCAAACCGCAGCTGCAGGGAACTCCGTGGAAACGACCCCTATACCCGAATCATCCGTATCACCTGTGAATAATCTTCTTCACTCGATGTTTAATCAAGTGGACATATTCTTCAATCAGAAGCTCGTATCACCGGCAAACAATTCTTACGCCTATCGCGCCTACATAGAGACTCTACTGAATTATGCTCCGCATGCCAAACAATCGCATCTTTCGTCCGGGCTTTGGTACGGCAGCATGAACGGGGAATCGGATGTCCACGATACAGCCGCCGCTCAGGAGGCTGGCGACGACGGATTCATCAATCGTCAGAAAATCACGAAGAATGGACGAATAGTCGATCTGCTCGGACATCTACACTGCGACGTGTTCAATCAGGAAAAGTTTCTGCTCAACGGCGTTGAGTTGCGGCTGCGCCTGGTAAGATCCAGGGATAATTTTTGCATATTGGAAGCTGCGCCTCTGCACCGAATACACATAGTCGAGACTTCGTTGTTGGTGCGCCGTGTCAAGATCAGCCCCGGTATTCTACTAGCCCACGCGCGCACGTTGGCAAAAGGTACAGCTAAATATCCCGTCACGAGAGTTGAGGTGAAGGCCTTCACCATTCACGCGGGCGTGCAATCGGAGATGTTGGACAACGTGATTCTGGGTCAGTTACCAAAACGTGTGATAATTGGGATGGTCAGTAACAAAGCCTTCAACGGGGACAGGCAGAAAAACCCATTTAATTTCCAACACTTTATGCTCAACTACCTGTCGCTGTACGTGGACGGCGTACAAGTTCCTGCGAAACCACTGCTACCGAATTTCTCCAAAAGTCATTTGTACGTTGACGCGTATCACACGCTCTTCTCTGGAACCGGTATACATTTTCTCAACGAAGGAACCGGTATCAATAGACTGCAATACGCCAAAGGAAACTGTTTGATGGCCTTCGACCTGACACCCGATTTATCCGCTAACTGCCCGTCTCACTGGTCACTCGTCAAGCACGGGACTCTGAGGATAGAAGCGCGATTTGACGAGGCACTCAAAGAAACCATAAATTGCATCGTTTACGCAGAGTTTGACAATCTCATAGAGATCGACGCCGCGCGACAGGTTATTACAGATTTCGGTGGGTAGACGAGACCCCATGCTGTGAGAAGTCCCAGACCGCTCGTATACATAGACATCTGGCAAAGAAACAAGTTCAGACCTGCAGACCCAGAAATCTATAGAGGACTCGGCGTCGTTTTTTGTACGTCGCACGGACGTCGGTTGGGGGTGTGAAAGGGTTTGTGTTAACGAACTTACATATCTCGACACACGGACAAGTTGAAACCTGCAAGTCCCGGTCTTTGCCTAGGGATGGAAGCAGTCGACGATGGAAGTGGGGGTGAAACACATGCTCGGGTATAAGAGGAACCGCACCGACTCCAATCAAGATCAGTCAAGTGCAAGATTTCGAGCAAACATGGACTTCGTAATAGACATCCAAGGCTTTCGTGCTGCGAGCAAACAATTTCTACCGAAAGAAGTGGCTGTGACTACCATCGACCATCGTTTCTTTGCGCATTGGATGATAAAACCCCCGTACGCATTTTCGGAACTCAACGAGGGAGAACGAGTAGCGAATAACTACGTGACGTGTTATCACCACGGTATCGACTGGTTCGAGGGTGACATCTCGCTGAAGAAGCTGCACAGCAATCTTCAAGAGATCGCTGGTTCGGCCTACCGTATTCTAACAAGGGGACATGAAAAGTCAAAATATTTGGAGACCGTAACATCGAGAAGGATTATAAACCTCGAACACTCTGGGTGCCCACCATTCGGCAAGTTGGACGTGACGAGAGAATACTGTTTCTTTCACGGCGTTAAAAAAGAGGAATTTTTCACGTGCGCACTCAACAATGTCGTTAAGTTGAAGAAATGGATCAAAACGAGCAAACTTCTCAACGAGTACGACTATCCTGCACACGTGGAGTTAGTCAACGGCAGGAGGGAACCCGGTTGTACTCATCCAACACCTGACAGCGGTAGGAACGATCGCGAGGAATCATCACGGGTACGGCAACAGCATCAGCGATCTCCACCGTTTACTGCTAGAAATTCGTCGACGCAGTGTTTTTCAACACCATTACCCACACCGCCGCCTAGTCCACCCAAGGCACCGCGCAAGGAGAAAGAGTCCGCTAGATTGACACCTGCAATCGCCATCGATTTCGACCGAATAGGACCGCTCGATCTCTCAACCACGTCAGACTCTTATTCTTCAGAAGCGACAACCGGTACGACTGTTTCTGAAATTTCGAGAAATGAACAGCCTTCAGATTCAGCATGCGTTGTCAACATTATTCCCGAGCAACTTGAGGCGGGTTTTCCCAGCCGACCGGGTTCCCCTGGTGTGGACACCCCCGGCAGCTGTTGTCTCGAACACCGATGATCACACCAGACCCGGCACGCACTGGGTGGCGTTTTACGTCGCTTCGTCCGGACACGGTACCTATTTCGACAGCTTCGGGCTACCCCCGCTTATCCCTCACCACAAACGATGGCTACGCAGAAATTGCCGGCGATACATCTGGAACGACCGACAGGTACAGAGTTTTTCCTCCAACGTGTGTGGACACTTTTGCATTATGTTTGTGTATTATATGGCTGCTGGTTTGTCTTTGCGCCGGTTTCTCGATATATTTACTGATAATCATGAGGCAAACGACCATATAGCGAAATCGTTCTACATCGGGTTAATTTCCGACGAGTCTAAGAGTCGAATCACCCTTCCCACTCACCCTTGTCGCGGTAACAGCGTTCAGTATTGTACACCAAAGAAAAAATGTAATCTCTCGTATTCGAATAGTAATAGAAATAAAAAGAAAAAAGAAATAAATGTGAAATTGTAATCGTAGAATAAGATGTATAATAGTCAGTATGTAATCACTCCTCTTGGGAATTTTCCAGAACCCCTATGTTTGTACACGTTTAAATATATAATATATATATATATATATATGGGTATTTGTCATTTGTAACCGTTATAGTCTTAAGATTTTGTTTTTCCCACCTTTTAATTTTTAAGAATATCGGAAAATTGTACTCGTAGTCGTAATATTCTATATTTTATCTTAGCATAAGTTCCTTGTGTGTATTAGAAATAAGTTATACGAATAAATGGAAATAATTGGATTTTTTAGTAATTGACGCGTCATTCAATTTTACACCTTTACCCTACCCATTCATAAATAAGTATATATAATATAGAAATGTAAGATCAGGGGCGTAGGACCCGGGGTAAGGCCAGGGGCATGAAAATGAAAAAAAACTAGGGCACCCCAGCTGAGAAGCTGGCCAGGGGGAGGGGGAGGTTAGGTTAGAATCCTCAGTTTTCTCCAAAATCGACCTCTGGGCCCGGGGGGAGCGGGGCGAGGGGGATTTCCCAAAGACGCCCTAGGTGGAGGGGAGAGGGGGGACTTCCCGAAGACGCCCTAGGGGGAGGGGGGAGGGGGGAGAGGGGGGTTTGTTGTGTCTACCCAAAGCTGCCCATATCTACTGTTATTGCAACAATAGGTCCGCTTAAGAATATTTCTTGCATGCGTTTCGAAGGTAGACATAAAGAACTGAAAAATATGGCAAAAGTAGTGTACTCCAGACGAAACATAGCTCACACGCTAGCACTAAAAAATCAATTGAAACTATCTCAACGATTCATCGCAAAAAAAGGTTTTGAAAAACGCGTTTCATGGGGGCCAATAAGGTTTGACGAGGTGAGTGACTGTGATGATTATCAAATTTTCATGCATCTGCTACCCGAGGTACAGGACAATATATATATTCTTCCCTCATGGGCAAGTGTCAATGGAACTGAATATAGGCCAGGGCAAGTTATAGTAGTAGGAACGACTAACGAACTTACTGATTTTGGTAAGATACAGTATATTCTGATCGATGCAGAACAAGATACGCACTTTCTGTTCATTAAAATGGACACTTTGAGGTTTTCGCAACATATGCATGCATTCCAAGTCACAGAAACGACATTTTGGGGCTTTATCTCACAAAAGAATCTAACTACTCACATTGCACACAATATAAATACCATCGGAGATGGGAATAACTACGTCATATGTCGCTAAGCATATGATAAAGAATATATTCTCTTGTATTGAAAATTCTATAATCATCATTGTTCATTTTTTAATCTCTGTTCAAATAATAGCTTTCCATGAAATGCGCATTAGAGTCACCTTAATATAATAAGTATACATTCAAAACTGTGCTGGTATCATATGATCATAAAAATATTTTCAAGATGTCTGATCTAGTTATTAGGTAGAAACATGTTACGTGGATCGATCACTGAGAGACTCCAGATTTATGTTTTTTTCATTGAAGAACCTACTCTGGTGTCTTTCAGTCGTTGGCTAGTATACAAATTTTTTATATACAGTCAGACATCCAATATAGATTTTAGACTACTATACTATTTCATATACTATAACTATACTTATTAACAGTCATAAATATTTTATTAGTAAGGTTACTTACCATTTTGCATCCTGCAATTTGCAGATGATTCTTCACTATTTTACTATTTGAGCTACTATAAGCGTTATATAATATAATCCGGGAAAGTACAAAGAAAAAAGTAATACATAAATGTTTTACTATAACTCTAGTATACTAACGAAAAGTCCTAAATAGTATGTTAAATGAGTATGGGAACATACCTTCATCGCATTCTGCAATTGAACGGTGATCTGGTATTAGGTTTCTATCAGAATATACCATACAGATTTTTAATTTTATCTACTGATGAAAAGATATATATATGTCTAAGGTCATACATTCTCTATTTTGTTATTTGTATAAGTACATACCCTCTTGCATTCTGCAATTGAAGATAATCTGGTATTATTTTTATATTACGAGCACACTACAAATCTTTTGTGTTCGGTAAAGTAAGAAATCTTGTTTTTTCTTATCATATCTAATAACGAAGACACTTAAATACCGGATGATTTCTTGCTTACATCTCAGTGATGTAAGCAAGGAATCGCCCGGTATGTTATAAGTGTAAACATACCCTCCAGCGGTCTGCAATTATTGATGATGTGATACTATTTTCCTTTAAAGGCTTAAGTATAGAAATATTTTATACCAAGTGAGTACAAAAAAAAAAAAAATTATGACATAAGAAAAGTTTCACATAGAAACTTATGTGATGTATCCAAATACTTACCCTTTTTATGCTGTGTCTTCATATTTATTGTTTGTTGCGTGCTTACAAATATTTTATACGTACTGATATCTAAAAGTCATTTCTTTCTAATTATATGCAACGACAAAGCATAAGTAGGTAATTAAGTATGCATAATGAATAAATCTAGAGAAAAATTCTCTTCAAATTGAGAAAGCCTATTTCAAAAATAGATTGGGGTTACTTTGAAAAAAAATTGCAGAATAAATTCACTCACAATTCTAATTCCAATTGATAGCTATGAATCTAACTGAAATCATAATTCCAAAGAATTATGTGTCGTAATTCATAGAAAGAATAAATGTTTATCAATGTATATAGTAATAATACTTCATTAACAGTCACAAATCGCGAGACACAAGAATTTTTCAATAAGATGCTCAATTTTATAGGAAATGATTGTTTTCTTCCTCCAGTCCCCCCACTTGACGAAATCTGAACTCTTGCTGGTTGTTCCCTGTCCCTGTTCCTGTCCCTGTCCCTGTTCCTGTTCCTGTCCCTGTTCCTGTCCCTGTCCCTGTCCCTGTTCCTGTTCCTGTTCCTGGTCCTGGTCCTGTCCCTGTCCCTGGCCAGAGTTCAAATTTCGCCAAGTGGGGGGGTTGGAGGAAGAAAACAACCATTTCCTTTCAAATTTAGCATCTTATTGAAAAATTCTTGTGTCTTATGATTTGTGATTGTTAATGAAGTATTATTACTATATATATTGATAAACATTTATTCTTTCTATGAATTACGACACATAATTCTTTGGCATTATGATTTTAGTTAGATTCATAGCTATCAATTGGAATCAGAATGTGCTTAAACTTGATAATTAATATAATAATGTTTCGTTAGATGATGCACTGGTGCAAGAGAGTGCATCATGGCTCAAACATAATAGGGAGCCATGGGTGATATCTAAAAGTCATTTCTTTCTAATTATATGCAACGACAAAGCATAAGTAGGTAATTAAGTATGCATAATGAATAAATCTAGAGAAAAAGTCTCTTCAAATTGAGAAAGCCTATTTCAAAAATAGATTGGGGTTACTTTGAAAAAAAATTGCAGAATAAATTCACTCACAATTCTAATTCCAATTGATAGCTATGAATCTAACTGAAATCATAATTCCAAAGAATTATGTGTCGTAATTCATAGAAAGAATAAATGTTTATCAATGTATATAGTAATAATACTTCATTAACAGTCACAAATCGCCAGACACAAGAATTTTTCAATAAGATGCTCAATTTTATAGGAAATGATTGTTTTCTTCCTCCAGTCCCCCCACTTGACGAAATCTGAACTTTTGCTGGTTGTTCCCTGTCCCTGTCCCTGTTCCTGTCCCTGTCCCTATTCCTGTCCCTGTTCCTGTCCCTGTTCCTGTTCCTGGTCCTGGTCCTGGTCCTGGTCCTGTCCCTGTCCCTGGCCAGAGTTCAAATTTCGCCAAGTGGGGGGGTTGGAGGAAGAAAACAACCATTTCCTTTCAAATTTAGCATCTTATTGAAAAATTCTTGTGTCTTATGATTTGTGATTGTTAATGAAGTATTATTACTATATATATTGATAAACATTTATTCTTTCTATGAATTACGACACATAATTCTTTGGCATTATAATTTTAGTTAGATTCATAGCTATCAATTGGAATCAGAATGTGCTTAAACTGGATGATTCGGGGGGCACCTCAAGATCTGCTCCGAATAAAATTTTTCTGTTCATCTAATTCTTTTCCAAGTAACCCCTACCTGTGTCTGACATGGGCTTTCTTGATCATTCAAAAAATTATTTTTAGATCCACCCTAATGTTTATGTTTATGTTGTAGAATATATTCATATATGACTGAATAAATGTGTTATTTTCTAACTGATTGTAATTTGAGATTTTCTTTCGACCTGACCCTCATTATGTACGATTGCATTCACAGGTATTCATACGAATACAATATTCAATCATCGCGAATATGTACTGTGATATCCCTGAGTAGAGTAACATATACAGATAAGTAGGATTAGGATGTACGTGTTTGTAAGGAGTGTGTGACATGTGTATCGGTGGCCCGAACGGGCAGTTGAGACTGGGCGTTAGCCACGATCAGTCAAGCATACTCAAAATAAATGATTATACCCAAAAGGCCTCCTTGTGTTGTTATTTCACATTGGCGACGAGGATGGGATCCTAAATAAATAACGAAGTAGCATGCATCGAGGTACCGAGTCGATAGAGTGGGATCAAATCAGTGCGTGGGTGCATAGTGGCAAAACCACGTGGGTGTACGAATGTACGAAGGTGAAGTTACTGAAAATTTGTGAAAAGTTAAAAGTGAACGCGAGTGAAACGGAATCGATAGACGAAATTCGCAAAAACGTAGTAAGGTTTGTCAAAGAACGTGGTCCGTCCGGTGAACGGGTGACACAAATAAAAGTCGGGATACCGGAGAACAAGAACAGAAAGATGACCACGTGGCTAGGACGTATAGAGCCGTTCCAAAGGGGCGGAAATTGGAACGCATTTATACAGCAACTAGAAGCGTTCATACAATTAAACGGGGTGGAAGCAGAAAAAAAATCGGCGTTGCTTTTGACACAAGTGTCACAGGAGATATTTGCAGAGATTCCGGCGATTTGTGAGAACGAAGCGCCGCTAACATTGGAATACGAAGTAATCAAGGACAAGCTGGGAAAACACTACAACCCGCAACCAAATAAACAGCTACAGAGATTTGCGTTCAGAGACCGTAAACAAAATCCCAACGAATCGATCCAAGAATTTGTAACAGCCTTGCGGAAGTTAGCACAGAAGTGTCAATACAGCGCCACAGAGATAAACAGTCAGCTGAAGGACCAGCTCATAGCGGGGGTCCACAACAAACAAATCCGGTATGAGTTACTGAAGGCGTCGGCCGACGACTCGCTCGAGGATATCATCAAAGTGGCTAAAACGGTGGAATTAGCTGACGCGAAAGCCGCGGGATTCGGAGCCGAGAAGCGGGAGTATACCCAAAGAAACCAGCAAACTAACGAACAAGACACCCCTACGGCCGAAGCACATGCTATACATGCTGGAAGGACAGGGGCAGCAAACTATGGAGGAAGGGTACCCGGCAGCTTCCGAGGATCACAACGAGGACGAGGGACACGAGAGCGGGTCACAGAGCGCGCGGGGCGAGGAGAACGCGGTGATAATGAGCAACTATGCTACTGCTGTGGCGGTCGTAACCATATCCGAGCGGAATGTTCGCTGCGCAATAAATTCTGCAGCGATTGCGGAAAAAAAGGGCACATCTACAAGATGTGCAGACGCGGAAGAGCCACCGAGTCCAGAGGGACAGCACGAAACCAGAACTACATCGGAACCGAGGACGCCGAGGAAGCGGCAGAAGCAAACGAAGACTATGCAGATAGCGATGAACGATTTAATAGCGATTTTTATCCGATACAAGCAAGCGAGGTAACAGAGAATGAGTTAAGTAAAAAAATCGAGCCGCATTTCGAATCAGTTACAATCGAGAAAACGCCATTAAAAATGGAAGTAGATTCAGGGGCGGACGTTTCCGCGATATCAAAAGAATGTTACGAAAAATTTTTTTCAAAAATACCGATGCGGACCTCGAAGATAGCGCTGCGCGCGTACGACAAACAGAGATTACCGATAGTAGGGTATATTCGAGTACAAGCCGAGAAAAATAATATTAAAATTAACGAAGATTTATACGTAGTAAAAGAAGGGGGTAAACCGATTTTGGGTCGAGTTTGGCTGCACGAATTCGGAATGTGGCCGCTGTCGTTTGGGAGAAAAACAAGCGGGCATAACGTAAACATGAAACATATTGAAGGCAAACAAACTCGTACGGCCGAACGGAAAGAGGGAGAGATTCAAAGCCTAAAAAAAGAATTTCCAAAAGTTTTTCAACCAGGTATCGGGAAATTCACAAAAGGCGAATTAACACTAACGGTAAAAAAAGAGGCACGGCCAAAATTTGTGCAGCCCAGAAAAATACCCTGGGCCCTCCGTGGTAAAGTAGAAAAAGAATTAGAGCGATTACAAAACCTTAAAATCATTTCAGCGGTCAAATTCTCTGAATGGGGTACACCGGTGGTCCCAGTTTTGAAAAATAATGGCGCGATAAGACTATGCGGCGATTATAAAGTCACGCTCAATAAAAATCTCGAGATCGATCGGTACCCGCTTCCACGGGTGGAAGAGGTGCTGGAAACGCTACGAGGAGGAAATATTTTTACAACATTAGATTTATCCGAAGCCTATCAACAGTTGCCATTGTCCGAGGAATCTCAAAAGCTGGTAGTGATTAGTACGCATGTGGGATTGTTCAAGTACCATAGATTACCGTACGGCGTGGCCACCGGCCCCGGGTCATTTCAGAGAATTATGACTACGTTGTTACTAGGTGTGCCGGGCACAATTGTATTCATTGACGATATTATCATAACGGCGCCGGAGATAACGGAACATTTGTACAGAGTAAAAGAGGTGTTAAAACGATTAGATGAAGCAGGGCTACGTTTAAAATTTGAGAAGTGCAAATTTTTAGAGAATGAAGTTTGCTATCTAGGTTTCCGGATAGATAAAAACGGTATTCGTCCACTAGCTAATAAAATTAAGAGCGTCAAGGACGCACCACGGCCAACCGACGTGTCGCAATTGCGAAGTTTCTTAGGATCAATAAACTATTACGGGAGATTCATAGAGAACATGGCACAAAAATTACGGCCCCTGTTCGCATGCTTAGAAACAAATAACTTTGACTGGACAGAGAAATGTGATGAAGCGTTTGAAAGCATCAAACAAGAATTGACCTCAAAAAAAATTCTGGTACACTTTGATCCAAATAAACTACGCGTCACCATATGGCATTAGCGCAGTATTAGCACACAGAATAGGAGAAGTCGACCACCCGGTTTGTTTTGCCAGCCGATCTCTCACGGCCGCGGAGCGAAATTATACTCATCTCGATAAAGAGGGACTTGCGATAATATTCGGAGTGCGTAAATATTATGAATACTTGTACGGATGCAGATTTGTTTTGCAAACTGACTCGGCAGCGCTAACTCGAATTTTCGATCCGGAAAAGTCAGTGCCGGAGATTGCGGCAGCAAGATTACAACGGTGGTCATTATTTCTAGCGCCTTTCCGTTACGACATAAAACATATTCGCGGTCCCAAAAATTACGCCGATTGGTTAAGCAGGTTGCCCTTAAAAAACACGAACGATGACGCAAAAGAATTTTCAATTTTACAACATTCGATGTATACGAACTTAAATGCAATAAAAGAGTATGATTTCGCAACACTGGACTGGAAAGCAGTACAAAAATACACGCGCCAAGACAAAGTGTTAAATAAAGTAATTCGTCACTGTACAGACGGCTGGGGTGAAAAACAACCGGCGGAGGAACCAATAAAGTCACTCTGGAACAAACGAGACGCGCTAACGGTAGACAACAATTGCGTACTTTGGGGGCATAGAGTAGTTATTCCGGAAAAACTAAGAAAACTAGTATTAAAAGAACTGCATCACAGCCATTTTGGCGTAACAAAAATGAAAGCACTGGCGAGGTCTTTTGTGTGGTGGCCAGGGATTGATAAAGAAATAGAACTTATCACCCAGGCATGCGTACCGTGTCTCGAAACGCGGAAATCACCACCGAAAATCGCACTTACCCCGTGGGTGTGGCCCACAACGCCGTGGCACCGAATTCATGCAGACTTTTTAGGCCCATTTTTTAATAAAATCGTGTTGGTAATAATCGACAGCCACTCGAAATGGCCGGAGGCAATAATAATGGCGTCAATGAGCGAGGTAAATACAATTCGAGCATTCAAAGACGTATTCGCGAGACACGGGTACCCAGCTCATTTGGTCACGGATAATTACTCTACGTTTGTGGGTAAAGAATTTCAACAATTTATGAAGGAAAACGGCATAAGACATAGTACAACACCCACATATTGCCCCGCGACCAATGGAGCTGCGGAAAACTTCGTGGACACATTCAAACGTAAAGTAGCGTGCATCATGAGAGATGGCACATCGTTCGAAAGCGCGGTGACGGAATTTTTAATCGACTACAGAAGTACTCCGCACGCCGCCACACAAAAGACGCCCGCGAGTTTAGCGTTAGGACGGGAATTAAGAACCCGATTCTCACAACTCCGACCACCACCGGTAAGCGAGAGAATCATAGCACACCAAGCGCGACAGATGAAAAATTATCCTGGAAACAAACGCACACACTTCGAAGTGCAAGATTCGGTAATGACAAAAAAATACAGTCAGGGGGGGAGAGAATCATGGGTACCAGGAGTCGTGGAGAAGGTGGTAGTACCCGGCGTGACGTATATGATAAGAGTAGACAATCGAAAGCCGTGGAAACGACACGCAAATCAGTTAATTAAATGCGATGAACAAGTGGTTGAGAACATACGCGAAGCGAGATTTGAAATACCGAATGCAACCGAAAAACAACAACAACTTGTGCGCCGATCGGAGCGGTTACAAAATAAGAAGAGGGAGGTGTGATATCCCTGAGTAGAGTAACATATACAGATAAGTAGGATTAGGATGTACGTGTTTGTAAGGAGTGTGTGACATGTGTATCGGTGGCCCGAACGGGCAGTTGAGACTGGGCGTTAGCCACGATCAGTCAAGCATACTCAAAATAAATGATTATACCCAAAAGGCCTCCTTGTGTTGTTATTTCACATGTACGTTTCAGAAGTGCGACATCATGATCTTCTTAAAGGTAGACCTTGAGGATAATTATTTTTGAATCAATGGTACGCTTCGAAGATATATTTCATTGACTCATGCTTTTTTTACACCGAAAGCAAGTGATGTGTAAGGGACACACTTTGAAAAAGTGTGAAAAATTGAGTCCATAAAAGATATTTTTAAGCCTAGAGAACATTTGGTTGAGGTAACCAAATTTGGCTGGAAATTCATTCCATTTACATTTATATGTATAAAATATTCGATAAGTTCAATCAGATAAAAAGTCAGCTCGACGGAATATACATTCATTTTGAATGAATATTGAATCATAGCAATAGATCTTGAACTTGCCACAATACAAACACATATTTGCGAGGAAAGAATGCGAGGAAAATCGATCGATTCAAATGAATTCACTTCACAATGAAACTAATACTTTTTTGTGCCAAAACACCAATAAGTAAATTCAAGTCCCCTCAGATTATCTCAACTCAGTAGGTACTTGTTTCAATAGCAAAATACGGCTTGTCAACTGCAATTTAAATATATAACACTAACTATATGCTCACGTCGAGAGGATATTTAGTAGTACAACTTAATACTTCATACAATCAAATACATCATTTTGTTCTACTAACAAAAAATTTAGTTGCATCAAATAAAGTAGAAATCTACCTTGCTCAATACATGCTGCAATCAATGGAATATTCATCCAGCGTAAACGAATATATAATTGCATGCTCAGACTATCAAATTGATTCAAAAAAAGATGCTGAGCGATGAACTCGCTCGATGGCTGTTTCAACTAATAATTTCTTTAATGCAACCTCATGTTTATGTTAACTTAGCTTCATAACGTTCGGAGTCAATCAACGATTGTATTGAGATAATAATTTATGCCATAAAATCAATACAGTTGTACACTTGAATCAACCAAATGTGGCCATTCCGACAATTAAAATCTGATGTTCAGCAACATTTTGCTATTTGACTCAAATGCGGCGTGTGGTTGTCACAATCATTTTTTCAATTTTGATTTGACTGTATAATTTAGTTCATTCAATCAACATTTCACTTCGCCGCCCGCGATCGCCGTTTTCGTTTCACTGAATTGAAATTCATTTGATCCAAACGATTTTTTTTCTCGGTGCAGCATTGCTACCGCAGTCAAAGATTGGTTGAAACTAGCTAAGTGTCGATTTGATTACGTACCGAAGAAACAAACTATGATAATTGATAATTAAGGAACAGCTTAAGGTGCTTCCCGACGCAATTCCACCGGACCTGAAAACATTGGGAAAAAAGGTGTTATCAAAGGGAATATCTCTGCCTGGGCACCGAAATCAATCAAACAAGCTCTGTAGCGCAATTTTATGCGTGATTGCGAACACGTACGGCTAAAAAAATGTTTTTTTTACGCGAAAATAGAGAAGATATCCCTGTAAAACGGCTTTTAAAACGTTTTACATGGATATCTTCTCTATTTTCGCGTGAAAAAACATTTTTTCTGGCCGTACGTGTTCGAAATCTACATAGAATTGCGCTACCGAGTTTGTTTCATTGATTTCGGTGCCCAGGCAGAGATATTCCGTTTAATAACATCTTATTCCCAATGTTTTCAGGTCTGGTGGAATTGCGTAGGGAGGCACCTTAAACGAGGCTACGGGCAACCGCTATATACATATATATAAAACTGTAAAACTGATTTAGTGTGTGCATTATTATTGTATTTCTTAAGATGCTTCCCTACCCAATTCCACCTGACCGGAAAACATTGGGCTGAACGTTTTTAAAACCGTTTTACGTGAATTTCTTCTCTATTTTAGCGTGAATCGAACATGTTCTGGGCCGTACGTGTTCGGAATCGCACATAGAATCGCGCGACGAATTTTGCTTAATAGCACCTCTTGCACGCGTTCATCCAATTGTTTTCAGGTCAGGTGGAATTGGATGGGGAAGCATCTTAATTACGTTCTATTCCTACGGGTTAATAAATATTACATTATTGTGCTGATTTACATGGTTTATCTGATCCCGTTGTTCTATGAGTCCGCTAATGATTTTCACTATTAGATTATGTTCGGGGAGTATATAAACACAGCCGATAGATGAAACGTATAAAATGCGATTAGTGAAAACGCTTCAAACCGCCTAATAAACGTACATCACATGCGTATATTATCGTCAAAAATGTCCGCCCTAAAATGAGTTTATACAACGTTTTTCATAAACGTCGAATAATGGTATTCAATACCGGAATATAATACAAATACTAAAGACAATTATACAACGTAAGTAGATATGGGCAGCTTTGGGTAGACACAACAAACCCCCCTCTCCCCCCTCCCCCCTCCCCCTAGGGCGTCTTTGGGAAGTCCCCCCTCTCCCCTCCTCCTAGGGCGTCTTTGGGAAATCCCCCTCGCCCCGCTCCCCCCGGGCCCAGAGGTCGATTTTGGAGAAAACTGAGGATTCTAACCTAACCTCCCCCTCCCCCTGGCCAGCTTCTCAGCTGGGGTGCCCTAGTTTTTTTTCATTTTCATGCCCCTGGCCTTACCCCGGGTCCTACGCCCCTGATCTTACATTTCTATATTATATATACTTATTTATGAATGGGTAGGGTAAAGGTGTAAAATTGAATGACGCGTCAATTACTAAAAAATCCAATTATTTCCATTTATTCGTATAACTTATTTCTAATACACACAAGGAACTTATGCTAAGATAAAATATAGAATATTACGACTACGAGTACAATTTTCCGATATTCTTTAAAATTAAAAGGTAGGAAAAACAAAATCTTAAGACTATAACGGTTACAAATGACAAATACCTATATATATATGTATATATTATATTTAAACGTGTACAAACATAGGGGTTCTGGAAAATTCCCAAGAGGAGTGATTATACATACTGACTATTATACATCTTATTCTACGATTACAATTACACATTTATTTCTTTTTATTTTTATTTCTATTACTATTCGAATACGAGAGATTACATTTTTTCTTTGGTGTACAATACTGAACGCTGTTACCGCGACAAGGGTGAGTGGGAAGGGTGATTCGACTCTTAGACTCGTCGGAAATTAACCCGATGTAGAACGATTTCGCTATATGGTCGTTTGCCTCATGATTATCAGTAAATATATCGAGAAACCGGCGCAAAGACAAACCAGCAGCCATATAATACACAAACATAATGCAAAAGTGTCCACACACGTTGGAGGAAAAACTCTGTACCTGTCGGTCGTTCCAGATGTATCGCCGGCAATTTCTGCGTAGCCATCGTTTGTGGTGAGGGATAAGCGGGGGTAGCCCGAAGCTGTCGAAATAGGTACCGTGTCCGGACGAAGCGACGTAAAACGCCACCCAGTGCGTGCCGGGTCTGGTGTGATCATCGGTGTTCGAGACAACAGCTGCCGGGGGTGTCCACACCAGGGGAACCCGGTCGGCTGGGAAAACCCGCCTCAAGTTGCTCGGGAATAATGTTGACAACGCATGCTGAATCTGAAGGCTGTTCATTTCTCGAAATTTCAGAAACAGTCGTACCGGTTGTCGCTTCTGAAGAATAAGAGTCTGACGTGGTTGAGAGATCGAGCGGTCCTATTCGGTCGAAATCGATGGCGATTGCAGGTGTCAATCTAGCGGACTCTTTCTCCTTGCGCGGTGCCTTGGGTGGACTAGGCGGCGGTGTGGGTAATGGTGTTGAAAAACACTGCGTCGACGAATTTCTAGCAGTAAACGGTGGAGATCGCTGATGCTGTTGCCGTACCCGTGATGATTCCTCGCGATCGTTCCTACCGCTGTCAGGTGTTGGATGAGTACAACCGGGTTCCCTCCTGCCGTTGACTAACTCCACGTGTGCAGGATAGTCGTACTCGTTGAGAAGTTTGCTCGTTTTGATCCATTTCTTCAACTTAACGACATTGTTGAGTGCGCACGTGAAAAATTCCTCTTTTTTAACGCCGTGAAAGAAACAGTATTCTCTCGTCACGTCCAACTTGCCGAATGGTGGGCACCCAGAGTGTTCGAGGTTTATAATCCTTCTCGATGTTACGGTCTCCAAATATTTTGACTTTTCATGTCCCCTTGTTAGAATACGGTAGGCCGAACCAGCGATCTCTTGAAGATTGCTGTGCAGCTTCTTCAGCGAGATGTCACCCTCGAACCAGTCGATACCGTGGTGATAACACGTCACGTAGTTATTCGCTACTCGTTCTCCCTCGTTGAGTTCCGAAAATGCGTACGGGGGTTTTATCATCCAATGCGCAAAGAAACGATGGTCGATGGTAGTCACAGCCACTTCTTTCGGTAGAAATTGTTTGCTCGCAGCACGAAAGCCTTGGATGTCTATTACGAAGTCCATGTTTGCTCGAAATCTTGCACTTGACTGATCTTGATTGGAGTCGGTGCGGTTCCTCTTATACCCGAGCATGTGTTTCACCCCCACTTCCATCGTCGACTGCTTCCATCCCTAGGCAAAGACCGGGACTTGCAGGTTTCAACTTGTCCGTGTGTCGAGATATGTAAGTTCGTTAACACAAACCCTTTCACACCCCCAACCGACGTCCGTGCGACGTACAAAAAACGACGCCGAGTCCTCTATAGATTTCTGGGTCTGCAGGTCTGAACTTGTTTCTTTGCCAGATGTCTATGTATACGAGCGGTCTGGGACTTCTCACAGCATGGGGTCTCGTCTACCCACCGAAATCTGTAATAACCTGTCGCGCGGCGTCGATCTCTATGAGATTGTCAAACTCTGCGTAAACGATGCAATTTATGGTTTCTTTGAGTGCCTCGTCAAATCGCGCTTCTATCCTCAGAGTCCCGTGCTTGACGAGTGACCAGTGAGACGGGCAGTTAGCGGATAAATCGGGTGTCAGGTCGAAGGCCATCAAACAGTTTCCTTTGGCGTATTGCAGTCTATTGATACCGGTTCCTTCGTTGAGAAAATGTATACCGGTTCCAGAGAAGAGCGTGTGATACGCGTCAACGTACAAATGACTTTTGGAGAAATTCGGTAGCAGTGGTTTCGCAGGAACTTGTACGCCGTCCACGTACAGCGACAGGTAGTTGAGCATAAAGTGTTGGAAATTAAATGGGTTTTTCTGCCTGTCCCCGTTGAAGGCTTTGTTACTGACCATCCCAATTATCACACGTTTTGGTAACTGACCCAGAATCACGTTGTCCAACATCTCCGATTGCACGCCCGCGTGAATGGTGAAGGCCTTCACCTCAACTCTCGTGACGGGATATTTAGCTGTACCTTTTGCCAACGTGCGCGCGTGGGCTAGTAGAATACCGGGGCTGATCTTGACACGGCGCACCAACAACGAAGTCTCGACTATGTGTATTCGGTGCAGAGGCGCAGCTTCCAATATGCAAAAATTATCCCTGGATCTTACCAGGCGCAGCCGCAACTCAACGCCGTTGAGCAGAAACTTTTCCTGATTGAACACGTCGCAGTGTAGATGTCCGAGCAGATCGACTATTCGTCCATTCTTCGTGATTTTCTGACGATTGATGAATCCGTCGTCGCCAGCCTCCTGAGCGGCGGCTGTATCGTGGACATCCGATTCCCCGTTCATGCTGCCGTACCAAAGCCCGGACGAAAGATGCGATTGTTTGGCATGCGGAGCATAATTCAGTAGAGTCTCTATGTAGGCGCGATAGGCGTAAGAATTGTTTGCCGGTGATACGAGCTTCTGATTGAAGAATATGTCCACTTGATTAAACATCGAGTGAAGAAGATTATTCACAGGTGATACGGATGATTCGGGTATAGGGGTCGTTTCCACGGAGTTCCCTGCAGCTGCGGTTTGAAGCTGTTGCACCCGTACGCGAACACTCAGCATGGTGTGTGCCAAGTCTATGTACTCGTCTCCGTGTCCCGGTACAACGAATTCGATCGGTGAGTCATCGGTCAAAGAGGATACGGGTTTATAGTGTATCCACTGTCCAGCTTCGATGGATGTCTGTGTCGGTGGTAGAGCGAACAGGTCTAGTTCGGACTTCGTGCATTCTCCAGAGTGTGCGTGTAGGAAAGCCATTATTATTATTATTCGGCTGCCTAGGCGTTACTAGCGAGGTCCGAAAATATCGGTAATGGCTCGTTTTTTCTTTCCACCCTTTTTACCCTTGCCACTCTTTCCCCCCGTAGTCTTTACAGTCTTCGTAGTTTTCCTCCTTTTCTTTTTCTTGTTTTCTCCCTTCTTCTTCGTTTTTCTTTTGTGAACTTTCCCTGTTCCAGCGGACTGTCGAGCGGCGATGAGTCTGTTGACACGCCCGAGTAACAACTGCCGACCCCGCTCCCCCGTTGCCCCTTTATATCCGGACCCCTTCATAAGTTTGACTACTTTATCTTTGGCCCTCTGCTGCAGGTTGCGACCCGACTCCATAGCTCGCGCTTTCAACGATTCCTTGAACGGTACGTCGCTCTCCATGTCCGATATAACATTCGCCCCCGTGCGTAGGACCTCTTTTCCAACGGCCCTGGCTCCGCTGGTCAATAGAGGTAATACCTTGCGGAATAATCCTCCCAAGAAACTACCGATTCCGTGTCCGCGTTGGTACGGTGCCCCTCGATAAAAGTTTTCCATGCCACCACCCCCGAGTTGCGTCTCGTAATGCTCGGTGTATTGCGCCATGGTACGTGTAAGTTTCCTCCACCTTATTGGACACGCCTAAAGTGTAACGTAACCGTCGAAGTCCCGGACTCAAATGGTATCGGATTCCCCAGATGATCTCTTATATTGATTTCAATGGTGCGAAAGTTTGTCAGCAGGAGCGGTATGTAGTGCGGTGGCGACAGGGTCTTCATCGCCGTTTCTCCGGGGATTGGGTTTGTTTTTCCGCATGCTTGAATAACTCGTAACAACGGTGTGTAGACGTCTCCGACGATACGTGGCTCTATGATATCGCAGTAAACAAACATTTGACACGATGGGGTTCTTGGAAGGGTAGCCTCCGTCCGGGTATCAGCGTCGACTATCACAGTCCGTTCGGCTGCATCGTATCTCATTCCTGGCAAATGACTCGGACCCGCATGATCTTGCGAGTCGGATTTATCGGTGATTCCTTCGAACCGCGGTGACGGTGACGACGATGCAAACGATACAGGATAAAGGATCTCGGCAAGTCCCACCTCCCATTTTCCGGTCAGCTCGATCGAGCGTGGTAACTGTGTGATGTAGCAGCAGGTTCGATTATCGGGGAAAAACTGCATCGAGCTGTTGCTCGGTAGGGTGATGTAAAACTGGTCCTTCTCCATGACGCACGTACGTCTCGAGATGTTTCCTCGGTGTGGTTCGAACGCTAGGTGCAATCCGACTGACCGTCCGCTGTACGAGTGTACGAATATCCTGGACTATGCGCACGCACAAAGACGTTACCAAACTTGAAATGTTGCTTGCTTCAATGTGTCTCGTACTTCCAGTCTTTTAACTCGTAGTGGTATCGTCTTGGTCAGATTGCCCCTCCCCTTCCTCGACTCGTTGAAGTTCTGCCTCGTAGAACGCGCCGTCGATTTCCTCACCTGCCATGTCCACCAATACATAGACAACAGGCGCGCGCGCGAGGACCTTGTGAATCTTGAAAAGTTCCTCGCTCCAATTGGCCTCGTAGCCTTTCTGGAACGTTTCCTTCGTCTTGCTGATTCGTACGATGTCATCTTTACGAAATCTCGGCTTGCCGGCAACCCGTGGCGGATATCGCCTTTGCAGGTTTGCTCGTGCTTGGGCGGCGTTCTCCAGAGTCACCTCAGACGGGGCCATTCCTATGCTCGAGTGACGCGCCGCGTTGTAGGCCTCTACGATTCGTGGTAAAACATCAACATAGCGTTTCGTGTTTCTGTGCGTGAAGTACCGCCACAATCTCTCCTTGAGAGTGCGATTGAATCTTTCGACGATAGCCGCTTTTATTTCAGGGTTGCGGGTGACGCGATATCGTATTTCATTGGCTGTGAGCAGTTTTTGAAATTCACCGCCGACGAATTCTTTTCCCTTGTCCGTTTGCAGCAGAACGGGTCTACGTCGTGTCATGTCCAACACGTGTTGGAATCCCTCGGCCACTGTACCAGCTGTCTTTCGTTTCAGGGGTACGACCCACGCGTATTTACTCAAAACATCGATGACAACCAGTAAATAACGATAACCGCCGTTGTGTCTCTTTATCGAACTCAAATCGGCCAGATCAGCCTCCCAAACGTCGTCAATGTTGGAAACGTTGTATCTGGCACGTGGAAATTTTCTTCGCACAGATTTGTGCAGAGTGTAGGCATCCTGCGTCGCGAGCCATTTCCTCACCGTTTCGCCGGACGTGTCGCCCCTCGTGGCCCTCTCTAGGTTCCGTGCCCCAACGTAGCCAGCAGGGTGAGACGGGTCGTAGTAGATTTTTTCGAGCCCCCTCATCGCTTTAACAGACGCAGTCTCTTCCAAGTCTGTCGCTTTTCACTGTCTTTGGCGTACGGAGTGATTCTCGAACCCCGTCTCTTACCCGTGGGCGGTGTACCGAGTGTACTGAGGTCCGAGTCTTCGATACCGGATCTACTGGTTTCCGCGCCTGACCATTTTCCTCGTTCCGAACGCGATTCACCGTGCCCCGCTACAGACGTCGACAGCGAGGCACTCGTTGACGCGACGTCTGCGAATTTATCATTGTCGAACGCCCGAATATCCTTCCAAAAGACCTCGTTTCCCACGCACTCGTGTGGTATGTTGATCGCGTGGAGAAACCGAGCGAATTGCGACTGTCCCGTTGGATTGAAGTTTTTCCTCGATCGTGCTGTATGGTTGACCAGATCGACTATGTTTGTACCAGGCACGGGTACACCGTCTGTGGAAATTACTCCGCCCTTGTCCCAGACGAGACGCGACGGTACCCCGGACAGCGAACGCAGCAAAAGACCGGCCTTGTTGATGAATCTGGTGGGGACGGAAGCCAATACATTTCTCATCTGTGACGTCATCTCACCATCGCTCGCAGCCACAGTATCCTTGGTTTCTGTCACGTCCGCCGCTTTTTCCGTGCTTTCCACAGGTTTTGCAGCAGTCCCGCTACTCCCCTCGCGAATCTCCAATTGCAGAGGTTTTCGCGCATCGTTCGAGAAGTACAGATAACGTTGAAGCGCCTGTTGGTAGAGTTTCCACTTTTCTGCACTATCGTTGGTCCCCTCGTTCAAGATGTCACTCATTTCGCGGTCGAGTCGTGAAACAGGGTCCCCGTGAACGGTGTCCGAACCCGCTGACGCACTCGCGACGTCGCTCATCTGTCGTTGAAACCTCTTCAATCCCTCCGCCGGTATCAGCACCATTTTCTTGGCACGCTCCATCTTCACCCTCTTTTTTTTCGCTCTCTCTCTCTCTCTCTCTCACACTTATTTCCCTTTACTTGGAAAACAGTGCCGAGGCCAGACCTCCCAGAATCGGTGCCAGTAGCAGACCCAAAAAACCGCCCCCTCGTTGAACCAGAATTTTTTTCTTACTTTTCCAACTTCCACGTTTACAGGCTAATTTTCGGAGCGTCTGTCTGTGTCGTGCCAGCCGTGATTTATGCGATCGAGACAGGACCACGTTACCCTCCAAGGTGTTTAGAGCACACTCGCAAATATCCCTCACCAGAGAGTCGTCGGCGGTACGTAGCAAGGCGCGTCTCTGGGTTGGATTCAACTTGTGCAGCGCGTGCAGGGCAAGGGTGTTTGTCTTACCGAAGGCTGCCTGACACCCGTGACGTACCTTTCGCGGCATTACAGCGGGACTACTGGTACTCTCTGCGCGCTGCTCAGTTTTATATCCTTTTTTGGCACGTAGACGTACTGATGTCCGTCGCTGGGGAAAATGTTTGTACGGAAACGACAATTCTCCGGCGTCGATTGCTTCAGATCCAACAGTAAATACCCGTGCGGAACAGCTGTGGCGTCGTGGTATGCCTCCTGAAGAAATCGCGGATCCTCCGGGTGTACTTGACGCGCGAGATGTTGTATTTGAGCGCGATCTCGCGGATTTTTGAAGAAAACGATATAGTTTGCGTTGAGAGAGATATCTCGTTGGCCGTGTCCCTGATGAAACAGATTTTGCGTAATGTAGAAGACGCTCAGATTCTTGTGATGGCAGACTTTGGTGAATAGATCGACGACAACGTGGCTCGACGCTTCGCGCATCAAATCGTCAATCACCAACAGTTTCGGGGTCTTGTCACCGTCGTAGTCGGTGGGTTGTGGTAATCCTTCTCGGTACTCTATTCCTTTGCTCGACTCGTACAGCGGTTGCCACTCGTCGTAGTACCAGATTACACGAGCGAATTTCGTCTCGCACATGGCACTGCTGTACCGTAGAAATTTTTTTACAAAATTTGACTTTCCACAGCCCGATGGTCCAGCGACGATTGCGGAAAATGGGTGTTTCCAACGAGTGTCCATCGTTGTTGTTCTTTGTCACAGGATTCTGTCAAATATAAAAAAAAAAATTATTTCTCAATATGTTTGGCGGAAAAAAGCGAAAGAATTATTTTCTCCCATCCCTCTTTCCCCGCGATAAGCTCATATCGGTGGCGGCGGCGGCGGCGGCGGCGGGGCCCGGGGCGCGCTGACTACCAGCTGATATCAGCGCGCGCGCGTCGGGGTGGCGCCCGTTGCTACTAGCTCGTATTTCAACGGGCACCACCAGCGGTCGCCCGCTGGGCGAGGTGAACCCCCGCGGCGAGCGTACGTAACCAGCTGATTCGTACGCTCTGACCGGCACGCTGACCGATGAGCTCAACGTCAGCGTACCCCGCTGCCGATACCGGTCGCTTGAAGTGTTCTCGAGACCGGCCGGCCCCGTCTGTCACGGATGTACGCAATTTTTATATTTCACAAATTTTATTATTGGAATTACCTCTGCAACGTGATGAAAGTAGCTGGCGTAGAATCGTCTGCGGAGGCGCGTGCGTGTGGACGGACGGCTGGTGTTTCTGTAGCTGCGATGCGACGAGTTGTGACGTGTCACGGTGTGAACGTCGAATCGTTTATACGTCAAGGGCCCCACGACGGTATCACGACTCGTAGCGGTGAGAAAAAAAAAAGACACAAGAGTTAGCGGAAAGTCAGAACGGTGGAATAAATTTCATCATCATTTGACTTACTTCTGCAACGATCCGAACGATTCTTACGTAGAATCCTCTATACCGGCGAGTGCGCGTGTCTGTGTGGATGACCGGTCGGTGTCCTCTGTAGATGTGCTGCGTCGGGTTGAACCGCACGACCCCCTGTGGGGGCCGGAGTCCTCGTATCTCGTGTCAGGAGAGAGAGAGAGAGAGAGAGAGAGAGGCATGAGCGAGAACGATAATATTCAAGGGTCCCCGGTCAAGGATGTGGCCGAGCGATAACCGTAGGGTAGGGTATCGAAACTTTCCGCGCAACACCGTCTCTTGACGAATACCGGTCGACAGGTTTTGGATTCGGTACGCGTTACCACCTCGTGCAGTTTGTCCCGACGAATAGCACGGTACTGCAGTCGAATCGGACCCTCACCCTCTACCACCATTTGACGAATCGAATCATAGTTTACTCTACTAGCGGTGGAGTGATTCAGCGTAATCCCCTTTACCTTGCAGATTTCAACATCGCTGCCGTCCGGACATCGAACGATGTACGCGTAAAATTTCGCCCCTCCCGAAACAAATGCCCGAATATAACTACCACTGCCATACGTCTCGAGCTCGTCGGTTAAATCTCCCAGAAAGTTCCCTGTCGGTGGTACGTAATCCTGCGGCCGTGTCAAGTCGTGGACATATATAACGGAGTCTGTATCGTAATAAAGAACGCGTCGATCCAACTTTTCTAGATATTCGTACAATTTTAATCTAGCCTGCGCGGTGGTATATGCGGCTATCACTACGTTCGCTAGTGGCGAGGGTGTGACACTCTGCTCGGCGTACGACCACCTCGCGTACAACACCTGGTCGTTGACAGGCAGCAACTCGGTCACCTCGACCTCGGGGTTGGTCAGTAGCTCCAACAGATGCTGACGCGTCTTTACCACCGTGGTTTTAGCCATATTGTCCCGCTGTCCGAACTTTCCCCAAAACGAATTGAGGCAGAGCTTCGAGACCGAACGAAGTCCAGGATTTTTGGCAATCTTGTCTCTATCCAATCTTATCCCTTCCACCTGCTCGTATTCTGCGAGATACCGGTCTCGCGAAGGCTCGTCGATGCAGTCGGCGGGCCAACCGCTGGCCTCCTGCTTGATTTTAAGAAAAGTATCAATGTACCCCGCAAAGAGCCCCCCTTGACGGGTAGAGGGGTTATATTTCGACACCTCGTACTGCCAAATTTCCTGCACTTGGACGATCTCGTAGCCCTTCTCGACCGCTTTTTTCAGCTCGCACGACACCCAAGTGCCGTCGAACTGACGATCTCTCGCCTCGCTATGGGTGCACTCGTCTTGCTCCAATTGTTCGCAACAGGACCGACACAGTGCGAACATCAGTTTTCCGTGCATACGCAGCGGGAGCACGGGGTGATAAAGATTTTGGGGCGGCAGCACGCTACACTTGACCAACCCCTCAACGCGGGAGATGTCCTTGCCGCTCGCGCCCGTCAACGCCTTACACTCTTCACCGACGAGGACTTTTGGGTGGCCCAACGGGAAAGACGCACGCTTGCAGATATAGGGGTACAGGGAGCAGACGTCTACGTATTTTATTTTCTTACTAATGCTCCCATCACCCCCTTGGAAAACCTCGTAGCTGCGCGATGTGTTTCCCGTTCGACCACCGTAAAAGGCATCGCGCGGATCTAGCGGGGTGCTGGCCGTGAGGCTAGCCGTTATGGGATGTCCAGCTAGGTACTCGCGCATTTCCCTGTTTTGGTTGAGAAGCCGATCGAACGCGCACTCCCATATTTCGGTGACCACGTAGCCCATTTTCTGCATAAATGACGTCTTCGAGCGTGTTTCCTCGGCACGCTTGTCCATGGTGTCACCGTTCACGGTACGTCGGTCACCGTTCACGTTGAAACACCGCCTACAACCGTGCCAGAAGCAGCCATGAAATTCGAAAACGTGCCGCGTCCCGTCACCCGCCTCGTAATAGCCGTCCACGACCCGACCTGACTCGGGAATACGAAATTCGCGCGAACGACCCGCGTGCGCGATCACGATCCCCAACTCCCTCTCCTTCCAGACGAGCCACTCTATCGCTTTTCTAGACTGACGATCGGCCAGCCTATAACCACCCGGTGGTAGAATACCGATACGATCGGTTTGTAGAAAATTTCTTCTAAATACCACCGAGCAGGCCGACGCGATAGTCGTGCTCTCGGTGAACGGGCATACCTTCCCACACTCGAGAAAGATGTCTCGAAAGGCGATACATGCGCGGCGTAGAATATCTACGTCGGACTTACAATAGCCCACTAATTCCGCGTCGAAATTAAACAGGCGATTTTCTGCCACGGCCGCGTTGTACCATTGGTAGAACTCCGCGCGTGCGGAGGTACCCATGGTATCGGGCGAGTAGAATTTCGCCGCGGGTAGCGGGCCCATGTAGCCTGTGTTCTCTGGGGTGTTAAAGAGGTGTGGGAAGACCCCTTTCACCGAGGCCTCTGGCAAACCGAAGGCTTTCGGCAGGGCTGACAACGCCATCGGCATGTACGCCAGCGAGTCTAAAAATCGGGTATGTCCGGTTTCGAGCATGATGATCTTACTTCCGTTCAATATTACCTGCGGCGGCTCAGTGTTTTTCTCGACCAGGTAACGTAAAATAAATTGTGCGTCAAAGCCCCGGGCATTGTGGGCGACGCAGATGATTTTTCTGAAATTCTGTATCGGCCGTGTGGCGAATTCGACCAGCTGTTTCACCGGGTCTTTTCGAAACACGTACTCGCGCACGAGTCCGCAGGCTGGGCAACCGTTCTTAATATCCAGATTATGGATGCACTGGGTGCAAACCTGGTGCACCACGCAAAGATTGGGAACGTGGATGTTTGTCGACGTGTCACCGGGGATCGTAGCGTTCTGTTGGGTTTCGAAATCATAAAATATGAATATATATTTCGCGTTGTTATTGTCCAGAGATTTTAGCGGAGCCATGAAACACTGGTGATTGTGAGGCCGAAGGGTGTTGCAGACCTTGCAATATCGTGTGTCACAGGAGTGAGCACCCAGCGAAAGATTTATGAGCCGCGTGCAGTTCGAACAGATTTGAAGCGTCGCACAGACGGAGCGACGCGGGCTAAACGAACCGACCTCACGATGCCTTCCCATACAGAACGCGCCACGAAACACCCGTTTGCAGTCGACGCACTCCAGTTCCTTCGCCCTGTGGTCGCACGCCGGGGTGCCCAGACACTGCGGACACCGGCCCGAGCAGCGGTGCTCATTACTGTTTTTATATTTTTTATTACAGGTCTCGCAAAAGAACCTGCCTGCCGCGGCACCGGTGAGATTGGTTATTGTACAGTAGGGGTGATCGTCTGGAAAGTATAGGATGTTTAACCGGTGGGCCACGTTTCGTCCACTCTCGGTCACCACGCTGCTCCCGTCGTAAAGCGTCGCGTCCCCAGTCCCCAATTTTCCCGCCTCATATACTACGATCGCCATCCCATCGCGTGCCAGATAACGCTGGAATTGCGATATCTGGTATACCCCGCACCCCGTCGCCGGTATTTCGACTCCCGCCCCCTCCGTCAACCCTCTTGCCGCTTCGCGCTGCAGCCGCGATCCCGAGCCCCGTATCGCGTTATACGCCGCGTGAAGCTCCCCGCTACGGATCGACCCCCTCTCGGCGTGAGCTCTCGCGACGACTAGAGCCCGCGGTAAACAAAGTCCGTCCGAGTTTACAATCTGAATGACGGATTTCTTAGCTACACCCGCGTGTGTGATGGGCCGAGCTTTCCCACGACCGGCCGGCACTTTGACGCAGTGCACGGTGACCGAGAATAATTTGTCAACCCCGAACTCCGCGTTACTCTGCGTCACGCTGGAGACTAGCTTCCACAGATCTGCATACTGGGAATCGCGGACCGGTCGAAAAGATAGCCACGCGGAGCCCTGATTAAAACTTTCGGCGTGAAAAACAAAACCGATATAGTCGCTCGAGTGACACGTTGAGGTGACATAGGCATGCAGATCTCTGAAAGCCCCCTCCAGCCACTCGACGGGGTTGACACCTGACCCCGGGATCTTAATTTTGACGTCGAGTTCCCGCGCGTGAACACCGAATCGACGGATGTATTTAGACGATTCCCCGAGTATCGCGAAACGGTTACCCGGGGTCAACGATTGAGAATCCCCATCCCTGACCCTCTCTTCCTCGCTCTCACTCTCTTCAGCCGTCTGCGACTCCCTGGAAACTAAACTACCCTCGGTCTGTTCAGAGTCGTCAGAGTCATAATCGACGTTGTCTATAGGATTCACGACGGGCCCTGAACGTCCGACTCCCGAGGTACCAGCTCCCTCGTTTACACGCGTTGGGCGTCTATGACCACCAATCTGCACGTCCGTGCCATGTTCGTTGGCACGGAGCCGTTTTTCGCATCCCTGGATGTCAGCCGATACGGGCTTCTCTGATAGGTGGATAAGAAAGAAAAATAAGATCCAAAATTCGTTGTATATCGCCCCGACATATTTATAAACACACGCACGTCTGTACGAGAACCCGTAAACCCAAGCCCACCCCCCTCCCCTCTTTTTATATGAATTTTAATATTCCCGGGATGAGGACACCTCCTCGACGGTGCTGGGCAGCGAAAATATCCCGCTCTCGGGCGTGGGTGGAGACACGGCAAACGGCGACCATATGGCACTATCAGGTGAGGAGATGGACACGATTTCATCATCCTCCTCCTCATCCCCCTCATCTGTCTCATACTCATACTCCTCATCCCTATTCTCAATCTCATCCTGTTCATACTCTTCCCCCTCATCCTCATCCTCCCCATCCTCCTCATCCTGCTCATCCTCCTCCTCCTCCTCCTCATGCTCTTCTTCATCGTTATAATATTCCTCCGTATTTACAGAAGGAGTAGGAGAGATTTCTAGGAGATAAAATACTAAATTCTAGCAATAATACCTATGTCCAGACGAGATAGACGGTATCCGTCTGCAAAAAGACTATTCCTACATATAGACTCGGACCGGGTACTCTGTGACGTGCGTATGTAATGCAATACGCCGTATAATAAAACTTTTTTGTGACTTACCGCCAAGACTGCCACGCGATGTTGACGCATTCGCTGGGCCGGCCACCGAAAATCCATTATCCGTAACTGGCACCACACGCTCACTATATCCAACTATCACAACGTCACTGTCACGGTTCACACACATGTCTTGATTTTCACCGGTGACTTCGAGGACTTTTTCACTGCCGTTGGGAGCGGTCCCCGCGTTGTCGCTAACCACCTCCACTCCAGGGGTTAATTCTTCCTCGCTTGAGATCAGAATAATCTCCTCGCAGGGTTCCACCACCATCAGCAGGGCGTCGTTGACCTCGGGGTCCTCCAACAGTGCGAGTAGTTCTGACACGAATAAAAAATCTCGTCGGTTAATTTATCACAGTTCCGGATAGCTTTGATTTACAATTTCTGAACAAAAAATTCTACTTACCAAGGTGCGCGTTGTATTCGCGAATAAGCGGTGCCAGCACGGCAAAATGCGACCTCCCACGCTTGATCACCGTCTCAGCAGCGATGCACAAGCACTCCCGTAGATTGCGAAACATGTCGTTCGCAAATATTAGGGCGATCGCACGCTCACTGCATGCGGCAATCAGGCGTCTGAATTGACGGAGTAAATCCGCTTCCGACATACGCGTCAGCGATCTCCTCCATCGCGTATCACATTCACGATCAATCACGGAATTGTTCTGCCTGGCGTAAAACACAGCCTTCAACACTGCGGCACGGTATAAATTCTTAACACCTGTCATAATTACTTGATAATCTCAGTAAGAAATGTAAAAAGTATAAAGTATCGCAAAGTATGACGGAGCGAATAAGGGTACGTTATTCCACGGATCAGAGATCTACAAGAATGAGGAAATGTCTTGAGAGGACACGCCGTATAACCACGATACGTTAACACCGTACACGCAGATTTTTACGTGTGGGTGCGCGTACGAACCTGAGAAAAGTGGCGGGTGGGGGTGGACGAGCCGGGTCCGTCGTGGAAAGTTTAGTAAGATTCCCACGATGTTTTCCAATTCTGTCTTTGTCCAATAAGCATATTTCTGCGGTAACGCGAGTAGGTATACCTCGCTCGGGAGTAGGCCCCCACTCTATCAGGGGACCGCTCCGCCCTCGCGAAATGGACAAGTGTTGCTAGTTCCACAACCCCCCGTACAGCTGTTATGGTCAAAGACCCGCCGATACTCTAACCATCAGCTTCCAACGGTTTTCTTTTAGTCCTATACCCTGCTGAGTATGTATGGATACATACTAATAATGACGGTGTTCGGTCCTCGGGGACTGATCACTTAGCGCATGAGACTCTGTGGGAAAGTGTGTATGATACCCATGAATTTCTCTCGTTTCGTGAGAAAGTGTCATCCCGCGGAAACCATAATTCTGCGATAACGGCAGTGGGCCCACTCTATGTAAAAGCGCGGGTCCGGTCTTCACAAGAAGTCGGACGGCACCCCCGACTACTCTTTTACGCACAAGTGCGAACAGCTGTAAAATGTACGGCTGTTACAGGGCCCACAGCCTCCGCAATGACGATGGTCAAACACTTGTTGGGACTCCGCATGGGGTAGACCGTTAGGTTCCAACGGTTCCATTAGGCTAAAATCCCTTCAAGTCATAAATATTATTCATAACATCGCACGGTTCTTGGGAGTCAGAGCACTTATCGTAAAATAACGGAAAAGATCCAACCTGTTGACGATACTTCATTTTTTCTAAATTCATAACCGCACCAATGTGTGACACGATTGATGCATCCTCCAAGTCCTGTTGCCGCCTGTTGCGGCGCCTGTTAAGCCGTTCATCTGACCGATCCTTGTTTTACTAGACAAAACATGTGAGGCAACCTGTCTAGGGGTGTGGGAAAAAATTGATGGGAATTATTTTCTAACGGTCGAAATCATATTCCATATACGCTCGACGTGTTTGATTATGACCGGTATGACGTTGGTACCGCAGTCTTCTGTCTCCTTCTATTCTTCATGGTTACATCGAGAGCGAAAGAGAGAGAGAGGACAGTGGGGGTGCCATCATATCGAACAGGATCAAACACGTTTAGTGTACAAAAGAGGGGATTTCGTCGTGAGACGCGTCAGTCTTCGGTTAACCACGCGAGAACTAGTATCTAGCAATGGAAACCCCCAAATCAGCCAGTGGTACGATGGGAAACGCGAGCAGAGTATTTAAATCGTTTGCAAGTGCAGTGAAAAAGTCTGATAAAAATCTATTACTGGCCGCTACCTACGGATTAAACACGTCGTTCACAAAGAAGATCGTCGTCGGCCTCGGTCTGCGGGGTGGTGAGGAATTCGAACCGTTGATCAGATTGACCGGCAATACACCGGACGGCATCTGTCTAGGATTGAGTGCCTGGACTGCGCTGTCTAATTCATTAGAAACAATATCGGACTACTTCGACTTCGACGTGTATGCCGACGCCCAATGGTATCTCGACGAAATTGAGCTTGGTGATGACTGCGATATACGATTTACAACAGCGCATGGTGCGAGGGCCATCAGATTCGATGTCCAGCAGAGCTCCGCCGGATGTATGGAACTTCGACGCAGCGCTGGTTACGCAACGGAGCTAGTATCTGACGAGGAGGATGGAAAAAATCGCGAAGACTGCACTCCGCTCCTGAAGCGACCGAAAATTTATCGACCGTCGATTGTCATGCAGAAAACCACATTCGACGGTTTGAAAACCGTATTTGTCTGCGTTGACGAACAAGTTCGAAGACTCCAAAGGCTGGCGGCAAGTGTGAACCAGTGCAAAAAGCAATACGTTGAATACATGGTGTCAAGAATTAGGCGATTCCCCTCCAAAGAACCTTCTCTTCATACCATCGCGCAGATGATCAAGAACGAATACGGAGTCGTCAAAGAGAGCATCAAGGAGCAGGTCGATCCCGTCTTCAGCGAACATTATCTCGAAATTGTTCTACTCGAATTGACCAGACTCTTTTCGAATTTCATCGCTGTTGAAGTCAAACAGCAGCTTGAGGCCGAGCCGAAGCCTAATTCACGAGCAAATTTACGTCTCGACTTGAAAACATCAAACTAATTACCACGAAGGAATATCAAACTGCTAAAAAGAAAGAGAGAGAGAGAGAGAGAGAGAAAAAGAGCAACGTCGTTGGAAAAATGTGTTCAGCAGGCTTCATTCAAAGCCACGAGACCTCCGGACCCTACAGGGTTGGAATACCCAACACCGCGATTCGCTTTCGACCAGACGATATGTTGGATAGCTTGGACGATTCACCCCCACCTGTTTGGTTCAGAATAGGTTTACTTTTGATATTCGCAACAGCCTGTAGTATTACAATCTGGGCATTGAAAGTGATCATCTCAATACCTATGAGACGTTTTATCGCTAATTGCGACGTGGAGTCTTGACCGAACATTAGTGAAATAAAGGATCAATCTTGTATAATTATAACCATAGTTGTAAGATTTGCAAAGAAAACTGTACTTGTGGTCGTCATATTCTATATTTTATCTTAGCATAAGTTCCTTGTGTGTATTAGAAATAAGTTATACGAATAAATGGAAATAATTGGATTTTTCGTACTTGACGCGTCATTCAATTTTACACCTTTTACACCTCCCGCCTCACCTAATTTTCCCCAAGTCCACAACGTATGTATTCCCACAAACATATGTATATATATATATAGATACGTAAGATCAGGGGCGTAGGACCCGGGGTAAGGCCAGGGGCATGAAAATGAAAAAAACTAGGGCACCCCAGCTGAGAAGCTGGCCAGGGGGAGGGGGAGGTTAGGTTAGAATCCTCAGTTTTCTCTAAAATCGACCTCTGGGCCCGGGGGGAGCGGGGCGAGGGGGGATTTCCCAAAGACGCCCTAGGAGGAGGGGGGAGGGGGGGAGAGGGGGGACTTCCCAAAGACGCCCTAGGGGGAGGGGGGAGGGGGGAGAGGGGGGTTTGTTGTGTCTACCCAAAGCTGCCCATATCTACTAACGTATTCAGAATAGGTTTAAAAAACGTTCTGGCCAAGCAATAATAAACGTATCGTCTAATTGTATATTATTCAAATATGAATGACCATTCTGCGACGTTCATGAAAAACGTTGTATAAACTCATTTTAGGGCGGACATTTTTGACGATAATATACGCATGTGATGCACGTTTATTACACGGTATGAAACGTTTACACTAATCGCATTTTATACGTTTTATCAATCAGCCGTGTTTATTGGGTATGAACTATCAGAGAGTTATGGTGGTGATAATGAGCTATCACTGATTTTATCACATAATGAATCTGGAAATATCGCTGTATTAAAATTTCATCAGCCTGGCAGACCATTTTCTCCGCCAGATGACTCAAATATGTAGGTTCAGTGCTCTTCGACCTCATCGCAAACAAAAAAATACTTTTGTTTATATTGTAACAAGCTCCAGACAAAATTGGCTCGGCATCTAGAGAATATGCACAGTAACGAAGAAGATGTACAAAAATTTATCCATTTACCGAAGAAAAATCCTGAGAGGCAAAAGATTATATCATCTCTCAGAAAGAATGGGAACCATTTGTTTAATTCGGACTCAAGATTTAATGACGGAAGCTTGATAGTATGTAGACGGCCATTGAACGTGTTCAATCGACTGAAAGAATCGTCACAGTGAAATGGCGCGCCATAATGGCCCGTGTCAACGCCATTGCTAATGATGCTGTTAGAACCCATATTTTTTCTTACCTCCGGGAGGATAGTGTAGTCCGGAGCATTCGTTATGATGAAGCTGTGATTTTATACGCTAATAAGCAATGCAATCGGCTGGGAATGCACCATCATCAGTATCAAGGAATTCGAGCCCAAATAAGGTTGCTGGGTCGATTTTTAGTCGCTATCAAAGAAATCAACAATGGAATAACTGATTTTGCGTCAATATTCATACCCAAATGTTATGATAGCTGTATTATGGCGTCAAAGGTGGTTGCAGGGTTTCTCCCAAAAACTCGTGCATTTAAACATCCCACAGTTGCGTTCAATATCGGTAACACTGTTGAAACACGTTGGTGAACTATTGAGGTCCAAATACATCAAAGCTGAAGATGAGATGCATCATAAAAAAGTTGAAGATTTTCTGAAATTATTAAATGAAGATTATGGTACAGCTATGAACAGAGCGGTAACTGAAACTCAATCGCAAAATAACCGACGAAAAAAAGTTGAGTTTCCGACCGCAGCTGACATCACGAAACTGCAGGATTATCTGAGCGCCGAACGTAAGAAGCACCAAAAAATTCTGGCTCGAACGTTTTCTGATGAAGCATGGCATAAGCTCGCTGGAGTCCTCCTCGTTTTTCTTAAATTATTCAATCGACGGTGTGACGGACGGTGTGGGTAGAGTGGTTAATGATCCGAACGGTTCTATTGACAAGCGAGGACCTGTCGACTATTAGGATACCCGTCACATGCGCGAAAATAATAAAATTAAAAGAAAAGATCTATCTTGGGATAGACCGGTAAATAGGATCGTTGCCGCCTAGTCCTATACAGGGCTCAATTGAAATGTTTAAACTATGGTTGAGGCTAATGAATATTAAGATGATTAAAATAATAAAATAAAAGGTGATTCAATGATTATGAGAATTAACTGGTAAAATCAAATATATATTCTTGAACGATTATGGATATGAAATATATAATTCAAGCGGCTAACAAATGATTGCCGGTTGAACAAATGAATAACATAAAATATTAATTCACAAAGTAATGAAATAACGAGGTAATATAATGATCTCCGACGTGGGGATCGTGAAGGCTTGTTACTATATAAGATTTATTATTAATGAAAAATAGTAATGAATTTAATAAAAGGCTCTTCACGATTCACACGCGTTGATATAATGAATATAATGAAATACTGAATTAATCAAAAAGGAACTACTGAAATAGGAACTACTGGAACTCTCTATGAAAAAGCTTCACTATCTCTCTCTCTTTACCAATAATACTGAATCGTATTCAATAATAAAAGAAATCATGTATGGCTTTTATAACATAAAATAGATATAGTTATTGAATCAAGATCAGTAGTTATGTGTTCTAGTAATTTATATTGACACACAGGAGCCTCGTACTGGGGTTAGGGTGAATCCCGAAATTCTATGTATTACCCCGCTCGGGTCGTCAGGTTAAGAATTGTCTCAATCTTGATTCATTCACTATAATAGTAAATAATAAAATTCCCCAATATAGGAGTTTATATTTACAATGTATATGCAACTAATTATGTAAATCTTTAATTTATAGCGATAATATGGTAATATAAGTCGAGGTCAATAGTTGGATCTTAATAGCTCTTTTATAATAAAAAGGCAACCCAACAGGATTAGGGTGGAACCCGAAATTCTATGAATTATCCTGTTTGGTCTTGAAAATTTATATTCATACCAATCTCGATTTATATTAAAATAGCAGAATAATGCAGTTGTGTATGAGTAGCAGTTCAAGCTCGCCGGGTGGTCTCGTTACTAGGAAGGGTTTACCCCGAAATACCTCTTGTATTGACTAGTTACGATATTCCCGTGGTTATACTACTCATGTGATTAAATTATATTATAACATGCAAATAATTAAATTTAAAGAATTCTGGAGAACAGTCTAACGATTTTGAATATATGATTATAAATGAGCGAACTTGTGTGAGCGATCGTGATTACTTATCTTTGGCTGAGATGGCGTAGCATGGGGCTACTTTCGATATTTAGGTATAAGCCTCCCTCACCTTGAGAACCTCGAAGCCTTTGATTAGCGTAGAATTTAGATTTTATTTATCACGTTTAATGTTCGGCACTGAAGATAATTAAATTGTTAATATTCACTGATTCGAAATAGTCTGTATTGAATGTTAACTTAAAGTTGGAATAGCAAGATTCTTAAGGGCGTTGACTAGGCCTCGCCGAGCGCGCGTAAATAGACTCTCGGCATTTACCTTCTCATTTCCTCATTTTTCAAGATAACGGAGTTTTCGATAAAAATTCTTACAGATAAATGATGTATCCGTGTCATGGCTTTGGCCGAATTTGTGATTTCACTTTAAGCTTTGCAAAAAATAATCTTGAAAGTAAGCCATCTTCGCGCTGATGTACAACGAGTAACGATTTTTTTTTAAATATTCGGCGAAAGCCATAACATAGCTACATCCTTTACCTTCGAATCAAGATCATGATCGATACTATCGGATCAATGACTGAGGAGTAATCAGGAAAATTCTGAAGCATTGAAATGACGATTGTTGGCGCAAAAATTCGGCAATTTCTAGCGTAGCCGCGTTGGGTGGTAGCAACACGAACTACAGGCATCGTAGGGGTAAATACAGACTTCTCCTTTTGCGAATTCAAATCTTCTGACTCGCATAATTGTGGGTGCTACAGTTTTTCGATTTACTTCGTGTTTTTCAATTATAAAGTTCTAGTTTTTTAGTGCCAATATGGTTAAAGCGAGAAAGTGTCTTTCATTGTTGGCGAAGAAGAAGAAAAGACCCGGAGTTCATAATTTGACTGAATATCGAGAAAAAATGAGGTAAATTAATCGAATTACATACGATTGGAGTAGAGTCCTCAGAGTTTAAAATCAAATAGCTTGAGTACGAAACATCGGAGAAGTCTGATATAAATAGTACTTGAAAGAGCAGACGGTTCTGTTCAGAATGACAGAATAATATAATTTTTAGGTATTCGATGTAGGTCATAAATAATAATTTCGAAATGTTCGAAATTTTGAAAAAAAAAAATTGAAATTCTATTTTCAATTATTTCATCGCGTTTTATCGGACTTACAAAAGAAACAAGTGATTGGTTGACAAAATTTCATTTATTCTTCGAATTAAACTTTCCGAATTTCGGGCCCCCTGTTAATGTTGAAATTAAGAGCTAAAATTTTAGGGAGAGTTTTTTCAATTTATTTGCAAGGTATCCAGGGGGCGTCCCGAATTTTTCTCGAAATTCATCGAAATAAGAACCACCCTAATATACAGGATGATTCAAAATTCGTTACGAATATTTTGAGGGGTTGATCCTTGTCAAAATTGGGATCGAAAGTTCTTCACCCATACCTCTGAAAAATGATTTTTTTCTTCGGAACCTTCTACACATTTTTGCAACATCTTCCACTAAATAAAAAACTTTCACCCAGAAATCTCCGTAATATTGAATAAAAAAAACTCATTGGAATTAATAAAATTAACAAATGCTGTGAAAAAAAAATTGAGAATAAAAGTTGTTGGTCGGAAAAAAAATTTCAAAGGAAAAAAATCATTTTTGAAAAAATGGCTCAGGAACTTTTGATCCCAATTTTGACAAGGATTAACCCTTCAAGAGATTTGTCACGAATTCTGAATCACCCTGTATATATTCGTATAATTTTGAACTGGGAGTAGGGAGCCTAGCGTCCTCAGCCTACCCCCACCACAGTAGCAGCTATGATGCTCTGTCTTTCTTGTTCGTCTACTGTCTCGCTCGACACAGTTCACGCGGGAAGCGGAGTAGCCCGCGCTTTTCAGCTAGTCAACGCCCTTAAATATTACAAATACTCAAAGCGAGTATAAGGCGGAAAGTGAAGTTATTTTTATTAAAAATTCAAAGGCGTTTAATAGAATAATCGAATTGTGTCTCTGCACCGAATTTAGTATTGAATAATCAGACCACCACGCTGTGGATTATGTCACGATTATTACTTTAGGGTTGACGAGTACTGAGTCCTTTACACTACCACTTTGATTGAAAAAAGAAAAGATTGAGTGTAACTCTTGGCTCTAGTTAGCACACGGGTCGATACGTCCACGCACCTCGCGATTTACCAGAAGAAAGACCGTTTATAGTTGTATAAAGTAAATAGTTTAAAATAATGAAGTTAAAGCGAATGCATAAATCTTGAAGAGATTTACGGTTTGAATTTTGTTGACGAGTACTGAGTCCTTTACACTACCACTTTAATTGAAAAAAGAAAAGATTGAGTGTAACTCTTGGCTCTAGTTAGCACACGGGTCGATACGTCCACGCACCTCGCGATTTACCAGAAGAAAGACACTAGTTTAAGTTCAAAGGCGACGAGGTCCCCGCGGTTGCAACAATGTATGTATTACTGCGCGCGTGGCTTAGCCAATTAGGGCCTTGCTTAGTGGCTAATTGTCGCCTGATTGGTTTGAGGGACTACTTGCAGTTAGCGTAGGCGTTGGTCCCTCGTGACGTCACGCGGTCCCATGCTATTCCATGCCTCACCTATAGTCTACTCACACTAGCTTACTTTGAATATCTTCAAACTATGTTAATAACCCAAACTTATATTTGAATTATGAACCGTTAAATGGCTCTTTAGTTTTCCATCATTCTTGCTTTTGAAATCTTATTATTCTACTTCTAGTTAGCTTAATTTCCTTATTTCTTTGGAAATTAGAGAGAGAGCAAAAATTACATCTACGCGCTAGCCTATAGTAGTGTGAGATTGAGGGGTCAGCAAGACTGGGGTTCCAGTGTTGCTTCGCCGTTATCTGCACCTACGTGACTTACGAGCCATTTCAAGAGGGGAATAAACATCCGATAGAAATAATATTATATTTCGATGTGGTTACTTTTTATACTCTAAGTCACGTTCGAAAAATGAAACAACAAGTTGTTGAGGTTCAAAGAATTTATAAAATCAAAGAAAGAAAAAGGAATTTAGGATTCCGGGATATATATATATATATATGTGTAAAAGAAAGAAGTCAGCAGGATTAGGGTAAACCCGAAGTTCTAGGAACTATCCTGGTTGACTTCCCAAAAAGAAAAATATATACCGAAATCTTCAAAATCTACGCACGTAACAACGGAGAGCTGGCGAAATCGAGCTTATTTATATTGAAGACTTTGAATCTCAAGAAGGCATAGATGCCATTGGAAACAAGGAGTTATTGGAATCATTATCAATTGAAGCTCAACAGCTTGCAAAAAAATATGTCAGATTTATGATTAGAGTAAAACTCGGTCGAGGCGTACCTGTTTTAGTGCCATCTCATCTGCTGGAATGATGAACCTAATTAAAAAATTTCGGCGAGAAGCCAAAGTTTCAGATGAGAATCCGTTTTGCCCCCCGCCTGCATCATGAAAGGTAAAAATAAAAAAGCCGAATTTGAAGATGGGATGCCTCCCGGCTCAGTACTGTACATGTCACAGAAGTCAGCGTACATTACGGCAGCGGTTTTTTTGGAATGGCTCAAGAATCATTTTCTTCCAAGAAAGCCCGCTGGAAAAGTTCTATACTGATACTCGATGGTCACACGTCTCACACCAACTCTGTAGCGATGCTTGAATTTGCATCTACCAATGACATTACTTTACTGTCCTTGCCAAGTCACACAACCCATTACCTTCAACCCTTAGACAGGGCGGTATTCAAATCAGTAAAAACTCACTTCTACGAGTCTTGTCGTAATTGGCTCAAAAACCATCCCGGTCGACGTATAACTCGAGCACAGTTTGGATACTTACTCAATCAGACATGGGGCAAAGCAGCTACCCCTGGAAATGCTGTGTCAGGCTTCAAATCCACGGGAATCTATTCGTTCAATCCAAACGCTATACCTGACTACGCTTATTCACAGGAAACTGTTACAGTAAATCCACTTGATGCAAATGATCGGACTTTAACTTCAACATCGGCAAAAGAGATAGAAAAAAGAACCACCTGTACTGTTACGACCGCAGAAAACCTCAAAGAGAAGTCTGGAACTTCGGAACACGAAAACCTCCAGAAAGAGACACCAACCAAGATACTTATGGAGCTGTTTCCAGTTCCGGATCTGGTTCATCAAACTAGGAAGCGGGCAAAAAAAGTAGCCGAAGTTCTGACATTGTAATGTCTATCAGATGTTGGGTAATAACTTTCACGCTGATGATACACAGAATTAAGATTGGTTCTTTATTATAATTAGTAGACGGACTCATTTATACATGTTAGCCTCGTTACTGCTAGGCATGGTCTGAGGGCAAGTGCCTATGCGTCATTGCGGATATCGGTTCCTGTCTAGAGGGCGACACCTCATTACTATTAACATCCGGCATTCAAATACATCACACTCCTTCCCACTAGGAATAAAACTTTCTCCCTTATATCACAGGTTACAAACATTGCTTACATTTTTCTTATTAACTACTACTTAACAATTAAATACAAAATATTCCGCCACTTACAAATCTAATACATTCCTTGGTTTACAAGTTCTCCCTGACCTGCGCAACGTTGGCACACTACTTTCATAACTAACATTTACCTCTCTTTTATTAAGCTGCTGTGGTAATGGCGATGAAAAATCTGTCTCCGGTACTATATTATCGACCTGACTAGGCAACACTTTTTTAAAAGGCTCTATAGAACCTTCCCGTTCCTCAGGATCATCTTCCCTAACACTAACCCCGCAATTCTTCAGCTGGTCCGAATGGCGCTTATGTAAACGCTTATCCCCAGATTCGACTGCAAAAGTAACCGGCGACAATTTCTCCACTACTCGGCCTTTACTCCAATTTCTATTCGAATAATCCTTCATCATGACCATATCCTCTTTTTTACAATCGAAATCTCTATTTCCCGGAAAATAATACTGTTGGCTTGACTGTTTTTGTTCTACGACCTCCCTCAGATCGGGTCTAATTAAATCTAGCTTCGTGCGAAATTTCCGTCCCACCTGTAATTCTGCTGGACTATAATTTGTCGTACAGTGCGGCGTTGCCCTATAATAAAATAAAAATTTAACTAAAGCTTCGTGTTTCGAATGACCCGCTAGCCTTAGCGCTTTGAATTTCTTTTTGAAAGTCTTAACAGCGTTCTCTGCCGCACCATTAGAGGCAGGATGGTACGGCGCTGTTTTAATATGTTTTATCCCATATGTTTCCAAAAACAATCTAAATACTTCCGAACAAAAACTAGGTCCATTGTCAGTGACTAACTTTTTTGGAATTCCCCAAGTGCTTATATACTCCTTAAATACTTTAATCGTCGATTCTGATGTAATATCTGGCATTTCCTTTACGTCTAACCATTTGGAAAATGAGTCAATTATAACAATATACATTCTCCCTTCTAACGGACCCAAAAAATCCGCATGTAACCTCTCATTTGGTCCCTCTGGCCATTTCCAAGAGTGGAGAACCGATCTAGGTGGATTATCCGCAATTTCCAAACATATTTCACATGACTTAACCAAATTTTCAATATCACTGTCAACCCCAGGCCACCAAATGTACGACCTTGCTAACATTTTCATTTTAACTATTCCTAAATGAATTGAATGCAACTCACACAAAAGTTCTTTCCGCATACTCATAGGAATCACCAACCTATGTCCCCATAAAATACAACCATGTTCCACTGCTAGCTCTCGTTCTCTACTCTTGAACACTTTGAGTTCATCCTCAACCATTTCAGGCCAGCCATTAACAATAAATTCTCGAACTTGTCTTAATAATACATCCTTCCCTATTTCTAAACTTATACGACTAACATCAATCGATTTGATTTCGTCTATGATATAATTTAAATACGAATATTCTTCAATCTCATTGCACCTATTATCAGCGATTGGCAGTGGAATTCGTGATAGGCTATCAGCACGACAATTTTCTGTGCCTTTGACGTGTTTGATTTCAAACTGGTACGCTGATAAAAATACCGCCCACCTTTGAACTCTACTCGCGGCCATTTGAGGAAGACCCTTTTTTTCTCCAAAAATATAAATCAGCGGCTTATGGTCGGTTTCTAAAATGAAGTCTCTCCCATAAAGGTATTGGTGAAATTTTTTTACCCCAAAAACCAAACTCAAAGCCTCACGATCAAGTTGCGAATAATGCTGCTCCGCTTTTGTCAGCGACCTTGACACAAATGCAATAGGCCTCTCTCTTTTGTCAGGATAAATGTGCGATAACACAGCTCCCAACCCAAAGGGAGATGCATCACACGCCACTTTAACGGG
Organism: Tenthredo notha; assembly: GCA_914767705.2. Taxonomy (NCBI): domain Eukaryota; kingdom Metazoa; phylum Arthropoda; class Insecta; order Hymenoptera; family Tenthredinidae; genus Tenthredo; species Tenthredo notha. The sequence goes on along the minus strand of OU611914.1, from coordinate 8,919,994 downwards.
TAAATTAACATCATCTGAATCTCCAATAAAATTTTGCGTATTCTTATTTCTAGCAAAACCAACCGACTTGTTATCCTTACTTCTAGATTTCCTAACTTCTTTGCACACTTGAGCCAAATGCCCCTCTACTTTACAAATATTACAACTATAATTACGATATCTGCAGATTGAAGATCTATGATTTGCCTTACCACAACAGAAACATCGAATTCGAACTCCGTCGCTTGAAGATTGTGCAAACTTCCTTCCTACAAAATTAATCGAATCACTTTGATTTTTCGATGATACCACCATGTCCGCGACATCCCTCGATGCCATCTCAATACTCTGCGCCAGCTCAATTGACCTTGCATATGATAAGTCCTGTTCACCCAAGAGCCTCTTCTTGATTTGTTCATTATTGAGACCCCATACGAATTGATCCCGCAGACAAATTTCCAATCCATTTCCAAAATCGCAGTATGTCGATAATTTTTTTAAATTTGCCAAATATTCAACGACGCTTTCACCGTCCCTTTGCCTACATTGCCTGAATTTATAGCGTTCACTGATTACACTCCGCTTGGGTTGAAGGTGATTCTTCATAATTTGAATTAATTCCTGAATTGTTTTAGCTGCCGGTAGTTCTGGCGTACATAAACTACGTAATAGCGCATAAGCTTCATTGCCTACCAAGGTGAGAAAAAGCGAGACACCTTTGGTGGCAGATATGTCATTTGCTATAAAAAATTGTTCTAACCTCTCAACCCAATGATTCCAATCATCTTGCATGTTGAACTCTTTCATGCTCCCGATCCTCCCAGTAACGATCGGTTGGGACCTATTCCCTTGAATTTGGACATCCTGTTGTATAGCAGGTTCTGAGATCGGCGATGGTCTTGCAGATCTCGACATTTGTTGTTCCACCAGAAATTGCTGTCTCTGATGAATTAACTGTTTCCTTTGTTCCTCTAATTCGGCTCGTTCTTTTTCAAATTCTTTTCTTAACTCCTCTCTAATTTCATCTTCATTGTTTGCCATTATCTTTTTCCTTTTGCTCATACACGTGCTCCAAAACAAAATTTTTCTTCTTCAGAATCCGTCTTTATTTTAGCAATCCTATATTGCTTTTTAACGTTTAATCCTCGTCGCCACTGTAATGTCTATCAGATGTTGGGTAATAACTTTCACGCTGATGATACACAGAATTAAGATTGGTTCTTTATTATAATTAGTAGACGGACTCATTTATACATGTTAGCCTCGTTACTGCTAGGCATGGTCTGAGGGCAAGTGCCTATGCGTCATTGCGGATATCGGTTCCTGTCTAGAGGGCGACACCTCATTACTATTAACATCCGGCATTCAAATACATCACAGACATCTCGCCCGTACATAGAAGCTAGAGTGGACAAGGAAAATAGAAACAAACCACTAAAGCGAGGCGCAGGTACTTCAATAGCTACTATACAAAAGAGAAACCCAACGAAAGAAAAGACACACAGCATTGCAGGTTCTTCGAAACCAGCAGTAAAAAAACGAAAAATAAAGAAAGAAGAGACTGATACGAGCGATGAAGAATTTTCACTGGACAGTGGCAATGACTTGGTTGACTCAGATAACGATGGGTCAAAAGAAGAGGTTTGTCTCTGCGCAGGATGTGGAGAAGACTATGAAAAAACGGAGAAAATGGAAGATTGGCTGCAATGTATCAAGTGCAGGGTGTGGATGCACGAAAACTGCACGATTTTCGACGATATGTGCCCTCGATGCGGCGAAGAGGAAAAGAAAAAAGGGAAAGGACAACGTAAAATGTAAAAGAAAAAGTAGGGCCATCTGTCCCTATGTCCTATGGCCATCTCTCCCACGGTCATCGGGAGAGATGGCCAACTGCACTTTTTTAAATTTAATTTTTATTATTGATATATAGTGTGCATATAAACGCAAAAGTTTGTCATAATTTCTTCAATTAATGAATAAAGATTGCAACTGATGTAGTGAGTTTTTTTTCTAATGATTAATTTTGAGAATTACAGCCACTTCAAAAAACTATGGCCTTCTCACCCGGATTTACCCTATAAAAACCTCAAAATTATTAGAACTTGCTCGAGGAACAACGAATGGTGCTGAATCAGGAAGAGGAGCAGAATCAGATTCTGGAGAGAAGGAAGTTCTTGGATATCACTCTAACCCGGCAAAAACATGGGGCCGGTTCGAAGTTCCGAAGCCTCAAAGCTCCGAACGGTCGAATTTCCGAATCTTAATGCAACGAACTCACAGTTCTCAGAAAGGTTATTTCACCGAAAGTCGCGAGGACCAGGTGAAAGAGAATGGTCCGTCCGCCCAGACACCTAATATTTCGTATTTTCATAGGGATAGCCACCCGTAAGTCGTAGCGCTGAAAATCCCTAGGGTGATGCAACTCGGCAGCCATTGTAGATGGAGGCCGGCTGACTGCCAATACATCGCGGAAGGTAGACATGTGTGGTTATGTTCGTTTATTTGAAGCAAATGATAAATAAAGTGAAAATAACCTACGTGAATAAGCTATGAATATTTATCAAAAATTGATCAGTTTTAAATGACTGTAACGACGACTAATTTATTACAACATGACAATTATCCTTGTTATGCATTGAATGAACTTTTACTCAGCTTCAATAAAGTTTTTCTCCCTTACCTAGTTCAATTTATTGAAGCCTCAACCCCAGGATACAATTAATAATTTCGTTTAAATTGGTTCTTCTCGATGAACTCTTTAATTCTAATTAATTTCCGGTTATAGCTGAGGTTGATTCGTTGATAGATATCATTCAAAACTGATTGATCGATTTTTGATAAATATTCATAGCTTGTTCACGTAGGTTTTATCCACTTCATTTATCATTTGCTTCAAATAAACGAACATAACCCCATACGTCTATCTTCCGCGATGTATTGACAGTCAGCCGGCTTCTATCAACAATGGCTGCCGAGTTGCATCGACCGCGCGCCAAAATCACCCTAGGGATTTTTCAGCGCAACGAGTGGCTATCCCCATGAAAATACGAAATATTAGGTATCTGGGCGGACGGACCATTCTCTTTCACCTGGTCCTCGCGGTATATAACCGATTTCAAAAATTCCGAATCGCAACACACCGAAGGTTCAAAATTCCGAAAGCTAAAGATCCGAAAGCTTAAGATCCGAAAGGCCAAAATTCCGAAACTTGAACATGAAGCCGTGGCGCGTCGTTTAGTCGACACGTTAAGATGGCAGCACCGATGCCGTGATAATCTTCACGATGCTCACAATGTTCATTAAAAAAAAGTTTAAAAATCCCATAAATCAATAACGACGTAGAATTCATCGATTGAAATAGATAAAATAAATTCTTGTAGAAGGCCGGGCGAGTTGAACGCTAAATAAATAAGAAATCAAGCTCGATTTTCTGAAATTTATGTGTCGGGAAATGTACGCAATGAAAATTCCAAAACACTCATATACATAGTGGAACACGGGGCACAACGGGCACCGGGGCAGGACGGGCACCAAATCAAAAAAGACATTCAATTTTCTCGTAAATGATTTCTTCTGATACGGCGACGTATTTTGGATCAATAATGACACAAAAAGAAAAGAAAAATTGATTTATAATCGTGCAATTCTATCGACTTGATTGCCGTTAGTTACCACCTCATGATGAAAAGTTATTAGAGACAAATAAAAAGGCAAGTATTGAAGGATGAAGTCAAGTTATGTCTTCACTTTCATTTTTGACCAATTTCAATTTAAATTAACATTTAAATTTTTGAACAAAGTTATAAAAGTGTTAAAAAAAAATCTCATTCGATTCGAATCGAAAAAAAAATTTTGATGAACAATTTGACCTATTTTCCGTACTCTTTTTTTTACTTTTTTTCATTTCCCTCAAACTACATCTGCGACTGCTGCACAACGGAATAGGTGCCCAATGTGACCTGAATCGGATAATGTTTAGCAATATTCACTTTGAATGTTAATTAAAATTAAAGTTATTTGAAAATGAAAGGGAAGACTGGTATAACTTGAAATCATCCTTTAATACTTGCCTTTTCATTTTATTCTGATAACTTTTCATCATAAGATAGTAACTAACGACAATCAACAGCTAAGTACTATATCTCGTGAGTATCATTCCAAAATTTGAAGAAAAAAAAAATTAAAAATGAAAAACTTATGAATATTTCACTGAAAAAGTGCATTTTTGGCTCATTTACATCTTCACGAATTTTTTTTTCAGACACATTGATACTCAATTTTTGTCAAATTGACTTTTGGTACATATTGTACAATGTCCAAAGTATGTTCCATAATATTTGGAAAAAAATCGGATGGATACTTTTTGTACGGCAGCCAATTGAAAATCAGTTGAACAATTAAAAAATAGCCCTGCAATACGAATACTGACGGAGTTCTGCGAGTTTGAACAATAAGGCGAAATAGCATTTGAATGCAAGTAAATTTCCTCAGAAAAGATAATCTAGACTTGTAGGGGATGGTCTACTGATCTTAAGGGGAGGGTACACCCGTAGATTCAGGTAGGTGAAAGAAATATCATACAGGGCTGTTGATTTTTTTTCCGGTGTGGTTTTTTACATTGAATGCAACGGGGAAAATGGCAGAAAAGAAAACAATTATTTTTGCATAGCTTTTGATTTTTGAATTTCGAAATAATTAAGGTATCGCAAAACCCATACCCTTGGTTCTTTGAAATATCATTTGAAATTAGTTTAAAAATTTTCAAATTTCAAACTCAGATTTTACGATTTCTGAAACGTTTTTTCGGAAATTAAAAGGCGCTTTCGTCAATTATCTCTACGCATATAGGTTTTTCGACGAGCATCGTTTCACCAAAGTTATAGATCCTGTCAAAACGCGTCTTTTTGGTCTTACACATTTTTTACGTTTATCGCATTTTTTTTTTGTAATTTGGCTGGGCACCTGAAATACCGAGTTTTCCAGGAAATTACATGTGGTATAAAGATACCCGTTTGAAGATGTACTTTATCCGTTTAGGCCAAGCAATAGAGCAGAAAATGAGTGATTCTGTGACAAAAATAGTAAAAGGATGCCGATGGTGCCATCACGCGGAGGACAGTTCGTGGTTGTATTCTGTCATAAATCCCACTCGCAACTATACCATTGCAAACTTTGTTATAAACATTTAAAATCAAAAAATCATTTTTTTTTTTTTAGTTTTTTGCCTACAAAATCCAAACTAATGAAGTAATCTTGATGCTCCCACGAGATACATTGTAGAGAATCAGAACGCAAAAAAAAATGAGCTATAGAACGACCAGATTGGATTATTAGTAACGGAGAAAAATCGGAAAAACCCGGAAAAATCAGCCTTTTTTCGAAAATTCATAACTCCGCCATTTTTTGAGCCGTAGGACAGATCTTTCGCGACATAAAAGCGATTGATACGTACTTTATGCGTGCAAAAAACAGGCACTGTAGGTTCATTAGTTTTTGCACAGTTGCAATTTGAATTTTTTTTGCACTATCTTGCAGCGGGCCTGGATGCTCTGGAGATCGTCCGATTTCAATTTTCAAAAAAGATTTGCAGGAAAAACAAACATTATTTTGGCACGGTTTTTGATTTTTGAATTTCGAAATAATTTAGGTATCGCTAAACCCATACCCTTATGTCTTTGGAATATCATTCGAAACTAGTATAAAATGCGTTGAAAAATCAAAAATTGTTGAAAAAAATCGGTAAGAATATTGTTTAAGATTCTTTGCATTGAAATAGTTAGAATAGCTTAGAGACAGAAGATTCTTGAACGTTCAAAAATCTCTGATTGTTCAGGTGAATATCATGCAAAATTGGTGTCTCGCTAAAAAATGTTTCATATGAAAGTCGTTTGGTTTTTCAAGTAGAATGAAATTACGTAATAAAAAATACATGGTTTCATTCAAAAAAGTGGAGTTGACCTTGACGTACCTTTAGCGCCTCCACCGAAAAAAAAATTGGATGATCCAGTATGACGGCCCCTTCAAACAATATAACTTTCATCTGGAACATTTTTGCATATCATCAATCGTTTGAGTCCTATTGCTCTGTAACACTTTAAATGCCTTACCCTGTATAGGTTTCTCGACGAGACATCGTTTCACCAAAGTTGTAGATCTTGATAAAACGCGTCTTTTCGGTCCTATACATTTTATGCGTTTATCGCATTTTTTTTTTTTGTAATTGGCTGAAAACTTGAAATACCGAGTTTTCCAGCAAAATACTAGTTCTACAGTGAAATTACATGTGTAATGAAGATTCCTCTCTGAAAAATGTGCAACTCTATTTAGACCTATTGCCTATTGTACATGTATCTGACCGACTATTCTACGACCAACGTAAATAAGCTCGGAGAAAATAAAAATGTTAAGAGTGCTCCACGAGCGGCAATTTTTACTATGATACACAGCAAACTGAGGAATTTACTCTGAAAACAGTCAGGATCACTCTTTGTAGAGTAAAATCTAGAGTGATGAATTTCCGAAAAAAGGCTGATTTTCCGGGTTTTTCCGATTTTTCTCCGTTACTCATTTATAGCTCATTTTTTTGCATTCTGATTCTCTACAATTTATCTCGTGAGAGCATCAAGATTACTTCAATAGTTTGGATTTTATAGGCAAAAAACTAAAAAAAAAACGATTCTTTGATTTTAAATGTTTAGAACAAAGTTTGCAATGGTAGTTGCGAGTGGGATTTATGACAGAATACAACCACGGACTGTCCTCCGTGTGATGGCACCATCGGCATCCTGTTACTATTTTTGCCAGGAAAAAATCTCTATTGCTTGGCCTAGTTACACACAGTAGATTTTACTCTACAAAGAGTGATCCTGACTGTTTTTAGAGTAAATTCCTCAGTTTCCTGTGTTTCATAGTAAAAATTACCGCTCGTGGAGCACTCTTTACTCTTTGATTTTTTCCGAGCTTATTTACGTTGGTCGTAGAATAGTCTGTCAGATACATGTACAATAGGCAATAGGTCTAAATAGAGTTGCACATTTTTCAGAGAGGAATCTTCATTACACATGTAATTTCACTGTAGAACTAGTATTTTGCTGGAAAACTCGGTATTTCAAGTTTTCAGCCAATTACAAAAAAAAAAAAAAAAATGCGATAAACGCATAAAATGTATAGGACCGAAAAGACGCGTTTTATCAAGATCTACAACTTGGGTGAAACGATGTCTCGTCGACAAACCTACACTCAGAAAAATGTTTCGTTGTTGCGACAAAAAAATTGTCACTATTTAAACAACTAAATTTATTGTCGAGCACACAAAATAATTTTGTTAACTTATTTTGTACCCTTCACTCATTCATTTTGTTCGGACAACATTACAAATGAGTATTCATCACAAAATCTATGTGACAAAATAATTGTGTCAACACAACAAAACATAGTACAAGCACATTTTTAGTTGGAATAACAAAATATTTTGCTGTAAGTTGACGTTTCAATCTTTCGAAACAACAAAATATTTTGTTGTCAGTTGATGTTTTAATTTGTCGAAACAACAAAATATTTTGTTGTCAGTTGATGTTTTAATCTGTGGAAACAACAAAATGATGTGCGTTATATCTATGGGTTGGAATAATATCAATGCGTTAGTTATCAAACATATATAATATATTGTAACTTTACGGCAGTTTTGCGATATCGGTCGATATCGCAAACCGGTCGGTTATTGTGAGTTCTATTGCTCGGTGTAAAAATTTCGGGACTCCTCTTATCGTATATACTAGTGATGCTAATTACGGACCTTGAGCGCAAGCACTCGCAGCCGTCTCCCCACAGATCTGGATGCGCTGAGCACACCAAGACTGCACTCCTCCAACCCTTCCCTCTAAATCCCAGAAACCTAACTCAGACCTGAACTTGCAAGGCAAGCTAAGGCTGTCTCAGACTTGGGAAGGTTCTAGCCCTTCCAAAGCTGTACCTATCTTGAATTTACTCCCCAGGAAGTTGTTGACCAGGAAACGCTTTCAAAGGAACCTGCATCAATGATTTTACTTTTAGTATGATAATTTAAAGAACATTTATTTAATTTCGTAATTCTATGCTGCAGCAGTATACTCTATTTACAAACTTATAGACTAATTTTAAATACTAAGTGTTTGCTCGTTCGACTGAAGGTCGACAGTTAAATTTTATATGCTATTTTTGTATGATTTTATATTTTTATTCTCGAGATTTTAGAATTTTAACGATATAATGGAATAATTGATATTGGTTGGCTAGGCAGATGTACTCCTGCTATAGGTAGCACTCTGATCAATAGTTTATTTGTTAAATTTTAAGTGATTTGAGAATCTAATATTTGAATCTGATAATATTTAGCGGCGCATTGAGTCAACCTGGCGCTTTGCCTTAGATTGCTGTTGAGCTGAGCGGCGTCGTGTCTTATATACAAGACGTGACGTCACTCAGCTCGTTGCTATGGTCGAACGTTCTAGATTGTGTTATTCGTTCGCAACGGCTGATATTTGAATGCTAACGGTCAGGCCTAGGTTGCCTGATACGTTACATTGGCCCCCTTTCGATCTTCGGATGTTCGGAAGATCTTGATGTTCTGACTGGCCGATGATCGAAGTCATCTTCCATTGTAGTTTTGTGATACTGAGTTTTTTGAAGCTTCTTGAGACCCAAAGGATCCGTTGGATCAAGTCCCCTCGGTATCTCGACGGTCTCCCTTATCGACGGTTCGAACTCACCGATACTTCTGTGTCTTTCCGATGCCTTTCAGTACGTCACTTGCACTTTTTGGCGTTTGACGATGGCCGGTTGTTCGTCTTCACTGTCAGTGAGGTCCAAGGTGCCAAAAACCCGAAGCATCGTGATGAGTTCCTCCGGTTTCCTCTTCCTCCTTGCATCGAATTCCGCGATTCTCGGTGCAACGCTGCCAGTTGTTGATTTGGCGTTGTTAGTCGATGTTGGCGTTAATCGTGGAATTTTGTATGACCGGAGGTCCTGGTAAGTACCGGTAACAGTTTCTATTTTTCTAATTGTTGGCTTTTTTCGTTCAATTTTATCCTTAATTCCAAACGTTGGTATCTTCTCTAGCGGAATACTGATTTTAATACAGATGTTGTTGTTGCTGTCTGCGTTTTTTTCAGCTGGCGTTGTCGACGGTATTTCCTCCGCGGCCTTGATTTTGGGGCTGCAGTAGGGCTGCATCTCTGGTTCCGCCTCCTTGATCTCGACGTCCGGCGCAATGACTTTCGCCTGCCTCTTTCTACGCGTCAATCGAGATGGATCTGCCAGGTACGCTGCAGTTTGGTAACCCTTGCCGATTGCATATCGTCCATTTCCGGGTTTGAACCTCCCTGATGCAATTATATGCCTTTCCTCGCTAGTCGGTTGCACATCTTCGATGCCGGTTTGGGTGCCTTTATCTTGCACGCTGGTATAGCCGTACACGTACATGATGACTAATGTGCTGTGCCACCCCTGACCTCGTCGCTTTATAGCATCGATTACACCTGACCTGACCTTGGTATGTTAACATCCAAAATCAACCGTCGCGAACTGTGACAGTCTTTTTGTTTTTATTTCGCAGCTAACGTTAATTTCAAACATCTGGTAATGTATAGTGTTTGATCATGTGTGTGTGGAATCTACCACGCTCTTTCCTTGTGTTTATATTTTCTAAAACGAACGTCGCTTCGCCAATACGGTTTCGTATTCGATACGGCCCTTCGTATAAAGCTAAAAATTTTCCCATTATCTTATTTTTTGAATCAGAAACATTAAGTGCTCGTACCAATACTAGATCATTAACTTTAAATTCTGTCATTTTATGACTTGCATTAAACCTTTTGGCTCTGCGTTGTCCGTGCTTAATAATATTATTCCTAACTAGTGTTAACTTTAATTCTTGTGGTATTTCATCATTGTCTAATCTAAACCATTTTTTCCAGAATCGAGTGGGTGTCTCGCCTAACTGTATCTCGCAAGGGCAAAATCCAGTCGACTCGTGGTTCACTTCGTTCACGCAGCATTCAATGACTCTTAACCAGTCTATCCAAGAGGTGTGTTTTTCGGTTAATAATGTTCTAAAGAATCTTCCCAATTCACGATTTACTCGTTCAACCATATTTCCTTGCGGATGTCTGATTGACGAGAAAATCGGAATGATCCCTTCTTCTTCTAGCTTACTTAGCCATGCTGCCGACGTGAACTGTGTTCCATGGTCGAACTGGATTTTGCGAGGCTTGCCTAGCTCTGGGATATACTTGTCAAAGATGCACCGGATTGTGGAGCGCGCGTCTGCTGATTTTAACGGGTACAATCGCACGAATTTGCTGAACGTATCGATTGTGACCAAAAGCCATCGATAATTTCCGCGACTCGCAGGTAACGGGCCCAAAAAATCAATCGACAATAACTCACCTACTTGTGTTGGAGTTATATTTTGCATCCGCGCATAACTATACATAGTCGGAACTTTACATCTCTGACACCGATCGCAGCTAGCTATCGCTCGTCTGATGAGGCGCGCAAATTTAGGATAGTAAAAACTTTCCTTAAGCATTAAATAGCACTTTCGTGCACCTACATGTCCGTAGACTTCGTGTGTTTCTTTGATTAAGTTTTTTACTAAGTTTTCAGGAAGGAAAGCTCTCTTGGAGCCCCCTGGTTCCAAGTGGTACCAGATCCCATTTTCTAAGTTTAATCTCTTTTTTGTTCGTGATCGATCTTGAATTATCAATTCCTGTAAACGTCGGTCTTGTGCTTGATGCACGCCAAACGTACTTAAATCTTTACTTAATCCAATGGTGATTTCTTTAGCTAAAGGTGCTAATACTTTTACTCTATTTATTTGTGATACCCTTTTATCTACTTTAGGTGGGTACCGGCTGAGCGTGTCCGCGACAAGATTTTCCGCCCCCTTCACATACTCGATCGTGAAATCATACGTTTGAATGAATAAAATCCATCGAGCCAGCCGAGAACTGATAAGTTTGCACGATTGCATGAACGTCAGAGCACGGTGGTCGGTTCGGATCGTTAACTTGGCTCCGATCACAAATGTCCGGAATTTCTCCAGCGCAAAGACGATCGCTAATAATTCTTTTTCCGAAGTAAAATAGTTCAATTCTGCCCCCTTTAGCGTTCGACTCGCGAAACCAACTATTAACTCCTCGCCTGCATCGGATAGCTGGTACAACACGGCACCTATTGCATAATTACTTGCATCACTTTGCAAATAGTATCGTTTTTTAGGATTAGGATGATGAATTATCATCTCCTGGCAAAATAATTCCTGAACTTTATTGAAATGCTCTATCATTTCCTCGTTCCACTCCCATTTGGCATCTTTTCTCACTAGTTTTAGTAACGGCGACGTTGCATCTGAATAGTTCTTTGTAAACTTATTGTAATAGTTTGTCAGACCTAAAAATCCTTTCAGTTGCTTGACATTTTTTGGTTCCGGGAAGAACTTAATCGCTTCTATTTTACTAGGTTGTGGCAATATCCCACGTTTTGTAATTCTATGACCTAGAAAATCAATTTCCTCCCGAAAGAACTTAGATTTATTGAAGTTGATTGTCATATTGTGTTTCCTAAAAACCTCAAAAAGTGATTCAAGATGTGCCAAATGAGTCTGGAACGAGTCAGATAGACACAGAATGTCGTCGACGAAATTTATTGTAAACTCGTTAGTATCTTTCAAAACTAAGTCTAAAGCACGAATAAGACTGGCTAAGCTTGTATTAAGTCCGTAGGGTGTTACCGCGAATTGGTATGTTTTCCCTTCGTGCATAAAAGCAGTGTATTTTCTCGAGTCACGGTGTAGCGGTACTTGCCAGAAACTGGCAGTTAGATCAAGACTGGACATCATCGATGCGTTTCCGCACTTCTGAAATAGAACCTCAGTAGACTGAGCGCAATCGTGATCCGGTACTATCAGCTTATTTATGAATCTGGCGTCTAATACTAATCTGATGTCGCCTGATTTTTTGGCAACCACCACCAAAGGATTAATATATTCGCTATATGACCGTTCGATAATACCAAGGCTTAGCATCTTATCGATCTCGTCTTTAACTTTATCTCGATACATTATAGGAACAGGATAAGACCGTCGAACAAAAGGTCTATCCTCGTAAATTTTGATTCTATGTTCATAAACCGTGATTCTACCTGGTACTTTTGAGAAAATCTCGCGATACTTTTTTAGCAGATTAGCAAACGCCTTCATCTCCCAAGCTTCCAGTACCTGGCATTCCGATGTCTTGCTGTTAATCTCATCATCGATTAATCCAATCTGACCCTTACCTACCTTCGCGATGTTAGCTACGAGATCTTCGACCGGATTATCGTTAGGTTTTTGAACGTCAATTTGATTAGTTTTATCATTGATTTTAATTCGTAATTTTTCAACGTTTAAGTCTAAGTCGGCATGCCAACGGTGTAAGGTATCGATACCTACAATCACGTCTTGTTTTAAGCCTTGCACGATGAGAAAACATACCTCATCGGACAACGACCCTACCTTGACCTTAGCCAAAAACTGTTCTTTTATTCGAGTTGGTTTTCCCCCTAATACCCCTAACACTTGAAAGTTTACAACAGGAAATTTCGCGCAGTTGTCGAATGATGTTTTATGTCGGTTGAACCAGCTACTCGATACACACGTTATGTGACTCCCTGTATCTACTAGAGCATTTGTTTCGACCTCCTCAATGCGCAGGAGAATCTCCGGACATTGTGGCAAAGCTTGATTATTACCTGTATCTTCCCTGATTAAATAATTAAAGGGATTTTCAAAACTATCATATCTGTGTTTTTCATTTTCGTAAGTTACCGCGGCTATTTCTATAGTCTGCTGTACTGGTGTCGGTAATGATTCTACCAGTACAGCGCCTTCTAGTTTTCCGTCTCTACCTGAATAGATTCATTTACCGACGTGTTATTGTCCAAATTTGTGATTGTCGCGTTTACATGTCCGGTTGTCCAATTCGACCTATTATTTGCTTGAAACGATTGTCCTTGTTTATTTCTCGCATCTAAGTCGTCCGTCGTGTGCTTTGAATTCTGACCAGCTGTCTCGTGCCGCCATGACACGTGTTTTTCGCGATTATCAGTTCCGCGACTGACTACCGGACTTTGTCTATTCGTGATCGTGGATCTTGTTCTGGGTGCGTTTGATCGACCACCAAATTGCACCTCATCAAGGAACGATAGTAGTGCGTCGATGTCGCGGATGTTTCTGCACTTAGCGGCTTCTATACAATAGATTCGTCAAAGTGCCTAGTAAGATTTCTGACAATTTCTGTTTCTGACATGGGTGGATCTAATCCGGCTGCTGATGCAAACCTTCGATTAGCGTATTCGGACCACGTTACCCTTGAGTCTTGGATATAATAGCCGAGTTCTATATCCCTGCGCAATTCTCTCTGAATCTCTACCCCCCAGTATCGACTTAAAAAACGTTCTTTGAAATTTTCCCAGGATCTTACCAAGTCGCGACGCGCGATCCACCAATCCTTTGCATCTAGAGTGAGACTTTGTCCCACAAGTTTTAAACGGATATCGTCGTATTGTGCGTCTATCACGGTAAAGTACTCTTCTAATTCTTTAATATAATTAGCTGGGCGCTCCCAGTTTTTTCCCGAGAAAATCGGCAGTCTGACATGTCTGGAAAGGATATGGTTATACTCACATGATTGACTTGGATTTCCGGATTTTATTTTCCTAATTTCCGCGTTAATGTTTATTTTGAAATTTTCTTGAGTTTTTTCTAACTCGACAATCTTTTCCAAATTTACCTTTTGATTTCTTTCAATCCTACCTTCCAGGCAGTTCAGACTATCTCCGAATTCTTCCCTTATATCTTTATGTTTTTCGTTACATTCTTTTTGACAATTTATCAATTTTTCATCTACTTTCTCACGTTGATCATCTATTTTTTTATCCAATAATTCTAATTGTTTTTTGTATCTTAAAGACTGTTCTTCTAATCTTTTCCTAAATCCGTCTTCACAATCGACTATATTGTCTATATTCTCCGATTTTGTTTCTACAATTGTCTTTTCGATTTTTGCAAACTTTTCATCTATTTTTTTGTTTAACTGTTCCAGAGCTGCCATCATCGCAGATGGGTCAAAACTCATCTGTCTTCTACTTTCTACCTCTTTATCTTTATCAATAAATGTTTTATCTAAATTTGTTGTGTCTTTTTCTTTATTAAGCCTAACTGTATTCCTATCATCTAACCCTGACCCTGTTGCCAGATTGATGTAGGCTCCTTTGTCCGCCATTTGCCTGGTCGTGACAGTAGTTTTTGACATTTTGTATAAGTTGAAACAAAGAAGTTACGCTGATAAAAAAATGACTCTAAATTATCTTTTAAGCAAAATTTCTCTAAATTTTGATTTGAGGAGCCCCACGTTGGGCGCCAAATGTAACTTTACGGCAGTTTTGCGATATCGGTCGATATCGCAAACCGGTCGGTTATTGTGAGTTCTATTGCTCGGTGTAAAAATTTCGGGACTCCTCTTATCGTATATACTAGTGATGCTAATTACGGACCTTGAGCGCAAGCACTCGCAGCCGTCTCCCCACAGATCTGGATGCGCTGAGCACACCAAGACTGCACTCCTCCAACCCTTCCCTCTAAATCCCAGAAACCTAACTCAGACCTGAACTTGCAAGGCAAGCTAAGGCTGTCTCAGACTTGGGAAGGTTCTAGCCCTTCCAAAGCTGTACCTATCTTGAATTTACTCCCCAGGAAGTTGTTGACCAGGAAACGCTTTCAAAGGAACCTGCATCAATGATTTTACTTTTAGTATGATAATTTAAAGAACATTTATTTAATTTCGTAATTCTATGCTGCAGCAGTATACTCTATTTACAAACTTATAGACTAATTTTAAATACTAAGTGTTTGCTCGTTCGACTGAAGGTCGACAGTTAAATTTTATATGCTATTTTTGTATGATTTTATATTTTTATTCTCGAGATTTTAGAATTTTAACGATATAATGGAATAATTGATATTGGTTGGCTAGGCAGATGTACTCCTGCTATAGGTAGCACTCTGATCAATAGTTTATTTGTTAAATTTTAAGTGATTTGAGAATCTAATATTTGAATCTGATAATATTTAGCGGCGCATTGAGTCAACCTGGCGCTTTGCCTTAGATTGCTGTTGAGCTGAGCGGCGTCGTGTCTTATATACAAGACGTGACGTCACTCAGCTCGTTGCTATGGTCGAACGTTCTAGATTGTGTTATTCGTTCGCAACGGCTGATATTTGAATGCTAACGGTCAGGCCTAGGTTGCCTGATACGTTACAATATATATTATTAGACATTTTGGAATGTTACATAACAATTATTAAGTACATACCCAATAAACACACAGTGATTGATATCATGTGTATTAAACGTGTCCACGAAACGTGTACATAACGTTAAAACGACCACGTATTCGTTGATTTTATTAGGAATTCACGTGTTCGACACGTCGAGTTCGTAGGTACGATGTCCGCCTGGAACACGTATATTTTCGAAAGGGAAAATTCGCCTAATCAACGTGTTCATAAGGTGCGTGTATTCCACGTGAACTCCACGTTTTAAATACACGTAAATTTTCTACATCTTTTAGACGTATATTCCACGTCTATTTTGAAAGTATTTTAAACGTAATTGATATACGTTTATTCAATGTAGTTTCTGTTAATTTAAATATTTTTCGAATTCGATTTCCCCGGCGAATAACGTAAAAACCATCTGTAGTCTCTATTTTCGCATGAAACGAACATTTTTTCGGACGTATGTGTTCCGAATTGAATTTGAATTCGCGCGGCGTGGGCCTTTTTTGCGTTTTTGACGCCTGGGCTCGGATAATAATCGAACTGTGTCATATTGTATCAAAAGGAGGGGGGCGACTAGGGATGAGCCTTAAACTCTCTGTATAGACATCTCTGTAAATTGGAAATAATGCGACCTGAATAATCGACTAGAATCATTTATTGAATATTAATCAATTAATTGAAAATAAAAATGAATTTAACAGTAATTTTCATACTCATCGGATAAAAAGTCAAGGAAATTGCACCAGGTAAGTGAAAACTTATTCATAAGAGCAATGAAAAGTTTATATCATTCACAGTAATAATTAAGTAGGATCATGACATAAAAAATTTCCAGGCATCGGAGTCAGCAAGAATAGCGCCACGCTATTGACACACGGCATCATTTCTCATCGGGTCTTGAAAAAGGATGATCATCTAGTTACCGCAGGATACTGTAGTCTCAATAGACACTTATCGACTCTCAACCTGACCAATGGGTTTCGCAGACGGTTAGAGGAGTGTATTACTGTTGAGGGTGGTCTGTTTGAACATCTTCGACGCAATCGCAGAGTCGCAGAAGTGGTAGAAGAGGTCAGAGAGGTCGACGACCAACCGGGCTGAAAGAACTCGTGTGGTGTAGCTCCGCTGAGACACGGATAATCAATCTCCTTCTACGTTGGCTGTGACACACCTGGCGGCATGGATGTCTGCATTTTGGAACTCTCGCAGACTTCTAGGAACCCTGCTAAAGAGTGGATTATTTAATTACGGGCAGTACCATATTTCACTTATTTCTTTTTTCAATTCTTTACTTTGACTATTATGACACTTATTTTTTCACAGAACCGAAGTACTGCAGAGTCCAACGTCGTCGTCGAGCAGTCGACAACGGTAAGTAAAATTTCTTTAACTTTTTATTTTTTGTAAATCTTTTACCAGGACTGGGACTTCAAATTAGAGTAAATTAAACAGCGCTTATTTTTTCACAGAACCGGATCAAGATTTTTACCTTCACGCTGCAGAGTCAGGCAATATCTCATTGAGGTATGGAGCGGGAAGTCACTCAGGAGAGATCTGGCACAAAATTCTTCTGCTTACTCAACCTTCGTCTATGCTCTAGCCTGAGAATAACGATGAAAGATTGTTTTGCAAGACGACGTAAAGTTTTGTTATGTATCAAATGTATTCGTACTTGTTATAATAAATTTGTTCTCACTTACCTGATACATGTCTTGAGCCTTCCTCAACCTAAGAATACGAATCACTGTTTTGCTCTGCTTCATTGTTATTTGAATTAATTAATAAATTTTCATGAAATGTTGACTCTCAATTTTCGTTACTTCTAACATCCAAAAAATAGAGAATTTATGCGTCGAGCGTCCGTAACCCTTATCCATCAGCATTGTATTTTTCAATTGAGGGCTTGAAGATCTTAACATTTCACGACTGTGGACAACATCAAGAATCTGTAATAAAAATCTTCTATCTCCGCTAATTATTTCACATTGCCTCCTTTAGTATGAAATCTACTCTTACCGCGCGGGCGCTACGAAAGATTTCAACTAATCTTATCGGCTCTCCATACCTCTACGTGTATAAGAAGCAAATTTAAAAATTAATTTCTCGAAAACGGTGTAGTGAATTGACTTGAAATTTTGGCAGTAAGCATTTCATTCATCTATCTTTCGATGATAAAACTTTCAAAGATTTCTTATCATTCGCATTTTGGTATCGAACCTCCTTAAAGACCACCCGAATATTTACTTACTCTATTATAATCAGAAGGATAACACAAGCAATTATCAGGTACGCTTATCATTTATTGGTATAAGGTATAATAATAATAGTGTGATGTAATATTAATATACTCGAGGTAACCTTTATTTTTAGATTATATACTTTTTTGAAACAGACAAATCCAACGTTTGTACTTATGTTTTGTAATACTTTTGTGGTTTCAATAATCTTAAATCTAGAGGACAGCATGCTATCGATGCAACGTTAATCGACGGCTGGGCAGAACAACATCGTATTTCAGAATTTGGTTCAACAATATCGTATCTCTGAATTTGCTCCAAAAACATCGTGTCTCGAAATTTGGATGAAAAAGGTCGTATCTATCATAAGAAACGAGCAGACATACGATGTTTTTCAAACAAATTTCGAGATACGATGTTTTTGGAGCAAATTCTGAGATACGATGTTTTTGAAACAAATTCTGAGATACGATATTGTTGAACCAAATTCTGAGATACGATGTTGTTCTGCTCAGCCGTCGGCTTTGTACTTAAGTTTTGTTATACTTTTTTGGTTTTAATAATCTTAAATCTAGAGAAAAGGCATGCTATCGATGCGATGTTTATACTTATGTTTTGTAATACTTCTTTTGTTTGGATAATCTTAAATCTAGAGGACGGCATGCTATCGATGCAACGTTAATCGACGGCTGAGCAGAACAACATCGTATCTCAGAATTTGGTTCAACAATATCGTATCTCAGAATTTGTTTCAAAAACATCGTATCTCTGAATTTGCTCCAAAAACATCGTGTCTCGAAATTTGGATGAAAAAGGTCGTATCTATCGTAAGAAACGAGCGGACATACGATGTTTTTGGAGCAAATTCTGAGATTACGATGTTTTTGAGACAAATTCTGAGATACGATATTGTTGAACCAAATTCTGAGATACGATGTTGTTCTGCTCAGCCGTCGGCTTTGTACTTAAGTTTTGTTATACTTTTTTGGTTTTAATAATCTTAAATCTAGAGAAAAGGCATGCTATCGATGCGATGTTTATACTTATGTTTTGTAATACTTCTTTGGTTTGGATAATCTTAAGCCTAGAGGACGGCATGCTATCGATGCAACGTTAATCGACGGCTGAGCAGAACAACATCGTATCTCAGAATTTGGTTCAACAATATCGTATCTCAGAATTTGTTTCAAAAACATTGTATCTCTGAATTTGCTCCAAAAACATCGTGTCTCGAAATTTGGATGAAAAAGGTCGTATCTATCGTAAGAAACGAGCGGACATACGATGTTTTTGGAGCAAATTCTGAGATTACGATGTTTTTGCAACAAATTCTGAGATACGATATTGTTGAACCAAATTCTGAGATACGATGTTGTTTTGCTCAGCCGTCGGCTTTGTACTTATGTTTTGTAATACTTTTTTGGTTTTAGTAATCTTAAATCTAGACGAAAGGCATGCTATCGATGTGATGTTTGT
The DNA here is from genome assembly GCA_914767705.2 of Tenthredo notha. Lineage (NCBI taxonomy): Eukaryota > Metazoa > Arthropoda > Insecta > Hymenoptera > Tenthredinidae > Tenthredo > Tenthredo notha. The sequence continues at coordinate 8,900,944 of OU611914.1, read as the reverse complement.
ACCAGCACAATCTCATTCCTCCTCTTCGACGAAGAAAATTATGTTTTGCGCATATCCTTCCTCTTTTTAGATTGCTTCAACCAATCTTCGATAGTATCCGCGATACCTTTGTCTGTGGCCCCTTCTTTAATTTTGAAATTGAACCGTACAGCCTCTGTAATTGATAGAACATTAGCGTGAGCATATTATTTTTCTTCAAAACCCAAATCTACACATCTAGACACATGGAGGTGAATTTCCAATTCAGGCCTGCCAATCGAAAATCAGCCTTTTCTTTGGATTTTAGGACACCGATCTTTCAAATTTGAGGAGGTTTTCAGAACCATTTAAAATCCATTAAGGGGGTATCTACACCTTTGAATTTTCAAAAAATCGTTTTTGTTTTTATATTTTATTTGGAATGCTAGTGACCTAATCTACCTGTAAATAAATCGGCGTCGAAAAATCTCGAGGATTCGAAAAGTTACAGCCTCGACAGTGCCGCGCTGCGACGAATCGTCGCTGCGCGGCGCGCGGACCCACATGTTGGTCTCATAAATATTGTACAAGACCGCGAACACCACTGTCTTACTTTTTTGACGGTTTTATATATTTTGATTATGAATTTGATTTTGTGATTTTCCAATTGTTTGTAATGATCATTTTTACACATATTTAATTTTCAATATTCTTTTGAATTGTGATCATTGACAGAACACATGGCTGCGATCTACATTTTTTCGAGGTTAGGTGTCCACTTGTTTGTAAATCGTCGTGCTTTCATTACGAATTCAAGCCAATAGTGATTTTCATTATTGAACAAACACAGTGTATGTATGTCTGACATGAGACTTCGGAATCGAAAGAAGATGATTCATCAAAAACTACGTTTGAAATCGATGCCAGGAGACTACACGTTTAGATTGCTAAAAAGATGAGTATTTCTATAATGTAATAATTGTGAAAGTTTAATATTATATATTATAAGAAAATAGGTATCATTGATGAAAGATGAAAGAATTTTTGGAATATTGACAGAAATTGTGCTAGCATCTTCTGAATCTCAAAAATATTGAAGATCAAGAATTCTGAAGAATTTTCATGTTTTGAAAAATTTTGATCAGATTTTTCCTAGAGCAATTCATTCTTTTTCTAGCAACCTTAGCAGACACCTACCGGACACTGTTGTTGGACAGAACAGGTCAAAACTCACTACAAACCTCCGCCTGGCACATGGGTCTAGACTCGACTCATAACACATGGATACGAGAGCAGCTGCGGATTCAGCGTATTAATCATAAGCTACATCTTAAAACTTGATTTCCTGTAACTACATTTTCTTCTCTGTGAAAATTAGGAAATAAAGGAAAGAAAAAAAAAAAAAAGTTTAAAAGTTGATTTCTGGAGAATGAATATTTTGACCGGTTGTCGTAAAGAATCAGGAGCATCGTTGGACCGATTCTGGAGTTTTTGGTCTTCAAATTTTCAGAATCGAGGCCTCTATCAGATGAACATACAACTTTTTGATATCACCATTTTTAGTTGAGATAATAGAAAAAATAGAGCAAAAAAATTTTTAAATTCAAAAAATCTTAGTAAAAACTAGATAGGTCAGGCAATTTTTGCGATATCAAAAAGTTGTATGTTCATCTGATAGAGGCCTCTCTTCTGAACAATTGAAGACCAAAAATTCCAGAACCGGTCCATCGGTGCTCCTCAGTCTTTACGACAACCGAGTAATTTTGTATTTTTCTATATTCAGCGTAACTACTATTAGACTCAAAGTAATATTCAATGTTGAATATGGATAATGAGGGGCAAACCCTCCTCAAAGTCCATGATTTTTTTGGATTTGATCAGACTCTCAAATTCGCTGTAAAATTACAATCTCTTCCTCAGAATTTTTACCGAATCAAAGGTGTGGATACCCCCTTAAGGAACCTCAAGTCGCACTCTCATGGAGTAAGTGCTTAAATTTTGGATACCAAATGTTTCAATTTTACGGGGGAAACCCCCACAGGTTTCTCAGTAAAAATCCTATTCTTTGATTTTTTTTCTTCAATGATTCATCAAAATCCAATTAACAATTCCTCACAGCAGTTTTAAGATTATGTTAGCATCTGTATTGATGAAAACATTCGACATTCTGCGATGAAAGTGTATGCGCAGGGGACCTTTTTGCGGTCTCTTTGCAGTCTTGATGCTGCGGAAGGTTCCCAGCGCAGAGAATTCGGTCGCAGAGGATTAATATAGTTCGACAATACATATATTACTATATGATCCGAAAATTTATAAAAGTACTTTTCGATCTACCATTTTTTTTTAGTCATTCACAAAAAGAGACAATCGGTTTTTGTCCCAAATTTCACCGAAACCTCCCCGAACAAAAATATCAATAAATCTGTACTCAATTGTAATTATTTTCACATAAGACCCATGTTGGCAGACGGTCTCCTCCAAGCTTTTCAGACACTTCAAATATTTATTACTGGATCAAATTATGGTTTAAATTTCCTTGTTTTGATAGAAAAAAAAAATTAGGCAGTGCATGAGATTTTTTCTTGTAAGTATCAACTCCAGGATTGAATTCGTTTATTGGGGACAATATTCGTTGAAATAGATTTTTTACCTGTGATACATTTCACGGTATTCTTCTTATTAAAAGCCTCCTTCTCCCTATGCCCAACCCAGTTGTACTCCATTCCAACAACGTCTGACAGAAGAAAGCGCATCATATTCATCACGGCTCTTCTTGGATTGGAGCCGCCCAAAGCAGCAAGTCTCTTGGTCTGTAATGTGATTTGAATGTATTATATGTGCTCGTTTGCTGAATACTGTACAGACATTTAATCATTTCTATCAACTGGTTTGAAGTGACATGAAAGATTTTTAATTTTTGATAAAAATTGTTATGTCTCACATGTCGACTTACTAGTCGAGTTTGTAAATATCATAATAGAACTACAGCAGTTTCGTTGAGAATGAAATTGAAGAGAAAATGTGAGTTTATCATGTAGTCCGAGTGAAATTTTATATATATCAACACAAATGAAAGAATACCGTGACCAAATTTTTGCATTCTATGAGAAAACAGTTATTGGAGATCATACTTACTAGGTACGAACTGTGATTCTCATTTTGTAGAAGTAAATCGTATCTTTCGAATTCATGGACGCTAAGGAAAGGAAATGGCGGTGTATCAGCAGGCCTTTCGGCCACATCGAGTGCTTTTGTGGTCGCTCTTGCCATCGCGTTGAGCATAACTTGATTCTGTTCACACGTGGACTTGACTTGTTCCAAGGTGGTCCAATAACTCACGGAGTGTTACTGGCGCCAGGGAAAAGTTAGATGCATCATTGAAGACCCTTTCGCGAGCGTTATGAATGAACCCTTCCTCGTGCGTCCTAGATCCCCTCGACGACGAAGCGCTTGTGACGGAACTATTATTGAGTGAACAACGGCTAGCATTTGACACGTTTCGTAACTCAACGTCAGGCGTTGCTGTGGTCATACGAGGACTCCTGTTTCTGAGAGATGTAGCTGAAGGCCTTGCTGGAGTATTACTGCATGGGCTTGGCACGCTTAGTAAGGCAGCATCAGGTTTGTGATTTACCATGCTCCGATAAGCCCCAGACACCAGACTCCGGCCTCTCTGAAGGACAGGACTCTTGCCTCGACTGAAAACAGGAGACTCGCCTCTATGAAGGACAGGAGTCTCGCCTCTGTGAAGGACAGGACTCTCGCCTCTGTGAAGGACAGGACTCTCGCCTCTGTGAAGGACAGGACTCTCGCCTCTGTGAAGGACAGGACTCTCGCCTCTGTGAAGGACAGGACTCTCGCCTCTGTGAAGAACAGGACTCTCGCCTCTATGAAGGACAGGACTTTCGTCTCGATTAAAAACAGGATTCTTGCCTCTATTAAGAACAGGACTTTCGCTTCTGTGAAGAGAAGTGTGTCTGGCATCATGATCCAGTCCGGTGATTGATCGTTCGAGATGCGACAAAATCTCTGGCGCGATTTCTGGCGGTGTGTCACAGTCATCGGTAGACTCCTCGGTTTCATCTACGTCGGATTTATTCCTTTTTTTGTTTTTTTTAGATTTTTTGGTACGAGTTCTCTTATGCTTCTTTTGCTTTCGCTTTCGCGTAGTTCTGTCAGCATGAGACTCCGTTATGTCAACCACTGCGGTTGGTCTCAGGCCACTACTTCCAGCATCAGTCGATCCATTATCAATTAAGACATTCATCTTCTGCGATGCTGTTTCGTAATCTACGAATACAATGAATGTCATAAACAAAACTGCAAAGCTGACACGTGGATCACTATACAAGACTGGCATATGCTGATTACGATTATAAATCTGACTATGAGATCATCAACGATCATTAGGGACAAGTGGTGCAAAGCGAGCACGCCGGGGATAGTGAACATTTGGGATATTTGTCTTGGCATTAAGCTGGACCGATTCCGCGTACAAATACCGACTCTGGAATATCGTTGACCTAGAAAATATCCGAATTGTTTACTTTGCCCGGCATACTCACTTGCACCACTCTGCCCTGCATGAGATTACAATAACACGTGTATAACATGACGATGGTGATTCACCCTTCCTGAAAATCAAATTCAATATGAGAAATGTTATATTCCATCACTTAATATTCTAGATGTGTACACTAGGGTGGTCCTTAGATGGGGTCAAAAAAAAAAAATTCATCTTGGATCCCCCCAAATCAGCTCCAAATAATTTAAAAAAAATTCCCTAATTTTTTCAGATTTTTATTTTATTCCCCTAGTCTCCCTTTTTGAGCTGGAATTTTCCAATGATTCAAAAACATGCTCATTCACTATATTTCATACTAAATTTTATTTCATGGTTAATCGCTGGCGAAAAATTCATATTCTCGATTATTCAGTGAGATTCATCTTCTTTTCAGTGGAAAATAAAAGAATCATAAATGGGGTATCCCAGGGGAATCGTGTACTTTATTATTACTATTTTTTTCATTTTAATTTTTTTTTTCAATTTTTTTTTTTTTTTAACAGACTTCTGCGAAATTTTCAACTTGTAAGTATCGTGGATTGTATGTTAAACTTTGAATGAAAAAAGGGAGACTAGGGGAATAGAATAAAAATCTGAAAAAATTATTTGGAGCTGATTTGGGGGGATCCAAGATGAATTTTTTTTTTTTGACCCCATCCAAGGACCACACTAGTGTACAGTGTCTGCAGAAAATGATTGTTGGAGAAAATGATTCCAATTTATAACAAGTCTCTCGGAAGGCGGTTGCGATACAATATGTCAATCATGTGGTTCAGAATTATATTTTAGGGGCAATATTATTATTCACGCAAATTATCATTACCTCCCGTGTAGACGACTTTGTGCAAATCATATTTTGGCCACTTCGGATCGTACGGTCTTCTCGATTTGACAAGATCGGTGAATTGTGCCTCGTTTTTTGTCCTAGGCCAATAGCATTTTTTATTCTTGTCGGACAACCAGATGGTCGGTACGACGGCACATTCTTGCCTGGCTCCGTTTTTAAATTCAACCGTGGCATACATTACAGCTGGAAAAACAATGTGGTCCGGAAACTCAATTCGTCGGAACCGAAAGGAAACCTGCTGAGTATTCGCGATAACTGGCTTCTGGCAGAATCGTCCGATACCTTCGCATTCAGTACTTTTCAAAGGACGTCGATCAAGTTACCACTGCCACTATGTGCGTAAATGAGCTGTTTTGGATGAAGGATAGTTTATTCATATGTTGGGACTATCCATCGTCCAAACGGATCATTCTTACCCATGGTTGCAAAGGTATTATCCGATCCGAATCCTGTGTGAAAGTTAGTCCAATTCCGCCGAAAGCCAATACCCGCGAAAACTCAGCTGTTTCCTTTTGAAACATGCAAAGAGACTTCATATGTAATATTAGAGAGCCCAAGAACATTCGCTAGATACTTATGCTGACGCAATGAGGGATATAGTATGTATTTCATTAAGTCGATTTATGATCCACATATATATCGTCAACTAGCGCGGAATGAGGTTGAAGTTCGTAACGTTAAGGGGGAGCCTGCTTTAGTGGCTTCAAAAAATCGATTTTTTTTTTTTCATAAATGTCTTCCTAAACTAACCAAGAATGTGTCCCTAAAATTTCAGAAGCAAATTCGAAAAATTTTCGGAGTTACAGAAGAAATAGTGAGCAAGCGTCGAGCAGGTATACGAGCGGCCGGATCGCTCGGAGCGCGCGCGCTCCGCCCCTCGATCTATGGTACGTATTATAATCCAGAGGGACTGACGGTCCTATGGACTATAATAACTATAATAACTCTATGGACCAGGAATCGCTGATTAGTATATTAATGCGGTAAGTTCAAGAAAATTACGATTTTTTATATACGAAAACTTTGACGCGCGATTTCTCGGTTTTTCATTTTACGGTTTTTCCTAATTGGCGGGAAAGATAGGGAAAAAATTGAACGTCCTATCGAAACGAGACAAAATGGATTGTATTCCGGATTAAATTCTCTTCTAGTTGAACCTAAAAAACCTTTAGAAAGTTAAGATTAACCCACTTTTTAAACAATCTAAAGTGAATTTTTTCTTCCTAAAAAATGAATTTTTTTTTCAATTTCCGAAAAATTGTTGAATTTTTCACTTTTTGTTGAATTTTCTTGGTCTAACTAGAAGCTATACTGTTGAAAAATAAATTTTTTTTTTGGGTTCTTTGTTTCAGATGGAAATTGCGACCTGCATCTTTCCCGCCGCACGACAATTGCACACTCGAGGCGCCTCGGCGAAATGCTTGTACCAGGCATAATATGACATGTATCTTAATGAAAAAAGACTGTTGAAATATATAACAATAAACCCTGAAAGTTTCGTTTTAATCGGATATTTCTTTCCTTCCCAAAAAAATCCTCGAAAAAATCGATTTTCTGAAGCCTCTAAAGCAGGCTCCCCCCTTAACGTAACAGAATATTCGTGAAAGAAATGCAATATTTCGTGATTCAAATGTTGTCAGAATTGTAAAATATGCGAGATAAACATGTTTCACACAATTCGAATAATTATGCACCGTTCTTGATCCATTTGAAACGTGCGAGCCTTGAATTTGAGAATTTTTTGGCGAATATTCTGTTACATTAACGTTACGAACTTCAACCTCATAAAACCTTGAATAGCTTTTAGAACAACATTACTTTTGAAAAAATGATTGGAGATTTTCTCCTGGCACATGGCCTCGAATCGTACCAGTCCATAATATTTATTTTTGAATAAAACTGGCATAAGAAGTCTTTTCGAAGATGTTGAGAAATTTAAGCCTCGTTTGCCAAGATAAAGTCTCCAGATCCCAGTGCATATAGAGGAAGGCGGGGCAACACCGGCGACTAAAAAAACAATGACCCAATGTCATTTTCGAATTAAGGCGAGGAAAAGAAAACGGTGTAGAGTGTCTCCGCTGAAAACGATGAAAATTTTAGAGCGTGGGGCGAAACGGGCCACCGAAAAAAAACGAAATCGTATTTTGGCGTTGAAGCGAGTAAGAAGCTGTATCTAACGTATCTCTGCTGAAAACGATAAAATACCGGGTAATGGGAGAAAACCGGCCAGACGCTTTTTCTAATTTCGTCGAATTTCTTAAGTTCCAGAAAACTGTAAAATTTTCATTTTTAGTGGCCGGTTTTCCGCACTTCCCGGTATTTTATCGTTCCCGGCAGAGATACTTTAGATACAGCTTTTTCTTACTCGCTTCAACGCGAAAATACGCTTTAGCTTTTTTTTTGGGCGCCGGTTTTGCCTCACCTCCTAAAATTCTTATCGTTTTCAGCGGAGACATTCTGTAAACCGTTTTGTTTTACTCGCCTTAATTCGAAAATACTATTACCTAATTTTTTTTGGTGGGCGGTTTTGCCTTCCCTACTAGGCACTGCAAGTGGTGCATGATGATGTTCAGTTTTCATATATGATATATATTATCGCTCAAATGTAAAATAGGAAAAATTGCAAAGCCATCTTTGAACGGGAATCGTAGACATTTATACGCGATTTCTTCAAGATCTAGTACACAGGAGTGGCTGAACTTTCTAACAAAATAAATCCCCAGGTCAGAAGATGGTATGGGCTTTCGATAAAAATCATACATGTATTTATACGGTTTCCCGATAAGCTTATACTGGCTATTTATGAAAGATATGGCTTGAATCTCAAATATTTTACGTCCGACTGCTACCACATTATTCGGAGAATTGACGGATAGTTTGTATTTTCTTGTAGATAGAGATTGGCATTGGAAAGACGTGTCTGTTTCAGCTGTCACTCGATGTGGTTTATATTCTTCTGTACAATGTACTGCGATATTTTGGTTGGCATTGGCAGAATCAATTTCAACAAGTCTGTGAGCAACTTGTTGTAGAGGAAGTTTTTTCGCACGTATGAATCTTTTCAATGTGCTCATATGGTTTTCAAACGGAAAACTGCTAAAATCGCACAGTGGTCCATACAATTTCACATCATCAGATAGGTGTGGCAAGGAATGCACGTTGTATACCACGAACTCCGGTCCATAGATCAATGCAGATAATGACACAAACTTCTGTAACAGATTCTCGGCTACGCAAGAATATACTGCAAGTAACTTTTTACTGGATAAAATGGTTATAGCGACGTGTAATAATAAAAAGTGCTGATATTTATCATTACTTAAAACCTCGAACATAACAATAGGTCCATAGTATAACAAAAACATTCGAAATTCAGTTGCTTTCCACCGTTTGATTTCAGTAAGGGACCTTGGTTTTCGTGGGAATTCAAACGTCATGTTCGGTCGAACTACACATTGGATTCTGTCATTTATAACACGTAACATTTTATGCGAAATTTTAGTTCTTCGACGCTCTTTTCGGCCTTCAATCCAATACATTACTAACAATCTTCGCATCACACCTAGGAAAATAAGGTGCATAGGGTCAAGGACAAATTGCGTAACTAGTTTTACATTTTTTATTCTGAGTAATGGTGACTTTCCCCGTATATGGTTATCGAAATTAATGTCCTCACGTGTAAAGTCACTGTCTTCGCGTTTTCGCGGGCTATCATCCACTGGATAATGTAACTTGTGATTTATGGAACGTGCCTTACACCTTTCACATCCAAATGAACTCGTATGTCCTGATACTATTTTAAGCATCGCTCGAGCAGGAGCGTCACAAATGAAACAACGTATTTCAATTTTGAACGTCTTCTGTTGGTATTCGATTCCAGACTCTACTAATTGTTCTAATTCTGTAATAAATCTTTCTAAATAGACATGCAATGGTTTCGGCTTCTCCGTTCCACTGAACAATGCGACAACAAACGGTACTTGATCTTTCAATGAAAGACTTCGACACAGAATAGGCCACAACGATTCCGAACTACTTTTAAACAAGGGCAATCCATCGATATTGAAATCTAATTTGATAACGTTCGTTTCTTGCGAAACCAATCCACGTTTTAATTTTTGTCCTAATCCGTGTTCCAAACCGAAATAGCAGAATTGACCGTTGTCCATTGGTGTAATATCAACTTTTCTTGGAGTAGACAAGAAAGATCTAGCAGTTTTTGGCAAATTAGGTATTATGCGGTTGAAGTACTTTTAGGAGTTCACTGAGCGCAGTATGAGCGATGTTATTACGACACGCCCACTCTCGCAATTTTTGTTTCGTTTCAAATATTTCAATACTCGTCTCATTAGAAACTTCATCGCTAACGTCGGTATCACTACAATATTCATTCGTGATATGAATGTTGGACTTTGAAAAAGTGTCAAAGGCATTCGTATTATCAGTGGTATCGACACGATGACTGAAAGAGTCAATTTGATTTTCACTGCAGCTCTCTATCAATACAGAAGTGGATGGCCCAGGAAAGTCATTCAATATATCGCGCGCTCCATTAACGAGTTTGTGCTCTATTTGACCGTATGTGCCTACCAATGGTAAAGCAGTACATTGTAAAGAAGGGTTATACTGGGTCGCATATTGTAAACTTTCTTGTATGAGATCTAATGTTTGAGAAACTTTAATTCGTCTTTTACGACGCAAATGCCGTTTGCTCAACAGCTCCTGCGATTTTTCCATTGAATTACTGTATTGGGAAGTGTGATAGATTTTTCAATTATCAGTTTTCACGTCATACACCACCCACAGTACCATGCGTCGTGTATTGCAGCCGATGTCGTCAACTTATCGTTCCGGATGACTGAATTAATTCTGATATTGTAGCTGAAACGGCATTATGAAATATAAAAATTCACCGCTACTATCGTGTACGAAGTACCTACAGGAAAATGCATGTCACAGAAAGTCAGTGTTATGATATGCACGCGATCGAGATTGAATTAAATCAGAGTATCTACTGAAATCAAGTAACGAAATTTCCTGCGAGGTTAACAATTTGTTCCATTTTTTTTTTTTTGTTACCCCTTTAAGGTGCCACAGAAGTGGCATGTCCTATATATATTTTGTGACGTTAGAAGCGTCAAATACGAGGAATTTCGTCGACGAATTGAGCCTTATTTACGGGACGCAGACGGTTGAAATGAGTTTTCCTGAAAAGTGTGTGTATTTCTACACTGCGCTTGCTCCCTGGATTTAGTGATAAATGTTCTCATCTCCCAGATGCGATCATAATACGACAAGTCGGTAATTGCAGGGATTCTGATGCCGCCATGTTGGATTATGTATAAACGACCTGTCACTTTTATTCATTCGTAATACACATTACTGGGTAATCTACGATGGAAATCACTAAGCAAGCGCAGTACAGATCAATTTAACCTTCTATAAAAAAATAATACCCGTGGAATTCGTTTCCTCGTTTAGGCTCAATTTGTCGACGAAATTCCTCGTATTTGACGCTTCTGACGTCACAAAATATATGCCTTTTACAGGACCCCACAGGACCCCACACGTTTCTTGGTAGTACAGAAATGTTCATTAATGCTATATAATGGATACGTAATAATGGATACGTAACAATGGTAACTTTTAACTGTATTTTAACATATTTTATTTGTAAAAATAATAATTTTGAACGATGCTATAGCTGATTTCCAGAAGCTCCTCTCAAAAAAAGGTGCCTTGCGGTGACCACGATCTCTCTGGACTGGATCGTCTAAAATGAAAAAACCAAACGGATTACGTTAAAGTAATGTATAATCTTGTGATTATTGGAAGAAATAAGCAGAATAAATTTGTTTGACAAAATGGCGGCTTCTGAAGAAGAAAAAAAATCGATTTTTGACCAAATTTTTTTTTCTTCAGAAGCCGTTATTTTGTCAAAAAAATTTATTTTGCTCATTCCTCCAAATAATCACAAGATTATACATCACTTTAACGAAATCCGTTTGGTTTTTTCATTTTAGATGATCCAGTCCAGAGATATCGTGGTTACGGCAAGACGCCTTTTTTTGAGAGGAGCTCCTGGAGATCAGCTACAGCAGCTTTCAAAATTATCATTCATACAAATAAAAAATGATGAAAAATGTCGAAATACAGTTAAAAGTTACCATAATATGTGTACAAATTCTTACATTAATAAATTTAAAAGTCTTCTCAGGTAAAATTCTTGAAAAATCGCTTCTTTTGGGCCTTCTGACTGTATATAACCCCTCAAATAATGTTCATCTTTTACTTTAACCCTAGAACGGTGACCAGGTTTGTTTAAACACCCCAACGACTTAGTAAGAACAGGCATTTTAACGATTTTCTCACGTTTTGTACTCTCTTACCTATAAATTTTGATGAACTTTTCAGACTTCATGCGAAACTTCCGTAGGCTTACGTGATTTTGCATTGAAAAACGAAAAGAATGAGCCCCCTTAGGACCCTTTACGTGAAATTATACCCCAGATATGAATTTTCAAAATTGGGGTGTTTTAGCACCCCAAGTTACCAGAATAGGTGAAAAAAAAAATGAGGTTCTAAGGTTGATAAGCAGCAAGATAATAATGTAATTGTGAATTCATTTACTCAAAGTTGAATCAGTGAAACAATACTTGCCAAAGTGAAAAAAAAAAGGTGAAAAGGTGAAAAAAAAAAAAAAATAGTAATCAAGCTGAAGAATAACAAGAAATTACTTGCAGTGTTGTGAAATTTAGAATTAAATTTTTTTTCATTACTCATTTAACTTTGGTGATGTGTAATTAAACTTCATTCAATTACACATCGCTAGAGTAATTGGTAATCGAATGAGTAATATAAGTAGTCAATGTAATAAGTGACTTGCAACACTGGATTCAGTAAACCGCTACAAAATTCATACGCTACAAAGTAGTTGGGGTCTTTCTTTCTTCGGATCTCCACCACTTCACACACTGAGAAAAGAGTTTATTCACTGTTATCAAACTTATCAAAATGATTACCCATCAAAAAATTCTTTCAGTGAACCCAAAATTTACTGAAAATTACAGGATATTCTAGGAGAAAAATTATTAAAAAAAAAGTTTATTACCTCGTTTATTACCGAGTAGCAGAGATGTCTAATTACTTGAAAGTCTAATTACTTTTTCAAAGATTATTCTCCTGATATATATACTAATTTTGATTCGAAAAAGGATGAAAAAAAAACAGAAGGTTCGAAGTAATTGGCACAAGTAATTAGCTAAATACCTTTCTCAATTACTTTCTATCTCCTGGCTTTCTTCATATTTTTTCGAACCAAAATCAGTCTCTTTTGGTTCGGTACTAAAGGATGAGACAATAGGCTAAAGATTTTTCGGATTGTGATTGCAGAATAATGATTACCGACGAACATATTAGAAAAATAATCAAATAATGACTTTGGAAAGTAATCAGGCGTGCCCATCTCCGCCGAATAGTAGACACCCTGGTTGATTATACGTATATATCGCGTGTGTGAGGTTGATTCCACGTGTATTTCGCGTGTAAAATGTTGATTACACGTGTATTTCGCGTGCATAACGTTGATTTTACGTATAATTCTTGTAGTTGAATACTTGTTTCTAAAGGTTTCTCAATATTTTTAGTGACTTCGATCTCATCAACAAAAAAAGATTTTGATTTTGAAAAATAATAAAAAAAAAAAAACAATCAACCCTGCCGCATATTGTTTTCTTAGTATGCACAAAGTAACGTATTGCGAAGATTTTCATAGTCATCTTGTATAATCATGAATTTCCTTACCTGCGGTAGTTTATTTATTTCTTTCTCCAAAGCGGTAGTTTATTTTTTTTTGTTTTCTTTCTCTCCTAAGATGATCCAGCCTTTGCACTTGCACTTGCACACGCGACACGTGCCCGAGCTGGGTCTCATTGAATATGCCGGCCCGAAACGGTTGCCCCACTTAGCACCCGTCGCGAAGCCGAAGAGAGCCGATTAGAGGCGGGCGAGACCGAGGGGTCTCGGATGCCCGCTGAACTCGCGCTCGTACGTAGTACACTATACAGGCCTCATGCTGAGTCTACAATAGGGCACCAGCGCGTCGCGTTCGACGCTACGTTCTGACGTCACCCAGCAAAATCTTATGGGTGACGTCAGAGCGTAGCGTCGGACGCGACGCGCTGGTGCCCTATTGTAGACTCACCATCATGGATAACATACAGGCAAGCGTAGACTAAGCTTGTGTGGCGTATACATGCATAAACTTGACGTTCAAGTTTCGGCAGGCGTCCAAGTTAGGTGGCGCTGTCGGCCGTATATGTACACTAGGGTGGACGTTAAATTCCATCTTGAGGAGCGAAACCCCACAGTTTAAATTCGGAAAACTGTCCGGGCGCTAGCCGGGAACTAGACGGGTCGGTTAGCCCGGCAGAATCATGGTTGCCCTCACGGGAATTTTCGTGAGGGCCTTTCAGGGCCCTGATGCGAAAATACGAGTAGAGAAATATCGCTATATAAATCTATATTCATATGCATCAAATCAATATTCAGCAAAAATTGATATGAAGTTCTGGAATGAATATTCCAATACTACGTAACACGTATATTTGAGGCGTCCTCTCGAAGAAACCTAAGTGCAATTTGGTCGTTTCGAGAAAATGCGATTTGAAAATTCAACATTGTACTGCTCATCGTTAAATATAACTAATCAAATTAATTTGTTTATTGCAAACATTATACCTACTGTAGAATAATGGATTTAAAGCATAAAATCTTCAATAAACATTTTTTAACAATATTTTTAGCGACAGTTTATGCAAGAGCACTTATGTCGTTTTTCGGGAGAACTACTAAAAATATGTTTTCACCATACCTGGACGGAAAGTACGACTTTCGGCCCCTCGCGTGAGCAGAAAGTCGTACTTTCCGATGCCAGGGAATGGTGAAAAATGGTATATCTCAGGCGGGAGTATATAAATAATAAGAAAAAAAATATATCACAGGGTGAGTTTTTTATCTTGAGACATCGAAATATCTCAAGAAATATGCATCGTACAAAAAAATGTTCGTAATCAGAACTGTTTGATCTCGAAAGGGAAAATTGACTCTGTAAAAATCAACCCCCCACCCCGACCCCTAAATGCAGGAGGGCTGGTAACTTTGAAATTTTAAATGGGAACCCCTATTTTTTATTGCAGATTCGAATTCTACTCGAAAAAATACACAAGTTTTATTGAAATTTTTTTTTTCGATTCGAGATAAATGGCGCGAAAATAGCGAAAAATCAAATTTTTGATTATTCTAAGAGAGGCGCTCCGAATCGAAGATAAGGAAGTACGTGTTGAATGTTTTCAGGAGAACAATTCGATTGTGCATATAGTGTCACCTCAATCGCCACAACCACTCTAAGCGCTACCCAGGAACAACGACGTGGACTTCCTTATCTTCGATTTGGAGCGCCTCTCTTGGAATAATCAAAAATTTGATTTTTTGCGATTCGAGCGCCATTTGTCGCGAATCGAAAAAAAAAATTTCAATAAAACTCGTGTATTTTTTCATGCAGAATTCGAATCTGCAATAAAAAATAGGGGTTCCCATTAAAAATTTTAAAGTTACTACCCCTCCTGCATTCAGGGGTTGGGGTGGGGGGTTGATTTTGACAGAGTCAATTTTCCCCTTCGAGATCAAACAGTTCTGATTCCGAACATTTTTTTGTACGATGCGTATTTCTTGAGATATTTCGATGTCTCAAGATAAAAAACTCACCCTGTATAATAAAAAATATAATATGAATTGTCTATTTGATTCTCATCTCGATATTTTGTTGAATCTGAAAAAAATGGAACGGTAAAGGGTCTCAATACTAAGGCTGGCGTTCGAAAGGCAGCCAAGCAGGGGCCAGTAAATTCTACCAGTCTACCCGGGTCGAAATATCTAGCCTCGATTGATTCTTATCGAACTCAAGTAAGCCTCGATTCAGCCTAACTGGTATCAAAAAGCAGCTCGAGCCTATAATGATGCTGAAAAAGACTGGATGAGCCTCAAATAAAACTAATCGAGACTGAACTGAAGTTAGATGTTGTATTGATCTATAAATTATAAACACGAGTGAAGTTAACTAGTTAAAAAAATAAAAGCAATTGATAATAAAATTACAGAAATAATAAATTTTTTTAAATAAGACATTTGACATTTTGATATCAATTAAAAATACATAAATAATTTCAATAATTCGGTGTGATAAGTCAAGGGAGAAAAAAGAATCGGCATTGATTTGGTAGTTCATCTAGTCTCTTTTAGAATCGTTTTAGGCTCGAGAAACTTTATGATCCCGGTGAGGCTGAATCAAGGCTTACTTGAGTTCGAAAAGATTCAATCGAGGCTAGATATTTCGACCCGGGTAGGCCCCGATCAAGCGAGCGTGACGTTTTTGATCCAAGCCCCGTCTAGTTTCGCTGACTAGCGCCCGAAAAAAGAATAGCCACACTGGTCAGGGCCAGGCCAGGACCCGCATACAATTTCCACACGGGCGGTTACTCCGCGCAGGTATCGATATGCTGTTAAACCAATACGAGCATGCGATTGATCACAAATTATTTAAGAAGTAATTGAAGAGAAATTCCATGTCCCATTATCACCCCGCTCGTCAAGAGTTAGCGTGAGGTGCAAATATACGTTTGATCAATGGCGCATATGATACAGGGATTACACGTATCAAAAATCCTCAGATATATACGTATAACTATCACGTGCAAAATAAACGTAGATTATGCACGTGTATGAGGCGTTTCTCAAAATAGTGAAAATCACGTGTCTCCGGCGGACATCGGACCATAAAAATCCACGGGACATATATACGTGTAAATCATCCACGTACACCATATTTCCACCACGAACGCGATTATTACACCTTTATTCAACGAACCTGTGTTTATTGGGTAAGTTGTTGCGTAATTTTACAAGGCTTTATATGAATAGCATGACCATAAATCTGTCGATTCGACGAGATAAGCATGTAGGTGTATATTAAAGGTTACTGTTTTCAGCAAACGAACTATAAAAAATATTTCTTCGTCCTTATCGAGGCAAACCAATGTGATTATGGCGAAAATAGGTGAAGTGTTTTCATTTCCTACGTTTAGAACCATTTTTGGTTTATAACATAGCCCTTTTAAATTCACCCAGGATACAGTGTGGTAAGAGTCAGGCAATAAGTTACTGTATCTTGTGAAAAAAGGTTTCTTTTCAACATTTAGAGTGGTATCAGGTCCAAACAGTGTTTTATGTTCGAGACCGATTTTATTCATAAGTCTATTACACAACTGTAACTGACTTTTCACTGCTAGAGTATAAGGCAAATTGACACGAGAACAACAAATATGAGCCGTGATTTTCGATGGTTTGTGCTTTGCTTTGCAGTAATCGTTACTTTCTGGGATCATATCTCCCACTATAAGACCAAAGTATTTGATAAATGTATATGTCTCTGTAGCAGACATTCCTAGTCGACCTAATTTCAGTTTTTCTCTTTTAACAAAGGGAGGTCTGTTTCCAGAGTCTACAGGCCCGAAGTCGAATTCTCCAATTCGATTATTAAGTTGTTTGAGCGTAAATAGTTTTGATTGATCGACAAAATGTAAGATTATTCGCGACATATCATACGGAATAACTCCTTCATGAAAGTCATGCGCTATATCAGCTGCAGCATTCTCAATTCCATGGAAAGAAAGCAATTCATTGAAGATGCAACATTCTGAAATCCCAGTTTTGCTTACATCATTCAGTTCAAGATCTTCATCATAATTTTTAACCGTTCTAATCAACTTAAATGCGCTTTCGATGTCTGTAGATTCTTTGAATTGTCTTTTTTTTCTCGTTTGTGACTAGAATATTATTGTTCTGAGGGGCATTTGTAACTTCCTTTACGGATTGAATATTTGGATTTGACTTATCATTCAAGTTTTCAAAGTATTGCAATCCAGTTATTTGTCTTTCAAGCGATTGATTGTGGAAAAAAAATGAGTCTTCGGCACAGGGTTCAATATATTTCGTCACAGCTTCTTGCAGCAATTCCTGCAATAAATTAAGAGAAACTTTGTATGAATAAACAAGAAGATTCAGCTAGTTTATTTATACTCGTCATCTACTACGATAAAATCAGTGGTATAATTCGAAAGGTTAATTCACAGGGGTTTGTCATAGACTTAATACACTTATCTATATTGGTTTTTCTCTAACCCCATCATAAATGTGCCTTGATTACTCATATGAAGATAACTAGTTCAACTAGAGGTGTACCTCGTTGCTTAACGCATCCGACGAGAATACATCAGATTGAGTCTCTAAAGTTGACGGTGACAGAATCTCCAATTTGCTTGACATAATCATTTGATAGGTTGTGAGAGCTTTTTTAAATTTCGATCGTGTACCAATTCTCGGAATAAGCTGCTCAATCTCTTTGCTTTCGGGATTCAGAGCTAGTAAGCAGTGGCGTAGTTATGCCAATGCAACCAATGCGGTCGCATGGGGGCCCTCGACTTGAGAGGGCCCCCGACTCAAGGGGTCCCCAGCTAGGCACAAAAAAAAATAATTTTTTTTCAAATAATTTTTCGACGTGGGCCCTCCACAAAAAGCACGTCCACAACTCCACAAGAAAAAAAGTGTTGTAAATTGAGCCCACGCAACTCGAACTGTTTAACTTTTTACGTTGAATATGAATTTTAACAATATTTTATATTGGAATAAACCGAATTTCATCAACTGTTGGTAAAACAGGTTTTCTCAACCCACCGAAAAACAGTTAGCCACTAGAATCTAGTTCACCTAACAAGCTCTCGATAGTTAGTTCATGCCCAAGTATTGTGTTGTGAGCAATGTACTGTTACTTACTGCTCCAATATCTCAGCTGAAGGCTGGAGATATGGGGCTAGTCCGCGTGGGTGTCTTTGTCACGGGTGTGATAATTTTGGAGCTCCTCCTGTGGAAAAAGTGAAAAACCACAATAACCCAACAACAGCTCGGTAACAGGGTTTCCCTTGAACCGAACTGTGACCTGATAGAGCTGGATATGCCACGCTAGCCAAGCCTGCGCTGCTGCCCGAAAGCACTCTCAGACCAAGCCCGCGGATCCGGGTTTGTTAGACCAGTACCGCCAGCCCGAGAGCAAACTCAAGGAAGCAATTTTAAGCAGAGCTGGACCAGCCACGCATACCAAGCCTACCGACAGACTCGGGTGTGGACTTTCATCCACACCGTTGCTGTAAAGCTAACGACGATGATTTGTGAATGCTGAAACTGCTTAGCAAAATAGTAGAGGGAAAGAGGAAATTGAAAGAAAAAGAAGCGGTTTAACAATAGTAGATTTAATGGTAAATCAGAAAGGTTAGCAGGATAGAATAGAACTAAATCAACAGAAATGTGTTTTGCTCATTGAGCTCTGACGTAATATCAGAATTAAATCGTGAGGATTGTGCGTAGGATCAAGAATACAATAGTCATAGAGCATCGTAGAATAAGGTTAAATTATACAAGCATCTTAAACTTTGATCAACGTATCCGATTTAAATGTTTGGTTCGTCCGGTATTCGTTAATATCTGGAGATCACGGTTTTCCGAACCATGATCAGATGAAATTGCGCCGTTAAATTTCTTAAGGCGACTTTTAGGCTCGCAGTCTAATTTTTTTTAAAGTTTATTTAAAATTAGTAAAGACTATCTAGTGTGAAGGAATTTATCAGACTTAATTGAATCTCGAAAACCGTGATTCTAAATACTTCAATTCTAGCAAGTCAAGAATACGATTTGAGAGCAAGAGTGGTCACGCACTATTTTAGCTACGTGCCTAGTGAGAGTTTAATATGATGTGACTCGACGGGCGCTTTGCCACACAATCGGTAACGGGTGCTCCGTTACCGCCTTTTTATAGCGGTATCCGCGAGTTCCGCGGATCCGTGCATCGTGGGATGCACGGAATCGCGGGTTGCGCGGAATCGCGTGTTGCTGGTGGTCGCATCTGCGCGTCGCGGATCCGCCGTTGTCATTGTCCGGCTGCGCTAGCTTGGCAGCGGCCGCGCTAGCACAGCCGGAACGTTACAGTACCTAAAATAAAGCAAGTTCAAAAATAAACTAATCCGAAGCAATCAAAACGTATACTTACCCTTAACTTACAAATAGCTAAATAAACAACATCAACCTTTTGGTCAGTGAATGTCTCATTTTTTACACGTCGTTTTTTTTTCATGGCGATTAAAGAGAAGTTCCGTATTATTGTGATACATTTCTTTTCATTCGCAATAAAAGTAGGCCTTTGCCATACAATCCCCGCTATTCTAAAATTTAATCATCTACACGAAGTAAGAGTTTTTTTCCGATAAATATCATCCATAAGACTTGTTAGAACTCGTTGTGAGTTGTGAATCGTCTCGCGATGTTAGTTTAGTTATTTACTGGCTGTACGTACTATCCTCGGTCAGGGGTCAAATCCAAGGCCACACTACGATTCGTATACTGTATGCGTCCTAGCCTTTGCTACATTTTATGGACTAACAATGTTCAGAGGAAGCAACTTTCAGACTTCAAACTTTTTGGCGAAGCAACTTTTAGACTATTCTTTTGCTTCGCGCCGGGAAGCAAAAGACCACCCGCGAACTTCGCGGTAGGCTTAGACAACTCAAATTATTTTTGACAAGTAAACGTTCGGTAATTTTTGGAAAGTTAAACGCATAATTTTCATAAAATCAATGGTGTAGCAGATAAGAATTTTAGCATGGATAAAAAAAGTTTGAGCGGTGCGGCAAAAAGAAGAAGAAAGAGAGAATCAGAAGAAGCTTCGAAGATTAGTTTATCGAAGACACCGAAATTGACGACGTTTTTCGCGAGCAAGAGTGCAGTTGCGTCTGATGATTTGTTACGACTGTCGCCTACGCCATCGACAGCAGATGGAACATTAATAAGTACAAGTCCAACGTCTTCGACATTACCGAAATATAGCGAATCGCAAACGATGGCAAGCCCTGACGCTCTTACTTGTGACGAGGCTCAGGCTACCATAAGTCTCGAAGATTTAGTTCATGAAGAACAACTAAGTGATATAGCTCATTATCCGACAACAATCACATTGGATATGAAGAGATTTGTTTTGGATCACGGCTCTTGCAGACCGAGAGGTCCATTTCCAAAGAATGAGAAAACCCGTTCTTTTTCGAATTCGTATTACACTACGGTGAACAAATCAGGTCTTAAAATGGAACGGTCATGGCTATGCTATTCTCCAAAATTAGATATGGTTTACTGTGAACCCTGTTGGTTATTTTCACGAACGCCTAACAAATCGAGATGGACGCAGGGAATCGATGATTGGCAGAACTTATCGCAGAAAATCAAAGATCACGAAGGAAACTCATCACACACGGAAGCTTGTTACGCCAAAGAAATTTGCCTGTCGAACAAAAGTCTCGGTCAAAATCTACAAGACCAGATTAGAAATGAACACAGCTTCTGGCGTAAAGTTTTGCAGCGTATCATAAAAATAACGCTCAAGCTAGCCAAGAATGCAGTGGCGTTCAGGGGACATCGCGAAAACCTCAAGGAAACGTATAATGGTAACTTCCTATCTGACGTCAAATTATTGGCAGAATACGATGATACTTTGCGTCAGGTACTTAGTTCGCCAGCTGGATCGACAAAATATCTCAGTCCTCAAATTCAGAACGAAGTAATACAGTGTTTAGGTGATCATCTGTAACGAGAACTGCTCGCAGACATAAGATCAGCTCCGTTTTTCTCCATTATCGCGGACACGACCCAAGATATTTCGAAGAAAGATCAGCTCATCAGCCAAATATCAGCTCTTAATATTGATATTCGGAACTGCCTATTTCAGTAACCAAAATTAGTAAATAAAATAGGCAGTTCTAAATATCAATATTTAAGAGCTTATATTTTGCTAAGATATTCTATTTGAGATGCTCTCCCAGAATGTTGATGCGCGTTTGAATTTTTTATTTTGGCACATCCCTAGTAACCATACATAATAATTCTTCCCTTCGAAGGAATCTTTCTGTCGTGGACGTGGGGGTAGAGATCCGGCTAGTGAAGTCAGACGCATTTTAGCCAAAGTATTCGACTATAGTCTTGCTCTCGACGTGTCGTGGTTGGGATACAGAAATAACGAAAAATTAGATGGCACCAACTTTGCTCGGATATTATTTGGTGAATGATCATACACACTGAATCTGAATAATCAACTATGGCTATCTTGACACGGTTTATTATGCGTTTATAGATTCCATCAAATCTCGGTATAAAAAATGCACTGACCGTGACATCGAAAAAGTAATAATAAACTGGTTTCGACGTGCAGCTGAAAGAATTGTCAAAGAGAGTGACGAAAATGAAGATTCATAAGCCTGATAATTGATCTATTACCATGTATAACTCTAATATTTTTTATCATTTTATCAGTAAGATTTTCTATGTCTGAGTTTTTTTCCTCGTGAATGCACTGTTGACTACACTTGATTTATGATTTGTTAGTCTTTTTTCACCTACAAACTCCATTGATCACATTCATTGTGTATCGTAAATAATTTCCTTTTATTTAATTTTTTCTGTGATTGGCGGATTTCCGATATCTTTTCAACTAGAACTACAAAAGTGAAATCTGTATGATATTTTTAAGTATGTTCATAGTCAGATAATAAAACGATACTTTTCCTATTTGCCATGCACTTATTCAATTATTCATAAAATAATAATATTTAGAGATTGTGGCATGCATATCTTTCATGTCCAAATTAAGACCTTTCGAGGTCCTCATCAAGCTATCAAATGGACTTCCTTTGGACATCCACGTTTGGAACATTTGGACCTATCAAGGATGTCCATCCGACGTCCAAAAGACGCCAACAGGATGTCCGCGACATTTTGGCGGGACGTCCTTTGGACGTCCATGTGTTCTGTGGGTTATTATTCACCATAATTAATTAGTATTTTAAATGTCAAATAATTAGTTGAAGATTATTAATAATTTTTAGAAATGTTACTTTTTGTTCCAAATCGTGAATTTATAGATGTCTTTCGAGTAAATTAGTCACGTTAAATTGCATGACTGCAATGAGTTGGAAAAATTAAGAAATTATTTTTGGTTAAAAGTGGAACTATGATTGTGTTGAATAAAATATCCTCAATCAATCGATAATTTTCTGTCTCATTCACTATCGTATTCACTTTGAGAATGTTGTAAATGTTAGATGTACGTACAATGGAATAGGGGTGAATATTAGAATGAATATTTGAATGAAAATTCTAATAAATTACCTGACTAAAATATGTGAGAGTTCATTCACAAGTGTCTTCTCTTGGACGGCAGAAAAGCAATGCGCTATGCAGCAATATTATATGAAGGCAGCATAAGTAGTGAGTCCAAGTGAGTCGACTCAAATGGTTGACTGAAAAATATGTTAACTCAGTTATGGCACGCTATTTCACTTTCTATATGTATACGGAATATTTAGTCCAATTAAAGTAAATGACATAAAAAAATTTTCAACCAAAAAATCAACTCCACATTAATGAGATATAGTTATGTTACACGATAATAATAATTCAATAAATTGATATTATATAAATACATGGAAAT
Organism: Tenthredo notha; assembly: GCA_914767705.2. NCBI lineage: Eukaryota > Metazoa > Arthropoda > Insecta > Hymenoptera > Tenthredinidae > Tenthredo > Tenthredo notha. The sequence continues at coordinate 8,877,937 of OU611914.1, read as the reverse complement.
TACCCAACATTTCTGATTTGTTCCTACGTGAAAGATGCTGGTGAAATAATATTATGTCAAAGCATCATTGTGAAGCAGTGAATTATTATATCATCATGTAGCATAATGATAATTCGAATAATTAAATTACATTTGAATAATTAAATTACATTTGAATAATTAAATTACATTTGAATAATTAAATTACATTTGAATAATTAAATTACATTTGAATAATTAAATTACATTTGAATAATTAAATTACATTTGAATAATTAAATTACATTTGAATAATTAAATTACATTTGAATATGTAGAAAGAAATAAAAATATATTTCAATATGTACCATGATAATAAAAATTTCGCGAATTAAAAGCGTCTCTGAACGTAAAGGATGATAATATTTTTTATCTGTAATAATTAAATTTTATTTTCATCTTTCTATAATTATCATGGCATGATTATAATTCGACGAATTATTTTTATGCATATGAGTCTAATTCATTACTCTTACAAGTGCATCGACTTTACGGCCCGATAGTAGGTGTATGTAATCAAAATTCAAAGAATTATAATCATGTCGTACATAATAATAATTTGACGAAATAAAATGATGTTGATTTAATTTCTATGAATGTAATTTTCATTACATTAGTGCATGATTCGTGAAATTATTATTGAGTAGGGACATGATGAAAATTAACTATCATTTTTTCATCTTCATAGAATTTTCAGTATGTACATGACTTTGAGACATGTTAACACTTGATCATGTACATAATTTTAATTCGTCAGCATTCGAATTATATGTTGAGAGTGACTGAAGTGGAAGTCCACTGGTATGGTAAAATCATAGAACTTATATTACTGGAAGGGAAATAGCCCATTTGCGCAATGAGCGGCAGACTGACGCCAACATGTTGAGACAGAGACATATCTCTCTCTCTCCATACCTAACGTCCAGACCCTTCTCCGCGCATACCCCCGCGCCTGAAGAATACCGTGCGAAGATTGATAGGTTAGGGTTAGCCTAAAGTTGTAATCTATTATGTATCACAGAAATAGTTTAGTTATACATTTACTGGCAACGGTTATAAATTAATATGCTAATAAAAATTATCCTCCAAGCAAACAATCCGACAATGGTTATTCGTGGTTAACGTTATAGGTTAGGAATGAATATAATCTTTTGTCAACTATCAATACGTAAGCATAATCAGGGTGGCCAGAAACCCTGACGTTGACAAAGAAATTCGCAATCTTCATCATAACGTACGCTAGTAGTGACATTACCAAAGATACAAAACAGATTAACGTGATACAAGTTTTTAATCTTGACTCACATTTTCTAAGTGAAAATAAACAGCATAGCGTTTATAAAATTTTTTTTACATCATTCACCTGAGCTGATTTCGAATGAAATTATTTGTAACGCCAAACATAATGATTAAACTCAGTTTTTTATATAGGGTTCAGAAGTCACGTCCACCACTTTTGCATATGGGCATGGCTTACATCACAATATTCCAATCAAATAAATTTACATGAAGAATTTTCATGAATCTGTTTTGCATCTTCTACAATCATGTGTAATGTCACCTTGTTTATCGTTGCCTGCATTCCTTCGACGTTTATGCCCGTAAGGACGCCCTTGTCTGTCCACGTCACTGTGCTGGGCTTTCATTTGCTTCCTTCTTTTTTTTTTTCTCAAGTTCTTTTTTCGACTAGCCGATACTGTACAAGAAGGATAATTGAATAGTTATCAATTGCTGTGTAATTAACTCAAATTGCTGGTAATTCTTTATAATACATTTCAATCATTACAATACCTTTGTTCTGTGGCTGGTGATTGCTGGATGCTGCAATGGGCAATTCTATGGGACAAAATAAAAATTTGAATTTGATTCGTCTTTGTTTCAACAATTGGTCGTAGATGAAAGTAATTCAGTTTATAGTGTTGTAACTCCTTTTCCCTATTATTTTTTACACAAACCGTTATTAGCGACTTGGAATGTATTAGCGGCATCTACGTCGCTGACAGAATCACTACGAACAAATATTTCATCGGCCTGGTTGGGAGAATTACTCGCTGGTCTTTCGTCGGTCGGTTCCACTTCCGTTTCTTGAAAAAAAAGTCCAGGGAAAATTTATGAAAAGATGATATCATTGAAGCTTAAGAACATGTCCTAGTCCTACCTTTACCGGCTTTAAAAAAAAGCAAAACATCGAAGAAACTCCGAAACGATGGTTAAAAATGATATATAATGGATTTATTCGATAATTAGGGACGAATAGGTTCGATCCAGCACCCGAGATCCGTTGAAATCGAGAAAAATTAATTTTTTTCAACTCAGTGTGCGAATTTCGATTTCTCATGTCTGTTGGTAGTGTGCGAAGTTCCCGATTCACACACTGTGGCGCGCGGTGTGCCGAGTAGATACATTCGCACACTCAGTGCGCAAATGTATCTGGAGTAGATACATTCGCGCACTCAGTGTGCAAATGAATCTGGAGTATATTAGACATTCGCGCACTGAGTGTAGAGAATGATTTACTCCGCACACTGTGAATAGTGTATCTGTAGAATATTGTCTGAAATACATTATTTACATTTCGCGCAACGTCGAAGCGGACTTTTTCATATGTTTATGTTTTCCTTGTTCAGAGAAATTTGTATGTTATTTTTATCAATATCTTTTCTATCCAACTTAATTTATTTTTCCTAACAAAGTGCGCAGGATTGGTTTTTTTTTTTAGATTTCATTCTGAACACGTTGACTATTCTTATTGTATCAAATGAAATTTATTTTTTCGGTACTCGGGGGGCTTCGACCCCCGAACCCCCCACCAGGGGCTTCGCCCCCGGACCCTACCAGGGGCTTCGCCCCTGGACCCCACCAGGGGCTGCGCCCCTGGACCCCCTCCGCACCCCGCTTCGCACTTATATATCACGATATATGTATACTATACTATACTTCCCTCTTTACTCCAATTTTTTGCAGGTTACGAATTTCTCACACTAAGTTAAAAAAAATAGTATACGACACGCGTGCGCGTACGTGTATCGTAATGTACTATTTTATGTTTGTCAAGTGCGTCCGTGTCTCCTATTTTGGTTAATATCAAAGTCTACGCGTCGAAAACGCTAAAACCGGCAACGTACCCCTAGTCTACATGCAATGACGAACATTTGTGTCTAAAAATTTTGTTGCTTCACGCAACAATGGGGCAATCAAACCGAAAGTAGAGCGGTAGTCAAGATGTAAATAGTGTAAAATTGTCGATTTCTGACAGCTGATCGTAGGACATGAGATTATAATATAATTAGTATATTGAAAATATAATAATTATATTATAATTGTAATTCAATTATTACGCACGATGATTTACGCGCGGAGCCATCTGTCGGGCGTTTCGTTAGCCGAGGACCGTCTCATGTCTCACGATCAGCTGTCAGAAATCGACAATTTTACACTATTTACATCTTGACTACCGCTCTACTTTCGATCCATTCGCCCCATTGTTGCGTGAAGCAACAAAATTTTTAGACACAAATATTCGTCATTGCATGTAGACTAGGGGTACGTTGCCGATTTTTGCATTTTTGACACGTAGACTTTGATATTAACCAAAATAGGTGACACGGACGCACTTGACAAACATAAAAAATTAATTTTTCTCGATTTCAACGGATCTCGGGTGCTGGATCGAACCTATTCGTCCCTATTTATCGAATAAATCCATTATATATTATTTTTAACCATCGTTTCGGAGTTTCTTCGATGTTTTTCTTTTTTTGAAAGCCGGTAAATGTAGGACTAGGACATGCTCTTAATGCTTGGCTGTGCAATTTGTTGTTGAAACATGGGGCTACTATCCCCGAAAAATACTATTGTATACCTAAATCTGCATTCGAAGTGTTCGTGCTATTATTTTCTTTCATCTGGACAGTTTCATTTTCATTCTCTGTGCAAAAAAAGGTAATTAGTACCTACATTTATTATTACACTTGCTCTGCAGTATGAAAATAACTAAACGTGAAATGGTACTGAGAATTACCAGGTCCTAACATCAAGATTTGATTCCCACATGTACATTAGATTTGACTAACAATAAGTACCATAGAAAGTGTTGGACGATTTATTTAATTTATGGAGAATTCTCCGTCACAACGTACGGGAATATTAATTAGAAATTTTGATTCCATTAGAATTTGTATGGGTGATTACACCTAATGAAAGGAGCTTTCACGATTTTTTGCGTTCACGTGTTTTTGAGTTATGTATTTGTGATTTGTTTTTTTTTCGAAAATTCACAATTTAATCTTGAAAAATTTACTAAATGAGATGGGTTTTTTTTCAAGTTTTGTTTTCAACTATACTTCACGAAAAAAAAAAAAAAATACAAAAAACGTGATCATTATCAATTGCGGTATGATTTTTTCATTTGAAGCTGAAACTTCACGATTTCGAGAGGTTGAACATTTTTTTTTATTTCTAATGATCCTAAAAGGCATTGTTTTCTTCACAAATTAGCTCATTCTATTCATGATGACCCCTGATAAATCCTCTCGAAATCGTGAAGTTCGAACTTTGAATAGAACAATTATACCGCAATTGACAATAATCACGTTTTTTTTGTATTTTTCTTCCTAAAGTATAGTCAAAAACAAAACTGTTTGATAAAAAATACCTCATTTGGTCAATTTGTCAAGAAATTGTGAATTTTCGAAAACCAAAAATTCAAATATTCATATCTTAAGAACACGTCAACGAAAAAAATCGTGAAAGCTCATCTCTTAGGTGTAATCACCCATACAAATTTTGATGGAACCACAATTTCGAATTATTATTCCTGTACGTTGTGACGGAGAATTCCTCTTATATCTTCTTCGAATGAACTTTAGATTAATTGTCAACAATGACTCATTGGAAACAAAAAAGTGTAATAATATTTCAAATTACCAGTTTGCGATTCGGACCCAATAGAAGAAAATGACGCTGAATCGTCCAAATCTGATTCTGAAACAAATGATTTGAATGTTATTCATGTCTGAATGCAAGACATCATTTCGACAATGCCGACATAATCTTCTTTCTCCTTTGCATCGATGTGTTTGAATATTTACTATGGTTGTCAGCTTGGCTTAGTACATCAGTATTCTCATTCACAGCATCATTGAAACGCAGACCCTCGAACATGTGGGCATCGTAATCAGGATCGCCTTAAAAAAAAGTTAAAATATGTGACAAACTAAAAGTGGATTATGGATTCATTTTGCGCAGGGTGTCTTCTGTTAGGCTAGTTTAATGTGCTCTATCACTTCGTCGAACGTAATCTCTAATAAAAATCTACAACGCCGAACATGGATACGCAGATGGATATGCACAAGAACTGTGTGATGAAAAATATTATAGAAATGGATAGAATACTGGTATTCTGCCCTGTCGATGTAAAATTTTTACCAGAGCTGTGTTATTAAGATATTTTTTTACCACGAGCCGCGTTATCTGGCGTTGACTCCAATTCGTCATCGACGTCATCCTGTAATAGCTCATCAGGGATATTCGCTAATCTTTGAGAAATGTGGCCTTTTAGCGCTGCTGCCTTCTCTAGAAATTCTGCTGGAGTTATTGCGCTTGAATGCACTGTCGCCACGCTAAAGATATTATTAAACAGCATTATGACAAAGATCTTCTGTTCTTATCTATGCAGGTTATTAGTCGAAGTTCTGTAATTCGAAAAAATTACAAATATGAAGCTATTCGATCTAGATTTTCTCACCCGATAATGAGATTAACAGAAATTTTCAGTATAAGTTTAAATTATTTCAAGGCATTACTATCGCAGTTATAGATATAAACGATTTTGAAACGAGTCTACAATTTAACTTATCTTCATTTTGCCATTTCAATTTCAGAATAAAAAACAAATATTAACGAATTTATAAATTTTTGCTGAGAGTTCACTGTCTTTTTTCTTATGTGTTTGAAAATACTATCCAAATCTTATAAACCAACCATTGATTATCTCCTTCTGCCTGTACGTTGTCCCGTACCGAGGATATCGCTTAATCCTTCTACTCAGTCTCAAGCTTTGAAGGTCGGTCTTCGCGTTCGAGATCAGCTGGATTAGCTTTACTATTAAAAAAATCATCTGAATTGTAATAAATCCGATCGAGAATCATTAAGTTTCTCTGTACAAGTGATTGAAAAAAATCACAAACCTACAAACGTCCAGGCACTCGGATGCACTCCCAATTTAACCGCAAGGACATTATTATATGATTCTATCACATTATTTGTTCGGTGCGTCAAGCCGAAGATGCTGAATCCAGCCGGCTTCACTACTTTTAGCCATTGCCGTTCGTAATATGTGATGAAACCTGCGAAGGACCGCCACAACGCCGGTGTCAATGCAGTTTTTGATTGCCAGTATTGTGGCTGAATTAGATTTTCCGGTGGATATGCCAAGGCTATGAGTTTTTTCACAAAAAGCTTAGCTTCTTCGTTGTCCCTAATCAGCTGCGTGAGGCGCAGAGACTTTATTTTCTTCGGCAAAGCCTAATGAGATCAAAATAGTCGCAGTTACTTTATTTGATCTTTTTTAACGCTAAGATCATCGATTTTCGTGGAAAATTGTAAAATTCGTATAAATATGTGAGAAAAAAAAAAAATCGCACAGAGTTTGAAATAGACTAACAGAAGTGGCTTCGCCGAAAGAAGAGTTACGGGTTACTGGCTTACAGGCAAAGAATGAAAATTCTATGCTGAAAACGAAACGATAAAAAAATTATTCATACTCGGTCGTAGTGCACACCGCAGCCTGCAATATGTGCATTAACGAAAGTGCTTCTAGCAGCGTTTCGCAGTCCCTGCTCGAAATCCGTCATCACGACCGCCACCGATGCATTGTCAATAATTTTTTTTATTTCAGCTAATACAGCCATGTATGCGCACTCTGTTTTCTTCGATATTAGGATATGAGCGAATGGTAGGACCTAAAATAATTGAGTAGAATAATACCAAATAGTTGATAGGCTCATTAAAAATAATTGAAATCAGGTTAAAATTCTGTTTATCTTACATGATCATATTTCACGCCTAATATGGACACGAGTTGGTATACGCCTGTTACTCGTGGCGTCGTTTGGAACGTACCATCTATAAATATTCTGGTGACATTTTGAAATTCGTCGCGGATAAATTCGGGGTCATAAAGTAGTACATGCAGTTTCCCATTATTGTCAAATATTTTTTTTGTTACGAGTCGTCCCGTGTCGTACTGAATCAACCGATCATTATCAGGCTGTACCAGCTGTTCGGCCATTTCTTCCAAACTTTTCGGACACGGCGGGTAATTTTGTCTCCTCCAGCGCTTCAATGAGCTTACAATGCTATTATATGGCACTCAGATTTTAATAGCTCTTGAGTACCTATTTCGAGAATAATCATAACAGTGATTGATACTATTAGTATTGCTGATAACATAGAAGATGAACTGAAAAATCATACTGCTTGATAGTGAACATAATGTAGAATTCAATCATTCATCAGCCGCTAATAATATTTTCTTGGTTCCGCTGGCAGCAACAAGTTATATTTTTCATCATCATTTTTATACTAATATGAAATATGAATTTCTAAAATAATTCACAATTCGATTGAATACTCACATGGCGACCACCGTTTCATATAAATCCTTCAATTTCCGAAATTGCCTACTAAGCATATCCTTCAGCGCATGCTTAAAATTCGCCTCTGAATGGGCATTCGGATCCTCAAAGCAAACCGCTGAATATGTTCTCGCTGTACAATGATATCGCCGTTGGGTGACATTTTTTTCGCGGTTCCACCGCAAAATTGTGTTCTACACCCCAAGTAACTAAAAAATTATATTGCAATTGAAAATGGGTGTAAACATTCACTTTATATTAATGGCATACAAGTCGTACAAGCAATTCGGCAAAGAGACGTGCATATGAATACATGATCTAGCAATAGTGCGATATTTAATATTCGTAGTAGATAATGAATTATTGAAGAATCAATAGAACGTATAATACGTTTAACAGAAAGCGAATGAATAAGTTTCGACGAATTCATTGATTTATATTTCCAAATATAATGACAACTTGATAATTTTAAAATTGGAAAAATGATGGACAATAGAAGTGAATCACACCTATAATAATCATACTGTCGATAATTCGTGACATGCCAAATGAATTGAACAAATCAGCCGCCGCAATAACAGTAAACGGCAAAAACTACGAGAAACCGAACGTATTTGAGCTGATAAAATAATATTCGACCAGAGAGCGGCATTACTAACATGCGCTGAGTATACGAGTTCATTGAAAAAGTATGGAGTGCGAGTAGGGTTGCCAGATTCAGGCTTATCAATTCCTGGACATTCCTGGGGTTAGAAACGAAGTTGGAACTCGGACTCCAAATTCAACTCAAAATACTTCTAGCGTTGAACTGACGGAGGAATAAATATAAAAATACTACTTAGGTTCGGATACCTAAGTACCCGGGTAACAATTTAAAGTGGCAGCCGTGTGGCCGCTATATGGCCAACCGACCTGGCCAATGTGGCTGCCATGTCAGCCGAGGCCGGTTTTATCATGGCTAGTACCTGTCAACGACGACCAAACTATCTCACTCCTTGATGGCAGCTAGCTGGCTGAACGGCCTAGTTAATCTATGGTTTTGACCTGGCGGCGACATTAGGGTGGTCCTTATTTAGGGTGTTGACGAATTTCGACAAGTGCGCCCCCTAGACACATTCGAAATAAATAAAATAAAATGTGTGCAAAAACGGAGCGCTGTAGTCCAATTAGAAGACGTGCCTCTAAGCTCGTTTTGTTTCTCATTTGAATAACATGGGATTTTCAGACTACTTTAGTCATTATGTTTTTGAGTTGTCCCCGAGCACGCAAAAAATTCTTTTTTCACATGCATCTGTTGTTCATGGGTACAACTACGCGTACATTTTGTTATAAAACTTCACCAGGCCTGTGGACAACACAGGATGCGCGTGAGCACCCCTGCTTTCTGCTTACAACGAGACGCCGCTTGCCAGAGTTGTGGAAAAATATACGCGTAGTTGTACCCATGAACAACAGATTTATGTGAAAAAAGAATTTTTTGCGTGCTCAGGGACAACTCAAAAACATAATGACTGAAGTAGTCTGAAAATCCCATGTTATTCAAATGAGAAACAAAACGAGCTTAGAGGCACGTCTTCTAATTGGACTACAGCGCTCCGTTTTTGCACACATTTTATTTTATTTATTTCGAACGTGTCTTGGGGGCGCACTTGTCGAAATTCGTCAACACCCCAAATAAGGACCACCCTAGGCGACATGGCAGTGCTGCCGCGCTGCCATGTCAATGCCAACTAGTTGCCGGATAACAATTTGAAGTGGCAACCATATGGCCGCTATATGGCCAGCCTACCTAATCAATGTTTAATGTGGTCGCTATGTCGGCAGTGGTCGGTTTCATCATGGCTAGTACCTGGCAACGACGACTAAACTATGTCGCTTCTTGATGGCAGCCAGGTGGATAAATGATATAGTTTACTTATGTTTTCGACCTGGCAGTGACATGGCAGCGCTTACTCGTTGCTATGTGGGGGCCTACTAGTTGCCAGTAATTTTGATACCCATCTGAAACGTGAAAGCTATGAAGTAACCATGAAATTTTCCCAGCTAGCTGTCATGATGCAGTCAACCTATTTTGGAACGAACGCCGCTACTTGGGCTCTATTCAACCTCAAGTATATACTTCATTCACACAGATTCATCCCAAAAGAACTGTTGTGAAATATTCCACCGCGTAGGCGGTCTGAGTCGCTTGACTCGAAGATTAATTATGATTGTGGTCGGCTGGCAATGGGTAGGTGTAGTCAAGCCAACGTTACTTTACTTTACTTGCGAGCGTTGCCGCTCATCTACCGGCATGGCAAGGTACTAAGGTAGCTGGCAACGCAACGTATGGACAAGGTAAGTGCCAGACTACCTCAAGACATGGCCGTGTCAGCTTGCCCCACGTAAAAGCCATATGGCATGGCAAGGTAGCGGCCAGGTAACCGCCAGTTAACGTCATGACATGGCAGTGCCAGGTTAGCCCACATAAAAGCCATATGGCATGGCGAGGTAGCGGCCAGGTAGTCGCCAGTTAACGTTAAGACATGGCAGTGCCAGGTTGGCCCACATAAAAGCCATGTGGCATCGCGACGTGGCACCCAGGTCAATGCTGGGTAGTGACAGGACATGGCAGTGCCAGCTTGGCCCACATAAAACCAAGGTCATGGTGCAAGGTGGCGGCCAGGTCAATGTTAGATAGCAAGTGTACATTGGATACATAGTCAAAAGCTATATTAACTAGCCTTGTAGCTGCCAGGATGGTGCAACATTGGTAGCCTAGCTTAGTTAGCCATACTATCGCTATGTCAAAAGGCCATATTGAAACCACATAGCCGCTGCATGGTTATCGAACATCAACCTGCTATGTGGGGCCCGCCGACCATATTGCCATGCTAATGCCACATGGCATTAATGTGGCTTGTGGGTTGGCCATGTAAATTGTTACCCAGGATCTAAGTGGTTTTTATAGGCACAAAAGAAATGTCGGTTATCGTTACACATTTTGATTTTTGAAAATATGTGACGTAATATACAGTCTGTCTAAAAATAAAAACCAAACTAAACTTCAAACAGAAATTGAGCATCTCTTAGGATTATGAATTGACTTTGGTCTTCCTTGAATCTAGGTAACGTGTAATAAACTAAATTGAATGAAAATTGAACACTTATTTTCTCCCACTTTGGCTAAATCAAAATTATAAGGGTGTATCACCCCAAGTATCGAGAATGGGAGGGACTTAGTTGACGCGAAGTCACGCCCCATCAACCAATCAACAAAAAGAAGAATTGCGTAGACCGAAATTCTTACGAAAAATAGAGAATACAATTTCTTGGTGTGGGGAAAAAATATCAACAACGACTCGAATACAATTTTTCGGTGTAGGGAGAAAATATCAACAACGACTCGAATCAGGCTGTTAGGTATTCATTTAATTCAACGGTCACGCAAACGGTGCATTTCTCTTTGTTGATTGGTTGATGAGGCGTGACTCGCGTCAACCAAGTCCCTCCCATTTTCGATACTTGAGTTGATACACACTGTATAAATGAACCAACTACTTTTTCAATTATTTGTCACTAGATTTAGACTTTTCTAAACGTTTTTGTCCTTCTTCACTTTGTAAAAGTGATAAAATTTCTGAGCAAGACTCTTCAAAATTTCTACGAGCTTGCAGTTCAGACTTGATCAAATTCACACCTAGTCTTCGCGAATTACGAAACAGTAGAGTGAAATTACTGGACACGGGACAAGGCACCGCATTCCGGGACTTTCCCGTATTTTCCCGAACGTCTGGCAACCCTAAGTGCGAAGCTTGTAGCTCGCGATGGTAATACTAACCGTTTGCAGAAGTCGGAAGAATAGCAGGCTGCTTACAGTAATAAGCTCGCCGTGGGTTTCGTTTATTGTGCATAATGCTTAGCTGGTACCGAGGGGTAAATCACGCGGGAATTTGGTGTACAAACTGCAAGAGATGTTTAGGAAATATTGAGAAATAAAGGGAGATAAGTGCTGGGGGATGTTGAGAAATGACTAAAAATCTTGAAAAATCAAAGAAGTACTAGGCAAATGTAGGGGAAGATGTTGGGAGATGGGAGATGTGGTGTACGTGTTTCTGCCTCGTGATTTACTCCTCGGCTGGTACTATGCAAGGTACATTAATAGAAAACTGTCCTTTCCTCGCAATTCTTTGAAAGGATTTTTATTTTCGGATATTCACTACTGAGCATGCGCATTCGCTTCGTTCGTATGTTGCATGTTGTTCATCGCACGCCCCGCTTCTTCGGTTGACGGTATTTATAAAACCTGCTTAGATGAATCTCGTACATAATAAGATAAACAAAAAAAAAAAAACAAGACGAAAAAGATCTGTCGTAGAAACGAACGTCCAAATTGAACGAGATATGTCAATTTTTCACCCATCACCTGAACGTAAAATCCTGTAAATTTAATATTTTTCCATGTGGTAGTTTTCGAGATCAATCGCGCGGGTTTTTCGGACAGACCGACAGAGAAATCTAAGTACCGACCGACAGAGAGCGACAAACAAACCGACGGATAGAACGACGCCTTTCTATTTAATAAAATTAGAGGGCCGAAAACGTAACGGTTCGTTGAAATTAGCAAACAGAATTTATCGACCAAAACCAATACTTTTCTAATATCGATGAAAAGTCAACAAACAATGATTTGCATGATTTACTGTAGAACCTCGATTATCCGAATCAATGGAGGCCGAGCCTAGTTCAGATTAGTGAAAGATCAGATAATGGAACAGTAATATTGGATGAAACGGTGTTACATAGTAAAAAAATATTTCAACTATAAACTGGTGGACATAAAGATCTAATGAAGACTACGTGTGAATATGCGAGCGAATTAGTGCCGTGACAGGCGATGCAAGCTTGTGTGTTGTGTCGCAACATTGTAGCGCGCGATTCTAAGATTCGACCCTAAGGTTCTGAAAATTAAAAGTCCAGATAAAGCGAATCATAGTTCGAATGAAATAAATCATGGTTCGGATAAAGGAGGGTTTGGATAACGGAGGTTCTACTGTATGTAAGGATGAGAAATCGAAGAGAAGAGAAGAGAAGGGATGAAATATTGTAGACATACGTCAACGTAAGCTCATCGGAAAATTAACAACAGAATCAAAGAACGCCTCTGCGTCAAATAATTACAATCCGTACACGAACAATTTATTTAGATTTCCTATCCGAATGATGCAATACATTCACTTCGAAATTATAAATTCTCGATAACCATCTACGAACCGTCGTATGAGTCCCTCTAATCCATGATTAACTGTATCGAGTATATCGTATCTGAATAAAGGGTTAATGAAATATAAAATTTAGGTAAGGTGATAATCGTTATTCTTACAAAACGCCTCGATCTGTACGTTTATTGATTTCAAAAACTCTTCCGTCTTTCATTCTGTTCTTTGCTGGAAGGCTGATCCAGTTTCTGTTGCGACCGGGGCGAGGCATTGCAAAACTATGATAGTTTAATCGAATAAATATATCCAAATGGATATTCTACATGGGTTATGATTGCCCACACGAGATTTGAATAGTCGAAAACAGGTAATGGAGTTCACAATAATCTTTACAACAAGGAGAAATATGTCACAGAACTTCAAACACACGGTAAATTACATGCACATGGAAGCAAAAATATAATAGAAGCAGGTTAACAATAAGCACTGATTAGTTCGCTAAACTAGTCTTCGCATTTTATCGCTGAATTTTACAGTCAAATGAAACACCGAACACTTGTATAAAAAAAAAACTTACACCAATGAAAAACTGTTTTCTCCAACAGCGGAGCGAAAACGCTCGGATTGCCATCGCCCGTTTCCGGCTCTCACGAGCGGAGCCGAACCTCACGTTCGCTCCGCTGTTGAAGAAAAAAGTATGTGGACCTCGAGCAAAACGGGCGTTCGCGCCTTACATAAAGTTGAGAACCCCTCGGCTTTGCCTCGGCTTCGCCTCGGCTGCGCCTCGGGAACCTCAACTTTGTAAGCGCGCAATCGCCCGCTTTCGCTCTCGGTGCACAATATACTATTAACCGACAATAATAAGAATGAATAAATTAAAATATCAACACAAGAATAATGTGAAAGATGTGTAATAAAAACACGAAAATAAAACACTGAGATAAATAATTGAAACAAAACTAACAGGAACTTGATAATAAAAGTACGCAACAATAAAAATATGAAAACTAAACAGAATAACACTCTCCACAGGGTGCACCCCTTCACGCACTGATTGTCTCTGGGCAATCAAAATATACTTATTCGAAAACTTGTATAAAGAAAAAATGAAACTAAAATAAAATGAACACGCCCCAAGCACCGATTGTCTTTTAGTAATGACTACTTAGCTAGAATCTTATATCATAATGATAATAAACTATAACAAAGATTACTAAAAGCACGTAAGCACTAGACCTCGCCAAAAAAAAAAAATGATTTTCGATTTTCTCCGAAACAAGTTTAAAGGTAAGTATTTGACCTAATAATGACCCTGTCAAAAGTTGGGCTCCGTCGGAAAATTCTAAGAGGTCGCGCATCGAGTCTTTAATTTTTTCATAGCAAAATTACGGTTTTATGGTTCTTAGGGCGATTATCTCTGAAACTATCCAGTTTAGCGGTAAATGTTAGAGAATCTTTTTTGTTCTTTGCAAAATTTTCTACAAAAAAGTTGTATTGTAAAATTACATTGAATCTCTAGGTTTCGGTGATATGTCGAAAACAATTTACAAATACATTTTTCACCTATATTTTCTAATTATTCCAATATTATTACACTCTTTTTTCAACGAATTTTTTACTGATTTTTGATTTACGGTATAGATTTACCCATACAGCAGTGCAACGTTGCAGCAATATTTTTGCAATGTCCCATGGTAATAAAGACAATATTGCGGTAATGTTCAGAAATATTGCTGCAACATTGCTGCATCGTTGCAGCAATGTTGTTATGTCCGCCTTTATTGCATTTCATTTGCAATATTGCTGGAATATTATGGTGCAATGTAATGCCGATATTGCACATAGGTCCTACACATTCATGCTTTAATTCGACTTGAATGATTTAGGTAATGAAACATCAGCAGACGATTGATTATGTAGTTAGAAAAGTGTATATATTAATTATTTCACATATACATATGCACTGTAACGGGTTTTTCCTGGGCTCGGGTACCGAGGAATTGAAGCCGAATACAAACCTGGCCCAACTTGTAGGTAGGGGTTGTTGTTGGGCGCCAGACTTCGTTGGAAGTCCTCTCTCTCTCTCTCTGGGACCCTCCGGCTAGCTACTAGTGATAGAGGGATTTCGTGGGGGCGAGAAATAACGACACCAGTGATCTTAGTTTACTCAGATTTATTCAAAAAAAGAAAAAAAGAAAAGGTCGCGAATTTGGTTCACGCCCGCTACCTGGCGTATTATGATTTATAATAGTGACTCTAATCTATATCTAATATTTCGAATGAACTATTTTCCAAAGCTAATGCAAAGGCGACGATCGTTCTCGACGGTCGCAGTCTCTCCCTCTCTGGCTACTTGACAGTCTGCTGTCACTGTAGCGAGATTGCGCGTCTCTCTCGATGTCTCTCGGAAGACTGCTGCGGCTCGCTGTGAAGCGGCGGCGGAGAGGTGGTGGGGATGGCTGGGGAAGCGCCGGTACTCTGACACGCAGCAGCTGAGTGCGGTGCGTGACGTCAGCAGTCTGTAGCGATATGGCGTCGGCGCGATCTCGGTGAATATCGGCGCAGCGGTTACCAATCCTGGCACGGCTCTACGCACGACAAACAACACGTGACGCTGTTCTTGTCGTTTGAATTCAACGGTTCGCTGGAACGATTGAATCTAACACGTGAACGGCTCGAGGCTTCTAGGGGTTCTAGGGTGATCCACGGGTGCAGGACTAGTATCGAGATGGATCCTACCTTACGGTACGGCGCTCTAGCGTGGCTCGGTTCGGTCTCGATCACACGACGACGGAGGTCCGAGTTCAGGCACGGGTCCTAGATTGTCCGGTAGTCCAAATGTCTAGTCGAGGTCCGGTGGATGCAGGGGTCTCACTCACTCACTTGCACTCACTTAAAAACTACGCTCACTTTCTCTCTCTCTCTCTCTCTATAGGTATTTTTGGTCTCAAAAGAGATGTTCACATCACTCCGTATCGAATTAAACTGCGCTGGTTGTCAGTTGCAAACCGCCGTCTGTACTTTCTCGGCACACTGCTCTACCGCGTTCTCCTGTCATCCAGCCCCCCTTACTTGCGTGATTTGTTTGTTGAACCGGATCCTGATATACGTCGTTCCTCTCGCCTGGCGAACCCTGGTGAGCAGGTTTCATCCTTCGTTATCCCGAATTATAGAACAGCCACCTATCGAAACTCGTTTGCACTGTCAGCAATTTATTTTTGGCACAGTTTGCCACCGGCTATTAAAACCTCGTCCTCGGTTGACATGTTTAAGGCTAGGCTGTTAGAACACCTGCTCGCCAGGGAAGCAAATGGCGTTTGATTATGAGCGGAAGCTTTGTGCTCTTGGCTCTGATTCTTTATAACTTATTTTAGCTCATCGCGTTTTTAATGTATTATGATTCAGTTTAGTTTTAATTTTAAATTTACTTTGCTCTGTTGCTTGTTATTCCTTTTTCATTATTATCTAATTTTAGTCACTCTATTCGTTAACTTTTTGTATTTCTATGATTCAGTTTAGTTTTAATTTTAAATTTACTTTGCTCTGTTGCTTGTTATTCCTTTTTCATTATTATCTAATTTTAGTCACTCTATTCGTTAACTTTTGTATTTCTTTGTCCGTTTATGTTTCTATAAGGTTAGGCTTTAAGTTTGTATTTTTAAGTTATTCTATCTCTAGTCTGTTTAACCTGTAGTATCTATCTGTTCTTATAATTCATTGCGTTATTTTTCTTCTATCTGTATTTTTTTCTCTGTATTTTTGCCTTATGGCTCTACTCGAGCTACGGCATAATAAACAATATTCTATTCTATTCTATTCTATAGGTAAGCAGGGTGGGGGTGTTGCCCTCTATCTCCGCCAAACGCTCCGTGGAAAGGTCCTTGCTGCGTCGCCCTGTCAGTACGCTCGTCAGCCTGAGTACCTTCTGGTGGAGGTGAAGTCTGTGTCGGTAGCGCCTCTCTTAGTGGCTGTAGTTTATCGCCCTCCAAAGGCATCAAACCTAGCGAGCTTTGGTCAGGACTATGATCTGCTTGCTCTCGAATACGACCTTGCTGTGACTCTCGGGGATTTCAACGCCAACCAGCTCTGTGACTCGTATGATGCGCTAGACGTGCGTAATTTCTGTGCCTCTCGATCTCTCTATCTTGTGCCGTTTGCTCCCACCTGCCACACGCAATCTTCGGACACGCTGTTGGACCTCTGCATACTGAGTGACGAGGCGGCTCTCTGTTCCTTCGATCAGTCGGCTGCACCTTTCATCGCAGGGCATGATCTAATCTCTGTCGAAATCCGCCGACCAGCTGCTTCCTCCCCTGCTAAGGTCTATTCTGCACGCTCCTATCGTGACTTTGAACCTGAGGACTATCTTCGGGAATTGCAGGGCTGCGACTGGTCGATTTTTGAGACCTCGACCTCTGTGGATGAGTTGCTTGACAGCCTCCAGGGCAACCTGACTAAGGCCTTGGATACACTTGCCCCCTATCGTACGTGTCGGTCGAGGCCCGCTAGGCCGCCTTGGATCACCGCTGAGCTTGGTGGTCTCGTTCGTGCCAGAGACTCGCTCTACAGAGTGTTCAAACGAACCAGGTCGCAGGTATCTTTGGCTCGTTATCGCGAGGCCAGGGACGACCTTCATGCACGCATCTCGGCGGCTCGTTCAGACTTTTACGCAAGGCGCTTGTCGGCTATTGAACAGCCTCGTGCTCTCTGGAAGGAGCTCCGGAGCATCGGCCTCCTTGCGGGCGGCTCCAGCAGCTGTGGGGATTTCTCTGTGGAGGAGCTCAATCGGCACTTCGCGGCAGTATCTCAGCGGTCCTCCTCTGTCACCGAAGTTCAGGACTTTTTTGCTTCACTACCTGCTCCTCGCTATCAAGACTCGCTGTTTTACTTCAAGGACATCACGCCGCCGGCTCTTCTGAGAGCGCTTGGTCACTTCACGTCACAGTCGCGGGGGGTTGATGATCTTTCGCTTCGCAATGTGAAGGAGGCCTTGCCTGTGGTCTTCACTTTCCTGCTCTCTCTCTTCAACGAATCGTTGGGCACCGCTGTCTTTCCTGCACGGTGGAAGCAGGCCAGGGTACTACCTCTGGCGAAGGTGGGGTCGCCTACATCTCTGCAGCACTTTCGGCCCATTGCCAACCTTTGTTTCCTATCCAAGGTACTCGAGCGCATTGTATTAGAGCAGATATCCGCCTACCTGGAAGAGCGTGGCCTCCTGGATCCGAGGCAGTCCGGTTTTCGACCAGGATACAGCACGCAAACGGCACTGCTTAGACTCACGGAGGACATTCGCAGGGGCATTGACGACCGGAAGCTCACTATTTTAGTCTTGTTTGACTTCTCTAAGGCATTCGACACCATCTCGCACGCAGTCCTTCTTGCCAAGCTACTTGCGCTGGGCTTCTCGCAGCATGCTTTGCGTTGGGTTGCCTCCTATTTGGGGGGTAGGTCGCAGGCAGTTGTTGGTCCCGATGGTCAACTTTCTTCTTGGGTTGCTCTGGACCTTGGGGTTCCCCAGGGGTCAGTTCTTGGGCCTCTTCTCTTCTCCATGTTCGCCAACGACATCTCGCGCAACCTGCGCCACTCAGCCCATCTGCTCTATGCAGATGATCTCCAGATTTACTGCCATTGCGCTGTGGAGGAGCTACCTGTCGCGGTGGCCAGGATTAATGAGGATGTTGCGGCTATCTCGGGCTGGTCCAGGCAATGCGGCCTTCAGCTAAACGCGGCCAAATCTCAAGCGATTGTCTTGGGAAGTTCGGCTTATGTCTCCAGGTTGGACCTCTCGAGCGTTCCCTCCATTGACCTGGATGGGGTGTCCATACCGTACTCCGACTCGGTGCGGGACCTCGGAGTCATAATTGATAATAAGCTTTCTTGGGCTGCGCAGGTTAGTTCCATCTCGGTCCGTGTGCACCGTACGCTGCGTCAGCTATCCGCATCCAGGCGCTTTCTCTCCCAGCCGATTCGCAAGATGCTGGTGACCGCTTTAATCTTCCCGTTGCTGGATTATTGCAGCGTGGTGTGCTGTGACATCTCTGATGTGCTTAACACCAGGCTCCAACGGCTCTCGAACTCCTGTGTCCGCTTCGTATGCGGTGTTGCTCGGGATGATCACATCACGCCTTATCGTCAAAGACTTGGCTGGCTATCGGTTTCTGATAGAAGGACTTATTTCCTCCTATCCTTGCTCTTCGTCGTCTTGAGCTCGAACCGGCCTTCGTATCTGAGGGAACTTTTTGTAGTCCGGGCTCCGGAAACAGCGGAGAACTCCACGAGGCGGCCTCGCAGTCATTTTATTCCACCGAATGTTCGCACTGAGGCGTTCAGGAGATCCTTCTCGGTTGCTGCGATCCGCCTTTGGGATTCGTTGCCGTCGCAGGTGAAAGAGGCGCGTACTCTCTCCGCGTTTAAACATAGGCTATTCGGGGCTATTCTCTCGGGTGAGCTTCGCTTTCCTTAACTCGCCGGACTGACTTTTCCCTGCTTTACCTGTCTTCTCGCTCTTGGCTCTTTCGCTTTCTCGCTCGCTCTATTGCTCGCTCCTATTCTTTCTTTCTCGCTTCTCGCTTCCATCTCTCTCTTTCTTGCTATCTTTGCTGCTAGCTCTATGTTTTCTTCCGCTCTCTCACTCTACTCGCTTTTTTTTTCAGCTAGCTCTAAGTCTTTTCTATTTTTATTCTTATTTGTTACTATCTCTGCTACTGTACTCATTGTTATTTTGCTCTCTATGTTACCCTACTTTCTCTGTTACTTTTGCTGTCTATTCTACTAATTGTCCAATATTGTCATGGTCATAAATAAAGAATCTATCTATCTATCTATCTCTCTCTCTCTCTCGCGAACTCACACTCGGCTAACTTTTTAGACACTCGAGGTGTCTCTTTTGCAGGCGGAGTGGGAATCGCGATTTTTCCGCTAGGGGTGGTTCACCTCATTACCACCTGTCCGGCGAGCGCTGACGGTCGCCGGTCGGCTGTTAGCAGACGAGTACAGTCAATATGGCTCCGCGAGATAAGGCGGCAAGGGTTTGAACCGCGGAAATCGGTTTTTGGATACTCGGTACGCGCGTAAGGCTGGGAAGGAGGAGGTCTTAACGTTTTGCCACGTTACAGCACATAGAATATAATACAACTATAATCGAACAATATACCTATATATTGGCCATTCCACCAAATCCTGTACGCAAATCCGGCCTCCAAATTTTTGATGTTTTTTTTAATGATTTCTACGCATTATTTAGGTGTCAACGAAAAGATTCCCCGAGTATGAAAGATCTCTGACCTCAGTTAATAGGGGTTTTCGTAATTAACAGATTTTGCTTCGAAATTTTCCAATCTCATTAAACGAAATTAAATTCAAAAATTGCCTGAAAACAAAATTAAGAACACGGTTGTCAATCGGAAATTTTCGGAATTTTTCGAAAATGATCATTTTTTTCTCACCTATCATTTTCAGCGCGAAAATAACACTTAAAATGAGGATTCCACCATGTTTTCCATCGTTTTTTGAAAATCAGATTTCGTTTTCTGAAAATTCAGGAAATTTCCGATTCGAATCATGTCTAAAAATTGTCCACTTGCTTACCTCCAAGTCAAAAATAGAGTAACAATGAAGAAGTGCACAAATAATGAAAATGAACACTCAAATTTCATTTAAACCTTAACTGTGATTAGGAGGTAAGCGAGCGGAAAATTTTGAGACATGATTTGAATCGGAAATTTTCTGAATTTTTAGAAAACGAAATCTGATTTTCAAAAAACGATGGGAAACATGGTGGGATCCTCATTTTAAGTGTTATTTTTCAAATTTCGCGCTGAAAATGATAGGTGAGAAAAAAAATGATCATTTTCGAGAAATTCCGAAAATTTCCGATTGACAACGGTGTTCTTAATTTTGTTTTCAGGCAATTTTTGAACCGTTCAATGAGATTGGAAAATTTCGAAGCAAAATCTATGAATTACGAGAACCCCGATTCACTGAAGTCAGAGATCTTTCATACTCAGGGAATCTCTTCGTTGACACCTAAATAATGCGTAGAAATCATAAGAAAATCATCGAGAATTTGGAGGCCGGATTTGCGTACAGGATTTGGTGGAATGGCCAATATATATAATATAATATACTTCATGTATTATGTATATTATATATAAAGGGTTCAGTGCCAAAGTAGCCTAACCCACATTGTCGATAAGGTTCATTTTTAACTAGCATCAGCCATCTAAAATGGACCTTATTGACAATGTGGGTTAGGCTATACTCTGGCACTGAACCATTAATATGTAGAGCATAAATCAGGAAAAAAAATGCAAAATATAAAAGGTAATGTCAAAGTAAAATTATAAGTAGGCGTTAAAAATACGAAACTTTGTTCAACTAATCTGCGCTCTCTTCTGCTGGCTCGTGTCGCTGTACTTTCTGCGGCGCAGCATCTTTTGCTGTGTCGTCTTTTGTTGTTTCAGCTGTCGAATTAGCATTTTGTGTTCGCGACTTTCGGTTTCTGAATAAAGAAACCAAACATAGCATTAGCAGAATGTTGAACGATATACCTGCATAATAGGAAATACTTACTGCACTCTGTCTAATCGCACTTTGGCCTGTGCGAGCCACTTCGCAGTTGGCTCCTCAATTTGTTTTTCAGTGGCGTCACTATAACGTCTACGCACCGTGCCTGCAATCAGTGTTATGTACGCTTAATGAAATGGATTCTGAACCGGATGTGTTTGACAATTCTGGAAACAGCTTATCGGCGCTCTGGATTGCAAAAATCCAGAGTGCCGATTGGCTGTTTTTTTCAATTGTCAAACACATCCAGCTCAGAATCAATTTCATTAAGCTTATATTGTTATTGTTATTCGCATGTATAAAATATGGCTACATAATAGCTATGAATACTTGAATGTATTATTCTGCATGCGTTCCGTGAATTCGGAGAAAATTCCAGCTGAAACATTCCAGGTGAATTTTGACTACGAACTCCAAGAATTTCGTAGGTAGTACAGTAAAACAACCCTGTCAAAGACGATTTGACTTACATCAACACAAATTTTGACAATGTGAAAACTTACTTATGAGCAGTGACTGCATTTTAGTTTCCCTGAATGCTTTCTTTTTTCTGGCCCCTACCCAACTATACTTAACAGCCATTTCATCGGTGAGAAGTCGTTTCAGCATGTTGACTACAGTTCCATGCAAGTCAGTGCCCCCTATCTTCAGAAAATATTCCACCTTGGAAAAAAAGGGTATTACGTAAGTTGTACCTCGGATTATACGATACGAAAGATTAATTTATAAAAATATATAAAATATTTGGTACTGCTTTTTTGAAGCAAGACGGCTCAGCCCAGGATTTTTCTATGTTCTTGATATCTTCTTCGGATTTTAGCGGAAAATCTATTTTCTCATTTTGTAGATCAGCCGCAGTAACCTTGACTGGCTCAATTAGGTTGTTATTGTTGTCGAAGTAATGGTCAAATTTCAGATTCAGACACTCCACGTGGTACAAGATTCTACCCAGCTTCTGCAATATCTTTTTCTGGCTGACTGAAATTGAAAGAAATGTTAGTAATCCTAGTCCTTTTGATTGTTCTTGGAATGTGTTGAGTCAACTTTCGATACTTGCTGTTTTCTGTATCCGGTTGCTTCGATGCAGTTCGTTGCATATCTCCACTGGTGGATGCAGATGGTATTTTTCTAAGCTCCATGGTACATTCACGAGATGTTTTTGGTTTTATTGAATTTGGATTTTCCCAAGTGTCAGAATTGTCCGTCGTCTCCACAATTCGTCTACGAGATGGACTTGGTTGGAAATCATCATCATCCAATGCATGTGATTTCTCTCTCATCTCCATGGTGCGTTTACGAAATGTGTTTGGTTGAAAATTTTGATACTCCGAAGCGTCTAAATTTTGCCTTATATCCACAGTTCGTTGGCGAGATGTACTTGGTTGTGGGTCCAGATTGCTCGATGTGTGAGATTTTTCTCCAATCTCCATGGTTTGATCACGAAATGAACTTGATGAGTAATCTTGACTATCCCAGGTGTGTGATGCTTTGCCTGAATTCACAGTTCCTCGACGAGATGTATTGTTGGTTTCACACCTATCTCCTGGTGTGCGACCTTCAATATTTGTAAAATAAATAATCATTGATACATATTCTATATGACTGTTGATCGAGCTCACATGATTTATAATCAGCTGTAAGACCATTCACTACAGATTTGCACTTGCAAATGGAAATGTATCAGTGGTGAATACGTACCCACATCAGTGGTCTCCATAGTTTTAGCCTCGCTTATTTTTGAAATTTTTTTTGGTAATTTAGGGGTAGGCGGCAGTTTTTTAGGTTGCGACTTTGTTGATCCACGCTGTTCCTCCTCATCAGAAGAAGAAATGTAGACTCGAGCTCTTGACTGTCTAGTTTTTTTTTGGCAATTCTCGTCATCATCGGTCCCAGTGTCTATATCGGAGAGTTTTCGTGCCAATTTGAGCTTGAAAATCGCGCTCTCATATGTATCTAAACATCATCACGTCAAATCACTTTCACAGCCTTCTGATAATTTTAGATTGTACATTGTGGGCGAATAATTCAACACTATTTAGTAATTCATCACAATTAGATAGTCTTTAGACATGTTATTTGAATTTCACTACACATTGCAGAACGGAGTTGTCTCGACAATAATTAGTTCGAATATTTGTAACATACTTGCTGAGCCAAAGACTCGTAATAGACTCAAGGTGGACCAAGTTTCTTCATCCGGGGTTTTGGCATGTATCACAGCTTTAGTGATATCTTTTGCAATATTGGTGTTTGGCCACATGCACATTGTGTTTGATTCTTTGAGCCAAATAGTTGGCACCACTTGTAGTCCATCTTCAAACTGCACTACTGAATACTTTGCCATATTCAATAGAGAAGATAAAGGCATGACCCTGAAGATATCTGCATCAGACAAATTGAAACCTTTGGCAAGTTGTAACACCTGTACCGTTCGTCGGACGAAGTTTTACGTCATGATGAAATTTCATCCTTTCGAAATTTCCCAGGTGCGCATTTTTTCAAAAAAATTTTATCACCCTTCCTTACGGCGCTGCGGCTAAAATAAACCTTTGGCAAGGCGTCACGCCTGTACCGTTCGTCGGACGAAGTTTTACGTCATGATGAAATTTCATCCTTTCGAAATTTCCCAGGTGCGCATTTTTTCAAAAAAATTTTATCACCCTTCCTTACGGCGCTGCGGCTAAAATAAACCTTTGGCAAGGCGTCACGCCTGTACCGTTCGTCGGACGAAGTTTTACGTCATGATGAAATTTCATCCTTTCGAAATTTCCCAGGTGCGCATTTTTTCAAAAAAATTTTATCACCCTTCCTTACGGCGCTGCGGCTAAAATAAACCTTTGGCAAGGCGTCACGCCTGTACCGTTCGTCGGACGAAGTTTTACGTCATGATGAAATTTCATCCTTTCGAAATTTCCCAGGTGCGCATTTTTTCAAAAAAATTTTATCACCCTTCCTTACGGCGCTGCGGCTAAAATAAACCTTTGGCAAGGCGTCACACCTGTACCGTTCGTCGGACGAAGTTCAACGCCATCATGAAATTTCATTTTGTCGAAATTCTCCAGGCAGTGGTTTTGAAAAAAAATTAAATTCAAAAGATTGTCCTTGTGAAGTCACGCCGAGATAACGATCATATACATTTTGCTTTGTGCCAGTGGGTTTGTCCGTATTGACACATGCCAGTTAGCGATCATTATTCATCAAATTTATGCAGTATATTACGTAATATATTGCAAGTAATATAGTACGGCAATATATGCAGTATTATCTGTGTCAAAAAAAAAACGACATCTTCTTTTTGTTCGGGCCCTTTCGAAAATAGTTAGTGCTTCATATAAAAAAAATTGTCCCCAAAGCTCAGCTATGTAGCTTGAACACAGAATTAGCGCATTTGAAAATAAGATTTCCTATGTAT
This sequence comes from Tenthredo notha, assembly GCA_914767705.2. Classification (NCBI taxonomy): domain Eukaryota; kingdom Metazoa; phylum Arthropoda; class Insecta; order Hymenoptera; family Tenthredinidae; genus Tenthredo; species Tenthredo notha. Next base: position 8,853,107 of record OU611914.1, on the reverse strand, counting down.
TTCAAATGGTAAAATTCGTTTATTTTAGTTTTATTTTTATAACTCTCTTTATTCAACTGATAAGAATAAAGTAGACATACGATTCCGTAGAGAATTTCATGATCTACAAAAATAGTCCTATGGCCCAAGTTGCTCAATTGAACCGTTAACAAGTTACAGTGGTTTCAAAGTCATCTATAGATTTGATTACTAGTACTTACTTTTCGACAAATTAATTTGAATTTTTTTTTTTTCATGCATTTTGTCAGAAATTTTTTTCCCTCCAAAACTGTATATTTACTTTATTCTTATCAGTTGAATAAAGAGAATTATAAAAATAAAACTAAGATAAACAAATTTTGCCATTTGAAATACATGGGAAATCTTATTTTCAAATGCGCTAATTCTGTGTTCAATGTACATAGCTGAGCTTTGGGGACAATTTTTCTTATATTAAGCATTAACTATTCTCGAAAATGCCTGAACAAAAAGCAGATGTTTTTTTTTTTTACACAGTCTAATGCAGTATATATTGATATACGGCCAAGTTTCAAATCGAGTAGTAAAGCCCGTAAAACTCGTTTTTACAAAATCACACAACGGTACGACATGCATCTTCCATCTATTACCACCGAAAAGTATAGCCATAGTGATCGTGACGCACTCCAGTGCGGGTAAGGTGAACTAAAAACAGTAGGGCTCCAATGGGAGTCAAAGATATATGTACACATTCCGCCGACTTACGCGTTAGTCCCCACTCCGCTTGGCTTGCCCCATTGCACTCGATGTCAATTACTTGCGAGCGGCGTTCGGGCTTCACGAGCTGCTCGTCAGGCTTATTTATCCAATTGCGCATGCGTCTCGTATTTACCAGTGCAAAGAAATTTTACAGATAAAAAGTTTCATCCCAGGCTCATGTTTAGACCTTGAATACACAGCTCCGTAGATGGAAGTATGCTGTTTCTTGTAGATACAGATCAGCGTATCGTGTCTCACGTGGTTTGAGATAATATTTTGTCAATAAATTATCGATTTTCACGGTAGAGTTTGCCAGTCTACGCGGAAATGAGCACCAAACCTTCTTCCGCGTAGACGTATCTAGTCGTACGATTAAGAACAGCGCATCGTATTGGCGACAGTCAGTATGTTCGACGCTCGAAAAGTTTTTATGGCCCTTGTACACGTTACTGAGGATATCACGGAACTATCAAACGGACCTACGAATAGGGCGTTACTTATTAAACTGTATAAGCATTTGGGAGTCAGGAAAAAGGATTTTCAAAAGTTTCGCGCGAACCTATATTTCATTTGGCATCATCGCATAAACGGCTTCGCAGACAAATTAAGGAAGGCAATTATAGCGAAGACATGCGCAGTCCGACGCGTGAAGACTGAACTTAATCGCCACTCTGACGAAATTGAAATATGCGGATCAGAACCGTTAGTCGAGATGATGCGAAGTATGAGTTTGTTGCAGGATCTAGATTCCGAAGAACAGGGTCCTTGCAAGCAAATCGTCATAAACCGTAGCGATCCCGTTGAGTTTAGGTCAAAAATAGATTCCGAAAACGATAGTGCTTGTAAGCAAACGGCCATTTTGAGCGATCCCGGACCCGCGAAACCACTATATCATCCAGTTGGTTCGATCAAAGTTCTATCGTCGAAAATTGTGACGGAGCATAAAGTTTCCTCGGATTTAATTCACACCCACCTTCGAGAAGTACTGCCATATGAGTTGAAGATAACTTGCATCCTGATTTTCGAAGGTTTTAAGCTTAATAAGATTGGGACAGGATTTAGGGACTATGCATCCTGTAGACAGCTCAACTGCAAATGCAGATACAAATTCAGAGGTGAAATAGGTCTTGTTGACACAATTGTGAGCGTATGCCAGACAGGAATAAAATCGGAGCACACCTTGCCCCTTGCTTATCAATTACGAGGTGCTAGTCGGGAAGCTTTAAAACAGCGTTTGCTCCATTCGAAACCTAGTAATATACATGCCGAACTCGTAAAATCTGTGGACGAACAGTTAGCTGTTAGCGAGGGAAATTTTAAGTTCTCCCATTCACTCGATATCATCCAAAAAGCTAGATCGGAGGTGTTATGCCAGAACGATAGACATCAAAATGATATTCTCGATATAGCTATGAGAATTGTGGAAGCGGGCAATGACCATCCATATATTATACAGTTCTCCACGCCTTTCACAATTTATCTTGGAATTATGGCGCAAATCTCTTTCTTGAAAAGTCACACGGATTTGATATTCCATTTTGACGCGACAGGGAGTCTTGTAAGGCAACCATTCACTGAGTCAAAGGCTGTTTACTTTTACGCAGGCGTCGTAAATGTGCAAAAGAAAATCTTCCCCGTTTTGGAAATGATAACAAATAATCATACCGCGTTCTCAATTGGTCAATGTCTCTCTTTTTTCCGAAACTTGTGGAACGAACATGGAGTTAAGTGGCCTCCGTTTAAAGCAGCAGTTACAGATTGGTCTTGGGCAAGTATAAATGCAATTATGCGGGCCTGGAATCAATGCACGGTGTCTGAATATCTAGATCGCACATATGACTCAATATGTTACGATAACTCGATGCCTGATAACGTAGTACCTCTGCATACCTGCTACGCCCATTTTATGAAAATGGTTTCCCGTCACGTTGCGTCGATAGAGATTGAAGGGGTCAAGGCCAAGATGATCCTTGAAGGAATAGCTGCTTTAGTACACAGTCCTGACATGGCTACATTTGCCGACAAGGTAGAGGCATTTCTGCAGATTCTATTGTTGAAACAGAGAGGACCGGATTTTGACGCTGCTTTGGAAAAGCTTTGTCCCGTAGTAGTATCAAGTGACGAAATTGAGAGCGAGGCAGAAGACTTTGACGAGTCTGAACATATAGGTGTCCTTGCCGATTTTGCCGCCAAGTCGGTATATACGGCTAGTCCATTTTATAAAAAATTCATTCCAGTCCTTGAAAAAATCAAGTCAAGTTGTGAAAAGCCAACCAAAAACGAGTACGGCGACACTAACGAGTATCGGTCCGAGAAATTTGTTAAATACTTGATAAAGAAACTCATACCACTAGCTCCATTTTGGACGATTTTACTGCGAACCAGTAGCAATCATTTTACAAATAGCTCGGCTGAGAATTATTTCAAAATCACAAAAAACTTGACTTGTGAGAAGAACAGTCACATGAAGGCTGGACGTTTCATTGATTTGATGTATCCCCGAGTACAATCATTATTAAAACAAAGTCGACTGCCGGTGCCAATGGTCAACATTCGCAGAAAAAGAGCGAGAGCTAATGAACCGGACGACGAAAGGTCAGAAGAGTACTGGCTGAGAAAAAAACATCAAAAGGTGAGAAAAGAAGGGAATTATAAGGAAGGAAAGAATTTAGTAAAAATGGTTGAAGCCACGAATCGGCCAAAAGACTTGACACGAAACGAAAATGGTACAATAAAAAACCGTGACTATTACTACGTCTCGGAGAAGGCACCGCGAATTTATTTTGTTGGTTTTACGAAACATCCAAGCGATGAGAATAGTTTCATTTATTTATACGGCGAAGATTACGTTCTTTTGTACGATCGAAAATGGCTGTCGAACTTCACTATTGATTTTTGTGTTAGTATTTATATTAATGAATCTCATCAATCTACAAGCATTGCGTACAACGTAAGTGAGGTGGGAGGAATCATTTTCGAGAAATTATTACTAGATACCACTCCCGATTTTTTTTTCAATTTGGAAAAAGAGTGGAAAGGGAAATCAGCGATTTTTAGCCCATTCAACGTTTCCGGAATCCACTGGGTGCTAATATACATCGATCTGACGACAAAACAAATCTGGTTTTTCGATCCCAGCCACGCAACAGTTTCCAAGGAAAGGGTGGACCGTTATCGAAAAGCTTTTGCATTCTGTTATAAAAAAGTTTTTCCGAAATGCTGCATTCAATGGACACTTCAGCAGTCACAGTTTCCACGTCAAAACGATGGATACAATTGCGGCATATTCGTGATCCATTATATCCAGGAAATATTAGCCGGCCGACAACAGAAAATGAATGCACTAAATCCCGACAAGTTGCGAGAAAAACTGCAAAGGGAATGTGTAACCAAATCGCTAGATACATCCAAACGGTGTCTTGCTTGCGGGCAAGGAGATAACCGCAGGCAAGTGATATGGATCCTATGCTCGACGTGCAATAAGTGGACGCACGTCACCTGCCTTAAACATTTGAAAAAGTCCCTCTCCGAGCTACAGGACCCGTACTTTGTTTACAATTGCGATCTTTGCTCAAAATGGCTTACTTCTGTGAAACATATTCCTAACACTCAGGCAAAATCTGGGGGCAAAAGATAGGCAAATGCTCATTTATATTATAGAGACTCCTCTTAAAACACGCCTTTAGCTGGAATATTGTAAATTATCATTCATTATTATTATTCATAAATTGTTCATAATTATTCATAAAATTGTTATAAATTATTCATAAATTGTTCACAATTATTCATAAAATTGTTTCATGGAAAAAAAGTTACCATTGCGGACTATTTAACTTATTTCATGGATTAAAATGTTTGAATAGTGATAAAATTAGTAATCTCCTTACAGTATAGAGGTGTGAACTGCTCATACAGGTGAGAAGATATTCAATAGAAGGAGAATATCTCGAAGAATAATCAGAAAAAAAGTTGAAAAATTAAAGAATAAAAAAAATAAAAAAAAATTAAAAAATTAAAAAAGAAAGTAACAACAGTTAATAAAAAAAGTTAAAAAAAAAGAGCACATTCTCTGATGAAAGGTCAAGAAGAGACAAGTTTCTATTGTATCAGAGATACGACGGTAGCCTCCACGTGGCGTGCTCTGGGCAACAGTGTGTATTTTCGTTCGTACTGGCTGATACCGTCAATGAGCGTGCGTATGCATTTGTATCTACTGCTCGATCACCTTATTAAATCTTGCTTGACTACCAAGCTGTGTACCACACGTAGTTCCAGGTTCAGATGAAGCTCTGAATGTGAAATTCAGTTGTTTTTTTTTTTTTTGTATTGAACTTACCTTCGTCCAATAAACGGTCAAAGGTTTATAAAAGTCGCAGCTCCGCGAGGAAGGATGATGACATTTTTTTGAAAGGATGCGCACCTGAGGAATTTCGAAAGGATGAAATTTCATCATGACGTAAAACTTCGTCCGACGAACGGTACAGGCGTGACGCCTTGCCAAAGGTTTATTTTAGCCGCAGCGCCGTAAGGAAGGGTGATAAAATTTTTTTGAAAAAATGCGCACCTGGGAAATTTCGAAAGGATGAAATTTCATCATGACGTAAAACTTCGTCCGACGAACGGTACAGGCGTGACGCCTTGCCAAAGGTTTATTTTAGCCGCAGCGCCGTAAGGAAGGGTGATAAAATTTTTTTGAAAAAATGCGCACCTGGGAAATTTCGAAAGGATGAAATTTCATCATGACGTAAAACTTCGTCCGACGAACGGTACAGGTGTTACGACTTGCCAAAGGTTTCAATTTGTCTGATGCAGATATCTTCAGGGTCATGATAAAGGCTAGTTGTTGGAATTCCTTGAAGGCAGTCACATTTCGTCAAAATTACGTATATGTCATGTTTTGCATATTATTATCATATACTAAAATGAAACACATAATTATTCGAACTATACTTGATACATGGTCCAATAATATTTTTCAAACGATAAACTCCCCAATCTCAGCATTTAAAATCAAAATGGATTATTCATCCTTTGAGCATATCGACGCCTGGGCGGAAGAAGATCGTGTGACGGACGGTGTGGGTAGAGTGGTTAATGATCCGAACGGTTCTATTGACAAGCGAGGACCTGTCGACTATTAGGATACCCGTCACATGCGCGAAAATAATAAAATTAAAAGAAAAGATCTATCTTGGGATAGACCGGTAAATAGGATCGTTGCCGTCTAGTCCTATACAGGGCTCAATGGAAATGTTTAAACTATGGTTGAGGCTAATGAATATTAAGATGATTAAGATAATAAAATAAAAGGTGATTCAATGATTATGAGAATTAACTGGTAAAATCAAATATATATTCTTGAACGATTATGGATATGAAATATATAATTCAAGCGACTAACAAATGATTGCCGGTTGAACAAATGAATAACATAAAATATTAATTCACAAAATAATGAAATAACGAGATAATATAATGATCTCCGACGTGGGGATCGTGAAGGCTTGTTACTATGTTAAAGAATTATTATTGGTGAAAATGAAATAATAATGAAATTGGAAAAAGCCTGTTCGCGATTCTCACGCTGAGACAATGAAAATGTTATAATGAATTAATTATGAAAAATGGAACTCTTTATGAAAATGCTTCTCTATCTCTCTCTCTTTAGTGATAATACTGAATCGTATTCAATAATAAAAAGAAATCATGTATGGCTTTTATAACATAAAATACATATAGTTATTGAATCAAGATCAGTAATTATGTGTTTTAGTAATTTATATTGGCACAAAGGAGCCTCGTACTGGGGTTAGGGTGAATCCCGAAATTCTATGAATTACCCCGGTCGGCTCGTTAGGTTAAGAATTGTCCCGATCTTGATTCATTCACTATAATAGTAAATAATAAAATTCCCCAATATAAGAATTTATATTTATAATATGTATGCAACTAATTATGTAAATCTTTAATTATAGCGATAATATGGTAATATAAATCGAGGTTAATAGTGGGATCTTAATAACTCTTTTATAATAAAAAAAGGTAACCCAACAGGATTAGGGTGGAACCCGAAATTCTATGAATTATCCTGTTCGGTCTTTAGAATTTATGTTCATACCAATCTCGATTTATATTAAAATAGCAAAATAATGCAGTTTGTATGAGTAGCAGTTCAAGCTCGCTGGGTGGTCTCGTTACTAGGAAGGGATTACCCCGAAATACTCTTGGTATTGACTAGTTACGATATTCCCGTGGTTTTACTACTCATATGATTAAATTATATTATAACATGCAAATGATTAAATTTAAAGAATTCTGGAAAACAGTTTAACGAATCTCAGATATAAAGTATAAATGAGCGGTTGTGAGCGATCGTGGTTACCTAGTTCTGGTTGACATGGGATAGCATGGAACTACTTTCTCTTTTTCTAAGTATTTGCCTCCCTCACCTTAGGAACCTCGAAGCCTTTGAGTTGCGTAAAATTTAAGTATGGTTTATCACGTATAGTGTTCGGAACTGAAGCTAATAAAATTGTTAATATTCACTGATTCGAAATAGTCGGTATTGAATGTTAACTTAAAGTTGGAATAGCAAGATTTATAGTTGTCTTAAATATTACAAATACTCTAAATGAGTATAAGGCAGAAGTTTAGGTTTATTAAAATAGATGATTTCGTTAACGGGTGCTTTAAGTCCTTTACACTACCACTTTACTTGAGAAAGAAAAGATTGAGTGTAACTCTTGGCTTGATTAGCACACGGGTCGATGCATCCACGCACTTCGCGATTTAACAGATGAAAGACCGTTTATAATTATATGGATTAAATAGTTTGAAATAATAAGGTTAAACGTTAGCTAAAACGAATGCCTAAATCTTGAAGAGATTTACGGCTTAAATTTTGTTGACGAGTACTGAGTCCTTTACACTACCACTTTAATTATGAGAAAGAAAAGATTGAATGTAACTCTTGGCTCTAGTTAGCACACGGGTCGATACGTCCACGCACCTCGCGATTTACCAGAAGAAAGACGCTAGTTTAAGTTCAAAGGCGACGAGGTCCCCGCGGTTGCAACAATGTATGTATTACTGCGCGCGTGGCTTAGCCAATTAGGGCCTTGCTTAGTGGCTAATTGTCGCCTGATTGGTTTGAGGGACTACTTGCAGTTAGCGTAGGCGTTGGTCCCTTGTGACGTCACGCGGTCCCATGCTATTCCATGCCTCACCTACAGTCTACTCACACTAGCTTACTTGGAATATCTTCAAACCAAATTAATGATTTGATCTTACACTCAAATTATTAACAATTCGATTGTTCTTTAAATTTCAAAAAGGCCTGATTTAGTATCTTATTATTCTGCTTATCATTTAGCTTAATTTTCCTATTTCTTTCGGAAAATTAGAGAGAGAGACCCTACATCTACGTGCTAGTTTTTGGTAGTGTGAGATTGAGGGGTCAGCAAGACTGGGGTTCCAGTGTTGCTTCGCCGTTATCTACACCTACATGACTTACGAGCCGTTTCAAGAAGGGAATAAACATCCGATAGAAATAATATTATATTTCGATGTGGTTATTTTTTATGTTCTTAGTCACGTTCGAAAAATGAAACAACAAATTGTTGAGCGTTCAAAGAATTTATAAAGTCAAAGAAAGAAAAAGGAATTTAGGATTCCGGGATATATATATTAGGCCTGGCCAAAAAAAAAATGGTTTTTTGATTTCGTGTTTCACAACTCTAAACATTAGTCTTGGGTCTAATAATGACTCTGTCAAAATTTGGGCTTCGTCGGATAATTCTAACAGGTTGCGCATCGAGTCTCAATATTTGCATTTGATTAACACGTAAAGAAAAACTTTTCACCGTTCAAAGCTGTTCTAGAAAAATCTAGGCGATCGAGGGGAGTGTACATTGCTGTGCGGCTTCATTTATTTTTTTTCAATTTTTTGGCATTTTTTTTTTCATAAATTTTTTATGCAAAAAAGTTTTCAAATAAAAAAATTAATATAGTTTCCAAATAAAAAAGTTGAAAAAAATTTGAAAAAAAATTCCAAAAATTTGAAAAAAAAATTAATAAAGCCGTACAGCAATCTACACCCTCCGCGATCGCCTAGAATTTTCTAGAACAGCTTTGAACGGTGAAAAGTTATTTTTTACGTGTTAATCAAATGCAAATATTCAGACTCGATCCGCAACCTCTTAGAATTATCCGACGAAGCCCAAATTTTGACAGGGTCATTATTAGACCCGAGACTAATGTTTAGAGTTGTGAAAGACGAAATCAAAAAACAATTCTTTTTTTGGCCAGGCCTAATATATATATACACTCCTCAAAACAATTAAAGCAACACCTGACCTCCAAGCGAAAACTAGCGACTTTTTGAACGCTTGCATCTTCGGCCCAGAAGGTCGGACAGGGACAACCGGGAGCTCAAATTGAAGCTCGAAATGTCTGCTGCAACTCCCATGAAGCGGATATCCGTTTTCATATCTCGTTTCAAAGGAACGCCACTTTCAAACCAACAGTGCGTAAATTCTTCGTTTGATGCAAACTTCAATCGAATGTACGGGGAGCAAGATTTTTTTTCTTAAAAAATCAAATCGCCCAAGGGATAGGAAATTTTCTCATCTTTCGAATGCTTTCCTTGCCGTTCCCCTGCGATTTTTCTCTGCCAAGCTAGGCGTGTTTGGAGTAACAAACTCCGAAAAATCTTTAAACCGCTTTCACTTTTGACTAACTTATCGTAAAACAATTTTCGGCACACCATTTTGAAGCTGATTTCATACTCTTTACGTTTCAATGATCAGATTTACTCATTTTTGATTTCGAAAGATCATCCAGCCACTTTCACTAAGAAGAACGTCATGTCGAATGTATCCAAAATCGAAGCAAAAGGCACTCCCCGAAACTGTACTCAAATCAAGCGGAAATTAAAATTGCCCAATTTTTTACGAAATTCCGAACCCCTTTTTCTAAAATGATACCCTGTTTACCCCGTTACGACCTTTTTTGGCGGAGCCACGTGAGTTTGAAGCAGACAACTCCACAAAATCTTTGATCTGCCATATCTTCTGACCAAATCGTCGTAGACCGATTCTTCGCGAAGCATTTTGAGCGGGATTACATCGGCTACGAGGCGTCACCATCGAGTTGTCTTTTTTTTTTTGATCTTGTTTCACATTTTTAAATTTCCAAATTTTCAGACTTTTTGTTTGCGTTTGTGCCTGCGCTCTTTGCGTTACCCAGGATCAACGACGTGGACGTTGCGCGGACTTGATCCCTTCGGGGTGCTTGTTTTTCGTGAGTCCCCTTGCCTCTCACGTTCATGTGCGGTCACGCAATCTGTCCTCTAAAATCGTGTGTTACCTCCCCGGTTTTGAATGACTGCTTGGAGTCGCATGCGCATATTAATGCACCGTCGAATTTGTGCCTGTGGGATAGCGTTCCAAGCATTCACCACAACCTCTCGCAATTCTGCCAAGTTTCCGATTTGATTCGGATGGTTACGCAGCCTACGCCCTACCATATCCCAGACATGTTCGATGGGATTCAAGTCTGGGCTTACGGACGGATGGTTGATGAGAGCAATGTCTTGTTCCCTCAAGAAATCGAGACTGTGTCGTGCTGTATGAGGTCGTGCATTATCTTGAAGGAATAAGAAATTTGGTCCTCGAGCACGTCTGAGCGGTACGACATGTGGTAGCAGAATCTCAGTCACATACCGGATAGCAGTCATTCCTGGAGGAGGGATGACCACCAACTGACTTCTTCCATACCATGAAACGGCTCCCCAAAACATAACCGATCCGCCGTCGAACGCCCTTCTCTCATCAAGACAATTGTTTGCCAAACGCTCTCCAGGACGACGCCACACTCGTGAGCGTCTATCGTTTCCATACAGGCAGAACCTGGATTCATCACTACAAAACACGCGGTTCCATTGCCTCTGCGTCCAATTGATATGGTCCCTAGCATACTGAAGACGTTGTCGGCGGTGATTCAGATTTAAAGCAGGTACCCGTGCCGGCCTCCTACTTGATAAATTGGAACGGTGCAATCGGTTCCTGAGCGTTTGGTCCGAAATTTGGTTGTTTAAATTCAGGTCATTTTGAATACCACGAGCAGTCGCATGTCGATTCCATACAGCTGACCTGCATATCCTGCGATCTTCCCGATTGCTTGTAACAGGTCTTCTACCCTGACCTTCTCTCCGTCGGAAGTCACCTCGTTCCCGATGACGAGCAATAGCTCTGCTCACCACCGAGACATTTCGGTCCACACGATTTCCGATTTCTCTCAAAGAGAGACCAGCGTCGGAAAACGCAATGATCCTGGCAATATCGATCTCAGAAAGTCTCCGCCTAGGCATTTCAACGATGGCACAAAAATCAATTTTCTCAAAATCAGACTAGGAAATTGATGTCTAATCGGAATGGCCTTTGAACGAGGACTAAATTTGCTGATCATCTGAATTCGTACAATAGGCGTGCGTATCATTGAGAATGAGTGAACGGGTACCACAATGAAGTGTTGACTACAGCCCACTATGTTGATAAACACAGGACTTACGAAAAACGAGTACCCTGGAGGGATCAAATCCGCGCCACGTCCACGTCGTAGATCCTGGGTAACGCCAAGAGCAGAGGCACAAACGCAAATAAAAAGTTTGAAAATTTGGAAATTAAAAATGTGAAGCAAGATCAAAAAGAAAAAAGACAACTCGATGGTGACGCCTCGTAGCCGATGTAATCCCGCTCAAAATGCTTCGCGAAGAATCGGTCTACGACGATTTGGTCAGAAGATATGGCAGATCAAAGATTTTGTGGAGTTGTCTGCTTCAAACTCACGTGGCTCCGCCAAAAAAGGTCGTAACGGGGTAAACAGGGTATCATTTTAGAAAAAGGGGTTCGGAATTTCGTAAAAAATTGGGCAATTTTAATTTCCGCTTGATTTGAGTACAGTTTCGGGGAGTGCCTTTTGCTTCGATTTTGGATACATTCGACATGACGTTCTTCTTGGTGAAAGTGGCTGGATGATCTTTCGAAATCAAAAATGAGTAAATCTGATCATTGAAACGTAAAGAGTATGAAATCAGCTTCAAAATGGTGTGCCGAAAATTGTTTTACGATAAGTTAGTCAAAAGTGAAAGCGGTTTAAAGATTTTTCGGAGTTTGTTACTCCAAACACGCCTAGCTTGGCAGAGAAAAATCGCAGGGGAACGGCAAGGAAAGCATTCGAAAGATGAGAAAATTTCCTATCCCTTGGGCGATTTGATTTTTTAAGAAAAAAAATCTTGCTCCCCGTACATTCGATTGAAGTTTGCATCAAACGAAGAATTTACGCACTGTTGGTTTGAAAGTGGCGTTCCTTTGAAACGAGATATGAAAACGGATATCCGCTTCATGGGAGTTGCAGCAGACATTTCGAGCTTCAATTTGAGCTCCCGGTTGTCCCTGTCCGACCTTCTGGGCCGAAGATGCAAGCGTTCAAAAAGTCGCTAGTTTTCGCTTGGAGGTCAGGTGTTGCTTTAATTGTTTTGAGGAGTGTACATAGGCCTTTTCATCACAAAATTTTTTTGTGCGCATGCGTTGGCATCAGCCATCTTTTTCGTACTGTTTTTTGTAAACAACCATGCTAAAGTCCCTGCGTATAAAAATTAAAATAAAAAAATATAAAATGAATTGACATTGTTAATTACAATAAAAATGTAAACTATTATTTTTTTTATAAGTTTTTAGATTGTAAACAAATATCGATGTCTAACCTCTCAATCAGCTCACTTTTTTTCCCTTTTTGCGGACGTCCATGACATTTTAGCCACCTTCTTAACTGTTCACAATTATGAGCTTCAACTGAATCATAAATAAGTGAAGCACCATCGATAGTTTTTTCTAATAATTTATTAGTTTTTGGAGATAATATCCCGTTCCCAGCCATTGCTGATCAAAACAGTACGAATCTTTTGAACTACCGCCATTTCAACATGGCGCCTACGCTTGCGCTCGTCTTATGATGAAAAGGCCTATTGAAGTCATTTTAGCGCTGACCCGTTTGTAGTATATACAAAAAGTAATGAAATACCCGGCAAAAACATTGTAAATGTCGAAAGTTACCGCCAAGTACAAAAATGGTTTCACCAGCCAAAAACTTAAAAGCATCATACTCTTTACCAGCGACAGATTACAAACGTCATTTCTTTACACAAAATAATACAAAAACCTTGTACGTGAAATCAGGCAACAAAGCCAAGCACTCTCGCAGGTATTTTCAATTCTCAAATTATGTTTCCCGAATGCTAGTATGATGGAAATCAATGGAACACCGATAGAAAATCATTCGTTACCTTCGACATAATAGCATATTGGCGACGGGGAATATTGCCTAAGGCAGTATCTCGTATGATGATACGAACTTGGCGGGCATAGATTGTTCTGAAAATTATCAATCACGGAAACGTAAGGTACGATTAACAATCAGTGTGTCCTTGGATGTCAAATATACTTTAGTATATTCACTATTGTCCAACGAAAGAAACTGATGTGTTTAGATTCATATTTACTGTGAGTAGAACAGAATAATCGGGTAACCCCAAGAAAATTTCCACACCGGGAGGTAGGCCTTCAATAAGCATTACCCTAGTCAATAGTGTACCGATGATGAGTACGTTCAGGATATGAACCGTGGCGTATTGCGGCGTATCATGGCGTTATAACCATAGGCGAACGTTGGTGAATGATAGATGCACAATGAAATCGGAAACTTTTTCAAAACTTGAATTTAAATTCCAATTTCCAGAACCACCGCTTATGGACTTATTAGGTCTCGCTATGAACACGGTATAGGTACGTTTAACTCAACATTAATTTCAACGAATTATTTACTCGTTTCTAACATTCATTTCAGCACTACCTTTTGTCAAAAACACGCTCTTTGTTGAGCTTTTCAAGCACTAGTGCGTTGGAAAAGTTTGCTCATTTCTAAATCTGTAAAAAAAAAAACAATCGGACGAAGCACACAGGCACATAGAGAAACTTTATGACGAGTGTGAAAGTCCTGTATGATCCGAAGACGAGATCTTTTCGCGTCCTTGTCATACGAATGACTATTATTTCTTAGTTTCATTTCACAATGATGAATATTATCAATGATGTTCAAATAATCGTTCATCATGCTCTCAACAGTTCTGTGGGTGTGATCGTCGCAGAGTGACTGGCATGAATGAATCGAAAAAAGAGTGCAATTCATAATTTTCAGAACAATCTATGCCCGCCAAGTTCGTATCATCATACGAGATACTGCCTTAGGCAATATTCCCCGTCGCCAATATGCTATCATGTGAGTGAATATTCTTTAATATGCTATTATGTCGAAGGTAACGAATGATTTTCTATCGGTGTTCCATTGATTTCCATCATACTAGCATTCGGGAAACATAATTTGAGAATTGAAAATACCTGCGAGAGTGCTTGGCTTTGTTGCCTGATTTCACGTACAAGGTTTTTGTATTATTTTGTGTAAAGAAATGACGTTTGTAATCTGTCGCTGGTAAAGAGTATGATGCTTTTAAGTTTTTGGCTGGTGATTTTTCTTTGACTCGTACAATTCCCAGACAAATTCGTAAACTGCTTTGTCATTGTCTAAAATTATAAAATTAGAAATTAAATGCGAATTATAATAATTCTCATATTACAGAACAAAATTATACAATATGCTATGGAATCGATTGGCAAAAACGTTAAAACGTGGATATTTATGCAACGTGGGAATATATACGTACGGGATAAAATATACGTACGCTTTAATCTGACATACTGGCTTGTTGTTAATTTCCCCACGCCATAAGCCTCTTGGTCGTTTATTTGCAAGTAGATCTTGTGTCTTCTCTGGTCTATGGAATAATTATATATCATTGTGCAACGTCTATTTATTGGAATAATCATAAAATATGTCAAACTTATGGCATGTCGGAAGTTCTGAACGTATGTGAATTCTGCAGGCCGATAGCTGACCAAATGATATAGTTAAAAGGAAAAACTTTATCTTACCCTCACTCTCATCCATGTTCGAAAATTTTGAGGATATTTTATAGTTATACTATACAGATAACAATATACGAATAACGGAGTAACGGAGTAACGGACTCGTGAGTCGTGATTTCAATTTTCAAAATAACTCGAGTCACGAGTGAACTAGTGAAGTCGCGTTTCGTCCCGCGTCCGTTAATGGCGGCGCCGCGTTACTTCAACTTGCGCAATGCGCATGCGCGATTTATTCGTCGATGTTTGATAAAAAACATCGAACATCGATGAATCGAACCACAAAAACATCGACAAAAATAATCGATTATTTGAAAAAAAATAATCGGTGGTTTCGATTAATCGGTAAACATCGCCCATCCCTAATCTTCTTCACGGGTTTTCCGAGATACGATCTTCTTCCGCCCAGGCGTCGATATGGTATAAATTGCTGGAAACGCATCAAATTTTTAAGGCCCGAGATCAAGCGTTTATCATTTAGTTGCAGTATTTACGAACTTCTCTGCCGGCATTTCTCTTACGTTATAACGGCTCTAGTACAATAATGATTACTGTTGGTATATCAATGTACTACATATATTGTCAGCTGATGGTCCTCGGTTGCGAAATGGGCGAGTATTTCTGCTTGCACCCCCTAAATTGGCTCAGAATAATTAAAAGGTGACCCCATTCAAATTTCATGTCTCTATCTTGACTCTAGATATCCTCCTACGTCAGGGGGATGGATTTTGCCATTTAAAATACATGGGGTTTTAATACATTCTTAGTATATATTTTATCGCCGAACTTATTATCAGCGAAAAAATCTGTAATTGTAAGAAAATATTGTGCATTGAGGCTACAAATGGTAAAGAACATTAGACTAGTTTACATCATCTATAGGGTATTCTATAGTAATGGCCGAAATCAGATTCAGATAGTATACCATCGACATAGAATGTCTCATTGATGATGTAAACTACACTCGTGTTTTTACTAAATAGTAGCATTGATGTCCAATAATTTCTCATTTACCAATTTTTTTTGCTAACAATTAGTCTTGCGATAAAATATATACTGAGATAATATAGTAAAAACCCATTTATCTTGAATCGCAAAATCTATGCCTCTGTCTGGATGGTCTAAAGTTGAGACAGAGACTTGAAATTTGGGAGGGGTTATTTTTCTATCATCTGGAGCTCATGTGTAGGCCGGGGAAGGTTACAGCAAAAAAATTTATATTTATTTAAGTGTGTACAATAGGCAAGACAACAAAATTGTTGCCATGTGGAATGCGAAACATCTTAGATTGTATCTTGGTAATAAGCCACGAGGATACAGTTGATCCTTCCTCAACAATAGATATATTTAGTTCTTTTGAGTCACATGGAGATGTATATAAATTCCCTACTACAGTAAGTCTTTTGCCTATAAAGTATCTACGCCCATCTTCTCGCTCAACTATATTCAAAATGCATATTACTTCACCAGTACTGAGTAAGCAGCAATCGTTTTTAACATCGTTACAGCGTAGAAAATATGAACTATTACGCATGATTTTGTATTGAGTCTTTACTTCATACTCTCGTACTATTGGTCCATCATTATGTTCCTGCTCAAACGAAATCTGATTCCCAAAGATCATATTTCTACCAGTCATTCCATGATGTTCAATCTCGGCGTACCTTCTTGCTAATTGTTGCAATGGCTTCTCAGGTTTTCTTATTTTTTTCTTTATCATGCCTATGAAATTCTCGAATCTAAATGCGCTGAAGGAATCAAGCGGACCGTATGTCTTTACATCAGCAGAGAGATGCAATAAGTTGTGTATGTTATGCGACATAAATTCTTTTCCATAAATTATGCAGAAGGATTTTACGAAATGTACCAGCAATTGATGAGCGTAATCTACACAATCGCTGTCCATAGCATGGATGGGACTACTCAAAATAGTGGCTGCGACATGCAGCGTTATGAAGTTTTGGTACACATCTTCTCTAAGGATATTTTTCAACACAACTGGCCCTGTGTACAATAAAAATTGTCTGAATTCAGTTGCCTTCCAATATTTAAACTCCTTAAGTGGTCGTGGTTTCCTAACAAAATCAGTCGGTACATTGACACGCAAATTAACTAGAGCTTCCGAGATGCGTAGAATATCCCAAGCCGATAGTCTTGTAAGTAAAGGGCCTGTCAATAATAGTGAAATCATTTTTTTCACAACTCCTAAGAACAATAAATGCATAGGGTCCAGGGGTACGCCATTGACTAATTTGATTCCGGGGATTAAATTGAGAACAGTTTCAAGAAGCTGATAATCTTCATATTCATTGTTCCTGAATTTCTCATCGGTGCGTAAGTCACTTGCCATATTTGTTTCAGGAAAACACATCCTTCGAGATCGATACTCCCCCTCGGTAGTACATTTGGTGCAGCTATAGTACCCCATATGACTTTTGACCCCTAACACGAAAGATTTTGCCGGAGCATCACAAACTAACCCGTGAATTTTAACGTGGAAAGTTTTTTCTTTGTAAAGGACACCATTGTTTATTATACTAGTAGCTTCAGTGACGAAGGGCTGTAAGACCCCCACGGAAATAATATATATGCCCGGATATATATCAGGATATATATTTTTATATATCCAATTATATATGCCGATATATATGTAACATATATGTAACATATTAAAAATTCGCCCACTTACATATATACACACATATATGCCCGGATATATCTGCACATATAAGCTGCATATATCTTCGGATATATGAACAATTTATATATCTAGACATATAAACAGCATATATCTCAAGCATATATTTTTGAAAATGTATATAGGATAGATGTAAGCATATATTTCTTAGATATATGATAAGGATTTATTGTGCCGTGCATATATATGTCTGCATATATACCATCATTCAAGCGCTGATACACAATTGTTTCTAGGACAATATTTGAAACAATTGTATTTTGTTGATGATGAGACGGTTTTTATTTTTAATCAGACAAACGTTATTTCAAAAGACGTACAATAAAATGAAGACTCGAACGATTTTTGATCTCATGCTGGTTCACATCGTTTGAGAAATCAATATAGCGGTAAGTATTGAAAATTTAAAAATAAAACAAGGTAGGTGAACAAAAATTATAGGCAATACAGCAATTATATGTTCTCAGGATTGTCATCGCTTTCAGTTGGAGTTTCGTTGTCTGATGGCTGAAACATATACATTTTTTCCACTGTTAATCAGCAAGTCAACATCACTAATTTATTCTAATTGCCGAATGTGTATTACCTTTTCATCACATTTCATTGCCCGAAGCTTATTGCATTTAACATTGATCGCCTTAGTGAAGTCGCTTTCTTTGAAAGCACTTTTGAAACGTCGTTTGACAGTTTCTAGAAATTAATGAATATGAGTTATATATTAAAACAAGTGATGGTATAGTCTTAAGTAACTGGTGATATTGAGAATTACAATGAAGCTTTAATGATCAATAATCTTTCGGTAGCAAACGAATATTACGAACAACGGAAGTATTGAATATATATTACAAATTCCAATGCGAACTTATATAGTTACTATTACGTTTTTAGTATTTTCGTAGTTATCGCGGAGTAAGCGAGCGTTTGAAAATCATGAACTTATCATCCACCATGAAATAAGCTACAAGAGAAAGTATTGTACCTCTTATCACGTTGAGTTTATTCGAATCCAATGCTTTATGACGAATGGTTAAATTTTTCGCATTTTTTGGGACACCACCTTTACAGTTGCTCTCTCGCAACACAGCAGCCGAGAAAACTGATACAAGTAAACTTGTAGCCATAGCAGTTGGAGAGGATGTTGATTCTGCTTGGAGTATTGCTGATCAGTAATAAACACCCCGGATCCAGGATTTCCTAACTCTTTCTATATAGTGGATAAATTATTGAATAATTGATTCTTCAATACAACAGAACACTAAGGAAATGGAAATTGATCTTCAATAATAAAATTACCATAGTTTCAGATCGACATTTTTTTTCTGGCACAACGGATGTCTCGCTAACTGAAGTAGCCTTTGAAGTTGATGGCTTGTTTTGGTTCAGGTGAGGCAGTAAAGTTTTTGTCATTTCGCTCATCGCTAAAATAACGAGTAATACAAGATTTGTATTCTATTTTGTTGAAAAAAAAAATATATGTAAAAAAAAAACTGTTTCAATAAATACCTTCTTTCAACATATCGATGGTAACATACATGGGTCCGTCGGAATTTTTAGGCACCGCAGGATGTTTTAGCTGCGATTTGGACTTATCCTTTATGCCACCAGTTATTACAATCTGTTCTGCAGAAAAATTATGCATATCAAGAGGATCTGAGTTCCGTTTAGAAGTATCATCAACGCAATGATATTTCTGAAGAAATTCGACTTCGGCTTTCTCACTGCTTTGAGACTAAAAATCAAAGAAAAGTTTTACTACAGAGAATTCTACTCGATTTTTTTTTTTTTTTTTAATACTGTTGAGAAATTTCAAGTCAATATGTCTTTAAATCAGAACTACTTACCGTTCCAGTAACAGGTTCATCACCGGTGCTAGATTCATCCATCGTGCTGTTAAAAGTTGAGTTACAACCAGAAGCACTTATTGGATAGTTTTTTTTTGAGATGCTAAAACGATCATTATGATTGTTGTCATCAACCTGATGAAAAAGATATGATAAATAATTCAGATGAGATTATTTTAACAATTTAGAAGTGCAATTTTTAATCATAAAAAAAATTATACCTGTATCTCGTTTTCACTTGGTACATAAGCTGTATCGGTAAAATCACTTAAAATACCAGCTTCAGCTGAATGGGCGGTTATTTTTTCAACAACCCGTTTGGGTGATTCTATTCCGTCGAAAGCCTTCAATTTTTGATTTAAAATCACCATTGAAGCTATAAACAATTGATTGATAAAATATTTTCTTATTTAAAACAAAAATTTGAATTATGTTTCATGAAAATTAAAAACTCACTTGAAATTGCTACAACTTTCGCATTGAAAGTTTCCCATCCACCAAGAGGTTCTTTGGGCGTGTCATGCCATTCCACTACATAGACCTTATCTGGATCTTCTTCATCGTTTCTAAATTTCTCTACATCAAAATTTTTTATGTGTTCAACCTTGATACCTGGTGTGTAGGTCTTATCATAAGCACCACCAACCCACTTCACCAGAGCTTTGAAATTCTTTCCAGTGCTGGAAATAATTGAATTGTCATGGAAGAACACAATTGATGATTATATTTTTTTGGCATAGGCATTGAAAAGTCACTTTTTGACGCCTGTTTTCGATCCACAAAGTAGCACTTTGTACGACTTATTTCAGAACTGCCGTATAAAGTCTTTATATCGCAGTTTCGATGCGCAGTTCGAAGTGCGCGACAGATCGCACATAATATACTATTAATATTGATATATTATACAATAATAATATTCAATAATATATAATAATGATATTGATCTTTTATAATCTGTATTTATTTAATAATATTGATAAAATTTGACTGTTTTTTATGTATTGTAATACTAATTTAAACGAATGAAAATAAAGCTGATAACCTATAAGAGTTTCTGCATAGTATAATATTTGAGAATATTGCAAATCGAATCTATCAAAAAGTTTTATTTACCTTGACATGATTAATATTTTATCTTGCTGAATATGATTTAAATACAATTAATACACTAGGACCCCGCTTACTCGGCCAAGTCGTCAGTCGGGACCGGACGTGTTCAGCTATCCAACGAAACGTGGGATCCCCAATCTCGGTCCGTAAATGGTAGCTATATACGTATTCCGCTCAGACCGTATGCGCAGGTACAGGCCCTGAGTACAACAAACGCGGCCTGATGGTGATGCTGAGTCTACAATGTGGTACCAGCGCGTCGCTGTCGACGCTGCGTTCTGACGTTACCCGGCAAAATCTTATGGGTGACGTCAGAACGTACCGTCGAACGCGACGCGCTGGTGCCCTACTGTAGACTCAGCATGAGGGTAGAGGGAGTCGACTAGCTCACAATCAGAACGAACTCGGTCGAGTAGCCGAGTTCGTCGAGTAGCCAAAGGTCTCTTATATCTCTATGCGTTTTCCCGAGCCAACACTGTACATTTTTCACACTTGTGGCTCGTTCTACTGACAGAAAATCTGACTATTCAATAATTCAAATTGTAGAATTATTTGAAATTTTTTTTTTTTTTATTCAAAATTTTTTTATTTTACAAATTTTCGTTTTATCATATTAATTCCAATTTTATGTTATACAGTAAAGGTATATTTAAATTAGCAAAAGTGTATCATGTTTCCATTTGTTATCTTTATGTTAGCATTTCAAATTTATTAGGATGTTTGCAAGCTACTGAAATAGCATATTGAGGTGATGATAAAAAAGTAACTTTTTGATCAATCATGTTGGCATTAACAGCAGTGAGACTTTCACTCAGACTGCCAAAATATAGATGTTCTTGTCTAGTTTCATGGAATCTATGTCGATGTCTTATGAAATATTTACCAAGAGCGTAGAGCTGTAGATTGTTCGCGATCGTAATCAATATAAAGGTTTTAATTTAAAAAATTTCATTATTCTTTAGGAGAACGGTATAGCTATTTCGTTTCTTGACTTTCAGGTATTCCTTACTATGGATTACTTCATCATTAATTAAAATACGTTTATAAAATTTGATGCATGTGTCTTTGTCAGTTGTTATATTTATTCTTTGCAAAGTCAAAAAATAATCCATTTGCATTTCTTTTAGTGTTATGGGTTGTCCTATTAATCCGATGTCTTCAATGCTACTCGACACTTTAGGTTTTCTTCTTTTGTTCAATAAATTGTGTAAATATTGCCGTTGACGAAATGTTAAATCAATCTCATATATGTCTTGTAATTTTTCCATAGCTATCTGAGACCTTATAGACTCTAATATTTGTTGACCAGCAGCATTTGAACTTTTCACTAATTTTTTGAGAAACTGATGGAAGTTTTCATAGCAGAAAGCACTATGACACCAAAGTGGACCCCAATTTATAACGCTAGCTGGTATGTGGGTTAGCAAGTGGACGTTAAACGATAGATGCTCCTTGCCATACAGTGTTTCTATACCTTTGACAAATTTAAATAGGCATCGTTGTGAATAGTAGACTTCTGTTTCCAAAATCGATGTTTTCAATAATAGAGAAATAGCTTCAACCAACAAACTCCTATGGTATACATATTTACTCGGCAAAAATCTGTTCAGGACTGGCAAGCTGTAAAAGAGCAACCATATGACAAGTTCATGCGCTTTAAAATGAACTCTATCCGAAATTTTTCGAGGTGACCTTGATACATCCATTGATGGTTTAAACGAAACAAGCAATTTGTCAATTTCATCGATTCGAGCTCCGAGATAAAAATTCTTTATGTGGTAGCTAGAATCAAACCACAATTTAAGAAATTGTCGGCAAATTCCAAGTGGCACGCAGTGCATCCAGTCCACGTCAAGGTGTTTTATTATGTCAAAGTTTGGGATATCGCATAAAGTTGAACGATGTTTTATACCTTTTTCAGTTTTCTCGGCATGGACAAGTGTTTCTCTATGGGACCGTAAGCCTTCTCCATACGCATTACCGTCGTCACTGATAGGATACACTCGTACATGACCATTATCTTTAGCAATTTCTTCACCTTCGTGCTTGCATAAACCACATCCATAAGCTCCACGAAACATCTTTGATCCTCGTAACTCAGGTCGCTCAACAGAATCACATATACCCATTAAAACTCGACATTTTTTATGATACGCTGAACCATTGTAATTATAATGGAACCCCTCACGGAGTAATGATTTTGCTTCATTAAGGGGGGATTTGCTTTTTTTTTCGCCAAAATTTACCGCATTTTTTCAAATTTTCTAGTGAAGAAATTATGCAATGAATCAATTTAAAATTTGGCATGTAGTTTTATTGTTATTTCATGTATGCATAAAAAAATGTTCAATTGTATCCTCTCGAGAATGCGCCTCCTGCCCCTCCCTTCGTTCACGACGCCGCGCGAAACGCCGCAGTCACTGGTGTGCATGATTACTCTCTTCTCAATAACTTGAAACAAAAAAGTCAAATACCATTTTACTCCATACACATGTAGCTATCGTTTGATGAACCGAAAAAGCAATAAGTTGAGAAGTTTTTTTTTTATAGCAAAAAATCGGTCATTTTTTTTTAAGCGAAATCGATATTTGAGTTCAAAATATCGCCGTATCCTCAATTTTTTTTTTTTTTTTTTTTCGATTTATCAAATGATAGCTACATGTGTATGGAGTAGAATGGTATTTGATTCTTTTGTTTTAGATCATTGGGAAGAGAGTAATCATGCACACCAGTGACGGCGGCGTTTCGCGCGGCGTCGTGAACGAGGGGGGGCAGAAGGCGCATTATCGAGAAGATACAATTGAAAATTTTTTTGTGCATACATGAAAAAACAATACAACTACATGCCAAATTTTAAATTGATTCATTGCATAGTTTCTTCACTAGAAAATTCGAAAAAAGCGGTAAATTTTGCGAAAAAAAAAGCAAATCCCCCCTTAACGAACGGTTTAACGTACTCATTCATAACTGGTTTTTTTGAGCCTAAGTACACGCTTGCTAATATGATGAATTGCTGTCGTTTTTTCGGATGAATTTCGTTAATTGTGCATACAATTGGCGTAATTGATGTCAAAGAACTTTTGAATAACGGAGTTCCATCGATACTAAAATTTATGCTAATCATATCGCGTAATTCTTCTTCTGAAAATCTTTGTTTATAGAGGTGTCCATCCAAAATATCTTCCAAGGCGTACGAACACGTTTTATCACGATTGTTAGGATACAGTAGATCTTGATGATGATGTTCACAAAATTTTTGTAATTGTTTTGTTAACGATAAATATAAAAAAAATATTACCAGATTGCTTATTATTAGAACAATTAACATTCAATTTACATTTATTGCAGTACCTCTGCTGATCTTCTGAACCATTATCCATATTAGGATTATCTTCGCTAACTGTTGATTCCATTCCAATATAAGTCAAACAAGAAGGGCAAAAATGATGGATCTCTATTGGTATGGCATATTGATTGATTATGTCTTTTAGATAGTAAGTCGAAGTAAAATGAAGTGGTTCATTGCTAATTGCATCAATCAAATTCGCCATATGTGTAATGACTTCATTATCTAAATTTTTACGTATTTTAGTAGCTAAAATTAGTAAGGTTCTAATTAATACGTCTTTACTGTAATTAGTTGCTTGTCGATTATTAGAATCAGCTGCGAAACTTGGATCATCTGCTTCCTCAGACAAATTATTTCTTTGTGAGCATGATGGAATTTCGATAGGATTGCAGTCATTATTTTGCTGAAAGTTGTTAGAAAGATCTTCATTTCCACTTTCAGATGAAGTATCTGATTCCTTATTACTGCTAGCAGAAGAATAACAATAATTATAATGATCTTCATCCAGCTGACTTTCCTGTAAAAAGTATATATGAAATATATTTGTATATGGGGAATTCCACCCCAAACCGCCCCACTTTTGACCCTCCCCCCGTTCGATTCGAATCATTATTTTTTATGTGGTTCCGCCTTTTCGTAAAAACACTCTCAATTTTTTTCAGATTTTTTGGAAACCGTCTGATGATTTTTGAATATGACCACATCGATAGCCCGAATCGAAAAATCTGAAGAAATTCTCAAAAATCTTGTTTGAGTTTTCAAAATTTTTGGGCCCCTAGCCAAAGTGGGCAGACGTTTGCTTCTATGTTATTCAACGTTGTTCTCGGAAAAAACTCGAAACATCATAGAAGCGAACGTCCGCCCACTTTGGCTGGGGGACCAAAAATTTCGAAAACTCGAACAAGATTTTTGAGAATTTTTACAGATTTTTCGATTCGGGCTATCGATGTGGTCATTTTCAAAAATCATAGGTCAATCGGAATTCGGACGGTTTCCAAAAAATCTGAAAAAATTGAGTTTTTTCGGAAAGGCGGATCCACATAAAAAATAATGATTCGAATCGAACGGGGTGAGGGTCAAAAGTGGGGCGGTTTGGAATTCCCCATATTTAAATTATTGTTGAAAATCAAATTGTCAAAACTTACTTCAACGGCATAATATTGCTGCGATTCAGAATCACTCGTCTCGAAATTCGTGTCCTCTGAAATTCTTGCTGTTTCAGAGAGTTGATTGACGTCTTCTGCTTCTACATGATCTTGATTTGGATTTTTCATTACCTACCACACGGAAAGGCATTCTGATTACTTGTTCTCAGTAATAACTGTGAGGTCAATATACAAACATTTATGATAATAAAAGAAGTGATTATTATTAAATTTTGTCGCTACTTTAAGATCATAAAATCAATTAGAAAAGTAGCAAATAAATCTATTACGTAATTTTCGATATTGGGAACTAACACGTGGGAGTGGCTTGGGAAAAAATGGCGGAAAGTAGCTTACACTTTTATGTATGTACATTGTACACACATGAAATAGTATTAGTATGACTACAAATACTTATGCAAACACAATAGATTTGTAAGCTATTAATAGTTAAAACTTTAACCACCAGACGTCGTGACTCAATTTGTTAGTTCCCAATAGTATGCGTAAAAATTTTTACGCACTTGTTATATTCTGTACTATTTTGAATCGATCAAATAAATTCACATGAGAAGGATATGTCTTTCTGAACTTACTAGATCGAAAAATGTTTATGATGTAATGCATAATACTTACATCAAGCACTAAATTTTTTATGACATCATTATTATCCCCATCAAGAAAATCGGTCCTGAAAATATATTGATAATTTATTAAATAATTGTACTTTTCTGAAAATATAAATAATTGGCAATAATATTTTGAATACCTGGCTTTGATATTTTTGGCTCTTTCTTTTGCCTTCCAATAATTTCGCGTCCGCTTTGGAACCTTATGATCACTGTCCGGAAGAAGATATTTTTTGTATGGACCTCTTTTTTGTGGTTGACTCATTATACCAGAGTGAAAATGAATAAATATTTTTTTTTTCAAGTAATAAGGCAACAATCAAATGGATTGTTACCGTTACAAATTTGTTTATCTTAGAATAAGTAAGATTACAACACACGAAATTAAACAATATCATACAACATAAACACACAAAATAAATATAAATGAATTGTTTACAATAACGAAGTAAAAGATTAATTATTTGTTATTCATCATTGAATAAAAATACAAGCAAACAATAGTAAAGTTGGAATCTTGGAAAAGTATAATACACTTGGACCCCGCTTCGTCGATCTTCAGCTACACGACGAACTCGGCTACTCGACCGAGTTCGTTCTGATTGTGAGCTAGTCGACTCCCTCTACCCTCATGCTGAGTCTACAGTAGGGCACCAGCGCGTCGCGTTCGACGGTACGTTCTGACGTCACCCATAAGATTTTGCCGGGTAACGTCAGAACGCAGCGTCGACAGCGACGCGCTGGTACCACATTGTAGACTCAGCATCACCATCAGGCCGCGTTTGTTGTACTCAGGGCCTGTACCTGCGCATACGGTCTGAGCGGAATACGTATATAGCTACCATTTACGGACCGAGATTGGGGATCCCACGTTTCGTTGGATAGCTGAACACGTCCGGTCCCGACTGACGACTTGGCCGAGTAAGCGGGGTCCTAGTGTATTAATTGTATTTAAATCATATTCAGCAAGATAAAATATTAATCATGTCAAGGTAAATAAAACTTTTTGATAGATTCGATTTGCAATATTCTCAAATTTTATACTATGCAGAAACTCTTATAGGTTATCAGCTTTATTTTCATTCGTTTAAATTAGTATTACAATACATAAAAAACAGTCAAATTTTATCAATATTATTAAATAAATACAGATTATAAAAGATCAATATCATTATTATATATTATTGAATATTATTATTGTATAATATATCAATATTAATAGTATATTATGTGCGATCTGTCGCGCACTTCGAACTGCGCATCGAAACTGCGATATAAAGACTTTATACGGCAGTTCTGAAATAAGTCGTACAAAGTGCTACTTTGTGGATCGAAAACAGGCGTCAAAAAGTGACTTTTCAATGCCTATGCCAAAAAAATATAATCATCAATTGTGTTCTTCCATGACAATTCAATTATTTCCAGCACTGGAAAGAATTTCAAAGCTCTGGTGAAGTGGGTTGGTGGTGCTTATGATAAGACCTACACACCAGGTATCAAGGTTGAACACATAAAAAATTTTGATGTAGAGAAATTTAGAAACGATGAAGAAGATCCAGATAAGGTCTATGTAGTGGAATGGCATGACACGCCCAAAGAACCTCTTGGTGGATGGGAAACTTTCAATGCGAAAGTTGTAGCAATTTCAAGTGAGTTTTTAATTTTCATGAAACATAATTCAAATTTTTGTTTTAAATAAGAAAATATTTTATCAATCAATTGTTTATAGCTTCAATGGTGATTTTAAATCAAAAATTGAAGGCTTTCGACGGAATAGAATCACCCAAACGGGTTGTTGAAAAAATAACCGCCCATTCAGCTGAAGCTGGTATTTTAAGTGATTTTACCGATACAGCTTATGTACCAAGTGAAAACGAGATACAGGTATAATTTTTTTTATGATTAAAAATTGCACTTCTAAATTGTTAAAATAATCTCATCTGAATTATTTATCATATCTTTTTCATCAGGTTGATGACAACAATCATAATGATCGTTTTAGCATCTCAAAAAAAAACTATCCAATAAGTGCTTCTGGTTGTAACTCAACTTTTAACAGCACGATGGATGAATCTAGCACCGGTGATGAACCTGTTACTGGAACGGTAAGTAGTTCTGATTTAAAGACATATTGACTTGAAATTTCTCAACAGTATTAAAAAAAAAAAAAAAAATCGAGTAGAATTCTCTGTAGTAAAACTTTTCTTTGATTTTTAGTCTCAAAGCAGTGAGAAAGCCGAAGTCGAATTTCTTCAGAAATATCATTGCGTTGATGATACTTCTAAACGGAACTCAGATCCTCTTGATATGCATAATTTTTCTGCAGAACAGATTGTAATAACTGGTGGCATAAAGGATAAGTCCAAATCGCAGCTAAAACATCCTGCGGTGCCTAAAAATTCCGACGGACCCATGTATGTTACCATCGATATGTTGAAAGAAGGTATTTATTGAAACAGTTTTTTTTTTACATATATTTTTTTTTTCAACAAAATAGAATACAAATCTTGTATTACTCGTTATTTTAGCGATGAGCGAAATGACAAAAACTTTACTGCCTCACCTGAACCAAAACAAGCCATCAACTTCAAAGGCTACTTCAGTTAGCGAGACATCCGTTG
The DNA here is from genome assembly GCA_914767705.2 of Tenthredo notha. Lineage (NCBI taxonomy): Eukaryota > Metazoa > Arthropoda > Insecta > Hymenoptera > Tenthredinidae > Tenthredo > Tenthredo notha. The sequence goes on along the minus strand of OU611914.1, from coordinate 8,824,961 downwards.
TGCCAGAAAAAAAATGTCGATCTGAAACTATGGTAATTTTATTATTGAAGATCAATTTCCATTTCCTTAGTGTTCTGTTGTATTGAAGAATCAATTATTCAATAATTTATCCACTATATAGAAAGAGTTAGGAAATCCTGGATCCGGGGTGTTTATTACTGATCAGCAATACTCCAAGCAGAATCAACATCCTCTCCAACTGTTATGGCTACAAGTTTACTTGTATCAGTTTTCTCCCCTGATGTATTGCTGGAGAGCAATTGCAAAGGTGGTGTCCCAAAAAACGCTAAAGATTCAACTATTCGTCATAAAGCGTTGGACTCGAAAAAACTCAGTGCCATAAGAGGTTCATTTTTATCACTATAATTTGTATCGTGTTTGTTGAAGAGTTTTCATACAATCACCCAACCAATTATTCTTTTTTTATGCTGTGTGTATTTTTTTTCAGGGACTGTCAAACGTCGTTTTAAGAGTACTTTCAAAGAAAGTGAGTTTAGCAATGCGATAAATGTTAAATGCAGTCAGCTGCGAAAAATAAAATGTGGTGAAAAGGTAATACACATTCGGTAATTAGAATGAATTAGTGATGTTGACTTGCAGATCAACAGTGGAAAAAATGTTTATGTTTCAGCCATCAGACAAGAAAACTCCAACTGAAAGCGACGACAATCCTGAGAACATATAATTGCTGTATTGCCTATAATTTTTATTCACCTACCTTGTTTTATTTTTAAATTTTCAATACTTACCACTATATTGATTTCTCAAACGTTGTGAACCAGCATGAGATCAAAAATCGTTCGAGTCTTCATTTTATTGTACGTCTTTTGAAATAACGTTTGTCTGATTAAAAATAAAAACCGTCTCATCATCAGCAAAATACAATATTGTTTCAAATATTGTCCTAGAAACAATTGTGTATCAGCGCTTGAATGATGGTATATATGCAGACATATATATGCACGGCATAATAAATCCTTATCATATATCTAAGACATATATGCTTACATCTATCCTATATACATTTTCAAAAATATATGCTTGAGATATATGCTGTTTATATGTCTAGATATATAAATTGTTTATATATCCGAAGATATATGCAGCTTATATGTGCAGATATATCCGGGCATATATCCGAGCATATATCCGCACATATATCCGGGCATATATGTGTGTATATATGTAAGTGGGCGAATTTTTAATATGTTACATATATGTTACATATATATTGGCATATATGATTGGATATATAAAAATATATATCCTGATATATATCCGGGCATATATATTATTTCCGTGGGGGGAACTCATTAGCTGACGCTGGTTTGTCTGGGCCATAATTATACGCTCCGATAATGAATACCTGCTTTAATATACGGTCCGAGCAGAGAATAGGCCATAATGAAGATTTGGCAGAGTTGGCTAGTGGGGCACCGTCGATATTGATTAACAGTTCAATAGTTTCTGATGAATTTCTGACCCAACAAACGAAAAAGTATTGAAACGGATTGAGATTTTTCAATACGATTGAATCCGGTTTCTTTTTCCGATAATTCGTATAAGAACGAATCGAAAAATGGCAATCCGAATACGATCAAATAGGAACGAATAGCAAAATGGCAATCCGAATACGATCAAATAGGAACGAATAGAAAAATGGCAATCCGAATACGATCAAATAGGAACGAATAGAGATTAATTTTGGTATTATTTTTCAATACAATTCAATTCGATTCCTTCATCCGTTAATTTGTATTGAAACGAATTGAAAAACGACAATCCGAAATGGTCAAATAGAATCGAATAGAAAATAAATTCGGGTCTATTTGGAATAAATGAATTTCAACAATTTTTATTTGCACAAATCTCATGAAATTTATTGCAATACAAACATTTAAACAATATGTGATGATCATTTACATGATTATTAGTTCGTATAGAATACGATAATAATATTATTCATGCTCGAAAATAATGACCAGAAAGATTTCATATCACTTGTCTTAATATACCTGTATATGGGGCATTCCACGCCAACTCGACCTGAGTCTGACCCTCGACCCCTTGGATTTGGTTCTTAATTTTTCATATGGTTGTTCCATCTTTCGAAAGCACACTGAATTTTTTTTAGATTTTTTCTATCAAATTTGTTCAAATAGAAAATCAATTACTTAAGGAAAAAATCACATCGAAGGACATTTTTGAAAAATCTGAAAAAATTCTCAAAAATCCTGTACTCGATTCCAAAAATTTCGGTGTGTGGATCAGAGTGGGCCGGCGCTTGCTTCCATCTGTCATTTGCGATTTTCTGAAAAAAAAAAATAGACGCAAAAGTCAGTTCACTGTGGGCAGTTAAAATAATCTCAGAAAATTCTGAAAAATTCGGAGTTACGTATCAGAACGTTCAAGCAACTGCTCACAGTGCACTGACTTTTGCGTTTATTTTTTGATTTGGTTTTTTTCCAGGAAATCGCAACGGACGGTAGAACCGAGCGCCGGCCCATTCTGATCCACGGACCGAAATTTTTGAAATCGAGTTCAGGATTTTTGAGAATTTTTTCAGATTTTTCAAAAATGTCCTTCGATGTGATTTTTTCCTTAAGTAATTGATTTTCTATTTGAACAAATTTGATAGAAAAAATCTAAAAAAAATTCAGTGTGCTTTCGAAAGATGGAACAACCATATGAAAAATTAAGAACGAAATCCAAGGGGTCGAGGGTCAGACTCAGGTCGAGTTGGCGTGGAATGCCCCATATATATAGTAACATAAAAACATTATTTTGACTTGAAAATAATGACTAGAAAGATTTGATATCATTCGTTTTCATATATCTACAGTTATTTTGGTTATCGACGAAATTTTTCGCTCCGAGTACATGAATGAGTTCCAAATAAATTATAAAGAAAGCCTCGCCGAATTTTAGCCCTTAATTTTAATATTAAGGGGTGCCGACAGCCCCGTACTTTTTCCTATTTGAATAACATAGGCTTTTCGACTGTTTCAATCAATTTTTTTCTTGAAGGCCCAATTATCTGTCAAAAAATCTGAGATTCAACACCAATGTCGGTAATGATACTCTTTTTCAGTAAAACAAAATTTGTCCAGATGCATTTGGAATTCCATTTTGGTTCCCATCCCTTTAATCTTATGTTAGACTCCGAGCAATGAAATAAACCAACATGGAATTCCGAATGGATGTGGACAAATTTTGTTTTACTGGAAGAGAGTATCATCACTGACATTGTTGCTGATTCTAAGATTTTTTGACGAATAATTGAGCCTCCAAGAAAAAAATTGATTAAAACAGTCAAAAAAGTCCATGTTATTCGAATGGGGAAAAGTGAAGGGCTGTCGGCACCCCTTAATATTAAAATTAATGGCTAAAATTTGGCGAGGCTTTTTTTTATTTATTCGGAACACATTCATGTACTCGGAGCGGAAAATTTTGTTGATAACCAAAATAACTGTCAGTCTAATACGTATACGTATTGTAACTTATTGCATATGTTTCACCAGCTGAAGGCTGGTGAAATTATACTAGTTCGCGTGTGTTCTTTGTCACGGGTGATGTTTTGGAGCTCCTCTGGGAAAAGTTGAAAAAACCCTTAATTTACCCTAATACAGACTCGGATAGATTTTTCACTAACAGAGCTGCGTCCCTACGGATCTGGGATATGTTGAATTCTTCAGACTAGGATAGGTGCTATAGAGCTACCATAGCTGCGTGAATTCAACGCACCAATACCGTTTAAATCAGATCTGGGATTGTCTAACTCTTCAGACTAGGATAGGTGCTATAGAGCTACCATAGCTGTTGAGGTCGACGCACCGATACTGATATCTAGCTATAAATGATTTTAATTTGAATGAAAAGTAAGCGAAGTGCTTTTCTGAAAGAAATGATGAAAATGCGGTTAAGTTGGAAAATGAAAAAGAAAGATCAGATTCCTGAATAATCAAATGATTATTTAATCATTTCTGTTTTATTTGCTATTTGTTTGTCTTTGTGTTCTTGTGAACGTCTATTTACAAAATTATAAGAATGCGTGAACATAAAATAATAATCGTGTTTGTTTGAGTGAATGGGAATGAATGATGTGAATGATTTGAATGATGGTTTTCCTTAATTTTAACTTATTTCTATTCTGGATTGGCTCAATGGCCGGACTTTCGTTTTCTTGATTTTATCTAAGTTTATCTAGACAATTTTTCTGTTCTTTGATTTTAATTGAAGTGCCGTTTTGGCAAAGACAATTTTTGTTTCTTTTCTATTTTTTTTTGTACTGCCGCTTTGGCAAGAACGTTTTTATTTAAGTTGATCAAAATGCTATTTTAGCTAAGTTGAATTTATTTTGAATTTAGGATTTGAAATTGATATTGAATTTTGAAATGAAATGAGTCGGTCGGCCGCTTTGGCACAAGTCCGCTCACTAGGCATCGTCTGCCTGCCTTTTATACTGTTTGTGACGTCATAACAGGTGATCGGTTATGCGTGAGCTATGTTGCGCGCTTCGACGCTACTCTATTATATGATGTATCGTAGTATGAGTGGATCGCCTATTGGCAATACAACGAATACGTTACATTGCCCCCTTTTCATCAGCTGATGTTCGGTGATGAAGATTTTTCGGAAACGCCGGCAGGTAAGTTGATGAAAATAATAGTGTCATATCCAGGTATCTTGAATTTGTCATGTCCGATTCTTCGTCATATCAGTGTTTTTCGTTAAGTCCGAGTTTCTTGTTTTTGTTATTTTCAAGGGTTTGTTATCATATCCGGGTATTAAAATTGTCATATCCGGGTATTGTGATTAATTTGTGTTTTTGTTGTTGTCCAGTTCGAATGGGTCGGAAACGTCAAAAGTTTTTGATATTTTCCGGTGTCTCCGATCCATCTTTCGTCAATTTTAGCGTCTTAATCCTTCGGAAGGTCGTGCGAACCAAACAGCTTTGGCAATTTGAAGTCGTCGACGTACTTCTATTCCCTCCAGCTGTTTTCTTCGGTAAGTTGATTTTTGCGGAATATTCCTAATCAATTTGATTTTACATTGTATTTCTTGCCAATATTTCAGTTAAAACAAAAAAAAAAAATTGAATTTTCTATAGAGTGTGTCCGACACATTGAGCATTTCTAAGACTAACTTATTCTTAACTTAAATCTAGACGACTTGCTCGTCGCGTTGGACCTGTCTCGTCTTTTCTTATTTCGTTTTATGATTTTATTGATTTGATGAAGTTTCTGATTGTAAGACTTGCCTTTATCATCAATCAAACTCCTTCGGGACTGAAGTTTCTTAAATTTTCTTTGCATTTTATTTAAATTTAAATCTTCGAGTGGCATCAGTTTGCTAAAATTTGGATTTTGCTGTTTAATCCTTGAATTTATTCTTGATTCTTCAGCTAATTCTCTAATTCTTTCTATTTCAGGTTTACTATTTGTCAACATGAGGCTAGTGACGAGGTTGCCTTCTGCGAGACCTCTGACGTCAGGACCGTGATATTTATCTTCGGTACCCGAGAAGATTATATTATTTTGAACTGATTTAATAAAATTCATTGCCCCCTTGCCGTTGACAATTGTTAATAAATCCCTGAAACTGTTATAATTTAATGAGATTACTAGACCGATTTCTAATTTTAATAAAGGATGATTTGACTCATTTTCTGAAATTTTAAGACAATGTCCAGTTCTTTGAATTAAACTAATCTGGTTTATTTCTAGTGCGTAACTATCATTATTTTCGGAAGGATCGAAGTCTCGGATGGATTCTTTTTTAACCATTTTATTTTGAATTTGTGATTTTTCTACCTCGATTTGATTTTGAAGCAAGCTATGGTCGAATCTTCTTTTAACTTCGCGAGCTATTTCGCGGTCTTCATCTGAAACTTTATTTTCGAAATAATTTTCTTTGTTTATTTTGGTTTCAAAAGGATCTATCCGATCTTCGATCCTTTTCTCGAATTTGTCATATTGACCTGCTAGATCAGCTAATAATGCGGCTATTTCCGCGAATGGATCTTTGTGGTCCATTTTCGTTCTGTTTGACTAATTATCAGGAATCTGATCTTTATCTGTCATTTTCCTGCTTTTTTGTTTTACAACTTGATTTGAATTTAATGAATCTAAGAAATGATTTTACTTGACTTTGACTTTGAAGTCTTGAAATTGCCCCTAAAGAAAGTGATTTTAAGTTTAACAATGAATTTAATGTGAGTTTATAAAATTAAGTGATTTTAATTTTATTTGAGGAGCCCCACGTTGGGCGCCAAATGTAACTTATTGCATATGTTAGTAGATAGGGTGCAGTATGGATCCTATTTTATTGCCCCCCATAAAATGGCCCCCCGCTGAGAGGGGGGGGGGGGGGGGGGGGGGGGGGGGGGGGGTCGACGCCATTTTTTTTTTTTTTTTTTTTTTTTTTTTAAACCTACGTAAATCTGTGGATTCTAACCTAATTGAGGTTCAATGATTGAAAACCTAGGTGAATCTTAACGATTTTAACCTAAGTTCTAATTCTATCTCTGCTCTCTTCGCTTCGGCAGTATGGGTCCGATCCATTGACCTGGTATATATATAGATATAGAGGCCTGTGCTTCGCTTTGCTTCGGCAGGATGGGTCCGTTTTCTTGACCGAGTATATATAGATATAGACCCATGGTTCTTTTTGCTTCGGCAGTATGGGTCCGTCGTTTCGAATATACAGGGTGTCTGGAAATTCGCGCACTCGAAGCATACCGGCGGATCCCTTACGAAATAATAAGACGAAAGTTACCTATGCAAAAAAGTCCGCGGAGACTTAGTCCTTCCGTAAAAAGGACCTAATAACGAACCAATTAGCGTTCATCTATAGGAAAGACTGTCTAAAATCCACAAGAATCCGCACTCTGAAATTTTCATTGCGTGAACCAACTGTCTAATGTCAATCGCTCACCACACATTATTGTCTTGTTCTCCCTAGTAAGGCGGACGGCGATGCGGATTCTTGTGGATTTTAGACAGTCATTCCTATAGATGAACGCTCATTGGTTCGTTATTAAGTCCTTTTTACGGAAGAACTAAGTCCCCGCGGACTTTTTTGCATAGGTAACTTTCGTCTTATTATTTCGCAAGGGATCCGCCGGTATGCTTCGAGTGCGCGAATTTCCAGACACCCTGTATATATATATATATTTCGGTTCAAACCTCGTTATGCTGCGGTGCTATACCTTTGTTTTATTACTAAGGGAGGCAGGTATAAAGGTTTCCGTCTTTTGGGAGTCGGGATTACGACGGGACAGTCTGCGGACTCTAAGAAGACAATGGCTATGATTCCTGAAAGAAGGACTCTTGTTTATGGTTTGAGCTCGTGTTTATTCAGGCAGACAAATTCATTTACATACATCACAGATTTAAATCTAACTATAACGAGACACATACCGCTAAGAGAATATCGTATATAATACATTCAAATTATCACTAGTGAACAGGAAATAGATATTCGAATCCTATCTTTTCAAAGCCCTGGTACACTCTAAAACAGTTTGGACCTCCTCGGCAAGTGCAGTAGTGAACAAGGCTTTCATCTCGAGCATTGTCAGTTTGAAATAGTTTTTCACGAAACTTGCTTTGATCACGTTCTTGATGATGTGTTGCGTCTCGTCAAATTTCCTTGACACCAGATCCGTGTACTGCTCGAATGGTGCGTCTAGGAGGTCCTGGGTGCTGGCTAGCGTGGCGAGTTCTTTAACCAACTCGTTTTTACACAGATTCGTTGTAGTAGAGCGATTCGTGAGGTTGGTTAAATACTCAGAAATGCAGGGTGCAACACTAACAAGACCATCGAACGTCGTCTGCTGCATCACGATGAAGGGGGAAGTTGTTGATTTTGGCTTCTTAGGCAAGGGCTCGTGGTTCGGTGCCCGCGGGAGTTTGCACCATAATCCCTCTGGTTCTGTCAGAATAATTGCTTTCAAACCGTAAGCAGTTGAAAACGATAGGGTTGATCCGTCCAGGTCCAGTGGTTCGTTCTTTGAGCCTTCTCCGCTGGCACACTCCGAAGATTCGAAGTATGCAGAAATCTTTTCGGTATTTCTTCTTAAATTCAGCCATGTCACCATGCGCAGAGTAACGCCGCTAGTACCAGTTCCATTAAACTGTACAACAGGCTCGAAGTTGTATTCACTGGTTAATTTATACCCGACCACCGCCGTTTTAGAGAAGGAGCTATTAAGGCCGTACACAGTTGACAGTAGTAGCAGCCTACGCTGTTTCAGATGTTTTCCGGTTACACCAGTGGTGTCGGTGGTATCGAGCACAGATTCGTTAGCAGACATGATTATTACACGTTACGTAGCTCACAAGTTCAGAGATGCTCGCTTCTCGAGGCTCGAGATGATTTTGGGTAAGGGATGAGAAAATAGGGTCCTATTTGAAGGCTTTCCACCTCCAGACACCGGTACGACTCAGCCAGGTCGGAGGGTGGTGGTATTTTTTTTTGTAGTTTTGTGCGTTAAAAGCCCAGTTGCGATGCACGTCCAGCTTTCTAGAAGAAGATTCTGAGACAAGTCCTATCCTGCACAAGTACCTCCATGGATCACTCGTCCCGATAATATCGTCTCACTTACGGAAAACAACACTTTGAACCGCTCGTAAAATATGTACAGCGCAGAATAGCGAGAGCGGAGCGGCGTCCTTCTGAGGTAATAAAATGCAATTACTCTCTGAATATACCGTCTAATCGTGGGATTTCCAGAATTCCGGCCAACTGAAAAAAAGGGTCGAACCCGTGCTTAATCCCTACCGTACCGAGGAACAAACCGGAAAGGTACAGTGACAAGTCCTGTCCTGTCGAAGAACCTCTCTGATAATTGAAAAAAAAAAATGTTTTATACTGCTCCTAGACACTGTGTTGTACAGAACACTGTGGAGTGAGCGGCGCCATCCTAAGACAAAGAAATGCAATTAGTCTCTGAATAACACAGGCCAGTTTATGGCTTTTTCAAAATTTCAACTGATCGAAAACAAGGGGTAGCGTACGTCCAACCTCCCCATCGCGGGGGGGGGGGGTAAGAAATTCACCGCTGAAGGAGAAGGTTTCGGGTTGCAGCTCTCAACGTGGCTAATGACAGTACATAGTGAAGACGGTATGTGTAAAAAGGGGTCAGTTTATAACTATCCTGCAATGGGATGGCCAGGGTTTCATACCCTCAGTCTCGGTGCACAGGTAACCGCGCTGCTCGATGAAGCGTCGTATACCTGGCGATCGCTTTCACACAGTGAGTGTGTCACGGGGTAGCCGTGTACCCTCGCTCATGCGATACGGAGGTATTTTGCTGTATGAATAATAGCCAATATGCCTCCGACTCCTGGCACTGAGGCGTACGATGCTTGCTAATTAACTCCCTCTCCCAGTGTTCAAAAGAAAATAGTTAGTAGTGGATTACCTACTAGACGATGTTAGTAACGATTGACACAATAGAGCGGGGGCTGAAAACAATTAAGGATAGCGGGGAGGTAAAAATCGTCGACCACCCACTCCCTTCAAGCACTTGAGGGATGTGGTGGTGGAACTGACCGATAGGCTGAATAAAGGGGGCTGTCAAATGCGAACTTGTACCATATCTGAAAACACCTCAGAGCCGAAAACTCCGTTCGTCGTTTGAAGAAAATTTTGAATTTTTACATCGTTTACACTTATTTTTACTAAGTAAAAAATGTCGCGAATTGTAGCCGGGATCAGGAGAGCTGCCTTGTCGGTGCTGCGGTACCTGATGAAGCAGCACTCGGCTCTTGTCAATAGGCGGATAGTGACCTTTTTGCGGGTTATTCCGCGTACAACATCCGTCGACGATTTACTGGCGATGTTTCGCGAGATAATAAGTGTGTGTCGTGTGGAGGTTATAGCTGCGATTCACCGTGAAAATTGCGTGAAGAGCAACCTGGAGTGCATGCAGGTGCTACGGGCTCAGGTGTTATACTGGAACGCCGAGGAGGATCTGCTGATTCGGCCGTTCCTCCAAAGCGTCAGAGCTTTAGAGGAGAGTCGTTCCAGGGCCAGCGGTAAGTAAAAACAACTAGATGATTTTCATATCATTCTACAACATTGTGATAATCATATCCCATCCGGATCTGTTATTTCCAGAGCTAGTCATATTCCAACAGGGGGCCGTTGATGACGAGATGCTTCTCGAAGCAGCCGAGGCGTATGAGCTCTCAGCGGTCTGCGGTGCTGTACAGTGTAACGGTGGTGGAGCCTCCCCCTGTGAGTAGCTGTTTTGCGCTAAAAATTCCTTGGCCGTATCTCTGAGCTGTGTATAATAAGAAATTCATAACATTGCAGCGAACGCTGAAATGGCTGCGAGCGATCGCGTAGTCAACGCATCGATGACGCAAGCGGTATCGGGAGAGCGTGGCTCGCTACCCCGCTTAGCTTCACAGGGTGAAATCCTGCAGAGCGGCGAGGTAGTAAGCGAAACCATCGAGCGACTCTCCCAGGTATCAATAATCGAGGTGGATGTTTCACCGGTAGCAGAGCCGGAGAGCGAAACCGGGTATTCGCGAGCCCTGAATGCCGATGAAACCGTCTCGGTCGCGTCATCGAGGGGTTCCGTCGTCTTCAGCTCTGAAGAACGTGAGTGTCTCTCGTAATATTGTATATTGAGGTTATTATACACCTGTTTTTTTCTGATAAGGTCTATAAATGTTTCCTAACCTCTTATTTTTACGTTTCATTCCGCAACAGCGGAGGAGACTGTCTCAAGACCGGAGGATGCTCAGGTCTGGCCTAGCCTATCGCCCGCCGATCCCAGTGTCTTTAGTCAGCTGGTGTGTAAGTATTGCTTGTAACTCGAATAATAAGGCTACAGTTGCTCTCCCCTGATCTCCGCTGAAAATCTTTCTCAATCTTTTTTTTTTTCTATCAAATCAACGCGTAACAGCGGATCCGATAGAGAACTTTGCTGAGGAGTATCAAGTCTCCATGATCGCAAACAGCAGTTCGGATTTTTTGCGGGAAAGTCTTCCATCGGATTTTTTTTCGCTGGAAACAATAATAATATCGTCCCCGCCTGGCGAGCTTCCCTCAGGATTTCACGCGGCTTCCGAGGAGGAGTAGTTCTGATTGTATGCCTCCTTACCCTAGCGCATAGTTTAATATGTATCGATCCAGGGAGAAAAAAATAATATAATGTTTTTACTTAATTCCTACAGGTGCTCAACCGGTCGTGAGGGTTCGCTCGCCTAGCTGGCTATTCGGGGTAAATAACGGCGCCGGGTCCTCAGGGATGCAGACGGGAGGGGCTGGCCCTTCATGGATGAGGCGCGCTGCTCGTGCGGTCGATCTTCCTGCTGAGGAAGGACAACAGCCGGACCAGGAGAACATCGCTGACGACGATCCGGCAGAGGTGAATACTCCCCGGTTTGAAATCACCCGACGGGTAAATCGGCGGTACCAGCGTTTTGGTTTAGGCGGCTGTCAGGTGACAGTACGAATCGGTGTTCCACCAGAATCTGCGAACCCAATCGCCTGGTTAGAAGAGGCCTTTCGCGAGCTGTACAGATATTTCACCTCGCTCTGCACTCCGAATGACATCATGGGTATTAGTTTCAGCACGGAGGGTTTTACAAGGGGTTCTGCGGGGTTAAGCTTCCGACCGGCTCGCGATTTTCGCTTTGAGGATTTATGGGGTCTTGTATTCAGGGTTACTCAGAGCGCGAGTGAATTTGGAATTGATCAGCCGTTCACGGTGAACATAACAACTATTGCTGTTCCAGCAGGTCGGGGGAAACGTCTAGCGCTGAACGGGGAGCAACTGGTCGGTAAACGTTCCATCCTGACTATAGGGAACAGCGATAATTTATGTTTACCGAGGGCGTTGTTCGTCGCCGGAGTGCATGCGAGGAGAGGATCTGTACGGGATGGGCCGTTACAGTCTGAGTGGAACAAGGCTAGGGCATCGGGGAAAAAATATCAAGGCGAGAAAGCTCGGGAACTAGTTATAGATGCGGGGGTCGTCATACCTGAGGAGGGCTGTGGTATCGAGGAAGTTGCACAGTTCCAGCAATATTTGGCACGACAGGGATACGCAATTCTAGTTTACGACAGCGAGACGATAGGTAAAGGCGGCCGGCCGCTTTTTAACGGGGAGGATATCGTACTGGGCATGGGCTACCGCGGTTTAGTACACAGACTTAATATTCTTTATTATCCGCGACTTGGTCATTATGACACCATTTTAAATATGAGAGGAGCTGCTGCCTCTGATTTCTTTTGTCAACCGTGTAATGTAGGCTACGCTCACGGTAACGAGCATAGGTGTTCAAATAAATGTAGCCGTTGTCTCTCGACTCCTGCATGTGACAGGGGAGGTGCAAAAGTCGAGTGCGGTGCTTGTAATCGCGATTTTTACGGAGCAGAGTGTTATAGGCGGCACGCTCTGCAGGGCTCGTTTAGCGGTAAACGAACGGTCTGTAGTACCCTACGGGTATGTGGAACCTGCGATATCTTTACGGATACCTCGAAGGGAAAGCATATTTGTGGGCGAACATACTGCAGGACCTGCCGCTCGAGCCAAGAAATTAATCACCGCTGTTACATGAGACCCGTAAAGCGGAACACAGGCGAGGCTCCTAATCATATTTTCATTTTTTACGACTTCGAGACACGACAGGACGAGACTGTAGACGGTGACGAGACGATAAATATACATGTGCCAAATTTGTGTATTGCGCAACGGACCTGTACACGTTGTATAGGCACGAGTATTCTCGATCCCTGCCTCGGGTGTGGCGAACAACGCGAATTTGTTTTTAGGGATGACCCGGTCCGTGAACTGGTAGAACTCGCTGATAGGAAGGTCGAAGGCTACCGAAAAGTTATTTGTATCGCGCATAACGCCAAAGGTTTTGACGCGCAGTTTATCCTCCGTTACCTAGTGGAGAAAGGCGGAGAGACACCGCAGGTAATACTGAACGGTAGTAAAATAGTTTTGCTAGAAACATCTAATATCCGTTTTCTAGATTCCCTTGCCTACATGCCGATGGCTTTAGCCGCGTTACCAAAGGCTTTCGGCTTACCCGAAGCCACGCAAAAGGGTGTATTTCCACACCTCTTTAATATACCGGCTAACCAGCGGTATGTAGGAGTATTACCTGCGGCTGAGTTTTATTCGCCGGACTCCATGACGGTAGAGGGTAGGGCCCGATTTTACGCGTGGTATGAAGCTGCCGTAAGGGAAGGCTACGTTTTTGATTTTTCTAGGGAAATCGTTGAGTACTGCCGGTCAGATGTCACGATTTTACGGTTAGCCTGCCTTGCTTTCAGAGATATATTTTTACGTACTGGCGATGTCTGCCCGTTCACGGAGAGCACCACTATCGCCTCCGCATGTTCCATGGTATTCCGGAAAAATTTCCTTCGCGATAACAGCATAGGGATTATTCCGCCCGCCGGGTACCGACTAGCTGATAAACAATCATCCAAGGCCATCCAGTGGTTAGTCTGGATGGAGCACGAGCTAGGGCAGGAGATTTTACACGCGGGTAGGGCTCGGGAGCAGCGTGTGCTAGGGCGTAGAGTAGACGGGTACTACGAGTCGCCGGATGGATCGCGCCACGTACTCGAATTCCATGGCTGTTATTGGCACGGCTGTCCCCGCTGTTATCGCGTCAATAGGGATAAGGAAATTGCTGGCGGGTTAAATATGGACAGGCGCCTTGAGGAGACTCAGGCAAAGACTCGCCGTATGCGTGCCCACGGTATCGTTGTGGACGAAATGTGGGAGTGCGAGTTTTCACGTTTGATGGATGCAAGGGTAGAAGTGCGGGCACACCTCGATCGTAACGGTTTTCTGCCGAGTGTGGAGAATGCTAAGCTGAATCCGCGTGATGCGTTCTACGGTGGTCGAACGGGTAACACGTCGAGGTTTCGCGAGGTAGACCCCAGACTCGGCGAGGAGATCCGCTATGTGGATGTGTGTTCGTTATACCCTTGTATCTGTAAAACCGGAAAATTCCCGAAGGGTCATCCAGTAGTATTAGTAGGTGAGGAGTGTAAGAATCTGACCGGGGCCAGTGGAGTAGATCTGTTTAGAGTCGAGGGTTTGATTAAATGTAAAGTACTGCCGCCCCGGAATCTTTATCATCCGGTATTACCTCTTCGTATGCACGGCAAACTAATGTTCCCTCTCTGTAGCTCATGTTGCCGAGACATGGAACAGGGTCCATGCCCTCACAACGACCCCCGTGAGAGGTGTCTGAGCGGGACATGGGTTTCAGACGAGGTGAAAAAGGCCGTAGCAATGGGATATAGGGTAGTATCGGTGTCGGAGATCTGGCAGTACGAGGTGACGGTGTTTGATCCCTCTACCCGGGAAGGTGGACATTTTTCCCAGTACATTGATACCTTTTTAAAAATAAAACAGGAGGCTAGCGGCTGGCCCGCTGGCTGTAGTAGTGAAGAGAGCCGGTCTCAGTATATCGAAGAGTACGCCCGGGTAGAGGGAATCATGCTAGATAAGGCTAAAATAGAAAAAAATCCAGGGCTGCGTTCTGTGTCGAAGCTATGCCTTAACTCCTTCTGGGGTAAGTTTGGCCAGCGAGACAACCTCTCAAAAACAAGTGTTGTCAAGACCAGAGAGGAGCTGCTAGGTCTGGTGACAAGCCCGTCAATTCTGCTGGAGGACCTAGTAGCCGTAAACGATGACGTTCTGTACGCTCGCTGGTCATACAAGGATGAGAGTGTGGAGGCCTCGAGTCTTGCGAGTGTAGTCATAGCTGCGTATACAACGGCACAGGCGCGGCTCAAGCTGTACAGTTATTTAGAGAAACTGGATCGTAGGGTGTTATATTATGACACAGATTCGGTCATTTACGTTCGGTCTGGTGCACCTGGGGAATACGAGCCGCCGGTTGGCAGTTTTCTGGGTGACCTGACCGATGAATTAGAACAATATGGCGAGGGGAGTTACATACGGGCTTTTGTATCCGGCGGAGCAAAGTTTTACGCGTTCATAGTAGTATGCCCGGATGGGAGGGAAACCGAGATCTGCAAGGTTAAAGGTATTACCCTCGACTACACCACACGCCTGAAAATAAATTTCAACGCTATAAAAGAAATGGTAGTTGAGGAGGGGGAAAGCATTAACCTCAAATATCGTGCGATCCGACGAACCGCAATGCATGATGTGGTGACTCGAGATCAAACAAAAACATGTCGCCCAGTTTTTGTCAAAAGACGTTGTTGCAGGAATAGTTTTGACACCCTCCCATACGGGCACACTGCAGACGCGTAACCAGCTCCACCCCCCGGTCCGTATGTAATCCGAGGGAAACTAGCAAACAACACCCCACATCCAGTTTCGATTTAAGTTAGCTTTTACGTTATTTTAGTTGTACAACTTTTGTAAATTTATCATGTGATTAGGTCTTTAAGCCATACCTCACACCCTATACCTGTGATAATAGAAGTAGAATAATCTAGTCTAGGTCATGAGTACTATTGGGTACCTGCTCTGTTGAATAAAAGTACTATTAGCAATAAGAAAATGAATGTATTCCAGAACTGTTCAACATTGTTTAGCTGTCGATAAATGTCACCTGAGCCACGTCCTTCTGGCTTACGGCGTATACACAGTATGCTAGATTCACGATAATTATGGCATTCGGAATAAAATAATTTATGAAGCAAAATGTTTTAATTCCACTTGGTCAACCCTCCACACATACACTCTGTCGGCTGGGGGTCGAGTTTGAATAAAAAACTATTATGAAATTAACCATTACCTCTGTACCTCTGTATACCTTTTATTATCACTTCCCTTGAAACACCTGTCAGCAGGTTACAGAAAATCGCCCCCTGAGTGAAAACAGAACTTGTTAGAACTATTTTATCTATAAATGAAATAAAATAAATAAAAATATATTTAAAAATAAAACGAGTCAAATAAATTTTAAAATATCGCTGATTTCAGTCAGTTGAATAGCCGCTGGGTTGTTACACGCGGTAGTTAGTTCACCCATGGTCGGCCAGACGAGCAGTGTTCGGACGCAGTATTAAGTAGCCGTGTTCTTCACGTCTTCAAACGCGCAATATCAGCTAGTTTAAGCGCATAGTCCAGATGAGCAGCTCACACGCTGATTATCAGCTGATTACCGTCCGAAATGCTGAGTCACCGTGACCGCGCCCGCTATTAGCTAAAAGATGGCGCGCACCGCGCCGCCGCCCCCCCCCCCACCGCGGGGATAAAAAATACCATTTGGGAAGTAGTAACTTTTTCATCCTGATCTCAGCATAGTTGTCGACTCGCTCGCGTTGAAAGGTCGAAAACTTTGCATTCTATTCATATCGGGAAATGGATACCCGCTGGAATCACCCATTTTCCGCGATGATAGCCGGGCCCTCTGGCTGTGGAAAATCAGTTTTTGTGAAAAATTTCCTTCGACATATTGGGAATATGTGTGACACTCGCTTCAGTCGTATAATATGGTATTACGCAGAGCAGCAATCACTCCACGGCATTAAAAAAGGAGACACCGCACCGCTTAGCGACATCGAGTATCGAGAAGGCCTACCCCAAGAATCTGATTATGACTCAAACACGCTACCCAAGTTGCTTATAATAGATGATCTTATGCGAGAAGCCTCCAATAATATAATCGTTGATCTTTTCACCAAAGGCTGTCATCATAAGAATCTGAGTGTATTTTTCATCACGCAGAACTTGTTTCATCAGGGTCGCGGGCAGCGTGATATTTCTCTTAACGCGAATTATATTATATTCTTCAAGAATCCACGAGATCGCGCCCAGGTGCAACATTTAGCTCGTCAGGTATATCCTGAGGATCCACGTTTTGTTCAGGAGGCTTACCACGATGCGACAGCTCGTCCCCACGGTTATCTCTTACTTGATCTGAAACAAAGTACCCCCGAAAACTGTCGCTATCGTAGTAATATATTTCCCGGAGACAAGCACCAGTTTGTATACATCCCAAGAAAGGATATAAAGTCACGCGCTCAGCAGGGGGTACCAGTCATTCGTTTGTAATGCCACGCGCCGGCCAAATTGACGCTAGGACGGACTCCGTCCAAAGTAGAGCTGGTTCCAGACGGAGTGCCGAGGCGCGTAGACGATTCGGAAGCTCCAACACTGAGACGCTGAAGGCATTGTGCTGCCTAAAGCCTCAGCAGAGGATAGCTCTACTACGCACGGCCGATAATTCGCTCGTGAAAAATATCTGTGAATGCGCTTTGAACACCGTGCGCGGTAACGTCATACTCAGTAGGCGAGAGAAGGCCCGACTTGCCAGACATAAGCAGCTTCTTCGTAAACTGTCCACTAACAAGGGTAGTTGGAAGAGCAAGAAAAAATTACTAGTTCAACGCGGAAGCGGATTTCTACCTATGCTGATAGCACCCATTCTTGGGACGCTTTTTGGTCAACTGTTTGGACAATAAATAAGGGTGTAAAATGGAGCATGCAAAGAAGATGGTTTTAATTCCCTCGGATACCATAGAACGGTTTCAACGCAATATTTCCTCATCGGGCGCAGCTTCGGAAGGCAGCAGTGCGAGTGATGAGAAAAGTACAACCTCACCCACCTCCAGGCTTGATAACGAAATGCGTAATATCCTGAACACTCCCGACCTGGATGACACGACGAGGTGGAAGCTTTATCAGCAGATTTTACAACGTTTTCTATATTTCGCCGAGGACTCAAGAAAACCGCTACGTCTAGATCTCCACTCCATCCCTGATAAACCTAATTCTACGGATGGGGCATCGGAGAAAGGAAATGAACTTTCTAGTGACAAGCAGCAGATGATAGCGAAAATTGCCTCGACAGTACCGAAAAAATACCAGTCAAAGGCGGAGCTTCTTCTAAAACATCTGGCCGAGTACCCTTCACGGATTTCATGGGATAGCCGAGGCGGTGTAGCTATAGACAGCGTAGCCATCCCCGGGACAAATATCGTTGATCTAATTAACGACACTGTGCGTTCGAGAAAAAGTTTTCAGCCTCATGGTAGACATGCGTACGCACGCTTGCTTCATAGCATCAATGTTCCGCGAGAATATGTCGGAAATGATAATGTTTGGAGGAATGTTCAAGTGCCTTCACCCTCGACCGCAGTACTCTCTGCGACACGGAGCAGGACTAAAAGACTCCGAACCCCACACGGGCGAAGAAATACCGCGAGCAGCAGCAGCAGCGATTCCGTTAAGTCAGAAGACAATTCCTTCTCGCCTTCGAGATCTCGCGGAACATCGGAAACACCTGAGAAATCCACGCAGCAACCGACGAGCTGGTTAACATTTGGCCTACGAAAATGAAAGAGTTGGAACGGTTGTACTTCGACCCCTCCTGCCCATCAGGTTACGCGGGGGCCAGGAAGTTGAAAAAGGCAGCTCGGGGTGTAAACGACAGCACAATAGAAAAATGGCTAGGTACCCAGGACACCTATACCCTACATAAACCGGTACGTCGGAAATTCCCAAGACTGCGGTACAACGTGTCCAATATAGACGATCTTTGGGAAGCAGATTTGGTTGAACTTGGGTCTATAAAGGAACATAATGATGGCATCCGTTACTTGCTGGTAGTCATCGATGTCCTGAGCAAATTTGTATGGGTGGTTCCGTTGTATCGTAAAGCCACAGGAGACGTAGCTGCTGGTTTTAAACAGATATTATCGAACACGGATCGCCGTCCCGAGACCCTACAAAGCGACAAGGGTAAAGAGTTCGTGGGCGCGGCGTTTCAAAAACTACTAGCTGAAAATGATATACGTTTTCGCGTGACACGTAACCCCGACATAAAAGCAGCCGTAGTTGAACGATTTAATCGCACGTTGAAGGAGCGTATGTGGAGATACTTCACGCATAAAAATACCCACCGCTACATCGATGTTTTAGAAAAGCTCATCAGCTCGTATAATAACACCGTACACTCGAGCATCAAGATGGCACCCTCCGAGGTGACGCTCTATAACGCGGCAGAGGCACGAGCGAATATTCAACGTAGCCAGCCGTTACACAGAACCAGAAAACCAAAATACAAGACAGGGGATCTTGTGCGTATAAGTAAGACAAAAGGCACCTTCGCTAAAGGGTACGAGGCTAACTGGAGCGAAGAGTTGTTCAAGATTCGACGGGTTGTAACAGGTTCACCGGTAGTATACGAGATAGAGGACCTTTCGGGAGAAGAGATCGACGGTTATTTCTACGAACCCGAACTACAACGCGTGAGCAAGGACCTCGAAAGTACTACGTTTCAAATTGATAAAATCATACGCAGCAAGGGACGTGGTCCTAGTAAGAAACTTCTTGTCAGCTGGAAAGGTTATCCCGACAAGTTTAACAGTTGGATTTCCGCAGCTAGTATCCAGGAACTCGCTCCATGATGAGGTCTCAGTTCTACATAACCCTACCGAGTAATAGCACGATGCAAATTTATCCGGATAACAAGACCTGCTGCTATATTACTCAACTACCACGCACGATCGAACTTCATGGCGAGTGGGAAGTTGCTATTGTCGAAATACAATACCCTTTAACATACCTGCCGACCAGGAAGGGGAGAGCGACCCCTCAGGTAGCCGAAGACGGGTATAGTGTAAACACTACCGGTAGTGGGGTTTCGAATCATATAGATAGAGGTGTAAACGCTGCCATGAACAGACCTGCGAATGGGGGTGAAATTTTCGAATCCGATGATACACCGATGATATTCATACCTGGGAAGGCCGTTAAAGAGGTACAAAAGATACCGTCACTCATGTTCGTCTACTGTGACATCATCGAACCACGCATCGTGGGAGACGTCTATGCTCCGCTTCTGCGTATACTACAGGTTAGACAAAGCTCCGATAACACTGGTACAGAGGTAAAAACGTTTTCACCGCCACACTATCTGCCTTTACTGCTTTCGAGTTTTCGGACGATCGAAATATCTATAAGAGATCACCAGGGTAAGCCTATACCATTTGATCACGGGACGTTGACAGTCACACTACACTTCAAGAAGATTCTCTAGATCACTGGATACACGTGGCGAGAATGTCGCACTACATTGAGCATTACGAGTCACAAATAGGCGGCGGAATCGATCGCGTTTTTGTCGGAGCAGCCAACCAACGGGGTCACGGTATCGGTAGTTTCCTAGGAGGGTTATTTCGTCGGGCTATTCCCATGTTGAAACGGGGTGCACGTGCGGTTGGTAGAGAGGTTTTACGCAGCGGTATGAATTTCGTCTCTGACCTGGATAACGACGTACCGTGGAAACAGGCATTTAAAACACGAGCCGCCGAGACTGGTCAGAACCTGAAGCGGAAGGCTCAGGAAGGGCTTGAAAAGGTTATGAGAGGTGAGGGTTATAAACTGAGGTATGGGCGAGCGTATGACCAGTCTAGTCTTGTTCGTGCACCGCGCCTCTCCGTAGCAAGTGCTTCGTCTAAATCTACTAAAACTCGTAAAACTGTCAAGAAAACTCAGAGAAGAAAAAAAAAGCCTGCCAAGACTCGTTCGAAGAAGAAGAAGACAAAAAGTACCAGAAAGACAGTCGCCAAAAGTAAAAAGAAAAAGTGCTGCAAGAAAAGAGCTGTTTCGGATATTTTCGGACCCTTGTAAAAAACGGTAGTATATACTCCTGCTAACCATATCCGTTGAAATGGCCTACCTACATGCTCATTCCTGCGAATGCTTGAAATCCGAACTAGACCTCTTTACCCTGCCACCTACTCAGACTTCTATCGAGGGCGGTCAATGGGTACAGTACAAACCCGTCTCCGCACTAGCTGATGACGCACCAATTGAATTCGTCGTTCCGGGTCAGGGCGACGAGTACATTGATCTCTCACACACGATGCTTAAGGTATGTGCTCGTGTACTTAATGTCGGAAAAGAAACAACAGCAGCAATAGTGGCCCCGGCGAACAATTTCCTGCATACACTCTTCAATCAGACCGATGTCTACTTCAATCAAAAATTAGTCTCCCCGAGTAACAATGCATACGCGTACAGAGCTTACATCGAAACCTTGTTAAACTATGGTGATGCAGCTAAAAAGTCGCATCTCACATCCGGATTATGGTATTCCGACTCTCCCGGATATTTTGAGGAGACTACCGGCAGTAACAATACGGGTTTCGCAAGCAGATGTGAATATTTCTCTGGAGCCAGGCCCGTGGATATGCTTGGTCGTCTTCACTGCGATGTCTTCAATCAGGACAAATTTCTATTAAACGGTGTAGAGCTCAGATTGAGACTCGTCAGATCCCGGGACGCCTTTTGCTTGATAGAGGCTAAAAACGATCATAAGGTGGACATTATGGACGTGACCTTATTCGTACGACGTGTAAAAATCAGTCCAGGAATTCTGCTGGCGCATGCAAGAACCCTAGCTAAGACAACTGCAAAATACCCTATGACACGAGTGGAGGTCAAGACTATGACAATACATAGCGGTGTGCAGGCTGAAACCCTTGATAATGTTTTCCTTGGACAAATACCGAAGCGTATAATCATCGGATTTGTCGATAACAAAGCCTATAACGGTGATAAAAAACTCAATCCGTTCAACTTCTCGGCCTTCGGACTCAACCATCTATCCTTGTATATTGAGGGTACCCAGATTCCATCCAAGCCTTTACAACCCGATTTCTCGAGTAAATTATTTGTGGATTCCTACAACACCCTGTTCACGGGTACCGGTATACACTTCCTCAACGAGGGAAACTCAATTGCGCGTCAGGACTATGCAAAGGGATACTGCCTCACTGCGTTCGATCTCACTCCCGACCTATCAGCAAGCGATAACGGCCACTGGAATCTCATCAAGCATGGCAGTGTTCGGATCGAGACACGCTTCGAGACGGCCCTGACCACGACCATAAATTGTATTGTGTATGCCGAATTCTCCAACGTAATCGAAATCGATTCGATGCGTCAAGTTATTACGGACTTTGGTAACTAGCTGCGAGGTACAGCTAGTCGAAGTACGGGATACCTGTCGGGACCTGCACGTCATAATCCTGCACTTGGGACAACTCCTCTTGGTAAGCGGTCGGACCCTGCCATAGAACTTGCTGAATCCTGTTCATCCCTTCCTTCGACTAAATGTGAAGAGGGGAGGTTGTAACTGCAAGACAGGATAGTCTAAATACTTCGCTCAGTCTCGTCTTCGTCTCAGTTCACCGACAGTGGTCCGCACCCTCAAGAGTAAAACGCGCTCAGTTCTTCAAGTCAGCATGAACTATATCATCGATATACAAGGCTTCTGCGGGGAGAGTGGTAACTTCATGCCAAAAGAAGTTGCCGTTGTCGCCTACGAGACAGAGGCTATAGCCCACTGGCTTATCGCGCCGCCGTTCTCCATCTCTGAGCTCTCTTCATCAAAACGAACGCAGAACAACTGGCTGACAAGTAATCACCACGGGATAGAATGGTTCGAGGGCGAAGTCTCGCATAAACATCTGCATGCGAATCTACGTGCGATCACGCTCACGGCAAAGAACATCTTCTGTCGCGGCGTACAAAAGGCCAAATTTCTTCAAGAAGTGATGTCACGTGAAATCGTCAACCTGGAACGTGGTGAGTGCGAGTGCCCGGCGTTCAAAGACATGTCATCGGATAAATCGTGCATCCTCCACATTGGTGAACGAAGGAATTTCAACTGTGCATTGCGTAACGCTATGAGATTGAAGAATTGGCTACAATCTCGTGGGCGATCCGAAAAGGTGCTGTCCTCGATTCCTTTTCGTACTATGGTGTTAAACTCGCTCGAGCAGCCTGAGAGTAACGATGGTGGAGATAATCCTCTCGAGCAGGGTGAGGATGAGTGTGGCCCCGGACCCATGGGAGTAGAGGAGATGACCGCACGCATGAGGACTGCCTGCCGAAGTGCATGACTAACAATCTCGCAACTGTTTGAGCGTATCTCTCAGTGCCTTCACAACCAGCGAAGAGGATGGATAGTTTCCAAATACTCGATGTCTTAGAGTTGGTACCTGCTCGGACCAAGGGCGTTTTCCCAGCTGATCAGATACCTCTGCGATGGTCGTACCCCACCGCTATCGTGGCAAATACAGATGTCCATACGCAACCCGGAACACACTGGGTAGCTTTCCACGTCACAGCAGCCGGAGAAGGTATCTATTTCGACAGTTTTGGACTGCCTCCTATCATACCGCATCACATCCGCGCTCTACGCCGGAACTGCATTTCCTATCGTTGGAATGTAAAACAACTGCAAAGCTCCTCTTCCCTGGTATGCGGACAGTTCTGCGTCATGTTCCTATATTATATGACACATGGTTTCACTTTGAAACAGTTTACAAGTATTTTCACTATGAATTTAGAGGAGAACGATAAGCTAGTCAGCTCATTTTACAGACGTTTAACACAGAATAAGTTAAAACGTAAAATACGTGATAGTTTCGGTACCGTAAGCTGTATTCAATGCTGTTGTCGTAAAAGATAACCTAATTGTTTGAAATATAAGTAATTCTTTTTTTCTATAACCATTAGAAATAAGTAACTCCTGATCTCCCATAATAATATTATTTCATGTTATACGAAACTCAACTAGTAATAAGTCTTCTTATACCTAGTTTTAAATCTGTAGTGTACGAGTATTAATTTAGCTAAATGAATAAACACGAGCTCAAACCATAATCAGTTGTACACCTTTCACAACCCTAGACTAATCTTCCTCGCCTTTATTCATAATTCTCGTAGGGAAAGGACCTAGGTTAGATATATCTATATATATAGGGACCCATACTGCAGAAGCGACGGAACGAAGGACAGGTATATCTATATATATTTCGGACCCATACTGCAGAAGCCTCGGAGCCATGGTCAGGTATATCTATATACATTTCGGACCCATACTGCAGAAGCCTCGGAGCCATGGCCAGGTATATCTATATATATTTCGGACCCATACTGCAGAAGCGAAGAGAACAGAGATAGAATTAGAACTTAAGGTAAAATCGTTAAGATTCACCTAGGTTTTCAATCATTGAACCTCAATTAGGTTAGAATCCACAGATTTACGTAGGTTTAAAAAAAAAAAAAAAAAAAAAAATGGCGTCGACCCCCCCCCCCCCCCCCCCCCCCCCCCCTCTCAGCGGGGGGCCATTTTATGGGGGGCAATAAAATAGGATCCATACTGCACCCTATCTACTTATGTTTCACCAGCTGAAGGCTGGTGAAATTATACTAGTTCGCGTGTGTTCTTTGTCACGGGTGATGTTTTGGAGCTCCTCTGGGAAAAGTTGAAAAAACCCTTAATTTACCCTAATACAGACTCGGATAGATTTTTCACTAACAGAGCTGCGTCCCTACGGATCTGGGATATGTTGAATTCTTCAGACTAGGATAGGTGCTATAGAGCTACCATAGCTGCGTGAATTCAACGCACCAATACCGTTTAAATCAGATCTGGGATTGTCTAACTCTTCAGACTAGGATAGGTGCTATAGAGCTACCATAGCTGTTGAGGTCGACGCACCGATACTGATATCTAGCTATAAATGATTTTAATTTGAATGAAAAGTAAGCGAAGTGCTTTTCTGAAAGAAATGATGAAAATGCGGTTAAGTTGGAAAATGAAAAAGAAAGATCAGATTCCTGAATAATCAAATGATTATTTAATCATTTCTGTTTTATTTGCTATTTGTTTGTCTTTGTGTTCTTGTGAACGTCTATTTACAAAATTATAAGAATGCGTGAACATAAAATAATAATCGTGTTTGTTTGAGTGAATGGGAATGAATGATGTGAATGATTTGAATGATGGTTTTCCTTAATTTTAACTTATTTCTATTCTGGATTGGCTCAATGGCCGGACTTTCGTTTTCTTGATTTTATCTAAGTTTATCTAGACAATTTTTCTGTTCTTTGATTTTAATTGAAGTGCCGTTTTGGCAAAGACAATTTTTGTTTCTTTTCTATTTTTTTTTGTACTGCCGCTTTGGCAAGAACGTTTTTATTTAAGTTGATCAAAATGCTATTTTAGCTAAGTTGAATTTATTTTGAATTTAGGATTTGAAATTGATATTGAATTTTGAAATGAAATGAGTCGGTCGGCCGCTTTGGCACAAGTCCGCTCACTAGGCATCGTCTGCCTGCCTTTTATACTGTTTGTGACGTCATAACAGGTGATCGGTTATGCGTGAGCTATGTTGCGCGCTTCGACGCTACTCTATTATATGATGTATCGTAGTATGAGTGGATCGCCTATTGGCAATACAACGAATACGTTACAGTATATATTACCATAAAAACCAAATATCTGCTTAAAAAATGAGTAAAAAGATTTTTGCGATTATTCGTTTTCATGTACCTAGTACGATGAAAACGTACTTCTACCTAAAAATAATGATTTATCTTACAACGTTTTTAACTTCGAACAATTTTTACTACAGAACATTTGAGCCGAAATGAGCATTCTATTCTACAGATACTTATGCAGCAGTATAACAGAAGTACTAATACTATTTCCCTTTACCTTCGCCATTTTGCTCTCGATATGTTTAAGTAATTCTTTTCCAACAACTTATGACCTACATTAGGTACTCGATAATTGAGATTCAATTGCACGACTTTTTCTTTATTCCTCTGATTGCACCTTCACTACTTCGTAAAACCGTAGCCATGATCAGTAACAACTATCGTAGAGTCTGAATCCGGTGGTTGACCATGTAGATTGTTTACTGGTGTTTATATATCTCCGTGATCCAAGGAGGCACTCAGAGTTCCTATGTCGTTTCCGTGCTCGTTTAAAAAGCCATCTTTTGTTGAATGTGGTGGATGTGTTTCCACGAATTCAATTATTTCAGCGGTATTGTTGTATGGGTCAATGCTATACATTCTCTCGACGTCATCAGTGCAATCGTCCGCCTTACCCCCGACACTGTTATTATCGACGCTATTATTTGTCCCGTTTGAATTTTCAATCTCGTCCATTATCGATGAAGTGCGTTTTTTATTTTTTGTTTTTTGTTTCTTGGTCGGGTTCGTTGCTGTCGAATAAACAATTTTTATTTCAATATTAATAAAGTCCACAGGAAGGTACTCTAACATCAATAGAACCAAATCAAAAAATGAGTTTTACTAATACCTTCTTTCAAATCAGCAATTTTTTTGCTGATGTAGTGTCTCACCAAATCTGCCTCCGTATCCGCTACATGCTCGGAAAGCTTCCAATCTTCGACGAGGTAATGACGAATAAAGTCTAAATCAGAAAACGTAAGAGGAATATTTAGTAATTTCAAGTCCACTCATCGGATATTGTTCATCTCCTTATTCGCAATATTTTTGTACCTTTGATTGCCATAATTTTTATTGGATCGAGTTGTTCAACTTGTTCTTTCGTTGAAGGGTTGTCTCCTTTGGTCTTTGCGGTTCTATTGGATGATTTGCCTGATACCGTACTTTTCAGTAAGGTACGCTCATCAAACAAAGCGCTAGTTAAATTACGGGTGAGCCCCGATACGGTTTTCACATTAGCTGTGACGAAGGTAAAAGTTTGCAGTGGTAGCCATACATCCCTCCCTAAATGTATCTGTAGAAAATAAAGATTATAATGATATTATTGTTCTGGAAAAAAGCTGAATGAACCATCCGTATGTATCGAAGCTCATTCCGATACAAATCGCTGTTAGATTTTTATATTAAACTCGTGATTAAAGCACTGCAGAATGTATAGTTTCACGAAATGAATTTACTCCACTTGTTTTCGAGATTGTTCTGTATACATGATTTCGTTCATCTCTTTGAGTGCAACACTTCTTCTACACGTTTACTTATAGCATTTTCGACTAGGGTTAGACCGAGCTACACTGGTGTAGTGTAGTCATTTTTGTCTCTCTCTTCATCATAGAAAAGGAAGAGGATGAAGATAGCTACACTACACCAGTGTAGTTCGGTGTAGCCCAGTCGAAAATGCTATTACTTGGCTTCCATCGTCCGTCACATAACCAATTTCGAAGGTTCCAGTTGGACGATTTCCGGTCCCTTTCGGTTCACTTAAACATTGTTTAAAGCTGTCAAGAGAACCTACGAAAAATAAAATACAATTAAAGAATATAGTACATTGTGCACCGAGAGCGAAAACGGACGATTGCGCGCTTACAAAGTTGAGGCCCCGAGGTGGAGCCGAGCACTCAACTTTGTACAAGGCGCGAGCGCCTGTTTTTATCGAGGTCCACATACTATTTTCTTCAACAGCGGAACGAATACGAGGTTCGGCTCTGCTTGGGAGGAGCGAAACCGAGCGTTTTTGCTCCGCTGTTGAAGAAATTATATTATTGACCCGCTTCCAAGAAACCTAGTCTTCTCCCAACTTTATTCAAAATCTCATATTAAAACCTGTGATCGAAACAACTATCCACACCGCTACCGTAACGTGAAAATATAATATAAGTGAAGTCGCGCAGTCTAATCATTTAAACCCTTCGTGGTCACACTTCTGTAGAATCACACGGTGGTCACACATGGGTGATATTCACCCACCGCGGCGCACGATGTTGGCTTGACAGCTGTCAGTTCAACACTGAGGGTTCTTTCAAGTTGCCAACGGTCTGTATCTATAGGTGACACTTCAAACCCTCGCCCCCTGAAGGGAGAATGCCCAATTTATACCAGGATCCAAAGATATTTAGGCACAAAGTGAGGCCTGGGTGGAATCGACCCAGTGTAACCACGAAGGGTTAACGTTACTTCGAAATAGGACGTGCTGTATTCATGTTACGATAGCATTGTAAATAGTTATTTCGATCACAGGTTTTACTATCAGATTTTGAATATAGTTATTATATAGGTATAGTATACATATGTGATGTATATGTATACCATGCGATTATGTGGAAACTAAAGGCTCCAAGCGCGCGAACTTTGATTTATTCGAATCTCATTGGTCGGCAGAATCGCGCTAGCAACTCCACCAACTTTTCAGTAATATCCCTAGCTCTGTCGTCTGCTGGATTCACAAGAAACATAACCTATTCCTGCCACGGTCTGTCACCATTTGTATTTGACAACAATCGGAAACAAACAGCAGACGGACTCTAGGGATATTCGTGCAGAGTCTGAAATTGGTGTCCCTCGTAATAGTCGAATAAATCAGCGCCTGCGCGCTTGGAGCCTTTAGTTTCCACATAATCGCATGGTATGTAATATTCAAAGTGAGGGCTCGTACTTTGCACTTTTTCCCAATGAGATAACCCACTTTTCTGCCATGCATGATTCAATGTCTCCACATCTTGCAATTTGCCCTCTTTTTCTTGTAATATTTTTTGTAATTCATTGATTTTTTTTTCTGATACGTCAAGGTCTTTCTCAAGATCTTTCATACTTTTCTCCATGGCATTGATTTTTTCTTTGAGCTCACAATTTTCATGCTTGTACGCATCGCATGATGCTTTCAACTCAATTATTTGTGAGCTATGATTATCAAAATCTGCAAGCTGCAAAATAATTTTTTTTCTATGTACAACGTTTCTTCGTGTTGTGTCAATTTCTAATAACACAAATAAAATTACCGTGTTAGGCCCAACAATTTTATCACTGTTGTGTGTAGCGTCATCATCACTGCTATTATCACTTGGAGTATTTGCTCTGATCTACAAATCGGAAAACGGAATCTTTTTTACAATTATAGATACACTATATAATTTTCGTCCTGCAATATATTATTGCTCAATTTATCATCGGTTAGTACCATGTTTGGTCGGATATTATTTGAAGAATGGTGAATTTTTTTTTTTTAAACTTTACCTTTTTTCCCTCCAAAACCTTCAAACGTTTGTGCAAGTTGTCTCTTAATTTGTCGAAGTTATTTTCGTTAATCTGAGTAGTCTATGAATCAAAAAAAAAAAAGGATCGTAATCAATTTTAGGCAATTCGACCTAAAATTGTAAATGTAAAATGTAATTTGAAATTTACTTTGAACATTGAGGGTCCAGTTCGACTTTCAATATCGCTTATGTCTGTAGCGGAATCGAAATTTCTTAATGGTGGATACGTCGGTCTCTTTCCTTTTAAACTCTCTTCTAGCTCTTTCTTAGAGTCTAGAGAAAAAATGAAAAGTTTAGATTTATAAGGAAGTTATAAAGAATAAAGAATGATGAATTTGATTATACTGTACGCATAATAAGTACTTACTTGCAACTGAAATAATTTGGCACGGTTCAGCTTTTTTTTTATTTTCCAACAACACATTAAATAATTTATTTTTCAGTTTTCTTTGATCGAAATTCAGGACATTTGTCACCGGAACCAGCCGCGTGTTGTTCGGTGGTTGCGATTGTGGCAGTCGAATGTGCGCCCACATGTTATTTTATAACAGTTAAAATGTCCAAACACAATTAGCGCAAACAATTATTGCGGCACCACCACTCTTCGTGTTGTTTGACACCTGTTGCAATGCGTTCACTAATTGCCGTATACGTCTTTGGTGTACGTATACGTACCGCATAGGGATGGTATTCTCCGGACCTGCCGAGAATATTCGGTGAAACTAGACCATCTCCTCCTTACGGCAAAACCAACACAGGCGCGCACCGCGTGCGTGAGACTCGTTTAGGAGGGGATGCAATGCTACTGGCGCCTCATTCCCTCCCGAACGAGCCTCACGCACGCGGTGTGCGCCTGTGTTGGTTTTACCGGCAGGAAGGGGATCGTCTAGTATCACCGAATATTCTCGGTGTACATGGTTTCCGGCGCCTTCGCGGCTGTACTCGAACCTTCTGTTTGAAGCTGCTCTCTGATTGGTTGATTCTACAAACGCATGCAATCGTTTCTCGGATTGTATGCACCGTGACCGCCGCTTGGACCAATCAGAGATCAGCTTCAAACTACAAGTTGGCTGTGACACCTTCGTGAGACGATTGTATATACACGTTTTTAGAATCTGGGCCCCTGATCTTAGAGTTGAAACTAGTCTTACCTAAGGAGCATAAATAAATGACAGGTCCACTAATTAACAATCTTTGGAAGAAAGACTTAATTTAAAAAGTAAAAATCGTGAAAATAAATCTCGAATTTTGGAGATAAGCCAAAGGAGCAAGAAGAAGAAGAATCTGGGCCCCAGCGAAAGTAAGTGACAAAAATTTTCACGTACAAACCATTAATTATTATAATGATATGTGAGTGCGAAGTAGCGTATTTAGTAAAACTGATAATTGGAAAAGATACCCTTCTTATTAACTCTTCGTAGTCACACTTCTGTAGAATCATCGGTAGTCACACTTGGGTGAAATTCACCCAGTCAATTTTTAAGTGGTTGCTGTGTGAAAACTATTAGTTCGATCGGGATCAAAAAAATACTAGAAAATACTTCAAACTTTCTAGAACATGTATCAAGAGTCGGTATGTCAAAATTCAAATGACAACATGTTTAGAAAAAAAATCGTAAATAGGTCAATCTGTCAAAGAATAGATATTTGGGCCAGAACGCCTGGGTGAAGTCCACCCAGAGTGACTACGAAAGGTTAATATTTCAGAAATGGATATCAAAGGTATTAATTGTTTTCTAAACCCAATTTTCAGTGCATCGCGCCGAAGATGAAATGAATGCATCGAAACGCAAGAGATATAAACTTTGCTTAACCCCGGATTATAACTCAAACATGGTTTGTCAAGCGACACAAAGATCATGGATGAAAAAGTCTAACCGTGTCTTGGAGAAGATCAAACTCAGCACGGCAGCACCGGGTAAAAAATGAACATTTCATGTTGAATCGTATTCTTAATCCATTCGAGTATAAGATATGTTTCACATGCATTACGAGTTGTATTCGGCAGACTTACTCCGATCACCAAGAGCACTCAAATCCAGTCAAATTATTTGGCATATAAGAACATAGCTCTGATAGATTAAAAAGCTTGCTATTGAGTTCTTCTTATGCTTCTTTTACTAGCTTGCTACTAATATATTTTCAGATTGTACTGAAAGCACTTCGGAGACAAAATTGAACTCCATTTCAGACACCACTAAAATAGAAAATAACGTAGTGAGTAATGAAGGTGGTCATAGCAGCGACACTGAATACACATCGACTGACGAAAGCTATAACAATCTGTTCATTTATTTAAGAGGAAATTCGAAGGAAGGTACGAAATAAGTACATAAATATTCTTGTGAATCGTTTAATATATTTGAGCTAGTTTCTATATTTTCATTCTTTATTTCATAGAATTGATTTTAATAGTAGAAATATCCGAGGATGTAGATGGTCCTCAATTGTCGTAACAAAAAATACAATTAAATAAAGCAAAAATTATAATTACGCTCGAATAGAGTATGTCGTTAAATACTATTGAACAAGATCAGAAAACAGTTTAGATTATGCATGAATATTCGATTATATAATGATGCCCAAGAGGCGATCACGTGTTAGACCTTTTAGGTTAGGTTTATTCTGATTGAAATATCAAATGCTCTGGTAAGTCTTATTCTTATAATGACAAAACAATTAAAATTAAAATGATAAACGATGATGGATGATACAAAACGTAATGATAGTGATAAGGTTGGCCAGACCATATTAATGTTCCATGATGTAGAGAATGTGATGAATCCTGAACCGACGTACTGATATCGTCAAGAATCGACGATGTGGTGGTAGTTGTCCCGTAGATTTCTTCATTTATTAAAAGATGATCGATCGATGAGTGAGAGAATTGGTATATTTCTCATTATTTGAGTAATTATCACTCGAACATGATATGTAGAAGTTAAATAGAACGAAGTTAGATTTCATTAAACAGGTACGACCACACGACAATATCAAAAGATGTCCATCCTCTTTGCACGTCGGATTCAGAAGGAAGTTCTAGTTGCTATCCCAGTATCGTTTAGATGTGTGCGCTCTCTGGCGAGTTAGTTGTGAACTATTTTGAATTGACGGTGGTTTGAATCAAATGATTCGTTACAAAGCGAAGAAGAAAACGAAACGTACTCCAACAATTGTAATGGGGAAAATGCCACGGTATACCATTCGAATTTTAACGAGGACAACTCTGCTCAATACCAAATGAATAATGAAGAAGAAGTGAAAAATCAAAAACGTTCATCCAATTTCGACAATTTAATAATGTTCGACGAATCTAATACTACCATAGGTGATGTAATACGCATGATAACAGGCTTTACGTTAAAATTTGGTATTTGCGTCGAAGGTCGTAAACAATTAATGGAGATGTTCAAACTGTGTGCTGGCTCACGATTCAATCATGTACAAACATCTAACTATTATTTGGATAAACTTTTGGAATTACCAAAAGAAACGGTAAAAAGTCATTATTATTGCTCTCAATGTTATACTGAAGTTCATTGCTCGTGGAAAGAGTCCTTCAAAAAACAGTCAGTTATTTGTGAGAAATGCAGTAACCAAATATATCTTGATTTATCTAGCGATAATTACTTTCTCACAATTGAATTAAAGCATCAATTGAACGAAGTTCTGAAAATAAAAAGCGTTCGGTCAGCACTGCAAAAAATTATATTGCAACGCGATAACGAAAAGACAAAGATTACTGATTACAGAGATGGTGAATTATATAAAAATGCCACAGTAGATAGTTGTCCAAGATTAAGTCTGAATTTTAGTACCGATGGCGCTCCGATTTTTCATAAATCCAAACGAAGTATGTGGCCTCTTCAAATTATTCTAAACGATTTGCCACCTAATCTACGATTCAAAAATGTTATAATCGTAGCTTTCATGATTGTTAAGAAGGAGCCAAATCCGAACTTGATGAATTTATTCTTAACAACCTTTGTCAATGAAATTAAACAATTACATGATGTCGGTTTTGAGTATGACATCAATGATGACGGCGTAGAGAAACTAATCAAAGTTTCAGTTCTGTGTTGCTCTGTAGACTCCGTTGCCCGAGCAGTATGCCAAAACAGAGTTCAACACAATGGCTATTATGCGTGTAGTTATTGCTATATTCGGGGAAACTTCAATAAAACAATGCGTTTTCCATTCACTGAACATAATGAAGAATTACGAACTCATCAATCACACATGAAAGATGTAGAAGATATTCTGAAAAACCCATCGAAATTGAAATCTCGGGGAGTAAAAGGCCCAGCAATATTATCCGAATTGCCTGATTTTGATATGGTATGGAGTTTTGCTTTTGATGACCTGCATACGGTAGAATTAGGTACTGCGCAATTTCTTTGGGAATTGATGTTAAAAGAGATAAGTAGGCGTGATAAAGAGAGGATGAATAGAATATTGACGAATATTAGGCCTCCACATGATGTTGGTACACTACCAAAAAATATATTCGACTTAAAGGATTATAAAGGAAAAAATTGGAAATCATTGTTGCTGTACTATGGTATTCCCATTGGCCTCAGTATTTTATCAGACGATGTATTATATTTGTATTCACTATTAGTGAAAAGTATGTATTTATTATCACAAATTGAAATTTCAAATACTGAGTTAGAAGAATGTGAGGTGATGTTGAAGCTGTTTGTAATAACATTCCAAAATCGTTACGGTGAATCTTGTATGAGATTTAATTTGCATATGTTACTTCACGCTGTAGATTGCGTACGAAAATGTGGACCTTTATGGGCAAATTCAACGTACCCGTATGAAAGTAATATACATTTTTTAAAACGATTGATAAATGGTTCGAAGGGTGTTGATCAGCAAATAATAAAAAAGTCGCTGAATATACGATCTTTTCAAATGGAAGTGGACAGTAATGGTATTTCAACCAATAACGAGCATGTGAAAATGTATTGCGAGAATTTATTTTCGAACAAGCGCACAACCGTAAATAATGAAATATGTAATGGTGTCATATATTTTGATATCCATGACTGGGATAGCACAGTTTCATCGAATCCTGATCAACTGTTTAGAAAATGTATCCATCGCGGAACTGTTTACACTAGTGTAAAATATAATAGATCATCAAAATGGAATGATAGCTATATTCAATTGAAGAGCGGAGCAGTTGCACAGATACATGATATCATATTGTCAGATGAAAAATGTTATTTCAACGTACAAGTACTATGCACTGAAGAAATCGAAATGAAATATATTGTCATGCCACACATTTGGAAGGTCATATCTGTAGGTGACAGTATAAAAAGAATTGCTGTTAAAGAGATTTTGTGCAAAATAATATACATAGTAGGCGAAGATGATAACTACGTGTGTAAATTAGCGAACTACTTATCAAATCAATAAGACCTCAAATAAACAGAATTGACTCTACCTAATATATTTATCCTTTCTCTTCCATTTTTCTACCCTCTTCGATTACACCTCTGAAACGATGTGAGATTAATATTTTGTCATATGGAAACTGTAGAGGTTTTTATTATTCAGAGATATGGTTCATTTATTACAATCATTAACAAATCTGTGCATTGAAAACCATAATGATTCATTTCCATTTTTTTTCTTCCATGAGCAAATATGTGCCGATCATATGAATAACTGCAATGATTATTTACATTTATCATTGCATTCAATGGAATTTGCATTCAAATGATTCTTATTTCCGATTGGTAAACTTATATTTGAGTGTGTCCCGAATTAGGACGAACTTATCAATAAGTTAATTCGTTTAGAAAATTGATTTGTACATTCTATGATTCATTTCGATTCAAGATGAGAATATACAACTTTCAAAGCATAATGAAAAGAAAAACCAATTGCGGTTCGTTTCTTATTTTTTGTGATTTTTTTAACAATCCACTTGGACCGGGAAAACTATATGCTGATTGATTCGTATTCTTCTGGAAGAATTCTTTCGGATAGAAAAATTGTGCTGATTGATTCGGATTGATTCGGATGATCCGTATTCTCTTAAAAGAATTCATCCAGATAGAAAGACATTGCTAATTGATTCGAATTGATTGAGATAACTTGTATTCTTTCAAAAGAATTCATTCGGATGCGAAAAACTATGCTGATTGATTAGAATTGATTCGGATAATTCGTATTCTTTCAAGAAAATTCATTCGAATGCAAAAAACTATGCTGATTGATTCGAATTGATTTTGATGATTCGTATTCTTCTAAAAGAATTCTTTCGGACAGAAAAACTATGCCGATTGATACGGATTGATTCGAATGATTCGTATTCCATCAAAAGAATTCATTCGGAAAGACAGAACTGAATCGGATTCGGAATCGCCATAAGTTATGCTGAATAAAAAATTGAATCGTATCGGCGACGAAAGTGAGCATTGCCGCGAATAGGACGGGATAGAAAAGAACGGATAGAACCGAATAGAATCGAATAGACGATTTGGAACGAATAGATTGTCATTAGAATAACCTATACTCAATTCGGAAATTCAAAGAAACGGGATTGAAAATTCTGAAATCGATTCCGTTTCAATACTTTTTCGTTTGTTGGGGAGACACTCATATCCTTTTGCAATAGCAGCTACTGCCTTCGCCCGACCAAAATGGCAATATTGACCACCCTCAATATCGACCACTTCTGTTTCCGTGGGAGTTTTGAGCAGAGTTTTTGAACTCTTTGGAAAAGGACAGTCAGTGTGCTCTCTTAATAGCAAAAGAAGAGCAGAGAGGGCGTTGTGACGTACCTCATACTTCAGAGCCCACGATATCAAATCAGCTGTGAACTTCTCATTTCCTTGTATGGAATTCACCGAATCTGAACTAGCACTTGAGTCTCGATTTTCAGAAAGTGAGTGATTGACTGATTGCTCTGAACTCTCCCCGTCATAAATAGATGATACATAGGACTGTGCTGGAGAATCAATTACTTCGTCAAGCCGTTCGAGTATGTCAGCAGCTTCTTCGACACCATGGACTACAACGTTGTCATCAGGCAATATATCAAAATTTTCTGAAGTGTTGCTATTATTTCTAGATACATGATCGTCACTTTGAGAGGATTCTGATGAGGAACTTTCTGGTTCAGGATGAATATACTGTATTTCATTTTGTATGAGTCGCCTAACATGTCGCTTTGAATGGGTGAAAATATTTTTACTTATTCGTTTTCTTTTAAAATAATTCATTTGATTTTGGCTCATACCGCAGATTTGGAAAAGTATTTTTTTTTGAATCTTTGTCTCATAATCTTCGGAATGAGTATCGTCTTGTCGAGTCTGCAGTTTTAATGGATAAAAAATTTTCTTTTATATCTGTTTCAATTTAGTACAACATCAACTAAAAAATATTAGAAAATAGCAAAAAATGACATACTTTGCAGATGTTCACTGTAATAGTAGAACACGAACCAATTGCCAACCGGCGTCAAATAACTCCTCGTCTCGAAGATCCTTTTATTTTGAAGACACGTCGATTTATGAATCAACTTGATGGAAGAGCCTACTGTGAAACAAGACAACATAGCCAATTATAAAAGATGATAACATATATTGGAGGCTTTATTTAATTAATTAAAGATGAAGATATCGATCGAATCGAGTCAAGGAGTTTAAAAAAAAATTTCTTCTATTTTTTTCGTTTTGATTTATTTGATTATTTCAGTCCCGCAACTATTCAATTTCCAACGGAATTTGTACGGAAATCAGACAAACTACTTTTTAATAATAATTAAGGCCCATCCTTAGTCCCCCACCTCCTTTCCATACAATGTAACGAAAACGGGGCCGAGGAGACACATTTCGATGATTATCCGAGCCCAGGCGTCGAAAACGCAAAAAAGGCCAACGTAGCGCCAATTCTATTTCGATTCCAAACACATACGTCCAAAAAAATTTTCGTTTCATGCGAAAATAGAGCCAGCGTTTGGTTATTTCTTTTTTCCATTGTCTAAAGCCAAGGACAATGAAAAACCATTTAGACAATGGAAAAAAGAAATAACCAAACGCTGGCTCTATTTTCGCATGAAACGAAAATTTTTTTGGACGTATTTGTTTGGAATTGAAATAGAATTCGCGCTACGTTGGCCTTTTTTGCGTTTTCGACGCCTGGGCTCGGATAATCATCGAAATGTGTCTCCCCGGCCCCGGTTTCGTTACATTGTATGGAAAGGAGGTGGGCGACTAAGGATGGGCCTTAAAGGATAACTTAATACAGTCACTACAATTATTAAATGAAGTCTAATGAGTCCAAATCTTCACTATATATCTCAGTGGTAGCAAACTGTATACACGATTATACAGACCATAACCTCAAATCGCGTCAAATATTCTATATAAGGATTGACGATTATTTTGAGGCGATTCGTGTGTTTTCTATCGGATGATCTCAAAACAGCATATTAGTGTATATAAAGAGATACGTACTTACTTCCTTTGATATTTTCTATACGTATTATTCTTTTCACAAGTTTCACCTGCACGTGTGCGGTGCGAGAACCATGCGGCAACCGGTGAGTACAATTTGAATCTGGTGAATAACACGGATAACACGTGCGAGCGTGCGGCTATGGAAAGCTGTCGATATAGAGACCGTGCGTGAATCGATGTCAGCGCCAAATCAGACACTATCGACGAAATTTGTCCCAAGCGGCAGGAAAGATCAGCCTATCAAATGCTTGGCGCGAAAAAATGAACCAATCGTTTTAAAGCACTCCTGCCGGTAGGGACAATTTGGCGGCGCTAGTTGTATACGCGCACGGTCTCTATAACCACGTGGCCGTGGATCGCACATGAGCGCGAGAATTCAAATGAAATATTGCAATTCTTGATAATATCATATAATTAATAATTATATATCGTTGACTGGGCGATGTATTCTAGAGACATATATATACTGTACCACGATATGATTTTGTGTGTCAGCCAATTTCCCCATTACCGACCAAAATGAATATTGCGGAAGTATATCGATAAATAGTATATATAATATCTATATTGTATGTGATCTATTCATATAATATGTATAATATATATAAATACAGGGTGATTCGGAATTCGTGACGAATCTCTCGAGGGGTTAATCCTCTTTAAAATTGGGATCGAAAGTTCCTCAGCCATTTTTCCAAAAAATGATTTTCTTCCTTGGAAATTTTTTTGTTTCCGAAAAACGATTTTTTTGTCGACAACTTTTTTTTCGTTTTTCATATCAATAATTCGTCCAATAATAATTGCCAGTTCATTTCATGTGTAATATTTTCCAGTAACTTTGCAGCAAGGTTGTACAATCTTGCAGATGCAATGTTCAGAGAGCGAAATATTGCATTATTGCTGCAATCTTGCTCCAATCTTGCAGATGCAATGTTCAGAGAGCGAAATATTGCATTATTGCTGCAACCTTGCTCTAATCTTGCAGATGAAATGTAATGGAAATGAGATATTGTAATATTGCAGCAATGTTGTTGCAATATTACGTGCTGTATGGGTAATCATATCAACAATTTTCGATTTCTTAAAGGCTTTAGTGTAAGTTGAATTCAATTCTCTATGTTGAATTTAGTTTTTTTTCTCTCTTCACGATTGTGTCTTTTGAGACATACAAAAATGTTTGAGTATTTCGATGAACACCTCCGTCGGTAAATAAGAGATAATTGATTTTTTTCTTATCAATTGTGCTGTATACATGAGTTTTATGTTAGTGTTAGTAGTTCCGCTTTTTGAAACGGAGCTATCATCAGGGACATCTCGATCTCAAGTCCTTTGTTTCACGAAATAAGAATACGCAGCACAAAGTCAGAACAAAATGGCGTCGAAGATATTTTACACAGTGTTCATCATGGCAGAAGTTAAGAAGGAAGAAAAAATAGTTTATTTAATTGGTTCGGTAAAAGCGGTGATTGAAGGAAGAAATTTGCCAACAAATCGACAAGTTTTACAATTATTTCTTCACAAACATGATGAACTCAAACTCCCCGTTCGAAAAAGTGCACGTGATACAATAGAAGAAGTCCGAAACAAATGGAGTCTAGCCAGAATTCCCGTCTGCGGTCAACAATATTCCATATCAAAATTGGAAAAACTACATTTCACTTGGCAGAATTTGAAGAAAAATATTGGTAGGAAAAAATCTCCAACGCACAGAAAAAATGAGAAAATTTTCAAAAATAACTTGGACAACTTGTTTGATATTGCGCAACGTAATGTGATGAATACGTTAACGGAGGACAGCAAGATATTCTTGACCTCACAACGAGATGGAAATCTTCGACGTTTTCTTCCAATGAGTTCATTATCACTAGTGTCATCTGAAAATCCAACAGGGGGATTTTTCTCAAACTACAGAGACATGGAAGATGAAAATACCAATGATTCAGTGAGTACAGAGACATCCAATGCAACTGTTACTTCCTCCTCAGAAAATGTCGATAAAAACATAGAAGAAACCCACGAAGAAGATCAAGGTATTTTTGTGAATTATTAGCCGTCACCGTAACTTATTTTTTGATTAGCCATTTCAATATTACTGTTTCTATTTTCTAGTTTTGAGCCAGTCCTTGAGGAGAGACTCGTCATTCTTAACCGCAAGTTTCACTCTATCTTGCAGTCCAGAGCTATTAGAAAGAGTTCCTTCCAATTTTGAAGATGAACTCGATCAAACACCACCTAAGAAAAAAAAAAAATCATTAACACTGAGGTGGCAGCTACGTAGGGTCACCAGTCCAATACGTGGACGCGGACCGGTAAATGGACGATTCCAACTTTGACTCGCTTAAAAAAAAAAACAGTACATTCCTAATTTGCAAAACAAAAACTAATCGAAAGACGAAACATTTTATAATTCATATTCAAAAAGTGGGCTGAGTGAAAAATTTGCTTTATCCTTAAAAAAAATAGTTGACGGCGCAGTTGCCAGCTGTAACAGTCAGTCGCGCGTTTCTTCTAAGCCTATGACATGTAGCGGGAATTTTGACTTCTGAAAAAAATAACTTTTGGAGGTTGTGACGAGGTAAGTAATGATTTATAACAATTAAATATCACTTATACATCATTAAACAATGAGATATGTCAAAAAAATGTCGAAATAATTTAAAAAAACTACTGTTCACCTACTGGTATAGATTTCCTAACCGCAAACCAGTAGATGAACAAGTATAAACAGATCTATCCTGAACGGATTATTTTCAATAAATAATCATTTTATTGGAAATATGTGGTCTCTGACAGTAATTCTTAGTTTTTCATTACTTTTTCATGATATTTTGCATCAGTAAATAGTCAATAAATTACGAATATGCAATGTCTACTTCAGACATTACAAGAATTTGAATTGAAAAATATTTTCTTCACCTGGAAGTAAAGAATGAAAGCAGAAAGAGAGAGGAGAAAAATAGAGAGGGACGAAGAAAATAACCGAAAGAGAAAGCTCAGCGAAGAAGAAAAGGGAAAAAGAAAGAGAAAATGAATATAAAAAGCAGCAAAAAAGCGAAGAAACGGAGAAAAAGAAACAAGAAAAATCCAAAGGAGAAAAATCTACAGAAAAAGAAAATCAATCGTATGGTAATATGAAATCAGCAAAACGAATGAAATTTGAAGAAAGGATTGATAACCTGAATGCAGATTTGAAAGGAAAAGTTTTGAAAACTATAGACCCGAATATTCAACCAGAAGTACTAGGAAACTTGAACGTTCCTTAGATCTAAGTTTCGATAGATTTTTATAATCGATGTCATTTTTTGAATAGTAGTTCAAAATAGATATTATCAAAAGAATCAGTATATTCTATTTTGAATTATTCTGTTTCAGAAAAGTCTATAATTATGGGACAGAATAAGTTATCATATTTACTTGATAGTAATAAATTCCCTTCTCATTATTCTAAGTGTTTCTTCTATCAAATGCATCACTATATTTATTTATTTATTTTTCAACAAGACATAATTATGTAATAAAAGTCAAGCAACGTAGTAGATCATTGTACTTTGAATAATGGAATGAAAATTATTATTACTCAAGTGTATTTGAGTTTTTGTTTGTTCAAATATATATCTCGTTCACTATTATGTATTGCACTTCTTGTTTGTAAACTGAATATGTTCAGAAAAAATAATTAAAAGTGAAAACTCACGGAAACTAACAACGTCTACGTGTTTTTTCTACCCGTCTATCTATTGGTTCCGGATCGTTCATCCATTGGACGAATCGTCCATTTACTGGGATTTTCGGACTTTTGAGATATTCTTCCTATTTTTTAATGAATTTCATAATTTTTTGCTTTGAAACGCATTGGGATCCAATAGTTCAAGTATTTTTGTAAACGAATTCAAGTTTGTTAGTTTCGGATTGCTAAAATTGATAGAGTATCATTATTCTGGAGAACAGGAAATTCTTAATCGTCCACAAATTGGACTGGTGACCCTATGATAGAATAGGCATCAGCAATCCTGCAGCTACGCTTTTTACGGCGTCTATTCTTCGTAGTCTTGGACTTCACGTGAACGACTATAATTTTAGTTCCAATACTTTCCGACGTCGACGGAATGATTTTCGAGAAAAAATGGCGCAGCAATTGAAAAATGAACTCAAATTCGCGAAAATTTCGGAAATACACCGGGATGGGAAATTGCTACCGAGGGTGGATGGAGATGGCAAAATTGATAGACTGCCGATCGTTGTGACTGGGCTTGGGATAGAACAGTTCTTAGGAGCACCAGCACTTGATACTGGGACAGGATTGAGTATTGGGATCTGACCTCGGGGCGGGGCCTAATTCAAAAAAATCCAATATGGCGCATTCACCGATGCAATTCGTCCACATACATGTGTGATTTTATGTAATTTAACGTGATTATGGCAATAATTCGAGAGAGTATACAGCTTTGGGCAGGTGAAAGTGCTGCACAGAGAAATTTTATCGAAGGGGAAAGAGTTTTATATGCGGGACATATAGTTAAGTGCGGAATAAATGACCAAAAAGAGCGCCAGCCTGACACGTTGAACTTTGTGGCACTATGTTTACAAACTTCACACGTCAAAGGAAATCTGCATGAAATTGACGGCCAAATAAAAAATGGTGAAATAACATTTGTAACGTGCTCGTGCAAGTCTGGTTTGGGTCAAAAATGTAAGCATATATTAGCAACGCTATTACACTTGGAACGGTAAGTCTCTATATAACCTAAAATTTCGAGTGTCAACATACTGTCAAATTCTGCTTTTACATTGACATCCAAATGCTACGTAGGGTTGAAGAAAGAGATTTACCAATCGTAACGAGCACCGATAGGAAATGTGGATGGAAAACACTACAACAAAAAACTGTGGCGCAATATGCTGCCACTCCGTTGGAGAATCATCCGTGCTTCCGACCATCTGATCAGAAAATGAAATTGGACGATAAAATTATGTCAAGCATGTTTGAGTGGCTCAAAACAAGGAATGAAGGGGCTGTGGGAATACACGCGTAAGTGTAATTGCATTCATTTTTCATAATATTATGTTTCTTCACTGTTCACATCATTTTTCATTGTCATTTATGCATTACAGTCGGGGCAGGCATAACCAAGTGCGTCTCGCAACGAATCAAGTGCCTACAATCACAGCCATCGAAGAAAAAACTATTAACGAAATTTTCGTCAGACATCAGTCTGGCACTTTGATGGATAAAATTAAAAAATCTCAAGTCACGACACCAAAGGATTGTTGCCAGAAGGTACTCAACGAATTTAAAACTGAGATTCGAGCGCTGTGCAAAGAAACCAAGCTGTATTATGCCCAGTGGTCTGACGAA
This sequence comes from Tenthredo notha, assembly GCA_914767705.2. Taxonomy (NCBI): domain Eukaryota; kingdom Metazoa; phylum Arthropoda; class Insecta; order Hymenoptera; family Tenthredinidae; genus Tenthredo; species Tenthredo notha. Next base: position 8,782,340 of record OU611914.1, on the reverse strand, counting down.
AGGCAGTACCGTATTACTGGTACTACTTGCTATAGGCTTTTCACATACACTCAAAATAAAAATGCAAATTGGAGTGCTAAATGTGATGCACACTTCGCTCCTAAAGACTTTTATAGTGAGCATACTGAGTACGGAAAGAAAACTGAAAAAGAGGCACGTGATACATATGTACAAAGTACACAAAAGATTGTGGTCGAGGTTGGATTAGTCGCTTGCCAACACAATCCATGGTTAGCTGTGTCTCCTGATGGTATTATCGTTGGTGAGAATGGATCACACGAATTGTTAGAAATAAAATGTCCTTTCAAAGGGAAAACGATAACAGCGAGAGAAACAATCAAAGAGAGTTTTGGAAAATGTTTAAACGTGAACAGTGAGCCAATAAGTCTAAAGAAAAAGCACACCTATTATGGTCAAGTCCAGTTGGGAATGGCGATTTTGAATGTAAAAAAGGCGTCATTTGTGATATATGCATCTCATGACAAGAGTTTTATTGATGTTACGGTGGACATTGACGAAAATTTTGTGATAGAAATGTTGCTCAAGTTGAAGCAAGTTTATTTCAACGTCATGTTGCCTCGAGTATGCTCCAGAAAAAACGGCGGAGATCACAGTGTAGATGAAAATGAAAACACTATTAACATACTGTGAAATAAAAAGTAAAAAAAGAATATTTTAAGAATAGGTTAAGGAAAAAAACGGTGTTACAAAATTAATATTTTTTATGTATGTTCAGTCATTTAATGATACCAAAGAAAAGAAAATAAAAAATACATGATTATCGAAGATCTATTCAATTTGTCTCGCATGTTCTTTCAGTGATACAAAATAATGTACGATTTAATTCTGAATTTTTTAACCTTCCATAAATTTATTATCAGCTAGAATCGGTGCACTCAAATTAATTGTGCCGCATATGACCGTGAAAATGTCGCCCACAATCGGTACCAAATTAACAGGCAACGTATCACCCAATATTTTAAATGTTTTGATTCTCTGGTTCGACCGCTCAACATGTACTCTTGCTTTCGCAATTCTTGAAGTAATGATCGCTTCAGCTCGATTAAATTGTTTCTTTTTCCTTAGAAAGGGTGGTTTGATGCATTTCAAGCGATTTTTTTCACAGATTTCATCAATAGAAAAGCCTTTGTCGACCATCACGGCGTCCCCTGGCTTCAATAATTTTGTTATATCAGACTGCTTAAATATTTCCGAATCAGATGCCCTACCACCATAAGGCTTGCTAAAAAAAGAAATATTTCCCCCTGGTGTGACGGCAGTCATTATTTTTACAGTTCCGTTGCTTTTATACTGAGAGTAAACAATAATTTGACAGCAGAGATTTTTTGGCTGCTGGAGAAATATTTCTGTGCAATCAATTACAGCTCTGACGTCCTCAAAACCCTCGAAACATTTCGGTATATTTCTGGATATTTCTTCCCTAGACGGCCAAGGAATGGCAACTTTCAGACACTGCCCTAATAATAGTACAATCGAATAAAAAACGCGCTGGCAATGTTTCGGTGATATATGAAAAAAAATAGCTAAGCTACTGTAGCTATAATTTTGTTTCAACTTAACGTAAGTCATCACAATTTTTTCGCGTAAGCTCATCTTTACGCAGTTCAACGCAGGCATCGTAGAGAGGGCCCACTCTGCGAGATGAACTATCTGGTCCAAAACTTCAAACGATTCAATCCCGGTCATTGTACTCAAATTTCCATCCGTTTGCAAATAGTCCATAAAGTTTGGTAAGAAATTGCCACTGTTTACTTGGACCCCAATATCCTCGACAGATGATGACGGTTCAGAACAGTGAGTACATTCATTATTAAGTAAAAAATCTACAGTTCTTTCTGTGTGATCAGCCTGTTCTGTAAGCGAGGAAACATTAAGAGCTCTCCAAATGGTTTCCCCCACAGGAGTCGAAGAGCGTAGTTGGCTTAGGCTGGTTGTCATTGGCATTTCGTTTTGTGTCCCGAAACCTCATTTGCCAAGTCTGCGTCGTTTTGTTTTTCTCCCCCATGTAATGTTTCTGTATCAGCGATCACGACGACGGGCTCTTCTTTTCTTTCCTTTCTTTTCAAATGCCTTTGCAATCGAGCTCCTTGCGAAGGGCCCAATTTTTGAAAGCTTTGTGAATTCCCTGGCAAATTACACGAAGGAATAGCATCGGCTTTCAAGTATCGTTTCTGCGATACAGTATCTAATGACAAACATTTATCCATATACAGTTAATCGTTTATATCACAGAAACTATTGGAGTTAAAAAAAGTGTAGTATGTTTGTTTAGGTTATGCATAAGCAAATATACATTGACATACCTGGGAATATATAATCAGTTCTTTTAAAATGCAAAGAGCAGACTTGCACATTTTTGTTAGTTGTTTTCATCTTCAGAATATTTTTCCACGCTTTAGCCCTATCGATGTTTGTATCGTTTCCGAAAATATCTTTGACGCGCACTGTCCTCGTACCAGGCTTGGGAACCTCGTGAAAACGGAGATCTAGGTTTTTTGCTGATTGGCTGTGACAACCATTCACCCTGCAATACCTTCTGGCACTTGTGTTTGGTCGTGGGGAGAATCTTGCACCCACCATATTACTTTTATTTACTTCTATAATTAATAAATATTTACATTCACTAATCGACAGTGTGTGTTCCAAATGGAGGTGAGCAAAGTTTGCATCGGTGAACTAGTTTCGGCATTTGACGCTAGGCGCCGTGGTGAAAATGTCAGATCCCAATGGTGGAGGCAATTGTACAGACCTTGAACGAGTGGGGTGTTACTGATCGTGTGAAACCTCTCTGTTTTGACACCACAAGTTCAAATACAGGTAAAAGAAATATCATTCCATTCGTGTCATGATAAAAATTCGAAATCTGTTCCATGTTTTTAGAAAATAATGTTAATAAATCAAGAATATCATACTCGATTCAATTTTTCTTCCCATCAATTCATTGAGTTGAGAATTTTTGAGGTCTTGAATTGAGAATCATTCTCTTCTACTCCGAGATCTAAGTATTTTTTAAACCACAAATTATCCTCATTTTAGAATAAGAATATCATAATCATCAAGTCGAGAAGTTCAAATAGAGAAGAATAATCGAGATTATTTCGAGATCGATTCCAGAACGATGTGAACTTAAATCAAGGATAGGAAAATTCCGTTCTTGTTCTGCAAATATTCTACCAATTGTTTTAGGTCGTCACGGTGGAGCGTGTACTTTGTTAGAACAACGTCTGCATAAATCCTTCCTGCATTTGGCTTGTCGTCATCATATCTCAGAATTGATACTCAGGAGTGTAGTCGAAACGTACTGGAAGGGTACGAGTGGCCCTAATGTACCGATTTTCGAGCGATTCCAAAAGGAGTGGAATCAAATCGATAAAGAACAGTATCGAACTGGGATGGATGATGAGCTGACAGCTGAAATCCTAACTGAAAAAAAAGATCAAATCCTGGCTTCCATTGCGAATCAGTTTGAGGTATTATAACAGCACTGTGAAGACATATTTATTATCTCCAAAATTTTTGTCAAAATTAACCTTTACAATTGTTTCAGATAACGCAACCTAGGAGTGATTACCAAGAGTTTCTGGAATTGGCGTGTATTTTCTTAGGCGGAATACCTCCCAGAGGTATCAAGTTCAAGAAACCTGGAGCAAACCACCATGCTCGATGGCTTTCAAAAGCCATATATTGCCTTAAGATTTTCATTTTTAGCGACCAATTCTTCAAAAATTCTCGCAATTCTCGAGAAATTACAGGCTTGCGTCATATTTGCATCTTCGTTGTTTTGTTCTATGTGGAGATATGGTACACTGCTCCCTGTGCTATCAAGGCTCCTCAACATGATTTATCGTTGATGCAAAATCTGATCAAATTTCAAGATATCAATCCTTATGTATCACAGGCAGCTTTGGACAAACTGAAAAGACATCTGTGGTATTTGAATGAAGAACTCGCGACTCTAGCATTTTTCGATCCCACGGTTGAAACTGAAATTAAAAAGAAGATGGTAGATGCGATAAAACACCGAGAAAGCACGACCGAGCATTCAAATCGCATTGACTTGAGTGAAGAAGAGTTTCAATCATTAACTGAGATCGATATAAGTCACTTTATCAATAAGAAATCAATGCGTTTGTTCGAGCTCTGCGAACTACCTCATGATTTCCTCGATGAAAACCCCATGAATTGGAAAAACAATCAGAGTTACATGGAGTGTTCAGAAATTTTTCATACTTTGAAAGTTGTAAATGATGTTGCTGAACGTGGAGTAGCGCTCGTCGAAGGATACACGGGTTTAATTACGAGAAATGAAGAACAATACCAATACCTCCTGCAAGTGGTAAAAGTTCACAGGACAAGATTCCCAAACTGCAACAAAAAAACTTTTACAGACCCCATTGAAGCCGATGAAAGTCTACTTGACCCTTGAAAGTGCTGATATGATTAAATCTATACTGTAGATTAAAAATCAGTAGAAAATCGTTGAAAAAAGAGTGTAATAATGTTGGAATAATTAAAAAATATAGGTGAAAAATATATTTGTAAATTATTTTCGACATATCACCGAAACCTAGAGATTTAATGTAATTTTACAATACAACTTTTTTGTAGAAAATTTTGTAAAGAACAAAAAAGATTCTCTAACATTTACCGCTAAACTGGATAGTTCCAGAGATAATCGCCCTAAGAACCATAAAACCGTAATTTTACTATGAAAAAATTAAAGACTCGATGCGCGACCTCTTAGAATTTTGCGACGGAGCCCAACTTTTGACAGGGTCATTATTAGGTCAAATACCCATCTTTAAGGCCCATCCTTAGTCGCCCACCTCCTTTCCGTACAATGTAACGAAAAAGGGGCCGGGGAGACACATTTCGATGATTATCCGAGCCCAGGCGTCGAAAACGCAAAAAAGGCCAACGCTGCGCGAATTCTATTTCAATTCCAAACACATACGTCCAAAAAAATTTTCGTTTTATGCGAAAATAGAGCCAGCGTTTGGTTATTTCTTTTTTCCATTGTCTAAATGGTTTTTCATTGTCCTTGGCTTTAGACAATGGAAAAAAGAAATAACCAAACGCTAGCTCTATTTTCGCATGAAACGAAAATTTTTTTGGACGTATGTGTTTGGAATTGAAATAGAATTCGCGCAGCGTTAGCCTTTTTTGCGTTTTCGACGCCTGGGCTCGGATAATCATCGAAATGTGTCTCCCCGGCCCCGTTTTCGTTACATTGTACGGAAAGGAGGTGGGCGACTAAGGATGGGCCTTAAACTTGTTTCGGAGAAAATCGAAAATCATTTTTTTTTTTTGGCGAGGTCTAGTAAGCACGCTTACTACAACGATTCGAGAATTCAGCAAGACTGTAACGAGCTACGAATGAACGATGAATGGTGTTGAAACTGTTTAAGCGCGCAGATTGTATACTTTTCTACAGTCAACGTTGTGCGAAATGTGGAATGGGTGAACGTTAGGCACGCTCATAGAACTTATATTACTGGAAGGGGAATAGGAGCTCCCGGACCGGCACCAACATGTTGAGACAGAGATATATCTCTATCTCCTAACCCAACGCCCAGTCCCCTCTCCGCGCACCGCCCTAGTCGTAGCGATTCCTAACCTAGATTGTTACGTTTTATGTGCTTTCATGATTTTTGGGTGTTGTATACATACAAGTTGTACACATATTTATGATCATTGGATGAAGAATTGAAGAGAGTGATGACCCGTAAGTGTCTGTTGTGTGGACATTCGACACCAGAACTATCGTATCATGTGTAAGTAAATCAATTGTAATATACTAGTATTCTCATAAATATTCTTCATGAAATCAATGAATTTGTGGTTATAATGTTATTGTTATACTTCAGATTTCCCAAAGACGTCACACTTCTGGCGAAATGGAAAGAATTCTGCCTTTCAGCAAACGTAGAAGAGGCTTTACTGAGTAATAAAAGTTGTTTGTGCTCTTCTCACTTTCTGGCAGAGGATTATCTTTATCCAAACGGACATGTGAGAAACAGATTGCATAGGGATGCTGTACCAAGCGTTCTCTGCTCAACAAATGGAAAGAGAAATTATGCACAAATTGAGGAGGCTGCTGGAGATAATTGTGTCTCAAAGCACCCTAAAATAGAAGACAGAAGGGAATCGGAGGATGTGAATAGCGAATGTTCAATTCTACGAAGTGCAGCAGAACCAGATACGCTAACTGATGAAAGTAATGACATTGCGATAAAAAAAAGTGATGACATTCCTCCTTCAACACCTCCATGGCATGGATATTCTACCATAGATGGTGATGTCACGCCACCAAATGTCTCTGCATCTTTGAATTTTGAAGACAACAAAATAACTGGCAAAGATACTTCTGCAGAGCCGGGTGGTCAAAATCCTTTTTTCAAAGAAGCACGCTACGTTGGTGATATCAGGACACCTCATTTAGCTACACCACGTAGAGCGAAAAGGGCCGTTGCATTAGCAAAACTAACAATTGCAAGGCAGAAATCTAAAATTTTAAACTTACAACGGATAACGAGACGTTTGAAAAAACGTATTACAACGTTGAAAGGTTTGGTGCAGCATTTGCAGCAGAAAAACTTGATAAGAGAAGATGCAGCCGAAGATTTGATGGTAAGCCTGGATTTGTAAATAAATTGGAATTATAGTTCCCGATCACATATACTTTATGAAATTGATGCATTTAAATAACGATACTTGAACTTTATTGAGCATCTACATTTTGTACATTGTACTTTTTTTGTACTTCTAATTTGAATAATTTAGTTTTCTGAATTTTTACTGGTGACAAGCCAGTGGTTTGAATCAATTAATAAATTTCTGTAAATTGAATTTGTACAAAAAGATGAATGTCAGTAATGGATTTATAATTATGAAGACGAGTATCCACAAGTAACTTCTCATAGTGTGTGTAGTTAATGTCGAAGACAAATGAAACTGTATGAGTATTTATTTTTACATTTATTTTTACATTTACTTTTACTGATGAAAACTGTATACCTATCTAGTATTATAGATATGTTTACTCATCAAAGAACTTTCACTATTATACATTTTACAAGAATTATTGAAACGGAAATTATGAATACAAAACTGTTGTTTGAGTTTTTTTTACCTATCCCGTCTATCATTGTGTAAACATTATAATTCTTATATTGTTGTAATTTATTATTCATTAGAATCAACTACCGGAACCTATGAAACAAATGCTGAAACGTCAGAAAGCTTCAAGAACAAAGTACCCTCCAGAACTTCGGGCATTCGCACTGACTCTAAGTTTTTATTCTGCAAAAGCATATAATTATGTCAGAAAATCATTCCACAACCTTCTGCCAGAAGCTTCTACGATTAGAAAATGGTACTCAGTAATTGATGGTCGTCCAGGATTCACTGCAGAAGTATTTGAGTCATTGAAATGTAAAGTCAAAGGCAACAGTCAGCCTATCTTGTGCAATATAGTGTGACGTGCCTACCAACGACCTGGGTTTAAGGCCTGACCGACTACGTCTACAAAGTCAGACACTCTAGTCACGATTGGCTCACCGAAGAATTTACTAATTAGAGCTGATTTTAAAAATAGTTAATTCCCGATGAAGGTGCGATATGTTGGGCGCCAGGTACCTTAAATGATACCGCAGTAACAAAATGATGTTAACCTCAAACTCGAAATAATATCGATAAAGAATTAAATAAAATATAATAAATACTAATACAGCGACAATATAATTAATTAAAAATAGCGCGATAATACTCGGTAAGCTCAGCGTGAGGGGAACATGGGGGCGGGATAATGTAGATTAGAAAATAAATAAAAAGGTTGTTAGGTTTATGGATTTAATCACAAAGAAACCCGCAACACAAAATTATAAGGGATAACAATTAAAAAAAACAATAATACACACGATAAAACAATTCAATAGTCAAGGCCGATCACTAATGTCGGCTTAAAAACCAATTAGACAAGATACCGGAAAATAATATCAAAGACAGCTGACTGACTAGGTCACACACATTTAAGTAGGGCAGGGGGTGATACTGAACGTCAGAGACTAGAGAACACGGAGGCAGGTAAGTTAGAACAAGTCACTGAGACAATAAGAAAGAAAACAATATCTTATGGTATAACAGGAATCAATTATCGAGATATATTAGTTCCTAGGAAATGGGTCGGTAACATAGGGGGATCAAAAAGTCCAGAATCGATGATTGGTGGACTTCTAGGGACTAATGAGACGGGTCGATATCACGGGATATTCCCTAGAGAAGTACACGGCGTCGGAATCAAATTCAAATAAGGTCGTACAAAGATGGCCAAGGCAATGTTACACGATACACGCCATGTGGCTACGCAGTAACCAACTAACAAAAGGGACGTTAGAATCTATGACAATTATTAACTTTAAATAACAGTAATTATACCAGATCAAGGTTTCAGGGGAGAATGGGGCACTCTCTTCAGCTAATGAAGGGTTAAATTATCACAATATCGTTTCTACAACCTGTAGATCGACTCTTCCAGAAACACGTGGCTCAACAAGCCGTCGAGATCAATTATCGTATTTTTACTACGCAACTAATTCTTCCACGTGGGAAATCCTTATTTCTGTGACTGGATTTTACAGTAATTAGGGGGGATTCAGATTAACAATTGATTACATTTACAATGAGGGCTAATGTAGAAATATTTAACAAAGGACAGGAAAGTGACGGTACAACGATAAATGACGGTACGATAATTAATAACGACACGGCAAGGAATAACGATACTGTCTCGAAAAATCAATCAATAAGGCGTTATCATACGATGGGGGAACACAGTGAACAATAATCAATAATCAAATGAAACTACAGCATGACAATTCGATGATATATGGACGGCGTCACAACGACGCAATTAGAAACGAATTTCTTTTGATCAATTTAATATCAATCGAAGGGTCGTTTAAGATTGGAATCTTACCTCAATCAAAGCACAAAAGAACTACACTAACTGAAGTTAGAAGTTACGCAAATATAAGTTATGGTACGTTAAACGTGTTTGGTACAAAGGACAAAAATTGAAAAATATTCAACACAGAATGACTCAATACGAAATCCAAACAAGAAGTGAGTCTCCTAGGCTTGTCGCTAGGCGGATGCAATTTTGGGGGAGGTATAGGATCTACGCATTAAATCAATGGGCGTATTCTTCTTCTGCTGGGTTTTGTCGCAGACCTGGCAGGGCCTTTTGACACTTCGAGCTTTGGCCAGGGGCTTGTCAGATGGCTCGTCATGTTCTTGATATCCTGGAAGGCGGAATTTCTGCATTTGGACCGGTGGACCAAGCCGGTACGGGACAGGTGATTAGAAGGAGGAAGCTACTCCTGGTTAGATATTCGTTATGCAGCGCTCTTCCAGGCATATCTCTGGATACGAGGACTCGTTGTCCCCTGGTTAATCACTCGAAAGCCGGTTGGCCCGCCAGGTCGGATTGGATGTAGGGATGATCTCCCTCAGTGTTGTCAAGCCGGAACGGTACGGGAATATAAGATAGGGGGGGGGGGGGGGGGGGAACGGGAAAAAAGCATTAGTACATGAACTTATAATTACAACTATGGACCTTGGACACTTGAGCTGGGACTTCTTGCTTTGGTTCTAATTTTTATATTTAGGTAGTCACTTCGTTCAGAGGAGGAGATGGTTCATTTACGAGGCCTACTATTCTGCCTCGTTACAACAGTTATAGATGAAATATCTGTGAGGCAGCGGGTTTCATACGATGGTAAAAGATATTACGGTTTTGTTGATTTGGGAGTAAATAGTCATACTACCTCTTCTGAAGATCCACCGCAAGCAAAGAATGCTCTCTTCTTCATGGCAGTTGGTATAAATAGCAATTGGAAAGTTCCTCTGGGTTATTTTATGATAAATTCATTAACCGGGAAAGAAAGAGCTACCCTTCTAGAAAAGTGCTTAGAATTAATGAATGAGACTGGCGCTAAGGTCCACTCAATAACATTCGATGGAGCCAAAACTAATATTAATATGTGCAAATGTTTAGGAGCGAATTTCGAACTAAACGAAAGTTTCAAGCCATTCTTCATTAACCCATCTACAAACGAAAAGGTATTCTGTTTCTTTGATCCGTGCCACATGCTTAAATTAGTAAGAAACACATTAGGCAATAAACATGTCTTGAAGTGTGATGGGAACGATATATTGTGGAAGGACATTAAAGAGTTACACTTACTTGAACAGAAGGAAGGCTTGCGAGCTGGAACTAAATTAACAAAGAAACATATTGCCTTCGAAAATAATGTGATGAACGTCAAGTTGGCTGCACAACCTCTCCGTGAGAGTGTTAGTGTTGCCTTACAGTATGTTCATCAAAAAGGCTATGAAAAATTTGAGTCACCTGTTGAAACCGCAAAATTCTGTTTAATGTTTAACAATGCTTTCGATTTATTAAATGTAAGATCCCGATTCTCAAAACCTAAAGACTTGAACATCGCTCTGACAGAAGAAAACTATTCCGAATTAAGAATGCATGCTAACAATATTATTGAATATCTAAAGAAATTGAAAACCGAAGACAATACACCTCTTCTAGAGAGCAGCCGATCAACAGGTTTTCTTGGATTTATCGTATGTCTGACAGGAATTTTCGGTCTATTTGATATTTTAAAAAAACTTGACCTGAAATATTTCCTCACATATAAAATCAGTCAGGACCATATCGAAACATTCTTTAGTGCTTTACGGAGTAAAGGTGGTTTCAATGATAACCCAGATGCCAAGCAACTAGAAGCTGCATATAAAAGACTAATGATTAGGCATGAGATAAGTGCATCGGAAAGAGGCAACTGCTTGATAAGTGATGTACAATAGTATATTGTGCACCGAGAGCGAAAGCGGGCGATTGCGCGCTTACAAAGTTGAGGTTCCCGAGGCGCAGCCGAGGGGTTCTCAACTTTATGTAAGGCGCGAACGCCCGTCTTGCTCGAGGTCCACATACTTTTTTCTTCAACAGCGGAGCGAAACCGAGCGTTTTCGCTCCGCTGTTGAAGAAATACTGTTTGTTTCCAGTGAACAAAAGAAATATCCACTTTACGATGATATACCTGATTCTGAAAGTTCTACGCCGGTTCATCACGTCAATGACTTTGACCATGATTATATATCCACCCTATGGTCACTTTCTGATTATATAGAGGATGTCACTGATTATATCAGCGGATTCGTAATTCGAAAATTGATGCGAAATAAAAATATGTGTGATGTGTGCGCGCTCGCCTTAGTAACTGATAAGACTGACTCTGCTCTTATAAAGCTCAAAAATAAAGGTCTATTGTTCAATCCTTCTGAAGATGTCAGAAAAATTACACATTCGTGCGAGAGGATTACAAGAGAGAATAGTAATATTATTTTTACAAAGAGAAATATTAAGGATATTCTATTATTGAAGGTATTCAATAATGTTATCAATCAAGTATTTACTAGCTCTGATATGCAAAAGCATATAGAAAGGCAGGATGCCTTCGACAATCATAAAGTACAATTGGTCAAACAGATAATACAAGTATATCTGAAAATAAGATTGTTTCACGAAGGGCGATTTATTTCCAATCTCAATAAAACAGATTTCATTAGGCATAAGTATACGAAACTCATCCACTTCAAACACCAATAAAGACAGGCTTTATATATAAAAGTCTATTAAAGCAGTTCTAGCGTTCCTTCATTTTTCATTCCTCTCCACCATCCTGATTGGAAACAAAAAAACAACCATACATTTTTTCTTTCATATGAAGTATGAGATAGAATAAAGATATGAATTTCGTCCTACCTGATAGTTCACGGTATACTTACTCAAATCGCCAAATTCATCGTCACTTCTCATGTCATGCTAAACCGAAAACTGTAATAGCATGTGAATTTATAACCATTGTAAGTACTGTAAAACGAAATTATTTCTGTAATACATAATAGATTAGAATTTTACGCTACCTAACCTATCAATCTTCACACGGTACTATTTCGGCGAGGGGTATGCGCGGCGAGGGGACTGGGCGTTGGGTTAGGAGACAGAGATAAGTACATTTCGATACGAGTGCAACATGCTGGGCGTTATTGGTGAGTGCTGAAAACATCGCACGACCTATAACGCCCAGCATGTTGGACGAGTATCGAACACTATTTTTTATAACAAATGCATGAAAAAGTTTCGCAAAAGCTAACCGCCAAAGATCTCGGAAAAGCCGACTTTTAACAGACTACTGCGCTTTCCGGCGGGGTCGAGGGCGAAGCCCCTCGTGGGGCCGAGGGGCGAAGCCCCCGTGGGGGGGTTCGGGGGGGCAAAGCCCCCCCGACATAAAACATAACCAAAAATCTTCTTGAAATAAAAACATAATTATAATTTATGTACGCAAAACTTCTGTAAACAACTAAAATGGCTGATTCACGTGGTGCGGCGAGCGCGGAGAACGAAGTGTACGACCTGTACTAAAAACATCGCCCCAACTTCATAAACGTTTGTAGTTGGTGTGTCGATGGAATGAATTGGACTTTTATGCACGGCGTGCGTAACATGAATCTTGTTATGCACGCTAGATATGCGCGGAACGTTGTGCGCACGTTCGGCAAGCAGCATTGTTTCATGTTAGCATCGCCTACGGAAACGTCAGAAAAGTGCCACAATATGACCGCTCCAGAGCCCCAAACAAGCGACTTTTTCATGCATGCGTTATGAAAATATCTCTGTCTCAACATGTTGGTGCCGGCTGCCGCTCATTGCGCAAATGGGCTATTCCCCTTCCAGTAATATAAGTTCTATGGGTTTCCGCGTCGACTTCGGCCGCGGCACCTGGACAATCCGGTCCGGGGAAGATGTCGAGCGCTCGGTAGAGTCCTCAAACCCCCCTGAGAGAGAGAGATTGATTGATTGATATATATTTATGCCCTGGAAGCCTTAGGGGCAAATGGAGAAACGAGTGACAATGTGAGTACATAAAAATAATACATGTTACTTAAAATAGAGGACCAAGAAAACATAGCAAAGGGTGAACTAAATAAGAGCTAAGATAAAAAGATAAAGAATAGCGTAAAGAGAAGTCTTAGCGACATAATAATAAAAATAAATAACATAGGACTAGAAAATAAAAATGTAAAAACAAAATAAAAGAGATAAAATAATAGAGAGTAGACTAGATACATAACAGTGGGAGGAGCCAAGCAAAACAGAGCGAGAATAAAATAAGTAGTGAATAATAAATAGATAAAAATAAAATAAAATAAAATAAATAGATAAAAATAAAATAAAATAAAAATATATATATAAATAAGAATAAAATAAAAGTATATATATAAATAAAAATAAGTAAAACAGGACTAGAAAAATAGATGTAAGAATAAAAAATATAAAATAAAATAACATACATAATAGAGAAGTAGGGACTAGATACATAACTAGAGCGTAAAGACTAGATAAATATGCTTAGAGTTAAATACAAATCAATAGGAAGATCCGCGCAGAGCAAGAGAGAGAATAAAGTAGTGTAACGAGAAAATAAAATAAAAAATAGTTAAAAATCAATAAAAATAAAATATTATTAAAAATATTAATTGACTAGTGAAAATAGGATCAGACCGAGTCTGTATCAGAGGCGAAGAGGTAGGTAAAAAGTTTGCGCTTAAGAATTCCCATAGAAGGGGACGAGGTAATATCATGAGGTAGGGAGTTCCAAAAGTACACAGATGATAGGTAGAAAGAGTTACGAAAGGTGGCCGTACGATGCGTAGGAATATGGAAGAAGCCCCTAGAGCCCTGACGCAGCGAGTGCTGCTCAGCTGGAGCAGCACGACGGAACAAGTCAGACAGGTAGGCAGGGGAAACACCACTATTAATGTTGAAAATCAACACAACCATAAAGTAGAGTCGTCTAGCCCTCACTGACAACCAGCCTAGCTGCCTACGATAAGGGGTTATGTGCTCGTCTCTGCGCAGATTAAAGATGAACCTGATGGTCTGGTTTATAAGGCGTTGGAGAACGAGATTGAGCTCACCCGATAGGTCGTTGTAAACCAAGCAGCAGTAGTCAACCAGGGGAAAAATGAGTGACTTTACAAGTGTGGACTTTAAGTCAGTGGACAGCGCATGCCGGTGGTATTTCAACCTATGAAGAGCGAAATTGACTTTATTCGAAATGGCCATAACATGGGGACGCCAGGAGAGATTGGAGCTCATGATCACACCCAGATTACGTACCTCGTTAACAAAGGGAAGCACTGTGCCATCGACCGAAATAGAAGGTAAACTAAGCAAATCAATGCGATTAATAAATGTTCCGTTGCCCTGTATAAGAACCTTGGATTTACTCAGGTTGAGCTTTAGTCCATTAGTAGCGGCGTAATTTGCAATAACATTGACGTCATGCGTGACTCTGGCGAGACCATTCTCGAGCTCGGATGGTGGGCAGGTTAAATAAATTTGAGTATCATCAGCGAAAATAAGATGCCGAGTGTACACCAGGTCCGCGCCAATGTCATTGATAAATAGTGAGAAGAGCAGCGGCCCTAGTACTGATCCTTGGGGAACACCGGAAGACGTAGGGTACGTTCCGATATTCGCTCCGAACGCTGAAAACGGTGAACACGAAAAGAGCGTTCCGATATTCCAAGCGCGCTCAAATACTACGAATAACGGAACGACTCAGGACAACACTCCAATCGACAAATGAACAGCAATGGCCGTGTTCCGATATTCGCTTGAAGCCGAAGCCTTGAAGTAAGAGGATATAACCATAAACTGGATAAAGAAAAAGAAGAAAAAGAAGCCTTGGAGCGCTGAAAATTGTTCATGGCTTCAGTACCGCGGTCAGTATAATTCAAATTCATTTCATATTTGGTCAGTAAATTGAAGTACTTTAGCGACCGTTCAGTCAATTTTTATTTAGGTTATGTCCTCAGAAGAAGAATTTGCTATCGTAGCTGCTGTCACGGCTGTTAAGCGATTGCTAGAATCTACATCTGAAAGCTCTAATGACAGCGATGATGAATTAGTAATTATGAACTAAACTTGTAATAATTACATTGTTTTGGTTCAGCGTGCTGTCTAAAAGAATACATAACCTTATAATAGAAAAGTATATCAGCATGTATCGATTGCAGGCACTATCTGAAAATGAAAAAGTTGGCATGGTGGCTGCTGTGACCAGTATAAAGCGTTTATTGAATTCATCATCAGACAGTTCCAGCGATAATGAATTGGCAGTCGAGCTCTCACGGAACAAGCCGATGGAACTAAGGTCTCGTATCGAGGGTTATGTGGAGATCACAGCATTTCAGTATTCAGCGAGCGAATTCAAGAGTCATTTCAGAATATCACGTGATACGTTCCAATTCTTGTTACACAAAATTTCACCCATCCTCAATGGCCTACATGGAAGAGGCCAACCCCGCATTTCAGCAGAAAAACAAATCCTGATTGCTATCTGGACGTTTGCGACACCTGACTCATACAGGTCAGTATAGAATGTATGATATGTAAACAGAAGTGAGAAACCTTTGACGTTTAATTTGCACGAGATTATTTTTCACAGATCTGTGTGCGATCGGTTTGATGTTGGCCGAGCGACAGCTATTCGCGCCGTTCGCAGAGTCACAAATGCACTGTATCGTATCGCATCACAATTTATCAAATGGACTGAGGACTTGGAAGATGTGCCAGCTATTGGAGAAGCCCATGGATTCCCTGGAGTTATCGGTGCCATCGATGGGACCCATATCAACATCCGAGCCCCGCGGGAACATCCTGAGAGCTATGTAAACCGAAAAGGTCGGTATTCCATACAGTTGCAGGTGATTTGCGATAACAAAATGCAGTTTATGCATTGTTATACTGGTCAGCCAGGATCGGTTCACGATCAGCGTGTATTTCGTCTCTCGAACGTGCAAAATATTCTTGATGATGATGAAAAATTTCCAAATAACAGTCACATATTAGGGGATAGTGCGTATGCAATTCAGAAGCGTTTGTTAGTGCCGTACAAAAATAACGGACACTTGACAATACGACAACAAAATTATAATTATCATCTCTCAAGTGCTCGGATGGTTGTTGAAAGGTCGCTAGCATTACTGAAAGGACGATTCCGTAGTCTTCTCGACTGCCTGCCTATGACGAGAGTGGACCTCATTCCACGTTACATCATCGCCTGCTGTGTGGTACATAACATCTGCCTTATTAAAAACGATCAGTTCGAAGAACTATTAGTAATCGAAAATGACAACGGTGAGCAAGAAATGCGCAACATACCTGCTGCTGCAAGAGCAGATGGTTTAACGAAACGAGTGACCATTACGAATTCTCTACCTATTAGACTAATGTAATATCAGACATGGTAAATTGTAAATACTTGAATATATGTATGTAGGGTGAGCCAAAAAAACTAACCTATCGAATTTATGGGTTAAAATGAACCTATATACCGAGAAAAAAATTTCCATGCAAGGAAAGATTTTTAGCTTAATTTTAAAAGGTGTCGGTGAGCATTCAAAGTTTCCCATTTAAATAACACGTAAAAAATTCTTTTTTTATTGAAAATACCATAACTTTTGAACCGTTTAGGATAAAAAATTTTACATCGCGGATTCTTGTAGAGCATAAAATTTCCTAAAAAATCTACCTCAGGATTTTTTTTCAATTCAGAAGCGTAAATAAATTCGATAGGTTAGTTTTTTTGGCTCACCCTAATGTATGTATTGATGTTATATTCATCAAAGAAATACAAAATAATTTTTTTTTTTATTGAAAATATTTTATTTCAATTAATTTATATTATATAAAGCACATATTAATATCACAGTACATCTCTTTCAGGTACTTTTCAAGATTCTTATAACAGAATACATATAAGGGTATAAAACTTTACAAGCAACAAATATTTGTACGGATAATCTTTGGACTGCTTTGATGATGTTCTATTCCATTAATTGAATTTAAAAAATCTCGGTTATCATTTAAACGTAAAACTAAAATAAATAGTACATTGTGTATCTAATGCCCCTGTATAGGACCTAAAAGTAGTACTTTTAAGTCCGAGGACTTAAAAGTAGCACATTTAAGTCCGAGGACTTAAAAGTAGCACATTTAAGTCCTAGGACTTAAAAGTACTACTTTAGGTCCTATACAGAGGCATCAAAAAGCGAGGAAAACATGCTTCCGTTATATAATAAGTAAAAGTAGGATCACGGAAAAGTAAGTTAAGAAAGTGAGGTAAGTATGTCATTATTTCTGAAATGAGTAGGAAAATGCTTTGTGCCCGACCGTATCGAAAATGCGGGTTTTCGTGCTTGCGAGGGGGGGTGGAAAACCGGTGTTTTCGCCTTAGGTCATATTAACAGCCAGCCAGCTCAAAACATGCAAACAGACCACTGTTAATATGCTCTAGGGCAGAAACACCGGTTTTCCGCCCTCCTCGCAAGCACGAAAACCCGCATTTTCGGTACGGTCGGCACACAAATAACTATTCAAAGGCATGTGGATTAATCCGAACTGTCATTTTCATCAAAGTCACTTGTACGTTCGGAATATCTAGATCGAGTTTTCTTTGCAAGCAACTTTTCCAGTATATCACTGAGTCTCCTTGCCTCACGAATTTTCTCGGTGTGTTGGATTTGCTTTTGTGCTGCGTACTTTTGCTTTTCTTCTATCAAACGGTCCATTGGGCTATCGCGGGCTCTCTTCCGCTTAGAAGTAGCTTCTATTAAAAAAATGTAAAAGTACAGTGAGTGAAACTAAACGCTCGTCCATGTCTTTCATTCGCATAAAATATAATCAACAGTTTTACTTCAGTTATAACACCGGACGACACTTGCATACGAAAATTTGCAATTTATGAGCATATTAACTAATTAACAATTGATTGTCGATATTGTAATGAAATTTTCACAATAAGATTGAAATACTTACTCTGACGGATTGAATTGTCAGACGTCGATGGAGTCGTTTCTGTATCCGATTTATTCTGGCTATCGGACGAAGCAGTGGAGATCGGCTCCATCCATGGTTTGGACGAGAAGAGTTCATCCATCAGCTATAAATGTAATCAAATTTTGCAATTTCAACTACGATTCTTTTGTATAGATACAACATGAGATTGATAAAGTGTGTCTATAAATCAGTGTAATGCATCACTTACATCCAAGAAATACCAGGCTCTCCGTTCGTTGCCTGATTTGTTATTGTGATCCTTCACCGATTTATATGTGCGTTTCAGCGAAGAAAACTTGGACGCACATTTACTTCCAGGTACTGTATATCCGTGGGTTGACATGACATCGCTCAATTGTTCCCAAGCTCGCTTTTGGCTCATCTTTCCGCTTGTGAAATTTGATTCTTTCTCTTTGTAAGTGCGGACAAGCAACATGACCATCGGTTTTGTCCAGATGCAATCCCCTAATCCGAATGACACGCGTAATTTCAGACAAATGTTGTATAGTACCCTTTTCAACGACGATCTTGGATATTTTTGCAGGGGCAGAAATTCTTATGATCCTTCTGTTAACAAGCTAATTCATATGTAAATAACTTACATTTTGTAAGAGTAACACACAAGGTGAGAAGACTGAGACAGTAGATCACGTTTATTCTTACCCTCGTCCTTCTCGTCAGGAGTTTCAATATTTTGAGTTGGGGATTCCAAAGCTTCAGTTCCTGCTTCGGCTTCATATGAGCAGTGGGGAAGTGTTGATCTAATGGCAGAAGAATCAACAGGTTCCGCATTTGGCATAGCACGCAAAGCCTTTGAAACAACCGCAATTTTTGTAACAACAGGCATAGCCTTTGGGACAGCCGCAATTCTTGTAACGGCAGGCATAGCCTTTGGGACAGCCGCAATTCTTGTAACGACAGGCATAGCCTTTGGGACAGCCGCAATTCTTGTAACAACAGGCATAGCCTTTGGGACAGCCGCAATTCTTGTGACAATAGGCAAGGCCTTCGGGAGAACCGGAGCTGTAGCTTCAGCAGCTAGCTTTGCGGATACTGCTGCTTGCAATTGAGCCTGCTTGAAGAGCTTAGTCGCAAAGACTAAATCTGTATAACAAAAGTTTGCGTATAATACATTTTTAGAATTTGACGCGAATATATCCAACATAGTCCAGTCAAAATTCCCGAACAAAATTTGCTCAGAATCAAAAAACAATACACAAAAAGTTATATCAAGTTCAACCGCGTATTTCTACAAATAAGGGCGTTAAACCGATGTAAAAATTCTAAGCATTTCATTCTGATTCCGAAGGGTTGCCGGGGGCTGAGGGCTGGGGGCAAAAATTTTATTGGGGCTTCATTCACCTCCCTTCAGTTAATAAAGCAATCTACCCCTTAAAAAGTCTTCACTTTCGGGCATTTTGACTGGACTAACAATAATAAGTTTCAACTATCATGCAACTAAACTCATGCTAGTTTAGGTTTAGCAGTAAATATGCAAAATTCACTATTGATGTTGAAAATTCAATGTAACTTACCTTGCCCAGCCTTCTCCGCATCTTCAGGTGCAACTATTATTTTATATGTCTCCTGTGTTATAGGATCAACCAGCGATAATACAACGGAGGAGCGGATCGGGGTTGACATTTTGAGTCGATTGAGGCCTAATATTTACTTCAAGCATGATATCAAATTTTCAAGTTTGCTGACAGCGTGTCCAGCGCATTTCGGAACGCAGCCAAACGATAGAATAGTGGGGACGCGTCAGATGCCTCAGCTCCGGAGCTGAGGCACCCGACGCGTCCCCACTCCGGTCGTTTTAGCGTCCCCACTCCTCTCTTGTTGGATACGTGCAGCGTTTTTCACGAATATCGGAACGAACTAAGTTTGCTGGGAGCGCTTCAAGCAAATATCGGAACGTACCCGTAGTCAGCCAGGAGGAGCAAGCGCCTTGGCCGTCAACAACCGCCTGCGAACGACCCGTTAGATAGGAAAAAATCCAGCGCAGGACACTAGCGGAAAAGCCAAAGCGTCTAAGTTTCACAAGAAGCCGGCGGTGATCTACTGTATCAAAGGCTTTACTGAAATCAAACAGTACTAAAATAGTGACGCACCTATCATCCACGCCCTGTCTGATGTCGTGGCACAACCTCAATAAGGCCGTTTGAGTGCTGAAGCCCACGCGATATCCTGACTGCCGCGGATAAAATAAGTTGTTTGATTTGATGAAAGCGAGAATCTGAGCATGAACAACACGCTCAAATAGCTTAGAAAGCTCGCATAAATTAGCAATCGGGCGGGTGTCAGAGGGTGAACGTGGCGGATTGACTTTCAAGAGGGGACGAATGTAGGCCCGTTTCCAACACGAAGGGAAATAACCATTAAATAGACAGCTATTGAACAGAGCCGCAAGTACAGGAGAGAGACATGGAAGAGCCTGATGTATGATGAAGAGAGACACGCCATCAGGGCCAGTACCATGAGATGGCTTGGTTGTAGTCATAATCAAGTTGGAAATAAAATTAGCGCTGACTGGAGTGAAATCGAAAGTAGCTAGAGTCCGCGGTAAGTCTATGTCAGAAGACAGCAACTCGTCGAGGTCCGAGAGAACACAGGAGGGTGAGGCATTGGAGATAGCAGCAAACGCAACATTTAGCTCTTCAGCGGTGAAAAACATCAGCGGAGATGATAGGCGTGGACGAACGAGGCCCAGACGAGCCAACTCAGTCCACAGCTTGGCAGGATCAGAAACAACAGAGAGCCTACCACGAACGTAATCATCAGCGGCGCGTCGCATGTCGTTCGAGAGCAAATCACGATGATGTCTATAGATGGCAAAGCCCAGTACGCTACCCGAGCGCTTGGCTTGCTTGTACAAAGCGTTTCTCATGCGGATTCTGGATTTGAGCTCATCATTGAACCACGGCGCGTGAGGTTTTGAAACTTGAAAAGTTTGCATAGGTGCGTGCAGCTCAGTAATTGTGTTTAAAGTGGTGCAGATGGCGACAGCAGAGAGGTCGATATTGTCCGGTAATAAATTATGATCAAAAATATTAAAGTCACTCGTAGAGAGCACAGAGGTGAGTTCACTTAAGAAGTTAGCTGAGTTAAAATGCTTAAAATTACGACGAGTTAATATTTTTCTCTTGGTACAATTAGTGTCAAACTTAAAAGCGAGCTCAATAAGGTCATGGCCCGCAATAAATGGCGCATCCGACTTAGAAAAGCTAACTATTTTATCAGGGTTGTCTACGATAAAGACATCTAGCAACGAGTCAACAGTCTGGGTGTGAAACGTGGCTTGTGATGCCACAATATGAAGCGCATGGGCCGAGGTTAGTTCACGCAGGAACGTCGCCTCAACATTGGAGCTGAGTAGATTACAATTAAGGTCGCCGCCGATGATAATGTTCTCATATGCAAACGAAAATCTAGTAAAACATTGAATAAAATCGTTAAAAAGAAGGCCTTTGGGCCTTCTGTACATAGATACGAATAAAAGTGGTCTAGCATTACCAAAGTGTAGGTCCAAGATTAAAAATTCAGGTGCATTTGAGAACAGGCTGGGTGAGGAAGCCAAAACCTTAACTTTAAGAGAGCAATGCACATAGCAGGCCACGCCGCCACCCTGTTTGCCCTCCCTATCATTTCTGATGAGTACATAGTTGTCAAGCTGGACCAAACTGTCGGACACATTTGAGTGGAGCCAGGTCTCCGAAATAGAAATGACATGGTAGAAGTTATCAGACAGATGCGCTTTAATTAAGTTAAAATGGCCAAGCAAAGAGTTGGCGTTAAACTGAGCAAACTTGATGCACGAGGTAGTAGGAGCCCGAGACGCAGCAGGTCGAGGTGAGAGTCAGATAAGGCTGACCAGATCCTCCTCGGAGTTGATAATAATGACCGGTTCACCGTCAGATTTACGGACGCGAATGACACCCGACCTGACCCACACGTACTTATAGTGCATAGCGGCAGCCCTGGCCTTAGTGCGACGAAGTAATGCATGAGTCGCAGGTAAAAGAAATTCGTTAACATAAACCTTGCCAGGTGCACGGTGCAGCGAGAAGACCTCACTGACCGCTAGAGCGGGCTTGGCACGCTTCATGGAAATGACGTGCTCACGTACGATACCTGATCTTAAAACAACAATAAAAGACTTAGCATTATTAGTAGTTGTAGTAGTAGGCGTAGCGGTAAAAGTAGCGGTAGAGGATGAAGCCACAGGATTGTCACCCACTGCAGATGAGGCTCTTTTGACCAAGGGACGGATATCCAAGACTTCCCCAATGAGCTCAGGAATATTTAAAGCGGCGAAAACCTTTTGCACGATTGCTCTGGGCGATTCAGAGATCGATAGAGGGATCCCGGACAAGATGATCTTAGCAGATTGCTCAGGAGGTCCAGAGGAAGACGAAGCCTTGATGGCTTCTAACTCGCGTAAGATCTGAGAGTTAGTCGCGTCCAAACGAGCAATTATATCGTCATGCCTATCGACCTTAGCAATTAACTCGGGCAAGCAACTGAGTTTATTCGCGATTTCGGCGTTAATCGCAGTCTGACGCGAAATCGAAGCAGCCAACTCCTTGTTGGTGTTGTTGGACAAGGTAATAGCGTTAACTAACTTCTCAACTAAGGCTTTATCCATGGCGCATGAATCCAGGAAACAGTGATCGCTATGCAGTAGACTTTTTAAGCTCGCCTTACAACAGGCGTTAGCAGTTTTATAAAGTAAATAAGCGGCACCGCAGCCAGGGTGAAACTCACGCAAACAGTCGGAACAGGTGAGCGTATTTCCAGCAATTCCACGACGACACCTGTAGCATAGCCGAGTCATACGAAGATTGACAGTTTGTCGTCACACAGTTGTAGACAGCGGCAGCCGATGTCAGATGAAAACAAAGGGACAGCAGCTGAGTTTGAAGTTCAAAGAAGCGCATGCGCAGACGTGAAGAGATAGCCGGTAAAAGTCCAGAAGTGAGGATAGAAGTACGCCCAGTAAAAGTGACAAATACTCCACAGTTTGTAGAAAAAATCAAAGATGCGTCGTGATAGAGTGAAATGCAACAGTGAGCGTGCAAGAATCTGCAATGAAATTGAATGATCAAACAAACTTACCAAGTGAAGTTCGATCATAATTATACCAGCCGTCTCGTCCGAATAGATCACTAAGTAGTACCATTGCACTGCACTGGTTCGCGCCCCAGTTTTTAAAGAAGAAAAACCTACTCACGCCATCTCTCGGCGCGCTCTTAGGCTAGTCATTCAGTTTAAAGCTTTCTTATTGTAACTCGGATATGGGATTCTGATATCTCAGAGGGTTGGGTGGGTCTGATCTATTCGGACGAGACGGCTGGTATAATTATGATCGAACTTCACTTGGTAAGTTTGTTTGATCATTCAATTATACATCGCCGTCTCGTCCTCTAGATCACTAAGTAGATGTTCAAAGATATGAGTTACAATCCTTCATTTTTTATCTGGTCTCGTACGAACAGTATTTAAGGGTTCATCCCTGCATAATGGGATGAACTATAGCTTGTCTCTCGAATGTAATATCTATATCAACGAACAATCTTAACGCTTATTTATTTATTTATTTATTTTTTATTATTTATCGTTACCCTCTATACTGTTTATAATCCAGTCTGAAAAGTGTGATTCAGAAGTAAGTGGACGATTATAAAATTTCGCGAACACCTGCGAATTTTCTGTCCAGCCAGCAGTTTTCCTTATTAAGTCTAGGCTTATGCCCTTTCTACTGGCAGCAGACGTCGATGCGTGACGGGTGCTATGTGATGTAAAAACAGAGGTGTCTATTCCACTTAAAGCTAACCCACTTTTAATCCAGCGACTGATTGTTTGGCTGGAAGTCGCATGGTGAGGTTTACGGTGTGTAATAAAAAGTTGCTGTTCATTCGCTTTCCTCAGCGGTTTAGTACGGTCTAGGTAGGTTTTCAATGCTGAAGCTACACAAACCTCTGGATGGTTTGGGAAAAAGGGGATAGATAGCAGCGGTTGAAAACGATTAGGAGCTGAAGTTTTAACGTTGTCAGGAATCTTGATTTGAATTTCGGTCGCACTTATATTTATATTCGTAATGTTGATTTTGGTTAATGTTTGCACTCTTTGTACGGTCACTAATGCCAATAGTAGGGCAAGTTTTATAGATAATTTCTCTAAAGCTAAGCTTTCATTAGGGTACCATGTATGTAAGGATTTAAGCACCTGGCTAGGATCCCAGGTGAATTTGTACTTAGGCTTAGGTGGTTTAAGTTTAGAAACTCCTCTAAAAAATCTTTTGACCCTGGAGTCTTCGCCCAACTCGAAAGGAGATATCAGCGAGATTGCTGACCGATAGCTGTTTAACGTGCCATATGAAGCACCTTTCTCGAGTAGGGTGGCTAGAAAATCTAGCACTGCCGAGATGTTTGGTTGGTAAGGGTTGAGTCCTTGTTCTGCACAGAAATTCCACCAATATTTCAAGGATGCGTCATATTGCTTCAGAGTTGCATCCGTAAGTGATGCTACTACTATCGGAAGCCCTTTCTCTGAGACGCCCTTCAGTCGAAAAGCTTCCCTGATAGCCTCCCGGCAACCAGGGTAAGTTGTCGGGCAAGGGGGTAAATCTCTCTGAAAGGTGAATTCAGCAAATTAGGTGATGGTTCGAAGCACATTGTACTCTCTATTAGTATCTTGTTGAATAAGGGGAACCAAGCTTGTGTTGGCCAGTAAGGTACAACAAGAATACCCTCGGCTTTATCTTTGATAATTTTTTGGATCACTCTGAGGATGATGCTAAACGGGGGAAAGGCGTAGAAGAAGAATCCGTGCCATGAGATTGTGAAGGCGTCCACTGTCATGGATTCAGGATCTTGATGCCATGAAATATATTTTTTGCATTTTGCATTTATGTTGGATGCAAATAAATCTATGTCAGGGGTACCCCATTTGACCAAAATTCGCTTGAAATATTTGTCTCCAAGTTCCCACTCTGTCTCAGTAAAGACCGTACGGGATTCCCTATCAGCCTCACTGTTTTCCTTTGAGGTGATGTAGGATGCGTACACCCATATGTTTCTATCCTCGCACCACTGCCAAAGCTGTTTAGTGATTGCATGTAAATGTGGGTATTGAATTCCTCCCATGCGGTTGACGTATGACACTGCAGTAGTGTTATCTATTCTGAGGAGGATTTCACAGTCTTTCTGATCTTTTGCAAAACATTTCAGCCCATAAAAAGCTGCGATTAACTCCAGTTGGTTTATGTGAAGGACCTGCTCCGAAATACTCCACCATCCATGGGTTCTGGTATTGTTACAGAATGCCCCCCAGCCCGTGGTTGAGGCATCTGTGAAAATCTCCAAGGAAAAAGAATATTGCCTCATGGGGTTAAACGTGGATTCTATGTTGTTCAGCCACCAGCTGAAGTCTGAATTGAGTCGCGGGGGTAAAGCCATATTACCATCATAGTTACCTTTTGATGACATAAGGTTAAGATACTTCTCTCTCTCAAAGGTTTTGGTATACAATAAACCATATTTAGTAGCTGGACAGGCTGAAATTAATAACCCTACAAGACTACTAAATTTTCGAATTTTGCAAGCAGGGGAGTCTTTCATCTTCCTGACAAGGTTAAGAATCCTTGAGCGTTTTTCCTGCGTTAATTCGATACACATATTTGTGCTATTGAAGATGAAACCTAAGAATTTGCATTCTCGAGTAGGAACTAGCTGGCATTTCTCTAGGTTAAGAATAAAACCGAGAGACTTTAGCAACTTTTGGGTAGTTTTGAGACTGGTGTGACAACTTTCTGCAGACTTGTCTAAAATCAGAATGTCATCCAGGTAGATCGTTAAGAGAATACCTTTAGTTCTCAATATCTGCGCAACTGGCTTGAGAAGCTTAGTGAACACAAAAGGAGCTGTACAAAGCCCAAAAGGCATGCAGGTAAATTCGTAAATCTCGGAGTTGAATGAGAACCTCAAGTATTTTCTGTGTTTTGATGCTACCGGGATGAGGAAATAGGCATCCTTCAGATCGATTGAAACCATGAAACAGTCTTGGAAAATCAATTTCATGACCGTTCGAGCATCATCCAGCTTAAAATGAGGTGGTGTTATGAATTTATTAAGGTTTTTTAAATTTAGAATAAACCTCTTCTTGCCATTTGGCTTATCAACCAGGAAGTATGATGACAGAAATTGTCCATCACAGGGTTGACATTTCACAACTGCGCCCTTGTCTATCAGCTTAGCAATAGCACAGTCAAGCTGCTCGGCATCTGTGCTCAACAGTGCTTGGAGGCGGGGCAGTTGGAATTGTGATGGTTTGGTGTTAAAAGTTATTTGGTACCCCTTGACCCAACCAAGTATGGTGTGGTTAGAGGTGATCATTTGCCAATTCCTTAGAAAGTATTGAAGACGACCAGCTATTTGACCTACGTTTAATGCCTCGATGTTGGTTCTGTCTTCTGGGTTTTCTTGTGCCCGCCCCATGCTCGAGGCTTCTGGTATTGCTTCCGCGGCGGGCCTCTCCAGTTCAAAGAACTGGTGTTCCTGGTTCCTGAGGGGGCATTGATTCCAGGTTTCCGGGTTGGAACAGACTTGGACACCGCTGGGGCTGCTCTGATGTCTTTTCCAACCTTCTCTGCAGCTTTTGCGGCCCTCAGCTTCTCGCCAAAATCCTCGCCATACAGTAGGGCATCCACCGGGCTATTTTCTGCAATTGTTTTGACCAGCTTATCAAGGGTCGGTG
Organism: Tenthredo notha; assembly: GCA_914767705.2. Taxonomy (NCBI): domain Eukaryota; kingdom Metazoa; phylum Arthropoda; class Insecta; order Hymenoptera; family Tenthredinidae; genus Tenthredo; species Tenthredo notha. The sequence goes on along the minus strand of OU611914.1, from coordinate 8,755,579 downwards.
TTATAAAGGATCGTCTTGTCAACGATAGTGAGTGGTGTAAGTCGCAGAGTATGCGACCTGCATCGCTGAGCTCCTTTATGTGGGTCCTAGTTTCTGGATTTTGTGATTTCAAAATTTTGTTCAATACATTACCCATAGCTGATATGGCCGCACCCAGCTGGGATTGCGACCTCGCTTGAAAAAAATCTTTTTTGATTGCTGGCTCCTTCATTGTAGCGAGTACCTCCGGGTTGAGGTTAGGAGCTTTGACAAGCTGACAATTCTCAATGGGAGGATATTCTTTTATAAGAACATCACGAACCTCTTTTTTGAGGCCACGTTTGAGAATATTGGTCCACCTGTCAGCGAGTTCCGGTAGGATTTTGGAGGACGTCTTCTCGGTCTGAGATGATTCTTCTCCTAATAATTCAAGAACTTCCGTCGGTAGTACTGTTGGGATGTCAACTATGTCCTGATTTTCGTTGTCAGGCTTGTCACCCACTGGTTGGTTTTCTTTATCAGTAGCGTCCTGAGGCAGGGTTTCGGAAAAACTATTTGACCTGTTAGATTCGTTGCCATCGAGGGACACATACTCCTCTTCGTGGTCATTCTCATCGTTTTGGTCAACTGTCGAGCCTCGCGGACTACGATCAGCGTGTCTGGTATTATGCCTCGAATCGAGGTTATGTTTCGGACGGCTGTCTCGATCATGTCGTGCATCGATGGCGGTTTTCCCATGTGTCGATTCTCGCGGATATCGATCGGGCGGCCATTTTGTGCTTGCAGGGTCTTGGTTTTCCTTGCTACAACTTGGGATCTGATCCGTATCTTGTTTTTGATGCTTTTTATGATCTGATCGGACGTGGGGAGTCGATTCTCTCGGATATCGATCATCCCTCCGTCTTTTTTCAGCTATTGATGAGCTCCTTGATCGTCTATGCTTCCTGGAGAATCGATCTAGGTCTGGCGGTGACCCTCCCAAGCGACGAACTTGTTTCTCTAAAAACCTTACCTTTTCGAACAAATCCTCGCTCGATCGTTTCCTCTTTCGATGACTTCTGTCTTGGGAAACACTTCTGGGTCTTTTTGATGAGTTGCGATGTTTTCCCATTTCGACGAATTCCGTTTTAACGAGACTTGGTGAGCGCACGTGTGACGCGAACCGCACAAAGCAACGTAATGACTAGCCTAAGAGCGCGCCGAGAGATGGCGTGAGTAGGTTTTTCTTCTTTAAAAACTGTGGCGCGAACCAGTGCAGTGCAATGGTACTACTTAGTGATCTAGAGGACGAGACGGCGATGTATAATAATGCCCGAGGGCACTTTAAGGCAGAAACAGGAACAGAAATAGGCAGAGCGAAATAGATCGTGACAGGTAATACTCACAGGTAGAGAGAGAGAGCGGGAGAATTCCCCTACCCCACTCGCTGAACAAGCCTGTGCCGGACTTTCCGAGCTCACCAGCTCCGAACAGTCCCGCCTAGACACGCTGCTTCACCGGATCCTACCCCCTCCCAACCCCCACCCCGGAATCACCGACTTAGCTACCCACCGCATCGAGGTGCAGGGCCACCCCCCAATCAAGCAACGGTACTACCAGGTTTCCCCGAAAGTACGCGAGTACATGTACGAGGAGGTAGATACCATGCTGGCTGGCGGCATCATCGAGCCATCGCGTAGTGAATGGTCGAGTCCGATCGTAATGATCCGAAAACCCTCCGGAAAATACCGCTTCTGCCTCGACTGTCGGAAAGTCAACGAGGTCGCGAAGAAAGATGCGTATCCCCTCCCGCACATGAACAGCATTCTCGATAAGCTGCGCGAGGCGAAATACATCACCACTCTTGACCTGAGCCAGGCGTATTTTCAAGTTCCCCTACACGGAAAAAAATTAGGGCAGACTGTCTTACCAACGGGTCAGAAGATACTCTTCTATGGACGTCAGTGTATATACTCGCCCCATTTTCGGGAGTACACTGAGACGAAAGCGGGGGTAACGTGTTGTCTCTCTTGTTCCCGTGAAAGAGAACTGAATTAACTCTCGTCACAGTTTCAAGCGCTTGAAGTTAATTCAGTTCTCTTTCACGGGAAGCCTAGCTCCCCGCAGCCGAGAGACAACACTTACCCCCGCTTTCGTCTCAGTGTACTCCCGAAAATGGGGCGAGTATATACACTGACGTCCATAGAAGAGTGTCTTCTGACCCGTTGGTAAGACAGTCTGCCCTAATTTTTTTCCGTGTAGAGAGAGAGAGAGAGAGAGAGAGAAAGCGGTTTTTATTAAGCGCTCCGGGACGGAGTCCCCTTAAGCGCGTAGACATCAGTAGAGAGAGAGAGTCGGGAAATAACCGCGTTTACCGTCCCGGGACGTGGTCTGTTCCAATTCACGCGAATGCCGTACGGCCTATCAGGCGCACCCGCGACGTTCCAACGCTTGATGGATGGCTTAATTGGACCCGACATGGAACCCCACGTATTTTTGTATCTCGATGACGTCATCATCGTGAACCACACGTTCGAGGACCACCTGCGGTGGCTGGAACGAGTTCTACGCAAGATCACTGACGCCAACCTCACTATCAATGCCGATAAGTGCGAGTTCTGCCGTTCAGAGGTCAAATACCTGGGCTTCCGAGTAAACTGCGACGGACTGCAAGCGGATCCCGAGAAAGTAGCCGCGATAATGCAATACCCGGTGCCTCGCACGGTAAAGCAAGTACGCCGTTTTCTCGGTATGGCTTCTTGGTACCGACGCTTCATTGACGACTTCGCTACGAAGGCCAAGCCCCTAAACCGTCTACTCATGAAAAACCGCCGCTGGCAGTGGGACGCCGAGCAACAACAGGCCTTCGAAGCCCTGCAGCACGCTCTGGCCTCCCCGCCAACCCTAGTATGCCCCGACTTCTCCATACCGTTTACACTCCAGACCGACGCGAGCGACTACGGCCTAGGCGCCGTCCTCACCCAAACCCACGCCACGGGTTACGAGCACGTGATTGCCTACGCTAGCAGATCCCTTACGGAAGCGGAGCGAAAGTACACGGTAACAGAACGCGAGTGTCTCGCCGTATTATGGTCCGTCCGCAAATTCCGGCCGTACCTCGAGGGTTATCACTTCACCGTGATCACCGACCACAGTAGCCTACTGTGGCTACATAACCTCCACAACCCTTCGGGCCGCCTCGCGAGGTGGGCGTTAGAGCTCCTCGAATTCGATTTCCGAATCATTCACCGTAAGGGCGCTCTACACCACGTCCCCGACGCGCTATCCCGAATTCCGGAGCCAACCCCTAACCCAGTCGCTACTGTGGAAGAAACCCAGGATCGCTGGTACCAACGACGCGTTGAGGCCGTACAGACCATGCCTGTCCAGTTCCCTAACTGGAAGGTGGAAGAAGGTCGCCTATACCACCATCGCGTCGATCCGCTGGCCGACCCACTCTTACCCGACCTAGACCCTTGGAAGTTAGTCCTGCCGAGCTCGAAACGCTCCGCAGCGCTAACTGAGGCTCACGCACTCCCTACCGCTGGCCATCTTGGAGTAGAGAAGACGTATGCTCGCATAGCCCTCCTCTATTACTGGCCAGGGATGTACCGAGACGTGACCCAATTTATCCGCACCTGCGAAGCGTGCCAGCACTGTAAGGTAGACCAAGCCGGACCACAGGGTCTGATGGGTCGCCGAGTCACCGGGGCACCCTTCGTCGCAGTAGCTGCCGATATAATGGGACCATTTCCGCCGAGCCGGCAAGGCTTCGCATACGTCTTGGTAATCCAAGACCTTTTCACCAAGTGGGTAGAGTGTGTACCTCTACGCAAAGCGAACGGGCAAACGATCCTCAAGGCGCTAGAAGAACTGGTCTTCTACCGCTGGGGAGTACCAGAGGTGCTGTTGACCGACAATAGCACTGAGTTCGTCAACAAGGTAATAACCTCCGCGTGCACCGACCTTGGCGTATACCATACCACGATTCCCCCTTACCACGCCCAGGCCAACCCGGTCGAGCGCGTGAACCGCGTAATTAAAACCATGATTACGACCTTCCTGGAAGGTGATCACCGCGAATGGGACCGGCATCTACCCGAGTTCCGGTTCGCGATTAATTCCGCCGTTCACAGCTCCACCCAGGTTTCGCCAGCCTTCCTCAACTTCGAGAGAGAACTCCGGCCCCCGAAAACGGTGCGCCGAGAAGAGGAAGGCCCGCCGGTGATCCACCTGCAAACCCCAGAGGAGTGGGAAAGCCGTGTACGAAGGCTTGACGCGCTGAGAGACCTGGTTACCCAGAACTTGGAGGATGCCAACGCACGACAGGCGCGGTATTATAATCGCGGTCGTCGGGACCCCGAGTTCCAACCGGGTGACTTGGTTCTACGCCGTCAACGAGTGCTGTCTTCCGCCGCTAACTACATCGCCTCGAAGCTCTCGGCGAAATTCAACGGTCCGTATGTCGTAAAACGTCGGAGGAGTCCGACGGTATACAGCCTTACGGAGCTGGACGGTAAGTCAGCGGGTAAGGTCCACGTGAAGGACCTGAAACCCTACCGTCAGGCCTCAGCCGACCTGTCTGAAATCCCCGAAGACGCGCGGCCAGTAAAGAATCCCCCTCCTTCCTCCTCCGATCCTCCCGACCCCCCTCTGCCGATAAACAATGTACTAATGCCAGCTATTCCGCAGAGAGACGATGAGAGGGAGCCTACGAGGCCGTCGGGCCATCTCGATGGATGGCCGCCTGCAGGCAGTCGGGAGGGACCCGCCAGGCCAGCCAGCCCCGCGGACCGCGGCCACGATCCTCCGCAGCGGGACCCCGGTCGACCTGGACGAGGAGATGGCTGTCCTCAGCCTCTTGGTACTACCCCCGCCGCCGCCGCCGCCGGAGCCGATGGACCAGGAGAAGCCGAACCCGACCCCCCAGCTGCCGGAGGGGTCCGGAGAGGCAGAGGCCGCCCGCCAAGGGCCCGAGGTGGGAACCACCGAGGCCGCGGTGCTCCCCAGCACCAGCCGCCAACCCCCCCCCGATCCCATCCTCGACCCCCAGCCCTCAACGAGCGCTGGGGCCTCCTCCCCTACTCCCCGTCCCTACCACCTCCGGCCAAGGGCCGCCAAAGCGCCGCCGTAACCGGCCGCGCAACCGCCGCACAACCCGGCCGGGGAGCCCGACGGATCAGAGCTTGTCGAGCTCGCTCGACTCGGGAGGAAACGAGCCGGAGCAGCGCTTCCGCCGTGCCCTCCCTCCTTCCCGCGATAGTCCGGGCCCAAGCCGCCCGCCAGCTCGCCTGGCCGGCCTGATGGACCGGCCCTATCAACGGCCGTCGACTAGAGGACGAGGCCTGCCGTACCGGCCGCCTACTTCGGCACCGCCGCCCGTCCGCACCTCGCGAGCCTCGTCGGTCACGACCACCCCTCCCGCTCGATCGGCCCCGGCCACGGCTGCGGTGACCCGTGCTACCCGGCCGCCGCGCCTGAATAGCACCTTGTGCTGGTCTTGTGACCAGCCGGGTCACCGACCCGCCAACTGCCCGGGCCCGATCTACGAGCACTGCGCAGAGTGCGGTTGGCGAGGGTATACCACTCTCACCTGCCCCGCGCACCGTAGAGGAGAGGCCCCGGCTGCGGCCAGGCCCTCAACAAGGCCAACTCCCGCCAACGAGCCGACCGCCGCTGTTGATGCCCCGGCATCGCAGCCGCGTCGCACTCGCCGCGGTCGACGCGCCGGAGCGGCTCGCACGCCCAATCCCGCTCTCGTAGCGGCGCTTGTGGAGGTGCTCGAGCGCTTCATGTAAGCCCCCCCCCCCCCCCCCCCCCCCCCCCCCCCCCTCGAGACCCCGCACCCGCTCACCCGCCTCAACACCGTCCGGGTGGACAGACTGATAGATTAAGTGTAATGAGGTCGGTTGACGCGGAGGTTGCGGAAGCGTCCGAGCGCACCCGTACGTTCCGTTTGGCCGAGGGGTGTTGTAACGTGGCAACGTTTAGACCTCCGCTGAACCGAACTACGGTCGTGCCGAAGTCCGGCCGCCCGATTTAAATCGCGCCGCCCGACTTCCCTGCGGAGCCTATTGGCCGCAGACCCTCGCTTATGGCGACGCGGTCGCCGCCAGCGCCCGCAGGCCGGGTGATGCCGGTTGGTACTAATAACGGAAGAGAACTCACTTCCATCTTTGGAGAATTCTAGAGTACACATCGTGTAATTCGCCGTTTTCAAAAAGTAATTTCGGGAGTCGAGAGAGAGAGAGAGAGTTTCGAGTGAGAGTAGAGAGTTGTGGGAGTGAGTTTTGGAGAGTCTTGGAGTGATTTTGTGTGTTTCTGTGATATATCGACCCGGCTTGTTTTGGATATCGAATTTGGATTGTGGAATATTGGACTACGTGTTGGCTATTCACCCGGCTCTCCAAACGTACCCAGTTAATACCGTCGCAACCGAGGCAGTAAGATCGTCCAGACCAGGTAGGATCAATCCGATTCAGAATCATATCCATCCTAGTGTCAACCCGCACCCCGTATTATTCCCTAGGCCTCGAAAACCGCGTGTCTGAATCCCAATCGTTCCCCGCGAACCGTTGGATTCAAAATACAGCACACCGGTACGTCTGTTTTCGTTGCGCGTAGCCGTGCCAGGATTGGTCACCGCTGCGCCGATCGCGACCGAATTCAGTTCGACGCCATATTAGCCACAGACCTGCTGACGTCACGCTACGCACTCAGCTGCGGCGTGTCAGAGCTCTGTCGCTTCTCCTGAACCGCTGCCTGCCCCTCCACTTCTCCGCCGCCGCTCTACCGCGCGCAGCGACAGTATAGCGAGAGACGTCGAGAGAGGCACGCAATCTCGCTACGGTGACAGCTGGCTGTCACGTAGCCAGAGCGAGAGAGGTAGATCGTAGGTCGAGTCGACTTGGTCCTCCCTACCGTCTATCTAAAGAGCACGGTAGTGCAAACTAGTAGTTTATAGTTCTTTTTTTTAGTATTCTAGTCAATTGTCATTTTGCTTTTCTTTTTCGAATTTATTTAATACCGTATAATAGTAGAGTAGAGTCACGTTCAGTAGCATCATTATATTTTGTAGAGTACGCCAGGTAGCGGGCGTGGTCCCAAATTCGCCACCTTTTCTTTTTTTCAAATAAATAAGTATTTTTAAATGAAATATACTGGTGTCTTTATTCCTCGCCCCTACGAAATCCCTCTATCGTAGTAGTTAGTCGGAGGGTCCCAGAGAGAGAGAGAGAGGACTTCTAAGGAAGTCTGGCGCCCAACAGCATCCCCTACCTACCCGTTGGCCCCAGGTTTGTATTCGGCTTATCTTCCTCGGTTACCCGAGCCCAGGAAAAACCCGTTACAACATATATTTAATCTTTCTCTTTGTTAATAAAATACAAAATAGTTAAGCACGGTCAGATTGTGTTCATAATCCCTCCTCCTCCTCATTTATAAAGATACACGCTTCTACATTAGGCCCAAGGAGTTTTCCAAACCCCCTGAGATAAAACATTCCTCAAAATCAAAATAAGGAAACAATAAAAATAGAAATCAGAAATAAATTAAGCACAAAAAAGTTTCAATAATATTTCATGAATTTAAGTTTCAGACATAAAAATTTTTGATTGTAAGAATTTTTTTCCATCGTTCTGGAAAAAATGTTTTGAAACCAAAAATTTCTATGTCTAAAAATTAAATTTATCAAATATTGGTTTGGTCCGAAATTACATTCATACAGAATATTTCCTTAAAAGTTGAAGAAATTTCATCCAATGCAGCAACCTGTACCCTACGACAACTGGTTTTTCTTCGGAGGACTGAATTTATGAGCACATAAAATCTGGAAAAATCACGAACTATGTATCAAAATAGCACTAATCAAGTGTAGAAAAACTGAGTCACTAGAATATTATCTCGTAGCAATTTGAAAAAAATTATTTTAAAGGTGTAGTACCACCTTAATAGGGTGGGGGTTAAAATTTCGAAAGTCCAAAACGTAAACTGGCTGAAATCTCGAATTTCAGAATTAGCAAAACGCAAAATTCAGAACAGTCAATATCACGATAGTCTATAAAGTATACAAAAGATCATTATGAATACGGAAATATCACAAGCAAATTTCATCGAAAAACAAATTTAAGAATGGACAAGATCACGAAGGGCAAAATATCGAATTCGTGAAAATATCAAATATACGAAATTTCGACTGTTCTTTATTTTAGAATAGCCAATCTAAGGACCGTTTAAAAATTCGAATTCATTCTAACGACAGGTCAAAAACTCGAATGGTCAGAATCTCGAATCGCTTCAATATAGACGGGCCAAAATAGCGAAAGTGCTGCAACATTTATTCCAGGTATTTCCTGTTTCTTACGCCACCGGATGAGGCTAATAGATGGCGCTAGCGTTTGCTACCGCTAGGCTAGGGCGAAATCACTGGCGAAATGATATTGCTCCAAGATTCCGTATCATAAAATTACCAATTTCGTATTTTTAGCTGGATATTTGATTCAATTATTGTTTTCACATATTATATGAGTAGGTATGTATGTATGTTAATAGAACGCGATTCGCGTTTATGTCGATATTTCTGATAAATTGTGAATCACTTGTTAATTTCTTTTCATAATATTATTGACAAATTGAAAATTCCTGAAAAATGACTAATATGCTTCCATCTTGTCTGACACCTAGTACCATATTGTTGTTCGATTTCTATCAATTTAACTTTACCCAAAAGCATTCTAGATTCTTTTATCACAATTTTCAAACGCAGTGTAGAGATTATTCGTTGATACCATCATAACATTTTTAGAAAATAAGACTGCGCTTGGATATGAATTCTTATAATGGATTAGGCCTGCCTTGGCATTTGGTAGTATAACACCAAATTTGATCTGTGGCATTATTAATGCCCTCTTCGAGCGAGCTTGTATGCACATGAAGATGAAAAGAAAATTTTGATGATATTCTTTAAAGTTCCACGTGGGTGAAAATTCGGGTGTCAACGAATAATGGTTTCTTTTTAAAACTTATTTATAAAAATATTCTTCCGTTTACCAAGGCTATCCAACTCTCTAAATTTGAATCAGTGCATAGTCACTGATTGCAGTTATAAGTATACCACTGATTGAATTAGTGGTATACTTATAACTGCAAACCAATGACCATGCACCGGTTTTTCAGTGATTTTCACCTATTTAAATTTAGAGACAACGGTTGTTCCAATAATGAATTTCGACGTGTACGAAAAGCCCTCAAAAAAGTGAATAATCACAATAGTCGCAGTTCTTTACATGAGCCTGTACTGTTAAATTGAAATCAATATTTGTATTAGATTTATGAACGTTTTTTACGTCAGGTGTAAAATTTGCACACTCGAATGGGTGTGATCAAAAGAAGAAAAAGTGAAGATATGTAGATGAATTTCACTGATACCGAATGATAATAAATCATAGAAAATGATTAATAATGTTATTACTTGCTCAAACTCAATGCAACGCTCATATTTTCACAATTTTCGTTGTCGTTGTAACATCGGATATCCTAATCAGCCTGCAGGTGAATTTCTCCGCGCAACATATCTGATGCGATTTAACAATGACAACGGAAGTTGCGAAAAAACATGTGTTGAAGTTTGTTATACCTATAAACGTTATAATGTTGGTGATTTTCGGTCAACTATCATATCTGACAAATTTAGGGATTTCTTATTGATTGTGATCGAACACATCGATGAATTCAATAAAAATATTTTTATTTCAATTTGCGACCTCCGATCACGGGTTAAGTATTGGATCAAGAAGAAGAAGAAGAAAAATATTTTCATTCCAAATATCAGGATACGGGCGCATGAGAAAAAATGCTTTTCCGACATCATTTTCATTTGTAACCGCTTTTTTCTATTTTAATATTTTCGCTGGGAAGCTACGATAATTTTATCTCGGTGTCGTTCTTCAGGATTTTATTATCAATGCTTACTATGGGCGAACAAGAAGGTCTTGAAAAAAATAGTGAGTCCAAAATTTTGAAAAGCATTGAAGCAACTCTGTTTGATATATATAGGGTAAGGTGGCCAATATCGTCCCGGCATCAAATCGTACCGTTTCAGTTTGGTCATTTTTTGCGAAAGTATATCCTGGATTTTGAAAATTGTTGAAGTAGGAATGCTTAGAGAATTTTTAATACTAATGATAGCGTTTTCTACATTTCTCAAAATCGAGGAAATACTCTTGCAAAAAATTAGCAAACTGAAACGGTACGATTTAGCTGGCGGTACGATATTGGCAACCTTACCCTATACACATATTCCAGAATTCATATGGTTTTTAGTAGAACCATGTGCTCATACAGTCGTTTACTCACAAATTCGAACGGATTCGTTCTGTGGATATGGACTTGGATAATAGATACCAATATTCTACATTATTTCGGTTTCAAGCTCTTGTCTGTTTGATGTAGAATTATGAAGGCGTTGCGGGGTTCATACAGCATCCATATTACCGAAGTTATTAATCATCGATGCATAGCGAGTAGAATTGCAATCGCAAATACACTTACTAAATGTCATATAATTCCCGTAAAACTATGTATTCAAAAACTCAAATCTCACTTCGTCCGGACTATAACTGTCACGTGACTTAGGTTGAACCATTCACACCTGAAATACTATAGTGTTCGATAGTGAAGTTTGTGTATGTAATTTCCGATGATGCAGCAAAGAGAATTTGAGTAAATGGGTAAGTATACAATTTTTTTATTTTATAAATGTTTCTATACATTTAACTCGTATACAGGGTGTACAGAACTTGTGATGACCATTTTACAGGGTTAACTTTGATCAAAAATGGAATCAAATTTTCTCAGCCGATTTTTTGGAAATGCGTAGATTTTCCGTTATAAATATTTCAATTCTGGCCAATGCAGCGCGGCTTATGAACGGCCGTTCGTCGGTCCGATTACCGCTCGGTTGTGTGCGCGTTTCCCGCTCTTGGTAATCAAAACCGACATACGGCCGTTCATAAGCCACCCTTCATTGGCCGGAATTAAAATAATTATAACGGAAAATCTATGCATTTCAGAAAAGATCGACTGAGGAAATTTTGATCCCATTTTCGATCAAGATTAACCCTGTAAAATGGTCGTCACGTGTTCGTCACTGTGACACCCTGCTAGATATGCTGTTTTAATGGCGAGTGCTTGCGCGTATTTCGAATAATACATAGAATATTTCTCGTCGATTTTTTACACTGGATCTTATATTCTTTTGTGGTCTACCGAATTTGAACAAGAAACCCTTCCAAGCACGAGGGCCTTATTGACGGCTGTCATTAATTTGCGTCAATACACTACTAGCCGATGTCGCTGACATGCATTTTGCGTCATGTTTTATGGGTGCGTTAGGGCTAACGGTTAGCCGAACAGATAAAACGAATGCGGTAAAATCTGAAATATCGTAGACAATTTTTCATTTTGCTTATATTATGTTCAGAGATGTTTGTAACGTAAGAGCGTTGCATTCGAATAGATGTTTCGGTACGTGCGAAACTATTGGAAATACTATTTTCATCAATAACAAAAAAAACCGGTGGGAAAGTGTCTTCAATTGGTTGGAATGATCGTGGATTACTCGTTTAAAAATATGTATCGAGAAAATGCAAGACGCGAAGCTTCAAGAAAGAACTGGACCAGGATTTTACTTTCACTTCATACAGGTAAGTAAGAGTAATGAATTCTAAAATTGTATCCGTCAAAGGTGTGCTCACGTACATACGTATCCCCCTTCATTTCTGAAAAAGAAATTTTCGAGTACCCTTGTACGTATACGAGGGTTTGAAATATTCAATGATACACCACGTTTCTATCACTATATTCTGGTCGAAAGAAGTCATGCCCAGATAAGGAATTGTGATTAATAATTTAAATATTTTTAAATTCGCAAAAATGGGTCGCATCCATAGGACAATGAAAATATCAGATTCAGACCAAGAATTTTTGGAATAAATATGATATTTTATTATGGTAAAATACAAATCATTTACTTGAGGTAGTTGCCTTCAGTCTTCCTAGATATATAGTTTGTGCTATAGCTTACTCACTCACTCGCTGTGTTTCCTCTCTCACTAACTATCACTCACTCGCTTTTTTCACCCATGAGTGACTATATCCTACTTATTTACTCAATTATTATCAATATCTGCAAAACTATGTGGTAAATGATTTCCGAATTCTTCAGCATAATTGTAAATATAGAATTCTAATAGATATCAGTTTTTCCAAAACATGGTAATGTCCCTTCAATACAAAAATAATAAAATTTGTTAATTTTCGACGGTTCTCATTTACACTCCTATATGCTGTACGTACAAAACATATCGGTTTTAATGGCAAATATCTTAGGTTTGCCGTGGTCAATCGTCTCCAAATTTGACTATTGTATGTATTATGCATTCAATTACTTATCGTCACAATTTGAAACACTTTTTAAAATTTTTCAATTGCGAGGCAACTACCTTAAGTGAAAAAACAAAATTACGTTTCGAGAGTGTTCTTTCTACACTTCTTTCTCATATCAAGCCAATACAGTATAATTACTGAAAAGACTGCATAATATTGTCAAAATATTATTATAGGTATATAACCGCATGAAAGTATGAAAATCGCAAAAAAAACACAATGTTCCATATCACTTAGAGAGTGCTAAAAAGGTCGTGGGGAATTTTGCAAGAGAAAGATAATGAAGCTGATTTTTCTACTTCCAAATGCGACCTGGAACATTTGATTATGCCTTGCTTTTGGCCGAGATATCTAACATTTTGTCCCGATCGAGAATTCGAACAGTGATTCCGAACTTATGGACGGTACTGTATATCCATGAAACGAAACCCTTATAATATTTGTTAACAATTATTTCGCGCTTGCGATTCTCATTTTGGCTCAATGTAACTGTAAGAGATACAACGAAAGGTGTTTAAAATTATTACTGGCTATAGCGATCGCACCCACAATACGAATGCGAAAGATTCTATATGCAAAGAATAAATAGAGCTAAAAGCTGGGACCCGGAATCGATTTTTCGCGTTTTTTTTTTTTCAAGGTGTTCGAAAATTAGTCTGAAAAGTATCGAGAAAAGAAAGAAATTCCGCTATTCCAGGAAAATCCCAGTTCGCGATGAAATTATTTTTTCGTTTCTGACAATCCTTTTTATGGTGTCCAAGTGAGCTACAATTTTTTTCAAATTTTTTACTCAAACTTTGCACATCGAAAATCCATTTGTTATCGCCTGGGTCACTTTGCCTCGAATTCAGGAAATCGTCGCGATCTCAGAGTGAAATTTCAAGCGCTTCCCACGCCTACGCTGTTGAGTCTAGATGTATATCCACAATGACTTTTTTATTGCAAATTTTGTGCTCTACGAAATTGTTCCTCTTCAATTTTTCGCTATCTGGCACGGTTCTTGCAGCGTCCGTGGTTAAAGTTAGCAGCGCGCAAAATTTCGGTCATTTTTGACGGTTTTTGAACTTTTTCACATATTTTTCAAACTATTTTTTCCACCAAGAACTTGGATTTGGGATCTGTGAACCATTTCTTACATGTGATATATTTTTTTTGTCTATCGTCCTGAGATTATTTGATTTTAAAGTGCGAGATCGCCTAACTATATCTGTCGCGTTTAAACTTGAGGTTTACCCCGGCATGCCCCTGCATTTCTCCTCTCCGGCTATCAGCGACAGTTTTACCCATCCCTCTAGCCGAACAACGTTAAATACCAAAAAGTATAGCTAAAATCATCACGTTGAAGCCGTTTCGCCATCATTCAGCAGTCTGTCCTAGCTTGTTACAGTCGTGCAATATTCAATCGTTCTTGCAAGGGTGAAAAAACAAAGTGCATTATAAAATCTCGGTTATTATTCTTTTATATATTTTCATAATCATGTAGTCATATAGTTAGAGTTAGTTGTTCAAAAACAATCGGGACTTGGGGAGGTGTTAGTTTATTTTATTCTATTTTTCTCATAGTTATATTTTAGTTAAGTGTTTCGATTGCTCAGAGACAATCAGTGTTATTTCGTTTTTTCTGTTATATATAATTAAGTGTTAGTTGTTAAAAAAACAATCGGGACTTGGGGAGGTGTTTGTTTATTTTATTCTATTTTTCTCATAGTTATATTTTAGTTAAGTGTTTCGATTGCTCAGAGACAATCAGTGTTATTTCGTTTTTTTTTCCGAATTTTTATTGGTTTCGTTTGAAACATTTTTTGCAAGTGTTCGGTTTTTGTATCTTTGTTATTAATCACGTCATTTTCTTATTTATTTATTTTTTTTTATCGTTTTTGTGTCGTTTTATTTAACTATAATTCGCTAAAATGCCACGAAGACCGCAAAGACGTTTGTCTGCGCTTGCGAGAATAGAAAACGGACGAATTTATCAGCGTAGTGCAACATCCCGTACTGGAACTATGTAAGATTAAATTAATTTTTTCAGTTTTTCAATCTCCTAATCCTATAAAATTCTCACCCTGAAAATTATTTTACTATACGTTTTTAAAAATGTACTTGATGACTTTTCTTAAGACATTGATGAAACTTATATGATCCATATGTTGACGCATTATACGTCTCCTGTTAAAATGTTTCGGCCTTTGACCGTACTATATCTGAGAAAAAAGCATTTAAAGTTCGTTCTTATACACAGGCTGATATGGGAAGTGTGGAAAATTATGTTTAAGAATTACCCCTCGACGAAAACAAATCTTAGCATTTCGACAAAAAAAATATATTGTAAATTCCAATTTTCTCAATCAGTTGATTCATAATTCAGCGTTTTCAACCGTGTCGTTTAGTAGGTTTTATAGTTAAAACTGAAACATAAAGCGGTGCGTATCTCTCTTGCTTTCGAGTGGATATCTCGTGGCTCTCACTCTCACAAAGCCTGCAGACATTGTCGCTGACTAGTAAGTAGTATGAATATATCGGTCTTACGTTTTGAGTCCGACTGTTTTAAAGTTCTCTTTTCAAGAAATCAGGATATTTCGCAGTTAATAAATATGCTACGGAAGTTTTTTTTTTTTCTTGCCCTGTTCATGGAAAATATCACATCTAAAATAGCAAACGCGATAGTTTTCAGTTGTAGAAGAAAAAGTTACAGTCAGCCCACATGCATTAATACCGAATATCACTATATCACATAATATCAAATTATCATTATTTACGTAACAAAAACAGTACCTACTGCTTGGATTAGACTGGGCCAAAAAAATTGACTAATTTTTTTTTTTGAAACATATATCGAGAATATTATTCAGAATGACACAAAAAAAATTTCGTGAAAGTTTGAGCCCTTAATATTAATCTTAAGAGGTCTATCATCGCTGTTTTTGATTTTTAGTCGTAATTTGATGTTTTACGTCAGAACTGTCAAAACATGAAAGTGAAAAAATTTATTTTCGCTTATTCCGATATAAAATTAAATTCCCTACAAAAAAGGTCTGATTATAGATTTTCGCCAGAAAAGCCGTTTCCGAGTAATTAAGCTTAATAAATTGATATGTTTTTTCGATTTGACTTTTTTAATTTGGAATTTTGTAACTAACGAATCAATGAATATCTAAAAGAGATCACGACGGATTCTTAAAGGAAATTTAATGTTCTACAAAAAAGATTTCTTAATATTTTTGCCTAAATTTAATTCGTCAAAAGTTATTTTCAATTAAAATCTTTTTTTTCTAGCTATTACAGCTGAAGCCTTGGGAAGAAAAAAAAAAATATACTGCCCACAATCTTTTCTTGTAAATAAAAAGTTTTCGACTTGGGATTTTTCCAAGTTTAAGTAGTGGAATCGAGTCTTCAGACTGTTCAAAATACGACTGTGTCATTTCCGATTATCTATTTTCATCCTGTGTGAAACTATTCGGTTAAGGGCTCACATACCCCTGCGCGTACTGAAAACCGAGTAATTTTAAAAATTATTAGGAAGGTTATATGTATAAATGGTGCACAAGAAAATATTGATTTCACATTTTTTATTATCTTTTCAACTATAAAAAAAAAATGAAATTCTTTTTTTTTTCTTAATATTACCATTATTTTTTTCGGGTATAAATGGACTACTGATGAAAGTCATGGCGCCTCCTTGTCGACATCACAACTTCACCAAAAACTTTTCAATCCGCAAAAATAAAAAAGAATCCAGTAAAATAATGTAGTAGTAGGGCAAGGTAGGGCAAAACGGACCGCATGAAAAGTTCCTTATGAATTATTATAAAAAATCGACTAAAAAATTGAATGATGCATCGTGAAGGTAACCCACGAACTTAGTAATATTTTGAGCAAGGTCTCAGTCAATCAAGTCGAGTCAATAATTTTTTTTTAGTCGTTTGCGATGACTTAACTGAGTCTGACTCGACGTGATTGACTGAGATCTTTCTAAAAAAATTACTAAGTTCGAGGGTGACCTTCACGATGAATCAATTAATTTTTTATAACACTTCAAATAGAATTTTTCATGCGGTCCGTTTTGCACTCTCGGTCAGTCTTGCCCTACGGTCCGTTTTGCCGTACCTTCCCCCTAATAGTCTGACGGAGGGAATTTTTTTTTTCAAAAATAAACAAATTACAATATTTCAAGAGTATCCGATTAAAAAAAAAAAAAAAAATAGTGTTTAATAATTTAGAAAAAATTGTCTAACCAAAATATTAAAAACACCTTTCGTTGGACCATTACCACTACATTATTTTACTGGATTTTATTTTTTATTTTTGAAGATTGAATAGTTTTTGGTGAAGTTATGATGTCGATAACGAGGCGCCATGGTTTTCATCAGTAGTCCATTTATACCCGTAAAAAATAATGGTAATATCAAGAAAAAAAGAATTTAATTTTTTTTTACAGTTGAAAAGTTAATCAAAAATGGGAAATCAACAATTTAATTTTTTTTGTTCACCATATAACCTTTATAGTAATATTTCAACTTCACATGGGTATTTTTTGTTTCTGATTGTTTCTTTTGTTTTTATCGAACGTAGCAAAATAAAGATCATGCGGTTTCGTGAGCTAGAAAAATTTCTATATACCACTATGACAGACGTTTTGCTCATTTCTTGAAAAACTGTATTTATTCGAAAAGTCATGTAAATTTCGGACCTCTTCTTCGCGATCACTGTCCGCCAATCTGGGTAGCATAATACTCAAAACGCTTTTTACTTTCTGCTCGCTCAACCTATTAGGACTCAATTGCTACTGGAGATACGCGTTACATGTGCCCACATTTTATTTTTCCTAATTGTCCGATAAAACGCCACGTCTTTCTTTTGTGTTTCTAGTAAGTAAAGGTAGTAGCCAGCGAGTTAATATTTCAATATATTATTTTATTTCGTGTTACAGAAATATTTTAAAAAAGATAAATATAGATATGTACGATTCTGATTTGTTTCAATTCCACAGCTACCTGCGTTGTCGAAATTCGACTGTTTGTCATGGCACGGCGAAATTGGTGAACGGTGCGATACAGGAGATAAATCCTCACTCGCCATATTGTCTTCCGGATCACGACGCAGAACCAATCGCGCGGTTCAAAGAGGCCATGAAAGAAGCGCTCGCGCGGCACTGGTACAGGTTGAAAGACTTGTACAACTCATTAGCGGTTGTGTAAGTTTCATGACTCAATTTGTATTATAATATCTGTTCTCTGTTCATTTTCTGGCGCCAAATAGTGGCAAAGACGCCCACAGCCCGAGACGTTTGCGATACCGAGGTCGTACCATTCTAAAAATTTGGGTTTATTACGGCAAAAATCTCAGTTTTCAGATGAAAAACTCGAAAAAAAACCGATAACGTTTGGGGCCCGTGAAGAAAAGCTTTTCATTGTAAAAAAAAAAAGTTTTTTCGGTCGATTTTGAGGAGCAATTTAAAAATCAACAATATGTTCGAAAAGATGAGAATTTGTCACATAAGAAACCCATTCGAAAAAAAAAGGATTTCATGATCAAGATATGGTAAAAATTGTGATTTAATACTGGTTTAGGTCAAAGTAAGAGAGTTGGATGTTGCATTTCTCGCAAACGGGCTGATACTGTGAACTTTTCAATCTTACAATTAGTACACACTACAATGAGCGGTAAAAATTTCAAACGAATCGAATTTATAATGTCCTGTTCATTTGTCGATAAGTCGTGAAATTGCACATATAATTTTGTGATAATCGAACAATATTTCAAAGAGGGTGACTTTTCTGTGCATATAGTCATCCTGAAGCTGCTGAGCATCTTTCTTACCCGGCGATAAAGAAATTCATGGAGAAGTGTAGGAGGAACCATTATCCGCCACAGCCGCAGAACATGCGTGAATTCGGTACTCGACTGATGGATCCGCAATACGCCCGCAACTTAGAGTATGGCACTGGACGGTTGTCAGTGCAATTGATTACCGACGATAACGGGAACGATCACGTGGTGTTTTTTGACGAAGACTTCGTGTTGAGAGAAATGGGTGACGCTGAAAAATTTTTCATTGACGGGACGTTTCGATCTACACCAAGAATAGAAGACGCGTATCAACTGGTGACCATCATGGCCGTTAAATTCAATCACGTATGAGCCATTTTTCAACAGTTTGAAGTTTTATTCCTTTCACGCGCTGCTAAGTTGTGCCACGAACTTGCACACGCGTTTGATTCTGTTTCTGCGTTTCCAAGATATACTATGAGTTATATAGAGTGAGGTATACCTATGCAGGGTGTCACAGAATTCGTATCGCGGAACTTACATGGTGAATCTTGATCAAAAACGGTAACGAAATTTCCCTAGCCGTTTTTTCCGGAAAGGCTTAGATTTCTCGTTATAATTATTTCAAATCCAGCCAATGACGCGCGGCTTATAAACGGACGTTCGTCGATGTGATTACCGCTCGGTTGTATGCGCGTCTCCCAGCCTATTGTCGCCGCGAAACAAAGTGCACACAACCAAGCGGCGAGCACACCGACAAGCGCCCGTTCATACATCGCACCTTATTGACTGAAATTGAAATAATTATAGCGAGAAATCTAAGCATATCCGGAAAAAACGGCTCAGGGAATTCCGATCCCGTTTTTAATCAAGATTTACCCTGTGCATTCCTTGTCGCGAATTCTGGGACACCCTGTATATAATATGATTCATATGAAAGTATTGAATCTATACGTACCTATATACATTAGGGTGGTCCTTAATAGGGATATTTTCGAATTTCTTTGCTCCCAGGGGCTCAAATGCTTCCAAATTGATAAAAAAAAATTCTCTGAAAGTTTGGGCTCTTAATATTAACTTTAAGATAGTCCGCGCCCCAACCTAAGTTTCTTATGGAAATAACATGGAAAAAATTCCATTTATTTTTAATTTTTTTCCATTTGCAGAGCGTTGAATTTACAATAAACATGACGCGATTAATTACTTTTGATTCATTTGTCGCTGAGTTATAAAATTCTAAAAAACAAATAGAATCTTTTCCTTGTTAATTCTATAAGAAACTTAGGTTGGAGCGCGGACTATCTTAAAGTTAATATTAAGAGCTCAAACTTTCAGAGAATTTTTTTTTATCAATTTGGAAGCATTTAAGCCCCTGGGAGCAAAGAAATTCGAAAATATCCCTATTAAGGACCACCCTAATATACATACACACATAAAATAATTGACATGAAATACGATTAGAAAATATTATGCCACACTAGAGTTCGTATCACCCATCCGAAAACGAAATAACTAGAGTTAAATCTTGGTTCGATAATATGTTACACGCAATTTTATTTTTCTGCCTGATGTAGGGGTTTCCATTTATCTGGATCGTGATGTCGCGGAAAACAGAAGTGGCATATCTAGCAGTCCTCAGATTTGTTAAAGAACGGATCATGCCGAACAATGGATTTAATCTCGTGATGAGTGATTTTGAATGCGCGTTACGGAATGCAATTGCCCAAATTTTTACGACAGCCCATATCACCGGATGCAACGTCCATTTTGATAGAGTAGGTATCACACAATATACAATTCCATAAGGCATAAGGGATCGAGGGAAAATGACATCATTAAGATAACCGGATCAAATAACCGGATTTTTTGCACATATGTCATATTATATTATCGAATATGTCATATTCCGATGGTTTACTATTTTTAGATCACTCTGAGTCCAATCGGTTGACAAAAATTAATTCAATTGATGGTATTGGCAGTTAACCGTTCGTGGTCACGTCTCCGATTGTAATCAAGCTGGTCATACCCGGGTCAAATTGACTCGTGCCATTTTTTAAACGGTTGCCCTGTGAAAACTATCAGTCCAATTGGTACCGAAAAAATACTGAAAAATACTATACATGTATACATTCTAGAAGATGTAGCAAAACTCGGTATTATCAAAATTCAGATGGTGACATGTTCAAAAAACGTAGAAAATGTAGAAATTGTGATAAACTATTTTTTTTATGCAATAATTGCCAATTTTTATTGAAAACATCGAGTCTTGTTCATCATTAACGTACAAATGTACGTTACCTACGAAAAATTGCTTGTATTTTGACTGATCTAAGTGACGCATACAAACCATAGACCTATTTCCACGTATTTTCATGCGATGATTTTTTATATACGAGTACAATGTTGGCAAAAGGCGTAGAAATATGCGTTTCAAATTTTTATTCAGGCTCTCTACCAAAAAGCCAAATCGGTGGGACTGCAGAATACGCTAAGGCGCGATCCGGATGCCAAACTGTGCTTCCGAAAAATATTGGCCTTGGCGTATTTGCCTGCCAATATGATCGAGGGCCAATACCAACGGCTAAAAAACTCTCTTGGTGCAAATCTCAGGAGATGTTTTCGCACGTTTTTAGCCTATTTTG
Source organism: Tenthredo notha (assembly GCA_914767705.2). Classification (NCBI taxonomy): domain Eukaryota; kingdom Metazoa; phylum Arthropoda; class Insecta; order Hymenoptera; family Tenthredinidae; genus Tenthredo; species Tenthredo notha. The sequence continues at coordinate 8,734,766 of OU611914.1, read as the reverse complement.
AAAGGTATTGGCTCGGTGTTGTGAAACCGCACGGATTCAGTGTGTACGGCCTAAGCCGTCGCACAAATAATGTGATTGAGTCCTATCACAGCCGACTTGGACACAGAATGGAGGCCCGCCCTGCGGCATGGGATTTTGTATGTGAGTATAGATAGGACAAGGCGACGCTACAGCAAGCAACCATACTCTACATTACAGAGTGTTATTTATTTTTGAAAATACATATATTTCAAGGTAAGCTGCTAAAATTGCAAGCCGACGTAAAGGCAGACGTCGGAAGACTACGGAACAACCGGCAAATTGGTCGACATGCACGCTACGCGACCATTTTCAAACAGCAGCGACTTGTGAGAGGTTGGCTGTACTATATTATTAATCTAATTTGGTCTACTCGTAGGTAAAACGACTGCATTAGTTTTATTGAGATGAGGTGGGAGATCACCAGAATGATCGCTAGGATCCAGTTGTTGAGTTCGCGGAAATTTTTGGGGGCAGGTGCAGGTGTTTTTTGACGTGCATATATAGTATATACTTATTCAAGTCTATAGAGATGCGATCAGAATGTGTGTTTACAACACGGTACGCGCTTAAAAATTACGTACCTGGATTTTCGCATCTTTAGAAGCAGAGCTTGGATTTTGGAGGCGGTTGAATAACATTGAATTTTTTGCTATCAGAATCCCACACGGCTTTTTTCGAGTTTGCAAAAGTACAGAATCCTATGGTTATTCGCATTATTGTTTCTTATCGGCAATAGAAAAGGAATTTCTATGAGTTTTGTAATAATTATGCAACACAATTGAATACTAAACTCCTTTCAATTTCGTAAAGCATGGAGAGAGTTCCACATGCACCTCATCACGGTCGATGAATTACTCCAGAAAGCAGCAGCCTTGAAAGGCAGCGTGGACGAGATTATAGCTCGAGAGTCCAACGGACGGGAAGGAGCCGATTTCGAGCTACAGGAGGCAGCGATGGCCGTTCGTTTGGGTAAAACTGCAAATATTTTCATTCGTAGCCTTATGCAGAGTATAGATTTTCGCATGAATGTTTACCAGAACTATCATAACTGCCTTTATCGTTAAAACGCATCGTAACTTTTTAACAGAGAACGACCCCGATTACGAAAGGCAGGTGTTTGCCGACGAGCCTCCGCGTTGGCTTCTCGATAACGCGGAAGCTGCTGCACCAGTGGCGCCAGAAAATGGTAATATAATGAAAATATTCTCTGAACAATGGACTGCAGACAAATTGATTATCTCACTTGACTTTTTGTTTTATAATAATATTTGATTTTTTATTACCTACTACCAAGTATCATGGCTTGAAAAATTTGCTTATAGATGTTCTCGACAACGCCAACAGTAGCGATGACATGAGTAGCGATGACGGATATTCTGATGCAGATGCAATCGCCCCGCATGCAGTCGGTAATAATTGAGAAGCATCCAACTTTTATTACTAATTTTCAGTCGATAGTTTCATATTTTCATTAATCTCGTGTGGCGTACGCCATGTAGCCGAAGAGGACGTGCAACCTGATCAAGCGGAGCTGCACCATCCATACGAGATTCACGACGCCGCAGGACGCGAATCACCACCGGCCTATAACGACGGTAATTGTTGAGAAATTATAACGAACTCCGTCCGTAATTTACGACTTTGACCAGCCACGTGATAGTACATTTTCTAAATACGCCGTAACATCTTTTATATTGAATATCGTTCTTGATATGTAGCCGAAGAGGACGTGCAACGTACATACGAGGTACGCGACGCGGACGCCGCAGGACGCGAATCACCACCAGCCTATAACGACGGTAGGAATTGTTGAGAAATTATAACGAACTCCGTCCGTAATTTACGACTTTGATCAGCCACGTGATAGTACATTTTCTAAATACGCCGTAACATCTTTTATATTGAATATCGTTCTTGATATGTAGCCGAAGAGGACGTGCAACGTACATACGAGGTACGCGACGCGGACGCCGCAGGACGCGAATCACCACCAGCCTATAACGACGGTAGGAATTGTTGAGAAATTATAACGAACTCCGTCCGTAATTTACGACTTTGACCAGCCACGTGATAGTACATTTTCTAAATACGCCGTAACATCTATTATATTGAATATCGTTCTTGCTATGTAGAGGTTGATTTTGCGCAAGCGAAACAAAAAATGTATAGAAGATATTTAGAGTCACAAAAAATAGTTTGCGATGTAAAACACAATGTACAATCTTGGAGGTGAGGTATGGACTGAGAACTCATTCATGCTTGATGCCGTCTTCAATAAATTACTTTGAGAAGAATTTATGATAATGCGTAAAATAAAGTAAATAATAAATAATAATAAATAATGAATAATAAAGTAAATGTACTTGTTATAGAGCGTCGTACGGAAGGTCAAAATATTGAAGAACCAGCTGACGAGCCGCCGGAAAATATCAACAGAAAAAAAAGGTTGAAGAATAAACGAAGAAAAGGTAATAGATTCGACTGGAAATCGAAAGAAGCACTTTTGAATTTCTAAATACCATTGCAGAATTCCGTAAGAGAGCAAAAGCTCGTGCAGAGCAACAGCAGGCAGAGGAACCTGTGCGGCTGCAGAATCGGCTAGCGGAGGTACAGGGCCATCTTGAACGGCAAGCTGCAGCTGCTCGAGCCGAACAAGCTGAGGCAGAAAGTCAACGGCAATTGGCCGAAGATAATGGTAATAACATCATTGTTCGTTTAAATACTAACATAAGAGCAATAGAACATTTTTAAATATTGTTATTCCAAGGTGGCACTGAACTTAAGTAGGCAAGTACATAACTTTTCGTAATCATAAACGAACACATGGTGAATTTGACCATTATAGCTCAAGTTTAAGAGGTGCCTCAATCGACATTTTCATTTTAAAAACTAAAGTTCCGACTGGTGGCCGGTCGAAAAATGAGAAAAATATATTAAAAAGCAACCTTATAGACACCTGACATTTTCATTCCCCAACTTTTGTTATAAAATTTGGAATAATGTCGAACAATCGTAATCGCGCTAGATTTCCATACCAGTTGTGTGTATTTGCACAATGTTTCTGTGAAAATAGTATCATCATCAGAAACTGGTTGTCACATAATGAATTATAATGATTGATATCGTCACTCAAGAAGTCAATGAATGATGCTCCGTCGGATAAGGTCACTAACATACTTGTGCTTATTTTTACATTCATTTATTCTTCTATTACTGTCAATTATTTTTAGAAAACAATTGTTCCGCTGCTCTATCACGTATAATATTTGCGTTCATGTCACCTTGTCAACAACAAATTTACTATTCCAAAAAATTATATTACCCGTGCAATTTATTGTACGTTCAATCTACTTAAAATGATGTTATTACTGAAACTGGTGTACCTATATTTTTCATGATCTGCAGAATGACATCGACGTTTCGGAGGTATATTATCTTGTATACAATGTCATTCTATTAAAGTAACTAGAACTGCGTAGAATGTCTTGATCGTGTAGTCCGCACATTCGTCCGTACTCGTTATAAATTCAATAATCTTATTATCTAATTCGGATCATTATGACTCGTAAACATAAGAAAGCTCAAGTCAATCGATGGCATTCAAGAAATGAAAAATAGATTTTTGCGGGAGTCGAGCGTCCACTACATACCCTGCCGTAAAGGCGGCGAGACGCCGCAGGGCCGCTTCCGCTACTAGGAGTTAACGTGGTCTTTGCCCGCGCTAGTGTAAAAATGTGGCGTCCGGTCCATTTTATAATTGCATTTCCGCTACAATATGTATCACTACGCGTTTCGGATATTCGGGTTTGCCAATTATGATTATTTTTGTGATGAAAAATACGGTTTTGCGGAAGTCGACAGTCCACAAAGTATCCTGCCTCGTGAGGCAGCAGCACTGCATGGCCGCTTCTCCTCGGAGTTAACGTGGCCTGAGGTGTCTGCCGGCACCTGTGTTTGAATCCTCTATCAGGTGCTGGTGAGAAACGTGGCGTATGTCGGTCTTCATCAAAATTGCACTTTCGCTACAAATTGTATCACTACGCGTTTCTAATATTCGGGTTTGCCAATTATGATTATTTTTGTGATGAAAAATACGGTTTTGCGGAAGTCGACAGTCCACAAAGTATCCTGCCTCGTGAGGCAGCAGCACTGCATGGCCGCTTCTCCTCGGAGTTAACGTGGCCTGAGGTGTCTGCCGGCACCTGTGTTTGAATCCTCTATCAGGTGCTGGTGAGAAACGTGGCGTATATCGTTCTTCATCAAAATTGTATTTTCGATACAAATTGTATCTCTACGCGTCTAGAATTTCCGGGTCTGCCAATTATGATTATTTTTCTGATGAAAAATACGGTTTTGCGGAAGTCGACAGTCCAAAAAATATCCTGCCTCGTAAGGCAGCAGCACTGCATAGCCGCTTCTCCTCGGAGTTAACGTGGCCTGAGGTGTCTGCCGGCACCTGTGTTTGAATCCTCTATCAGGTGCTGGTGCGAAACGTGGCGTATATCGTTCTTTATCAAAATTGCATTTTCGCTACAAATTGTATCACTACGCGTTTCTAATATTCGGGTTTGCGAACTATGATTATTTTTGTGTTGGAAAATACGGTTTTGCGGAAGTCGACAGTCCACAAAGTATCCTGCCTCGTGAGGCAGCAGCACTGCATGGCCGCTTCTCTTCGGAGTTAACGTGGCCTGAGGTGTCTGCCGGCACCTGTGTTTGAATCCTCTATCAGGTGCTGGTGAGAAACGTGGCGTATATCGTTCTTCATCAAAATTGTATGTTTGATGCAAATTGTATCTCTACGCGTTTCTAATATTCGGGTTTGCGAACTATGATCATTTTTGTGTTGGAAAATACGGTTTTGCGGAAGTCGACAGTCCACAAAGTATCCTGCCCTGTAAGGCAGCAACACTGCATGGCCGCTTCTCTTCGGAGTTAACGTGGCCTGAGGTGTCTGCCGGCACCTGTGTTTGAATCCTCTATCAGGTGCTGGTGAGAAACGTGGCGTATATCGTTCTTCATCAAAATTGCATTTTCGCTACACATTGTATCTCTATGCGTTTCGAATATTCGGGTCTACCAACTATGGTTACTTTTGTAATAAAAAATTGGGTTTTGCGGAAGTCGACCCCGCCGTAAAGGCGAAAATACGCTGCAGGGCTGCTTCTCCTACGGGATTTAACGTCTCCCGAGGTCTCCAGGATTGCATTTTCAACCCGAATGATCATCCTTTTCGTAAAATTAAATTTAAAACGAATTACCCAGTGTCATGCTGCATTTTGTCGTGGATTGCTGTAGTCGACCGTAATTCTGCAATTCAATAAAACATGTCGTCGCAAATAGAGCCAATTAGTGAGTTAGCCAGGTAACTCAACGGGCGGGCCCACCGTTCAGTTTCCTTTCCAACCCCTAAATAGGTTCTCAATATTTCCAACATATCAAATCATGGGAGCTTAGACACACGCTGTTATAATAGGACATTAGAAAAAAACTAACGGCATGACTATATGACGATTCAAGGCAAAGTGTAGGATAACGCTCGTTTAGTTTCTTGGCTCTAAAAAGGGTCCTCTCATGATCGGCAATGTCAATCCGTACGTATTATTCCGACTCATATTACCAAAAAAAATCAAATCAAATAAATGTCATATACAATCTCAGTCTAGATTCCAATGTATATGATGATAAATTATTACCCGAAACGTCGAAATCATGCTATTCCGTTTTTTCGCTAGAATTTAAGCGATCTTAGTTTATGTGTACTCCTTGTTTCAAATTAATTTTATAGCATTGTGCCGTGTATGTCTGGGGAATCCGATGACCCACTCATTTGTACCATGTGGGCATCGCAGCTGTTGCGCCACTTGTGCAGAGCGAATCTGGGACCAGGAGGAATATGGACGTCGTTGCCCGCTCTGTAGGACGCCTGGCACACAGCCCCCGATTCGTATCTGGCTACACTACGAATGAGGGGTGGTCATTCGAGAGCCATGTACTTGGCGAAAAATGTGCAATAAAAAAATTTCGATTTTACTATTTCGTTGTTTTTTTTTCACCTGAAAGTGCACCTCATATGTTTTATTATTCCTAATAAGTTTTAATATTTTTTCAGGAAATGTGCTGGCGCAAAAAAAAAAAAAAATATAGTGTTCTTTCGGATTTTCCGAATGTTTATTGATTATAATTTTCATTCGAATCATGGAAAACTGCATAGCTATTCCAAAACAATATAAGTTTACATCCATATAGTAGAGCTTGAACATATTTTACTGTCCTCTTGTGTACCGATCATGTGACTGATTTTTTTAAATTATCGAAAATCTCTATTTTGGATTGTGAAATTTTGATTTTTGTAGTATTGTAGTATAAGATTGTATTGTAAAGTATCGTAGATTTTTGTTTTCGTTTTCAGTGTATTCCTGGGGTCATTGACTCGTTTGCAGATCAACGAGACAATTAATAATACATACTTCTCTATGCCTGAATAATATTATAAAAGTATAAAAAATGATATATTATTGATCAAAGTGTTTTTAGCAAATATACTGCTCATTAAAATGTTGTTTGTGTTTATACCCTTTCATTCCTCTTTGCACGGAACTGCTGTTCCACACATTTTCGAATATTTCTTCAGTTTCTTTTAATTTATCGAGAATTTGTTTAAGGTGCTTCCCTACGCAATTCCACCAGACCTGAAAACATTGGGGAAAAAGGTGTTATTAAATGGAATATCTCTGCCTGGGCACCGAAATCATTGAAACGAACTTCGTCGCGCAATTCTATGTAGGATTTCAAACACGTACGGCCAAAAAAATGTTTTTTTTTATGCGAAAATGGAGAAGATATCCAACGGCTCTAAAAACGTTTTACATGGATATCTTCTCTATTTTCGCGTAAAAAAACATTTTTTTGGCCGTACGTGTTTGAAATCCTACATAGAATTGCGCGACGAAGTTTGTTTCAATGATTTCGGTGCCCAGGCAGAGATATTCCATTTAACAACACCTTTTTTCCCAATGTTTTCAGGTCTGGTGGAATTGCGTAGGGAAGCACCTTAATAATAGAATTTATTTTTCATTTCTTCAGATAATAACTACAAATATATTTTTGGATATTTCTTCAAAGTTCCTTCAAATTCAGGATAACTCTTCAAATTTTTTTAATATTTAATAAGAATTTGTTTAATCATGTGAGTTTTTTTTTCTTCTAATTTCTTCAGATAATAACCACATTTCTTCAAATCTTCAAAAAATTCTTCAGAGATGTGGGTATTAATTTCTTCAAATTTAGAGATATTTCTTCAGACGTGGCAACACTGTTCGATAGGTAAATCGTCATGATAATGGGGAGCGAACTTAACCTGACCCTGTCGTATAATAGTTAAATATTTGCGGTTTCCAAACAATTCGACATAACGTTGGTAATTAACTGACGTGGTAACGCTGAAATACTAGTATTTGGCGGCTACGGACCATCTACGTAAGGTCTCTGGCCTGGTGGCGCCCCTACCGGCTGAACGCGGCGTGCCGGGTCCTCTTTATTCGAGATTTTGACCCTTTCTACATTCTGCGTTTATGAATTTTACTCTTTCGAAATTCTTGGTTTCGACATATTTATGTTCGGCTTATTGACCATTGAAAATATCGACTATTCTAGATTTTAAATTTCGACAATATATACTTTCGATGTAATTAAAATCTACTTTCTGCTCATTCGAAATATAAACAATCTGAGACTACATTTTCGATTTAACAACCTTTTGGATAAATGACCATTCGACGAAACACTTATTCGACCCGGTGGTCTGTCGGAAATAGGAAATTTTGAAATCACAGTTTTCGTTATTTTGGTATTCGCTCATTTCAAAATTCGAGATTTTGGTCAGTTTACGTTTTACACTTTCGAAATTTTGACCCCCACCCCCTTAATAGAAGGAATCATATGTACCCCAGCCTAGCACCGATTAACCATAAAGATTTCATAGGTTTTAAACGATTTTGACATTGATTTGATCGTTTTCAGGAAGATTTAAGCATTGAGGCAGTGGCAGCCAAGATCCCGAGTATGTGTCCTACCTTGATTATAAGAGGTATAAAACTAATGTACTTTTTGTTCTAATAATAGTCCAGTCAAATTAGACTTGAAAATGGTGTTCAGTCGAACAAGTATTTATAGGGGTCCAGATACCTCGGTTGGTATCAGCTACCAACGATCGTTCGCGCATGTATATGAATACATGTGCGACGCGGTCGACTATCTCTTTACAGCATAGTCCCAGACCGAGCCGAGAGAGTCGAGCGGTCGTGGGACTCAAACCAGTCGTCCTTCTGTGCGCACTCCCGGAGAGACGAACATTTGAGGTTAGGATTGCGAATTCGATCACTAATCGGATCTCGTGAGGTCTCAGGTGTTGACACTTTCCAATCATCTGCATGCTGGTGAGCTAAACATTTAGCCCGTAAGTACACTGATAATTGCGGTACGTTCCGCCAGATACATCGGCAGGGCCCGGTTGTACCAGCAAGCAAGCGCAACGCTTGATAATAGGTCGTCTGCCGACTTATTTAAACACTCACATGTTCACATGAACAAAAATATCAAGTGCACCGAACCAGACGGTGATACTCAACCATAAGCGCAATGCTTACGAAGTCGCCAGCGACTTACACACATAACAATCATATTGCATGAAAGAATTAAACATATAATATGCATACTTTGTCACCCTTTTCCGACTGTAGATTTCATCCTTACAATATTTATCACTCGAAATGTATTTGATAAAACAAAGAACTGTGTCTATTGTAAAATTATAATTTGCGAGGGTTTTTTTTTCAGAGATTCACATCTCTGAGATTTTCCTCTCTGAGCCATAATAAACATAGAATTGTATGGCTCAAAGGATGTGTTGATTTAATTCTCCCTACCCCTTTAATCCTTAATTGTAAAGTCAGAAATCGTATCAAGTTCAATATCTATTGAGAAAAAAAATACGCGGAATCTTTTTTGTTAAAGAATCCGCGCCCCAGAAAACAAATGGCAAAACGGATTGGAAAGCTAATTTTTTTTAGGACAAGTAGAGGGTCATAAGAGATGCCTAAAACCACCATAATCCAACAAAGTTTCTTTATGCATCGTCCGCCATCTTGAAAAACAGGTAATCCTCGATATCTCGGCTCCTATTGGTTCGCTTTTCATTTTTTTTGTAGTTTTGTAGGGAAAAATATTGTCTACAACTTTTATTCGAATATATTTTGATAGCTGTGGAGGAAAAGAAAGTTACGATAAAAAAAAGTTCCATCAATTATTAATAATGTTTATTGGCGATTATATTGCCCCCTTTTGATTTTATCAATAAATTTTTGAAATAAAACTTTTTTATCGTAACTTTTTTTTCTTCACAGCTATCGAAAAATACTTCGAATAAAAGTTGTAGACAATATTTTTCCCTACAAAACTAAGAAAAAAATGAAAATCGAACCAATAGGAGCCGAGATATCGAGGATTACCTGTTTTTCAAGATGGCGGATGATGCACAATGAATTTTGTTGGATTATGGTGGTTTTGGGCATCTCTTACGACCCTCTACTTGTCCTAAAAAAATTGGCTCTTCAATCCGTTTTGTAGATATTAACCACTTTTTGAGCTAATTTGACTGGACTATAAGTCTATTATAATATATTCACAAGATGATATGGAAACGTCCGAAATACGCAACTGGATTGTCAATTGTAAAATCCCTCACAACCATTCTGACCTACTACTTAAAATTCTAAGGCGCCGACTGTTGAGGACGAGGAAGATACTGAACATGATGGTATCGATGAAGATTCTGAAGTTGCCAAAGAGGCCGCATATGACGACGAAGATGATGAGTATATTGAAAACGATGATAGAGAAAATGCAGAAGATAATGAAAATGATGAGTATATTGGAAATGATGATAGAGAAAATGCAGAAGATAATGAAAATGATGAGTATATTGGAAATGATGATAGAGAAAATGATGAAGATGATGAGTATTGGCGATACAACCCTCGACTATTCGCCATCTGGTGGCCGCTTTTGATACTATTGAGAAAAGAAAACAGACCGTTGAGGTTAGGCCACATTTTTGGTAATTTCGTTATCATATGTGATTGATAAATAGGAATCATTGAACAATCTACGAAATTGAAAAAAAAATGTCCATCGGCGTTAATAAAACGCAATGTTGTGTACGGAATTGCGGAAGTTCGGGTTATAAAACGCCAAACTTGACGTTCCACAGCTTTCCAAAAGCTGCACAGCATTTTGTTGGAATTACGAATAAATTTGGTAATAACGAAAAAATTGACAGGAGAAGTGCTTGGGAAAGAGCATTGTTAATAAACAATAAATGGTTTTCCAAAAATAAGACAGTCTGTTCTTTACATTTCAAAGAAGAGGACTACGTATTTCCAGGTATGCTATTATACCCTATGATTACTTGAGAGTTACTGCATATGACGATCTGTGTCGACAATTTGTTCAACAATTCTAGGTGCTACTTCAACAATAAGAAGATTGAAAAAAATAGCTGTTCCATCACTCAACCTTCCAAGAGTGGATGACGAGGACAATGCTGCGAAAAAACAAAAAATAATCGAGAGAGAAAATAGAAGACTAGCAAGAGATGTAAAGAAAAACAAAACAATGAAATTAACTAACCAGCTAGATAAAGAATCCAACACCCAATTAGTCGCGAATGAAAAAAGCGTAGACTTTCATTCAAACGAGCCAGGTAGGGAAGAAAAATTTTCGACTTCACCCCAGGTCAGTGGAACCGCGGTTGAACATGAGGTTACCAATGTCGGGGACAAAGATGAAATGGATGGAACAGCGGGAACTGAAGAATTTGAAGAAGAATGTATTGGAGCCAGTGATGAACTAGGTGTAACTGAGAAGACCGTAGACTTTCTAGAAGAACATGTTGAAGTCGGTTATGATATAATTTCAAAAATGATCTCGAGTGACGAAGAATTGAATACTGTAACAGGTATTCCCAATTTTAAAGTCTTACAAACTGTGGTGGATATAACAAACACTGTATAGCGCCTCACATGGCATCATACGTAATGAAATTAAGTGTACGTAACCGTGTCATTCTGACTTTTATGAAATTAAAACAGAATTTGAGTTACGCACTCTTGACTGTGATATTCAAATTGTGTTCTCCGGAGAATTGCAGAAAAACAATCTTCCGAATGCTCGACGTGTTGAGTACTGGTCTTAAATTTGCAGTCCCTTGGCCTTCGAAAGCTGAGATATGTAAGAATATGCCATTGTGTTTTAAGGAGTTTCCCGACACACGAGTAGTTATTGACTGTATCGAGATATTCATTGAAAAGCCTAAGAACCTATGCTGCCAATTAGCTATGTACTCGCATTATAAATCAACATATACAGTTAAATTCATGACCGGTGTCTCTCCAGGAGGTATTATAACATTTGTAAGCGATGCTTATGGAGGTCGCAGTTCTGATAAGGCAATTCTCGAGCAGGGCCGTTTGATGAAACTTGTTGAGAAAAATGATGCAATAATGGCAGATAAAGGATTCCTCATTGATGATATTTGCAAGAACAATGACATCAAATTAATACGGCCTCCGTTCCTTCGGAAGAAAAGACAATTCTCAGCCGAAGAGTCCTTACTTAACTCTAGAATTGCAAAGGCTCGAGTACCCGTAGAAAGATCTAATCAAAGGCTGAAACTGTTTAAAATACTGAAGTCAAAAGTACCTAGTTCTCTTGTGCCAAGAATGGAGCAGATAATGATAATTATATCTGCTACAGTTAACTTAAGTTCATCGATACTTGGAGATGATAAATTTTTTTCTTAGTTTCTGATCTAAATCATAGTATAAGTAACCCTACCCAAAATGAAAAAAGAAAAAAAAAAATGTCTACGTAGAAAAGGATTGAAATCAATACAGTTGCCAAGTACCTGTCTTCTGTATACCATAAGTTTACATCATAAAATTGAAAAAAGAAAAAAAAAAAAGAAAAAACAATTTGGAGTACGTGGTACTTGGCGGGCCAATATTTTATATCATTATAGGTTTATTGATATGGTTCTATTGCTGTTTCATGTACTTGTCTACAAAAGGCCCGCCAAGTACCACTACCTCCAAATTGTGTTTTTCTTTTCTTTTTTCAATTTTCTGTTGTAAACTTATGGTATACAGAAGACAGGTACTTGGCAACTGTATTGATTTCAATCCTTTTGTACGTAGACATTTTTCTTTTTCTTTTTTCATTTTGGGTAGGGACCACATTATTGCACTTGGCGAACGGTTTTTGCACCATAGGTGCTTTTGTTGTTGATTTCACTACTTTTTGTACAATTTTGTATTTCATACACGTATGTTCTTTTTTTTTTTTTTTTTGGACAGCCGTAACGTGTGTTCTTTCCATTAGGCTCTACGAATTGTTTTCTTATAATCCGTTATAATATTCTATATGCCTGCAACGTGTAACCCTGCGCGCAACCCTCCTCCTTTCTCATCCGGGCTTGGGACCGGCAATGGCGGAGTTTCTGCACGCAGGGTTATAGTTGCTGCTCATTATTATCTGTTATATATATATATTTCAAGTGTTACGTTTTTTTTTTTTTTTTTTTCGATCAGTCAGGTCCGCTGTAAGAAAAATATGTACGCGTTGTTACGTATCCCATACTACCCTACACTCTCCTACACCCTCACACCCAATACCCAAGACACAACATCCTGCAGCCACCCAGTCTCTCAGCCTCCTATCAAAGGAAGCCTCACCATATCTTCTAAGAACTGCATCCCTATCTATGCACCGATAAAACTGCACCTGCATAAACGCGCTCAAGCCCGGGAGAACAATGAAAAGGATGATCTCATTATTCAGCTAGATAGTAACCAATATTGCACTTGCACTTGCACTCATCACTTGCATCCAAACCATCAAAGAAAGCAGTCACTTTTCAGACTCGCTCTAGAATCATAAATCACTAACCCAAAATTACTCTCAGTCAAACTCGACAATTGTAAAACTCATATAGATGGTTCTATCATCGTTGTAATCATTACCAATAAACAACCATTCAGTTACCATTTATATATGAATATTCACGTCAGTCACCTACCACTCCAATCCGGTTACCTAAAGGTATAAAAACGAGGGACGAACTCAACGACTACTCGTAACTCTCATCAACTACGATTCCAACTCATAACAATGGCAGTAGCGCCTTCCTAATTCATAACTATGGTGGCAGCTTAACCATCTCAACAACCTAATTCATAACAATGGTGGCAGCTTAACCACCTCAACATCCTAAATCATAACAATGGTGGCAGCGGAACTACCTCGTTTACCGGAAAATACAGTGACAAATAAGTGAATTCTACGAAGTTATATATACGTGATACGAGTGATTACCATCGAGTGATTGAATCATCGTGACAAGTTATACAAAATCTACTAAATCACGAAACCAATATAAATCTACTAAATCTACTAAATCTACCAAATCACAAAATCTACAAAATCTACTAAATCACGAAACCAATATAAATCTACTAAATCTACTAAATCTACCAAATCACAAAATCTACAAAATCTACTAAATCACTAGATCAACATAAATCCACTAAATCTACCGAACCTATAATATATATATACGTGGATATTGAAGTGAGAACATAACACAGTGCTCCTCGAATACCTCTACAAGATCAAGGAAATAATTTAACAATAAACCAAAGTTGATAAAAGATAAGAAGTTGACAACATCCTCAAAGGCACCTAGCCCCACAAAGATTCATCTGAATCCAACGATCAGCGATCTCGCTGCAACGAAGTCCAGATTCCCGAGCCGTGACACCTATACTCTTCACGACAACTAGACCCACGAGCCGTGACACCCACACTCTTCTCGAAGACTTCTCGACACCAGACGCACACCAACTTCATCTACAACACCGACTCAGACTCGTATTACTATGAATATTTTTATTATTCTCGTCATCAGCTTGTAAGTTATTTTTTTAATTAATAATAAGCACACACACCACACTCGAAATAATCTAATTCACAAAATCGCAAAATGCCTGATCAACCTGGAAGCTCATCCGAGGAAACGGGAACCTCTCATTGGTCCCTTAAAGACATCAACGAAACAATCCCACATTTCAATGGAAAAAATTTGAATATAAATAGCTTCATAAGTAGCTGTGAAAATGCAAAATCTCTTATTAAACCAGCTCAACGTCCAGTCCTAACGCGAATGGTCAGAACTAAAATCTATGGAATAGCTGAATCATACTTGGGAAGTAGAGAATATACTAACATCGATGAAATCCTTGAAGTCTTAAAACAAGCATTTCTACCTAAAAAGACAATCTTTGAATGGCAAGCAGAGTTGAACAGTATCAGACAAAGAAGCGACCAAAGTGTTTTAGATTATAGCGCGACAGTACAAGACATACTATACAACACAAAACAGGCTATCAACAATTCAAATGCAGACGATACTGCCGGCACGATCGCAGCAGTCGAAACTAACGTACTTAAGTGCTTTGTTAGAGGCTTGATCCCTGAGATCGAAATTAGAGTAGCCGGTTCACACCCAACCACTTTAGGAGAAGCCATCGATATGGCTACCACAGAAGAACAGGAGTATTTGAATCGTTGTGCCTATAATACACTTAATAACCAACTTCAACAACCCATCTATCGTAATCCCTCTATTTCCTGTGATTATTGCAAACGCCAAGGACACGTAGTAGAAAACTGTAGACAACGCGCTCGCGATAATCTACCCCAATCAGCGAACAGACTGATGCCTAACCAACCGAACGCACAATATCACACTTATGGAATCTGTAGCTACTGTCGACGCCAAGGACATACGATAGATAACTGCAGACAACGTAATTACAATAACCAACAACCCCAATATTACCAACAACAACCCCAATATTATCAACAACAACCTCAAAATTACCAACAACAACCTCAAAATTACCAACAACAGCCCCAAAATCACCGACAACAATTCCGAAACCCTCAACAACATCCCCAATATTATCAACAACAACCCCAAAATTATCAACAACAACCCCAAAATTACCAACAACAACCCCAAAATCACCAACAACAACCCCAAATCCAAATCCAACAACAACAAATACAAAACCAACCACAGCAACCTAACCAACAAATAAACCAATCACAACAACTAAATCAACAAAGTACACAATATTCTTCTATATCCTGTAATTATTGCAAACGTCAGGGACACACGATAGAGAACTGCCGAAAACGCGCCTATAATAACGCACAGAAACAACTAACACAGGCTTCTTTAAACTCGAACACTGTCCGCCGGGAGAACGTGCTGACGGACTCAACACAACCAGAGCCGCGTTCAACAACACAATAAATCACGTCCTCGAAACAGATTCAGAACCGATTAATGGACTGTTACCAGTCGTCGAAATCAATATAAAAGAATTAGAAGAAAAATCGATGTTCATAATAGATACCGGCGCAGACTTAAATATTGTTAAAGTCAGTTCATTAAAAACAGAGACAGAACGCGACGAAACTAAAATGCGGAAATTAACAGGAATAACTGACGGATTTACTAATACCTTAGCAGCAACTAAATTAAATATTAATAACGAAGAACACGAATTTCACGTAGTCCCCGAAGATTTCCCGATAGCCCAAGATGGTATTATCGGACAGCCCTTACTATATAAACAAAAAGCCGTTGTATCATACAAAAATAACACATTAACCTTGACAGATGCAGTAATTCCCTTCGAACTCCAAAAACACAAGTCACAAATCGTAACACACATTACGATACCAGGTCGTACCGCCCAAGTAATCCCCCTTAAAATTTCAAACCCAGAAACCAACGAAGGTTATGTAGATACAATTAATTTAGGGCCCAATATACACTGCGGCAAAGCATTAGTAACAAACATAAGCGGTCAAGCATATATACTCGCAATAAACTCGAACGAATCAGCTGTTGAGATAAGCGTGCCGACGGTAACCCTAGAACCTGTCAACGAACATCCAAGTACACTCGAGCCCGAAAGTCCTATTAAACAAGCTCGCGCTGTACCAATTTCTATGGTTAACGACAGTATATGTAATTCTTCAGGCGCGATCCTTCATTTCATACCACAGAAAATTGAAATTTTGCGAAGAACTTCAGTTGAACTATTAAAAGCTTTTAATTTAAACGAGTACGAACTAATTACATTCGCAAAAAATGATATAATCGGAGATACCATAAAAGATGTAATTTCGAACACCTCGCAAACACTATACCACTCTATTATCATGGAGAAATACTCCAGCGATATAGACGACGCGACCGCTACTAAAACGCTTAACTCTTTGAAAAACTTTCTGGAATCTAAAAACTCAAAATCAATTTCAATCCCCGATCAATCCACTGATCTAGGCGAACAGAAATGGGACAAAATCTTACGAGCTTTAACTTCAACTTTTAGTAACTCTAATATCTCAGTTCTAATCTACGATGCTAAACCCAATAATCTGACCCAAAACAGTCCATACGTGCTGACAATAAACGACGCGATTGAAATTAAACCACCTCAAATATCCAACGATAATAATAACAACAATCGTTCAGAAAGATTATCGGTACTTAAAAACTCGTTACACCTCAACCATCTCAATAACGAAGAGAAAGAATCCATACTCGCCCTTACAACAGAATTCAATCACCTATTTTTCCTACCAGGTGACACATTATCAAACACATCACTAACAAAACATTCGATTATTACGACAGATGATAACCCAATCAACGTAAAACAATACCGATACCCAACCGTACACAAAGACGAGATACAGAAACAAGTTTCAGAATTATTAAACCAAAATGTAATCAAACCATCATCCTCACCCTACAACTCCCCGGTTTGGGTAGTACCCAAAAAACCAGATGCGGAAGGTAAGAAAAAATGGAGAATGGTTATAGATTTCAGAAAACTAAATGAAAAGACTATAGGTGACGCATACCCATTACCAAACATAAACGACATACTCGACCAGTTAGGAAATGCTAAATACTTCTCGACTTTTGACCTCGCTTCAGGTTTCCACCAAATCCCCATGGACCCAACTGACGCACATAAAACAGCATTTTCAACCCCCCATGGTCACTATGAATTCAATAATATGCCATACGGACTCAAGAACGCTCCGGCAACGTTTCAAAGATTAATGGACCAAGTTCTGTCTGGTTTAGAAGGAAACATAGCATTCGTATATTTAGACGACATTGTCATTTACGCGCACTCTTTAGAAGAACACGGAAGTAAATTCAGAAAACTAGCTAATCGACTACAGTCAGCAAATTTGAGTCTACAAGTCAACAAATGCGAATTCCTAAGAAAAGAAGTCGCTTATTTAGGACACATTATTACAGAAAATGGTGTAAAACCAGACCCGAAGAAAATAACAGCAGTCAAAGCATACCCAGTTCCTAAAACAGCTAAGCAAATCAAGCAATTCCTCGGCCTAATCGGTTACTACAGACGCTTTATCGAAAACTTTTCTAAAATATCAAGACCATTGACAACTTTACTAAAGAAAGACGTTAAATTTATTTGGACATCAGAACACCAAATGGCTTTTGAAACTTTACGAGACTCGATATGCACATCTCCAATACTACAATACCTCAAATTCGATCAACCATTCATCTTAACGACTGACGCGTCTAAATACGCGATCGGCGCCGTGCTCAGCCAAGGTGAAATAGGAGAAGACCTACCAATAGCTTACACCTCACGAACACTGAATAAAGCAGAACTAAATTACTCTGTAATCGAAAAAGAATTACTAGCCATCGTATATTCAGTACATCACTTTAGACCCTATTTATATGGACACAAGTTCACACTCGTTACTGATCATAAACCACTTGTTTGGGTTAGCAGCGTCAAAGACCCGACCTCGCGACTACTTAGATGGAGATTTAAATTAGAAGAATACGACTATAATGTCGTATATAAGAAAGGCCAGATCAACTGTAACGCAGACGCACTCTCACGCAGCCCACCCGTAGACACTGACAAACTATTACCAATACACGGAAAACGTAATCGAAATTCAAGTTCAGACAATATAACAAAACCCGACACAAAACAAAGAAAAGAAACTCATCAATTCCCAACCCGCGCACGACAAAGTACGGACGACTCAACAAATCCAGCTCCTATAAAAAAAATATAAAGCTAACGTCGACTCAACTCCAGAAAAAGACGAACCCGACCTAATTCCTATGGACTTCTTAACAACAAGACAAGAAACAACACACTTCCGAAACGCACCGTTAACAGACCACCCATCAACTGACAGTCCCACAAATGAATTATTACCTGTAAAAAGACTGATTGTCCCACTAGAAGAAGACATAGAATACGATCTATTTACTGATACCGAAACAGACAGTCCCCTAGATGACTCGATGGAAGACACATCCACAGACGACGAAACGGACAGCTTCCCTATGCCGAAAAACCCTATCAACATTTCAAAAATTACCAAACCAATAATAATAAATTCACTTAACTCTTCTCTTGACGAACTACCACTATCAGAAAGAATCAATCAAAACGAAAATATTACTCACATTAGCTTCTCTTTTGACGAACTACCACTATCAGAAAGAATTAACCAAAACGAAGATATTACTCACATTAGCTTCCCTCTTGACGAACTACCACTATCAGAAAGAATTAACCAGAACGAAGATATTCCACATTAGCTTCTCACTCGACGATTTACCACTATCCGCAAGAACCAACCAAAATCAAAATACTACACACGCTAACACTCTTACCGACGATTTACCATTGGCACAAAAAATCGACCAAACACGAAACGTTACGCAGTCCGATATATCCCCAGACAATCTACACGTAAACAAAAAACCACGCAAAACCATAAACACTTCAAGACCTACCTCACCCCAAAATAAAACAGACGAAAGTAAAAGCGCGCAATCTCCAACACACACATACAAATACAAACTACGACCAAGGAAGCCTAAGACCCCCTCACCACCACCTTCTTCCTCATCGTCAGACGACGACCACGTGCCCTACTATAAGCAGAAACCCCCTACCTCCAGCGGATCGGAAACCCCGAGTTCTAAGAACCTCTCTCATGACGAAAATCCCTCAACTCCCGTCAGACCGCATATCCCTATACCCAATCCAAGGAAACAATACTCAGACGTAACCAAAGGTAATAAGGAAGTAACACCCAAAATTACAATTCCACCACAACCTAACACATCCGAAATAACGAAATCAATCTATCTGAAACCATCCTACAAGCAATTTCGCGAACTCCTTAAACTTTTACCAACGCTAACTAACGAACTCATAACAGAAACAACCGAAGACTTATTTATACAAAACGACAATATAGCACATTGCATTCCAGCCGACTGCTTAATCGGACAAGGTATAGCACAAGAAATGGTCGAACGAAACATTATAAACCGCGACGTATTAAACTCAAATAACCCCCAAGTAGGTGACATCATAGTAACTCAGTACGATAACGTTAATGTATATAACTTAGTAACGAAAGCAGAATTCGATAGTAAACCAACTTACGAAACTATGTACGAAATACTATGTAAACTCAGACAAGAATTAGAATCGGATAACGTACAGTCGATATCAATTCCAAAAATCGGTTGCGGACTTGACAAACTAAGCTGGAAAACAGTTCGATCAATGATCTATTTCATTTTCCAAAATTCAGACATGACAATAACTATTTGTGACTTCAACCCAATTCAAATAAACGCACTAAATCAAGAAGATAACTTTGCGAACCTAGAGCCGGATAACCAAAACCCCACGCAACTCGACCACCCAGACACACAGAAAAACTTAGAGACTAACCATACGGACAACACCCCTGTAGACAATGTGCCTCCCCATAACGAAATTCAAGAGTCAAACAGTGTCAAAGAAAATAACTTAGACAAAGAACAACAGAACTCAACAACCCAAGATCTACCATTAAACCCTCTCCCAAACCTACCCCCTCAAACTCCAACACCTTTAAATCCACTACCTCAAGATCAAGCACCACGGAAAAACCCAACACATAACCCGATCCCGCACGCCAGTCACACGGACCCGACACCGATAGCGACTAATATAAAAGAAACGAACGACGACATACTCATGAAAAAAGACAACTACGTACATTGTATGTCAGCCGACTGTGTCATAAGGAAAGGAGTCGCTAAACGACTAATTGACATTGGAATCCTAGATGTAGACTTTCTTAAATCACAAAACCCAGAAGTAAAAAGTGTAATCGTGTCACCGAACAAAAAGAAATTTATCTTCAGCTTAATAACACAAAATAAACATTACGAAAAATCAACAACGGACGGAATATACGACACACTGATAATTCTACGCGACATATTACAAACATTACACATTAAATCCTTCGCAATTTCAAAAGTAGGAAGCGGATTCGATAAACTAAACTGGTTCGCGATTAAAAACATGCTTAGAAAAGTCTTTGACTATACGGACATCACAGTCAACATCTGTTTAAACGAGATCAATGTCCCCAAACCCGAACTTATACAAGAAATAATAAAAGAAAACCACGAATCTGTAATAGCAGGACATAAAGGAATAACTAAAACTTTCAAAAGAATCCGAGCTACATACTTCTGGCCGAGCATGAAAATAGATATCCAAAATTTTATAAAATCATGTGAAAGCTGCCAAAAGAAAAAACTCGTTAGAAATAAAGTTAAACTCCCGATGGTAATAACAGATACGCCATCAACCGCTTTCGAAAAAGTATCACTAGATATTGTAGGACCTTTACCAACCTCGAACACACAGAATAAATACTTGCTAACAATTCAGGATAACTTAACAAAATATTCAGAAGCAATACCGCTCAAAAATCAAACGGCAATAACTATAGCTAAAGCATTCGCCGAGAATTTCATTTGCCGTTACGGAGCACCAGAATCAATCCTAACAGACCAAGGCCCCAATTTTCTTAGTCCTGTCATGAGACAGCTAGCTAAATTATTCCACATTAAACAAATTAAAACCACAGCCTACCATCCCCAATCTAATGGCTCTCTCGAACGTAGCCATCAAGTTTTGATCGAATACCTAAAGCACTATATTAAAAATAAACATAACTGGGACAAATGGATTCGATACGCGATATTCTCATATAACACATCAGTACACGAAGCTACCGGTTACACGCCGCATGAGCTAATATTCGGAACACTGGCACGCCAACTATCAAACATACGTCCTAATAAGGACATTTCAAATAAATACGAAGACTATTTACAAGAGATTATAATCCGTCTGAAAGAAACCAGACAAGACGCGATAAAAAACCTAAAAAACGCGAAATTAAAATCAAAATCAAGATACGATGAACATATAAATACTCAGACTTTCGAACCAGGACAATACGTCTACCTAATCAATGAAACAAAGAAAAAATTAGACGACCACTATAAAGGCCCATACGAAATAATACGCATAATCAACGACATTAACGCGGAAATCAAAATTAACGATCACACAACCAAAATCGTCCACATGAATAAAATCAAATTAGCTGAAATAAATAACTAACTAAAATCGGAAAGGTCGAAGAAAACAAAATTAGACGAAACAACCAAAAAGTACCTTATTATAAAAAAAATAATATCTTTAATTTCAAAAATATATAATTAACTCGACTTGACAAAAGAATATATAATCAACTTGAGAAAAAAAAATAAAAAGACTAATAATACAAAAACTTAGTAATACAACCCCCCCCCCCCCCCCCCCCCCCCCAAACCCGTAAAAACTATGTAAATAAATTAACTAATCTATCGTGCGGATAAGAGATCCGCCTCTCGATCTCCATATAAGTTGCAAAATCCAGGCAACACTCCTCACATGCGCTTCGGGCCTCGACATCAATGAGGGTCATGCACCGGTGACACACACGTGCACCCTCTGCACGCGGCGCCCACCGGTGCGGCGCCAGCCGGACGTACGATGGACATTCACGAATCCGGTGAATGTAACAATATTCACATACAACCGCCATCGACCCCCGCTGTAACCACCCACGGGTGGCCAGGCATGCCCCGCGGCGCCGCCATGCAAATGATAGGGCAGCCGCTCGCTCGGGCCACCCATCAAAATACGGCACCCTCATCTTCCGTAAATCCCACAACAACTGGGCCGTTACCCCGGCTTCACTTAATTCATTTCTAAAATCTAGACAACAAAATTTTAATTAAATAAATAAATGACAATCCCACAAAACCCAGTTAATCCTTATAAACCTTACAAAAATAAAACTCACCTTGTTCAAAATCAATCTGCCGTTCCTCCCTCGTGCTAACTATCAATTCACCGCTCATATTTAAAAAATCAAAAAAAAAAAACCCACAATACTTTAATAAACCTTCTTAACCACACAACTCTCTGCTACAAAAGCCAAAACGCTAATGCGCTCTTAACCGATCACCAGGACCAATATCGCTAATCACCCTTTAGTAAACAAACTCAAAACAAAACACACCAACACAATAACACATTGCAAGACTGTAACAAAATGCATTTGCAGGACTGCACTGGCCGAACCAGACGTGACCAACAGCCTATATCAAATTACAGCATTTCAAGATAACCCAGGCATCTACTACGAACATATCCAAAATCTCAGAACCTACAACGACGAATGGAAATTAATCAACTTCATCGACCTAGATACATTAAACGAAAAATTCGAAAAACTAGAAAACTATTTAGAAATATTAACACAAAAATGTGACTCATACACAGACAGATGCACGATGCACGGACATATAGAAATGCTCCATAACAGAATTTCAATAATTTCGGAACAACAAAACCAGATAGGTACCCTCATAGGCCAACACGACGAAACAAACATACAACAACATCTCGAAAAATACCTTAATTACAGACCCAAAAGGTCAGCTCCTTTCAACTTCATAAGCAAAATAAGCAAAACATTATTCGGAACCCTAGATTCAGAAGACGCAGAACACTATAACACAGAAATTGAAAAATTATACAAAAATACCAACCATTTAGCCGGTCTATTGAAAGAACAAACTCATATCATACAATCTACATTAGGAGAACACAGAGCTCAACTTCAAGAACTTACTGATCAAATCCAAAAAATCAAGACAATAGAACTCCAAGAACTACTAGACACTATGACTAGACATACATGAACTAACGCAGGAAATATTATTTTCTTAAACCACATTCTAAAACTCGACCAATACACCAACAAATACGAACTCGACCTGAATAACCTAATTGACGCGATTTTATTTGCAAGACAAGGAATACTCCACCCCAAAATTCTAACGCCGGAACAAATCATGTCTACAATCAGACAGATACAAAGCCACAACCCTATGAAACACTTCCCGGTCCCCCTCGAAAACGAATACGCACAAGAATTGATAAGACTCTCAAAACTGGAAATAACCTATATAGATGCTAAAATTATCTATATCATCTCAATACCGTTACTTAACACCTATACTTTCAACATTTACCGATTAATCCCTATTCCCGTAAAACAACACTACGACGCCACAGACAACAAATTCGCATATATAAAACCAAGCAGCGACTATATAGCAATAACTAGAGACAGAAGCTTATACTTTAAATTGACAGAACTTAAATTCAATAAATGTATACTATCCCTAGAAACATATATATGTAAACAAAGTCAACCATTATTCCACTCTAACAACCACGCTATCT
Organism: Tenthredo notha; assembly: GCA_914767705.2. Classification (NCBI taxonomy): domain Eukaryota; kingdom Metazoa; phylum Arthropoda; class Insecta; order Hymenoptera; family Tenthredinidae; genus Tenthredo; species Tenthredo notha. The sequence goes on along the minus strand of OU611914.1, from coordinate 8,710,863 downwards.
GCGAAATAGGACTATTCATACAACCAACCCTAACAGACATTAAGACATGTGACGTCAGACTAGGAACCTTCGAAGGCGTATATTGGAATGAGTTAACCACATCCAACTCTTGGATCTACTCCTTAACAAATCCAGAAATTATGCATATCATATGCGCAGACGAAGAACCGATCCAAATAACCCTAAACGACTCCGGCATACTAAAACTCAATAATAAATGTACAGCGAATTCCCGAACAATCTCACTATCCACATCTAAATACTACCAAACCATAGAAACACATTCATACGCACCAAAATTTAATTTGAACATCTCTAAAATCTACGACGAACCCGAAACTTTATCACTCATCCCGACAATGATATTAAATAAAACCCCATTCCTTACCTCCAAAGACCTATCCTCAAACGGACTAACTTTAGACGACATTATCAGAAAAACAGACGAAATAACACAATACCAAAAAGTCACAGATAAAAATAACCATATTGAAACCATGTTCTACTACATTTCCTCCGCTTTCGGATCACTATCGTTATTATATTTGGCAAATAAATTTGGAATAGCACGAAAAATCTTCAACTGCCTATTAACACTTAGGAAAAATCGAGAACCTATTAATCAAACAATCAGACACCACCACAATCAAAATTCTAACGAATCAAATGACTTACCAGAAACACAAGAGACAGCAACCTGCTCTCAAGCGCCACCCACACAGACACCACACACACAAATTATTATACAACAAGCTAGCCCACCAGCAACCACTACTATCCCTATAGTACCAAACACTGAAACAGCTCAAACATCCTTCTATACTGCATAAAAACTCTATGATAATTCAGATATTATAAAATAAAATACTAACATATACAAAATATAAAATCAATTAATTATAAAATAACGAGTAACGTTAGAAACTATATACAAATACGGTACTTAACTTATATAATAACGTTTGAATATGTACTTACCATACCACTATAATAATCGCATATTCACTAACTCCAGTATAAGACATTTATAACTAACCGATCTTATCGCAAATAAGCACACGTAGACATATTCACTATCGTGAATACACCCCCAGGTATATTCGCTAACGCGAATACACGCGTAGATGAATCTACTAACGTAGATTCATGCACATACATACATTCACTAGCGTGAATGTACCCCTAGATATATTCACTAACGTAAATATAAGATCTTACATCTAAGATATCCCAATTTTTACAAATCTTGCTTTCTCTTTTTTTCAACTCTTACAAAAAAATTTCCTCCTGCTTCACAGGAGCAATATTTTTTTTCCCCCGGGATGGGCGTGTTACGTATCCCATACTACCCTACACTCTCCTACACCCTCACACCCAATACCCAAGACACAACATCCTGCATCCACCCAGTCTCTCAGCCTCCTATCAAAGGAAGCCTCACCATATCTTCTAAGAACTGCATCCCTATCTATGCACCGATAAAACTGCACCTGCATAAACGCGCTCAAGCCCGGGGGAACAATGAAAAGGATGATCTCATCATTCAGCTAGATAGTAACCAATATTGCACTTGCACTTGCACTCATCACTTGCATCCAAACCATCAAAGAAAGCAGTCACTTTTCAGACTCGCTCTAGAATCATAAATCACTAACCCAAAATTACTCTCAGTCAAACTCGACAATTGTAAAACTCATATAGATGGTTCTACCATCGTTGTAATCATTACCAATAAACAACCATTCAGTTACCATTTATATATGAATATTCACGTCAGTCACCTACCACTCCAATCCGGTTACCTAAAGGTATAAAAACGAGGGACGAACTCAACGACTACTCGTAACTCTCATCAACTACGATTCCAACTCATAACAATGGCAGTAGCGCCTTCCTAATTCATAACTATGGTGGCAGCTTAACCATCTCAACAACCTAATTCATAACAATGGTCGCAGCTCAACCACCTCAACATCCTAAATCATAACAGCGTCATGTGCGTTTGTTATCCAGGCTCGTTTTCTGATTTCAAAATCATCGACATGTTGCCAGGCAGAAGTCCCATCTCGTAGCATGCAAGTATAATGGCCTTTGTCAATACTGTCACCATGATGGAATATTGCGCTATTTACCTTGTACTTTTTTCCGCAAAACAAAGGTTTATCCGTAGGAACTTCTTTTATACGGTAATTATTCGTCTTCGTCAGTTTCCCAGCCTGTACGGAATTCAATATGAGCTGTACGATTAAACAGCTGCTTGCCGATGATACCTGAGTTTGCATGACTGTATTCTTCGACTTGCAAATTTGGCAAGACGAATCTTCTACATTTTTCCAACTCGAGAAATTGTAATCGATTATCTGTGTCAAATTATGGGTTTTCTTACCAGATGGGGGTAAAGCAAGTAACAAAATGTAACCGGGTTCGATTGTTGTAATGGTAACACCACAATCTTCGCACCGCCTTTTAGAGGTCAACTCGTGTTTTACGACGTCCCTTAAGGCATTGTATTTCCAAAGTAGACTGGTTAAAAATTCTGGCGCATCCTGCTGAACTTTCAAAGTAAAATCTTTACCGGCAAGTCTCCTCGCATGGAAAACGTTTCCTGGTGATTGTAAATTGATGTAATTTTCAATCAAGATTTTCATAACGTCATCCTTTCGTTGATTCAACAAACAGTTTCTTGTAAGTGTACAGTGAAATAGACACTGTATCGTAGCGTTAGAGTAACAAGAAACACCATCTATGTTTTGCAAACCTTTTACTCGCCACTCGTTACTTGATGTTTTTTCTTCAATTGGTTCTTGACATGTAGACACATTTTGTGGCAAGGACCATTGGCGATCATGTATTTTTCGTGAGCGTATCCTTGAAACAGTCATCAGATTAAGGTCCGGTCGATATTGTTTCCTCAATCTATTATACTCCAAGATAGCGGAATCATCCGCTAATACTGCATGCGGATCGTAATTGATCAAGTGGAGTCCTTCTAATGAAGTAACTCGCGAGAGGGCAACGTACACGTGATCTCATATTCAGTGCGTCAAACATTGAATTTATCCACTCACAAAAAAGGGCAGTGTTTTCACACTCGTGAAGTTCTGGTATGACGCGTTTGTAGAACCGTAAACCATTTGCCACAGTCTGACTGAAAACCTATAAGATAAAAACATATAAGATCACGACAGAAGAGTTAGTATTCAAGGGATTTTTCATCGCATAATGAAAATAAATCCGATTCTTACCTGAGTGGCTAATCGAACCCTCATTTTTGCGGCATTGCTAGGGTTTAGATGCCTAGGTGTCAGCTTAGGGCACACGCGCATATCTCCAGGCAAGGTCTTGTCCTTTTCGTGCATGGCTTTCAAGTGCTCCCATTTGATTGGTGGTTCATTCGGATTAGTCTGCATTAGAGAAAAAAATATTATACAGTATTTGTTTGGTAGTTATTGTGAACAGTTGTCTTACACTTGATACTCATCTAGTGTGAAAATCTATGAAATGATCAAGTAAAAAATCTTACCTGTAATTCTGATTTGTTAAATATTCGGTTACGAATAGTTTTAATCAAATGAGGCGTATCGGAGAAAAGAAAGATTTTTCGACTGTCAATAGAAGGGTGATCAAAATAATTTTTTAATGTTAGTCTTCCACCGCTGCCTCCAACACTTGTCCAGAATTTTCTGTTCGTTGATGCACCGTCGCCAATAACTGCATGTACTTTAGCTCCAATTTGTTCCAGCAGAACGATTGCCTTTATTACAAGCTGTGCAATTACTTCCCCATGTACTGGACCGTTAGACGCGAAGACTCCAATAGGTTGAGTATAGGTATCAGCAAATGGTTGAAACATCAAGACTAATGCATGATCAGCTTTATCGTTAAGATCTTGGGGTTTCGGTCCATCTTCACCCATATCTATGAGTCCTTTATATGCCAAATTTGTTGTATCTACACTCACACTCTTTCGGGTTCCCATTTCGTCAAGTAAGAGAGCGCCATGCTTCTGAAGCTCTGTTTTTTTACTGAGGAATCTTTCAAATAACTTAAAGAAATTGGAGTCAAAGCCACACTTAGTGTCGATCATTGAGAGATACCTGTTAGTAAAAAAAACTGTCATTCGCTCATATTGGGAGAGTCAGTAAGCATTATTAAGCTATAAACTAAGATTTACCTTCGAATAGTGCGTACTGAGGGCAAAGGCAAAATCTTCTGTTCCGCCACAAACCTATATCCTCGGGGAGACCGCATGTGAAATAACATACACAGCAGGAGCCAGTGTTCCGAGTATTTTTTACCCTTACGATTTTTTATTCTTGAGGCCTCCAAAATCGTTCTGATAGCTTCTTGCTGTACTTTCGGGATTTTTCCTGTCGCCAATATATCTTCTAAGTTTTTATTACAAATTTTTTCCATCTCTGTTTGTTTGTTTTGGAGCTCCATTCTACACCTGCGCAGAGTACGCACAGCGCGTGCTTTACTTTTTACAGCTGCTTGTTTTTCCAGCCGAACATCTCTTATGAGCTTCTGTTGACTTGGAGACACTTCTATGTGTACTCTCTTTTTTTTTGCCATTTTTTTTTCACGAAGTTGACGTCTCTGAATACTTCTTTTCAGGCATAGGCAAAACGTGCAGTGATTCTTAGTAGATAACCACAACGGACATTTTTTATGCCTCAACGTACCCGCTTGGTCCTCGTACGAGACTTTCGACCTCACTTTTTGTGAATTGTCTGCCACCGAACAGCCAGAGCACAGCTTCAGACTTGCTACTTTATCCAATATGTTTTCCAATTGCTGTACATCACCAATGGGTTCATCGCTTATTCCGATACTCTTCAAATCGATACTCTGTCCAAGAATATTGACTTTTAGGCAGATATTGTCTCTTAAAATGTCTTCCCTCAAAGTCGTTATAGTATGAGATCCATTGACAGTGCAGCAACCGCTAGTGTAGAAGAAAGCAGTGCGTACTCCGTCACAAATTGCTTCCTGTTTACACCAAGACATTGGTAAGCGAATCGTACAATCAAGGATACTCTGTACTGTCGACTTGGGTCTTTCCGACCCACATAATGACTGCGACGACGTGGCCTCTACGACATTATCGTACATCTGTAATAATATTGAACCAAACATTATTTGTGACTTCATGTTATTCGATATTATCTTTAGCACAAAAAAAGCATAACTCACCTTATTAGAAATAGAAACACTCTCGGATATACTGCTGCAGGAATCTTGACGATCTTCACACAGACTTTGGGAACATGACACCTCGATATCTTCAAGATCTTCGGTCCAGGGAAATACTGTTGGAATAGTCCCAGAGCGCAGTCGTGGTACTTTCAACTGTGACTTTATAGAAAAGAGGATGTTTAAAATGAAAATTTGTGATCATATCACACATATTAGAGGGAAAATCATACTTACCACGCCAAGCACATTACCGTTGGCATCTGTGATCTCTCTTCTCCACATAATCTGACTTTTCAGAAAATGTTTTTCACATAGAGAATGTTAAGTAGTCAGTAAAATATCTTTTCTTCGGCAAGCAGCTTGCCACTTATTCCTCATGCACGGGTCTGTAGGCACGCGAAATAAGGAGACTTTTTCGGGATTACTAGTGTATCCCGATGTACAACCTAGCACAATGCACCGAGGCATTTTATTGTATATGTATCAAATTGTTTTCACTTTTTTACCAATTTATTCGGGTTATTCGGCAGGCGTTCGAGGTTATGTCGGCTGGCTTTTACATTTTTTAAATATTTTCCGACTTAACCACGCCCACCAGCAGGGCTCAGTACTCCCAGTGCCACGTAGCGGACGGCGACAGTAAGAGGCCGGCTAAAACTAGAGCCTGTCACGGGGCTGGTTTTTCAACACCATTACCCACACCGCCGCCTAGTCCACCCAAGGCACCGTGCAAGGAGAAAGAGTCCGCTAGATTCACACCTGCAATCGCTATCGATTTCGACCGAATAGGACCGCTCGATCTCTCAACCACGTCAGACTCTTATTCTTCAGAAGCGACAATTGGTACGACTGTTCCTGAAATTTCGAGAAATGAACAGCCTTCAGATTCAGCATGCGTTGTCAACATTATTCCCGAGCAACTTGAGGCGGGTTTTCCCAGCCGACCGGGTTCCCCTGGTGTGGACACCCCCGGCAGCTATTGTCTCGAACACCGATGATCACACCAGACCCGGCACACACTGGGTGGCGTTTTACGTCGCTTCGTCCGGACACGGTACCTATTTCGACAGCTTCGGGCTACCCCCGCTTATCCCTCACCACAAACGATGGCTACGCAGAAATTGCCGGCGATACATCTGGAACGACCGACAGGTACAGAGTTTTTCCTCCAACGTGTGTGGACACTTTTGCATTATGTTTGTGTATTATATGGCTGCTGGTTTGTCTTTGCGCCGGTTTCTCGATATATTTACTGATAATCATGAGGAAAACGACCATATAGCGAAATCGTTCCACATCGGGTTAATTTCCGACGAGTCTAAGAGTCGAATCGCCCTTCCCACTCACCCTTGTCGCGGTAACAGCGGTCAGTATTGTACACCAAAGACAAAATGTAATCTCTCGTATTCGAATAGTAATAGAAATAAAAATAAAAAGAAATAAATGTGTAATTGTAATCGTAGAATAAGATGTATAATAGTCAGTATGTAATCACTCCTCTTATATTTGGAAATTTTCCAGAACCTCTATGTTTGTACACGTTTAAATATAATATATATATTAGGGTGGTTCTTATTTGGGGCTTGGTGGAATTTAAATCTTTGCGCCCCCCTAATCGATCACAAATAATTTTAAAAAAATCAGTCCAAAATTTGAGCTCCTAATTTTAATAAATTTAATTTTAATTATTAATTTTTTCAATTATTAATTTTAATTTATTAATTTTTTTAAAAAATATAGTATAAAAGCCTTCTGCGGCGTGGCTTAATGTTAAAATTAGGAGCTCAAATTTTAGACTGATTTTTTAAAAATTATTTGTGATCGATTAGGGGGGCGCAAAGATTTAAATTCCACCAAGCCCCAAATAAGAACCACCCTAATATATATACTTGGTACTCATAATAGATGCACAATATTCCATGTTGATGTGACAGTTGTATTTTTTAAGTAAATCTGGATTATAAGGAACCACCATAGAATTGTCTACTTTTACAAATTTTCCATCAATTTTTCTATTATTTACGTGACCTTTCTTTTGATTGTTCTTACGTTGACATACCGGGAACCCGTTCTTATCAAACTGTGTTGATTCACAAAATGTGTTCGGGAATTTTTTCGAGCAATTATTTGTATCTTTGTTTAAACAGGGAGAATATTCAGTATGAGGACCGTGTAACATGTGTTTAATAACTAATTCTTGCAATTCGGGATTATTCGAAGGTATTTCTGCACTAATATATTTATTAATAGCTTCTGGAGTTGTTAATTTGTTTTTATAATTTAATACAAAAAGCATGTGTGCATGAGGTAAACCTCTTTTTTGAAATTTTACTGTATAAACATATGCTAAAATGTTACTAAAAATTCTCCCGCTGATTACGTCAGACAAAAGAGCTCGAAATTTAGCGTAGAATAGTCGTACGGTTATATTTGGAATATCATTACATTTTGTTCCCGATGGAAAGTCAATCAAAATTCTTTTTAATTCCGGCGAATTTGGATTGCAGGTTATCGTAATGAACAAATCTGGTCGACCTATCGTCCTAACAATAGCCATCGCATCCTGATAATTTTGTCGCATATTTCTTAGACTACCTAAATATGCTGATGGCAATACAAAAATATTTCCTAAACGTTCTGCATTTTTTAAATTCTGTGAGCGGTTTAAGGCACTACGTGCAACGTGATCAAATAATCCCTGATAACATTCAATTCGCAGTTGTTTTTGATTGTATCTCAAAAAGTTTAATCTATTATTTTGTGTAATTATATAAGCTTGAATCACGTATTGCTGAGTTGATCGACCACAAAATGAAATGGGATCAAAATTTGCCATTTTTCTGTAGGCTAAACGATTTGAATAATATTGTAAAGCTTGTAACGTGGCAAAACGTTGAGACCTCCTCCTTCCCAGCCTTACGCGCGTACCGAGTATTCAAAAACCGATTTCCGCGGTTCAAACCCTTGCCGCCTTATCTTGCGGAGCCATATTGACTGTACTCGTCTGCTAACAGCCGACCGGCGACCGTCAGCGCTCGCCGGACAGGTGGTAATGAGGTGAACCACCCCTAGCGGAAAAATCGCCATTCCCACTCCGCCTGCTAAAGAGACACCTCGCGTGTCTAAAAAGTTAGCCGAGTGCGAGTTCGCGAGAGAGAGAGAGGGAGAGAGAGAGAGAGAGAGAGAGAGAGAGAGAGAAAAAGTGAGTGTAGTTTTTAAGTGAGTGAGTGAGACCCCTGCATCCACCGGACCTCGACTAGGAGTTTGGACTACCGGACAACCTACGACCCGTGCCTGTACTCGGACCTCCGTCGTCGCGTGATCGAGACCGAACCGAGCCACGCTAGAGCGCCGTACAGTAAGGTAGGATCCATCTGAATACTAGTCCTGCACCCGTGGATCACCCTAGAACCCCTAGAAGCCTCGAGCCGTTCACGTGTTCGAATTCAATCGTTCCAGCGAACCGTTGGATTCAAACGACAAGAACAGCGTCACGTGTTGTTTGTCGTGTGTAGAGCCGTGCCAGGATTGGTAACCGCTGCGCCGATATTCACCGAGATCGCGCCGACGCCATATCGCTACGGACTGCTGACGTCACGCACCGCACTCAGCTGCTGCGTGTCAGAGTACCGGCGCTTCCCCAGCCCTCCCCACCACCTCTCCGCCGCCGCTTCACAGCGAGCCGCAGCAGTCCTCCGAGAGACATCGAGAGAGACACGCAATCTCGCTACAGTGACAGCAGACTGTCAAGTAGCCAGAGAGGGAGAGACTGCGACCGTCGAGAACGATCGTCGCTTTGCATTAGCTTTGGAAAATAGTTTGTTCGAAATATTAAATATAGATTAGAGTCACTATTATAAATCGAAATACGCCAGGTAGCGGGCGTGAACCAAATTCGCGACCTTTTCTTTTTTTCTTTTTTTTGAATAAAACTGAGTAAACTAAGATCAACTGGTGTCGTTATTTCTCGCCCCCACGAAATCCCTCTATCACTAGTAGCTAGCCGGAGGGTCCCAGAGAGAGAGAGAGAGGACTTCCAACGAAGTCTGGCGCCCAACAACAACCCCTACCTACAAGTTGGGCCAGGTTTGTATTCGGCTTCAATTCCTCGGTACCCGAGCCCAGGAAAAACCCGTTACAAGCTGTAAGTCGTTTGCTACCATGTTGATTTTGCTTAAGGGGGGGGTATACTCGAATTTTACCGACTTCGTCTATTTTCTCGAATATCTCCAAAACGGGGCTATCAATCGACTTGTCCTTTCGGCAGTCAATGTTTGACGAGTAATGAGTTCGAACTGGTATGTTTTATCGGATGAAATCATTTTTTTTTTTTTATTGAAAAGTGTGGGCGTACCATTTATTTCGACTTATATCAAAGCCTACGCATCAAAAATGCAAAATCGGCCTCTGTAGCCCGATTTTTTATGAAATTCCGAACATAACGATCCAAAAACATCTTTGTTTCCGACAACGATGAAGGAGTTATAAAGGAGAAGCTCGAAAATGGCGCGCGCGGCGACATCTGACGGTCGTTCTGGGAACCACCGCATCATATCGACAGCTGTGAGCGGCCATTTTCGCTCACAGCCCTTGACAATTGCGAAAATTACCACAAAATCGTATTCGACATTTTCCGCCTTCATCGTTGTCGGAAACAAAGATGTTTTTGGATCGTTATGTTCGGAATTCCATAAAAAATCGGGCTACAGAGGCCGATTTTGCATTTTTGATGCGTAGGCTTTGATATAAGTCGAAATAAATGGTACGCCCACACTTTTCGATAAAAAAAAAAAAAACGATTTCCTCCGATAAAACATACCAGTTCGAACTCATTACTCGTCAAACATTGACTGCCGAAAGGACAAGTCGATTGATAGCCCCGTTTTGGAGATATTCGAGAAAATAGACGAAGTCGGTAAAATTCGAGTATACCCCCCCTTAAATGATGGACTCCAACCCAAATCTCTATATGGAAACATTATAGGAAAAATCATTGGGTAGACATGAAAAGATAATTTACTCATACATGTAAAATCATTACCTCCTTTTAAAACATATTTTGGATAGACACATGAATCATAATCAGTCGGAATTTCACCGTTTTTAGAAACAATTAAGGCCGCACATTCTGCAGTTGTAGGTGAATTATAACGTCTGTCATCTAAACTGACAATGTTTCGTACGTAATATAGGTAATATTCTGTGACTGATTTGTTTTTTGTTAATTCGAATGAATTTTCATATTTTTTTGCATATGGATTTACCGTGTTGAGTATTTTTGATATTGTTGTTATGAGTTGTATTATCAAATTTTTATTCTTCTTTAGTCTTTCTTCGTTTGCTTTATAATCGTCATAAATATAAATTTGTCCACAGTTGAGGGGTGTAAATAAGTCACTGAGACGAAAAGAAAGAGAACAATATCTTATGATATAGCAGGAATCAATCACAGAAATATATTAGTTCCTAGGAAATGAGTCGGTAACATAGGGGGATCAAAAAGTCCAGAATCGATGATTTGTGGACTTCTAGGGACTAATGAGACGGGTCGATATCACGGGATATTCCCTAGAGAAGTACACGGCGTCGGAATCAAATTCAAATAAGGTCGTACAAAGATGGCCAAGGCAATGTTACACGATACACGCCATGTGGCTACGCAGTAACCAACTAACAAAAGGGACGTTAGAATCTATGACAATTATTAACTTTAAATAACAGTAATTATACCAGATCAAGGTTTCAGGGGAGAATGGGGCACTCTCTTCAGCTAATGAAGGGTTAAATTATCACAATATCGTTTCTACAACCTGTAGATCGACTCTTCCAGAAACACGTGGCTCAACAAGCCGTCGAGATCAATTATCGTATTTTTACTACGCAACAAATCCTTCCACGTGGGAAATCCTTATTTCTGGGACTGGATTTTACAACAATTAAGGGGGAGATTCAGTTAACAATTAATTACATTTACAATGAGAATTAATATAGAAATATTTAACAAAGGACAGGGAAATGACGATACAACGATAAATGACGGTACGATAATTAATAACGACACGACAAGGAATAACGATACTTTCTCGAAAAATCAATCAATAAGGCGTTATCATAGGATAGGGGAATACAATGAACAATAATCAATAATCAAACGAAGCTACAGCACGACAATTCGATGATATATGGACGGCGTCACAACTACGCAATTAGAAACGAATTTCTCTTAATCAATTTAATATCAATCGAAGGGTCGTTTAGGATTGGAATCTTACCTTAATCAAAGCACAAAACAACACACACAGACGCTAGGATTTTATGAGAATTTACGATTTACTTAGGATTGAACTCGAAAGAAAAACTAAAAAATATTTAGTACGCTATCTTTACGACACTATGTCCAAGCAAGAAGTGAGGCTCCTAGGCTTGTCGCTATGCAGATGCAATTTTGGGGGAGGTATAGGATCTACGCATAAAATCAATGGGCGTATTCTTCTTCTGCTGGGTTTTGTCGTAGACCTGGCAGGGCCTTTTGACACTTCGAGCTTTGGCCAGGGGCTTGTCAGATGGCTCGTCAGGTTCTTCATATCCTGGAAGGCGGAATTTCTGCATGTGGACCGGTGGACCAAGCCGGTACGGGACAGGTGATTAGAAGGAGGAAGCTACTCCTTGTTAGATATTCGTTATGCAGCGCTCTTCCAGGCATATCTCTGGATACGAGGACTCGTTGTCCCCTGGTTAATCACTCGAAAGCCGGTTGGCCCGCCAGGTCGGATTGGATTTAGGGATGATCTCCCTGAGTGTTGTCGAGCCGGAACGGTACGGGAATATAAGATAGGGGGGGAACGGGAAAAAAACATTAGTACATGAACTTATAATTACAACTAGGAACCTTGGACACTTGAGCTGGGACTTCTTGCTTTGGTTCTAATTTGTAAATAAGGTGGTCACTTCGTTCAGAGGAGGAGATGGTTCATTTACGAGGCCTACTATTTTGCCTCGTTACAACCCCCCCCCCCCCCCCCCCCCCCCCAGACGAAGCGTGTGGTCTCCTAGCGAGACCTGCAAAGCTTCCAAAACCATCAACTCTCTTCGATTGATTTCTTTTCGTTGAAAGTTAATCTGAATTAGTAATTCTCTACTCCACCGAATTTTCATGCGTCAGCTCAAGTGTGAAAGATCATTTTTAAATAACATAATAGATAAATCACTCACCAATAAATAATCAATACAACCGGAAGGGGTTAACTCTAAGGGGAAGGGGTTAACTCTAAGGGGAAGGGATTTTTCAGAAACTCCCTGAGACTGGTATATGGTGTTTTTATTACACCTAATGACTCTTTGAAGCCAACGGCTCCTTTTCTTTCCACATGATTTCAAGAAGGGTACACACCCTTTTATATGGCACACCTCATCCTACTCCCTCGGTTCATTATAAGGCGGGGAGGTTAAACTAAAGTTGCCCCTTGGAGGCTTTTCTCTTATCAATATTAGGAGCTATGGTTAATACGGTAATACAAGAAGAAACATTAATAGGTTCGGGACGGTAATAACTAAACAGGGGATTACAATAAGATAATGAACAAACAAAACTACGGTAGAACTAAAACTATCAATAAAACTAACGGTAACTTAGGGGAGCCGGTACGGTAGGAAAGGGAAGTTATGGTTCTGGGGAGTTAGGTGGGGGTGGGGGAGATCTCTGGGGGGGTCCCGGAGAAGTTAATCTCCTCGACATGCTCGGCCCTATAAACTCTGAGTTCTTCGCGTCTTAGATACCTTCCGCAGAGTCGGTTTCCCTGAAGGTAACGATAACCACACTGATAACAATAGACATCCACCCGCTTGAAGCGGCAGTGAATGTCTTCGTGACCGAACTCTACTCTCTAAATCTGAATCAGCGAAATCTCGCTGATTGTCAGCGAATAGTCGCTGATTGAAATAGTCATAAGTATACTACTGAGAATCAGCGACTAATCGCTGTTTCAATCAGTGAAAAATTGTGTCACTGATTCATCCAGTGAAAGTTTCACTATTTGATTCAGTGAAACAATATTTTTTCACTGATTCGACCAGTCGAATCGAATTCATAAATCTAATGTTGTTAAATGAAGGGAAGGGGTGACAAAAGTCTGAAATCCTAATTTTATCGTTCAAACAGGTCCATAATTTATTTAAATATATTATAAAAACACGAAAATAAAGTTATATATATATAGTTTTTTTTTGTTTTTTTATGCACATTTTTACGGTTCCATGAATCCCTATGCAATGGAGCAGCTCTTTTTCAGGGATCGTCAAGGATGATATTGGTCAAGTTGACGTGCAGGGAGGCAACAACACCTCGGGCCTCGTGTTTGCCCTGCAAATCGTATATGTACCGTTCAATGAAATTGTAGAAGTTCTGGAGTTCTACGGGGTAGCACACGTTCAAAACGTAAAACGTTTTAAACAATAAATCAAACGCGGTCACTGAGCTGTTTCGATCGTGAGGTTTGAGGAGCCAGCCATCCCCTTGCACCAAGAATGATTTGACCATATTTTGCCCTCTTATGCAGAGTATGTATGGTTGAACACTTTCGCTATCAGCCACTGCATGTTCATTCACGCTGTTGGCTATGTCTGTGCCCTCCTAAAAAGAAATTCAATGTAATACAAGGAATTCAGAGTCGGACATCAAAGTTATATATAGATTCTCAAATTTATTGAAAAAAAAAAGTATGGCATATAGTGGCTGAAAAGCAGGATTTTTAGATTCTTGTTCTTAATTGATATTATATATTCTCCTAATTTCTCATATAATACGTTACATTAAATATCTTGCGAAAAGTATTCAAATACTTACTGGGAGGATTCGGACGAAAAAGGGATATGTGTCTGAAGATTGGTTTTCCTTCGGATCATCTTCACCTTCATCTTCACTTCTTGGCTAAAATTAGAATTGAAAAAATATTATCATCATGAAGCATATTATAAGACAAATCACTGATTAATTAAAATTTCGAATTTTTAAATTATACCCTTTTGTTTCCTTTCCCTTTCCCTTTTCCTTTCCCTTTATCCTTCCTTTTCCCTTTGCCTTGCCCCTTGGGCTTGTCGAGTGCTGCTTTTAAGATTGCGGCGTTGTTTGTTGGCAGCAAGTCGGCGAGAATAATCAAAGCCCTCAAGTTTTCTGCAAAAATAAAAACACCGTACAAAAAATAATTAGTGAGAAGACTTTATTTTGTCCCTTGATTAAGATAAAAGCTTACCATCGGTGATGTGCTGCGAACGTTTGAATATATCGTGACGATTAGCCTGAGCGTACTCCAAAATTCGAGGGCAATAATAGGAGGGAAACTTTTCCAGGAATTTATCTCCTTTTTTATCAAAGAGATCCGCGAATTCTTCATCAATCTAGGTGAAACACATTTAATTGACATGAAAAAAATTAATGTTCCACACCTTCAATCGAAATACAGAAATTAATCAACCCAAAATCATTCTCACCATGTCACCGTTGTAGTCCAACAGCCTTGGATACTCTTGAAATACCTCCGAAATACTGGGTGATTTTTTTAGTATCCACTGCCTTCGATTGGCCCGTGTCTCCAGTAAAGCCCTCTCTATATCCTTTCTATTGTTTTCTGAAGGATGTTTATATTTCATCCAAGCAATCTAATTTAGAAGATATAAATTTGTTCTAAAATAGTGGATTTATTAGAAAAAAAATGGCTGTAAAAATTACTCTAGACAAACCTTCGAATCCAGATCTTCTTTTGATAATAAGTTCGCAGAAGAGGCAACAATACTTTTGCTTCTGTCGACACTTGAATTACGCTCCTCACCTTTCTCATATTTTTTTTTCGAGGGACTAAGATTCCTACGAAGGGTCCACAATCGATATTCTATGAATCCTTGTTTTGTTTCCTCACTGTAGTAATGCTCCTGAAAATAGTTGACATGTTATTTGGTTCAATTCTAGTTACATATGAATACAGCTTTTATTGCTTAGTCACATTATATATGCTTACGTGTCCCTTTTTAGCATGTGCATCTTTCAGGAGAGGAAACTCGCTAACGATTGCTTTCGCTAAAGCAACTTTTGCCCTCTCCGGAGGATAACTGCAAAAAACGATCAGATATACATATACAACATCCACGAAGTCAAAATGATTTTGTAAAATTTAGCACTTCGATATACAGTCCACAGTTCGTTGTTAATTCTGGCACTATATACTGAATAGATTTCACATTTCTTACTAACTTCCCTGAGCTTTGATGAGGTCTGCCACGAGAATACGAATCAAATGTCGCCTATCCTCTTCAGAGAATTTGCCTTGCGCCGCCATAACCACTGCTTCACCCTGAGGGTGGTTCAAAAGTGTCGAAGTCACAGTTTTGTGGATCTGCAACAATATCAAGTTATCCATATAAATTGCATCGGTGGAAAAATAATGAATCATGAAGAGACTGCTGTAAATATGTCTTACCGAAAACATATCCAATGGAACTGCCGTACCAGTATGACCACTACTGGTAGACGGTAGATCTTTATACTTCTCGATAACACTACATGTTCCACCTTTTTCAACAATGAGCTCTGCAATAACATCATCCTAAAAAGAGAAAAAATATCAGTAACAGATATATCACTCGACACGTGTAATTGACCTCTCTTTTCAACAGTGCTTCTCCCTTACCTGTGATTTTTCTTTCTTTTCTCTTATCATTTTCATAATTATTTTCCGGGGTCCAATTTTTATCTTCATCTCCAATAAATCTCCTTCAGTCAACTCAGAAAAGGATAAGCCATTTATATTCTTACCTGTGAGAATAGTCTGATCAAATTCCAATTCAGAAAGTAAACAATAGATAACGATCAATGATATATCAAAATTGTCATAAGTTTCAACACCTGCAAAGAAGCCAACTATGACAGCCTAAACTAGTTAGAGACCATCTTTGAAATTCCACTTATAAGTAATTCAGATTTTGAATAGGTGAGGATGTAGTTTTGGAAATGGTATGTTAGACGATAATATGGCTGAGACTGATGAATAAATCATCAGTCGTCGGTTTGGTCCAGCAGCATGATGGTTTGTAGTGTGCAAGATGAAGTGCTTGAATGAAGCGTCGAGGGCTGTCAACATCATCCGACTCGATGCAATAAGCATTTAAGTTAGGGTCGAAGGATGATGATGAGCAAACAGAAGTTTGCAGGTACACTACAGTTTCACGCAAAACAATAATTTCTCTGACACGTCCAAAAACAGGCAGATTGTCTTCTCTAGTGCGCGCAGCTTCAAGGCATACATATAATCCTATTCGGTATTCTGTGCCATTTACTCGGACAGATGAACAACGGCAAACCTCATCCGCGTCAACATATCCAAGTTCGTACAGATCGTCTTTGCTCAGGGTATTCTGAACTAGATCTTCAGAACCAGATAATAATTGAAATCTGTTTAATTTCGCATCACCAGCACCCCACTTTGAGCTCTGGATACACTGCGACACTCGTATAAGTGTTTTCGGTGGGTTTTTGAAATTGTGGACATTTTGAGCACGCTTCTTAATTTCACCATGCTTTCCTTCGAACCGAACGCAGTTATAAAGGCTCATTGGCCCGGACCATAATATGCAATCAGCATAGTGATCGAGATGATGGAATTTATTTATGAGGTTTACATCAGGAAACAACCTTCGGAAGGCCATGAAAAAATCCTTCACAAGAGCTCTCAAGTAGGGTATTAGTGATTCCGTTATTTTCGGAGCAAACACTATTTCTATTATTCTGAGTAAGTATAGAACTAGCCCCGCATACTCATCCTCAGGATCAACTTTTTCAGCAACCAGAAATGGAAAGACACGCAGTAAAAGCCACATTTGCATTCCTTTTTGACTCAACGTGTGTTCTCTCTTTCGAAGCATGGCTTCAGTAAAATTTGCTGAGGGCTTATTTTTCATTTCGACGTAACCGTAATTAAATGCAGCTATTCTCCCATTAAAAAATTCAGTATCGAATTTTCTCTGCACTAATACAAGTTCTTTCAGAACCAATTTCAACACCATAGGACCAATGCCCTGAAGAATGTCATGGAATCCGTCGAAAACTTTGTTTCTAGAAGTGTGGAAATATCGAGAACTGTTCAAGCAACATTCTCCTTTTACACCTGTTTCCGTCATCGAAGCTGGAGAAAAGTTTGTTTGCTCTAACAAAGCAAGATGTTGTTGGTGAAGGTGTTCGGTCCTTTCTGCAGCTGCTTCAGTAGACCCAGCATGTAAATCCTCTCTGGAGTACATGCACATCCGACAGAATTGGTTCGCAGATGGACCGAGAAGATTGTAAACTTGATGCACAGCAAGCCCGTCACCACAAAATGCTGATATAGAAGCTCGCAATACAAATTCCTCTGCTCCTATTCGGATAGTGACTCCTTTATTGCTTTCTAGTTTCAACAAGTCATTCAAAAATGGAGCAAGTATTGCTTTAAATCCATACTTCTTGACATCGACATCGCAGCAGAGGACAAGAATATGAATATCACTGAGCTCAGAGTTCATGTGTGCCGGCAAATTCTCAATTTGATAATAGAAGGCTCCTAATTTGTGAATTCCCGTTTTTGATCCTAACGGGTTGACAATTTCCAGTTCATCATAATAAAGCCGTAGCCTTATAGAATGTGGGAATAGCGAAAACAGAGGATGCATTTTGCAATGGTCTCCATCGAGGAAAGATGCTTTAATTCCGTCAGGTGATTTCTCTTCCCTGAGAATAGCTTCTCGAACAGTCTCATTCGACAATACCATACTCAATACCTTGATAACAGGTACGTATTGGAATGTTTCCATTACCATTTTTGGAACGTAGGTACAAGTCTCACTATCAAGAGCACTGTCGACACGATAACCGAGAGGTATCTCTTCTCCATCGATATATCCACATTTGCTCCGGAGAGCATCTATCTGTTGATCTAAAGATCGAATTCCTTGGAATGGATTTTCAAAGTTGAAAACTTGCAGCAACTCTCTACTTCTGTCGTTGTCTAGTATCTGATGTTCGTTCAAATGCTTAGACACTTTTTGTTTCAAGAAGTCACGCATATAAAAGGAAAGTTGTTCAAATTCGTCCAAGATAGACGTCATCATGGCCCCTGTCATAGACCCATTGCAATGAAGTCTGCCAATCATCCGAGTGATGAAGGTTTTTAAATCGAACCTAATTTCTTCTGCTGCGATATCATCTAGTGGATTATTCACATCCTCCATCACTTGGTCGTCAATATCATAGTTCAGGTCCTGGTTATTATCGTTACAATCATTATTATTCCGCAGGTCCTGGTTATTATCGTCACCATCATTATTATTTCGATCTAAAATGTTGACAGGGACAGGTCGAGGTTCCTCAGGTTGGGTGGGGGTCAAAATTTCGAAATATCTAAAAGTAGAATGATTCTTATTTCGAATTTCCAAAATGCAAGTATAAAAAGTAAACAAGGCTGGATATTCGAAATTTGTTTTTGCAGAACGATTAATAATCCGAATAAGCAATCGACCTGAAGATTGAATATAAGAACGGTCAGTAAATCGAAATTGTGTATTCAGAAATATTGTATTTCGAATAAACAAGAAATAGATTCCACAAATATAGAATGTTAGTACTTCCGAAATGTAGAATTTCGAAAAGCTAATTCGTTGAATAGGGATAGTATCGGATAGAGTAGCGCACGTATATGACACGTATAGTACGCAGGTATTACGATTTACGTGTGTAAAACTCGTTGACTTAATTCTATTTTTGTTTTTTTCCGTATATTCAAAATTGTAACCATGATGAGAATGCGTTCATTTCATGTATAACGATAAGTCCTATGTTCATGAATTATGTGAGCACATGAAGGTTTGTGACGATAAAATAGAACTACCCTTTTCATTTATAAATTCATTACTTCGGTAGTTGGTCTTCAAAGTTCTACAGTGCGAAACTTGAGTTTCGGATCACTTTTGCCTTATAGAAGATAGAATACAACATTGATAATAACTATGAAAAAATGCCTTTACATGGGCATGGATCTTGAGAAAAAGAAATAAGAAATAACTTGACTCTATGGTAAAGTAATTATGGTACACCATTGTATTAACAGTTTTGATTTTTTGTGGTAAAAAAGAATGATCACTATGCCGATTATGAAGACGTCATATTCCAGTCATCCATAGTTGTATTTCCACAAATTTGTCGTGTGTGTCCTATTTGACAAAAACGCTTTCTTCGTTTTTGCAATTACTAAATAAATATGATCAAAAACTTCTTCCCACAAGATTCAGATTATGATAGCATGTATACCGAAACCAAATTTCAATCCTCTGCGACGAAAGAAATTTTTTTATCGTTGTAAACAGAAAATCTTCAGCTAAAAATTCACTTTTACCGCAGAAGATCAAGCTTCGGTTTCGGTATACAGAAACTACCATAAACTGAATCTTGTGTGACGAAATTTTCAATTATTGTTTTTGTTTAGTGATTTCAAAAGCAAAGAAACAGTTTACCTCAAATAGGATACACTCGACAAATTTTTGGAAAAACAACCATCAGATATGAATTTTATTGACACTTCACCGCGATTCCCCTTAAGATGATACTTTTTTTTAAAACCTTGTTATCTTCGAAATTGTTGAGAAAGCTTCCAAAATAGTTCGATGGCGCCAAAATTTTATGGTGAAACAGAAAATCCAAAATGTGAAGTCGACAGAAGTTGTCACCCTGATATACATACATGTAATAAATGTTTACGTAGTCAATATGAAATGGAGGGTAAATTAGAACAACTTGTAATGAACAATTGTATTTATTAAGTAGATTTTTTTCCAAATGAATGGAAATTGTCAGGTCATTCAAATGAGGGCATCCAGATCCTTACAGGGGCTTGCGTGGCTAATGTCCGACAGCAGGGGCAGCGAGGACTTGGAACCTCCCATAGTCGCTGTGCGCATTCAGCACAGCACATGTGTCCACATGGCAGAAAAGTGTGCGTCAGGTTGCCCAGATAGCATATACTGCACAAAGCAGCATTAGCTGTGTTATTTGGAAAAAAAAAAAATTAGTACATATAATTTAGAGTCATGGCGCTACATACCGAACATGATGTAATGACGTCGACGTTTCGATCAGTAATTAATGGATTTATGTTGAGTTTCAACAGATGAGGCGAAAATAAAATGGTCATTACACGTTTTGTTGCGAAATGTTATGCTTTCAGTGTAATAATTCAAATAGTAATAATCCATTTCGAATTTTTGAAGTGATAATTACACATTTTAACAATTGTGCTCTATGAAAAACAAATTCATCATCATTCAGTACTGTGAATTTGGTCGGATGCTTCTGACTGCTCTTACGTATTAATATATTGTCTCAAAAGACTTATTTAACTATATAAGCTATAATTAGTTGATTGTTTTCGAAACGCATGTTTTCTGAATCATTTTTAAAAACTCCAATCCTTCGTAGAAATGTTATCGAAAATCAACTCCGCCAAGTACTTGAAAAGCGCGGATTGGGTTAACAATATCGATAGGGGGACGCTAATGAAGCATAAACGCCAACTTTCCCCCCAGCGCTGTTTCCAACGTCGGCGATACCGCGGTCCACGTTACCCGTGAGGGAAGCGGACGTATGGTACCTGGTGCCTGTGCGGCAGGGTACACGAGACGTTTGTCTTCCGTAGAACTACTTTCTATAGGTGTGGAATTTATGTCCACCGTTGACGAATCAATGTACTATATCGCGAATTCTAATTAGAATATTAAGAATAGCGCTACAAAAGCATGGACGCCGACTTTCCCCCCAGCGCTGTTTCCAACGCCGGCGATACCGCGGTCCACGTTACCCATAAGGGAAGCGGACGTATGGTACCTGGTGCCTGTGCGGCAGGGTACACGAGACGTCTTTCTTTCGTAGAACTACTTTCTATAGGTACGGAATTTATGTCCACCGTTGGCGAATCAATGTAGTATCGCGAATTCTGACAAGAATATTAAGAATAGCGCTACAAAAGCATGAACGCCGACTTTCCCCCCAGCGCTGTTTCCAACGCCGGCGATACCGCGGTCCACGTTACCCGTGAGGGAAGCGGACGTATGGTACCTGGTGCCTGTGCGGCAGGGTACACGAGACGTTTTTCTTTCATAGAACTACTTTCTATAGGTACGGAATTTATGTCCACCGTTGGCGAATCAATGTAGTATCGCGAATTCTGACGAGAATATTAAGAATAGCGCTACAAAAGCATGAACGCCGACTTTCCCCCCAGCGCTGTTTCCAACGCCGGCGATACCGTGGTCCACGTTACCCGAAAGGGAAGCGGACGTATGGTACCTGGTGCCTGTGCGGCAGGGTACACGAGACGTTTGTCTTTCATGGAACTTTCGTATAAATACATTTCGGGTACTCTACCATTTATTGAAAAACTCTAGACTCCGACGTTATTCGAAATATCAATTGTGAGTGTACATTAAAACCTACTGTACAACGCAGCGATGTACTTCATGGTTCTGACGTTTCAACATTATTTTTATATATAGATCATACGCTTGTCACGAGTGTTATTAATTATTTTTACTCGATATTTACTTGCTTCCCGTAGTTATCATTATAGCGACTGAGTATATAGAAATTATGAGTGGTAAACTCTGTAACGATCTTTGAACAATCCAGCGAAGAGAAACTAATACAGAGTGAGATAAGTATACAGATCTATTCTGCGATGTAATTTTCATAAAACGTCGACATCATTATGCAACATGATAAAATATATGTACCATAGTAATAACATCATCAGAATGTAAGATAAATAAAAGATCTAGCAAGAATAAATTCATATTCGATAAAGTGATACGAACTTCGGCAGACGTGAAACATGATTTGCAGCAAGGTATTAAATGTTAATGTCATGAGATGAGGAAAATTCGTACTAATTTTATTCGAGTTGTCAATAGTTTTCGAGTTATTTAGGGCAAAAAATGAAAAATATCGAAATCTAAACTTGTAAAAAATCAAAGAATCACATAGTTCTATATAAGGGCTCGAATTCATATCAGAGAAATTGGTTATTGAGTTCAAGAGGTTTACACATTTGTTATGATTGAAATTTATTCGTTGTTGTAATCTGTCGAAAATGCCTCAATTCCTATTTATTATCATCTGTAGGTACCTATTTTCGCTATTCGCGGTACGACCTATCATGAATTTTGTTAGACCGAGTGACTGAGCTACGCACATGGTAATTGAGGGCTTATGGCACGTTAGGGGCCATTCATTAATTACGTAAGGATGATTTTGACGATTTTTGACCCCCCCCCCCCCCCCCCATGTAAGGATACATAAGATTTCTCGAACCCCCCCCTCCCTCTTCTTACGTAAGATTCAATCACGTTTTTCTGAATAATAAAACGTTGTTGGGAAGGATCAGTTATACTGAAACTCACAATTTGACGTAAATCAAAGATTTTTTTTTTATGACATTTGAGATAGATGAAAATGAACATATTTAAGATTTTTAGATTTTAATAAACAATAAAAATTTGTAAAATAAGATGTAAATCGAAGTGCACATTATGGAATGAAGAAAATTATTCAGCATCCGAAAAAGAAATTGATTTTCAATAATAAATTTCGACTTGTAAAATATTACGTAAGAATGGGTTTTACCCCCTCCCCCCCCCAGATAAGGGCATGTATAGATTTTCTTAGCCCCCCCCCCCCCCCCCCTGGGGACCCTTACGTAATTAATGAATGGCCCCTTAACTGCTGTCCAGTACCACTCGATAATCTTCAAAATCTTTATATTAGTAGTGCTATTAAATATTTTTTGCTGAAAGTGGTATGGGTAGTAGCCTATTTTGTTCTTATCACTCGACTGAAATGTCATGTGCGCTTGACTATTACACGACCCGTAAAATATTGTATGTTAAACTGTCCACCAAAGTTCGCGACCCTTCATGACATAGCGATCAATATTTAGAAATGCTACTTGCTTGAATAATTTGAAATGTATGAAAGATGATGTTATTACCCTGCGCTTCGGCCAGTGTTTTGTAACGCCGTGCCTCCGCTTGTGCTGATTCGGCTAATAGCGCTTGTGCTTCTGCTTCTGCTTGTGCACGGGTCAATTCGGCCTGCATCCGTGCCGCTTCTGCCAGTGCCGCTTGTTGCTGCAGTCCCTCTGCTGCCTGTGCCGCTGAGCGTGCCTTAGCTTTATCTCTCATAGCTGTAATGTTTTTTGAATAATATGAAATTATGTATACTCCAATTCACGAGATAATATCACACCTTTTCGTCGCTTGTTACGCGCTTTATTCTTATCCAGCTCTCGGTTTGTAACTTCATCTCCGAGAGCTGCTGCAGGAATCGATCCGACCGACCTCCATTTCTTACGGCGTCGGCGTCCCACACGTTGTACTATAAAAATGTACAGGATGAGGTCATATTATTCCACATTACTTTGTTTTATATATACTTGTGGTGATTCTTTGCATACCATGTTGGACAGTAGTACTAGTACTAGTAGGCTGCATGACTACTGGAACGAGAGGCTGCTGTTGTACCAGGACATCTTTGTTCAAAGATAATCGAAGAACATTTATTTCACTATCGATACGTTGTAACAAATTGCACGTACTATATGTTATAAGTGAATAGACACTTGCATAGAATTACAAAAAACGTAGTATAAGTATGCACGTCATGGAGTCAGAGTTAAATTGAGTGTACTTCGTGAATATTGGTAGCATAAAGATTGTAAGTATGTGAATCTATTAATGGTTATTATAAAGCATAAAGCATCGAATATTCAAATCAATCAGCTAGATATAAACGCCAGATTCACACTAATTACCAATCACATCTGCAGGTGGTGTATGGCGATCCTGATTTCCGGGCAATACAATTGCCTCGACGAATGGATCCTCTTCAGGCGGGTCTGCATCAATCGGCAATATATTGGCAATCGCTTCAACTCGATCAATTGCATCCTGCTCGGGTTCTTGCGGAAGCGCATTGATCGGCAATAAGTCACCCGGTGCGTCGTCTCCAAAGTCACTTACTTGTTCTACATGGCAAAAATTATGTCGACTGATGTAACATTTCAAAGAATAACTTATCTGAACAAGTAAATGTACGTGATCAACCAATGAAATGCTTTACGATAGTATCAAATTAAAAATGTATTATTATTACCAATCGCGATCGGGAGAACTTCTTCGGTTGACTCGTCGCTGGAGCTTTCCAAAGTATCGTCAGCCCTATCGTCGGGTATATCTAAAGTGTACACAGATGAAATTCAAAATGTTTTCATTTGTACACCATGTTTAACCCTTTAGTACCTAATGTGCCAAATTTGACACAATTACTTTACAGGGTTGCAAAACATTGTCTGTCGGTAAAGTAAGTGACTTTGTCTCCTAGAGTCTTCAATCCATCCTAGGTGGACCCACCAAGACTCATAAATCGGAAAATTTCACACTCTTTCCCCTCCAAAATCTAATGTGGCGACAGTCTCTCTCGACAAACGGTTAGCGTTGCAAAAGTCGCTCGAGATATTAGCGAAAAAGGTAAGTAAACAATTTTTTTTTGCAATTTTTAACGATTGATACTTTCAATTGAAAGCCGGATATACAGATATTTACTTACAGTTCCCTGAATTTGTTAAATTTAGAGGGGGCAATACGTGGCCGAAAATGAATGTACCTTTGGAACATCAGGACTCAACAGTCACAAGTTTCGAAATTCAAGATAATTTCATTTACTTGTTTTTTTTATCACTTCTTCTGACTTGCAAAATTGACGGTGCCCGCGTCTCATGACTTCTGCCTCAAATTTCGATTTCCGAACGAAAGAAAAAATTTTGAATCGAAATTAGGAATTGAAACAAGAAGTCTAATTGGGTGAACTGAACCTCCGCTAACTCAGAAACGACTGATCCCTCGAAGTTTTCGATAAGGAACTTTGGTTTCCGATTACGATAATAAATGTGTACCCAAATTTTTCCCCGCAAGGTGTGAACTATTTTTTTCCATCGAAATTCATATTCTTCATCTTCTAATCGGGTTTCCAAGTCTGGTGTATATTGAATTTAGCTTGTTTCGCTTACCATTAGCTAGTACACGTTGTGCAACCACAGCATTATCCCTCAACCAATGAGGAGGATCCTCTACAAACACGGCGCGATCATAATCTGGATCATCCTCTGTTTAAGAATATAATAATGAAATTAAATAGAGTGGGATCTATCGATATAGTCCAGTAAAATAAAGCTTGAAATCGTTGTTTGTGTCTGCCAGGCTGCTTTTTTGTGACACGTGGTATTTTGGTCCCCTGAAACTCCCCGATAAGTGTGGAAGTGCGACCCTTCCGAGCAGGGTCGAAAAAAATTAATAACTACCCCAAAAACGCAGTTTCCCAAATAACTCTAGATCCACGCGAGATATGAAAAAAAGTATGGAGTACAAATTTGTCTAGCGTAAAATCTTCTACCGAAAAGATCCGCAACACTTTGCCTCGATATTTAGGGTGATAAAAAAATCCAAAAAGCAGTATTTTTCAATTTTTTTTTTTTTAATTAGCTTAGAAATTCCCAACTTTTTTCCTAGACTGATATTTTTGCTTTATATTCATTTTTTCAAAAAATACCAATCAAAATCAACGATGTCTTTTTATATATTGAATAAATATTTTTTACTTTTTATTAAATGAAAAATAAATAAAAATAATAATATTTGTCCAACTTGGAGAGCACGTATTATATTTGGCACGTATATTTTTTTTATTTTTACCCATTTTTTATTGAAAAAAATAAATAAAAAATATTTATAATAAGATATCGTTGATTTTGGTTGGTAATTTTTGAAAAAATGAATATAAAGAAAAAGTATCAGTTTAGGAAAAAAGTTGGGAATTTTTAAGCTGATTGAAAAAAAAAATTGTAAAATACTGCTTTATCGATTTTTTTATCACCCTAAATATTTAGGTGGCTCTAGGGGATGAACCGTGGGGAGTGGGAGCAAAGTGTTGTGGACCTCTTTGGTAGAAGATTTTACGCTCGACAAATTTGTACTCCAGACTTTTTTTCATATCTCGCGTGGATCTAGAGTTATTTGGGAAACTGCGTTTTTGGGGTAGTTCTTATTTTTTTTCGACGCTTCTCGGAGGGTCGCACTTCCACACTATTATCGGGGAGTTTCAGGGGACCAAAATACAACGTGTCACAAAAAAGCAGCCTGGCAGACACAAACAACGATTTCAGGCTTTATTTTACTGGATTAATAGGAGTGTCCACAAGCTAAGCGATTTCGGGTAAGTGTGACGCTATGGCTGAGGGCGACTCAACGATAATATGATATGTTGTTTTCTGATAGGATATCTTCATCGCGATACCAGCTCAAAAATTTCACCTAATGGCATAGTCGGTGCAGGCTCCTGCAGTTCAAAGTCAGCCCCTTCCCTTCCGTTCGTTTCTCTTCGAATCAGTTCGGCTACGTCGCCTTTTAATGCAGCTGCTTTTTCAAGAAATTCGGCTTCAGTTATTCTGAGCATGTGAAGATCTCTCCATGCTAGATAAGATCAAAATTAAATGAGTAGAAGCTATACACCCATTTCCAATCCTCGACGGTGAAATAGATTAGATTCCCGAGTACACATCACATATTATAATACCAATAAAAAATCCCGAGGCTTAATACAGGTTCATGAGTCGTGTGCTATTATGACAGTAGTATTTCAATGACCGAAAATCATTGTGAACCCTTCCGACTTACTGAAACGCTTTATACCTATCTTTACAATGGAACTGTTCCAGACTATTATTCCCGTTTTTAAGTTCGATTTCGACACTAATATTGCTTACCTTTAACAAGCTCGTTTTGCTTGTAAATAGTTGCGTATCGGGCATGCCGGCCAATCTGTAAATTATTTCGCAGGCGGTAGACGTCTGCTTTAGCATCAGACTGCAATTTCAAGAGTTTGCCTTTCCCAGAAAAAAAATGTATACCAATGTGTTACAACCTAGAGTGTGGTGTCTAACTATAACGTTGGTTTCGCACTAACTGTACTTACATATGAAATCCCATGGACTAGGACGAGTTTCTAATTTATGTCCCAATCGGCTATTATATGACACCAGAATATTATTAGTTCGTCGACTTAGCCCGTACACACTAAAACCGTGTGGTTTCACGGTATCGAGCCAATATGACTTATAATAATTCAAAAACCGACTGAGTCTTCGTTTCAGATTTGGGGCAAGTTCACCCTTAAGCCTAGAATATTGAGCCTCAATAGCACCGGCAGGTAAATAGGCTAGGGCCGTGATTTTTTTAACGAACGATTTCGCGTCCGCATCCTGTGTCAGCAGGTTCTGGAGTCCAAGCGATTTTGCTTTCTGGTAAAGGGCCTTAAACAGCGTAAATTACTTTGTGTTATGGCAATCTTTTACCTAAGTTTCTCTGGGAAAGGTCAACATTCAGCAAATGTCAAGTGTAAAATTGAAATTATTTTTGGAGTCGAAAAGAGACGACAAAAGCACAGAGAATGAAATACCCAAATTTGTATTTGCCACATTACTAATGATTCAACAGGTAATTTTAGTGCCCACATTTTGGCTTGGTAAACGATCGCTCTTTTTTCGTACGTATAGCAAATCATAACATGATAAGTGCAGGGATATGACAACGTCGATACAAATGTATGTGTCCTAACACATGTTACAAATAAAGATTGAATTTTTCAGCTGAGCCGTTGTTTTACGAATTCATTGAATAAAATGAAATTATCAAATCCTCACCCGATCATGATGCGTATTGCATCCTGTGCTGTGTACTCTCGGGAAAGTTTGAACAATCGCGTTCCGCAACGCAAGCTCGAAGTCACTCATCACCAATGCGATATTGTTATTGGGAATGACATTGGTTTTAATATGTTCAAAAACTGCTAAATAAGCAATTTGTGTCTTGCGAGACATCACTATCCACATGAAAGGAATGCCCTGTGATTGACAAATTTATGTATGAAGTACATAATAATTATACACAAAATATTGCCTATTTCTGACTAGATTCTCAGCCACGAATGTAAAGCGGTTTAAAGTAAGCATCAGTGGCGTAGTGAGGATGGGGCAGGGGTGGGCGCGTCCCCCCCCCCGTACCCCGGAGGTCCCGGTGCCCACCCCAGAAGAAAACCGATAGTACTTAAATTCAAATAACACTGGTCAACACGATTTTTGGGTCTGTCTTCTGCATATGAAATTTTGGTTGCTCCTACGTTAATAAGAAGGGGAAAAATAATTTTTTCGATCAAAGTTTGCTTTTGAAAAAACTAGAGCAATTTTTTGTATTTTTAAGAAAAATGATATATATATTGATTTATGATGATTTATATATTTTTTTCCATTTTTTTTTTTTAAATTACGATTAGAAAAGTTTTTGCTGAACACTCGAGTCTTCATTATCGAAGATTTGTGATAAATAATAGCAAATAAATATAAAATAACAAAAATTCAAGTTCAAAAATGAGAAAAAAAAAGCAAACTTTAAAAGCTAAAAATGGAAATATGAGTGTTTTTTGATGTCTAGAATCAAAATTTAAGCATTAAAACAGAAACCCAGAAAAAAAAAAAAAATTGTTGACCTGTGTAATCGATTAAGATTATTGATAGTATAATCATATATGTAACGAATCGTTTTTTTTTTTTTTTGTCAAGCCAGCCCCCCCCTAGCCCCTCCCAGCATAAAAAGCTGGCTACGCCGCTGGTAAACATATATTATCTGCAAACTGCATTACACCTATACATTCCCTGCCCTCAGAGAACTATTACAATTGTACGACATGAATTATTTTCAAATGGTCAAAAAGCGATATAGACATGCGGAAGTATGTGGGGCATTCCACGCCAACTCAACCTGCGTCTGACCTCGACCCCTTGCATTTGGTACGAAATTTTTCATATTGTTTTTCTATCTTTCGAAGACACGCTGCGTTTTAGTCAGATTTTATTTCATCAAATTTTTTCAAAGCGAAAAATAAAATTAATTGAGGAAAACAAAAAACATCGAAGGACACTTTTTGAAAATCTGAAAAAAAATTCTCAAAAATCCTGCATGCGATCTGAAGAATTTTGGCGTGTGGACCAGAGTGGGCCGGCGTTCACTACCATCTATAATTTGCGATTTCCTGGACAGAAAAAAATAAATAATACACGTCAAGATCAGTTTACTGTGAGCAGTTGCTTGAACATTCTTATATCTAACTCTGGATTTTTTAGAATTTTTCAAGATTTTTTTAACTGCCTGCAGTGAACTGACCTTCGCGTCTATTTTTTTTCCCATGAAATTGCGGATTACAGATAGAAGCGAACACCGGCCCACTCTGGTCCACACGCAAAAATTCTGTAGATCCAATGCAGGATTTTTTAGAACTTTTCCAGATTTTTAAAAAGCGTCGTTCGATGTGTTCTTTTTTTTCTCAAGTGATTTTATTTTGCGATTTGAACAAATTTGATAATAAAATCTGAAAAAAAATTTGCATGCTTTCGAAAGATCAACTATAAGAAAAATTACGGACCAAATACAAAGGGGTCGAGGGTGAGACCCAGGTCGAGTTGGCGTGGAATGCCCCATGTACAACATGATTCAGTACCCATGGCAAGGATTCTTTTAAAATAATTACTCACGTGGTTAAATTTTATGCCCATTATTGTAACCAGTTGGTAAGCATCCTGTATCCCGGGTGTTGATCGGAATGTTCCGTCGATGAATAGCCGTTCAACGTCACGCATTTCAGCACTCACAAAATTAGGATCATAAAGAAGCGCATGCTTATTTCCGCCGTCATCGATGATGAGCGTTGCTGAGAGACGACCACTATCATATTCCAGATTTCTCTCGAACTCCGGATCCCTGAGTCGCAAAACAAACTCTTCGATGCTCTGGGGTGTTGGTGGATAGAGACTCCTTCGACATTCCTTCATGTAAGGCTTAATACTTCGGTACGAAATCAGGGCGGCAGCTTCGTGATACCTATATACATGAATGAGAATCACCTAATTTCTTATAACACTGCTTAGGTTTTAGTGAGTTTTACAAAACTATGTATATACGGCGCATAGTACTTTCAAGAGGTGGTCCTTATTTTGGTCATTTTGGCATTTTGATAGACCCTTACAAATAAATGAAAATGAAATTCCTGCCGAGTTTGAGCCCTTAATAATAATATCAACCCGACCCCCAATATGATGAAAGTTTTGAACAGGAAGTTGTATGTATTTTTCAAAACTAAGCTTCGAATTTCCATAACTCCGATGATTATCTATGAAAAGATTTATGTTGACATTTAAAAAAAAAGTCTGCCATCTTAACGCCGCCATTTTGAATTTTGGACCCAAAACAAATTATTTTTTTGAACGTCCCCCTTTGAACCCTCAAAGTTTTATTCGAATTAATATTTGATCAGAGCAGTATTTCCGAGATAAATCCGGTGGTACATTGAAATGGGATACCTGGTATAGGATCAGACTTGAATTCTGCGTAATCGGTTGAGCTCACGAATACCCGTATGAAAAAACTATATATGGCAAAAATATATTCAGAAATATATAATAATTGTATTTAAAATTATTTTTTTCTTCTATTTTTTTTTCTATTTTTTACGAGAACTACGAAGCCGAGGATCAGCACGAAGAGAACGGCTGCGTATGCCGTACAAAGACATCTCCAAGATTAATAAATATAAAGTTTAAAAGTTTATGCATGATTTCATACATTAAAATTAATAGGTGTAATTTCAGTTTAAATAAAAAATCGAAAATTCCCATGTTAAATGAATAAAAAACTAAAATTAAAATAGCGACCTCTTAGAGTTGAGCTACAGCGACCGACTTCCGGGAGGGCTTTTTTATTATCCACCTCAAGCATTTGGGAGGGTAAGACTTGAAAAAAAAAATTACAATTTTTTTTTGAATATATATTCATAATTTCGGCCATAATATAATACCACCTATTTTCATAATATATTCTGCCATATAATTTTGCCATATATTGTTTTTTCATACGGGTACGCATCACCATTTCCAAATTAGAATACGTTAAAAATTTCATATGGCAAATAGTACATCTCGTATGCCCGGTTTTATAAAGTGGGTTACCCCGTGGCTTTAAATAACCCGTAGCTTACCCCACAGATACTATCCGTTCAACCTTCATGAACTGTTGGAAGTTAACATCGATACATGCCCGTGCAGAAATTTGACCAGTTTGCACGACTTCTGGCCAGAGCCAGATGTGGATTTGCTGACCAGTGGGAACTCGACAAAGCCGGATCGGGTACTGACCAGACGTCACTGGCCAGCGAAAACTCTGCAAAGCCAGACCTGGCACTGGCCAGAATTCTCCTGGATTCACTGCCCAGAGTTAACTCGGCGAAACCAGACCTGGCACTGGCCAGTATTTTCCTGGATTCACTGCCCAGAGATGACTCGGCGAAACCAGATCTGGCACTGGCCAGTATTTTCTTGGATTCACTGCCCAGAGATGACTCGGCGAAACCAGATCTGGCACTGGCCAGTATTTTCCTGGATTCACTGCCCAGAGTTAACTCGGCGAAACCAGACCTGGCACTGGCCAGAATTCTCCTGGATTCACTGCCCAGAGTGAACTCGGCGAATCCAGACCTTCCGCTGGCCAGAATTCTTCTGGATTCACTGCCCAGAGTTGACTCGGCGAATCCAGACCTGGCACTGGCCAGAATTCTCCTGGATTCACTGCCCAGAGTTCACTCGGCGAATCCAGACCTGGCACTGGCCAGAATTCTCCTGGATTCACTGCCCAGAGTGAACTCGGCGAATCCAGACCTGGCACTGGCCAGAATTCTTCTGGATTCACTGCCCAGAGTTCACTCGGCGAAACCAGACCTGGCACTGGCCAGAATTCTCCTGGATTCACTGCCCAGAGTTGACTCGGCGAATCCAGACCTGGCACTGGCCAGAATTCTCCTGGATTCACTGCCCAGAGTTCACTCGGCGAAACCAGACCTGGCACTGGCCAGAATTCTCCTGGATTCACTGCCCAGAGTTGACTCGGCGAATCCAGACCTGGCACTGGCCAGAATTTTCCTGGATTCACTGCCCAGAGTTGACTCGGCGAATCCAGACCTGGCACTGGCTGGTATTTTCCTGGATTCACTGCCCAGAGTTGACTCGGCGAAACCAGACCTGGCACTGGCCAGTATTTTCCTGGATTCACTGCCCAGAGTTGACTCGGCGAAACTAGACCTGGCACTGGCCAGAATTCTCCTGGATTCACTGCCCAGAGTGAACTCGGCGAATCCAGACCTGGCACTGGCCAGTATTTTCCTGGATTCACTGCCCAGAGTTCACTCGGCGAAACCAGACCTTCCGCTGGCCCTTGCTCGAATGTTACTGAGTCAATGAAGGAAATGAAATTGTAACACGGCAAATTCGTCAACAAATTCGATTGTGAAAGTATTGGAACGTGACCCAGGCCCGGACGCCATGGGAACGACGGAACGATCAGCTGACGCCTTCTCGAAGAACGATCCGAAATCACTTCAAATAATTATACTAAATTAACAGTGCATCTTTTCCAATACTTTCACAATCGAATTTGTTGACGAATTTATCGTGCTACAAATTGGTTATATTATTTCCTTCATTGACTCAGTAACATTTGAGCAAAGGCCAGCGAAAGTCGGTTGGCCGCTAATTTCCGATTGTTAGGATACATTTTGATATAGTCATAAGGGGACCTTTATCTATCGATTGGTGTAACTTTCATGCCCGGGCGTGAGATTTCTTATACACCATATAAAACGAGTCTAGATTGACTGGACTAAATAATAAATATGTATTGGCGTGGAAAATAACATTCTAATATTTTGCATCTCATGTGTGAAAATCAGTTAAAATCGTGGATTAGCAATCTGGAAAATTTTGCGAAGAGGGAAGTGTGATGATTTTTTTTTAATCACCTCATGGGATAATTGGTGATAACAATTTATGAAAAACGTAGTGCAGGTAATTGTTATGGTTACTATCCGAATACAGTGTTTGAATTCCGCGGTACGCGTCACAGTAGGGTGTGCAAAAAAAAAAAAAAATTTTTTGTTTTCTTAGCTAATATGAAAATGTTGTTCAGAATGACAAAAAAAAAATCCTTTCAAATTTTGAGCTCTTAATATTAATATTAAGAGGTCGCTCATCGCGATTTTTGATTTCCCATTTGAATAACACAGGAATGTTTGTTTTTTTCTGTTTGGAATTTTATTGCGCCCGAACAAATTATCTGCCAGTGAAATTGAATACATGTACTTGTAGGGAATTAAACGAGCTTCAAAAAAGGTCTGATATGATTTTTCGCTAAGTCGACTCGTTTGAAAGTTATTCAATGTCAAAATTCACCTTTAACCCTGAAAAACTTTCAAACGAGTCGACTTGGCGAAAAATCATATCAGACCCTTTTTGAAGCTCGTTCAATTCCCTACAAGCACATGTATTCGATTTCACTGGCAGATAATTTGTTCGGGCGCAATAACATTCCAAATAGCAAAAAACAAACATTCCTGTGTTATTCAAATGGGGAATCAAAAATCGCGATGAGCGACCTCTTAATATTAATATTAAGAGCTCAAAATTTAACAGGATTTTTTTTTCGTCATTCTGAACAACATTTTCATATTAGCTAAGAAAACAAAAATTTTTTTTTTTTTTTTTGGCACACCCTAGCGTCACAGTACCTCTCACGCACAAGTTGGCCGAATGAAGGCGCTGCGGTCAAGACTGGTTTGTTGCAAGAATATGGCTGCCGAGCCATGGACACCGCCGAGGTTTTACAGTGATGTCATATGAATTGAATATAAGAAATTCGTTTGTTCTCTATCTGAAGAAACTTTTCCATTGCGTTTTACTATCGACTATAATTTTGACTCTGCTCAGCTACGATCGTGTGAAAATGAATGCTGATAAACATGAGCAACGGAGAAAAACTCGAGATCGAGTTCGGAAGTATCGAGCGATCCGTAAAATTGCTGCTGCTGAGATTTCGAGTGAAAGTGAATCTGAAAGTGAGCCTCAAAGTGGGCTTGAGAACCTGACAATGAGTGTGAATGTGGAAACCAGAGGTATGTATATCGACGGTAATTAAAGATAGCCGATAGGTTAGGTCAGGCTGGAGCAGAGATCTCGGTGAACATGATAATGCATATGTTTTATCACGAGGTTTTATTGTTGCATATAATTCGTTTGCCCTCTCTTTCTTTCATTTTGTCGTTCGAAAATTAGTTTACCTCAACTTTCATTCGATGGAAACCCATACGAAAAGAATTTCTCATCAGATTTGAAATTGCTGAGCTAGCCTCTTTCAATACCACAAACTGATTGGTTTGCAGAAACCCCTGGACAAGACATTCACAACATCGCGGAGGACCTGTCGGAGCTACCGTATGATAATCTAGTGTCTTCTACAGCAGCAGCTGGCACTGAGCTCGATCGTAGTTCTCATGGTCCGGACAGCGATGATACATCCATACCCGATATAGAAGCTACAGTCGATGATGGAATACAAGATACTCCAAACCCAGCAAGTGATGAAATACAAGATACCCCAAACCAATCAGCCGATAAGAGTTTCGATTTGGAAGATGAATCCTATGAGATTCGAAGCTGGGCGGTACAAAACAATATCACGCACAGTCAGTTGGACTCACTTCTCTTGATCCTCCGGAGAAGACTGCTACCTGATCTACCAAAGACAGCCAAAACGTTTCTACAAACTTCTTCCGCAACGTACGATATAAAAATAATGAAAGACAGCGAAGGAAATCCAGGACAATTTGTATATTTCGGAATCGCAGATCAAATCAAGGCTTGCATCAATCCAAAAGCACATCATAGTAATTCAATTGAGATGCAGATTAATATCGACGGACTGCCCCTTTTCAAATCAAGCAATACACAGCTTTGGCCTATTTTGTTCAAAATTGTCCATGAATCAGACATCTATAAACCACTACCTATCGCTATATACGCTGGTTGTGCTAAACCTAAGAACTTGGATAAATTTCTGACTCAGTTTGTCACAGAAATGAATGATTTGTCAGCAAATGGTATTTTCATTGATGGAAAACTGTTCACAGTCTCTGTACAAAGTTTTATCTGCGACACACCAGCTAGATCTTTCTTAAAGTGTACAAAAGGCCATACGGGATACTTTGCTTGCGAAAGATGTGAAGTGAGAGGCTGCAGAAGTGGGAGATCTATGGTTTACCCACAAGTTGATTGTCAGAAGAGAACTGATGAATCTTTCAGGCGCCAGAGTCAACCTGAACACCATAACGGTGTTTCGCCACTATTGAAGTTATGGCCAAAGATAAATATGATTTTGGCATTCATCCTCGACTTCATGCACTTGTGTTGCATCGGTGTTATGAAGAAACTTCTGAAAGAATTTTGGCTTTATGGAAATCTGTACACCAGACTTAGTCGCAGAGCCCGTTTACAACTTTCCCATAGATTGGAATTCTTGAAGCCTCAAGTACCGTGCGATTTCCAACGTAAACCAAGATCACTAGCTTACATAGCCAAATGGAAGGCTACTGAATTGAGATTCTTTCTGCTCTATTGTGGACCTGTTGTATTGAAAAGTATCTTAAATAACAGACTGTACAAACATTTCCTATTATTCCACGCAGCCTGCAGGATCTTGTGTCACGAAGATCTAGCCCTGAAATACAATAGGTTCGCAAAAAAATATCTTGAGAACTTCGTCCTACTTTTGAAGCAATATTATGGCACCGATTCTCAGGTCATGAACGCTCACAATTTGATTCATCTTGCTGATGACGTGAAAACCTACAACTGTAGCCTCTCAAAAATCACGGCATTCCCTTTCGAAAATGCACTTGGAAAACTCAAACAGTATGTTCGCACGCCAAATAGACCGCTCGCACAGATTTGTCGCCGCCTACACGAGCTAAGTACTACACAGAAGAAAATCCCAACTGTACCACCGTTAATAAAGATTATAAAACAATCTGCTCAAAGCTACGGACCAACGAATCGCAAGAAAATCTTGAAACTGAAATTCAGAGGATATTTGCTGTCAACCTCTTCTCCTGACGATACAGTTTTGCTGAAGAGTGGTACCATATTAAAGATTGAGTACATGACTTACTGCGAAGAATGCCCAAAAGATATAACAATTTATGGACAAAAGTGGAAAGTAAAAAGACCATTACTGACATATCCATGTAATTCGAAAATACTGGAATCCTGGGTACTGGATGCCACATTTTCAGCAGTCAATATTTCATGCCCCGTAGACAACATCAAGCGAAAAATGGTTGTCATGCGTTTACCGGGTAAAAATAACGAGACGTATGCAATGTCTCTCCTGCATGACTGATATAGGTGAGGTATATATCAGTATCCTTGATGTAATTTTTTCTATTGTAATTTCTACGATCACCAATTTCTACATAGATTAATCAAATTATTGCTGTGTCCGTTCATCTACCTGTTATACAGATCTTTCGAGCCGCGATACCAGTCTTATGTAAGCATATACATACTAGAGATGGTAGAAAGTATTCGTGCGATTTGTGATAAATTCAATTCTGATAATAGAATCGATGCGTATATTCAAAGCACAACATCAATTTCGACACTGATTGATTATTAGATATTTTTTATTTTTTATACATAGCGCTCGTCTCTAGAAAGTGGTCAGCTACCGTCACCAACACAAGTGGAGGCGTGTCGATTACTTGCCATCTTCCTTCTCTGTATCAGTGAAGGTTGCTGGCCACTTTCCATAGATAAGCACAGTATGTTCATATATAAGAATTTGTCCATGGGGTTTGAGATCACGAATATTCATATCATTCAGTGAATTGGTCAGGGTTTTAGATACGACTCTAATTTTCACATTAGAAAGCGTCAAGATAATGAATTTTTATGCTATAATACTTCTTTTATTGTGTGAAATTTATCGCGTGAATTCCAACGAAAGAACATTTCCATTGGCTTGAATTGCAAGTGATTAACTTCGAAATAAGTTTATTATTCAACTCATCATCTGGCAATCAAATTTGAGAATCTTCCGACGTAATTGGGACCTGGCTGCAATCGGATAATCGAAAATTCGTATTAAAAAAAAAACGCTGAATCGTTCGATGTTATAGAATATATAAATTCAAACTGGACTAACATCAATATCTTATGGAAACAAAACATGGACAATGTTAGCTGAGTTGAAAAAAATTCAACCTACGTATTCGTAATAGAATATATATATATTCATATACCGTGAATATTCGGTGAGACTACACGATCCCCTTCCTACGGCAAAACCAACACAGGCGCGCACCGCGTGCGTGAGGCTCCTTCAATTCAATGAATACTCAACTTAAAAAGCAATCACCATACTGAACGCGGAAAAGAATAACGCGAATAAAATCAATTTGCCTGATGCGAACATTTATTTTCAAAATTTATCAACGAATTACAACTAAATATCTATCAATAATTGATATGATTATTAATTATTAGTGTTTATGAGCGATATTTGAGACAAAGTGGAGCGGGTAAATGAAGAATAAATCATTGAAGACAACGTCCTTAA
The DNA here is from genome assembly GCA_914767705.2 of Tenthredo notha. Taxonomy (NCBI): domain Eukaryota; kingdom Metazoa; phylum Arthropoda; class Insecta; order Hymenoptera; family Tenthredinidae; genus Tenthredo; species Tenthredo notha. Next base: position 8,673,006 of record OU611914.1, on the reverse strand, counting down.
ACATTGGTTTAAACATTGGTTAAACATTGGCCGCCTGTCCCGTCCGAAGGAGCCTCACGCACGCGGTGCGCGCCTGTGTTGGTTTTGCCGTAGGAAGGGGATCGTGTAGTCTCACCGAATATTCTCGGTATAGTACATAAAATATAAATGTATCGACAGAAAATCTAATACTGTCGTCACGATGTCGTGCAACAATGTATGTAACGGCTTATATATTCTAAAACTCGGAGACTGAAACTGAATAATCTTTCGAATATTCCAAATTTCGGATAAACAAAATCATCATTCGGGCGATTGACGTTTCAGATGACTGGACGTTCGGATAATCGACGCTCTACTGTATTGTCTCAGACTTCGAAATATGTGGTCCAATTAGTTTCGAAGCTGCCTTGTTCTCGCGGTCAAAAATCTTAATACTGGACGGATCGGCGGTTCAATTCTTATCGCTTGTTCGTAAGTTGTCATCTTTTGTTTGAAACCGCGCCAATGAAATTCGCTTCAACGGTCAATCCGTAGCACCGAACGCGACGCGCTGGTGCCCTTTGTAAACTCACCATGACTGCGCATGCGCGATACCAATCGTCGACGCCAGAGCAGCCAGTTCGACTTGAACAGCCAAAGCGGCAAGATCGCCACGTGGTGTAATATACGTGATCGAGCCTGTTTTCAGATATAAGGTTTAGATATCAACATTCACCATCGAATCAGGTCTAAAGGTTGGTAATATACGTAATAAAACAACTTGTTGTCAGTAGGCCGGAATTAACACTAACCCTAACCGAAACTAGAAACAAACAACATATTTTGAAACGTTAAAATTTTCAACTTTCTCATTATCATGCCAGCCTTCGAAATGGCTCAATCAATCTCAAGATTCGAAGCTTCCTAATTTTCACGAAATAAATCTCATACTTAGCGTTCGCGAATTCCATCCGTTGTTTGAAACTGCGTGTATAAAATTCTGGCTTGGGCTTTGGCTGCGTGCGCGAGACTTTGAGGCAATAAGTCAGCCACGTGGTGCAGTATACGCGTGATCAAGATAAATTGGGTATATTCATCAACAATATTCAGAACATCTCTTCAATCACATCATAATATATGCTATTAACACATTCAACAGTTATAAGTTCATAGTATACTAAGGTTCATAGTATACTAAGGAACAGCTTAGTTCAGCTCGAAAATCAACTTAACCTCACTTGACAAAATCTCTAGACGTGCATTTAGTACAAGATTGTTCCTTATTTTGTTGATGTTCTTTGTGTGGGGGCCATCGCGTTATAGACATTTTATCACTCATTTTTATTTTGCTACTAAATTCTATCAGTTATTTTCGGAATATTCACAAAGATTGTATTGATATTTCACTCGTACATATTCAATTTTTATTAACCTGAACTTGGCACGATCTACGTTGATAAGCCATCGATGACCGCACCGTGGACTCACCCTATTGAGAAGAAAGTTTTAGTATATATTTTTTTCTTTACACATGCATGCAAAATCCTCGTTTGCCCACCGCTTACAGACGCCCAAAATAGCCGATTGCCACACCATGCACAGAGACGATGCGCAAAATCCCTCACCGGTGAAAGGATTTTGCGCATCACCCCCGTGTACAGTGCTGCAATCAGCCATTCCGGACGTCCGTGAACGATGGGCAAGATCTCGGATCTTGCATTACATTTATAAAGAAAAATAGTATTTGATACGCGAGGCCAAACTCGCTGCCCGCGCACTGCTCGTCTGAAGCCGCACGAAGCCTCGGCTTCCTGCTGCCTTCAGACTCGCAGTGCGCAAAAGGCTCGTTGGGCCTCTTGTATCGAAATATACTAATTCTGATTCATTTCTAGACGAACCATTATGCTTATTCCACCCCCATTGGCCCATTCTCACGGTATCATGATTACCAAAAATCTCATCGAATCAATCTTACAGATAAAATCTAATAATGACCGCGCTCGACGAACGAAACGAATCTGAAACTGCCCAAGAGGAGCATTACGCTTACCAGCTCGTTAAATTTTTCACAACCAATAAGGATGGCGTGGCGGACATCGACTGTGTACCATCTACTTGGGTCACTTTCAATGTTACCACAGGAAAGTGTGAAACCAAGTATGTCCCTCCTCCATATAATAAGGACAGTTTTGAACTGCTACATGATTTTGTAAAGAAGCAAGTGCTTCCACCGGAAAATTGGCCATCACATCCGATTACCATCCAAGGACACGCAAGTGAGTATTTTTCCAACATTTTTGAGTTTCTATATGTTCAGGCTAAATTATTAACCCATTGATGTTCCTTACTCATGTGCTATGATCAATAAACTTTATCTTGTTCAGGAAATTATGCCGACGCACTGGAACGGCTGGAAATTCTACAACAGGAAGATTACGCTTACACGACTGGCGACAATGTGTCCAAAGCTGAAAAGGCTGCAGCTACGACGAAACGGTATCGGACAAGAGTTGTGAAGAGCAATGCGAAAGTTGTGAAAAAATTAACACGAGTACCAGAAATCAATGCGTCAAGTGTGGAAAGTTGTTCAGAGAATGGTGAGTGAGACTATATTCTGAATAATTCATTATTTCAATGTATCTGATTTTACAGCGTCCGACAAAAGCAGCAATGTTTCAAATAAAGCCTCGTCTGGAGAATCCGAAGATGACAACGACGATAACAGGACACCTGAGAAACGTAATTGGAGAAAGGCACAGAGAAATCACAATAAGAAACAAAACCAACATGATCGATCTGACTTCCCCTGTGATCGAAACTATGTCAGAGGTATGGAGAATTTGATTGTGTCACTCTAATGTCTTCATGTTGCAATTTAATGTGTTCAATTTATAGAAGATCCACCCAAATCATTGAAGTCAGCGGGAAAAGAAGCTAAGCTGAAGACTTCAGCTGTGAAACCTTCAGCTTCCCAGAACATACATCGCTCGGGTATGTATTATGAATGTAATTCTTTATGAACGATGAAGCATGTGGACCGTAAGCGCATAGCGATCAGATAAATTATTATTTCAACTTCTTTCTTGACCCCATCAATATCGTATGTAAAACGTTGTTTGGTATCAAGGGTCAGATAAATTATTTATAAGGGAAATTGTACGAATGACGTGCAGTATGCCATTATTTTTAACTAATGAGCGCTTGATGGCCCGGACCGGTCCTGTGCTTCAAGAGATCTAGCTCCGGGCGGACATGAAATATTACAATAGGTCAGAAATACCTACTGTGAATGTCAAAAGTTGGGGTTTTTTTTTCTCTGTACTGATAGAGCTTCTCGCTAGCTACCAAATGAGTGCTCGATGACCCAGATCGGTCCTGCGGTTCAAGAGATATAGCTCTGGACATGAATTTTGCAGGATGGCAAACACATAAGGCTTCACAGCTGGGCATATTTACCACATCGATTACTCTATTCAATCACAGATTGTTTTGCTTCTCCCATTTTATCATCAAAAATAAGTATTCAATACAGAATTTTGTAGGATGGCAAACCCATAAGACTTCTCCCTTGTATATTTCATATACATAGGGAGTGCCTAAAAATATGAAGAGTTTATAAAGGCACCGACCCGACCGATGACCCAATTAGCAAGCCCAGTAGCATAGACCTCTGAAATATTATTCTTCGTTATTCAATCGATCAATCTCATTTCTTGCCTATGCATAGTTTGATGAACCCCATTACCCATTGCGGTTGACACTCGAAATTTTCTTCGATTTGAAAAACCTGTTTTCTATTTCTAGTTCCAGTCATTCTAATTTAGCATTGAACAACTTTGATTTTCACAGGACCAACGCCTGCCTCACCAACAAAATTGCCTGCTGCGGCAAACAAAGAATCAAAGGGATCCGTTAAATTAGCCATCGATGGATTGCGATATGATGTGCAACAATTAACCCAGGAGTTGAAAGATCTGAAAGGGATTGTGCAAAAATCTGCCTTAGCACAGGATGTGTACGGCGCAAACGTGCAGGGCTTCGCTTCGGAGTATGAAGTATCTCTGCCTATGAAAACGATGGAAGATTTTAAGGCCTTCGAAAGGCGTCTTGAGATCGAGAAGATTTTCCGCAAAGAATTCGTAAGTGTTATACAGTTTTCGTGAATTGATCGATTTCAAGGATCCACTAATTTTGTACTTTCATAAAATTTGCAGACTGCCTCACTGCACTATTTGGTGGATTCAAGATCGACGGTGTCAAAAAATATCACGGGCATTTTGAAGAAACACCTAACCAGGGAACTTGCGCTGAACTTCACAGCAGTGAAAGCTTCGGGAACCAAAACGATATTCAAACATACTTTCTTCTGCGAGTGCATGCTAGGTAAAAAACGAAAAATCACGACTTACTATGTCATGTTTTATCTTTCTCCTGCTGCCGACGTACATTTTCGCGAAAAAATATGTAATTTACTCAATTTTCTTCGTTGCAGAGGTCTCGCGCCTGAAATTGAAGGTAATCGAAAAAAACAACACAGTTCCGATAACAGAGAAATTATTCTACCATGAACTTGGGAATGCTTTGACTAATGCATTCGACTGGGATGGCAAAAGGAAAGAGCGGCCTAAGCGCAAAGCAGCTGCGGTGAATCCTGCTGAACGAGAAGTCAACGAAGTTGTGGAGAACTCGAACTGAAAAATTTAACTATATATATATATATATGTATACATACCTACATATCTGGGACTCGAAAAACAAAAACTAACAATAATCCAGAGATTTTAATTCAAGAATTCTTTAGTTTCGTGAAATTGATTGCAAAAGCAATTTGGTGGCAATGAAGAGAATAAAGAAGAGTTTCCAGGAGAAAGAAAAATTGAAAATATATACTATATAAAGTTTAATTCTTCAGTTAACAAAGTATTTTCTTTCTTATCAGTTTGATAGTCGGTACATTTGATATCAAGTTTAAGATCGCTTTAACTGTCTATACGTCTTTATATAGCTACATATATATTTTCTTCTTTATATATAATCAAAACTAACGTAACTTCATTGGTTCGATAACGTCTTTTCGAACTCGTTCTTTTGATATTCAGCATATTTAATTTTTATTTACAATATTTATTCTTGAAATTATGATCGTTTCAACTTTCTACTTCTGACATATCTTTATCACGACTGAGTCTATATTTTCATAGTATCAAAACTAACGGAACTTCTTCATTGGTTTGATAACGTCGTTTCAAACTCGTTCTTTTGATATTCAGTGTATTTAGTTTTTATTCATAATATTTATTGTTGAAATTATGATCGTTTCAACTTTTTACTTCTAACATATATTTATCACGGCTGAGTCTATATTTTCGTAGTATCGAAACTAACGAAATTTCATTGATTCAAAAACGTCGTTTCATTATACTAAGTTTAATACATCATACACCGTACTCATTATATGTATGTGCAATAAATATATTCTTGGATATAAAAACACACTTTGAAATTCAATGTATCTATATCACATGAAGGTCGAGAGAGATAGCTGGCTAGTTTTCTGACTAGTTACTGCTAACTCTTCTGGTTGGGATCTGGCGAGTTCTCCAAATAGTAACTGGCGAGTTCTCTGGTTGGGCTCTGGCGAGTTTTCCGATAAGTTACTGGCGAGTTCTCTGGTTGGGCTCTGGCGAGCTTTCTGATGAGTAACTGGCGAGTTTTCCGATAAGTAACTGGCGAGTTCTCTGGTTGGGCTCTGGTGAGCTTTCTGACAAGTAACTGGCGAGTTTTCCGATAAGTAACTGGGAAGTTCTCTGGTTGGGAAATGGCGAGTTTTCTGACTAGTTACTGCCGAGTTCACTGACTAGTTACTGCCGAGTTTTCTGACTAATTACTGCCGAGTTCACTGACTAGTTACTGCCGAGTTTTCTGACTAGTTACTGCCGAGTTCACTGACCAGTAACTCGTCAGTTTGCCTAGACAGGCACTCGACAGATTATTGTTACACGCCTAGTCCGGAACTGGGCAGTTTGACTGCCTATTCACTGTCCAGAAAGACGGAAAACTGGACAGGGTCTGGCCAGCGCCTATTTTTAATTTCTGCACGGGTGACAGCTATCAGATGAAAACAGGTTGAACGGGTAGTATCTGCGGGGGAACCTACGGGTTATTTAAACCCACGGGTAACCCACGTTTATAAAACGGGGCATAAGGGGCCATTCATTAATTACGTAAGGATGATTTTGACGATTTTTGACCCCCCCCCCCCCCCCCCATGTAAGGATACATAAGATTTCTCGAACCCCCCCCTCCCTCTTCTTACGTAAGATTCAATCACGTTTTTCTGAATAATAAAACGTTGTTGGGAAGGATCAGTTATACTGAAACTCACAATTTGACGTAAATCAAAGATTTTTTTTTTATGACATTTGAGATAGATGAAAATGAACATATTTAAGATTTTTAGATTTTAATAAACAATAAAAATTTGTAAAATAAGATGTAAATCGAAGTGCACATTATGGAATGAAGAAAATTATTCAGCATCCGAAAAAGAAATTGATTTTCAATAATAAATTTCGACTTGTAAAATATTACGTAAGAATGGGTTTTACCCCCTCCCCCCCCCAGATAAGTGCATGTATAGATTTTCTTAGCCCCCCCCCCCCCCTGGGGACCCTTACGTAATTAATGAATGGCCCCTAAGACAATACATTATCGATTCAATGAGGAATCATAGTAGAAGAAGAAATGTAAAAATTGCATAATACAGACTTACACAGCAGCTAACATGTCGTACAAATCCCTTAGTTTATACCAATGATTGGCAAGAGCTTCCTTTAAAGCCTCTCTAAACCGCGCTTTACATTCTGCGAAATTATCCGGGAGGCAATATTGCGAGTGAGGGTTTATTGTTCGTATTTCACCGTTAACGATTTTTGCTGTGCCCTGACAAACTGTTGACTTTGAACAACGCAGATAACTGTAAAATGATAACAAGAACGGGATGTGCAGCATTATTTCTATAAGAAAAGTGCATTGTTACGGTGAAATATAAATGTTTACTAAATTAATAGGTTATCCCTTGAGGTTCTCGAAAAGGCATAAAAATTCTGACGCCACTATTGTATTGAAGGAATGATTTTAAATACGTATGTTTAGTTCACGTGCGCGGTGATCACTTTTTCCAGCACCCGAATAACAGTAATAAATAATAATTTTCATTAATTTGTATAAGTGATCAGTTCAGTAATAGATTAACACTACAAGGCGTATAGGTACTCTAATTACGGAAATAGTGGGTACCAATTACCACAAAAAAGTTGACTGAATTCGAATTGGAGAACGCGTACGGAAACTAGATGAAAATCGGCTATTGAATATGGTAAAAAAAATTTGACCGCTTCGAAACTCAAATTTTTTTTTCTCGCCAATGTAACAATGTGCCCATCCAAAGAGGTCAGACCAGTAGTAAAATCAACAATATTTGATGAGGTAATGAAAGTAGTAAGCGAAAAAAAATTAAGGGGGTATTCTAGTCTAGCGGCATGAATGTCAGGTAATTTTTGAAGTGTCATAAAAAAAATGCGATTAATATTTTTACGATCCATTTTTTTATTAGTTATTTATTAACCTTATAAGAATACAGAAAAAAATGAAAATACAAAAAAAGTTAAAAATTCCAAAAATTAGCAGCTGCGAAGTGGGGGGTCTCAAAAAATTGGCACGTGACGGTACCAATGATTTTTTAGATTCTACTGGACCGATTTACCTGAAATTTTTAGAGAGTCTTCTTTATAGATTTGTCTATACCTGTAACTACCCCATCCCCAAATTTCAATTTTCACTATTTTTAAAAAATTCGAAACAGTCAAAAAAAGTAGTACAAAAATTGTTTTTTTTTCAGGCAGTAGCCATTTTGTGAAAAAAAAAATTTCCAACTTTTCTGTAGTTCCAATCATTGCGACATTATTCTAGATTAATAATCTTTTTTTTTTTTTGGGTTCAGATTGCTACGAGGGTTGAAATCATTGGTACCGTCACGTGCCAATTTTTTGAGACCCCCCCACTTCATCAGCTGCTAATTTTTGGAATTTTTAACTTTTTTTGTATTTTCATTTTGTTCTGTATTCTTATAAGGTTAATGAATAACTAATAAAAAAAATGGATGGTAAAAATATTAATTGCCTTTTTTTTATGACACTTCAAAAATTACCTGAAATTCATGCCGCTAGACTAGAATACCCTCTCAAAGTCTAAAAAGTGCAAAAATCCCATGTTAATCAAGTGTTAATCAAATTCAGCGAAACAAAAGTCTTTGTCAAGGACAGTTTTGCGGCGCGAAGTTTTTACATATCTTCACCGATCTCGAGCTGTAGAATCACCTGGTGGAGCAGCGACACAACATTAAGTTCCCCCTGTACATTCTACAGAAGGGTGATTAAAAAAAAAGAATTTTTTTTCAGTTACTAACAGGCTCAAAAGTTTCATTTCGGTATAAAAATATGCCCGTTAAGGAGGTTGGAGCGAATCTAATGTAAAATAATTTTTCCAAGTTTAAGTTTTGAAACTTAGTATATATGTAAATAAATACTTGATGAATGTATTAGGAAAATTTTTAAATGATCTTCAGTCTAGTTCCTGAGAAAAACAATATCAAAAAGTGACATTTTTTAATTTCTTATACACAGGCTCTTGTGGCTGACAAGCTTTCCTCGTGTCTTGTTTTATTTTTTTCGATATAACCTTCCAAGTTTAAAGAATAAAAAACTATATATAATAAACTTGAATAATTGCACAATATTACAACATTTTAATAATATAGTGTTTCCGTTGTAATTTCCGAAATAATTGAAGTTAAATTTTAAATAATAATTTCGTTTTTCGACAGCAATATATATTACTGAGAATCTGGCAACGCCGCGCGAAGAGCTGAGAATAAAAGAAAGAAATAGAAATAGTTAAAGTGAGAGGAAAATAAAGTTTGTATTATATATATGCATAGCTATACATATACGTATTGAAACGACACAATGCGCGGTTGCCAGATCTTTTTCTTTAACCGTTCGAGTAAAAAATACTGAAATCGTTTCATAACATTTTTTATTAAACTAATAAGAATTAGAAGTTATTAAATTTGATATACGTTATTGAAATTAAATTAATAAATCTTTATGACTATTTCAAGATTTAATAATACAAAAAAATTCAGACAATATTTTGACTCAATAGTTACGCTCCAACCTCCTTAAAATATGAGCTTTTAATATTAATATTAAGATGCTCCGCATCGCACTTCCCGATTTTCCGTAAGAATAACGTGGGATAAATTATTTCTGCCGTACTAATTTTCATAACTAGCAAATGATACGTCACGCAGAGAATCTACAGACATATTGTTGTGGAGAATTAAACAAAAAAAAAATTCATTAAAATTAAATAATTAATTAATTGATTAATTGATTAATTGATTAATTCTCGGGTTCCCCTATCTCCGTAAAGGAGTGCGGGGAACAGGGTTGAGCGCCAACCGAGCGCGTCTCCGGGTGGCGGATAGGAGAACGACCAGGGAGGATACGGGGGAAGTCAAGGGGACCGGGGGCCGCAGGGTACCGGAACCTGAGACGGAGACCGTGGATGCCCTGGTTAGCCGGGGCTATAGGCGACCCGGCTGAAGTAAAAACCGGCCCAGGGGAGCTAAGGCCCCGGCCGTGGACCAACTTCCCAAGCCAAGGTGGCAGCTATCGTGCCGAGGGCTGAATGACACTGGGGAACAGTGCCGCAAACGATGCTCTTGGGGAACCGGGCGACACCCCATTGTATTATGCCTTACCCCCGCAACAGGCTCTGTGGGGGCGGACCTTTTACTTCCTGATTACTCGTGGGACCAGATATGGATACACACAAAAAACACAGCAAAGACGTAGAGACGGGAGCTAAAGAAACTGATGAGACCACTCCCATGGAAGTGGGCTCATCGGCTGGTCAGGGCTCCGGGCTCCAAGGGCTGGTGGACGAGGTGGAGACACTCATCTCCATGTCGCACATCGGACCGAAGGACTCGGGGACCGCGACCACTGACGGGGAAGGGGCTAAGGAGGGCTCAGCGACAGCCGGGACCTCTGGAACCCCCGACCCGAAAGAAAAGAAGGGCAACCGCTCGGGGGCGGCAAAGAGGAGGGCGAAGAAAGCCAGGCTGGCTCTCGAGACCTCCTCAGCGTCGAACCCAGCGGGAGCCCACCTCACAGGTGAACGTGCCGCAGCGGGGGGCTCACATAGTGGGCAACCCAAGGACGGTACGAATCACTGCCGGACACCAACGGGGTCAGGAGGCCCGGGCTTGAAAAGGCCCAGGGCTTCCGACAGTACCCCGCCGGAGGCTTACTCCGCCGCCAAGAGGGGCAGAGGAGCCACTGGAAAGCCGGCAAGTTACAAGGAGGTGGTCGAGGCTGGCAGGAGGGTGGCTATTGCACCCTCCGGCTACCCCGAGCTCACCTTCGGCAATGGGGAAGTGGACCTGGTGGTGCAGGCGCTGTGCACGGCGCTGGACTCCATCCCGGAAGGGGAAGGGGTACCGCGCTTTGAGCAGCACCGGTGCGACCAGGGCCTGCTATGGGTGACCTGCTCTGATGAAGCAGCACTCAAGTGGCTCAGGGCCACAGTCCCCAAACTCAAGCCATGGGCAGGGGCCTCTCTCCAAGTAATGGAGGGCAGGCAGCTGCCCAGGTTAACCAGGATGACCGCGGTCTTCCCCGGTATTCCGGAGAAGAATGAGGTCATCCTGAACAGGCTCAGACGCCAGAACACTGGTCTCCAGACCCACTCTTGGAGGGTTTGGGACAGAAAAGAGGGACCGAAATCGGTACTTCTGGTCGTGGGGGTCGACGGTCAGTCCAAAAGTACGATAAGGGCTGGGGGCCATCAGGCTCACTACGGACTCGGGAGGGTCTCCTTCAGGGAGGCTCACCAGAGGACGGGTGAGGCTGGGGGGGCTCCCGGCTCCTCGTCACAGGAGACCGCGGCCCCAAAGACAGGAAGAGAAGGCGATAAACCGGGGGAGGGGGAGATACAGGCCCCGGCTCCAACTGCGGGGACGGGACCTGTCGCCGGGACGTCGTCGGCAAAGGCCGCAGAGGTCGAAGGGCAGGGCTCATCCGACCCAGGGAACCAGGGGAGATCCTCTGGGGCCCTAGGAAAGACGGACCCACCCAAAAGAGGGGGCGCCTCAGGGAGGGCAAGAGGCCGGCCCTCAAGGGCCTACGAAGTAGGCAAGGCCGGGGAGGCTGAGGTGCGGGCCGGGACCCAAAAGACCCTGGACCGTGCACTGGCCAAACCGGCGGCGATAGAGAAGGAGCCCCAAGGGACAGGGGCCCTCTCAGCGACCAGCAAAGGGGAAAGGGAGGCTCGTTAATCGGGACTCCCTCAACCGCTGGGTCGCAGGAGAAGCGAACAGAGGTCCCATGGCGAGGGACGGGATCGCAATATCACAAATCAACCTACGCCACTGCAAGGCGGCCTCGGCGGTACACAGTCGGGACCTGGCAGTGGAAGACACTGATATATCACTAATTCAAGAACCCTGGGTAGTAGGGGGACTTGTAAGGGGTATAGACACCAGCAATGGGGCTCTGATAAGCGCAGGAGGGGGCACCGGTCCAAGAGCCTGCGTCTTTATAAACAAAAGACACTGCGCTCTAAGGCTGAACCAATTCTGCTGCAGGGACCTAGCAGCGGCTTCTATCAAGGTGAAACTGGCCAGAGGCGGCACGATCGACGTGGTCGTCTGCTCAGCCTACCTCCCCTACGACTCGGAGGACCCGCCACCCACGGCGGAACTCAGAGCTCTGATAGAGCACTGCACGAGAAGGGGACTCAACCTGTTGGTCGGATGCGACGCAAACGCACACCACGAGGTATGGGGCAGCACAAACACGAATGAAAGGGGCTCGGCACTGCTGGAATACCTCTCATCCACGGGGCTGGAGATCCTCAATAAAGGGTCACAACCGACCTTCGTCATCCCCACCAGACAAGAGGTGATAGACATCACACTCGGCTCACCCAAACTCACCAACATCGTGAGACACTGGCGGGTTCGACAGGAAGAAACCCTCTCAGACCACAAAAGGATCTCCTTCGACCTGATCGCGAACGCGACCTGGGAACAGACGGAGACCTACAGGAACCCCAAGGCCACTGACTGGACCTCCTATAAGGAGGAGCTGGAAAAAAGGCTAGGGGGGACCTGCCATCGGCTCAAAACGACAGGGCTAGTGGAAAAAGAGGCGACCAAGCTGCAGGCAGCGATCATACAAGCGTATGAAAAGGCATGCCCGCCCAAACAAAGAAAAGCGAGCAAGAAGGTGCCCTGGTGGAACAAGGAGCTGGGCGAGCACAGAACCAGCTCTCGCAAACTTCTCAACAGGGCTCTTAAAACGCGGCAAGAAGATGACTGGGCTGCCTATAGAGTAGCTCAGAAGGAGTACAAGACTCTCATCAAGAAATCAAAAAACGAGGCCTGGAGGGGTTTCTGCGAGGAGACCGAGGCCCTCACAGTAGTGGCCAAGCTCCGCAAAGTCTTCACCTCAGGGCCCCCGATAAAGCTCGATAGCCTCACACTCCCTGATGGTAGTATGGCGGAGAGCCAATCAGACATACTGTCGCACATGCTAAGCACCCACTTCCCGGGCTCCAAGCCTGCATCAAGGGGGCCTCTTCCAGAGGAGGCACCTAGAAGGAGGGGCCCAGGGGACTGGGGGATTGCGACAGAAATCATCACACCAACAAGAATAAAATGGGCAATTGACACCTTCGACGGTTACAAGAGCCCGGGCACAGACGGGATATTTCCGGCTCTTCTGCAGAAGGGAGGAGACATCCTCATCAGCCCGCTGAACGCAATCTTCAGGGCCTGCCTAGCATTATGCTATATACCCAGGAACTGGAGAGAGGTCAGAGTGGTCTTTATACCGAAACCGGGCAAAGGCTGCTATGATCAAGCGAAATCATGGAGACCTATCAGCCTCATGTCCTTCATGCTGAAAACCATGGAGAGGCTGATCGACAGATACATCAGGGACCGGGTACTGGCTGCAAGGCCGGTCTCAAGAGCCCAGCACGCATACCAAGCTGGCAAATCTACGGAGACGGCACTTCACCACCTCGTTCGCGAGATAGAAGGACCTCTACTCCGGCAGAGAGCAGCACTGTGTGTGTTCATGGACGTAGAAGGGGCGTTCGACAACACCTCCTTTAACGCAATATGCGATGCCGCAACGAAATTCGGGACCAACAACGCGGTGGTGGACTGGATCAGGCAAATGCTGAGGTCCAGGACGGTCACCGCGAGTCTCGGCGAGACGGTGACCAGAGCTCAGGTCGACAGAGGTTGTCCACAGGGCGGGGTGCTGTCACCTTTGCTGTGGACCCTTGTCGTAGATGGGCTCCTCGTCAGGCTCGAGGAATTGGGGGTGACGACCGTGGGCTACGCGGATGACGTGGCACTGGTTGTCGCGGGCGATAACCCCCGATACATGTCGAGCAGGATGCAGAAGGCACTGAACATCGTACAAGAGTGGTGCACATCTCAGGCACTGAGGATCAACCCCAGCAAGACCGAGATGGTTGTATTCACGAAAAAACGACGCTTCGAAATAGGACCCGTCGAGGTCTTTGGCACGAAGCTGGAACTCTCCCACACGGTGCGCTACCTAGGCATTTCCCTGGACAGCAAGCTATCGTGGAAGGAACACGTGTCCAAGCAGGCAAGCAAGGCCACGGCCACATACTGGGCATGCAGAAGGATGGTAGGACAAACCTGGGGGCTAAAACCCAGGGTGGTCAAGTGGATATACACAGCCATCATTATGCCCCAGTTATCATATGCATCCGTTGTGTGGTGGCCCGCCATGGACAAATCCACGCTACGGAAGACACTGGAAAAGGTGCACAGGATGGCATGCCTGGGGATAACGGGGGCGCTTGGAACCTCGCCCACGCTCGCCCTAGGGGCTCTCTTAAACCTCCCGCCACCGCACTTAATAATAGTAGCGGAGGCCTGGAAGACAGCCCTGCGACTGGTGCACCAAGGACACTGGAAAAGAACGGGTGTGGGGCACACGGTGGTACTACTGAGGGAAGGGGCACCACAGGTGAACCCTCGCCAAGGTGGGGACCGATGTCCCAACCACTACCAGTTCGAGCAAACCTACAAGGTAGAGATCCCGAGCAGACAGGCCTGGTCTGAAGAACGGGACAATCTGCTCTCACCACGGGGACTCGTATGGTACACGGACGGGTCCAAAACCAGCACGGGGGCCGGAGCCGGAATCTGGAGCGAGGGACCAAAGACGAACGTATCGCTCGCGCTCGGGCCCACAGCTTCGGTTCTCCAGGCCGAAGTGTTTGCCATACTTTCCTGCGCCAGGAAGATCCAGGCAAGGGAATTCAAGGGCAAGCACATCTACATCTGTAGCGACAGCCTGACGGCGCTCAGATCTCTCAGCGCATGCGTTGTAAGATCGGGTCTAGTCAGAGAATGCGCGGAGATACTCACACAGATCTCCCGCGACAATCGCGTGAAGCTACTATGGGTGCCGGGTCACAGCGGCATACATGGTAATGAGGCGGCGCACTGCTTGGCTAAGGCAGGGGCCCTACGCAACAGGGTCGACGACGGGTGCCTCATAGGCCTACCCCCGACTCACGCCAAGGACCTAGCGAGTGTGTGGACTGAACACCGCCACGCAGAACTATGGTCACAGGCATCAGGCATGGCTCACACGAGGGCTCTTTTCCAAGGGCCCTCCCGTAAGCTGGGGGCCTCACTCATCGTCCTGGAAAGAACCAGACTCAGGCTTCTGGTGGGTCTCATCACTGGCCACTGGTTCACAGGTAAGCACATGGTTCGGATGGGGCTCAGGGATGGGCCACTCTGTACCAGATGCGGGGAAGAAGACGAAACCCCACTCCACCTAATATCACGCTGTAGGGGCCTAAAGGGACCCCGCAAGGAGACCCTTGGGGAAACCTACGACGCAGGTATGAAAATCGAGGACATGGGGGTAGGCAGGCTGCTACGATTTGCTCAAGTGGCATGCCTGACCCCAGCGCCTACAAGCTAAGCCCTAATGGGCCCGGGCACAATGGTCCAGATGGACTGAGCGCCCGGTCAGCCGCTCGACCCACCGAGCTTAGACATACCATACCAATTGATTAATTGAATAATTGATTAATTGATTAATTGATTAATTAAATTAAACTTTTTCGAACTTTTTCGTAGAGCGTTTAATTTCCTACAAAAATATATCCGTAGATTCTCTGTGTAATGTACCTATCATTTGCTAGTTATGAATATCAGAAGCAAAAATAATTTACCCCATGTTATTCTCATATTTATATACCTGAATGAAACTTTTGAGCCTGTTAGTGAGTAAAAGAAAAAAAAAAATCTGAATCACCCTATTGTACAGTGTATGCCTTTATGGCATCACAGACGCGATATGTAATTGAACGTATTTATAATGTAATGGGTAATTTAGATTCTAATAGCGTTACATTTTAATTACAATTTTCTCAATACCGGCAAGTACTAAATTTCTATTTCGATTTGCCGCGCCAACCTCTTTGAACTTTGTGCAACGCGCCGCCACCGGCTCTGGTCGCTTGTTTCAGATTGATGCGCTGGATTGTGTCAGTGTTTTTACCCTAACGGTTTATCGTACATGAGAAAAGTAAAGATTTTCTTGTTGAATGATGGAACAGCTATGAAAAAACATAGGATTTTTGAGAGAAAAAAAATTCATCCTGTAAATGAAAGCAAATCGGAAATTTATATTCCGTTTTAGGCAGTAAAAATGAACTTCAAACATGTGTTATGAACAAATGGTTGATCGTATGAAATAAAAACGTATGCTACACCGTAGATAATCTTGTAATAAATGTGTGTGCTGAATTAGGACTCAATCGGATGACTCGTTTTCGAGATTTTATCGACACTACCTTAACGGGTACAGTTCCGAGATAAGCGTAAAAGAAATGAAGGAAGTAAAGCCTTTTTACGTGTCGTTGGTTTTGATTTGAATGCGTTTTTTTTTTTTTTTTTAATAGTTAAATATATTTATTTAAAATCATAGATATGGCTTTTGTCTTACATAATTCCGGTAGCGGTCGTTGTACTTTTTTTATAAATCCTTCCATCTTTGATCCTCGTCGACAGGGGTAAGCGTCGTTGTGGCATTTTTTATAGGTCTTATTGCAACAATAAAACAAACAAGAAGATCAGCAACCACAAATAGTTAACGAAGCTGAGCACACCGAGAAACTATGAGGTGAACGTGACGACTAACCGTGCGACTGACGAGACTGACGATTCTTCTCGCGATTCTTACATATAGATCATTGCCACGATATGATCTGCAATACTAAATAGTCCAGTGAACAAGATGAAAAACTAATTAATTCTTGTTTCCGGTCCTAAAAATACGTGCGATAGCTCATTCGATTCGGAATGACGTCTAGAAAAAGGTATCCGAAACATGTATTACCACATAAAAAATTGCAATTGTTATTAACAAAATAAGATGAAAAAAAAAAGATATTCAGTTTTTCGTTAATAACTCAGAAACTATTGATATTTAAGAATTTTTGAAAAAAGATCCTTAAAGAGGAGAAAATTTCCAATAAAAAAGTCCGCACTCCCGGAATTCTATCTCCATTATTTATAATTTTTATTCAACGCCGAAAATAGGTCTCCGCGCGGCCGTTACGGCATGAGCGCAACGCTGCTTGAGACAATATATCACACAAAATAATTTTTTTATAGTATTAAATAATAATTTAAAAATTTGAAAAAATTATGGTGTCATGAGAACACTTGGAAGAATAAAGCCCCGTTGAAAAAAAAAATTTATGTCGATTTTTCAAAAAATTATACGATTGTTAATTAACTAATTTTTAACCAATCTCTGTTCTTACAAAAGTCGACATAAAAGTTTAAATAATTTACCTATAAATTTTTTACTTCTTGGAGCCCTTCTTATATACATACTTAACAAGATCACGTGATAAAAGTTTATGAAAGTTTTATATTTTGTTTGTTATAATTTTTTTAAATTAACAAAAAATGAAATATTAAAAAAACGTTGTTAAAAAATTTTTTTTGACAAATGTTATTATACAGCTGTTTCTGCAATATTTAACGTAGGCAATAATTAACGTAGGAAAAAAATTTTTTACGTCGTTTGTTAGGAAATTGTTTATAAACAAATAGACAAGTTTAATATTAGAAAAAAAAAATTTCAATATTTTATTATAGTGACAAAATTATGATTTGAAAAAAAAAAATTTCCATAAATAAATTTTCTAATTGTTTATAATCGTTTTTTTTTATGTTTCTATAGTTTAAATAATTGATTAGGAATTTTTTTTTCCTTCAAAAATCATAATTGGCCTTTCTCTATACGTTAACAAGAAAATTTTCTTTTAAACATTATTTCATTGTTTATAAAGTTAACAATTTGTTATAAACAATTTATGAACCCCGGTTTACTTTTTTCCTGAATGTAAAAAAAATCACAAAAATAGCCATATATGACAAAGTACTGGAAATATCAGTCTTCAATTTTTTATAACATTTTTGGATATTACACGATACCGAAATCAAAGTGGCCTCTTATTTGTCAAGTAACAAATAGATATAACTTTTAAACCATTGGAGATACGATAACGAAAATTGAAGTCGTTTTTATAGAGAATTAATTAATCTTCAAAATGAGTTGAAAGCCAAGCTTGTAACTATTATTTATCAGCTATTACATGCATTTGTTCATAAAAACTCGAGATTTTTTTCACATTTTCGTACTTTTTTTTACTTATAACTTATTAAAAAATGAAAATATAACTGTTAACCTGAAAACAATTTTGTTTAGTGATAAAATATCTACCAAATGACCTTTACATCATACCCATATCTCTTATAGTTTAAGGGTAGGAGATACTGAAATTTGATTGTGAAAATTTCCAAAAAATCGATTTTCCGGATTTTCACGGAAAAGTGTTCTCTGAACCCTTAACTTTACGTACCAAATCCTTGAACCGAAAAAAAAATTATTATGCCTTGTTCACCCAATAAAGCGTATAATGTTTCATCAGGAGTTTTCAATTTTCCTATATTTCGGTAATTTCTTTTTCAATTTGTAAAAAAAAGTAACTTGAGATGCATTTTTCCATAGAGCTACAATACTGAGGTGTTTTACATGAGATACTGCTAGTAGTGCGTTTCCTGAATCTATAATCTTGTTGATGGCGCGAGATGGCACTCGTTTTTGACAAGCACACGGTGTGTGTGTGTGTATATTAGACTGGGCCAAAAAAATTGACAATTTTTTTTTCTTTTTTAAATGTATCGAGAATATTATTCAGAATGACAAAAAAAAATTTTCGTGAAAGTTTGAGCCCTTAATATTAATCTTAGGTCTATCATCGCTATTTTTGATTTTTAGTCATAATTTGATGTTTTACGTCAGAACTGTCAAAACATTGAAGTGAAAGAATTTATTTTCACTTATTCCTATATAAAATTAAATTCCCTACAAAAAAGGTCTGATTATAGATTTTCGTCAGACAGGCCGTTTCTGAGTAATTAAGCTTAATAAATTGATATGTTTTTTCGATTTGACTTGTTTAATTTGGAATTTTGTAACTAACGAATCAATGAATATCTGAGAGAGATCACGACGGATTCTTGAAGGAAATTTAATGTTCCACAAAAAAGATCTCTTAGTATTTTTGCCTAAATTCAATTCTTCAAAAGTTATTCTCAATTAAAATTCTTAATTTCTTCGATTTTAATTAAGAATAACTTTTGAAGAATTAAGTTTAGGCAAAAATACTAGAAGATCTTTTTTGTAGAACATTAAATTTCCTTCAAGAATCCGTCGTGATCGCTCTCAGATATTCATTGATTCGTTAGTTACAAAATTCCGAATTAAATAAGTCAAATCAAAGAAACATATCAATTTATTAAGCTTAATTACTCGGAAACAGCTTGTCTGACGAAAATCTATAATCAGACCCTTTTTGTAGGGAATTTAATTTTATACAGGAATAAGCGAAAATAAATTCTTTCACTTCAATGTTTTGACAGTTCTGACGTAAAACATCAAATTATGACTAAAAATCAAAAATAGCGATGATAGACCTCTTAAGATTAATATTAAGGGCTCAAACTTTCACGAAAATTTTTTTTCGTCATTCTGAATAATATTCTCGATATATTTGAAAAAAAAAAAAAATAGTCAAATTTTTTTGGCCCAGTCTAGTGTATAGACACCTTGAAAATAATTGTTTTCAAATCACTGCTATGCTCTGAGAAAACATTCTAGTGACTCAGTTTCTTTACAGTTGATTAGTACTATTTTGATACATAGTTCATGATTTGTCCAGATTTTATGTCCTTCGCTGAACAAAAATTCAGTCCATCGAAGAAAAAGTAGTTGTCGTAGGTCACAGGTTGCTGCGTTGCATGAAATTTCTTCAAATTTGGAGAAAATATTCTGTATGAATGTAATTTAGGAGAAAACCAATAATATTTCATGAATTCACGTTTTAGACTTAGAAATGATTGTAAAATATTTTTTCCAAAACGATGGAAAGAAAAGTCTTACAATCAAAAATGTCTATGTCTGCAACTTGAATTCATGAAATATTATTGGTTTGCCCCTAAATTACATTCATACAGAATATTTCTTCAAATTTGGAGAAATTTCATGCAACGCAGCAACCTGTACCCTACGACAACTACTTCTTCTTCAATGGACTATATTTTTCTTCAGCGGAGGACATAAAATCTGGGAAAATCATGAACTATGTGCCAAATTAGCACTGAGTCACAAAAGAACTGAGCACTGAGTCATAGAAGAACTGAGTCACTAGAATGTTTTCTCAGAGTATAGCAGTGATTTGAAAAAATATCATTTTCAAGGTGTGTATACTCCCAAAAGACAACAACTCCAAAATGTGTTTTTCTACGGTTGGAAATCATATTGAAGTTTTTGGTCACACACTTCACCAGAGATAAGCGTTGAAATTTATATAGCGAATCAATATCCTTCCGAATGTTGGTATTCATTTTACAGAATCAGATTTACAAGTTGTCAACCGTACGATTTGCTGCCCGCAGGTCAAATTGCTTAGACTCGACAAGACCAATTTTTTTTTTTCAACGTCACATACTTCAAAACTATTGGCAATCTCGTCTGAAACTAGTTTGGTTCATGCAGTAATGAGAATCTTGAATTTTGTGAATAATTCGAAAAAAAACTTCGAAGCGATTTATCTCAGAACTATGTTTTATGGATTTTAGGAAAAATAATTGAAATGATATTTTTTTTTTCATAAAAAAAAAGTGTCGAAATCAAAGTATCGTAGCTATCTCAAAAAACGACGTGGGTTTGTGGCTTACGCATCCTAAAATATGTGTGTGCAAGCTCAGCAAGATTCAAAAATAATTGAGACGCATGGGAGGTTTTCGAATAAAGGCTATTTCAGAAGCATGATGGGGAGTAACTCTGTACTTATTGTTTCAAATGACTTGAAACTTGCACAATGTCCATGCTTTGAGATGATAAACATATGTGTTAAACCTCATTTGAAAATAGCAATTGATTCAGATGGGCAGTTTTCAGTATCTCCTACCCTTAAATTATAAACGTATTTTAATTAATGTATATCTAACTCGTGTTCCGTTATATACGATATTTCTTTTTATATAACAGCACTCATTTATATTTGACAATATCTTTACTTTCTATTTATTGTAATAAATTATAGTAACTTCGAACTGAAGGTGCCTCTATTGCTTATTCAAAAAAACATTAATGTTTTAATCAAATTATGGAATTTTACTCGGATTTTTTCAAGTTTTCTGAGCTGTATCTTCTAAATTTTTGAATTAAATTTTTTTTTTTTTTCACGGGGCTTTATTCTTTCAAGTGTTCTCATGACACCATAATTTTTTCAAATTTTTAAATTATTATTGAATACTATAAAGAAATTATTTTGTGTGATATATTGTCTCAAGCAGCGTTGCGCTCATGCCGTAACGGCCGCGCGGAGACCTATTTTCGGCGTTGAATAAAATTTATAAATAATGGAGAAAGAATTCCGGCAATGCGGACTTTTTTATTAAAAATTTCCTCTTCTTTGAGGATCTTTTTTCAAAAATTCTTAAATATTAATAGTTTTTGAGTTATTAAAGAAAAACTGAATATCTTTTTTTTCATTTTATTTTGTTAATAACAATTGCAATTTCTTATATGCTAATATATGTTTTGGATATCTTTTTCCAGACGTCATTCCGAATCGAATGAGCTGTCGCACATATTTTTAGGACCGGGAACAAGGATGAATCAGTTTTTTAACTTGTTGACTGGACTATGTAATAACAAATGGAATATCAATATCTAAAGGTTGAATGAATAATCTCAAAAAATGCATTTGGACCAACAAACACAGACTGATATGCATGGGTACATGCGCGCGCACAATCGGATTCATGAACCAGATATATTTTCCCTTACGCGCTAAAAATCTAAAAGAATCCACGCGTATATATACTGTTTTACACACATCCATATTTAAGGCTCTAGGTTGATTGATGTAGGAGCTCCGCAATTTTTCACTATTTTTCAATATTTGTAAGAGGGGAATTTGATTTGAAAAAAGGCTAGGAAGAATAGTGAGCCACGTGGACACCATCCATGAACATTACTGTACACTAATAATATGCAGTATAGCGAGAAAAATGACGCGAAAACTGGGAAGACAATAAAATATATATATAGGTACTAGTAATATAGCCAAATCACGGGTAGGCGAAGGTTGCCAATATTGTACCGCCACCTAAATCGTACCGTTTCAGTTTGGTCATGTTTTGCGAGAGTATATTCTCGATTATAAAAATTGTTGAAGTAGGAATGCTTGGAGAATTTTTGATACCAATGATACCGTTTTATACATTTCTCAAAATCGAGGAAATACTCTTGCAAAAAATTACCAAACTGAAACGGTACTATTTAGGTGGCGGTACGATATTGACAACCTTACCCTATTTCAAATTGGGAAATCCACGCTCTTGATTGGAGGGCTTAGAGTTGTGATAAGAATCTAGAAAATTTCGGATTTGTTTTTGGATTATTTGGAGCTGATTTGGGGGGCGCCTGCTAAAGAATTTGTCCAAGCCCTAACTAAGGAGCTACTAAGCTACCTAATGGTATACAGGAACTATTCATCTTGCGTTGCGAGAAGTCCCGGTTCCAGAAATAATTATTGTTAAATTCAATTCGTACCATTATAAGTTTACATATTAGACAATAATGCACTTACCTCAAAACATTTGAATCCAATATGCCTGTAGCAAACTTGCATGTGAATAGCTTTTAGATCAATAAATTCTTCACGAATCAAGCTTGTTATCTTAAATAAATGTAGAAGTTCGATCTTTTCAAGTAATGCCGGCATCTTCATACGTGGCCCAGCGGAGCCACGTTCTTCAATTCATGGAAAAACACTCTCAATTGTTAGTAGAGGTAATTTTTTAAACGACTAGGCCCTACTGAAAAAGTTCATGTGATATTATATCATGCAGAAAAGTACATGATAAATCGCATGGTAAATTGTATGAAGTTATGCAAGATATCAGTGCACAATTCACCATGCGAATACTTGTGTACTTTATTTTGTAATTTGTTACATGATTTATTGTACAGTTCGAATCCACATCATTTATTCTGTAATTTACCGTATGATTTCTCATATGGTCAGGGTTTATTGGAGAAAAAAAAAATTAAAGACTTCGTGCGGGAACGAACCCAGATCCTGATCCGTCAGATCCTGAAACAGTCTCGCTACTGCCTGGGCTACGTCGCTTCTCAGTATTAGTTAACAGTTTGAGGATCATGAAGTCCACATATGAACAGAATTTATTTCATTTTCTCCCACCGAGTTGAGCTTTATTTTGATCCAACTATAACTTGTATGTAAGAAGTAGCGTGGCCGAGGCGGTAGCGAGACTGCTTCAGAATCTGACGGATGTGGTTTCGATCCCGCACGAAATCCGTGATTTTTTTATCTCCGATAAGCCCTGACCATATGAGAAATCACAAGGTAAATTACAGAATAAATGATGTGGATTCGAGCTGTACAATAAATCACGTAACAAATTACAAAATAAAGTACACAATTATTCGCATGGTGAATTGTGCACTTATATCTTTGATAACTTCATACAATTTACCATGTGATTTACAGTGTTGTAAAAGGTACTTTATAAATAGTACCTAGGTACAGGTACAGGTACTCACAATGTACCTATATATAGGTACTTAGGTACCTTATTCACATTGAGCATAAGAGTTATGTAAAGAAGGGTAGAAAAGGTTGTGACGTGGTATTTTGAATTCCCCGCCACAAGGCGATACTGTCGATGACACGACGATGCGTGGCGTAGACAGGGACTCCAGGAAAAGGAAAGATTAGGGAAAATTGATTAGGATTAACTAACACTATTTTATTTTTGTAAACTATGTTATCTCGAGCTCGATACTCCACGAGACGTCGGTCGTCGTGGGAACCACGGACGGAAAATCGACTATCGACGTGAAACCTCCACTATCGTCAAGGACGAATCTGTCGGCGCGCAAACCTGGTTGGTCCAGTCGGCTCGAAGGTCAGCGCCTGCACTCAGATGGAGAATCTACTACCTCCAAACTACCGGATTGACGGCGTACAGGGATGTACGAGAAGTACAACAAATCCTCCCGTCATCTGGAGAAGCTACCGCCTACCGGAAAATGCATTGCTGCTGTGAGGGTGGCGTACAGGGTTAAGTGCAAGCGCACCCCAAAACCTCCCACCTAATGAACAAGCAGTCAGTGCAAATACTATCGACACTGACTCCAAAACTGTTATCGCGGCCGTGGTTGGTCCAGTCGACCCCCGGACCAGCGTTCCAACCTAGAGAATCCTTCGTGGGTGAAGCTCTCGTATGCCGAAACATGAAACTACCCCCAATCTCCTAGTGGATCGGCGAATGCGGCCAGGACCTAGAAGAAATACCGGGTAGCCGGACGAATGAGGCTCCATAGTAGCTTCATAATCCGGGGATTCAAAAGGAAGGCGGGAATAGGAGCGGTATTAGCAGCGGCAGGGGTGAGATAGATTTCTCCTATTTTACGTCGGTACAACTATCGTTACGCGGACCAATTAGCGGACCGATATGTCACGTGATTACGCTAAACCTGAAGGATGGATTGAGGGAAGAAAATACCGACTATATAAGGTCAATACACGCGCTATTCGGCCTATTCTTCGCTCCAGTCTACGCTACGCATCTCATCGTGTGTCGCACCGAGTATCGTACCATATCGAATATCGAGTCTTTCTTTACCATCTATCGAATATATCGAGTATAATTGAAATAGTGTTGTGTGTGTTACACCTAGAAGCACCTTAAGGTAAGGTCTTAATTCTTTCTGTGAAGGCACGAGGTAGTTCGAATAAAAGTCTTGTTAATTAATTTGGTTATTGAGCTATGAAGCTCGTTTTTGTCTATTGAGCTAAGAAGCTCGTCTTTTTGTCTTTGGAATAATAATTTATCGAACAACCTCGAGTCTGGCTGAGTTACGTAGATCCTGAGTGCTTTTTGGCTATAATTTATTTGCTTATGGCTTTGTTGCTGATTTAGTATGTTATATTTATCTTGTGCATGAAAATACTGTAGAAAATTACCTTTCCTGGAGTACCCTGAGCGAAGTTAGCCGCTAAGGCTTAGGCCTGGCGTTACAGTTTAGTTTGTTATAGTTAAGTTTTGTTAATATTTTGTTAATTGAGTCAATTATGGTCACTTTCGTATAATTTATTACCGTATGTAACATCCCGTATGGTTTGGTAAAGTTTAATATCGTTTTTGGATAATTTAATATCACGACTCTCGTTATAACATCATCAGAATTTAGTTCAAGATCAAATATTATTATAATTTAGTCGGTTATCGTTGAACCTGTGATTCGCGTCTTTCGAATGCCCATGTGGTCTCTATTTTTTGATAGATCTCGAATTATTGTGAATCGTATGGCCAAGCGTGGCTAATCTTTCGTAGTTTGTTACCAATTTTTCTAAGGAAAATCTTGAGCTTCATACGTTGTTCTGAGTGTGTGTCACGAATTATATTTTGCGTTCGGGTACGATGTATCGCTCTGTGATACCGAGTCTGGAGTCTAGCTAAATTGTTTTATATCGAGTCACCTCTGACACACGTCTTAGATTCAACCGTATCGTAATTGCGTAGATTCTGTTCGATCAATTAGAAGATCGTTGGTAATAACCCGTTAAGTCAAATAATAAATTCTGTATTGATCTCAGTGCGTTATCTGAATTCGTTAATAAATAATTGGTTGATGTGACCTCAAACGTTCTCAAAGAAATAACTTGTTTTATATGGTGTACCCTGCCCCTCTATCTAAGGCTTTGTTAACTGAGCAAGTCGAGTTTTAGCTCGACGCATTTCCGTTAGTTTTTGGCTTTATGTAATTTGTTCTGGTATCATATGGAAACGACGCATCAGCGTCTGGCGCCCAGCATTTTGGTAATTCAGTAAGTAACACGGAAAGGTGCCGAATTGTGAGCAGAATCTTCGGGTTTCCTCGCCTGATTCGAAACTGCGTTACAAGGTATACGAAAACCAAGTTAGTAAATTACATACTTGTACAGTTATACGTATACGATTATTTACCACATTTCAGACGCCGAGATTCTTACGTAAATGAAGTACCTTACATTTTACCTATAAATAGGTACAGGTATTCCTCAAATGTACCTAGGTACAGGTATAGGTAAAGTACTACCTCTCTATATAAGCGACTGTTAGGACGGTTAGGGAAATAGGATTCCAAGAAATTCGTCATCGAAGCGTTCCCCCACTACTGGAAAATCGCACATGTGTCAGTGCGTCAGTGAGCATCACCACTGGGGGTACCTTACGTACACAGGTAGAGTGGGGGAAGCTATAAGGCTCGCTCAAACGGAACGAAGGGGAAATTCGCTTGTAGCGAGGGAGCTTATATCGAGGTAGTACAGTACTGAAAAATGTACCTAGGTACAAAAAAAGTTATTTGTACCTAGGTACTTTACAACACTGGTGATTTATCATGTACTTTTCTACATGATATATCACATGAACTTTTTCAGTAGGGGGGGCTCTGGCTTCTGGCGCTTTGCACGCCAACCCGACCACGTCACCCGCTGCGGAGTTCACGGCGCTCCGCACCTCACGCTGTAACGCAAATTGGACTTGACCACCGTCCGGGTGGCTCCCTGTGGGGGTTGTGTTGTAGTTTCGGGAATACGACACATCAACGGAAGCCCCACTTATTCTAGAGTTGGGCTATATTGAGCATTATCGTATACATTTCCCTCTTTTCGCCCGACCTCATGCACCCCAAAGTGCATTATAATGATAATAATAATAATAATAATAATAATATTTTCATTATGCTCTAGGACAGATTCCCTTGAAAGCACGCACGGAATGCAGATGTAGCCATAAAATTACAAACAGATAAAATCAAGGATAGAACATAAGTCATAACTAAAAACAAGAAGGTACACTATAAATACAATCAAGAGTTGCTGATGTAAAAAAAATTAAAATAATAATAACAAATAATTAGAGAGAATAAAATTAAATACGGAGTGGCCATAAAATTCAGAGATAAAAATGAAAACCATTTTTAGAAAATCTTGAATATTATGAGTGTGTTTGGCAAAATTAGGACTGTGTTCCGATATTTACTGGCAGTACTGCAAGCTTGTGTCAGAAAGAGATAGCTGTATTCACGAACTCACAGGCGCGAGAAAGAAACAAGGAAAACTCGCGGTACTGCCAGTGAATATCGGAACACAGCCTAGGTACCCCATCCTGCCCCTGGGAACCGTTTACAGCTTTTAAGTACTTATGTACTGGGTGAATCTTTTCAAAGATCCAAAATGGGTTGGACTTACTTTCGGCGGAGGCACGCATTCAGCCAATCAGGTAAACAATTATCTGGGTGGGGATAGGGTAGGAATCCTTCATCACGAATCACGGCGTGCCTTTGCCGCAAGTAAGTCCCACCGATTTTGGACTTTTGAACAGACTCACCCAGTATAGAGACGAACTTTAAAGATTTTACTAAAAGTAGCACTCCGGATATCACCAGGAATTGCAAAATGTCAACGCAGTAGTCAAAAATGACTTTTTACAAACTCCCTTTTAGAAAAAAGCAGGAACTACCAAATCAAGTGGATGAGCCCTCGTTTCCTTCGTGCACATGGCGCATAACATATTAAAATTAACACCCAGTATCCCGGCACACCCATGGAAAGAATATAGAACGTAAGGCAGCCTACGAAGTGTTTTCTCCTCTCTCTAACCTTCAACTATTGTTAAATCATAAATTATTTACTTATCAAAAACCGGCATGATGCGTTCACGCCGACACTCGCCAAAAATAGATCTAATTTCGCAGTTGATTGCACGCTGTAGCTTGCGATTGAATTAGTCCGTAATATCAGTAAGAACTAGGTACCACCTTTTTCCGCAAGTTAAGGGGGAGGAGATCACATTGTGGGCTTCAATAAGCAATTGAATTATGGGCTTCAGTCTTATTGTCAAGTGACTTTTTAACGCACCAAACTCGATCCATCCACAATACGGAACGAGTACGGAACGTAAACGATTAACAGCTGTTATTTTCATTATTGCAAGCTGACCTTGCATTTCGTGCAAAGTAGGTGCCGTCCACCACCATACGGTGGTAAATTGTCTTTCGCTGTGGTGAGATAGATTGAGGTGCCGGATGAAATAATGGGATATAATTTTTTCTCGCTTCGGAGAGTTAGCCCATGCGCAGGTAGAACAAAAATCCTGAATTTTGAACTTTCAAACATGTAATCCTGTAGGAAATTTGATTACAAAAAAAAAAAACGTGTTTTTGTGACACATAAAGCACGTAATATCATTGGTGGAAATACTCAAATTTGTAATGTGATACTTTCCAAGTTCTAGTACCGACGTACCTACTTCTGGTTATGCTGCGACTTGCCAGTAGTGCGCTCATGTCAGATAGATTCTGAAATGCAACGTGTCTATATTCCAACTATTCGAAGGTTCGACCGATTCGAATTTTTAGGCGTTCGATATTTTGGTACTTCGATATTTTATCCTTCGTAAGGTTGCGTATTACGAGTATTATTGTCTATTTATTTTCGATGTTGATTTTTGTGATTCTGATTATTTGAGTTTCGAATTTATACACACTCATGGTATAATTGTTTCTACGATTTGTAATTTCGAACATTTGAACTTTCGCCATATTGGGTCATTCTACTTTTTCATCGTTCGAAATTTTGACCCCCACCCCTCAGGTTCATTTAGCCTCTCGACAGTATGGACGCTTTTATAATGCCTTCGGAGTGAGTAGAAGTGCGTGAATCTCTGACGACACCCAACCTCGCCACAAACAAACCCCTTATTACCGACTCCTCGGTTGACTGTAAGTCCATGATGATTGATAAAATGAGCACTCAGACCATCTAAACCACCAGGAACGAGTTGCTGACACATGTAACAAGTCAATCTCTGCATCTCGAATAGATTTACAAAAGGACTTCTGAAAATTAACAACCCAAAACCACGAATTTTTCTCAACTTTCCAATTTTTTTTCTTTATAAATTGAAAACACATTTTTTTTTGCCCGCTAAATTATTATTTTTTTTTTTTCCCAGCTTCGCTTTGGCCGACAATTACATGTGATCTGAGACATTTATTACTTTAATAACATTTTAATAAAAAAAACTGAAAGATGTATAATTGTATTTTTATGAGTTTTTATTTATTTTTTATTATTTTTAATTTTTAATTTTTAATTTTTTTTTTTTATTCTAAATTACTGGAATGCTGTGACGGTTCTAACCTCACTTTCGTCCAGCATCTATATATGCTCGTCTTGTCCGTCGAGTGTCCTTATAGTGCTATTCAAAATCAATTTAAACGTCTGTTTTTTTTTTAGTCGGGGGGGCTTTGCCCCCCGAACCCCCTACCGGGGGCCTCGCCCCCGGACCCCCCGTCGGACTTTTTATACAATTACAAAAAATAGGGTGTGCATCACGGGCGAGGGCATTTTCGCCCTCGTGTGTTTGCAGTGCTCGTCACGCGGGCAAAAAAGGCCCACTTCTCGCCCTTGATACACAATATACTATTATGAGACATATAGCTATGTTTATCTCTTTCGATTTTTTGACACTGAATTTCATCAGGCAGAATTCGGTAAATTTATTCGAAGGTAAGTATTAGTAGTTATTGACATACTTAGACCCAATTATTAACAATCTTCCAATCCTAAAAATAAAACCCAGTTTGAACGTACCTTCCAATATTAGAACAGTTTCCCTCGAAACGCCGAATCTAAGAAGCTCTCTTTCAACTTCTTGGAACGAATACTCCTCGTCGACGTGCGACTCGTCCATCACCGGTTCAGATTTTAATTGATAGTTGATAAATTGGATCACAAACACGAAACTTGAAATGACAAAATACATGTGCGAAAGAATAGGACGCCGCTAATTGATAGAGGTTATGTTTGCCTCAATGACACAAAATACAGGTGTGTGGTTGCTAGAAGCTATCAAAATGTACTTACCACGTATTAAATGATTGGCATTCACACTCTGATGCGGCGGATTTTGTGTTTTCCGTTTCACTTTTCCGTGTTGAAGTCAAAAATACTCGCAACAAACACACGCTCGACAATCGGAACTTCAAGACGGAAGAATTCGTTCACTCGTGCTGTGACCGCGCTCTGGAGCTGTTGTACCAGAAGCCCGCGAGAGATGGTGCTGCGAGCATGTTACCGATTTCGCTGTTTCTTCAGCGAAACTCGCTGATTCTCAGTGAAAATGTTGTTCACTGATTGAAACAGCGGAATTTTCGCTGATTCAGATTTAGAGAGTAGGCAATTCCAACGTTGGCCTAAGACGGGTACTATCGGTTCACTCTTTCTAATCCCTTCTGAAGGATTCTTAAGAGTATTATCTTCTCGTTTTTCAACCCAATACAGGGCAGTGGGGTGGTGAGCTTCGAGGGTAGGGGTATCGACGGAACGGCAGAGGGGGGTCAATCTGGGTCTCCGGGAAGATTCAACATGATTTGAATTCAGGATCGGGTAGTTCTTGACGAAGCATAGAACATGGGTCTCGGCCAACCCTGGGACTGTGGAGGTTTGCCCCTCCATTTTCACAGTAAAATTTGAGGCTGAGTCCTCTGGTGAAGCCTTAATAAGGTGTTTGATCGGTGGCAACCGATTCCAATTCCTTTTCAGTTTTCCCCTTTGTTACTTGGATTTCGGGAGACAACACCTGGGAACAGCCATTGCCGGGAAAGGATATTAGTACAAGGAAATCAGTCATATGAGAAACAATTAAATATACATAAAAAATATATATTTTTTTTTTTCATTATAAGGGAACGGAGCGAAAAACATAAAATGAGCATAGGGATACCTGAGGTGGTCGAGATTTTTCTGTTCTTGAGGTGGGTTGTTTTCCAGTTGATCCCAGGGTTGGGAACGGGAAGGATGCGGGGGTTTAGGGAACGGAACGGTAGGGGTCGGTACGGTAAGGGACGATAGTTGGGGAAGAAGATGAGAGGAAAGAAGAAAGCGGAAGTAAAGGAAAAGACGAGAAGAAAACGAAAAGGAGGGAACGGAAGGGTAGGGTTTAGGGAACGGAACGGTAGGGGTTAGGGGACGGAACGGTAATAATAAAAAAAAAGGGGGGGGGGGGGTCGGTACTGTAGGAAACGGGTAGAGAAGAAGATGAGAAGAAAAGAGAAGAGAAGATTTTATTCGTGCCGAGCCAATATGGCACCGATTTCGGCCAGCAGCCTTTGAGTCTCGGGGGAGACGTGGGGGAGGACTTGGGCTGGGATCGGTACGGGGATGGGGACTAGGACGGCAGCGGGAACGGTAATGGGAGCGGGAACGGTAATGGGAACGGAAACGGTAATGGGAGCGGGAACGGGAACGGGAACGGGAACGGAACGGTCAGATCGCCCGCCGTCCAACCACGCCGGACCACAGGTACGGCAGGTACGCAGGGTAGTCTCGCTCCTGCCGCACCCGTAGCAAAATTTGTCCTGACGCGGCTGGCGACAGGCGGTATATCGGTGTCTCTCTGCCCGACAGTTCCAACACTGATGGGACAGCGGAATCACCGAAGCAGGATCTGGGAGAGGGAAGAGAGGACGAACGGTGGGAGAGGAGGGCAGTGAAGAAGCGGGAATTCCGGTCCGGCTGTTGGCCCCTACCACTCTCCACAACGGATTCAAGGTGGTTCTAGGGCCCGGTATGGCCTTATTAGCCGGAACGGAATGAGGATCGGGATCGGGATGGGCAGTCGGAATGGGATTAGGGGGTTGTGGGGTTGGGGGGAGTTCGGGGAGACGATAGGAGTTGTTGGCTAAAAGACAGGAGGTAGGAGGAAGGTGGTCGGTAGCGGAAGAAAGAGGTTGAGGTTCGGGAAGGGAAAAAGGGGTCTTCGCCGAATGGTACCAAACCCGCACCTTCTCATGGGCTTGGCCATGATCGGGTGCGAGATTGACCATACCAGCTGGAGCTGGTTCCATCGGTCTTGGTGCTGGGGAGGCCAAACGCGGAAGGTTCGGATATGGCTGCTGGACCGAAATCGCATTAGGTCGGCGTAACGGAGGAAGGAAAACGGGATGAAAGTCAGAAGAGGGAGGTAAGGGTGGTAGGGGAGCGGGAGCGGGAACGGGAAGAAAGATCGGGAAGGGATTATCGGCATGGGGAAGGGGGGGTGGAGGTACGAGAGGAGGTTATAGGGAAATCAAACTCCAGTTCTGACTCGGAGATTGTATCTTCCGGGTTTGTGCTGGATACATCCAGGAGGTCCCTCGGGACGCAACGCTCCTTTACCTGGAGTCTTCGTCGCGGTAATAGAGGGAGCGACTCGCGGCTTTCTCCCACCTCTGGGCTCGGACGAACCTCCCAATCGGGTTCCTCGACCCACGGACGACCCGGTCGTTGGCGATCGGACCACTCGCCCCGGTTTCGCTGACTCGACGGGGCCCCCGAACAGTACTTGGGTACAATTTTTCGCGACATTTAGCCTTAAAGGAAGTAAGGGTACGTTAGTGGCATCTAATTCATCCGAGAGGACTTCGTCTAGTGTTAGGGGGACTCCTTCTATTACCAGGGGGACTTCGTCTATTATTGGGGGGACTTCTTCTTCGCGGGCCTCTGGGGGTTCGACGGTAGGGAAGGCACGGTAGGGCTTAAGGTCTTTAATGTGCGATTTTCCAACGGGGTTACCATTACAATCTTCTAATTCATAAACCACAGCTGATAAGACTTTCGATATTACGTACACTGTAAAAAAAGTCATGTAAAAATACTACATTAAATGAAGGACATAATCGGACCCACATTAAAGGTGAACATTTTACACTCAGAAATCGCGAATTCTCAAGTGAATTAGTAAAAGTAATAATTAATTTAGTTTTCCGAGTGGAAGATGGCGCTACTGATGGAAATCGCTATTTCGAATGAATAAATTACTAATTTTTTCCGTGATTCACTGAATCTGTAGTAAAAGTACGAATCGCAAGTAATAATAATGTTCCAAATGTGTAAATATGCTGTGAAATTAGAAATTCTGGACTAATTTATCTAGCGTTTCACATAACCTCGTTTTTTTATTGATTTAATGCAGATAGTTCGTCACATTATAGATTCATGATTTTATTGATGATCGAAACCCGAGATAACAGAATATAATTGAGTATTACACTTTCATTTCATAAACAATGCGCATCATCTAAATTTAGAAAGCAAATTGGATTGAATGAGCTGAACAATATTAAATTTGAATGCATTTATAGCTTGATCCATGTTGTAGAGAATTCGTTTGATATTTTATATTTTTATATTTTTATATTTTTATATTTTATATTTTATATTTTTATATTTTTATATACCTCTGCTGCGGTATATAGCGGTATTACTCTGCAGTTAGCGATATTACTAACTCCAAGTAAATTTTCACCGCCAAGCGCGAATTTGCTAACACGTTTGAAAGAAAAAACACTAATTCCTATAGTAAAATATTCACATTCAAAGTAGGTCCCTTTATGTCCAACATTGAATGTTGCGATTTTACAAGGCGAAGGGTGATTTTAAGATTTATTCGTATTTATACGAAGTGTTCGTAAATAACAACGTAAAAGAGGTAAATCTTTCAGTTATTATGTTGTAATTTTCACTTGTACATTCACTATGTCCTAGTATTTTTATTTGTTATTTTTTACAGTGTAGGGACCTTTAAACTTCGGAGCTAACTTGGAAGCTATAAAGTCGACGGCAGATGATAGGATATGTTGTCTACGCCAGACTAAGTCACCTATGGCGAATTTTAAATCCCTTCTACCACGGTTATAATATTTAACCTGTCGCTCGGAAGAACTCTCTAAATTTTTAGCTACGAGATCACGCAAGGCAGATAGTCTCCTAACTCGATTTTCCCAAACTTCGGGCGGTATGGGTTGGATCTGGGGAGGGCCTTCTTCCTTTCTTTTCAAGGAAGTACCGGGTCCAAGTTCACGTCCAAAATTCAAAAAGGCTGGGGTCACTTGAGTTGAGCTGTGAGTTGCGGTATTTATGGCAAAACGGAATTCAGACAAATGGGCATCCCAAGAGCGATGGTCATTTTCTATGAAAGCCACTATCATTGTTTTCAAGACCCTATTGACTCGCTCTACGGGATTGGCTTGGACATGATAAGGGGGGACGGTAGTGTGATAAATTCCCATTTCTCTACAGGCTTGCTTCATGGCCTTATTAACAAACTCTGTGCCATTATCTGTGAGCAAGACTTCGGGGGTTCCCCAACGGAAAAATACTAACTCTTCAAGTGCTTTTATTATAGACTGGGAATTTGCCTTACGTAACGCGATAACCTCTACCCATTTAGTAAACAAATCCTGAATTGCCAGTACGTAGGTGAAGCCTTGTCTACTGGAAGGGAATGGGCCCATAATATCTGCCGCGATCATTACCCACGGTTGTTCTAGAACGCGATTACCCATTAATCCGCGGGGGCTAGCCTGTTCAACTTTACATTGCTGACAGATCTCACAATTTCTAACGAAGTTAGCTACTTCACGATAAATTCCCGGCCAATAATATAGTAAGGCAACTCAAGCATATGTCTTTTCTATTCCTAAGTGGCCAGCGGTAGGGAGGGAATGGTTTTCGATAATCGCGGTATTTCGGGATTCTTGGGGGAGAACTAGTTTCCAGGCATCTAAGTCTGGGAGGAGTGGGTCAGCTAGATCGTCAACTCTATGACAGTAGAGTCGCCCCTCTTCTACTTTCCAGTCCGGGTATTGAACTTGGCGCGTATTTACGTTTTCTACGCGTTTTTTATACCAGACATCAGAAGTTTCTGAGATCGCGGCCACTTCATCGTCGGCAGGGTCTTCAAACATACGAGAGAGGGCATCCGGTACGTGATGGAGGGCTCCCTTATGGTGTACTATCTCAAAGTCGTATTCTAACAATTCTAGAGCCCAACGGGCTAATCGGCCCGTGGGATTCTTCAAGTGATATAACCAACGAAGACTACTATGATCGGTGATTACGGTAAACTTGTATCCTTCTAAATAGGGACGGAACTTTCGGATTGACCAGATCACGGTTAAGCACTCTTTCTCGGTAACGGTATATTTCCTCTCCGGAGGGGTCAAGCTTCGACTAGCATATGCTACGACGTATTCCTGGTCATTTACTGTTTGAGTCAGGACGGCTCCTACTCCGGTATCACTGCCCGGGTAACAATTCGAAGTGGCAGCCATACGGCCGCTCTATGGCCAACCGACCTGCCAATGTAGCCGCCATGTGGGTTTTATCATGGCTAGTACCTGGTTAGTACCTGGCAACGACGACCAAACTATGTGGCTCCTTCATGGCAGCTAGCTGGTTAGACAGCATAGCTCACTTATGGTTACGACCTGGCAGCGACATGGCGGCGCTTTCTCGCTGCCATGTAGAGGCCAACTAGCTGCCGGGTAACAATCCAACGTGGCAACCATACGGCCGCTATATGGCCAATCCACCTAGCCTATCGGTTTTATAT
Organism: Tenthredo notha; assembly: GCA_914767705.2. NCBI lineage: Eukaryota > Metazoa > Arthropoda > Insecta > Hymenoptera > Tenthredinidae > Tenthredo > Tenthredo notha. The sequence continues at coordinate 8,637,806 of OU611914.1, read as the reverse complement.
TGGCTTTTACCTGGCAACGACGACCAAACTATGTCGCTCCTTGATGGCAACTAGGTCGATGAACAATATAGTTAATTTATGGTTTTGACCCGGCAGCGACATGGAAGCGCTGACTCGTTGCCATGTAGGGGCCTACTAGTTGCCAGTAAATTTGATACCTATCTGAAACGTGAAAGCCATGAAGTAACCATGAAATTTCCCTAGCTAGCTGTCATGTTGCAGCCACCAGGGTTGCCAGATGAGCGCAGAGCACTGTCGCCAAAATTCCCCCACTAAGTAGCCCAAAGGCGCCACGGGAGCGCGGGAATTATAATTCATTCAACAAAAGAGAAAAGACAAAAAGCAGAGATACCATTAGGAGTTTATTTATTATAATAAAATATACGTTAAAATTAAGTTAACGACACATATAATTTTTAAAATAAAGAACACTTTTCAAGGAACTTTTTATCGTCAAATCATCTATACTCTTCAAACTTAATCGTCGTCGGCAAACAAAGTTAGTGTCTCAGCAAGATTCGCGGCCCCATCGTTCCCAGCAGACTGCTGTCCGTCTTCTCTTCTTTGCACTTTTCCATCGTACATTTTTGATTTAAACTTTTCGTACATCATCGGCGATGGGACGAAAGATTTGCAGCAACTCCCCGTGGTATGCATGTGAGTTCGGATTCTCAAAATCGCATCGAGCATCGGAAGGCACATTTTATTTCGAGGCTTAGTCTTCGTTCCATTCATCACCGAAAATACTCGCTCCACTACTGCATTACTAAGCGGTAGTGAAAGGATTTTCAAAGCGAATCGCGCCAACTCTTTAAAAGGCTGTGAGCCTCCCGCATTTTTATGAAGAAATACGTTTGACCAGAAAGCCGATGTGCTCGCAATCACTCTTTCCGTGAAAATCTCCGACCAATCGACGAAAGCAATTTTCCGTAATTGACCCTCGATCTCCGAAATATCCGACGCATGATCGAACAGTTCGAGCGGCAAGTCCGTGAGGACCAGCTTTTTGGCTGTGGACAATACTGTGTTCGGGGATAGTTTTGCCGAAGATTTCAGAATTTTCATGTTGCCTGGTAGACGTTTAACTAGCTCGGTCAGTAGCACGATCATATATTGCCGACACCTGGTCTTGATTTCGTCCAACTCTTCCGACCTGACGTTGTACGTTGCGACTACATTCGTGAATTCTATTCCGAAATCAACCGTGTTAGGTGGCTGCAAAGCCAACTCGTTTTGGATTACTTCCTCGATGTAATCGAATCTTTTCCTGACTTCCTCCATAAATATGGGCTTGATGATGCGACTGGCCACGGATAAGATGAGCGTTGAAAGTGTTTCAAAGAGTTTAGTGATATCTTCTTGCGTACTTTGAAACAAGATGTTCGCCTCATTAACGTCATGAAGAATAGACTTGAGAAATAGCAAGTACAAGTGGTGTGCGGGATTTTTGTACATGCTGCTTAGCGTCCTAGCGGTGTAACATTTCTCTTGACCTGCAGCAACTATTTCGAAATGCGTCTTCAGTTCCAACCATTGGTACAATATCCGTCTCACAGCTCCTTCCCACGCCAGCCATCGAGTCGCCGATAATTGTATTAGATTCAGGAACGCTTTATTGTTATCGTTGATCAAATTATATAAATCAGCGTAATTCGCACGTCTCAGTGCACTATTAGCGAACCAATTTCTGGTTTCTCGTACTAGAAACTCGAGTGAAGATGGTAGAATCTCGGATGCTTGGGAACTGCACAAGTGTAGTGAATGGCATACACATCGCACTATCTGAAGATGCGGCAGTGGCACGCGTTCTTTGAGTAGTGTGTAGAGCGAATGATTTTTGCCGCATAAATTACTCGCACCATCTGTTCCGATACCGATCAAGTTTTTTATCGGCAAGTTAATCTCGATCAGGTATGCCGTGAGGCGGTCATAGAGAGCAATGGCAGTTGTTTCCACAACTTGGATTATGCCTAAAAACTCGGTCGCTATGTCGATTTTCCTCGAACTAAAATAACGTACACAGACAGCCATGTATTTCTGTGTTGATACGTCCGTCGATTCATCAAGGATCAAAGAATATGAGGAATCGCTTACGTCTTCTACAAGATCGAACAACAGAGCTGGCGAAATAACGTTCGAAATTAATTTGGAACACTTAGTGCGATGCATGCGCAACGATTCCAACTTTGATTGCTTTCCGAGATCGATGAGTAGTTCGTTTAAATGGTCGATGCTGCGAACTGCACTATGAGTTGCAACATACACGGCGAGCTTCAAGTCTATCCTCTTGCTCTCGTCAGAAACAACCGCAATCCGACAAGATTCGAGGGTTTTTTGGTGGACCAGCTTGGTAGCATTATCCCGGTGGGCTTTAGTCTTGCTATGTTTTTCGAGGTCGTATTTTTGGGCTCGTAGTGCGGTTTTGCAAAGTTTGCAATATGCCTCTCGATTGACATTATCGGCATCGCTATTTTTCTGCAACCACCCTACAAAGAACAAAGCTCAAAATAAAAGAGCTGACCTGTTCGTTGAAATTTCGTTTGTTAACAATGTATTTATTGTTAGAAAAAAACTTGATGTTAAGCTCGACACCGGTCGAATTAGACTAGGAGTTGATGACTTCACATTCAAATCTACTATACCTTTGAATATTTCCAGATCTTCCCACGATTTTCGATATTTCTTTTCACATTTACCGAATTTCCCCATCTAACATTCAAAATTCAAATAATATAGTAAATAACCTCAAATATGGCGGCTTCCTGTATAGCTACGTGCATAGAGTCATACGGTACTAACCTAGAGCCGCCGCTCGTACGTCATGGTACTATAAGTAGTCATCGGAGCTGCCGCCGGCGCCACGGTACGTGAAAATCGTATCCGTATAACAAATATGCAGTCACACATGGAAATATATTTAGTTCAAACGTTTAACGAGAATTAGTCCGACAAAGTTAAAACAGCAATATTGCGAAAGGCTGGAAAAAGCTGGAAAAGCTAAAAAAAAGCTGAAAAAACATGAAAAGCCCAAAATCGCCGGCATAAAAAATGAGATAGCCCAATTGAGCGACGGCGACTTCGCTTCTATTTTATGTCACCGTTTTGCCGTGGAAGTAGCCCAAATGGCGACAAATCGCCCAATCTGGCAACCCTGGCAGCCACCCTAATTTTAAACGAACGCCGCTATTCGGGTTCTATTCTCCCTCAAGTATATGTATTTTATTCACACAGTATTCATTCCAGAAGAACTGTTGTGAAATACACTACCGCGAAGGCGGTATGAGTCGCTTGACTCGTAGATTAATTATGATTGTGGTCGGCTGGCAATGGGTAGGTGTAGTCAAGCCAACGTTACTTTACTTGCGAGCGTTGCCGCTCATCTACCGGCAGGGCAAGGTACTAAGGTGGGTGGCAACGCAACGTATGGACCAGGTAAGTGCCAGACTATCTTAAGACATGGTCGTGTCAGCTTGCCCCACGTAAAAGTTATATGGCATGGCAAGGTAGCGGCCAGGTGGTCGCCAGTTAACGTTAAGACATGGCAGTACCAGGTTGGCCCACATAAAAGCCATGTGGCATCACGAGGTGGCGGCCAGGTAGCCGCCAGTTAACGTCATGACATGGCAGTGCCAGGTTAGCCCACATAAAAGCCACATGGCATGGCGAGGTAGCGGCCAGGTAGTCGCCAGTTAACGTTAAGACATGGCAGTACCAGGTTGGCCCACATAAAAGCCATGTGGCATCACGAGGTGGCGGCCAGGTAGTCGCCAGTTAACGTTAAGACATGGCAGTGCCAGGTTGGCCCACATAAAAGCCATATATCATCGCGAGGTAGCGGCCAGGTAGCCGCCAGTTAACATCAAGACATGGCAGTGCCAGGTTGGCCCACATAAAAGCCATGTGGCACCACGAGGTGGCGGCCGGGTACCCGCCAGTTAACGTGATGACATGGCAGTGCCAGGTTAGCCCACATATAAGCCATATGGCATGGCGAGGTAGCGGCCAGGTAGTCGCCAGTTGACGTTAAGACATGGCAGTGCCAGGTTGGCCCACATGAAAGCCATATATCATCGCGAGGTAGTGGCCAGGTAGCCACCAGTTACCATCAAGACATGGCAGTGCCAGGTTGGCCCACATAAAAGCCATATGGCATCGCGACGTGGCGGCCAGGTCAATGCTGGGTAGCAAGTGTACATTAGATACATAGTCAAAAGCTATATTAACTAGCCTTGTAGCTGCCAGGATGGCGCAACATTGGTAGCCTAGCTGAATTAGCCTTACTATCGCCATGTGGAAAGGCCATGTTGAAACCATATAGCCGCCGCATGGTTATCGAACATTGACCTGCTATGTGGCTGGCTGACAGTGTTGCCGTACTAATGCCACATGGCATTAATGTGGCTTGTGGGCTGGCCATGTAAATTGTTACCCGGGTGGCGTCAGTTTGTAAGAAAAAGGGGACCGAGAAGTTGGGACAATTTAAAGTAGGGGCGGTAATCAACGCGGTTTTCAGGTCTTGGAACGACTGTTCCTGATCAGTTTCCCAATTCCACCTACGATTCTTTTTCAATAAGCTGGTTAGGGGTTGAGCTCGGGTCGCAAAATCATTAATGAATCTCCTATACCAAGATGCCATTCCTAAGAATCGCCGTACTCCTTTTATATTTCTAGGGGCCGGGTATTTAATTATTGCCGAGACTTTTTCGGGATCAGCCCGTAAGCCTTGCTCATCTACTAAGAACCCGAGATACTTTACACTGGATCGACAAAAGAAACTTTTCTCCCGATTTATTGTTAGGTGGGCTTGGGCTATTCTATTAAGAACTATCCTCATCCATTTGAGATGTTCATCAGAATCGGAATTTACGATGATTATATCATCTAAGTAAACAAAAACATAAGGTTCCATTTCGGGACCGATTAGCTTGTCCATCAACCTTCGGAAAGTAGCTGGGGCTCCTGAAAATCGGCAGATTTCAGGCATCACTGCTGATAAGGTTCACAGGCAATTCAAGAGTATTTGCGCCACGCAAAGATTTCAGCACACGATGACACATTTTTCCAGAAAATATGAAAGATTGGATGATTTGTGGATGTCGGTGATCGAAAACGAAAATGAGACGAAAGAATTAATGTCGTTCCTTAAAAAGATCCTAATTTTATCGCATGGAAATGCAGATCTAGAACGCGGCTTTTCAATCAACCGTGAATGCATTATAGAAAATCAGAAGGAGGAATCACTAGTGGCCCAGAGGCAGGTCTATGATGCCATTGCTGTTGTAGGAGGTATTTCGGCAGTGACTGTAACAAGATCAATGATTCATGCCGCTCGGAATGCTCGAGCACGTTATCAGGAAGTTTTGGAAAGACAGATGAAGCAAAAAGCAAAGGCTGACCTTGCAAACGTTGAAAATAAAGCAATAGCACTGCATCTGAAAGAGTTAGAAGACAAGAAGCGCGAGCTGAAAGCAAATGTCGAAAAAGCAGAAGCCTCCCTCAACGATCAGATCGCTTCGCTGAAAAAAAAATACATCTGACTCACCGTTTTGAGCAAATTACAGTTTCCTGCCATTATTATTATTTTTCTTTCTTGTACGAGTACCTGAAGATACCTAGTCGATCATGTCTAGTAAATAGCTTAAAAGTATAGTGTATAAGAAATTTATTAACATATATTTTACAACTCAATTCGGGCATCGTACTTGTATGGTTTTACTCTTCGCGAATAGAATCCGTAAAACACTGTGTAATAACATTCTGTGATAGCAATAGAAAAAATATATTCAGTAAACGATAGCTTTAAAAAATGGTTCAAGTGGTTTCAGTTAATAGTCATGATTATTGTTTATACCTATGAATGTTATATTTGATACTATCCTAAATATCCTTTCATTATTGTTTCCTGTCTCAGTTGTCCTTATCTACCATTTTTCATTCAAAATTCATGATTTCTATGTTTGTTTCTTTCCGCATTGGTCAGGGAAAAAAGAGATTTTCAGTCGGGGAAGTCAGGGAAATGTCAGGGAATTTTTTTCCAAGGTTGTTGTGGCCACCCTGTACTTCCCGCGAAACTAACTCGCGGCTGTTCGACATGGCTCGCGTACCTGGTCGTCGACTGACCATTGGGTATTGGTAGACAGGGCGGTATTTCTGGGGGAGGGGTGGTTACCCCTTTCGGTAGGACGGTTATATTTTGAGGCCCCGATGCTTCACTGTCCCCAACAGTTTCTATCTGGGGACACTCGTCATTTTCCGGAACCCAAGTAGTATTGTATCCGTTGCACCTTTGGTGATACCTTAACAGTCGATACAGGCGTTTTTCTAGATCACCGCTAATCGCGAGAGACGCCTGTCGAAGCAGTTCATTTACTTCAGATTCGGGAAGTATGCTTAATTGTTCGATCAATAAGCTTGTGTGGTCTTGCCACGAGAACTCCGGGGCCGGCGAAACAATTGGAGGGGGGTTAAGAGGGCGACTTGGGATCGGATCCATTGTTATTATATAAGATTATTTACCTAGTTACAGAAGACAAACACGATAGCGGGAAAGAAATGGAAAATGAAACGGGAATTAGAGAAGCAAGCTACAAAGTTGTGACCAGTCAGGTACGGCACGTGACAGGGGATCTAATTATCGTGGGCCCCACGTTGGGCGCCAAATTTGTGACGTGCCTGCCAACGGCCTGGGTTTAAGACCGGACAGACTACGTCTGCAAAGTCAGACACTCTAGCCACGATTGGTTCACCGGAGAGTTTACTAATTAGTGCTAATTTATAGAATAGCTAATTCCCGATGAAAGTACGAGATGTTGGGCGCCAGGTATCTAAGGGATACCGCGGTAACAAAATGACGTAAAAACCAAACTCGAAATAATGTTGATAAAGGATTAAGAAAAATGTAATCAATACAAATACAGCGACGATATAATTAACTAAAAGTAACGCGATAATACTCGGTAAGCTCAGCGTGAGGGGAACATGGGGGCGAAATAATGTAGATGAGAAAATAAAAAAAGGTTGTTAGGTTTATGGATTTAATCACAAAGAAACCAGTAATATAAAATCATAGATGATAACAATTAACACGAACAATAATACACACGATAAAACAATTAAACAGTCAAGGCCGATCAGATATGTCGCACAGTGGTCCCAAACCCCGAAAAGCTGGCCAAAAGTCCCAAAAAAAAATATTTTTTCCAGGAACTTTCAATGGTTGGAATAGTTGTAGTGGTACCCCTAGTATGTATTATGCCGGTTAAGAAAGGGGTACCGTCCCTACCTGGCTTGGGAACGCATTCCGTTCGTGAGCGTTAGAGCAGCTGCATCGTTTACTCGTCGCGCGTCGAAAATAAGACAAAGTTAAGACACCTGTAGAATCGCGAAAAGTGAACGGATTTTGGTTCTCCAAAATGGATTCTTCTCCGGAAAGTAAGTACAATTTGAATGTGTTGCTTGAAATTATTGTTAACAATCTATGAAATAGTAAGTCATTAATAAAAGTAGTGGTATTTTTCTTGGTAATGTTCTGAAAAGTCGTGTTAGAAAAAGCAATAAGTCAAAACCCTCGTCGAATCCTGCCCTGAAACTAAATGGAAACTGTTGCTTAGACATTTTTTCAAAACATATCCAAAAATTAGCTGCATCTGGCTGCGACTTCGGTTTTGCGGATAATTTTTGTGCGATGATGCGTGCACTAAGGTGGTCCTTGTTTAGGATATGTTCTTTTCTCTTTTAAAATGGTGGTTAATCGATTTCAAATAAATAAGTAAAAATTCGTGAAAAATTTTAGTTCGATATTTCAATTGTATCCTGCCCCCTCCTCCCCCCGGACAGTCAAAGTTTTAAATGGGAGATACTTGTAATGGAAAATGCCGCTTGGAAAATTTGTAGGAAATTTTTATTTTTACTTATCTATTTGAAATCGATTGATCACCATTTTTGAAAGAAAAAACAACATACTCTCAGTAAGGACCACCCTAGTGTGCACTATCTGCAGTTTTCGTAATTCTCGCGTCTGTAATATTGTTTATAGGAAATTGGTAAAGATAATTCTTCTATTAATGTTATTTTTCCATTTTCTACAGAAAATCTGGATAATACCGAAGCGATTTCTTTCACGAGGAAGGAAATTTTCGTATTTTTGAAATCGGTATTAAACGAAAATATCAACGTTGTTACTGACATTGTTGAAAAGGAGGTGTCAAAAAAATCAAAGCATCCATACATTTTGCCGAAAAGTGTGAAAGATGCTCTAAGTAAATTGGTATCGAATTTCAAAAAGAAGTGGCAACAAGCGACCAGGAACGAAACCAAATTCTTCCGGAAATTCGATGAGTGGCTCAACGTTCCGGTGTCTTTCACAATTAAAGAAGAAGGTTTGAAGACTCCCATGGAAAAGACAATGAGGCGTCCTTCTACGGAAAACACAATGGGGCGTCCTTCCGCGAGCTGGGACGATTTAAGTGATCGGTCAAAACGTAGGAGGACAGAAAAGGTTCGAAACGAACATACCGTCCACGAATTGGCCTACGCTACACAAATGAGTCTCCGAGCTTCTGGAAATTTACAAGCTTCAAAGGTAATTAGGGATGTCACAGAAGGGAGTCCATCAAAAGCATCACAGTACCGTACGTCTATTGAACGCGTTTCAGAAGATGTACTGTCAGGCAACGAAGCATTATCACTTGTAGTAGAAGGTAAAATGACCAAAAGTCAATACCAATTAATACGTTCTGTAAGCGTGCAAAAAAATTGTAAATTATACCCGCCTTATAAATGTGTATTGGATTCTAAAAAAAATGTTACCCTGCACAGTCAGAAATTTCTGTAACTGAAAGTGGAGCCACAGTTGGACTTCAAGCATTGCTAAATCATACAGCTGAAAGATTATTAATGGTACAATCGGACATTATTGGAAGTCTTTCTGACAACAATGTTGATAATTTAGAATTGATATGCAAGTGGGGATGCGATGGCACATCTGGTCAAAGCACTTACAAACAAAAATTTAGCGATGGAGACGGCAATAAATCGGATGCCAACATTTTCTTTATTTCACTGGTTCCCTTGCAAATCTTTGATAAAGTCAATCCACACGTGATTATTTGGAAAAATCCACGTCCTTCATCGCCAAGATTTTGTCGGCCAATTAAAATTGAATTCTTTCATGAAACTGCCGAAGCAACTAGGGCAGAAGTTGCTTGTATCGAAGCGCAAGAGAAAAACCTCGTGCCCTTTCAAACTGTAATTGGCGGCAAAAAAATTAACATCAATTTCAAACTTGTGTTGACGATGATAGATGGTAAAGTTTGTAATTCTATCACAAATACATCATCAAGTATGCGTTGTTACCTTTGTGGTGCTACGTCCAAAGAATTTAATGACATTAACAAGATGTTGCAAAGACCGATTAATAAAGATCACGTCGAATTCGAAATATCGTCGCTGCATGCTTGGATACGGTTTTTTGAATGTTGCTTACATGTAGCTTACAAATTAGAAATCAAAAAGTAGCAAGGGCGCAAAGAGGATAAAGAAAATGTTGATAGAAGAAAAAAAAATATACAACAAGGTTTTCGTGAAAGATTAGGGCTTCTTGTTGATCAACCAAAACCAGGCTATGGAAGTTCTAATGACGGAAATACAGCTAGGAGTTTTTTCGAAAATTCTGAAATTTCCGCTTCGATAACGGGAATTGATGAAGAATTGATAAAGCGATTCGGGTGGGCTTCAAAGTCACGAACGATTCAAGTCCCGAACGACATTTGGTCCCATATTTTTGAAGTCCCGACCATTCATGGTCCCGAACTCGCAAAGTCGCGACCGATCGTTGTCCCGAACGAGAAATGTCACAACCGCTCGTGGTCCCGAATGAGAAAAGTCACGACCATTCATTGTCCCGAAACAGCAATGTCCCGAATCAGTATTTTTCAGAGCGCAGAAAACGCGGGGGGTCCTACTGTGCAGTATGAAATAAAGTAGGTATGGTAGATGAGCTGGTTTTCGCAGGCCCAAGGGCTGCGGCGATTCTCGATATCGCACCGAATTGGCGGTATCTCTCAGCGATTTACAAATTTAATTGGCGAATCTACATGAAATATAAAAATCACCATTGCTTTTTCTTCCCTATATCTGAGAATATGGGACAATTATATTTCAAGCTGTAAGTACGGTCGGAAGATCGTTTTAGAGAATCGATGTACGTGAATATTTTTCGTCTTATTTGGAAAAGGAAGAAAAAAATTATATTCGCCAATTAAATTTGAAAATCGCTGAGAGATACCGCTAATTCGGTGCGATATCGAGAATCGCTGCAGCGGTTCACCGGTATAACTACCCTTGGGCCTGCGAAAACCAGCTCATCTGCCATACCTACTTTATTTCATACACAGTAGGACCCCCCGCGTTTTCTGCGCTCTGAAAAATACTGATTCGGGACATTGCTGTTTCGGGACAATGAACGGTCGTGACTTTTCTCATTCGGGACCACGAGCGGTCGTGACATTTCTCATTCGGGACAACGATCGGTCGCGACTTTGCGAGTTCGGGACCATGAACGGTCGGGACTTCAAAAATATGGGACCAAATGTCGTTCGGGACTTAAATCGTTCGTGACTTTGAAGCCCACCCAGCGATTCCATGTTGTGTTGCAGGTAATTTCTTGTGGTTTCGAAATCAATATACCTAAATTTCGCAAATACACTGAAGATACTGCACGAAAATTTGTCGAACTATATTCGTGGTACTTCATGCCAACAACAGTACACAAAATTCTTATTCACGGTCATGGAATCGTGGAATCTTCGTTACTTCCTATCGGACAAATGTCTGAAGAAGCTCAGGAATCATGTAACAAGTATATTAAGAGATTCCGAGAAGATTTTTCACGAAAATGTAGCCGCATCAACAACATGAACGACATTTTTTGCAGACTTTTAGTAATGTCAGATCCAACAATATCCAGTTTGCGAAAACTTCCTCCAAAGAAACTAAGATCGTTATCTCCATACGCGGTTGAACTATTGATTCCACCTTCAGTTCCAGAATCAAGTCAGATTCTTTTTAATTACACGAGCGATACATCGGACGATGATGACACTTCGCAGGACAGCGATTAATTGAAAGAAATGCTCAAATTATATCGATCAAAAATATTAATATTAATTTGTAATTATTATAAATATTCATTGTCATTGTAATAATGATTAATTACTGTATTCCAATCCTCTTCTTCCCAAATCTTTTTGACTTCGAATTCGTAATCAGCGACCCCGAAAACCCCCGAGTACAGACTTTCACCCGAATTGAATACGTTTTTGAAGAAATTTTCCGCCATATTGGATCCGCCATTTTGTTTTTCTCCATTTTGACTTCGAATTCGTAATCAGCGACCCCGAAAACCCCCGAGTACAGACTTTCACCCGAATTGAATACGTTTTTGAAGAAATTTTCCGCCATATTGGATCCGCCATTTTGTTTTTCTCCATTTTGACTTCGAATTCGTAATCAGCGACCCCGAAAACCCCCGAGTACAGACTTTCACCCGAATTAAAAACGTTTTTGACTTTTGGCCAGCTTTTCGGGGTTTGGGACCACTGTGCGTTGGGTAAAATCACCCATATACTATTAATTTCATGAACACCATCTAGTAGCCTATATGATAAAAGATATCCTTTAAAATGTAAGAACCTAGGTTGCTACGTCAACAACGATTATTGTAAAACAAATCAGTCTGTTTTTAGCTTACTACTGAAGCAGACCTGTATTTTCTGAATACACAAACTTATTGCAAACTCATATAATTTCCTCTACGATTCACTTTATTTCTCTTGGAGAACCTACTTTAATTAACTTAAAATCTCAACGAACCTAATTTCGTTACAATATAATAGAAAAGGAATATGGAGAAGAATGAGAAAGAGAACTTACTTGATCGTCAGGAGTTTCTCCGACACGTTCAATTTTTCTTCTAGCTCTATACCTTGCAGAGTAGTTGATGTCTTCGATGCCTTCCAAATACAGTTTGCGTCTCTTTATACCGTCCATTGCGTGAATAATTTTTGAAACACTTGTCTTACTTCAGCTAAACGTGCTGATACTTTTCCGCGATGGTCTACAAAATGAAAACTCTCTTCTCTGAGACAAAAAATAACACGACAAACTCTGAGGAGAGGCCGTTGCCACGACGTCTGGCAGTTTTACGGTTAGGCTCTGCTAAAAATTGAAATGCGCCAATCACGTCGAAGATTGTGAGAGACAACTACGAGTCCTGCAGCTGCGTTCACGTACAGACCTACGTTCACTCACACACAGCCCCCACCAATCAGATTCACCGTCTTAGCTGACGAGTGTAGCTGTGCCCCCACGTGCTACTTCCCCGAAGCCCCGAATATAGAGACCGTGCGCGTATACAACTAGCACCGCCAAATTGTCCCTACCGGCAGGAGTGCTTTAAAACGATTGGTTCATTTTTTCGCGCCAAGCATTTGATAGGCTGATCTTTCCTGCCGCTTGGGACAAATTTCGTCGATAGTGTCTGATTTGGCGCTGACATCGATTCACGCACGGTCTCTATACCTGCGCAACAGTTTGCCGGTTAGTGTCGATCTCGTGTTCTCATGTTATTGTTTCAACAGTCAACACGTGGTGGTAATAAAACATGGGTCGAATAACACACGCGTACATTACGTACACCGACGACACGAAAAAGTTCTTCACGGTGCCTGTAACAAATATCAAACTCAACAAAAATTCTGAAACACATATTGAGCCCGAAAACGATACTGATTTCGAGAAAAGAAGACGGTACTACGTGAAATGGTCGGACTGTGATGCCGAGTGCATCGAAGACCACGCACATTTCGGCTATTATTCGGCCTATATAATTTATCTAGGAGGTAAGTAAACAATAATTCTTCATATAAATCACATTCTAACCAAGCATAAAAATTACAAATAATAATATGTAGGCGGCTAACAACTTCAGCATGTCTTTCAGCGCTATACTGCAGGTAGATAGTGTCGGTTAGCCTGTGTCATTCTCATTTCCTGAAATCGGTGTCTTTGTCTTATGCGAGAATTCACCGAAGGTTTAACCGCGATCTATATACCTATGTATATACATACCGAGAATATTCGGTGAGAGTAAACGATCCCCTTCCTACGGCAGAACCAACACAGGCGCGCACCGCGTGCGTGAGGCTCGTTCGGGTGGGAACGAGGTGCCAGTAGCATTGCATCCCCTCCCGAACGAGCCTCACGCACGCGGTGCGCACCTGTGTTGGTTCTGCCGTAGGAAGGGGATCGTTTACTCTCACCGAATATTCTCGGTATATTATAGAGTTTATAAAGTGGCATTAACGGCCAGCCCACGTGGCCCAGCCCAAACCGCTTAACCTAGACACTTGAAATAATAGATATAACGGCAAAGTTTCTTTCTGAATACTTGAATACTTATAGACTTTTGTACAAAATTATATTATCTCTATTTGCATCTTACAAATTATACAATATTTAAATAATTTTATCGAATCTTCTCAAATCTCATCAAACTCCATCTGAGTTTCTAGAATCATAGGAAATTATGTCGTTTGTAAATCATCATCAGTTTTTCAAATTATATCAGATATGACTTGTGTGATTCTATTGTAATTTGAATGACCTTATTGCTTTTAAGTGATGCATGTATCTGAGTCGATCGAATTGTTCAAAGCATGCCTCAATCATCCTATGTTCGTACCAAAAAATTTTTTGTCTTTATTTCAGAAAGTGTAGAGAATATAAAAAATCGACTCTCGGAAGGAGGTCGAATAATTGTTCCACACGGTGTTCCTTCTTCGGAATCCGACGAACCTGTCAAACCATTATTACGAGTAAGTTCACTCATGAGTCTTAAAAGAATCATCATACAACAGAAATGACTCACTTGAAAGTCATGACTTGCAGTTATACAATTATAACTATTATTATTATTATTATTATTATTATTATTATCATTATTTTGTTACAGAGACAAAAACAGAATGCTTTAGTACAAGAGGTACAGAAAAAGAAAAATAGCGAAGTACTACAAAAGCACAAAACTAAGACCTTTTTATCAGCCAGAAAAAAATTGATCGATCACTCCGACAATAAAGCCGATCCTCTAGAAAGAGAGAACGTCGATAATGATGATGAAGACGAGCAAAATTCAAAGGGAATCGAAAGAATTCGAGCCAAAGAAAAATTGAGGATAAGGAAAGACCTTTTCGGCGAAAAAGACGTTTCTCTTGAAGAAACAGCAGATCAAGGTAAATATGCTTCAATTTTTCCTTTTTGTAACATGACGGCGTGTGGATTTTTATGACCGTCAAATGAATGAATAAAATATCCGAGATTTGAGATAATTTAGTTTAATTGATCAGTTACGAATCGTTGATTGACGATCAATCTGAGAGTTTTTCGTATAGACTCGATGCTGGTTGAACGGAGGCTGCGTAGCCTAAAGACTCATGTCTGACGTTAGCGTTCCAGTGTCTTCAAGGGCTCTGAGCCTTTTATCTGCGACCGCGACGCTAGAGTTTCGATGCCTGTCAGATCTCACGTCTAACATCGTGTCTATTGTTTTGTGCCGAACCCCTCAAAGACACTGAAAAGCTGACGTCGGAGCTGGCTTCGAGCCTCGCGCGGCATCCGTTCAATCAGCAACAAGTCCATACGACAAAGTCTCAGATTGACTATCAAGCAAAGATTCGTAAGCGATCAATTAGTTACTTATTCCAAACTTCGGATACTTTCGCTAGTAAAAATTTTGATATCATAAATCACTGACGTTATTGAAGCATTCAGCATGTCATTCATTACATGATTTATCTTGAGAATTTGATGATATAAATATATCAAAAACCACATAATTAATCATACAGGCACAAATCATCAGATATAATATGAAACAAATCACATGATCAACAACTCTATACGGTTAACCGGTTCACTGGTAAGGGCACATATATGTGCAAAAAGAAAAAGTGCCACAACTGGTAATGGCACATATATGTGCAACGTGGATATCTCTGTCAGTTTTTAACGGATTTGCATCAAACTTGATATTCCTAAGTTCTTTGGGCTTCACGTTGAATACGAAATTATTTCTTTTCACCAGTTTTGGCACAAAACGTTGATTTCGGGTCCACCAGTGAACCGGTTAACCATTTGATTTTTGATACATCATATCTAATAATTCATGCCTACATTATTTATTATGTGAATTATGTATTTCATCGAATTTACAAGATAAATCACAGGGTGAATGACATACTGCATTCTTTCATAACATTATATTTTTTATCAGATGAACATTTTGATAGGGTTATTAATGTATTTGATGATAATGAATTCAATCCAAGTCAATTCTGATGACAATTTATTCGTGTTAAATTTATTTGCTCTCTGCATATCCCCAATATTCTCACATTAACCTTTGTTAATAAATAATTGCTATGACCGACCTTGGTAACTATAATTTTCCCCTATTTGCATTTCATTCATTCTTCACAAGAGTCACTGGGTCGATCCAATTACATAGTGTGAGTTACCATACTAGTTTATCTAAATTTACAGTAAATAATGACATTTCGCACGAAGAAGGTACAGGATGCAGCACAACAAGTACTTGCCACACCATGAATAAACCGATCATAACAAGAAACGAGCCTATAAATATGAATCTAAAGATGTTACAGAAATCCAACATCAATCATGACAAGTCTACTGAACGTAACGTGGAAAAAAGTTTGTTTCTATTTCATGCGATTGCTGTAGTATTTCTTTAATTACTTCGAAAAGAGCTTTTTTTTCAATGTTTATAAATTCTCAAGAAGTTTATTTATTCCGACTTTTATTGCTATTAGATATTCATTTATCAACATTCACAGAAAACACTGGACGCAACAATAACAACGTAATAGTGCGCGTAGGTGGTTCTACCGAACAAAGTTCGACGAGAATGGTCACTAACGTCTTCTATCGGAAAGTTAATAATGCTAACCGTTCAGAAGCTGTACCTGTGGAAGTACATCCAAGAATCGACGATGATGATCTGTTAAACGAAAGTGATGACCAACAGGATGATGACAATGTTGAACAAGTGCCAGTCAGAGAACATCTTCCACTTCGCGGAAAGAAGAGAAACCAAGGTACAATTGTTGATATTAGTGCGTACGAAATGTCAGTCTGAGCAAATTGTTCGGCATCTGATTCCTTGCGAGATAAGAATTATATGTTTCCCTGTACAAATGACTCACGCTCCGTTCTTCAGTGCAAGGTGTTTTCATATCAAAGTTCCTTCGTGATATACGAATCGTCATAATTTTCATAAAATACATTCAACTTCAGTCTATATTTACAGTACGACACTTTTTGATAACCTTGAACCAGTTCGTGGCAACCCAAGTTACATTCTACGTTTCAGTCGGTTGACTAAAGCGTAGAAGCACCTTTATGCCACCCCAATATCAACCTCTGTGTTATTGATAAAAAAATCACCTACACTATCGGCACTGTTACAACTTCAGCATAGTAAATACCTAGAAGAACAAGTAAATGATGATTATTTTTGTTTCATCCAGTGAATAATGAAGGTGGACCAAGGAAAAAAGTACACAGAGAATTGTTAGAGGCTTTAGAATATTACGAAAACCAAGAAGCCGACCCTGGCGAGAGAAAAAGATACGAGATTGCTGGTAACATGGTAAAATCTCTAATATGGTGAAAAGTATTTTGATTTCACAATTTAAACATGGGAAAGCTGTACAGAATTGTCAATTTACAGATATACCTAGGGGAAGGCCTGGAAGTTTCGGCGCCTGTCTGGTTCCTGATCCAACAGGACAAACCACAAATGTTTTTCTCAGGCATGCTGGAGTTATTGTGGACACATCGCAATTTAGTAAATCGCTGCCAAAATATGGACAAAGTGACTACGCGTCTTCAGGGCCGGTCACCAATGAAGGTGCTTACACCAAGTAAAAAAAGGCTATCCTTCAGTAAGTAAAATTTTACTTATCCATCGAAATAGATTCTCAAATTTTCGATACTTTGAGATAAATTACTCTCTGCTTTCATTTTCAGGCTTGTATTCGGATTACCTGGACAAGAAAAAAATCAAAGGAACCGAGAAAATGCAATGTCTCAGCAAGGTCCCATACTTGATCACTACAAAGATAAACTACCTGAGATCAAAATATTATGAAAAAGCTACCTAAAAAATTCACTTAAGAGGGTATATGTATACAGCTTACAATTTTTAAAGTACGAAAGGTCCTTCTTCATACTTTCGAATGGGCTTCACGCGATCTTATGAACAACTTTATATGTCTATTATGTATTGGGTATATATTAGGGTGGTCCTTATTTGGGGTGTTTTTGAAATTTTCCGTGGACAAGGCGGAAAAAGTTTGCAAATAAATTTAAAAAAAAGTACGCAAAAGTTGAAGTCTGTAGGTCAACTGAAAGTACTGCCCACAGGGCAGTGAATTTTCCCATTTGATTTACATAGGAACTCGGGCTCAATGTATTATTTTTTTTTTCTCTGCCTTAATAGTGTTCCGAAAAATCTGAAATTTGGCATACGTCTACCCTATAATTATAGGTATCCCACAAAAAATTGGGCGATTTTCAGCGATAAAAGTTTCGAAGTTCCAGAACGTAAAAATGGTGATTTTCGGCTTCGAAACACAAGTTTTGACGTTCTGGAACTTCGAAACTTTTATCGCCGAAAATTGCCCAATTTTTTATGGAATACCCATGACTATAGGGTGAACGTATGCCAAATTTCAGATTTTTCGGAACACTATTAAGGCAGAGAAAAAAAAATAATGCATTGAGCCCGAGTTCCTATGTAAATCAAATGGGCAAATTTAATGCCCTGTGGGCAGTACTTTGAGGTGACCTACAGACTTCAACTTTTGCGTACTTTTGTTTAAATTTATTTGCAAGCTTCTTCCGCCTTGTCCGCAGAAAATTTCGAAAACACCCCAAATAAGGACCACCCTAGTATATATGCACAAAATGAAAACTACCAACGGACCGATTTTAGATTTACTGGTCTCAAACTGTTTACGGAAGAGAACTTTTTCATCAACTCATTTGTACTCGAGTTACCACGAAAAGTAATGTATGGAAACAGAAAAACGCTATTTTATTGTAGAAAATTCTGTATTCATTTTGAAAAGGCATCTTTAGGCCGAACAGCTTGAGACCCGAAAAACTGGAATCGGTTCACCACTAGACTTTATTTCGTGTACCTATAATATAAAAAAATGTTTTCCTAAAATCGTGTGACGAAACCATTCTGAAGTATGAAACAGGACTTGGCACATTTCGTTTTTAAGCTTTTTTTTTTCAGTTCTGGAGTGTATGTATCCCTTTCAAGCATTTTCAGGCGAAACAAGGGAAGTGCTATTGATCTGTTTTTAACGATCCTGCCGTTTATGAGTTGTGATAAACCGTACTCGAATCATGTCAAGTGTGCTGTTAGAAAGAGAGGAACGTACTTGTTTAAAAAAAATGTCAATGCAATTGCAATTGATGGCTTTTATTATTTTTATTTTAAGTTTATTGAATATGAAATTGATCTTGTGAGAAAACTTACGATGATACACATAATTGTGATAAAAGTTATGATACACTGTGATAGAAAAGTGATGCAAAAAGTGCATATTTAGGTATGCGTCTTACTTTATTTTATATGAACATTCAGTCGAGCTGATGTTGGCTATATTGCATTTGAAATATAAAAACAAACTGTGCAATTTAATTGCTATTATTTATCTTATTGTTAAACATGATATCGATGTCGTGATATTAATTATGGTATGCATATACCTTTACCTAAAGGCTGTTGGCAAACAGTGCATGATTATCTGTTTTGCTTTCTTTCGTTTAGACTAAAATTCAATTAATATAGTGTTGGGAGTCATTACCTTGATAAGTTCAGATTAGTTTAGATTAGATTAGAACATAGTGTTAGGAGTCATTACCTTGATAATTTTAGATTAGTGGTACAAAAATCATTGTCAGAAGGCTGAAAGAAAAGAAGAACAAAATCGCTTTTCTTTTCAGCACTTATTTACATCTAACAAAAAATGTACAAATATTTTGAATAAATCTTTTATTTCCAAAATCTCGATGATTTATCAGTGTATCATTTGCCTGTTTTTCCATCCCGTACCACAATCACTTCGTTGCGTTTGAATTTGAAACAGGTTAGCGGTTCAAAAGAAATTTTGTGTTAATTTACGTAATAAAATTCGTAATAATTGAATTGTAACGAATTATGTGATGAATTTTATGAAAAAATACGTAATAATGCACGTAATGAATTTTCTGTGGAATCCAATCATAACTTTATACAATTTATTACAAGATTTTATATGTACTTTTTTATGTAATATTTTACAATAACTTTTTCAGTAGGGCAGCCCTCTTCTATGTATTAGAAACGAATCTCAACAAGAATCGTTCAGGGAAAATCTGAAGGTTTTCTTTTTGATAGTAGAAGCTACCGAGGAAAAACGAAAGCACTTGGCTACACCATTTTTCGAAACCATTAAAACTTTGCGCAACACACCTTGGATGTTTTACGCACGCTCCGCGTGTGTGAGAATTTCATACATCATAAAGTAAAATTTTGTATAATACTCGACGGAAAAACTTGTCCTGACCTTGTGTGATTGCAACACTCGCCTTCGGCTCGTGCTGCAATTTCACACTCGTCAGAAGAAGTTTCATCACTCTCATATCATACTGTACTATTTTCAACTCAGTGTGTGATACTTGATTTCTTATGCCTGTTGATAGTGTGTAAAGTGTCCGATTCACATACTTCCATATGTAAAACTAATTAATTTCTCTCCGTTTGAAACTAATAATTTCTAAAATATTTTTCTTCCATTCAACTTTCTCAATTTTGTGTCAAATTGTGTTGAGACATACATATTTACTGATTAAATAATAGTGTTACCAATATATCAAATTAACATTACATGTTATTTATAAATAAAATAAAATTCATGTGAAACATAATATGATTCTATTAAAATCAAATGAGCCTTACTTGTCTGATCAAGATAACTTGTATCTCGAATTTGCGTTTCTATCGATAGACCACGAAAAGGGATATATAGAAGTGGAAGAAAAACAGTTGTTTTTGTCTTTGATTTCCTCATTTCTTCAGTTTCGAAGACTAATAAAAATTGATGCTATTGAAAATCATATTTGGAAGTATTTTGTTTTTAATGGGGGGCTTTCTAACCCCCCAGCGGGGGCTTTGCCCCCTGCACCCTGACCGGGCGCTCTGCCTTTGGACCTTGTTCCCACCCGGCCGCTCTCACTAATATTCCAATATATACTATACCTATTTTTTAGAGTTTTTACAGGTAAAGAATTTCGCACACTGAGTTAAACAAAATAATATATGGCACGTGTATGCTACCTGTATCGTGCTGTACTATTATAACACTTTGAATGATCAGTAATTTCAAATATATTAGTCTGTTTGATAACTAGTTTGTGGTGCTGATGTACAGGTAGGTGAAGTAAGTGGTTGGTAGGCTGGTCGAAGTTGGTTCATTTGAAGAAGATACGTAGACTGTTATAACTTTGGAGCAGCTGTGAACTACTTCTGGTATGGGACATCGTCTTGCCGAAATGTTAGGCTCTTCTGTTCCGATGAATTAATAATAGGATAGCAATGGTCCAGATGACTGTAAAAGATATAAAATAACAAAATATTGAAGGAAAGATTTTAGTATATTAGTATCAATTTTCCTAGCATTGTTATGATTTCGGAACCATGAACTGTAGGCTACCGTTGTCTTGGGACGCTGTTTTGCCGAAGTGTTATGTTCGTCTATCTCAACGGATTGATAATCGGAACCTTCGTTTGGGACGTCGTTTTGTCAAAGCATTATCTCCGACTATTCCAATGGATCGATGATAGGATAGGAAAAGTCCAGGTGACTGTGAAACATAGAAAAGGACAAAGGATTCAATGAGAGGTTTCGTATCGCTACTAATTTTCCTAATATTGTTATTACGTTGGAGCTATGAGTTGTAGGCTACCTTCGTTCTGGGACGATGTTTCGCCGACATGTTATCTTCGTCTATTTCAACTGATTGGTAATCGCAACCTTTTTTTTGGGACGTCGTTTTGTCAAAGCATTATCTCCGACTATTCCAATGGATCGATGATAGGATAGGAAAAGTCCAGGTGACTGTGAAACATAGAAAATGACAAAGGATTAAATGAGAGGTTTGGTATTACTACTAATTTTCCTAACATTGTTATTACGTTGGAGCTATGAGCTGTCGGCTACCTTTGTTCTGGGACGATGTTTCGCCGAAATGTTATCTTCGTTTATTCCAACGGATTGGTAATTGCAGCCTTTGTTTTTGGGACGTCGTTTTGTCGGAGTGTTATATTCGTCTATTCCAATGGATTGATAATAGGATAGGAATGGTCCAGATGACTGTGAAAATTCAGTGGAAACAAAGAAGTTGAGGTTGGTCTATTCATCTAGCATTATTATATGTAAAATCTAGTGAAAATCAATGTCCGTACATACCGTTTAATGTAAGTCATCGTAACCTTATTTTCACTTGTTCCGGATCGAAGTGAAATAATATTTTGCCAGGATCGTTGATTTATTCTTTATCTAAATATTTGAACCCAGCTTAGAGGATCTGTTCCGTGCACTTACAACAGGCCATCATGCAGATTTATTAAATAATAACGGTCATCGGCGTGAAACCACGGTCGGCGCACTTTTCACTCTGATCATTGTTCACTGATTCACTGTTTCACCGGTTTACTGAAATAAAACCATTAGCTTAACCGATAACATCTTATATAATATGAATATATAACTATATAATATGATTATATATAAATTATGAATATTTTAACTGTCAATACCGCGATCCGTCAGCCATCCGACAGCCATTTTGATTTCGTCGTCCCTCTGTGGCTCACTTAGTAACTTCATTATCACATATCGACCGAATGCGGATTCAGATTCATGCCAAAATCAATAGGGGGCGAGATTTCGATGGCTTGTACCCACGTTTCAAAGATAAAGTCGATCCGTTTCACCGTTCGTTCAGAAACGTGAGGACAAGCAAGCGTCTAGCGAAAATCTGATGACCAGGAAGAAGAAGAAGAAGAAGAAGAAGAAGAAGATGCTTTTTCATCAACTTTCGTGACCGATATATCAGAAACCAGTGTACCGATTCCGATCAAATTTATACAGCGAAGTCGTGTGGTGGGGGAATATCTGTCCTGTGAATTTGATCGAAAAATATTCACGCGTTCCGAAGTTATGACCTCCTGCTTACAGGTATAAAGAGTTCCCCCGAGAAAATAGAGTCCCGGCTAGCGCTCGCCTGCCTACGGGTACTTGGCGGCGATTCGCTGCCGCGAATCTTGATCCATCAGAGCTCGTATACGAAGAAAATACTCGAGAAATTTAGAATGAGTAATGCAAACCCAGTAAGTGTACCTGCAGACCCTCATGCTGTACTCTCCCCGCTAGAAATGCATGAAGAAAAATTGCTAAATGTACCGTACCGCGAAGCCGTAGGGTCGTTAATGTTCTTAGCAATTGTTTCAAGGCCGGATATTGCTTACGCGGTAAGCAATGTGAGCAAGTTCCTAAACGATCACAATCTAAGTCACTGGCAAGCAGTAAAAAGAGTGTTTGCCTATCTAGTCGGAATGTCTAGTCTAGGGATACAGTATCAAAGCGGCGGAAGCGAGGCCGATTTGATAGGTTTTTCAGATGCGGATTACGCAAGCGACGTAGAGACGCGTAGGTCGACTACAGGCTACGTTTTCAGCATAGCTAATGGGATAGTATCGTGGTCGTCACAACGACAGAAATTAGTTACTATGAGTACCACCGAATCAGAGTATGTTGCAGCCTCTGCTGCCGCGAGTGAGGCTGTGTGGCTACGAAATCTGTTAGGTGACATCGGACACCGATGTGCACTACCGACTATGCTATACATAGACAATGAAAGTGCCATAAAACTGATAAAGAATCCCGAGTTCCATAAGAGGACGAAACACATCAGTGTCCGATACCACCACATTCGAGAGCTGGTCGAGAATAAAACAATACAAGTTAAATATGTATGCTCAAAACTGCAACGCGCAGATATGTTTACCAAGGCGTTGCCAAGAGCTACGTTTGTTTGAATGTGTGAAAGTATTGGTATGTGTGAGGGAGTGAGTAAGCACACAAACGGCGGAAGTGTTGAAACTGTTTGAATGCTTACTCCTGCGCGACCTGTCGCATCATCAGAGAAGCGAACAGGTACCCCTCTCCTTTGTTACCGACGTTTAAGATCCGATTATTCCTCAGTCTGCCGATACTGTACGTAAGAAGCGCACGTGCAAAGGAGAGGGTCAATCTAATCCAAGTCAATTTAATAAAGTTATTATATTAAAGTTATAAATCTGTGAACTACGTTCTTTCTTCCCACCCAAACCCTGCCTTAATTTAAGTATCAACACAATGTTACAGTTGTGATTTGGAAAGAGGAAGATTCGGGCTTCAAAATCGTTTTTTAACAATCCTCCTACGATGAGTCATTCACTTGTGACATTGAGTCAAACTTTTTCGGACGCTTTTTCGTTCAATGCCGCATAACTCGACGCAGAAAAATCGTAGAGCAAAAGTCAAAAACGAAATTTGAAGAAGAAATCGTAATCTTCAAAACGCTTATTCCCGAAATCCTAAAAAAAAATCCTACCGTCCCATACAGCAGTTTGAAGTTGAACTTCAGTTTACCGATTCGCCAAGAGTTGCTTCAAAGTGGCGTAACTTTGAGACGGTTAGCCGTAGATTCGATTTCAAAAATGCATTTGAAAGATGAGATTTTGAGCTTGAAAATGCATTTTTGAACATTGGTCTAGCTTCATTTTTCTCGAAGTTATAGAACTTTCAAAAATGACAATATTTCGGAAAAACAAGGGTGGCCCGTTAATTTTTACGAGGAGTGTAGTTGTCGAAATATTGGAGGAGCACTTAAGACCCAATTATTTAAATCAATATTTTCTTTCCTTACAATCTCAAAAACTCTTATATATCAACATTTGCACATGAACTATATTGCACTAGAAAAACCTTAATAGATAATTGAACTCTTATCTTAATATTATAATTTCAATCTTCGACGTGTTAAGTTTGCATTTTTTCGTCAAAAAATATTCAAATATTTGACTAGTTATTACAAACTAAATCTACATTTTTTGGAGAAGCACAGACTAAATTATCCAAATCAACGTTTTCTTTCTTTGTAGTCTCAAAATCCTCTATGTATATTAACATTTGCACATAAACTATATTGTACTGGTAAAACTTTAATAGAAAATTAAACTTTTATCTTAATATTATAATTTCATTTTTCGGCGTTTTAAGTTTGCTTTTTTTCATCAAAAGATATTGTGACGGACGGTGTGGGTAGAGTGGTTAATGATCCGAACGGTTCTATTGACAAGCGAGGACCTGTCGACTATTAGGATACCCGTCACATGCGCGAAAATAATAAAATTAAAAGAAAAGATCTATCTTGGGATAGACCGGTAAATAGGATCGTTGCCGCCTAGTCCTATACAGGGCTCAATTGAAATGTTTAAACTATGGTTGAGGCTAATGAATATTAAGATGATTAAAATAATAAAATAAAAGGTGATCCAATGATCATGAGAATTAACTGGTAAAATCAAATATATATTCTTGAACGATAATGGATATGAAATATATAATTCAAGCGACTAACAAATGATTGCCGGTTGAACAAATGAATAACATAAAATATTAATTCACAAAATAATGAAATAACGAGAAAATATAATTATCTCCGACGTGGGGATCGTGAAGGCTTGTTACTATATAAGATTTATCAAGAGACTCGGTAGAGTCTCGCGCCAAGTACATTAAAAAAAAATTTTTTTCAAGCGCGAGACTCAACGAGTCTATATACCCGAGAGGCAACTACCCTAACCTATACCGCGAATTAGTATCTTCGTTTTCTTTCACCTCACAACATACACGAATTGAAACTAATTTTATTTAAGATGTGGGCATAAAAAGCTTTCATTTGAGCCCTAAATCGATTAAATCGGTGTCCGGAGTGCTGAGATATAATTAATTACAGATTCTGATACCTCGTTTCCTCGTATCAAATTTTCTCTTTCCTGTTCTTCAGACCAAGATTCTGCCAACTCAAACCATTCCCATGAAATCACATTTCGTCGCTAAACGCAGGACGTATGTCCTATGCTCATACACAGAACATACGTCCTTACGGGTCTGGGAACAGACATAGAAGGGAAAGTCCACACAAAAATTCAGACCAAGATTCATCCCATTAAAACCATTCCCATAAAATCGAATCGCGTCGGTAAACTCAGGACGTATGTCCTACGCTCATACACAGAACATACGTCCTTACGCATCTGGGAACATGACATAGAAGGGATAAATCCACACAAAAGTTGTATAGAGTGGCGTGAGTACGATAGTCACGACGTAGTCAGCGCTAGTATCGCAAACAAAAATCGTCTGCAACACTAGCAGACGCGTGTTGTCATTTCATGTTTTTAAATCCAAATAAAGGAAATAGAATAAACTACGAGCAATGATTGATATAAAATTTAAAGGTACGAAAACTAGTGAATACCCACTAAAAGCTCCTCAGGTACGAAAACCTTACGCCAAGTACATTAATGTGATAGTCACCAGCAAAAATGTTTCGATAGGTTAATTTTGAATCCTACGATATTGAGCTTTTGAGGTTATTTATGAATGCAATTATCGGAGGAAACGGTTTTTTGGGGATTTAATTATTTAGCAAGTTACCGCCTGAGGAAGTCTGATGATAGAAAATCAAGAGCAAATGTTGAAGTCGAAAAATATCAGGATCTCATGATTTGATATAAGGAACGGCAAGGAGCCAGACCAATAAAGCCGAGTTCAAGCGTTGGTTTGCAGCGAATTCCACTTCAAGCTCTATGTTAATTTCATCTCCGAAGGCCCGTCTGCTCAGACTCAAATTGTGAGTCGACATTATACGTAGGATTCCGACGAGTTTTATGATCTATATCCTCTAGTCAAAACGAGACTGTAAGTCGACTTGTGTGTTAGACTCCGATAGGCTTTATTCTACACTCCACGTCAACGTAGTGCTTTGACCTTCGGTGGAGATAATTTTTAATCCATGTTTTACAAACAGCTTAGATTCTTCGTTCAGAGCGATCTCAAAGTCTGTATAAATATCTATGATTACGTGTAAATTAATCGTACAAACTATATATTCATAATTTACTGTCAAATTTCAATACATAAATTTGTTAGATTTTGGTATGCAACCTGTGTCTGTATGTTCAAGTCTCTTAGGCTTTCTTCAAATTCAGATTAGTGTTATCACGACAAATTGAATGAAAATACTTATTCGCTATGAAAGAAATGATCGATCGTCGCCCTCTTTGTCAGATGATAGAGATTCTCATCTATATTTATTTATTCGTTTTAGACTCGCCGTAATTTCATTTATGAATGTGATTATTGGAGAACAACCTTTTTTATGGATTGTTCAATTTTGTAGCGGGTCATCGCTTCAGAAGAGAGGATGATGAGAGAAAACGCTGAAGTTGCAAGACATCGGGATAGTGTGATTTGATACAAGAAATGGGTAGAGTCAAACGAATAGAGCAGAATGCAATTGTTTGACTTCAGAAACTTCTATTTTATGCTCTACGCTAGTCTTGCATCAATAGGCTCAATTCTATATATTTCGATACCTTCGGTTCAGACCCGAAGTTGAAGTTGACGTTATGAGTACAGGACGCATACATGTTCTTTTTGCAGAGGACCTAGCTGCATCAAAAAAAAAAAAAAAACTACCTAAGAATTGCAATACATTTATCTAACATTTATATATATTTAATCATGAGCTGCAACTATAACCCTGCGTGCAAGTAACTCCGCCATTGCCGGTCCCAAGCCCAGATGAGACAGGAGGAGGGCTGCGCGCTGGGTTACACGTTGCAGGCATATAGAATTATACCGGATTCTAACGAAACAATTCGTAGAACTTAATGAAAGAACACATGTTACGTCTGTCCACAGAAATTTAAGGCTTACAGAAAAGTATGAGCATACGTGTATATTATAACATTATTCTCATTTATTTAAAATTATACTACCACATTTAACATTGCTGCTTTTTGAGGGATTCGGATGATATGAAATGCATCACCGTACATGCATTGAGATGTTCATAGGAACAATTGGCAGAATGCTGACAACTAAGCAAGCCTCGCAAGCGAGGATATAGGAAAACCCAATCGAGCGAGCGTAGCGAGCGAGCACAATTATTAGGTAGTCAAGCAAAATTGTACAAAAAGTGGTGATATCAACCCCAAAAAGCACCCCTGGTGCAAAAACTTTTCGCCAAGTACATTAATGTGGTCACTACCCCCAAAAAAATTCACCAACAAAAATTCTTCCTCGACAAAAGTGGTACTATAGAAATGTCTACTTACAAAAGAATTGAAATCAGATACAATTGCCAAGTACATGTCTTCTGTATCACAAAAGTTTACAACAGAAGAACAGAAAACTGAATAGTCTTGTATCGTTCACTCGCTACGCTCGCTCACTCGATCGGCTCTTCATCATGACAGGGAAAAAATCAGGAAAAAAAATTTAGGAAGTGGTACTTGGCGGGCCATTATAGCAACATGTATTGAACAAATGATACATAGACCTAAGTAAATACTCTTGTACTTACTCATAAATGGCCCGCAAGTACCACGTACTAAATTTTTTTTCCTGATTTTTTCCCTGTCATGATCAAGAGCCGATCGAGTGAGCGAGCGTAGCGAGTGAACGATACAAGACTATTCAGTTTTCTGTTCTTCTGTTGTAAACTTTTGTGATACAGAAGACATGTACTTGGCAATTGTATCTGATTTCAATTCTTTTGTAAGTAGACATTTCTATAGTACCACTTTTGTCGAGGAAGAATTTTTGTTGGTGAATCATTAATGAAAAATAGTAATGAATTTAATGAAAGACTCTTCACGATTCACACGCGTTGATATAATGAATATAATGAAATAGTTATGAAAAATAGAACTCTTTATGAAAATGTTTCTCTATCTCTCTCTCTTTAGTGATAATACTGAATCGTATTCAATAATAAAAGAAATCATGTATGGCTTTTATAACATAAAATACATATAGTTATTGAATCTAGGTCAGTAATTATGTGTTTTAGTAATTTATATTGTTCAAAGGAGCCTCGTACTGGGGTTAGGGTGAATCCCGAAATTCTATGAATTACCCCGGTCGGCTCGTTGGGCTAAGAATTATCCCGATCTTGATTCATTCACTATAATAGTAAATAATAAAATTCCCCAATATAGGAATTTATATTTATAATGTGTATGTAACTAATTATGTAAATCTTTGATTATGGCGATAATATGGTAATATAAATCGAGGTCAATAGTTGGATCTTAATAACTCTTTTATAATAAAAAGGTAACCCAACAGGATTAGGGTGGAACCCGAAATTCTATGAATTATCCTGTTTGGTTTTGAAAATTTATATTCA
Source organism: Tenthredo notha (assembly GCA_914767705.2). Taxonomy (NCBI): domain Eukaryota; kingdom Metazoa; phylum Arthropoda; class Insecta; order Hymenoptera; family Tenthredinidae; genus Tenthredo; species Tenthredo notha. Next base: position 8,609,141 of record OU611914.1, on the reverse strand, counting down.
TAGCAATCTCGATTTATATTAAAATAGGAAAATAACGCAGTTTGTATGAGTAGCAGTTCAAGCTCGCCGGGTGGTCTCGTTACTAGGAAGGGTTTACCCCGAAATACCTCTTGTATTGACTAGTTACGATATTCCCGTGGTTATACTACTCATGTGATTAAATTATATTATAACATGCAAATATAAAATTTAAAGAATTCTGGAAAACAGTCTAACGATTTTGAATATATGATTATAAATGAGCGAATTTGTGTGAGCGATCGTGATTACTTATCTTTGGCTGAGATGGCGTAGCATGGGGCTACTTTCGATATTTAGGTATAAGCCTCCCTCACCTTGAGAACCTCGAAGCCTTTTATCAGCGTAGAATTTAGATTTTGTTTAAATGTTTTAGATGCTTATAACTGTTTTAAATGTCCTGAACTGAAGCTAATGTTATTTGCTCAAATGTCTATTCTTCGTAATCGGATCGATGCACAGATTTGACTGATTCTAATTTTGCGATTATAAAATTAATAAGAGTTGATGGAAGATAATGATAATGACATTGAATTGAAAAAGCAATGAATTGACAGTAAAGTTATCTTAATAGTACAAATACTCAAAGTGAGTATAAGGCGGAAAGTGAAGTTAATGTTAATTAAAAGTTCAAAAGCGATTATTACAATAATCGACTTGTGTCTCTGCACTGAATTTAATGTTGAATAATCAGACCACCACGCTGTGGATTATGTCACGATTATTACTTTAGGTTGAACGGGTGTAGAGTCCTTTGTATTACCACTTGACTTTAGATTTGAATTAAAGGAAGATTGAATACAACTCGTGGCTCGAAGTTACACACGGGTCGATACGTCCACGCACCTCGCGATTTACCAGAAGAAAGACGCTGATTTAAGTTCAAAGGCGACGAGGTCCCCGCGGTTGCAACAATGTATGTATTACTGCGCGCGTGGCTTAGCCAATTAGGGCCTTGCTTAGTGGCTAATTGTCGCCTGATTGGTTTGAGGGACTACTTGCAGTTAGCGTAGGCGTTGGTCCCTTGTGACGTCACGCGGTCCCATGCTACTCCATGCCTCACCTATAGTCTACTCACACTGGCTTACTTTGAATATCTTCAAACTATGTTAATAATCCAAACTTATATTTGAATTATGAACCGTTAAATGGCTCTTTAGTTTTCCATCATTCTTGCTTTTGAAATCTTATTATTCTACTTCTAGTTAGCTTAATTTCCTTATTTCTTTGGAAATTAGAGAGAGAGCAAAATTTCATCTACGCACTAGCCTATAGTAGTGTGAGATTGAGGGGTCAGCAAGACTGGGGTTCCAGTGTTGCTTCGCCGTTATCTGCACCTACGTGACTTACGAGCCATTTCAAGAGGGGAATAAACATCCGATAGAAATAATATTATATTTCGATGTGGTTACTTTTTATACTCTAAGTCACGTTCGAAAAATGAAACAACAAGTTGTTGAGGTTCAAAGAATTTATAAAATCAAAGAAAGAAAAAGGAATTTAGGATTCCGGGATATATATATTAGGGTGGTCCTTATTTGGGGTGTTTTTGAAATTTTCCGTGGACAAGGCGGAAAAAGTTTGCAAATAAATTTAAAAAAAAGTACGCAAAAGTTGAAGTCTGTAGGTCAACTGAAAGTACTGCCCACAGGGCAGTGAATTTTCCCATTTGATTTACATAGGAACTCGGGCTCAATGTATTATTTTTTTTTTCTCTGCCTTAATAGTGTTCCGAAAAATCTGAAATTTGGCATACGTCTACCCTATAATTATAGGTATCCCACAAAAAATTGGGCGATTTTCAGCGATAAAAGTTTCGAAGTTCCAGAACGTAAAAATGGTGATTTTCGGCTTCGAAACACAAGTTTTGACGTTCTGGAACTTCGAAACTTTTATCGCCGAAAATTGCCCAATTTTTTATGGAATACCCATGACTATAGGGTGAACGTATGCCAAATTTCAGATTTTTCGGAACACTATTAAGGCAGAGAAAAAAAAATAATGCATTGAGCCCGAGTTCCTATGTAAATCAAATGGGCAAATTTAATGCCCTGTGGGCAGTACTTTGAGGTGACCTACAGACTTCAACTTTTGCGTACTTTTGTTTAAATTTATTTGCAAGCTTCTTCCGCCTTGTCCGCAGAAAATTTCGAAAACACCCCAAATAAGGACCACCCTAATATATATATGTAAAAGAAAGAAGTCAGCAGGATTAGGGTAAACCCGAAGTTCTAGGAACTATCCTGGTTGACTTCCCAAAAAGAAAAATATATACCGAAATCTTTAAAATCTACGCACGTAACAATATCGAATGTAACGTGGCGGAATTGCCTCCGCCACTGACCAGCTTCTTCCTCCCCGCGGAGCGTCCGATTACGTGTTTCGTGTTGTGTGCGTATACTCGTATGCTAACCCCAAGGCAAAAGGGACCCTTTCCTTATTATGTATCTTGTCTGCCGTAAGCTTTTCATGTTTTTAAGGATAGCCGAGCAACCCGAGGACCATCGAGGGACGTCGAGGGAACGCCGTACGGGGAGGTACGCCCGTGAAATCACGTCGGTAGTAGCTATACCGATCGTCACTACGGAGCTACGACACCTGCCGGTCGGGAGAGGGCCGCACCTCCCGGCCTGACGCTGCTGCCCGTCCCCTGTCCTCCCGCACCGATCATCTGCTCATTATCGGTATGGCGAACCCGGCGTGTATGGAAAGGCTACCTCCCCCAACTCCTGGAGCGCCACCCAATTCTACGAAACATGACGCAATTCCGGGAATCTCGGCTCATCTTCTTCCTGTTCGCCATCTTTTCTGCTTTGCGCTTTTGCATGTGCTTTACGCTATCGCTCTTTTCTTAGTTTTATCTGCTTCAGTTTATTTGCCTTGCTTCATTGTAAGCTGTGCCTTATTCGCTTTTCGCTAATATTATTCTGCTTCGCGCCTACACTGTAAAAATACTATTAAGTTCTAAGTTACGGCTACCTAATTATTTGTAATATTAAGTGCTGGTGTGCACGGCTCACCGTTTGCGCCTGTTAACGGCTCTGCTTTAAGGCCCATCCTTAGTCGCCCACCTCTTTTCCGTACAATGTAACGAAAACGGGGCCGGGGAGACACATTTCGATGATTATCCGAGCCCAGGCGTCGAAAACGCAAAAAAGGCCAACGTAGCGCGAATTCTATTTCAATCCCAAACACATACGTCCAAAAAAATTTTCGTTTCATGCGAAAATAGAGCCAGCGTTTGGTTATTTCTTTTTTCCATTGTCTAAAGCCAAGGACAATGAAAAATCATTTAGACAATGGAAAAAAGAAATAACCAAACGCTGGCTCTATTTTCGCATGAAACGAAAATTTTTTTGGACGTATGTGTTTGGAATTGAAATAGAATTCGCGCTACGTTGGCCTTTTTTGCGTTTTCGACGCCTGGGCTCGGATAATCATCGAAATGTGTCTCCCTGGCCCCGTTTTCGTTACATTGTACGGAAAGGAGGTGGGCGACTAAGGATGGGCCTTAAGTGTGTGCGTGTGTGTGTGTGGATCCTGCCGTCCCGTGCCGACTATCACCGAAAGGTAAGCTTTACGCTTAGGCTGCGACCACCCGTCTCTCTTGTACTGTGCATTGGTGAGATACCATCAATTAGCTGCTTTTTGACAATAAATAAAATACGGTCGACGAGCGATTATAAAATCTGCGAGACCACTGCTAGCGACGGGTTGTCGAAGTCACCCCTATACGTGTGGTAGTGTGTAGACTCTATATCTCTAATTTTAGTTTATTTGCATTTTTCTCTTACCACTTTCTTTATATTGTGTGCGGTGTCTTACCGATTGCCTTGGGGGTACCTCCTTAGAAATAAGAATTTATACTCTTGCGCGTAGGAGCTTCGCATATCATACGTAGTCTATGTTTCTTTCTTTCCGTTTTGAAGTAATAGATTGTGCCTAGTTACGGCTTTTTCCTTTCTCTTCGTTATTTGGCTATTATTTCGGTTGCGTAGATTGGGAAGTTCCGCGCGACACAATTCGTTGTGCATAAGATTTAGCATTCATTATAAATTTAATTCAGCGAGCTCGCTACCGACGAGCAACCTACTGGCGAGCGGCCGAATATCCGTGAGCTGTAGGAGTGTGCGTGTCAGCCGGCCAGCGTAGCTGTATTTGCGTATCGGTGTGCGCACCGCGTCGGCTGCTCTGGCAACGGATTAGTGTGCTGTATGTGTGACCCCTCCCTCTTCTGCCGTCTCGCTACTAACGTTAGCCGTACTCTACTACGTGCGCAACGTCTTGCTTCGTAGTCATTGTATCTCCTGCCGACCTGTCATTTCGTGTGTCGCGGGTTCGATCCTACCACACTAGACGAAGCCTATATATTATTTTTTTATAATTTTGTTGCATTATGTTCTGAATTTTAGGGTCCCGCTGCGATCTCAGAGTGACTGCGTTACGAAATCGTTACTCTTAATTAGCAATTAATACGCGGAGTATCGTTACCCAAATTTATACTCGTTTTCTTTGTCTTTAGAGGTTTCTTTCTTTTTTTTTTTTGCGTACCGCGCGCCTGTACCGGGTGACTGACCACCAGAGAATAAAGTTTATTTTGTTGCCGAGTATCTTATATTGTGTCGCAGTATTATTTCTCCGCCCCCACGTTCCCCTCTACCGTGGCCTAGCCGGCCAATACCTTTATTCGTGCATAAGTTTCATTACCGCGGCACTATTTAGTGCCTGGCGCCCAACCCTTTGCTGCACTTTTCAGGTTTTTCTCGTGACGTTGGGGACGCATTGTGCGAGATCAGTGGTCCTATTAAATTTCCCCGCATAGGAAACTGCTCGTTACACGAAATATTTGGGCACTTATTAAAAATCAAATTTACAGTCTTTGGAGAAGTACTTTTGATTAAATCATTTAAATTAATATTTTCTTTTTCTACAGTTTCCAAATCCCTCGGTCGCTTTGCCATATCAGCAACTTTCTCATAAACTCTTGGAGCTTGACTTGTTGATGTACCTGGTATCGCTTTCATTGAACTAGCGAGTTGCTGGCCAATTTTTTTCTTGTTCTCAAATGAGTCCTCGATGTAGCCTTCTGCGACTGTGCTGGACTTCCAGCCTCCGTGTCGCTTTAAAGTGACTAGATCTGCACCGGAGTCGGCCAGTAATGTGGCAGAGGTCCTTCTGAAGCTGTGACCCGTGTAATTATTGGCATTTGGCAACTTCAAATATTTTGCAATAATTTTTGGCATATTTCCAAATGTGTTGATGCCGATTACTTGGTGGGTACATCTTCCGTTTCGAAAATTCAAAAAAAATCTTGAAGTTGAAACGTTGCCTGGGCGTAGAAATGCGTATTTTTTATATATATCATAGAATTCTTCAGTAACTACGAACGATCTAGGTTTGTTGGTTTTCGTGACGGGAATCTTCACCAACAAAACATTTCCCTTATCGTCAATGTCATTGATGGTGAGATTACATAATTTCTCACGTCAGCATGCACCAGTTATACCAAATATTAAAGCCACTGAAAATAATCCTCATATTGAATTTGAAAATTCTTAAATCAAATCATTCAATTCACCTTCATAGCCAAATACTGATCATCAGGAGCTGTCTTCAGAAATTCGTTAATTTGTTGAGTTGTTAGAACAGCAGATTTTTTGCTTTGAAAACCTGTAGACTGGCGTTTTAAGAAACTAATAAGTTTGGCGTAATCGTGGATAACATTGTTGTAGAGCTGAATCGTGCTTCTTGAAATAGAGTAAGTCGCCCAAAGGCTGGAAGGCTTCAGTGATTTTGACAATTCCAAAAAATAAACCAGGAACTCGTCTTCACATAAAGAGATCACTTTGTTGTCTGCTTTCCACTTCATGAATTTTTTATACGTTTCTTGATATTTCTATCTGGATTTCTGAGGCAGCAAATTATCAGTTGCCTCCTTGGCCTTACAGAGAATTGCAGAAGGAATCGCTTCTGCATCCATTTCAGGATCACTGTCCGGGATACTTCTTTCTTTTTTATTCATTTTCCGAATTTGCAATAACACTGATAGCTGATAGGTTATGAGTGGAAATGACTACTATTTCTTCGTGTCGTATAAGCTTCAACCGACCACGTTAGATGGCAGTAGCATCGATTTGCGTAAAATAATTATTATTTCACGCAAATCTTGTTCTTATTGCACGCAAATAGCGCACCAGTGAGTAATATGTGACTTACCGACCGGAAAACATCACCGGTAAACGCCTTTTAACACGCACGTATTACATATGTTGGAGTAAGGGGAAGGTGTAGGTTTTAATAACTCACAGAAATAACTAGAATAACTTTATTCTCACTTAACTCTTTACATTTACTCGGCCACTGCCTCAGACTCTTTCTTTTATTTAGTTTTCTTCTTCTATTCTTTCTCGATGTTCTACTTCTCTCGACTCACACCTTTTCTTCTCGACTCTCTAGCCTCTACTACTACTTTTCTCCCACTCACGCCTGCCAACTCTATGACTCACTCTCTTACTAGTCGCTACCAACCTTGCTTAAGGTTACTAGATCTAACACTCGGCCATCCTTATGTAGCTTGGCCTCCAAGCTTATCTTTCTGAACTTTAATACATCTCATAATCTCTAAATTTAGGTGGCAACTGCCTTACTCGCTTAGCTTTATATTCGCTGCAAGTATCAGGTACAAGAGTTTCTTGACGAGTATCGCTTGACAAGTTTCTGTTCGCATTAGTACATATATGAGCTGACTTATTTTCTAATCCTTTAATCTTACTCAACTTCTCTTTTGTTTCTCCAATAATATTAGACTTATCTTCTTTTTCCTTAATATTAACCGCAGGTTCGCCTGTACACCCTATGTCTCCCTCCTCTTCACTACTTTCTTCTTCGTCACACCCGTTCCATATTTTTGACTGACTTATATGAGCAGTTGTTTGTGATTGTTTTAAATTTTTAGGTCCCAAGTTCTGTACTCGGTAAGTATCTGACGGTAGTTTTTGCGTAATCACTAAGGGTCCCTTGTTGCGCGCCTGGAGTTTAGTTGACTCCCCTGTAGCTATTGGGTTTTGTTTCATAAATACAATATCACCTACTCTAAATGTTACATTTTTCACCCGATTTTGATCATAACGCTCTTTAGACTTACTTTGTTCTCTCTCTATTCTTTCTCGCACTTCGTTCTGTATCTCTATTGGTATTCTGTAAGATTCGGCATGACTAGTCAACATTCGGCTAAGACCTTCTTTAAATCTAGGTATATACCCATACAAAATTTCAAATGGTGTGCGACCGGTTGTCTTGCAGATTGACGTATTTAAATCGCGTTCTAATTTCTTGATTTCTTGATCCCACGTTTTCCCTTGGGTATTTGCCAAATTCGCCTGTAGTGCTGGTATGATAGTTTGGTTTAATCTTTCCACTTGTCCATTTGCCTGTGGATGGCGGCTTGAGTTAAGTGTGTGTTTAATTCCATGGTCCTTGCAGAACTCTCCAAATTTTACTGCGGTAAAAGCAGTTCCTCTATCAGTTATGAATCGTACAGGTGCTCCAAAACGCTCTATCAATTTCTCTAAGTTTCGGATCGTCGTCCTTGCCTGAACATCTCTCACTGCAAATAGTTGTGAAAATTTAGTTAAGTTACAGATAGCAACCAAAATATATTTATTGCCTTTGGTTGATGTAACAAACGGTCCCAAATGGTCAACGTTCACTGTTTCAAATGGCCTTGTGCCAGCCGGAATTGGATGTAGTTCGCCTGCTTGCTTGCCTGACTTGTTCTTGGCTAGTAGGCACTCTATACATGAGGCGATATGTCTCTTAATGTAGCTTCGCATCTTTGGGAAGTAGTAGAATTCTCGGATTTTGGCTAACGTTCTCTCCGCTGCAAAATGACTACTTAAGTCGTGGTTTTTGATTACCAGCGCCTTCCTCATGGCTCGAGGTACTACGTATAATTCCTTATTATTGTTTGTCTGATCCTTCTTATACAACAATCCGTCGCGAAGTATATAGTCTTGTATCTCCCCCCTCTCTCTACGCGTTCGCTCACGCTCTGGTTTCTGTAGAATCTTAATTTTGTAGGCTAGATCCTCGTCAATTCTTTGAAACATGAGAATTTCGTCTTCATGTACGGTAATTTTGTATATAAAAGCAGTTTCGTCTGCTCTCTCTACCGGAGCACGTGAGAGCGCGTCAACGTGCTGCATCCTTTCTCCCTTTCTATGATGTATTTCGTAGTCATATTCTGAGATGAGATTGAGCCATCTGACGATCTGTGAGTTCTTAATCTTCATTGAATTTACGTAAATTAATGCTTGACAATCAGTTATTACCTTAAAGTGTATCCCGATTAAGAATGGTCTCAACCTTTCCATTGCCCATATAATAGCTAGGAGTTCCAGTTTGCTTGAATGATAGTCCCTTTCGACGTCTGTCGTACGTCTACTAATTGCATATACAGGGTGGAGTTCTCCTTGATCGTCCTTCTGTAATAGCATTGCTGCTAGACCCTCTGCCGATGCGTCGGTATGTAATTCTGTGTGTTCTGCTTTCGGATTATAGTGCGTTAACACCGGTTTTGACGCTAGCTTTTTCTTTATAATCTGAAACGCCTGTTCCTGTTCTTCTTTCCATATGAACTCTTTGTCCTTCTTTAATAGTTCAATTATAGGTGCGATAATTTGAGCAAACCCGTAAATAAATCGGCGGAAGAAGCTTGCCAACCCGTGAAATCGTCGTGCCTCATGCACATTTTGAGGTTTCGGAAACTCTAAAATTGCTTTGACTTTTCTTTCCCCTGGTCCTATACCATCCTTGCCTATAGTAAATCCCAAATAATTAACCTGTTCGACTCCAAATTTGCATTTTTTTAAGTTCAGTGTCAGTCCTGCCTCCTTCAACAACTCTAGTACTTGTTTGAGTTTATCCATCAATTCCTCCCAAGAACGTGCATGTAGAAGGATGTCATCGAAGTAAGTAAGTGCTAGTTTATTCCCATGTGGACCAAAAACTCTTTTCATTAATTTAGCAAAGTAAAACGGGGCGTTCATTAATCCAAACATTGCTCGTTCGAATTGTCCTGTCTCATCCGGAGTAATAAAGGCAGTTTTCTCCTTTGCTCCCTCGGTTAGGGGCATCTGCAGATATCCATGTGCTAAGTCTAAAATTGCAAAGATTGTAGCACCACATAACTCCTCTAATCCATCATCAAGGTTTGGCAAGGGAAAGTTCATTCTAACTGTATTTTTATTTAGCCTACGATAATCAACAACTAACCTCGGAGACCCGTCCTCCTTCTCAACTAGCAAACACGGGCTTGCGTATGAGGAGCTAGTTTCTGTCACTAGTCCCGCTTCTTTCCATTCCTTAATTATTTTCTGCATAACTTCCCTCTGCTTCGCACTTGCTTTATACGGTTTGCTATAGACAGGCTCACTTCCTGTCTTTTCTATAATGTCCATTTCAACTACCCCAGTACACCCTAATTCTGAATCTTTCATAGCTGCGCACACGCGGTATTCGTTTAAGAGTTCTAATAACTCCGTCCGTTGCTCCTCCCCCAACGTAGGTGCTATATTCGTATCTCCTTCCGTAACTGGCTCTTGTCTCGGCTCTATCGGTGGAATGTTTCCTTTTATTGCCAATACAACGTTTGTCAATTCCTTGCCTGGTTCCAACCACATTTGGTTCGGTCCTGAACTCTGGATTGGTAGATGTAAATCTCCGTCACCTAATTTAACCTTAACAAAATTAATTGACGCTGGCGGAATCCTTATCCCCTCAATAACCCTTGGGCTATCCCTCTCGTCCAAACTGGCATCGAGTATTGGTTCTATATTAAATACAAAGTCATCCCTGCTACGGAACTCTAGCTTATTATCTATCTTAAAATACGTAATGTAAGGTAACTCTGTAAAGTTTCTACCAATTATGAGATCGTAGGGTTGTACGTCATCAGGTACAACTCTGAACCTAACGTCTTCTGCCGTACAATCGTCTACTGTCAGCCTTTCACTTATGATCCCGCTTGATTTAACCTCATTGCCTGTTTTCCCAAAACCTATCAGAATACTGGGGCTCGGAATAAACTTAAATCCATGTTCTAATACTAGTGACGCTCGAATTGTACAGTCTGAACTTCCCGTATCAACTATACCAACTAGGCCTTGAATTTGTCCAATGGTGACTTTCTTCTGATATTTTAACCCGCTACTTTGTACTCCTGGTCTCAGAAATTTGACCTCTCCATTGGAAAGATTTCTTGGTTTCGGACAATCTCTTGCAATATGTCCCACACCTTGACAATTAAAACATTTAACTTCTCGCTCGACTGTACAATTCCTCGCTATATGACCTTTCCCCTTACATCTATAACATTCAAAATCCATTCTAGTATCACTACGATTATTATTATTATAAGGATTCCTCGGAACTTGTTGAGCGCCGACGGTTCCTTGTGTTGCAGGTCTCCTTTCCGTAGGCGTCTTGTGCCCATCTCCTGTCGTCGACTTTGGCAGATCCTTTTGGCGGTTGATTCGCTGCTTCCTGGCCGTTTCCGTAGCTTCAACTTCCATTATGTTTTTGAGTAAATCGTCCACACTGGAAGGTCCTTTACTCATCATTGCCGTACTAGTGTCTTTTGACCATAACCCGATCGCAATTTGTTTCTTTGTTTCCTCCAAGTCTAATTGAAGTAATTTGCACAAGCGTACTTTGTCAAAAAAGTATTCCCGCGTGTCTTCTCCCGGGGTTTGGCAACGCTTGACCATATCCTGCCACTTCTCCGTCATTGTCTTTTCGATCATAAATGTGTTGGAAAAAGCTAACCTGAAACTTTGCCAATTTACGATCGTATCCATATTGGCTAAGTACCAGTTTTTCGCGGCCTTGGTGAGGTGACTCCTTGCCGTCTCGGAGGCTATAGCCTCTGTCCATCGATGCAGTGTTGCAGTCGATTCGAGCTGTTTTAACCACACTTTCGCATTGGTTGCTCCTGATAATCCGTCGAACTCATCTATATTATGTGACAGATCAGGGAGTATGTTATACTGTGCTGGATTGTTATTTTGATTTCTGCTTATTGTTTCCATCAACACAGCGTTCTGTCTCATCATTTCCGCCATTGCGTTCATCAACTGTGTTATGTCGGGTGCTGGTTGAGGGGGTATGTTTCCTGGTGTCTGGTTGCCATCTTGAGTTGAGTGGTTTTGTCCAGATCCACCCGGCATGTCGTTCCTCTGTTGAGGTGTCTGGTCTGTCCCCTGGCTTCTAGACATTTCCACTAGCGCCGCTGCAGCGCTGTTATCGTTACTCATGTCCGTCACTACTCTGTCTATCTATTTCATCGGTTGCACAGCCTTTATGTCTCTCTACACACTCCCGAGGTCGGCGCTAACACGTACTAACTTTGAATTTTCTGCGCGCGCACTCGCGCACTTTGTTATTGTCGAACTCAACGGACGCCATTAAACACGTTCGAACCGGCACCATACGCCACGAGGCACACTCACTTTTTAATTATTTTCCGACTCATTAGCCCGTCACTTTTAGACTCAAAATCACTATCACTGATGATTTCCCACAGGTTCAGCCCGATTTAGGTCTTTAATCCCACTTCTGATTTGTTGGAGTAAGGGGAAGGTGTAGGTTTTAATAACTCACAGAAATAACTAGAATAACTTTATTCTCACTTAACTCTTTACATTTACTCGGCCAATGCCTCAGACTCTTTCTTTTATTTAGTTTTCTTCTTCTATTCTTTCTCGATGTTCTACTTCTCTCGACTCACACCTTTTCTTCTCGACTCTCTAGCCTCTACTACTACTTTTCTCCCACTCACGCCTGCCAACTCTATGACTCACTCTCTTACTAGTCGCTACCAACCTTGCTTAAGGTTACTAGATCTAACACATAAACAGAATTATAGCTATATTCTTTATTACTTAATGGTAATGTTTTTGGTCGCTGGATCCTTAGGTTCCAGACTAGAAATAAAAAAAAATACAAAAAAAAATAATTAAACACAAGAAGGTAGCGTTAGCTAGTAACTTAATATCTACGGTGTGTCGGAACTAATTCTAGTAGTGTCCAGGTGATTTAGGCCAAGGGTAGTCTTTGCGATATAATTTAATAAAGTATAGAACGAGAGTCTACTAGTTTGACTCGATGCGGTATTCCGCGGTACAATTGAATAAAGTAAAGAATGGGAGTCGAATAATTTGACTCGATGCGGTATTCCGCGATATAAGCGCCTTTGTGGCGGTATGAACTATTCCTGGCGTAAATCTGCTCGGTTAATTAATAACTATATGAAGTAAACTAAATCAAAACTCTTGAAATTTGAAGTATATCGGTGATTCTAGTAAGTTACGAATTCGGTATCTAGTGCGAAACGGTAATAGAGGTGAGGCCTCTATTATATACGCGAACGCGCCTAGCGGTCCGGGGTCTCTCTTCCCGCGGTCCGTACGTCTGTGAGACGGAGTTCAGTCTGGATGCCGTACACAGGCTGTTGCCCAGAGATAACTGACTAGCAGGGTTGCCAGGTGCCGAAGATTCCTCCACGCCAGCGCCCCAGGCGGAACTCGCCAGAACCCGCCACTGACAGGATACAAAAACGCCAAAAAGTCGCCACTGTAAGTGGAGGTAAATTTGAAGGGAAAAAAATTGAAACATCAAATTTTTGTTGATATTCTCAGGTGTCATAATAAAATCGTGAATAAAATATCCAACATTTTTATTTGTCATCATGCACATTATATTTATATGTCCATTGTATTTATAATTCATATATAATTTGTGACGTGGTATTTTAAATTCCTCGTCACAAGGCGATACTATCGGTAATGCGACGATGCGTGGCGTAGACAGGGACTCCAGGAAAAGGAAAGATTAGGGAAAATATTTAGGATTAACTAACACTATTTTATTTTTTGTAAACTATGTTATCTCGAGCTCGATCTTCCACGAGACGCCTGTCGTCGTGGGAACTATGGATGGAAAAACGACTATATCGAACGTGAAGAAGCTTCCACTATCGTCAAGGACGACTCTGTCGGCGCGCAAGCCTGGTTGGTCCAGTCGACTCGAAGGTCAGCGCCTCCACTCAGATGGAAAATCTACTACCTCCAAACTACCGGATTGACGGCGTACAGGGATGTGCGAGGAGCACAACGAAATCCTCCCGTCATCTGGGGAAGCTACCGCCTACAGGAAAATGCATTGTTGCTGTGAGGGTGGCGTACAGGGTTAAGTGCAAGCGCACCTCAAGACCTCCCACCTAATGAGCAAGCAGCCAGTGCAAATATTATCGACGCTGACTCCAAAACTGTTATCGCGGCCGTGGTTGGTCCAGTCGACTCCCGGATCAGCGTTCCAACCTAGAGAATTCTTTCGTGGGTGAAGCTCTCGTATGCCGAAACACGAAACTACCACCAATCTCCTTGTGGATCGGCGAATGAGGCCAGGACCTAGGAGAAATACCGGGTAGCCGGACGAATGAGGCCCCATGGTAGCTTCATAATCCGGGGATTCAAAAGGAAGGCGGGAATAGGAGCGGTATTACCAGCGGCAGGGGTGAGATAGATTTCTCCTATATTACGTTCGGAAAAACTATCGTTACACGAACCAATTAGCGTACCGATATGTCACGTGATTACGCTAAACCCGAAGGATGGATTGAGGGAAGAAAATACCGACTATATAAGGTCGATACACGCGCTATTCGGCCTACTCTTCGCTCCAGTCTACGCCACATCTATCGTTCATCTATCGTATCACCTATCGTTCGCCTATCGTATCACCTATCGTTATCACCCATGTAGGGATTGCCATAGCTGACGACGAAGCCATTGCTTGGCCCAACACTGGCTATCAAGTATCGGCAAACATACTGGCCCAACTATTTGACGGTGCTGGCACGTCACTGTTCCGCCATTGGCAAACCGGTATTGTGTGTTTGATAGTGGCTCAATACTGGTATTGCATTGGCTGGACGACCCTGGATTTTCAGTATTGGTGCGGTACTTAGTAAATCTCTGGATAGCCGATACTGGGTAATCGGTATTGGTTGCGTAATGGCTTCAACTTTGGGTAGCCAATATTGGGTAGTGGGTATCGTCAGAGTAATGGCTACAACTCCGGATAGCCGATATTGCGTATTCGGTATTGGCAAAGTAATGGCTGCAATTCTGGATAGCCAATATTAGAAAGTCGGTAATGCCAGGGTAATGGCAGCAACTCTGGATAGTCGATACTGGGTAATCGGTATTGGTTGCGTAATGGCTTCAACTTTGGGTAGCCAATATTGGGTAGTGGGTATCGTCAGAGTAATGGCTACAACTCCGGATAGCCGATATTGCGTATTCGGTATTGGCAGAGTAATGGCTGCAATTCTGGATAGCCAATATTAGAAAGTCGGTAATGCCAGGGTAATGGCAGCAACTCTGGATAGTCGATACTGGGTAATCGGTATTGGTTGCGTAATGGCTTCAACTTTGGGTAGCCAATATTGGGTAGTGAGTATCGTCAGAGTAATGGCTACAACTCCGGATAGCCGATATTGCGTATTCGGTATTGGCAGAGTAATGGCTGCAATTCTGGATAGCCAATATTAGAAAGTCGGTCACGCCAGGGTAATGGCTGGAACTCTGGATAGCCGCTACTGGGTAGTGGGTATTGTCAGAGTAATGACTACAACTCCGGATAGCCGATATTGCGTATTCGGTATTGGCAAAGTAATGGCTGCAATTCTGGATAGCCAATATTAGAAAGTCGGTAATGCCAGGGTAATGGCAGCAACTCTGGATAGTCGATACTGGGTAATCGGTATTGGTTGCGTAATGGCTTCAACTTTGGGTAGCCAATATTGGGTAGTGGGTATCGTCGGAGTAATGGCTACAACTCCGGATAGCCGATATTGCGTATTCGGTATTGGCAAAGTAATGGCTGCAATTCTGGATAGCCAATATTAGAAAGTCGGTAATGCCAGGGTAATGGCAGCAACTCTGGATAGTCGATACTGGGTAATCGGTATTGGTTGCGTAATGGCTTCAACTTCGGGTAGCCAATATTGGGTAGTGGGTATCGTCAGAGTAATGGCTACAACTCCGGATAGCCGATATTGCGTATTCGGTATTGGCAGAGTAATGGCTGCAATTCTGGATAGCCAATATTAGAAAGTCGGTCACGCCATGGTGATGGCTGGAACTCTGGATAGCCGCTACTGGGTAGTGGGTATTGTCAGAGTAATGACTTCAACTCCGGATAGCCGATATTGCGTATTCGGTATTGGCAGAGTAATGGCTGCAATTCTGGATAGCCAATATTAGAAAGTCGGTCACGCCATGGTGATGGCTGGAACTCTGGATAGCCGCTACTGGGTAGTGGGTATTGTCAGAGTAATGACTTTAGCTCCGGATAGCCGATATTGCGTATTCGGTATTGGCAGAGTAATGGCTGCAATTCTGGATAGCCAATATTAGAAATTCGGTATCGACAGGGTAATGTCTGCAAGTCTGCGTAGCCGATATTGGGCAGTCGCTATTGGCCGCATGATGGGTGCAACTCTGGATAGCCGATACTGGGTAATCGGTTTCGTCTGCGTAGTCGTTACAACTTTGGGTAGCCAATATTGGGTAATCGGTATTGACAGAGTAATGACTGCAACTCTGGATAGCTAATATTAGAAAGTCAGTAATGGGAGAGTAATGGCTACAAGTCTTCGTAGCCGATATTGAGTATTCAGGCGTTATGCCGCAAAGGCTTTGCAGTCTACTCAGGTCAACCTCCAGGTGCATCAAGAGTTAGTGTTGGCACGGTATTAGTTTTGAATCAGTGAAAAACCAGTATTGAATCTGATGTCCGCAGTACGTGAAACATACATTTGATCATTTCAATCTAATGCGGACATTAGTTGCAGCTTATACTTTTATCAAATGTGTATGGTACATGTATTTTGAAGTTAGGGTTTTCGAACAGAAGTTACCTCCAAAACTAGCCTGTGTACGTAAAGCGCACTACCGAAACTATACACAATATAATCCCGTTACCATCTTTATTATAATACAAAGTAAGTGAAAGTATCAAAATTAACTGTCCGGGCCAGCTGTTCAGCGCATATACCGTGCGATTATGTGGAAACTACAGGCTCCAAGCGCGCGAACTTTGATTTGCTCGAATATCATTGGCCGGCAAAATCGCGCCAGCAACTCCACCCACTTTTCAGTAATATCCCTAGCTCCGTCGTCTGCTGAATTCACAAGAAACATAACCTATTCCTGCCACGGTCTGTCGCCATTTGTATTTGACAACAATCGGAAACAAACAGCAGACGGACTCTAGGGATATTCGTGCAGGTTCTGAAATTGGTGTCCCTCGTAATAGTCGATTAAATCAGCGCCTGCGCGCTTGGAACCTGTAATTTCCACATAATCGCATGGTATACCGCGAGGAACAGGTGAAACCGAATGGTTCATTCGCCCAGACACCCAATATTTCGCATTTTCGAGGGGATAGCAACTCGTTGCGCTGAAAAAATCCCTCGGGTGATTTTGGTGCGCGGTCGATGCAACTTAATGGCAGCCATTGTTGATAGAAGCCGGCTGACTGTCAATACATCGCGGAAGGTAGACATATGACCTTATATTCGTTTATTTGACGAAAATGATAAATGAAGTGAATAAAACCTACGTGAATAAGCTATGAATATTTATCAAAAATCGATTAATCCGTTTTGAATGATATCTTAATACAATCAACGAATTAACCTCGGCTATAACTGGAAATTAATTAGAATTAAAGAGTTCATCGAGCGCGAAGAACCAATGTAAACGAAATTATTAATTGTATCCTGTAGTCCAGTCGATAGAGACATAAAATTTGGCTAACCTGGAAAAAATTAGGGGATACGATTTTTTTTTTATATACTTAGGGGGGGGGGGGGTTGGGAGTGTAAATCTCGATTTTCGAGAAAATCCCCCTTGTGCGTTCGCCGCCATCTTGATTTTAAGGGGGATTTTCTTGTTTTTTCCGAATAACTCGCTTATTTTCAACCTTAGAGTAAAAATGGTCGTATTCAAAGTTGTGGAAAATGTAATTCCCTACAAGTTTGGTGATCTTCATTTTTACCCTAGGATCGATATTTATAGAGTTAGACTGCTAATAGTGGTGAAAACCGTTTTTTTTCTGAATTATCTCGTTTATTATCAAGTTTATCGCAAAAATGGTAAGAAATGATCACGTAGGAAATTTTATTTCCTTCAACTTTGGTTTTCACCATTTTTACCCTAGGATCAATATTTTTAGAGTTAAAATTAAGATAGGGGTGCAATTCTTGTTAATTTTTTTTAATTTCATTCATGACTCAATCAGTCATGAAAATAGTGATGGACAACCTACGTGTAAGCCTACGTGGGATTAAAATTGGAGGTAAAGTATAAAAAAGTATTAAAAAAAAGTAAAAAAAGTAAAAAAGTATTAAAAAAATAAAAAAAGCTAAGTATAAAAAAAAAAAAAACGCACCCCCTAATTTTTTCCAGGATAAATTCCCTGTCGACCGGACTACTGGGGTTGAAGCTTCAATAAATTGAACTGGATAAGGGAGAAAAACTTTCTTGAAGCTGACTAAAAGTTCATTCAATGCATAACAAGGATAATTGTCATGTTGTAATGAATTAGTCTTCGTTATATTGTCATTTCAAACTGATTGATCAATTTTTCATAAATACTCATTGCTTATTCACGTACGTAGGTTATATTCACTTTATTTATCACTTGCTTCAAATAAACGAACATAACCCCACATCTCGACCTTCCGCTATGTATTGACAGTCAGCCGGCTTCTATCAACAATGGCTGCCGAGTTGCATCGACCGCGCGCCAAAATCACCCTAGGGATTTTCAGCGCTACGAGTGGCTATCCCCATAAAAATACGAAATATTATACTGAACTCATGTGCGTTTGGTCAGAGGTTTGGTGACCATTTCGTGTGAAATCATTTATTCTGCATCTATCATGCCGAACAGATATTACCACGTTAAAAAATCTCGCTTGTTGACGAAATCACGAAGAATATCCTCAAGTTCTAATAATATTGACGAAGTTGAAAGTGTACCTGAAAAAAAACAAAAAGTTACTGCAGATTGTGATGATTGTGATTCAACTGAAAATCTTTTGTACGGTATAACCTCTCCATCGACACTGGTTGATCAGTCATCAGAATCTAATCAGTTAGCAGAGTCTGAAAACGAAGCAATAACTCCAATAAAGCAGGATGAAAACCACGAAGAAAGTTCGGTCAAGAACACAACGCAATATGTGAAATCGCTGAAAGATAAGCTACGGCAGTGGGCTGTTAAAAATACTGCTACCTTGAACCATACAGTGATATCCGAATTATTGGTTATATTGCGCAACGAAGGTTACGAAAATTTACCTGCAACAGCTGCTGCTTTATTGGGAACGCACCATCGTCGACCTGTCGTCCCAATGTTAGGTAAGAGTGGAAATTATGGAAATTTTTATTACATCGGCATTCAACAGGGACTGGAAACACGAATATCCCATGAATATGAAGGTAATAAAATACGAGTTTTGGTAAATGTGGACGGTGTGCCAATATATAAAAAATCCAAGCAGCAGTTTTGGCCAATTTTATTGCAAGTATTCAATCCAGATTATCTTAATGTTCCGTTCGCAGTTGGAATATATAGTGGAGATTCAAAACCTTCATCAGCTGACGAATTTTTGAAAGATTTCATTGACGAAGCATCTTTATTAATACATAATGGTATTATTCTTCATGGCAAAGAATATGAATTTCAAATATCTGCATTTGTTTGTGATACGCCAGCAAGAGCCTTTATAAAATGTGTGAAGGGGCACACTGGCTTTTACGCTTGTGAGCGGTGCGAAACAAAAGGAATGTCAGTCAAAAATAGACATAATAACAAAAGCAAAAGAGTTTATCCCGAGATGGACTGTAGGAAACGCAGTAAAAAATCTTTTCGCCACAAACGTCAAGCAGAGCACCATGCAAAGGATGTTACTTCACCATTATTACACCTGCCGAGATTTAATATCGTTAAGGCAGTTATTCTGGACTCCATGCACCTCTTATGCCTCGGAATTATGCTTGGCTTGATGGAAAAGTGGATTTCCAGAAGAAGTACATGTGTCGTTAGCAAGGTGAAGGTACGTCTTTTGAAAAGATTACTCCAGTTAATTAGACCCGACATACCCGTTGAATTTCAACGAAAGATTTTCGACATCGACAACATCGCAAACTGGAAAGCAACGCAGTACAGATTCATTCTTCTCTATTGTGGTCCTCTCGTATTGCGCGATGTTCTACCTGCTGATATGTATCGACACTTTCTATTGCTCTTCGTGGCGTGCCGTCTACTCTGTAGCCGTGAACATGCAGTTGCCAATGCTGGAACTGCCAAAAATCTGTTGAGGCGATTCTTTTTCCTGATGCCGTCTTTGTATGGAAAAGATTCACAAACTATGAATTTCCACAATTTGATTCATTTGGCGGACGACGTTAAATATATGGGTACATGTTTGAGTGACTTTTCGGCGTTTCCATTTGAGAAGAGCATCGGATTATTAAAAAAATTTGTCCGGACACCCAATAATCCACTCGTGCAAGTCGTCAATCGATTATCTGAAAAAGAATCGGCAGAGGACCTCATAACACGGCCTCGGGCCTGGATAACTAAATGCATCTATGAAAACTCAATGAAAGTCGAGGAAATCGGAGAAGTTGAATTGAAAAGTGTGCGAAAAATAACTGTTAAAGAAATGACATTCACTACTCTACATCCCAATAATACAATACAATTATCCAGCAGCAAAATATTCCAAATTTGTAATATCACAGCAACGGACAAACCCACTCAACTCAACGATGTTTATTTAGAAGGATATGAATTAAAAACCATAGGAAGCGCTTTTGATCATGACTACCCGTGTCCCTCCACTGATGTTGGGATCATTGAAGTGGGCGAGTCGTGCAATGTTAAAAAAAAAATACGTGCCAGTGAAATAAAAGATAAGTGTGTGTTACTTACCGTCAGTGAATTAAAATATGCGATATCACTCCTTCATGTGTAGGAATTTTCTGACAACTTCGAAGATTATTAATAAAGAAGTATAAATACGCGAGCCCGGATTCATAATGTGTTATATATTACATAAAACGAATAAATAAAATAGATCGATGTGCAGTGGTGTGAAAACGTATATTATATGTACGGTCCTAGAATATTGGGGATATTTTACAATGCGTAAACTACACCAATTCAAACTTTTTTTGGTACCCAGTAAACGAAACTGGATTGGTGAATCTAATTTGTTGAGATTCCATATTGAAACAAATTAAAAAGATTTCAGAATGACGTAAATTTCGGTATTTTTCTATCCGTTTCAATCCAGAATCTCAAAAAATCGAATTTGCCAATCCAGTTTCTTTTACTTGGCAAACATCGCTAACCCATAGTGGCTCCGGGACGCCCAATCTCGACAAAAATGCCGAAGATGCTAACACTGACGATTTTTAGTATCGATGATTATAAAAAAACATTGACCTAAAAAATGATAAATGTCATAAGAAATAACGGATAAAATGTGATTCTATTATAACCTTGGAAAGATATTCGTACGGTCGTGATATCGCAAAGTAGGTACGGTCCATTTTCATATGAAGGAGTCTCTGTCAACTTAGCCGCCCATTCGACTTGAGGTCTCCAAAA
The DNA here is from genome assembly GCA_914767705.2 of Tenthredo notha. NCBI lineage: Eukaryota > Metazoa > Arthropoda > Insecta > Hymenoptera > Tenthredinidae > Tenthredo > Tenthredo notha. The sequence continues at coordinate 8,588,372 of OU611914.1, read as the reverse complement.
ATTCCGTAATAATTTGTACCTGTTATTGGGGATGAACAAAATTTTTTTTCAGATTCTCTGGTCATTGCATTCCAGAAATGGTTTTAATCAATCATTTTGACATACACTGAAAAAAAAGTTTTTTTCCACCTAGTAAACTTTTGCTTCCAGTAAAGAAACTCGTATTCTTGCAGTAAGAATACCAAAGTTTATTCCCGACAGCAATACGTATACTGACTGTAACAAAATTTCGTATCCCTCTGAGCACAATACCAAATTCTAAATACAACGAACTTAACCTTACATTTATTGGCATAAATTCATGGGTTCATAATCAAGACCTTTTTTCATTATAATTAATAAATGAGTGATCAACTAATAATGAATATCAACTATTACTTCAACAACTATAAGAAGTGAAATATTTTCATAATCAATCAATAAATTTATTGAAATCATAATAAAATATAATTTATAATTTAAAAATAATTAAGTGGGAACAGATTATCGAAACAATAATCTGATGAATACCTATTGTTATAAATAAATGAATAGCCATTTAAAAGAATGATGAATAAATTTTAATAATTGAAATGTTGTAATCATAAAAATATTATAATTCGTAATTAATAAAAATGATACTGCAGTTAGTAGAAAAGGTAGACTTTTTATTGTTTCTTACATTAATGAATAATAATAATAAATCATTGAAAAAAAATCTATAAATATAATCTATAATCTATAATTATATAATATATAATCTATATATATAATTTATATTATAATATTAAATGTATTAAATTTCCTCCATTTATATGCGGATTTTCAACTTTTTTAACTTAAATTTACATAATTATTGAATAAAAACACAAAAATTATATATTACTGCTAACTTCAATATCACTGAAGGGGGGCCTATACTGAAATTTGTAAAAAAATAGTTTTTCAAAGGTGTAGAAGAGGTCCAAATAAAAAAAAGCCTACGTTACGCTGCAAATGATACTATAGTATCTATGTATAGAAAAAAATTCAATATTCTGCCATGAAAGTGTAGATGCGAAGAACCTTTCGCAGAATCTTGCAGCACAGCGAAGGAAAGTTTCTACAAAAAGTTCCTTGCGCCTACACTTTCGTGGCAGAAAATTGATTTTTTTTCTATGCATAGATACTAGCATCATTTACAACGTAACGTAGGCTTTTTTAATTCGTTCCTTTTCTACACCTTTGAGAAATGCAAAACTAATTTGTTTTTAAATTTCAGTACAGGCCCACCCTTAATGATGAAATTACCCACATGACTTTTTGTTCGTAAGAATGTGTGTATGCAAAATTATAAGACCTTGTAGTTAATACTATTAATATAAAATATGAATTTGAGTTCAATTTTTAAAAGTAATTACGCAATACAATATAATATTTATCAGCTTTTGATGTTAAACTTAAAGGTTTAAAATAAAATAAATCGTCATAGCTTATTATAAAACAAACTGGAGACATATCAATTACTTCGTACACATATTCGTGAACACGGAAGGATGTTTGTAGCTTTTGATATATAAAAAATGGCATTTCGTTACGAGTGAAAACAAATTTAATGACTCCGAATAACGGCTCATCATTATTATCACCAATACATATCACCATATTCGGCTTATATGTACTACCATTTTTAGCAACCCAATTTACCGTGTGTATGACTCTATTTAGAAAATTCTGATCCTTAAGCAAACTATTATCGAATGTTATCGATAAATCACTCAGCTTACAAGAAGACGAAGGCCCTTCTTCAAAGATGGGATGAATTTTCTTCGAATAAAGTTGGGACGCAAATTTTAATTCATGTTTCGTAACAACTGTTTGTGCAATATTTTTTTTACAATTACTGACTGACGCTGGGATTGTCGACTCTCTGTGCTTTCCTTCTAATCGCATGCACCAAAAATTGATCGGAGGACCACATTCAGCCATTATCGTTGGTAAATGAGTTAGAAAATGATCTTTGGGTTTTAGTGTTCTTCCTAATAAACTGCGGACCAATGAATGATGTTCTTGGACAAGCACTCGCAACATTGAGTGGCACTCTATTTGTATTGATGTAGACGTTATTAAGTTGATAATTTGCCGCAAGATAGAATAAACTTGCCAAGCTGGATCATCCTGAGGTACCAAATCCCCTACTAATAGGCCAAAATGTCGAACAAAGGTGTGCATCTCCGCAGCTGACATACGCAAATGTTCATTTTTTAAATCATTTTCTGATATAGCCAAAGGAATACTGCTTGATTCGGTTGCACCCCAGCTATGAATACTCAACCGATGATTCAGTTCCGATAATGAAAAGTATTTTTTTATTGAAATATAATGTTTTATCAATGCAGTCATATCAAAAACACAAACTCCTTCAAAAACATCGTGCATAATATCAGCTGCAAAGTTTTCTGTAACGTGAAAATCATTTAAACGATGAAAAATACATTCTTCTTTGATACCGGTTGCAGAAACATCACTGATAACCAAGTCTTTAGCATATGCAATTCTATTTCTCATGTACACTGGGTCTTCAAGAGATGCCATTGATCTTTGATCTTTATCCATTTTGCAGAAACGGCACGCAAAATTGGCATTGAAACTTTCTACAAAGCCTAAGATAGAATGTAAGCCCAAATTATCACCCACTATGAGGCCAAGTTTAAAATAAACTTGAACTTTTCCTTGCGATAAATCAAGCTCCAAACCGTCCGTTTCTAAGTCGTTCAACTCATCAATTAAAAGTCTAAACACAGACATATTTCCGAACTGTACTCTGTCTTTAGAGTAAAAAAGTAGAGCATGAAAAATTGTTTCAAGCGAGGACTGATAATGCGGTGGAAAACATGGTAATGTTATGTAGCATCCACATAACTTATTACAACCTGAGTGACTACCAAGTGCGTTTCCGGTTTCATAATCATCGCAAAATAGTATAATTGGTAGAAGTGTTTTGGATCCGAAATTCTGAATTTTCCTTTTCCATAACTTTGATTGTATAAAGTTAGAAATCACTGATGTTTCTTTCTCTAATTGATCTAAATACGTCTTAATCGTGTTATATACATTTGGCAATTCAAAAATTTTTTTCAACATAGTTTTCAGTGGAAATTGATAAGCGTATACCTGGAGAGATTTCTGTTTTAGAGTACCATCCAGAGAGCGTTTCAGACCCTGCGATTTTTCAGCGACTAAAAATTTTTTCGATTCATAGTATAAGTTTTTATCTTTAAGTACATTGATGCGTTTGTGTTCAGTATCAAGGTCATTAAAAGCAGCAGAGAATGAATCAAGTAGATCTGTTACAGGTTTAACATTTTTTAAGTTGGAGAGATCAGGATTTAAATTTAATAGTTCTTTTTTAATTGTGTTCAATCCAGTGTTAACTATTGTTTTCGTCGATGTGAAAAACAGCTGCACTTGTTTACGTGATACTGCAGGAGTACTGTACAATTTCAAAGTAGTATTTAGAATATCTTCTTGTAGGTTTCGAAAAATGTTTGCTTTTGTACTGACGATCTGATTTTTATTTGACGACGAACTACGGATAAAACTATTAGAGTTATGCAATTGATTTGAGTTGTTCAGCTTAAGCGAATTAAATTTTTTTTCAGATGGCGGTACTAAATCACTTTTTAATTCATGAATCGAAAGCCAGTGGCGTTGAAATGAATAAAAGTTGTTGTAAGATCTAGTACAAGAAATTTCTCCACAAGTATATTTTATCAATTCATCATTTTTAAAATGAACAGAATTTAAATGATTTTTTAAAATATGCATTTCAAAATTTTGTTGACAAATAAAACAAACAGGCATTTTTATAAAATTCAAAAAAAGAGTATTGATCAGATTAAATTTTTGTGTTATTCAAATCGGTTATCAAAGTTAAAATGCAAGGCAGTGCTGGTCCGTCCTTTTCACCGGTTACTTCGTAAAGTTTTCTTTGAATAACCATCCAAGGATATCCAGATTCTTTAGGATATTGCAATTGAAATGCATAAAAACTTTTGAAAGCCGTATCAATCGCTTCAAGTACTGATGGAAGTTGATACTTTATATTATTAATGTGAACACTACAAGACTCAATTTTGTCCTTTCCAACGACAGCTACGATTGGTTGTTCAGTTAAACCGTATTTTTTTAAATTTTCTCTTCGACTTCTCAGTTCAGCGATTAATGAAGCCTCATCTTCAAGTTGAAGAATAAAATTTTGTTGAACTTCTTCTTTGCTTGGCCGCCACGGTGGTCCAGTGCCTCGTACACATTGGAATACGCCGGGGGGAGGTAGTACAAGTGGCAAAAGTTTCAGTGCATACACTTTTTTCAACTCTATTTCAATAATAAAAAAAAAAAAATGTAGTAATTATTTCAAAACAATAAAAATAATACATAAAATTGACTCATACCTGCAGAAGTAAGAAGTTCAGAAAGACTTAGGTCAGAAATTTTCTTTAAAAGAAGTTGAAGACTTTCTGATTTCCTTTTTTTTTTATTACAATAGGCAATCAATTGCTTTTCAAACAAATCGAATTTATCAAATAAGTTTGATTTTTTGTTGGAGTAGATGGTGGAAAAGTCAATGTCAATCTAATAAAGAATAATACGATCGAAAATATATGAGTCCAAGAATAAACAATATGTTCACATAAATTGTATTAAATACTAAATAGTTACCAATTCAGGTCCATGAGTTAAATGTTTCAAAAGAACAAATGACTCAATGTAATTGGTTATCGACGAGTCTGTAATTAAATTATGAATTCTTCTCTTGGATGTATCAATCCAAAGTTTTTTTACTTTACTCCAAGGATCTATGTGTGACTTGAGCCAATCAATTTTTTTTTCAAATTCCTCTTCACTTATATCAGAGATTAAATCTTTGCTGAAAGCTAAATGTACTGCTCCAACAATTTCATCTCGCTTCCTCTTTGTTCCTGTTTTTTTTTTGGTCACTGCTCCGCTTGCTATTAAACGTGCACGATATAGATTGTTATATTTATAAATTAATTTCCCTTTCGGTAGTATTTTTAACTTATTAGCCTTATCGTAACGATAGGCAATGTAATACGTTTCTCTTATCTCAGTAGGAAAAGTATCAACTATTAGATCAGCCAACTGGATGAATCGGGCTGGAAGTATCCTGTAAATTTTAAAATATTAAAAAAAAATGATATTAAACAATCAAAAAAGCTATTACAGTTAACAAGTAAAATTTTTGTGGTAAAATTAATGCAATAAAATATATATTGATTGGCAAAAAAATATGAAAATTTCTGCTAATATTTGAGCTTACGTGAGATCATGAGTAGTACGTATTTCTACACTGATTATTGAATCTACCAAATCATTCCGATATTCCTCTGTTAAATTTCTATGACATTTATAATAACATAAGACAGATAATCCTAATGCCGAAGTTTTTAACGTAGTAATAAGGTCAGTGATAGGATTGCTGAGTTCAATAGTAAGCTCCGCTTTATCAATTAAAGAAAAATCTAATTCTTCATGTCTAGATGTCAAAGAATTATTGTCATCAACAGGGTTGGAAACATCTTCCAGAATGATTGCTAAAATATAAAAGGAAAATATTCGAGAATCATATATTGATTGATGAATAATGATGAGAAAATTAAGGAGCTAAATTGCTCTTGATACTTAAGGGGGTATCCACACCTTTGATTTGGTAAAAATTCTGAGGAAGAGATTGTAATTTTACAGCGAATTTGAGAGTCTGATCAAATCCAAAAAAATCATGGACTTTGAGGAGGGTTTGACCCTCATTATCCATATTCAACATTGAATATTACTTTGAGTCTAATAGTAGTTACGCTGAATATAGAAAAATACAAAATTACTCGGTTGTCGTAAAAACTGAGGAGCACCGATGGACCGGTTCTGGAATTTTTGGTCTTCAATTGTTCAGAAGAGAGGCCTCTATCAGATGAACATACAACTTTTTGATATCGCAAAAATTGCCTGACCTATCTAGTTTTTACTAAGATTTTTTGAATTTAAAAATTTTTTTGCTCTATTTTTTCTATTATCTCAACTAAAAATGGTGATATCAAAAAGTTGTATGTTCATCTGATAGAGGCCTCGATTCTGAAAATTTGAAGACCAAAAACTCCAGAATCGGTCCAACGATGCTCCTGATTCTTTACGACAACCGGTCAAAATATTCATTCTCCAGAAATCAACTTTTAAACTTTTTTTTTTTTTTCTTTCCTTTATTTCCCAATTCTCACAGAGAAGAAAATGTAGTTACAGGAAATCAAGTTTTAAGATGTAGCTTATGATTAATATGCTGAATCCGCAGCTGCTCTCGTATCCATGTGTTATGAGTCGAGTCTAGACCCATGTGCCAGGCGGAGGTTTGTAGTGAGTTTTGACCTGTTCTGTCCAACAACAGTGTCCGGTAGGCGTCCGCTAAGGTTGCTAGAAAAAGAATGAATTGCTCTAGGAAAAATCTGATCAAAATTTTTCAAAACATGAAAATTCTTCAGAATTCTTGATCTTCAATATTTTTGAGATTCAGAACATGCTAGCACAATTTCTGTCAATATTCCAAAAATTCTTTCATCTTTCATCAATGATACCTATTTTCTTATAATATATAATATTAAACTTTCACAATTATTACATTATAGAAATACTCATCTTTTTAGCAATCTAAAAGTGTAGTCTCCTGGCATCGATTTCAAACGTAGTTTTTGATGAATCATCTTCTTTCGATTCCGAAGTCTCATGTCAGACATATACATACACTGTGTTTGTTCAATAATGAAAATCACTATTGGCTTGAAATCGTAATGAAAGCACGACGATTTACAAACAAGTGGACACCTAACCTCGAAAAAATGTAGATCGCAGCCATGTGTTCTGTCAATGATCACAATTCAAAAGAATATTGAAAATTAAATATGTGTAAAAATGATCATTACAAACAATTGGAAAATCACAAAATCAAATTCATAATCAAAATATATAAAAACGTCAAAAAAGTAAGACAGTGGTGTTCGCGGTCTTGTACAATATTTATGACACCAACATGTGGGTCCGCGCGCCGCGCAGCGACGATTCGTCGCAGCGCGGCACTGTCGAGGCTGTAACTTTTCGAATCCTCTAGATTTTTCGACGCCGATTTATTTACAGGTAGATTAGGTCACTAGCATTCCAAATAAAATATAAAAACAAAACCGATTTTTTGAAAATTCGAAGGTGTAGATACCCCCTTAAACAAACAATAAAGCTTTAAAAAAATCAACATGAATGAATACCTGAAGGATCAAAACTATCGTCATAGACTACACATTGACTTTGACTGTTCTCTAAGTCATTTACTATCACCTACAAGATACAATGAGTATGTTAAAAATTTAAAACATCGTATAACCAATAGTATTTCAAGAAAAAGAAAAAATCCTACAGATTCAATAACTTTGACAAATTCTTTTTTCCATCTAGAAATAAATTTCACTTGGGGGCCAGTTTTTGGTATAAGTTTTTGAATATTATCTTCATTCAAATTCTGAAACGCGACTTCATCCACTTCTTCATCTATAATAAAACAGGAAAATTATATTACATTTTCAACGTAAGCTCAATTAAAATCTACTTATCACGATAACATATTACATATATGTTTCGATGATATGTGAATCAGCAGACATCTGATCACTTTTTGGTTTTATTTAACGAATAAAATCAGTATTCGAAAAATTTGCACTCATAGTTTTTTACAATCTCTACAATTGAATTTTTTTTTAATTGTTTAAAATGATTTGCTTTTTAAAAAAATCCCAATAGTTGTCAGATGCTAAGTTTGATATCATATTTTTACATTAGTTGTTCAGTGAAAATTAAATACAATTATTTTATGTGACGATCACATTTTTTTATTACATAATTTTTTTTTGTCAATTTTACTTGTCGATGAAAAATAAGTAACAATAATTAGAAGTAAGTGATAAGATATTGAGGTTAGGTGCCATAAACGTATTAAAATATTATTGAAAAAAATTACCTTCAAATATTTGTTGCAGAGATGACAGACCCCACTCTTGCAACTTTTCACGTACATAACAATCCATATAATTTTTCTACAACGATACGATTAACAAGATGATAAACTAACACCCGGTTCTTTTCACCGCCAAGAATGCGAAAACGCAGGGAAGCTATGGCGCCACCATCACGGTTGCCATGGTAACATACAGTGTGATTTTCGCCTCAGCATTATATTTGGTATTGCTGTGGGAACTATACCCGTATCCCTCCAGTAAGAATACGTATACTTACTGCAAGAATACTCGCTCAAAAATACTTTGTATTCGGGGAGGAAAAAAACTTTTTATTCAGTGTAGCGTGATAAATTAGGGAAGGAGAGAAAACTTGTAGGGATGAAATTTCTTCGGTTTTTCTCAGCTTTTCGGTGAATTTAGAAAAAAAAAATTCCGACCCATTTAAACGCCTTTTATCAGAAAAAAGTATTCAAAATGTGCCGTTTCCTAATTTGTGCAAATTTTTTTCGTTTGAAACAATATCCAAGAAAGGATAATCATAATGGAGATTTTTTTTCAAAAAACTATTATGAATATCATTTCTAGGATATTTTTTCGGACGAAAAAAAACTGCCCAAATTAGGAAAAGCACATTTCCAATATTTTTCTTATAAAAAGGGGTTCAAATAGGTCGGAAGTTTTTTTTTTTAATTTCACTGAAAAGCTGAAAAAAAAATAAAGAAATTTCATCCCAACAAGTTTTCTCTCCTTCCCCATTTTATCACGTTACGTGAAAATGATCGATCAAAATCATTTTCGGAATGCAATGACCAAACAATCTGAAAAAAGTCTTCGAATTTTTTTTCATCACCAATAATATGTACAAATTATTACGGAATTTTCGAAGATCTCAAGTTAAATGGGTGGCTGAGTTGACAGAGAAGCTCCTTCATATAATGTAGTACGGTCTGTTCCCGCTAGAGGGTTGGCAACGTTGCCGTTCATATACCTCTACGTTCATGCCGGTGAAGAATTTTCTCCAGCTAACGGCCGCATCCATGGTCGAACCAATTGGAATTTCGAGATTTAAAATTCACAGCATTCTGATTGGCTGATGAGTGAGGTTCCGATGCGCAGTTTGTCCAACAATTCCGTGAGATTATTTCCTTCGCGGGTTTCTAATTTGAAGTCATTGCAAGCAGTTGCAAGATCGGCGTCTATCACGCGTGAGCACGTGTTGAATCCAGATTTACGAATCGAAGTATCACACCATTCCACGTAAGTAAAGTATATGATTAATTCAATGTAGGAATAAATATGTAATAACGAGTAAGTGGAACATTTACTCGGTGTAACTGTGGTTAGCTATAATCTCAAATATCTGTATAACCAAACATACCATGAGGCTCCTGTGAAACCTCGCAGTCAGTCACACCCAAGTTTTTTCGGTTTTTTCTCGTGAGCTGGCCATCCCCTTTTTAATTGTAAGGTAGTTCTGCCCCGAAGTGCATTTTATATAGAATCATCTGAAATTTTTACTTTAGTTTTATTAACTCAAGATCTACCTGATCGATTTTTTTAAAGAATTTTCGGCCGTCTGAAACGCGGGATAATTTGCACTCGAAGTTGATACTTTTTACACCTGTTGTCCTTGAGTATATCGATGGATTAATGCCAAACGGGCGTAAGCCCAAAAAAAAAAAAAACGTTTTTTTAGTGGCAAAATCTTTTTTGTAACACATGCACGATTTCTGCGTTTTTCCGACCTAAAAATAGGGCCTAAAGTAGCCGTTTATTGACCATTTGAAAAGAGCGGTACAAAAAGAATCCTTTTTGTACCGGCGATACAAAATGAATTCTTTTTGTACCGGCGGTACAAAATGGATTCTTTTTGTACCGGCGGTACAAAAAGGATTCTTTTTGTACCGCTTAATATATATGTATATATATATATATATATATATATATATATATATATATATATATAATCATATTTAGTGTATACTTTGAGGACATCGACTTTTTGGGAGCCTAGTCACGGTCCTGCCACAACCACCGGGTGTTAGCTAGCATTTTTTGGTGTGTGGTATGGTCCCTAAAGTGGGCGATCAGTATATAAAGTAATTTGGGGCGCCAGTGCCGTCTTTGTTGGAAATGTCCTCAAAATATGCACTAAATATATAAACACTTTGAGGACCGTCCCCAAAGTATACTGAGGTCCCCAAATTATACTTTATACCGATTATAGCTATAACCCTAGTCCCAGAATGATCCGATAGATATATTTATACATATATATATATATATATATATTAGAGTGTCTCAAAAAAACCGACTATTTTTTTTTCTTCAAAGAACATTGAAAAATCGGTAGAGTATCTCTAGAAAACGACCCTGTAAAAATACGAGCTCTTAATATTAATATTCAGAGGTCGCGATTTGTAATTTTCTATTTCCCATTTGAATAACACGGGAAATTTTTTTTTCAAACTTTGGAATTTTGTGATGTGATAACGAGGTACTTCATAAGTATGACAAACTCACTCTTTATAGGAAATTTGATGCTCTACAAAAAAGGTCTGATTGACATTTTGCGTAAGTCCAGCCGTTTCAAAAATATCGAGCCTCAAACTTCAGACTGTTTAAAATTATGCTTTTTTTTTTCGTAAATACAAAAAAATCAATTTATTTGTATTAAAAACCCAAAATTATCAACTTAAGAATAAATATATGCATATATTTGATGAAATGAAGATCCAAAATTGTTAATAATTTGACAAATGATAATTTTTATTGATTTTCAGCGAAAAATATTTACTTACCTAAAAAAATTTGTAGAAGTTTTTTATAAATTTACTATATATTTACTAAATATATTATTAATACACTATACAAATAAATTTACTATATATTTACTAAATATATTATTAATACACTATACAAATAAATTTATAATAAACTTCTACCAATTTTTTTAGATAAGTAAATATTTTTCGCTGAAAATCAATAAAAATTATCATTTGTCAAATTATTAACAATTTTGGATCTTCATTTCATCAAATATATGCATATATTTATTCTTAAGTTGATAATTTTGGGTTTTTAATACAAATAAATTGATTTTTTTGTATTTACAAAAAAAAAAGCATAATTTTAAACAGTCTGAAGTTTGAGGCTCGATATTTTTGAAACGGCTGGACTTACGCAAAATGTCAATCAGACCTTTTTTGTAGAGCATCAAATTTCCTATGAAGAGTGAGTTTGTCATACTTATGAAGTAGCTCGTTATCACATCACAAAATTCCAAAGTTTGAAAAAAAAATTTCCCGTGTTATTCAAATGGGAAATAGAAAATTACAAATCGCGACCTCTAAATATTAATATTAAGAGCTCATATTTTTACAGGGTCGTTTTCTAGAGATACTCTACCGATTTTTCAATGTTCTTTGAAGAAAAAAAAATAGTCGGTTTTTTTGAGACACTCTAATATATATATATATTAGGGTGGTCCTTATTTGGGGTGTTGACGAATTTCGATAAGTGCGCCCCCTAGACACGTTCGAAATAAATGAAAAAAAATGTGTGCAAAAACGGAGCGCTGTAGTCCAATTAGAAGACGTGCCTCTGAGCTCGTTTTGTTTCTCATTTGAATAACATGGGATTTTCAGACTACTTCAGTCATTATGTTTTTGAGTTGTCCCCGAGCACGCAAAAAATTCTTTTTTCACATAAATCTGTTGTTCATGGGTACAACTACGCGTATATTTTTCCACAAGTCGTTATCACAACCTTTACGCCCCCCATCCCCCTGATATCGGGGCACAACGGCAAATTGATCCACGTGAATACCTGTTTTTAGTCGCTTGGTGCTCGACAGTATTTCACCAATTCAAAGGCAGTCTTATTTACGTCATAAGTTTGTAAAAAAAAGTAATTGTACATGTGGAAAAAAATATGTATTTCAATTAGTATATTTCAAATCACATCGTTTACACTTTATGCTTTTTTGAAAAATAATAATTAAAATTAAAATGTTTTGATCACCGTCTGTTTTTTTGGATCGGGAAAGCTTTTACGATATTCCGAGACTATCTGAAGAATATACTGCTTTTGATCTTCGTCTCGTGTAAGAATATTGTTATATTCTTCCATTAAATGAACTGCTCTCTCAGCCGTATCATTTATGACCTTTAAATGTTGGACCACATTTAAACCTTTGTTGAAATGTTCATCTTCAGGCAACAACAACAGATTTATGTGAAAAACGAATTTTTTGCGTGCTCGGGGACAACTCAAAAACATAATGACTAAAGTAGTCTGAAAATCCCATGTTATTCAAATGAGAAACAAAACGAGCTTAGAGGCACGTTTTCTAATTGGACTACAGCGCTCCGTTTTTGCACACATTTTATTTTATTTATTTCGAACGTGTCTAGGGGGCGCACTTGTCGAAATTCGTCAACACCCCAAATAAGGACCACCCTAATATATATATATATATATATATATATACATATATATATAGGTATGTATATGCTCAAATTTGTATATTTTACCGTCACAATGCGATGTAGACCGTAAAGTTGACGATAGCGCTGGCTTATGGTAGTTGCGCGAACTACGATATTGAGATAAAGATAACCTGATTATTATCTACAGCGCACTGACAAGTTTTCGGAGTCTTAAGAGGTTAACTGCATAGAGTGTTGTTATTGAGTCGTAGATACACTGTTTGCGAGATAACTAATAGGCCGTTGATAAACAAATAAGTAGCTACTATTATAAACATGGAAACAATGGATACGAACAGTAGTGATGAAGAGAAAAATTCGTGCACTCCTCCAGAAATCTGCGAAGAAGCTAACCTTGCCACACTTGACTTATTGCCACAAAAATCAAAAGCTTTATATGAATCTCGCTACAAGCATTTTCAAGATTGGAAAAGAACATCAAGTGCCAAATCATCCTCAGAACGCGTGCTAATGGCTTACTTCAAAAACTTAGCTCAACAATACAAACCTTCCACACTTTGGTCACAGTATTCCATGTTAAAAACTAGCATCAAGATTTATGAAAAGTTAGATATCAAGGAATATTACATGCTATCTGCTTTTATGAAAAAGCAGTCTCACGGATTCCAGAGTAAAAAATCAAAAGTTTTGACAGCAGAGCATGTCAACAAGTTTTTAAGTGAAGCACCTGACGACGAATATCTTCTAATAAAGGTTAGTAACTTAATTTAACACCTTCAAATATTGATATTTAATGCAATCAAACTTTTTCAATAACACATACATATTGCAGGTTGCCCTTATTTTCGGAGTTTCCGGTGCTCTGCGAAAAGATGAACTAACAAATATAAAAGTAAATAATATTGAATATCATGGAAAGCTGATACTTGTAAGGATCCCTGATACGAAGACTGCAGTTCCTCGGTCATTCACAATTTCTAGTGAATTTCAAAACACAGTCAAGAAGTATCAAGACTTGCGACCATCTCATACAACCACAGATAGATTTTTTTTAAACTACAAAAACAATAAATGTACAGTACAAGTAGTTGGCAGAAATAAGTTTGCTACGATGCCCAGAACAATAGCTAGCTATTTAGAGTTACCAAATAAAGATTTATATACCGGACATTGCTTCAGACGTACATCTGCAACCATACTTGCAGATACAGGTACACATAATAAATACAGTATTCACTCAACTTTTAATTTGTTACACACTTACTAATAAATTTTTCGAACTTATTTTATCACAGGTGCAAATATAACAACGCTTAAAAGACACGGAGGTTGGAAATCAGCCAATGTTGCGGAAGGGTATATAGAAGACTCCATACAGAACAAATCTAAAATTGGTTGTCTCATATCATCAGCGATCAATTCAAACTCATCAAATTCAACTGAAATCAAAGAAACCAATCTAGAAGATTCAAATTCAAATGAACCTCCACCAAAAAAAGCAAAAGTAGATGATACTTACAAAAGTACTTCAGCACTCCAAGGTCCTACAAATGTACATCTTTCTTCCGAACAAATAAACTCTTCAGACGTGAAGAGATATTTTAATTTTCACAATTGCACAGATATCACAATCAAATATAAAGGAGTTTGAAGAACAATTTAATGAATTGTATCGAAGTGAAACTTTTAATTATAAATTACCTATATTAAAATAAAATAAAAGCTGTGATTATAAATTAGCTATATGAAAAAATCCATACGTTTAAGTTAACTATATACTTTTGTTTAATTTTGTCGTAATAAAAGTTCAAACTATAATCTTTTATTTTATCATATTATTTACTTTTTCCAGTTACCTACTACCTTACTTTTTCCTGTCGAAAAAATGCAATCCAATTGTAACATAGCTGTGAGATGCCATGTCAAAAAAAGGACACCTTAGTGCCGCAGAAATCAATACATGCGTTACAAAAAATATGATGTGTACCAAGGGCTAAGCGGGCTTTTTGACCTCGTGTGGTTGCAGTACTCGTCTTCGGCTCGCGGATGCACTCGTCTTCGACTCGTGCACCCTCGCCTGCGACTAGTACTGCAAACTCCACACTCGGTCTAAAAAAGCCCGCTTTACGCCCTTGGTACACAATATACTATTTCATGCAATGGAGAATCTTGTGGGCATATCCGCAAAAAAAAATTTCTTGTCTCTTACGCCCGTATGGCATTAGTCCATCGATATGAGAACGGCACATTTTCAATTCTAATATCTCAACGGCTCTATATATCGTTCAAAAATTAAGGGGGTATCCACACCTTTGATTTGGTGAAAATTCTGAGGAAGAGATTGTAATTTTACAGCGAATTTGAGAGTCTGATCAAATCCAAAAAAATCATGGACTTTGAGGAGGGTTTGACCCTCATTATCCATATTCAACATTGAATATTACTTTGAGTCTAATAGTAGTTACGCTGAATATAGAAAAATACAAAATTACTCGGTTGTCGTAAAGACTGAGGAGCACCGATGGACCGGTTCTGGAATTTTTGGTCTTCAATTGTTCAGAAGAGAGGCCTCTATCAGATGAACATACAACTTTTTGATATCGCAAAAATTGCCTGACCTATCTAGTTTTTACTAAGATTTTTTGAATTTAAAAATTTTTTTGCTCTATTTTTTCTATTATCTCAACTAAAAATGGTGATATCAAAAAGTTGTATGTTCATCTGATAGAGGCCTCGATTCTGAAAATTTGAAGACCAAAAACTCCAGAATCGGTCCAACGATGCTCCTGATTCTTTACGACAACCGGTCAAAATATTCATTCTCCAGAAATCAACTTTTAAACTTTTTTTTTTTTTTCTTTCCTTTATTTCCTAATTTTCACAGAGAAGAAAATGTAGTTACAGGAAATCAAGTTTTAAGATGTAGCTTATGATTAATATGCTGAATCCGCAGCTGCTCTCGTATCCATGTGTTATGAGTCGAGTCTAGGCCCATGTGCCGGGCGGAGGTTTGTAGTGAGTTTTGACCTGTTCTGTCCAACAACAGTGTCCGGTAGGTGTCTGCTAAGGTTGCTAGAAAAAGAATGAATTGCTCTAGGAAAAATCTGATCAAAATTTTTCAAAACATGAAAATTCTTCAGAATTCTTGATCTTCAATATTTTTGAGATTCAGAAGATGCTAGCACAATTTCTGTCAATATTCCAAAAATTCTTTCATCTTTCATCAATCATACCTTTTTTCTTACAATATATAATATCAAACTTTTACAATTATTACATTATAGAAATACTCATCTTTTTAGCAATCTAAACGTGTAGTCTCCTGGCATCGATTTCAAACGTAGTTTTTGATGAATCATCTTCTTTCGATTCCGAAGTCTCATGTCAGACGTACATACACTGTGTTTGTTCAATAATGAAAATCACTATTGGCTTGAATTCGTAATGAAAGCACGACGATTTACAAACAAGTGGACACCTAACCTCGAAAAAATGTAGATCGCAGCCATGTGTTCTGTCAATGATCACAATTCAAAAGAATATTGAAAATTAAATATGTGTAAAAATGATCATTACAAACAATTGGAAAATCACAAAATCAAATTCATAATCAAAATATATAAAAAACGTCAAAAAAGTAAGACAGTGGTGTTCGCGGTCTTGTACAATATTTATGAGACCAACATGTGGGTCCGCGCGCCGCGCAGCGACGATTCGTCGCAGCGCGGCGCTGTCGAGGCTGTAACTTTTCGAATCCTCGAGATTTTTCGACGCCGATTTATTTACAGGTAGATTAGGTCACTAGCATTCCAAATAAAATATAAAAACAAAAACGATTTTTTGAAAATTCAAAGGTGTAGATACCCCCTTAAGCATATGGTAAAACAATATTTCATGATAATTAATCAAAAAAATCAGATTGATCGACCGCATAGTTTTGCTGATATATTAATCAAAGTAATTTAATTTTAACTAAAATTCTGCGTGAACGGACTGAGTGGTGGGAGAATACGGTAAGGCTTAGCAGCCGTGTACGTATATACATTAGGGTGGTCCTTAGATGGGGTCAAAAGAAAACATTATCTTGGATCTCCCCAAATCAGCTCCAAATAATTAAAAAAAAATTCCCTAATTTTTCCAGATTTTTATTGCATTCCCCTAATATAAGATGAATTTTTTTTTGACCCCATCTAAGGACCACCCTAATATACATATAGCGATATAAAATATACACACATGAATATATTTGGTCACACTTGCAGTAAATAATGAAAAAACAATACAAGAAACAATCAGTCATAGTTTGCGTGTATCGGTATAGGGATCTATTCTCTTTGTGAGAGCGCTTTGACTACAATCCCACAACTACCTTGAACTGTCATTTATTTCATTTTACAGCCTTTGACGGTTTGTCGAGTTGGCTAGGACTGACTGCGAGGTTCCACGGGAGCCTCTCGGTATGTCACTACAGATAACGAAAAAAATGTCTATGATTTCAGCATGGAAAAGCTCGCAGAGAAAACGACACATGTGGTTGTTCTCTTTGAGAAGGACACGATTAAATATGGAAAAAAAATCATTGACCTAATCCCCCGATCATGGCTTAGCTGCTCGGACGGGGTGATATATTGCAAATATCCTGGTAAAGCTCGCTACAGTGTCATCGATCAGTGGGTAGAGGAAATGGTTGATCCCGACCCACGTTGGCCAAAATACTGTGTAACTATGCTGAAAGAGGCTGGTAAGATTTTCCTAATTGATTCCGAGCATTAAATATTCTCCTGTCATACTTATAGTACTACGTTGCAGCGTTACTTATCCTAGCGGGTGTTAGGGGACTTGTTACGAATGGATATTGATAAACTTGAAGTATGTTGTAGCAGGGTCTACCCTGAGCCCCAGGTTAACAGCCTAACTAGATGTGTTTAAAGACAATTGTTGTTTTACAATATTTATGTGGAATTAAAATCGTGTCCAAAAGTTGAACATGCAAAAAATACATAGACTTATTTGAGCAATTGGGTTCAGTACCAAGCATGTTGATTACAAAATACAGTATCACGTTGTTCATCATAAATTTTGAATTATACTTCTTAGTTGGAATTGAGCAAGGAAAACGCAGACTGGAGCGAGCATACACACAGGTTGAAGTAGAGAGTTCAGATATTGAAAAAAGGTTTGGTGAAAATGAACTAGTGGTGCTGAGTGACGGTGCAATTGAAGATGAACTCAATAACATATCAATTACAATCACTAATCAATCATCTTCGGTAACACGCACTGATAAAGAGTCCTCAAATGGACAACCATCAACTTCATCCTCAGTAACACCTGCTGATAAAGAGCCCTTGAATGGTTCGACACGCAATGAAAAAGAAACATCCCCCAACCATCCTCCATCTTCAATAACAGGTAAATGCGATCTATCTACTTTGCCTTCATGGAAGCCAACCATGGTGGCACACTTTGTTACTGTTCATACTATGAGTTTTGAATGAAACTATACCTTTAAGCACTTTGCACGCGTGAGCCTAGCTGCCAAACTATTTATAGGGGCGCACTGAGGGCTCGTAGCACTCAATGTCATAGAAAATAAATTGGTATTGGAATTGAAAGGTGATCGATTCATACAAAATTTTGGACTCGTGGGTTCAATGCAGTAAAAAGTAGATTACTCTGGTTTCCCTTAATAAAATGATTTATTATTTTACCTTCTCGGATCAGCAATTTACCATAATCATAACAAAGAATGCCGCATTATCATGAATTGCCTAACGTGTAATATTTCATTTTATTGTTTACAATATTAAACAAATGATTTTTCATCTGAAATTGAAGTTCAAATTCAAGAATTGAGTTTCGTCAAAACCTTACTGTAAAAAAGCAATACAATGCACCCTGGCTGCCAATGATATATAGCCCAGACAACACAAATACGTCTTAACGACGTCTTAACGACGACATGAATTTTCAAAGACGTCTTAATAATATGTCAGATTGACGTCGTAATGCCGTTCTATGCGTCGAAATCGGACGACTTAAAGACGTCTCTTGCAGACTGTTCTACGACGTCACAACCAAGCCGTCTATATGTCGTCACAACCAAGCCGTCTATATGTCGTCGCCTCAGGGACGCTTTTCATTCAGCCAATATAATATATATTATTATATTAGTATAAATTGAATACAAGGTATATTTATCAATAATTATTTATTAATGATCAGTCGAATCGCAATGATAATTACGAAAATATTACATTTTGCCTCTGAATCAAACAGGTCAATTATAAACCAACAAAAAAACGAATATGAACAAATAGGAATCAATGAGTAAAAATAACTCTGTAGAAAACTTATCCCAACACCCAGCCGATTACAAATACAAATACAAATACGAAGAAAAGCCTAATACGAATACCACATGCACGACATCGTACGCGTATAATTCAAAATCTTGGTGCATTGTTCATTCCTTGTTTCGATTCAATTTCAATCGATCACCAGCGTGCCGCAGCCAATTTTGGAAATTATCCTGTAGGATACTTATTGTGGTTTTGTGTCCGCCATTCAATATAGTTCCTGAAAGGTAATAATTGAATTAATTATTGCGATGTCAATTAAATAAATTAGATACATTAACGGTAAATACCTAATTTATAATCAGATTTGTCGTGATTGAATGTGCAGTTAAGGTGAAATGAAAGGTGAAATATACACCTCAAATTTTTGGCAGCCCGTTTCCCAGCTAAAACACATCCCGATGTGAAATTGATATCAGTGACGTAGAAAAAGTGCACGGAGGGCATGATGCTCTTGGATTTCCAAAATGCAAAAATGTTTCGGGTGTTTTCATATTTATCAAGTACAACGTCACATCAGCAACAACGATTATGTGTTACAGAGCACTCTTGATAAAAATCTGTACATTTGATTTTCGCTTTTTGGAAATTCAAGAGCATCATGCCCTCCGTGCAATTTTTTGGTGTCACTGATTTTCATTTCACATCGATCGGATGTGTTTTAGCTGTGAAAAATTCGAGATGTATAATTCACCTTTCATTTCCCCTTAATGCGTACCAATGATAATAGAGGTCATCTGCTTGTCGTGCATTGTTAATCCGATTGGTTTTTTTAGTACCCAAGTCAGAGATCGAGCAACTTCGTCAGTTAGAATAATATGTAAGACGTTCCTTATGTGACATTCTGCGGTACGTCTACCAATTTGCGATACCCGGATCTTCTGTTAGGTGTGAGTTAATTGTTAGTGATATGATTTTGCTGATATTGCATAGATCTATACTCGGTGTGTCTATCAAAATTAATATATTAATGTCTTGCTGGAATTCAACAAGCACAATACCTATTTCAGATAGCAAAAAGTTGTGTTATCTATAATGAGATATAAAATAGAACGCACGAATTGTTTCTGCATGATATCATCTGCCTTTAGTTCGTTCTCAAATTTTACTACATCAGCAATTGTCTTGAGAGGAAAATCTGGAAGCAGATTTGCGCCGGCTTGTACAGGACCATCGATTGGTCTTCGATCTCGCAATAAAAGTAAAATTTCATTTACTTTATGTAAAAGCATCTCTACCGCATTACGGGTTCCATGGCAGGTTTCTGTTGGAAAATAAAATATGTACAGACGTACTTTGTGCTAATAAGCGAATTCATTGCATGGTGCTGGATATGTTCACTACCTGTAGCAGGAAAAGAAAATTAGATGATTTTTAAGTTTTAATTTAGTCTGAGCCATGTTCTAACACAAAACAATCATATATTGAGGTGCTCATACCACAACATGTTTGCATCCGTGGCTGTACTTCAGACTCTGACCGTCTTCTATCGTCAGACTGCACTACCCTACGTCCATCCGATCTGTTAGGAGCTAATGTGGGTGACTCATCTAAGGCAAGTCGAAAATAAATCAAGCGGTATTTGAGTTTTAGAAGAAAACCTACTTTGAAACCATAGATAATCAGTAGCAGAATCCTCTGTACTAGCTAACCTCCTCTAGCAGAGTCTATCGGCATAATAATTTCTTGATTTCCTTCACAATAATACGTCTCGTCTGACAACTGGCTGTCCTGCGATTCAAATAAATCTGGAGACAACTGTTGCCGTGATATTGTTTCGTTCTGAGTTGAACTTCGAAGAGCTTTATCTACGGTAAAAAATTGTGCAATAATATATAGCGAAAACTGCAGTGGATGATCACTGTTTGTTCAACACAATCTGACAAGATTTCACGGCAATTGACGTGATATATTGAATTTTACTATCATGAAATGCTTGAAAAACCCGCTTGATCTTAATCAGACGTTCGAACCTGCCGCAAATTTCACAATACCTTGACGGAAAGTTTCGTAGCTCACAACTTCATTTACGTGATTACGTTGCTGTATATGCGGTGACTGCACGTGCTTTTGTTTGGACGAATTAGCCGGTGTTTCGTTAAACTCTACCCGACGATTCATAGGGATGTAAGTAGAACAATTTTTTTTTTATATATTCGGTAGCGTGTCTGAAAGAAGTGCGAGTAATTTTTCATTGATATACAATTTTTGAATGTAGTATGAACACGAAACAGGATATTCAAATGCAGCGAGCGGATAAAGTTACCTAATGGTTCATCATCAACAGTTTCGTGATTGCGTTGCAGTATATGCGGTGACTGCACGTGCTTTTGTTTGGACGAATCAGCCAGTGATTCATTAAACTCTACCCGACGATTCAGAGGGATGTAAGTCGAGGTAGGCAGCGGACAGTTTTTTTTTGATATTTTCGGTAGCGTGTCTGAAAGAAGTGCGAGTAATTTTTGAACGCAGAATAGTTGCACCACTCTCATTTAATATTATTATTGATAAAAAAATTTTGAATGTAGTATGAACACGAAACAGGATAATCAAATACAGCAAGTGGATACACTTACCTAATGGTTCATCATCAACTGAAGCACCAGTTAATTTTGTATTGGTCATGGTACGTTTCTTTGGCAACGAGTTGTTCCCGAGCTGCGAAAGTTGAGTATCGTCTGATGTGGATATGTCCGTCGATGCAATTTCCACACGTCGCGCGATTTCATATGTGTCTGCAGGAGTATAAAAAATTATTGAACGTAAAAACAAGGTTATCCTATATGATGGACGTGAACAAACAAAGTGAATGAATATTATTTGTGTAAAACTGTACCATATGGACCAACAATCTTTTTGAAAGAGTTGGTATGCCAGTTTTTGCCAACCGTAATCTTTTTCATTATGGCGCTGGTAGGTTTGATTATTTTTGGTGGCCAACTGAATGTTCCAGCAGCGTTGTCTACCCATGAACCTGGTACGGCAGAACACCAGTCCCCACAGAACACTACGTAGTACATCTGTAATTATTGATTTATATTATGTACGTAATTTGACATGTAATTACATTCATTTCAGAATCAAATTGATTAAGCTGTTGAAAAGTAAGCAATTCAAAACACATTCGCTGAAAATAAATACGTAGCTCTGATACGTGCATTTTGATTTTAATTTTCATGTTACCATGCTAACCTTATAAGCTCAAGTGTAGCATAGGCAGAATGCAGTATTTGTCCCCAAAAGGAAGCCTAACCGCTTTTTGGTCTATCTGACTTACAGGGAAAATCTGAAGTTCTGAGAATGTGCAAGCAGTATGAATTCTTAAGTCTTGTGAATTACAAGGATATTCCAACATTTGTGTCAAATCAGTGAAGGTTTTGCCAATAATAATTGGCTGATCGTCATTATAGCCTATATGCGATATCACAATCACACTGCCGTCATTTAAATAACAACAACTGTCCTTTTTTTTTTTGCACGACAGTTTGAAGTTGCGGAACCGTAGAACTTTGTGTCCACGAGAACATCCAAGGGGTAGTGGTTCGTTAGTTGGAAACATCAATACCGGAAAGTCAGGTTCTATATTCTCCTCTACCACAGAAGCCACACGAACTTGCTCAGTGATCCTATGGTGCAGCTGTGATAATGGTTTATCGGCTTTTCTGACCATTTTTTTTAGAGACTGCATATGATTTTCGTAAGGAAATGCACTGAACGAATCTAAGGGACCATACATCTTGCTGTGATCACTGAGGTGGATTAAGTTGTGGATATTATAGATGATATTACTTTCTCCGTACAACAATTTAAAAGTTCGCACAAAATAGAGCAATAGTTCTTTGGCATACATATTGTTGTATGACCAATCATCCGGGTGGCACAATATTCTGATAGCACAGTGCAAACTATTAAAATTCAGCATAAACTCTTTTGGAAGAAATTTATGTAGTACCACAACTCCCGCATATAGAACGAAAAATCTGAATTCTGTCGCTTTCCAACGATCTACCTCATCTAATCCGCGTAGTTTTCTTGAAAATTCACACGGCACCCACTCCGCCATTAACAACAACAGGGCAGATAATTCACGTATCTGTGCAGCAGTTAATCTTGCTCTGTGATGTCCTCGCAACAATAATTTAATTATTTTCTTGACAACGCCCAAACACACCAGGTGCATATAATCCAACGGAAATTGTGTGACCATGTTCAATATTCCTTCAAATGGGGATATACCAATATGATGATCCTCGTCCACACGATTGAAGAAACTTTCGTCAGTCCTGAGGGCAGCATCATCTTCCAAAAATAACATTCGATGATCCCTATATTCGCCTTCTTGGAAGCAATATCCACATCCGAAGAATCCATTATGACCCTTAGTGCATGTGACAAATGAACGTGCGGGAGTATCGCATATGACAGCTCTAATTTCAACGGTGTATCGCTGGTCCGAGTGCACGAAGCCTTCATTATGTAGAGTTTGGTATTCTTCGATAAACTGCTCTAGTAATTCCATAGGCGATGAAGGTTTATTAAAACCATGAAACGCACCAATCATGAAAGGTTTACTAAATTTTGTGTGAAAAATTTTGCAAAGAATGGGCCACAATTGGCTTTCAGAACTTTTTGATAACGGAAGTCCATCGATGCTTATGTCAATAATAATTTTATTCGAAATTTCAGAAAGATCTACAGTTTTCAATTGATCTCTGAGTGCAGTCTCCAAACCATAGTGAAAATATGAACCTGATCCACTTTCAGTGATCACACTGCTCCGAGGAGTACGTAATAGAGACCTGGCATCTCTGTGTAATTCGGTATGGCCAAATTCATGAAGGGTCTGTAATAATGAGGTTAGCGCATTTTGTCTGATGCTGTATTGAAGCGCCCACTGCGATATTCGTTGCGGTAATGTCTGACCATGAGTGGTACGTGCAGGTCCATTATTCTCAATAGGGTTGGCTTCTGTTACGATATCAGTAGGTCTTTCTGGTTCATTGTCATTATCCGCTGTTATCTCATCACTCGATGCATCAATGCTTGGATCATGAGTGTCATGTCCACTAGCAGCATCGGTGAAACAGTCCTCTTCGTCGCGATTTTCATCATATGAATCTAACTGTGGCCTGTCATCAATATTCTCTTCGGAATTAAATGGTATCGGTGCATGATCGTGCAGCGCCTTAATGCGTCGATTTTGCTGTGCACGAGATAAATCTCTAAATCTTTTCAACTTCGGCATGATGCACAATGATCCGACTGAACGAAGAGAGAAAAGCGCAGATAATGATGAAAAAATGTACACACATTTTTCAAAATTTAACATAATTATGTTATTTTGAGTTGAACTCTGATGAGGCGTTATGAAATCAAATTATTAGATAATCCATCGAGATTCGTCCGCTGGTGGTGGGCGGAAACACTCCGCATGCAGCGTTTAAAAGTAGTACATTACAGTACGATTTCGGTAAAACTTTTTCTGACGAGTGTGAGGTTGCAGCACGAGCCGAAGGCGAGTTTTGCAATCACACGAGATCAGAAGAAGTTTTTCCGTCGAGTATTGTACAAAATTTTACTTTAGGAGGTGTGAAAATGGGGGTTTTATCCACGCGAAGCGTGGGTAAAACGTCCAGAATCACACTGAGTGAAGTAAAATTCTGTTCGATACACGCGTCACAGGTGACAATACCTAACTCGTGTGAAGGCTGCGCCGTTATAAAACTCGTTGAGCGGTCATTGCCGCCTTTGTGCACTTGCATCCGGAAAGAAAAATATTCGCATCGTCAAGCGTGGCAGATCAGTTATTTTTATTATTATCAATGGCGCATGCATTACTGACGCAAAGAAGCGTTTTATAGGCAACTTCGAAATGCAATGCTGAACACATGCATGTAAAAAACTTGTTAACCGACGTCGTAATAACTGACGAAAAAAAATTTAACATTGAAATTAGTTGTTATGTCGCCCTTTCAGAGTTGAACTCAAAAATAGATAATTTTGTTCGCGATTGGATTTTGATTTATATTCAACCATTTCAAAAATGCCCTCACCAATGGCGTACTATATCATATAAGCCATGATTATTAACATATATTACGTGCTATGCGCTTACCTTGAATTTCAGCGGAAGTATATAGGGTTAACTGTTTCAGAAGATCGTTTCGGAAGATCGTATCAGAAGATCGTTTCGGAAGATCGTATCAGAAGATCGTTTCGGAAGATCGTATCAGAAGATCGTTTCAGAAAATCGTGAACTGCACTTAAAACTGGCCACACACAGCCATTATGCGTCAAGCCAAAGTTTGAACTGCGAAACAATAGCAATACCACGTCGGGGTATGTGCACGTGAAGAGGAGAAGAAAAACCGCGAGACATGTATAGTGAGCGCTGAAAAAATGAGCTGCATCATATTGCACAAAGAGCGCATAGAACCTCAAAGGCTCACGCAATGCTGCATCCATTTGCAAAATATATATTTAAAGTCTTGTTTATGACGTCTCTTAGACGACCGATTTCGGACGTCTAATTGAAGACGATATTCTGTCTGTCCTTATTGAGACGTCTTTTTGAAGATGGCGTTAAGACGTATTTTTTCGGACGTCTCGTTTGAGCCGTCGATAAGACGTCTTTCTAACATTTGTGTTGTCTGGGAGGGTACCTCAAAATTCTTGTTCCTAGTAAAAACCTAGAACGAGGGAATCTAGGTTGAAATGTTTTAGGGTGAGTAGATGGGAAGTAAGTTCAACGATAACAAAGTTTTGCTAATGAGAGTCCATCATTGGCTGAAAAATCATGACTGCGCCACCGATGCAGGCTTGTTGCTTGGGCGCACCGGTGAGTTAGTACCCGACCAACCTTCCAGTCAATTGTGGGTCTTGTTTGCGAAGCTCTACGACTCTGTATTTTCTTACCTTATAAAATGTTCACAGGGTGGCCACGGTCAGGGAAAACCTAGAAAACCTGGAAATGTCAGGGAATTTTTTTATATCCAGTAGTGAAAAAAAAATTCGTCTGCCGTATTGCAATTTGTTTTTCAAGAAATTACACGGTTCTACAAATTCAGGTCAAGTTTAGGGCCAGAAATGAAACTTACGCCAGTCGATAGATTTTGTCACGTTGAATCGAACGGTGTTTGTGGAATTTCGATAGCACATCTAGTTTTCAAGGAAAAAAATGTTAAAGTTGCCTAATTGATTAAAAATGGCATTTATCAAACAATTCTATGTGACAGAATGACAGAATCTAGTTGAAAGATTATTCTATCCAATCAAATAAACCTCATTCAACTGCGTGGCGTAATTATGCTGGAAAAAAAAAATCCTATAAATCATCAACTTCCGATCGTTCACTTCAACAATGATTGCATTGTTTCTTTATATCATGATTTATATGATTTTTTTTTCAACATAATTACGCCACGCAGTTGAATGAGGTTTATTTGATCGGATAGAATAATC
Source organism: Tenthredo notha (assembly GCA_914767705.2). Lineage (NCBI taxonomy): Eukaryota > Metazoa > Arthropoda > Insecta > Hymenoptera > Tenthredinidae > Tenthredo > Tenthredo notha. Next base: position 8,562,074 of record OU611914.1, on the reverse strand, counting down.
CTTCGACTAGATTCTGTCATTTTTCTCATTCAATTTCGTCTAACATTTGATGACTTAGAATTGTTTGAAAAATGCCATTTTTAACCAATTAGGCAACTTTAACAATTTTTTCCTTGAAAATTGGACGTGCTATCGAAATTCCACAAACACCGTTCGATTCAACGTGACAAAATCTATCGACTGGCGTAAGTTTCATTTCGGGCCCTAAACTTGACCTGAATTTGTAGAACCGTATTATTAGCCGAATTCATGTTTATTGTTTATACCAATGAAAGTTATATTTGATACTATCGTAAATATCCTTTTATTATTGTTTCCTGTCTCAGTTGTCCTTATCTACCATTTTTCATTCGAAATTCCTGATTTCTATGTTTGTTTCTTTCCACATTGGTCAGGGAAAAAAGAGATTTTCAGTCAGGGAAGTCAGGGAATTTTTTCCCAAGGTTTTTGTCGCCACCCTGGTTCACCTACGCTCTTCTATACCATAATTTTACAAGAGATAATACCACTTGCTTACTTGGAACGAATTCTGAGGCAGCCTGTATATTCTCATGGCAGTTGACCTGTCTAGTTTTATACCCTCGTCCCTAAATGCTCCCTGGCACTTATTTTATGCTGATTATTCGTATTTAATGCTGTCACGTGCGTACTATGCATGACTTTTGGGACTCAATGTATACATCTTTCAACATTTTTTGCTGTATAGAAGAGACTTTGGTAAATGCCTTGCGGGATGTGCTTCTGAAAATGGAAGACAGAATTGTCAAGAGAGTCGATGGGGCAAAACGAAGTATCCAATATGATTTGAATGCGAAAATGGATCAATTAAAAACTATGGCAGCATTTCATCAACCTCTAAGAAGTAGAAATATCGCAGCAGACCGCGAAACATTGGGAACAGTGTTTCCCTTGAAAACTTTAGAGGACTTTCTACTATTTGAGACCGCTTTGGAGGATGAAGAGAAGAAAAAAGCTCTAGTAAATCAAATCATAAGATACAGATTTTTATGTATCGATACCCACGTTCTAATATGTCGTAACCCACATTTGGAAAATTGTTCAGGAGGCCATGAAAATGCTTCACTATTAGCATTGAGAAGATAGGATTTTACGGATTAGAATATTTATTTAAAAATAGTAAATCAACGATTTGACCGCTAAAACTTGAACATAAGCTGCACAACGTTATTATCATTCAGTTTTTTTAAAAAAAAGTCCATTTCTGAAATTTTGTGGGTTACGACATATTAGAACGTTGGTATCGATATTCAATAGAAACTTGGTATCAACGATTGTTCATGTGCCTCGTGTAAATTGCCTACATAGTTTAATAATCTGTCATGCCCTTGATCAACACGTCTAATACTATAATAAAGTATTGGTCGAAGCATCAAATTTCTACTTCAAGAAGTTTTTCAAATTTGACAACTTATCAACAATACAATTGTACATATAGTGCGATTTTGTGGAAAATCACGCGCTTAAAGATAGGCTACCGGGAAACGCCTGAATTGAGCAGATTAAACATCGATGATTGGTTTTTATTTCCCACGAGATGAATTAAACCTAATCGTCGCTGTATTATCCTCTCAATTCAGGCGTTTCCCGTAAGCCTACATCTTGGGCGCGTGATTTTCCACAAAATCGCACTGTATAAGCAGAGACTCACGGTCACAGTTCAGATTTTCTAATTTCAGTAGTTATAATGTTTCCTTGTTTTACTAATACTCATTACTTCATAATATCTAAATTCTTGAATTTTATACACATGAAGCATTCCACGCCAACTCAACTAATAATTTACCCTCCTCATATTTCATCTGTTTCATAATTTTTTATTTGTTTGTCCTCAATCTCAAAAGCATTATTCACGCATCTGGACAACTCTAAACAGATCGGCATTTTTGAAAATTCTGAAAAACTTTAAAATCCCTTGTTGTGGAAACAATTTTCCTGATATTTTTGTTTCATAAAGAAGAATTTTCATTCGATAAACGTGGTTTTAACGCAGGGTGTCTACTACCTGGAAATCCTTGAATTCTCAGGCAATTCTTCTGCTCAGAGAAAATCCTGGAAATCTCAGGGAATTTTTCAGAATGTATTGTACAATTAGTTTGAGTTCTTTCGAAATACTTATTGGAATGCTATGTTTCTCGATCAAACAAGAATGTTGATGCTAAAAAATTCTAGTTACATGGTATTTTGTTTTAAAATATCATTTTCGAGGAGATTTGATTATCTTTACTCTATAAGTATGTTCACATGCATTTGTCGTTTCTGGAAGGAGATAGTACATACAATAGTACGATACAAGTGCGGTAAAACGTTCTCTGACAAGTGTGAGGTTGCAGCACGAGCCGAAGGCGAGTGTTGCAATCACACCAGATCAGAAGAAGTTCTACCGTTGAGTATCCTACAAAATTTTATCTCATTATGCGTGAAAATAGGGGTTTTATGCACGCAGAGCGTGCGTACAACGTCCATTATCACACTGAATGAAGTAAAATATTTTTCCATCAAAATAGTTGAAAATATTTCTATCATTCTATTTTTTTAACCCGAAAACCTTAGAAACACTTTTTTTTTCAAACATTGTAATATGTATTAAACAATACAAGTAGCCTGAATGATTCCAGAAAAATACTAAAAATTGGACAAATCCGTTTTGGCATTGTCTGAGCGGTCGACGAATAGAAAAAGATATCTCTGATACACCTGACAATTTGTCAGAATCGCCTGGAGAAACCTGGAATTCTCAGGGAATTCTGTATCCAAATTTTAGTAGACATCCTGTAACGGCTCCAAAAAGTTTTTCAATACGATTGACTCATTTTTTAGTAAAAATGGGTCAGAAAAAAGGTGAAGCATTCTATGGTTAGACATTCTATTTATTCGTTGTGACTTTTCGTACTAGTACGTATCCTAATAAGTGACTTATTGAACAAGTGAGGAAAATGTCTAACCATGGAATTCTACGTCTTTCATATTTTTACAACACGTTGTTACCTAGAATACTAGTACTTCGTATCGAAAAACTTTTTAGAGCCCTTAGGACCACGTTTGTGAAATGATTTTTTTTTTAATATGCGAAAGAATTATATAAAGAAAATTGTTTCCACTTTCGAATTGGGCCTAAAATAATCGTGTTTGAACAGCGGATTATTGAGAATTTTTTTAGAATTTTCAAAAATACCGATCTGCTTGGAGTTTTTAAGATGAGTCAATGATGAACGGTTTTCGAAAAAAATCTGGAAGAATTGAAAAGTGCTCTTGAGGGTGAGGATAAACACATAAAAAATTATGAAATACATAAAAAATGGTGAGAGAATCATTAGTCGAGTTGGCGTGGAGTTCCTCATATGCGTCACGACAGCACGGTCTCGAAGAGAATATGTGAATCTATACTTACTTTCAGTTTCAACTTTTCAGAAATCACTCATGAGTGTTCTTAGTGCTGGCGCTACTAGTGTATCTGATGATATTTGTAAAATTATGAATGCCACCATACACAAAGATGTTCAGCTCTCATACTCTGCGTGCGGCAGAAAAATGAAAGGCATAGGAAAAAAAAATTTCAGTGCCACCAGCTTCTACCAAGTAATGCAAGGTATATATTTATAATAAAAATATATAATAAACATCTGAATCATCATGCCTGTTGCTGCGAAATTACTGAAATTTGTATTCATATTGCTGATGTTATAATTATTCACAGAGGTTATCTTGGACAAACATGAAAACTCTTCGGCATCTGGCCTTCTATCACGACTGAGCCGGTTTCTTTCTGGCGCTCAGGATCGTGATGGCGGAAGGCGACAACGAAACCAGGAATTAGATAATGAAAAGTAGGCTACACGAGGTGCTGAACTTTATACTTTCACGTAGCGATTTTTCGTTTTTATATTTGTGATACTTTTATCCTCTTCAATTGGGGTGATTTTTTATTGGACTAGATTGGACTAGTTCTATCATTTTAGTTATGTAAGGTCATATACCGAGAATATTCGGTGAGACTACACGATCCCCTTCCTACGGCAACACCAACACAGGCGCTCACCGCGTGCGTGAGGCTCGTTCGGGAGGGGATGCAATGCTACTGGCACCTCATCCCCTCCCGAACGAGCCTCACGCACGCGGTGAGCGCCTGTGTTGGTGTTGCCGTAGGAAAGGGATCGTGTAGTCTCACGGAATATTCACGGTATGTGAGGAGTACAAAGGCATGTAAACAATGTTCCTAATAACATACTTATATCTATATTCTTTGAATCTTAGTGAACTTTCTGTAAGTCGAACGACTTATCTCTGTAAAGACAGGAGACTAGTTCTATCATTTCAGTTATGTAAGGTCATATACCTATGTGAAGAGTACAAAGGCAGGTAAACAATGTTCCTAATAACATACTTATATCTATATTCTTTGAATCTTAGTGAACTTTCTGTAAGTCGAACGACTTATCTCTGTAAAGACAGGAGACTAGTTCTATCATTTCAGTTATGTAAGGTCATATACCTATGTGAAGAGTACAAAGGCATGTAAACAATGTTCCTAATAACATACTTATATCTATATTCTTTAAATCTTTGTGAACTTTCTGTAAGTCATAGACTTATCTCTGTAAAAATATACCTATACAGGGCACTAATTCTATCAAAATAGTGTTTTAAGGTCATATTTGTAAAGAGTACAAAGGCATGTAAACAATGTTCCTAATAACATACCTATACTTACCGTGAAGGAATCTTGATACTGCACAGTCGCTGCGCTTGACTGCGATGCGCTGGTCGCGTCATCCGCTGGGGCAGGCTGGCCATCCCGAGTTTTAGCTGTCAAACTTTGTTTTTGACGGCGATGTAATTGATACGAATTCTTTAGGTTAAAATCTCATATAATTCCGGTAGTGATTCGGAAAGGCTTCTTGAAAAGCTTAATTGAAACTTGGTGTTCGACCGTCGCAATTTATTTCGAACAGCTGATTGCTTGCTTCGATTCGATTTATCGGTCTATTTTCAAAGATTTGCTTCATCTGATCGATATTGAAAACTAGTGGTCTCAATGATGGGTGGTTAGAAAAAAACGAAGCAGCTAGGTGGGAACAGTTTATTAAATTATAATAATTTGAAACAGTAGAAATAATCCAAATTCTTCTGATTAACAGGAAATATCGATGAATAAATGCTGTTGAATTGGAAAATAAGCGTAATTAAACGATTCCTTGATGCTTGGAAAAAGTAGGAACGGTCAAATAAAAAACTCATTATTGGCTCGATCAAAGTAAAATGATCAAATATTTAAACACTCCGATTTGTACTGTGCCGAGCTCTTCAATTTTGCCTCAATTACTGATCTAGAAACAGAGGTGATGGTCCATCAAAATCACTTGAACACCTGTTGCCTGACTGAACGACCAGATCGAAAGTTGGGATGGTAGCACCGATCAAGAAACCATGGTCCTTGCTGACAAAACGTTTTGATCATCCGGTCAGACATGATTTTCCTATTACTGACCAATGCTGAAATCTCGAGCCTCCTAAAAGAACGAATTTCATCATTGAATAAATACAAAAATGTCGTATCACTCGGAGATCACAGAATTAGAAATGTACTTACAAGCCCTGATGACTTCCCCGAGGAGAAAACTTGAACGTCGACGACTTCAGTCCCACTTCACTGTTTGGTTGTTTCCTAGCTGAAAATGAAAGGTGTCAGACATGCTTCTGATGGTTTTACATTCAACTCATTTCTATTTGAATGCATGACCATTAGGGTGGCAATATTTTTTCGCCTTTTTTTTTTTCTGAGCTCACATGAAAGTTTGTTAGTTTGGTCCATTTTAAGAGGCCTCTCAAAATTCTAGCTATATCAAAAATTTCGTAGAGGTCGCTCAAGAATTTTGACGAGAGGCCTCTTAAAATGGACCAAACTAACAAACTTTCATGTGAGCTCAGAAAAAAAAAGGCGAAAAAATATTGCCACCCTAATGACCATGAAACGTGAAGCAAAAATTTTTTTTATAATTCTACTTACTAGGAGTCGATCAGGCTTCTGGCCATGAAAGTACGGCGCATACGGTGTACCAATACTGTTTCGGAGCCGTGCCAATGATGGGTAAATGCAGTAGGACTACTGTTAGAGAGTCTCGAAAGTACGGCGCATACGGTGTACCAATACTGTTTTGGAGCCGTGGCAATAATGGGTAAATGCAGTAGAAGTACTGTTGAAGAGTCTTGAAAGTACGGCGCATACGGTGTACCAATACTGTTTCGGAGCCGTGCCAATGATGGGTAAATCCAGTAGGACTACTGTTAGAGAGTCTCGAAAGTACGGCGCATACGGTGTACCAATACTGTTTCGGAGCCGTGCCAATGATGGGTAAATCCAGTAGGACTACTGTTAGAGAGTCTCGAAAGTACGGCGCATACGGTGTACCAATACTGTTTCGGAGCCGTGCCAATGATGGGTAAATCCAGTAGGACTACTGTTAGAGAGTCTCGAAAGTACGGCGCATACGGTGTACCAATACTGTTTCGGAGCCGTGCCAATGATGGGTAAATCCAGTAGGACTACTGTTAGAGAGTCTCGAAAGTACGGCGCATACGGTGTACCAATACTGTTTCGGAGCCGTGGCAATAATGGGTAAATGCAGTAGAAGTACTGTTAAAGAGTCTTGAAGGTACCGCAACTTACTGCAGCAGCACCGGTTCAATAATTAGTCTGTACTGGACACCAATGCTGGTTCGCTATCGTTATTACGTACTGGGCCGATCATATCATCCGGATAGAAACCAGCGGTGGCCCAGTGTCGGTGGCTAATGCTCAGCCAGTACACACAGTCTTGGCATGGATACTGGGCCATGGCTGGCCCCATTGTCAGACCCTACATGGGCAAATATCGAGTTTTATTTAAATAGTGTTGTGTTACACCTAGAAGCATCTTAAGGTAAGGTCTTAATTCTTTCTGTGAAGGCACGAGGTAGTTCGGATAAAAGTCTGTTAATTATTCTGGTTAGTGAGTCACGAGGCTCGTTTTTGTCTATTGAGCTATGAGGCTCGTATTTGGTCTATTAATTTATCGAACAACCTCGAGTCTGGCTGAGTTACGTAGATCTTGAGTGCTTTTTGGCTATAATTTATTTGCTTATGGCTTTGTTGCTGATTTAGTATGTTATATTTATCTTGTGCATGAAATACTGTAGAAAATTACCTTTCCTGGAGTACCCTGAGCGAAGTTAGCCGCTACGGCTTAGGCCTGGCGTTACAGGTTAGTTTTTATCGTTAAGTTTTGTTAATAATTTGTTGATTGAGTCAAATATGGTCACTTTCGTATAATTTATCACCGTATGTAAAATCTAGTATGGTCTAGTAATGTTTAATATCGTTTTTGGATAATTTAATATCACGACTATCGTTACAATATCGTGAGAATTTAGTTCAAGATCAAATAATGTTATAGTTTAGTCTGTTATCGTTGAACCTGTGATTCGCGTCTTTCGAATGACCGCGTGGTCTCTATCTAACAGTAGATCTCGAATTATTGTGAATCGTATGGCCAAGCGTGGCTAATCTTTCGTAGTTTGTTACTAATTTTTCTAAGTAAAATCTTGAGCTTCATACGTTGTTCTGAGTGTGTGTCACGAATTATATTTTGCATTCGGGTACGATGTATCGCTCTGTGATACCGAGTCTGGAGTCTAAGTAAATTGTTTTATATCGAGTCACCTCTGACACACGCCTTAGATTCAACTGTATCGTAATTGCATAGATTCTGTTCGATCAATTAGAAGATCGTTGGTAATAACCCGTTAAGTAAGATAATAAATTCTGTATCGATCTCAGTGCGTTATCTAATTTCGTGAATAAATAATTGATTGATGTGATCTCAAACATTCTCAAAGAAGTAAGCTTGTTTTATATGGTGTACCCTGCCCCTCTATCTAAGGCTTTGTTATGTGAGCAAGTCGAGTTTTAGCTCGTCGCATTTCCGTTAGTTTTTGGTCTTATGTAATTTGTTCTGGTATCGTATGGAAACGACGCATCAGCGTCTGGCGCCCAACATTTTGGTAATTCAGTAAGTAACACGGAAAGGTGCCGAATTGTGAGCAGAATCTTCGGGTTTCCTCGCCTGATTGAAAACTGCGTTACAAATTATATATTTTTCAAACATAAACTAATATCTGAGATAAATTTTCTCTAATTACGAATTAATTAACGGATTAAGTAACAAGAGTTAAGGCTTTATGAGTTCAGTCGTTGAGTCACTTAAGTGAGGAATGGAGACATTTCTCTTCGAACTGTGCAAGCAAATCGAACATCACCTCAGCTCCATCGAGTTCTAAAGCCTCAAGAGTAAGAGTGGACTCTCGTTCCTGTTTATATTTCTCCATTTCACTGTGAGAAAAGTAATTTTTGCTTTGCTTAACTAAATTTTCAAGTTCAGAAGGTAATTCATCAGCAGCTTTTGAAGCGGCCAAAGCGACAGAATGGCACATACACTTTATAAGTTGCAAGCTTGGCTGGCTTTCTCGTAAGAGAGTAAATAAACTGTTGTTGCCGCCGCACATATTGGAGGCCCCATCAGTGCCAATACCAATCATTTTCTTGATATCCAACCCACTATCTGTCAGAAATTCTTTTAGGTCCAGGTAAAGTTGTTTTGCTGTGGCTGATCCTACTCTTGTGAACCCCAGGAAATTGGTGATAATGCGTTGAGTACATTGACTGAAATATTTGATGGCGTACGCCATGTATTTGAAACAAGAGACATCCGTTGATTCATCCACTATTATTGAGAAACATCCGTCACCAACATCGTCAACCAGCTCTTTCATCAAAGCAGGTGCTATCACATTCAAAATCAACTTGGAGGCTTTGGTTCGACGCAATTGTAACTTCTCGAGAATACTCCCAACACCAAGCTTTTTCAACAGGTCAGACAGATGATCGATGGTACGTATGGAACTGTGACATGCCAAATGTATTGCCAGACCAATGTCTGCCTTCTTCGGAAGGTCAGATTTTTTTGCTACACCGCACTGTGTTAGATTCTTCTGTTTTGAAGTATCAAGTTCTTCGGCTCGCTGCTGATGACGTATTGTCTGACTGTGGATGTCAAGGTCTGCCTTGTGGGCACGTAAACCTTTCTGTCACCATCTACAAAAGGCTTCTCTCCTGTTCGGAATTAAAACACTCGGTGGCGCTGGAGATAGCCATCCTACAAATAAGAATTGTTACTAATACATACAAATTCCACCTATTCACGATTTTCACCAAATTACCTGCAAATTGTTCTTCTTTTTCCCAACCGCTGTTGTAAGGTCTTGGCACTTCTTTTTTGAGACTTTTTTCCACTTCTTAGGAAACTTGTGAGCCTGAAGCCACTGACTTGTGAGGTTTATTTGCATTCTTTTTTTCCGTTGGTTTCTTCTTCTGTTTATTGCGTATTTTTTTTATCACCACCATTTTGCGTAGAGACACCACAGTGTCATTAATCAAAGTATTCTGAAACGATTCAACGTTAGCTGGAACAACGACTCGAAAACTCACATACGGACTTGTACCCGGCGGGAAATCAAAATATAAACATAGAGATCACGTGATCTATAAGTCCAGTGCTGCCAGCCTGCCAGACATTGCTGTCAACAATGTAAGCAAAAATCACCGCCCAAAAATACGCGCGAAAATTCAATTGTCGAACGAAATTCGTTTCGAAGTCTATAGGAAAAACTTTTTTTCTTCTATTTTTTCTCACCCAATTTTCCAAAATTGCTAGGTGGCGAGTTGGCGTTCTTCGGAATTTCCGAAAATCGCCAGGTGGCGAGTTGGCGGGTTGGCGAAGAATTTATCTCGCCAAGTAAGTTCGAAAACCGCCAGTTTGGCTATTTATAGCCAAATCTGGCAACCCTGCTGACTAGACGGCGTAGCCGGTAGGTTTATATGTGCGTCGTCGGCGGCTTTGGTCTGCGAGAGAGCAGTGGTCACGTGGCATGCTGGCGAGTTATTGTGGGTAGCCGCCTAGCGGCGCGTTTGAGTACTTGGACGGTGCTGTCTCTAATTGTAACGAGATGATACCTACTTGACTGGTTGACCGGCGTTTGACTTACTGGAGGTATCATCTCGTTACAAACTCACTGTCTTTCGATTCAATTCGTTTTTTTGGTTTTGTTTTGTTTTGCTTTGTTTTGTTTTGAGATTAGGATTTTGCGAAACAATAATGTGTGAGCCTAATATTTCTTATAACGAACAATGAATAGAATTCAACTCTGGTTATTCTGAGGCTTTGTTATTTCTATTTTGTTGGCGTGGCCCCACGTTGGGCGCCATTTTGTAACCGCGTTTCCTTTCAGCAAGGAAAGAGATAGAAAAACTCTTCGCGATACCCTACGGCACGGATCTCTAGTTCGATACGATAATAAAGAATAATCAAAAATACTTAAATTTTCCGTTGGGCGCCAGACGCTGTCGCGTCAGTTATAAACAATTAAGATACCTTTTCTAGAGATTTACGATGGATGTGCTCGGCTAATTCAGAATAAAAATCAGAGGGTAGAGGGGATGGGTAAACCGGATGACGTTAAGATTTGCTCAGAGATAACACAGGCTTGAATTGTCATCAGTGAATTTAATGATAATTTCCTCGTAAGAGGAACGATACGATAATTAACAAATTTCAGATAGATCACAAAATTGAGAAAGTAGAAGGCTCGACACAATACAAGATTATTCTCTCGCAACGAGAGTAAACTAATAATTATAATCAGTTGGACCCGCAGGCCGCTATAAATTACTCACTAACTTATCCTAACGTGGAAATTCTTCAATTAATAAGAAAATGATATTTCAGAAAAATAATCAAAATATACGATACGATATTTACTTTTCCACGGCTACTTCCGCGTTCACTATGCTACAGGATAGGCAAGACAGAGAAATATACAAGATAGAGAAATATTCTACCATGCAAACTACAAAATGAGTAGCTAAACTACCAATTATAGGACACCTAGGTCCGTAAGCAAATTAGCAAATAGAGAATAGAAAAAAGAAATAGCCAACAGCAATATCTCAAGCAAAGAGTACTTTGGAACAAGCTAAGCAATAATCAGCCAACCAGTCACGAGCTAATTCACCACCAATCAGTGAAAATACTATAAAAGAATTAATTACGAGACGAGATGGGAAAGATTCCACTAAGAAAACTACAGCAAGACGGGACCTCGTGGCCCAACGCCTGCGTAACAAAATACACTATCAAATAATCGTACTCGATAATAATTAGGAAAATTAACTCGTGGCCTTACAATAAATTGAACAGGCTTACCTTACGGTTGTCTTGGCCTCAAGGCACTAACACTTGAACTTATTTTAATTATACTGAAGCTAAATCGAAAAGATGTGCTAAAATTTGTAAAAATACTCGGCACGGTACGGTACGGTAAAGGCGTGTGTCACGGCCGGCAGTCGAACGCAGAAGAGAAGGAATCCTGTAGGTTTCTTAGGCTCGAGGTGTTGCGATTTAGTACGAACGTCGTCACGTACGTCTGTGATTGGCCTAATTATCCATCATAGAGGGGAGGATCTAGCGGACAGGTGGTTGACGTCGCGCTAGGATCCTGTTGACAGTTTTCGGGAATTCTTCTTTCCCCTGGATCTGATCTATGCTGACGCGCTAATAATTCGCGGGAAGTTTGACTTGCCGTTCGTCATTTTCGGTACTCTCCGTCCTTTGTCGAAGAAGGGTAACACCACAGTAGTCCACCCACCAGAGGTTTTCATAACTGCAGGATCTGCTGGAGTTTTGGTGACCCTGCACCGGATCTTCACCTTACTCCACCATTGGCGCCACGGTGGATCACTCGGATCTCCCTCGTGAGATTGTTGCCACTTCCTCGATCATAGTTTCCCGTGGGCTTTCAAGGCCAACTTAACGTTGTGTCAAAGGTCGGAACGGTAGATGATAGAAGCTGGTTCGGTCCTTGGCCGATAAGTCTTGATAACAGGAGGCTTTCGATGTAGTTTCCTACAGCCCTGTACGCTGCTAACAAGACATCCAGTTGCGAGACGGAAAATGTGGTCCAGCACTAGTCTGAGAAGTCATCAGTTGACGGGAGGCTTTGGTGCATCAGGAGTTCTGCTGCAGCCCTATACGCCGTCATCAAAGGCATCCACGGCGGCTTATCGCCCTCTGCGAAGATTTTACCTCGGGATCATCCCTCGGTGGTAGTCCGACTCGTTTCACGCCGAAGCGCGAAATACGATTTTCATAGGGAAAGAATGCAAAGTAATACAAATGATTAGAAATAATATTATCCTGCCTAGATCTGTCTTTGCCGCCCCTGCAGTGTCCTGCCGACCGTGTTCTTTTCTATCGCGGTCATTGAACCTGGGACGTCTGCACAAAGTGCAACGTCACAATATATTGTAACGTGTCCAGCCGATAAGAAAGGGTTCGGCTGGGCGTGGCCAAGCAAGTTCAGCAAAACTGGACAATTCGCATTGTCTAGCATTCCTCGCCTGTGACGTCAGAGGCGAGGAACGTACCGTATATAAACCCGAGCAAGCAAGCACCGCTAGCGTATTCCAGGTAGAGCACCGGTGCGACTCACTTATAGATAACATTAGAGCGCTGCTAGGTAAAGAACCAGAGCGACTCACAACTGTCCAATCAATCTTGTATTAACATAAAGCTTGTAATCACACTTATTAAAAATCGCAAGTCCTCTAGTATTGCTGATTAGGATATAGAGTCACGAATAACGTTTAAACAGGGACATTTAGCTAAAGCAGCATTGTTACCGAAATTCATTTAATTACAATAAAGATACAATTCTATAAGGTTCAGTAACCTATATTAAAATTAAGTTAAATATAATTCTTTTTTGGTACATATTTTTTGTTACGATAGTTTTGTTTGGGAGTTTAATAGAAAGCCTTACTATCTCTCACAATTGCCTCGTAGCTAGGGTGGGGCAGGTAGGGCACGTGCCCCGGGCGCCTTTTGAAGGGGGGCGCGCAAAATCGCCAATTATTAAATTTGAGAATTCAAATAAACTACAATACAGTGCCATCAACTTATCTGTTCAGTAGACAAAATTGGAACTAACGCAATTAATACTAAAGTGACAGTTCGAATTTGCCGTATCTTCACCACTAGCGCCTACGCCGCCGTTCACTGAACAGATAAGTTGGGCGCACTATAAACCAATTCATAACAAACAATCTCGTCCGCGATTCCCGCGCTTAGCGAATGAGCGAGATAGTCCAGTCAATATGAATGTTATGGACAGACTATGCTTCAAAGTGGACCGATTTTTTTATATCATTTTTTAATTTTCAGATTATTTAAACATTATATTAGATTCTAAATCATTATTAAAAAAAATTATTGAGAATTGAATTGTTTATTGATATTAACAATTTGTTATAAACAAATTATGATTGTTTCTCAATCCTACCAAAAATAACGCAAACGATCTGTGATAAAGTGTTAAAAAAAATTTTCTCCTATTTTTTATTGAATTTTCAATTCCAACGCGGTATTACATTGTTTACATACTACATTATTTTTAGACCTCAGATTAAGCCTCATCCCCAGTCGCCCACCTCCTTCTGATACGATGTGACACATTTCGATTACTATCCGAGCCCAGGCGTCAAAAACGCAAAAAAGGCTAACGCTGCGCGAATTCAAATTCAATACCGAACACATACGTCCAAAAAAATGTTCGTTTCATGCGAAAATACAGACTAAAGATGGTTTTTACATTGTTACGAAAAACATTATATTACGCAAAATGTAAAAACCATCTGTAGACTCTATTGTCGCACGGAACGAACATTTTTTTGGACATATGTGTTCGGTATTGAATTTGAATTCGCGCAGCGTTGGCCTTTTTTGCGTTTTTGACGCCTGGGCTCGGATAATAATCGAAATGTGTCACATTGTATCAAAAGGAGGTGGGCGACTAGGAATGGGCCTCAACTCGTCTAGGTCCTAGAAAGTGGGAGGAAATAAAGGATGCGCGCGGGCGATGCACTTGCTCATCCGAATTTGACACTTCGCGTGACTTCGCGCGCCGTTGTTTGTTCATTTTGTTCCCACGTTGTGACTTGTGATTGGATTCAAATCGTACTCTCGAGCGAGCGAGCGAGCGTTGTTGAAGCTACTTGATTTATTATGTAATTGACAGTGACAGTGCCTTGCACAAAAATATTGGATTTACTTTCACGGTAAGTACCTACCCACACATGATATTAATTTCTTGAATTGCCATGTTCTATTTATGTACGATTACATTACCTCAATATTGTCTTATAATACAAATGACAAAAACAAATACTTCATACACGTATTTCGGAATAAGATTGAGTTTCGTTTCCGAGTGTCGTTCAGCGCCAATCGGCGGCGTCACTTCACAACAAGGCGCAAACTTGGTAAAACAAACCAAGGGATTTTGTATTCTTTATTTTGTAAATTGAATGTGCAGTTAAATAGATTGAACACTTCATTGTAAATTGAATAAAATTAATAAGATAATATTTATCCATAAAAAAAGGGCGCAACTCAGTACACATATAACTTATCAGAAGTGAAACTTCTGATTTTGAATTCTGAATTTTCAATTTTCAATAGAACTTTTGATATTGTGCCCCAATCTTTAAGTTTTAAAAGCGACTTACCTATATTATATAATTTGTTTTGTCTTATAAATATATCTTTCACATTATTATATTCAGGTTAATTCGGAGCCCTTACTTCTCATTCATAACAACACAATATGGAACGAATAGTTTCAAAGAAAAAAGAGTCTGGGTCTGAAGGACGGAAAAGACGAAAAGTGCAGGAGAAAGCAGCCCAGAAATCCAGTAAGCACTTCAAGAAGTACTTTGAAAAGTCCGCTACAGGGTGTTTGATAAGTTCTGAGGAATCCAAAGAATTTCAGACAAATTCAGGAATAGACGAGAAAGATATCAATTCAGTTCATTCAGAGTGTAACGAGATAACGAGCTGTGTGGCTACGAGTTCCAAAGCTACGGAAGTAGTTCTAGAAAACATTAGTATTTCAGTAGGAGAAAAAGTTGGTGGGGGTGATAGGGGGAATGATGTCGAGACCTCAATGACTGTCATACCAGACGTGATTAAACAGCATGATATTGGACTTATTGAGTTTGATGAGAATACAGGGAAAGCAATTCTGCCAGATTGTTTAATAACAGAAATAATTAAATTAGGTTCAAAATATTTTCAAAATACTGACGGTCCTTTCCTGGCTACAAATAGCCGTTGTATGAATAAAAGTTGGTTCAAGAAGAAACTAGGAAATCGCGGTGAAGAGGTGAATCGCTCATGGCTAGTCTATTCCCCGACTAAAAAATCGGCTTTTTGCATCTGTTGTCTTATCTTTTCACGATTGGCTCATCAGTCTTCATTAGAGCACAAAGATGGATTCACCCACTGGAAAGCACCTGAAAGGCTCACTACACATGAAAATGGGAAGAACCATCGCGAGTGTTTCACCCAGTGGAAGGAAATGGAAAGAAATGTTGCAGCTAATAAAGGGATCATTGACGCTGAACTTCAAACCCAGATCGAGACAGAAAAACAAAAGTGGCGTGACGTCTTAAAAAGAATTCTTCATTGTATCAAATTTCTTGCTTCTCAAAATCTTGCATTACGAGGTCACAGGGAGTCACTGACTACATGCGATGGAACCGAATCCAGCAATGTTGGTAATTTTCTTGGATTAATCAAACTCTTGGCCATTTTCGACCCCGTCATGAACAACCATCTCACTCATGTTCAAAATAATTCCGGAACCACATCTTACTTCTCACCTCAAGTTCAAAATGAATTCATTCATCTGATGGCGAACAGTGTTCGCCAAAGTTTATTACGAAGCATTCGCAAATCAAAATACTACGGTCTCATGTTTGACTCGACTCCTGATCAGGCACATCGTGAGCAGATGTCAGAAGTAGTGAGATATGTAGAGGTTGATTTTGAGAGAAAATCAGTCCGCGTTAGAGAGTGCTTTCTTGGTTTCATCCATATAAGTCAAAAGGATGCTGGAAGTTTAGTCGACAAAATACTTGAACAGCTGGAGAAAGACGATATGGATCTACAGGATTGTCGTTCACAATGTTATGACAACGCTGCTGTGATGGCTGGACACCGAACTGGAGTTCACCAAAGAATAAACGAAAAGAATAATCTGGCAATATTTGTGAATTGCGATAATCATTCACTCAATTTGGTCGGTGTACATGCAGCCAAGCAGGACATTATAATGGTCACATTTTTCGGAACTATTGAAGCTCTTTACGTATTCTTTGCTCGTTCCACTCTGCGCTGGGAAAAACTCAAAGAACGCGTGCCTCTGGTTGTAAAAGCAGAGTCCGAAACAAGATGGAGTGCAAGGGTTGGAGCAGTAAAGCCAGTTTACAAATATCTTGAAGATATGCTGAACCTTCTCCAAGATATGACAGACGATAGCGATCAAACCACTGAAACAAGAAGTGAGGCCAGACTTCTTCATAGTCGCATGTTGTCCTACGATTTTCTGACGTTGTTGGGATTTTGGAACGATGTACTCACTTCCATTGACCGTGTCCAAAAGCGGCTCCAGGACCCTAGTATGAATTTTCATGATGCTGCCTTGGACATAAAGGCCCTCCGAAACTATTTTTCCAATGAAAGAGAGAGGTTAGTTGATGAGGCATTAAAAAAAGGATTCAATCTTTGCCAGGAATGGGATGTAGCCACGGAAAGGCGTCGGAGGCGCAAAAAATGTATGGCTGGAGAGACTGCGTCGGACGCAGGGTTGAGCGCTAGAGAAGAAATGGAACGCGTGATGAAGGGATCGCTGGATCGTATCGTGTGTGAATTGAGTGAAAGGTTTACTCGTTTGCATGAAACTGACGCCAGATTGGGATTTCTTCTAGATGTTAAAACACTGTGTTACGGCACTGACGACTACGACGACTTAAGAAAGAAATGTGAAGCATTTGGAGTTTTCTATGGTTGCGATGTTAACGCGGAACAGTTATACGAAGAAATATTGGATGTTCGAATGCTAATATCTACAAGAAAAAACGTCAACATAAAGAAATCTGAAGAGCTACTTGAATTTATTGTGCAGTACGGGGATGAAAGCGTATTTCCGAATCTGCGCATTTCCATTCAAATTTTGCTCACAATTGCTGTATCCATCGCAAGTTGTGAGCGATCTTTCAGTAAATTAAAATTGATACTTTCGTACTTGAGGGCTACAATGGGTCAAGAAAGATTATGCGACCTAGCTTTGCTCAGTGTAGAGCGAGAAGAAACAGATAAAACTGATTTCGAAAACATCATCGATATGTTTGCGTCGCAGAAAGCCAGGAAGGTGCAATTGTAGTATTACGGTTTTACGGACTGAACTTTCGTTATAAAATGAAAAAAAAATAAATATGTTTTGTAAGTAAGATTTATGACTGTATTATTTAAAGTATCTGTTTTCATATTAAGATAATTTACGAAGGGGCGCAACTTTGATGCGTGCCCTAGGCGCCATTTCCGATTGGTACGCCACTGCGGGGTGACCCCCTAGATCCCCGTTAGCCTCGCGAAAAATTGTATCGAAAAAGGGTGGGGGGCAGGTTGTCGCTAATGGGGGGCGGTAGATCCCGGGGGCGACCCGCAGATCCCGTTAGCCCCGCAAAATGTGAAATAATCGAAAAGAGTGGGGCAGGTTGCCGCTAATTAGGGGCGTTCATCGCGATAGATCCCGTTAGAATTTGCGAAAAATCATCGATCTTACCGTTAGGGGGCGGGAGGTTTACACAAATCGGAACACAGGGAGCTTCTGGACGTTTTCAAAAATTGCGAAATAATCAATTAGCGGGGCGGGTTATCGCTAATTAGGGGCGGTCATTGCGATAGATCCCGTTAAAATTGTGAAACCATCGATCTTAGGGGGCGACCCTTGCAGCCGGTGGGGAGATTTTTGACCAATCAGAACACAGGAGAGTTCTGGACCAGCATTTTTGTGACGTCATGACCTAGATTGGTCCAGAACTCTCCTTGTCTCACTACTTACACACGGGATTCCTCCACATTAACGTTAATACTGGTGGCACATGGCATCGTAAGGCGCTGACAGCCAAACAAAGGGGAAGAAGAAGAACGTTAATACTGTTTACTTCACTCAGTGTGATAACGGACGTTTTACCTACGCTTCGCGTGGGTAAAATCCGCATCTTCAGACTGCATGAAGTACAATTTTGTACTACCATCGACGGATAAACTTCTTCTAATCCCGTGTGATTGCAACACCCGCCTTTGGCTCGTGCTCGTGCTGCAACCTCACACTCGTTAGAAAAAGTTTTACCGCACTCGTATCGTAATGTACTATAAATCATACACCTACCTTCGATAATGTGTTGAACGGAGAGAATGAGAAATCTTCGTATTTGTAGAAAAATCTATTCACCCTAATTCGATTGACACAAAAATCAGTTCGCACTGGTGAGTCAAATTCGCCATAATATCCAGATACGCCTCCACATCCGGTTGTCCAATTTTCTGTGCAGAGACCAATGCTTGGTCTCTTGCAGCAAACAAGTTAGTCGGAAATGGTAGGCAAGAGAGTAGCCGTCTTTATACTGTAACGAGGCAAAATAATAGGCCTCGTAAGTGAACCATCTCCTCCTCGGAACGAAGTGACCACCTTATTTAAAAATTAGAACCAAAGCAAGAAGTCCCAGCTCAAGTGTCCAAGGTCCCTAGTTGTAATAATAAGTTCATGTACTAATACTTTTTTCCCGTTCCTCCCTATCTTATATTCCCGTACCGTTCCGGCCCGACAACATCGAGGAAGATCATCCCTAAATCCAATCCGACCTGGCGGGCCAGCCGGCTTTCGAGTGATTAACCAGGGGACAACGAATCCTCGTATCCAGAGATATGCCTGGAAGAGCGCTGCATGACGAATATCTAACCAGGAGTAGCTTCCTCCTGCTAATCATCTGTCCCGTACCGGCTTGGTCCACCGGTCCAAATGCAGAAATTCCGCCTTCCAGGATATCGAGAACATGACGAGCCATCTAACAAACCCCTGGCCAAAGCTCGAAGTGTCAAAAGGCCCTGCCAGGTCTGCGACGAAACCCAGCAGAAGAAGAATACGCCCATTAATTTTATGCGTAGATGATATACCTCCCCCAAAATTGCAACTGCATAGCGACAAGCCTAGGAGCCTCACTTCTTGCTTGGATCACGTATCGAAAAGTCCTATACTAAATATTTTTTAGTTTATTTTCATTTGTCCCAGTAATTCGTAACGTAAACCTTTTTTTTTCTTGATTTGCATTCAGATCAGTTAGTGTTGTTTTGTGTATCGATTAAGGTAAGATTCCAATCCTAAACGACCCTTCGATTGACCTTAGATTGATTAAAAGAAATTCGTTTCTAATTGCGTCGTTGTGACGCCGTCCAGATATCATCGAATTGTCATGCTGTAGTTTCATTTGATTATTGATTATTGTTCGCTGTGTTCCCCCATTGTATGAAAACGCCTTATTGATCGATTTTTCGAGAAAGTATCGTCATTCCTTATCGTGTCGTCATTAATTGCCGTACCGTCCTTTATTATCATACCGCCACTCCCCTGTCCTTTGTTAAATATTTTATTATTAATTCTCTTTTTCTATATAATTAATTGATAACTGAATCTCCCTCATAATTGTTGTAAAATCTAATCCCAGAAATAAGGATTTCCCACGTGGAAGAATTTGTTGCGTAGTAAAGATACGATAATTAATCTCGACGGCTTGTTGAGCCACGTGTTTCTGGAAGAGTCGATCTACAGGCTGTAGAAACTATATTGTGATGTTCACCTGAGTAATTTAACCCTTGATTAACCGAACAGAGTGCCCCATTCTCCCCTGAGACCTTGAGCTGGTATAATTATTGTGATTTAAAGTTAATAATTGTAATAGATTCTAACGTCCCTTGTGTTAGTCGGTTACTGCGTAGCCACGTGACGTGTATCGTGTAACATTGCCTTGGCCATCTTTGTACTACCTTATTTGA
The DNA here is from genome assembly GCA_914767705.2 of Tenthredo notha. Lineage (NCBI taxonomy): Eukaryota > Metazoa > Arthropoda > Insecta > Hymenoptera > Tenthredinidae > Tenthredo > Tenthredo notha. Next base: position 8,542,011 of record OU611914.1, on the reverse strand, counting down.
ATTCGATTCCGACGCCGTGCATTTCTCTAGGGAATATTCCGTGTTATCGACCCGTCCCATTAGTCACTAGAAGTCCGCAAATCATCGATTCTGGACTTTTCGATCCCTCTATGTTACCGACTCATTTCCTAGGAACTAATATATTTCGATGATTGATTCCTGTTATACCATAAGATATTGTTTTCTTTCTTTTTGTCTCAGTGACTTGTTCTAGTTTACCTACCTCTGTGTTCTATATTTCCTTATGTTCTGTATTACCCCCTGCCCTACTCTTATGAGTGTGACCTAGTCAGTCAGCTGTCTTTGATATTATTTTCCCGTACCTTGTTTAATTGGTATTTAAGCCGACATCAGTGACCGGCCTTGACTATTGAATTGTTTTATCGTGTGTATTATTATTTTGTTCGTGTTAATTGTTATCATTTATTATTTGACTCCATTGGTTTCTTTGAGATTAAATCCATAAACCTGAAAATTATTTTTGTTTCTTATCTATATTATTTCGCCCCCATGTTCCCCTCACGCTGAGCTTACCGTGTATTATCGTATTACTTTTAGTTAATTATCTCGTCGCTATATTTGTATTTATTATATTATATTTTATTTAATTCTTTAATAATATTCTTTCGAGTTTGATTTTAACGTCATTTCGTTACCGCGGTATCATTTAAGGTACCTGGCGCCCAACATATCGTACCTTCATCGGGAATTAACTATTTTTGAAATCAGCTCTAATTAGTAAATTCTTCGGTGAGCCAATCGTGGCTAGAGTGCCTGGTTTTGTAGTCGTGGCCTGCCTGGCCTCAAACCCAGACCGTCGGCAGTGTACGTCACAAATTTGGCGCCCAACGTGGGGCCCACGATAATTAGATCCCCTATCTCGTTACGTACCTGACTAGTCACAACTTTGTAGTTTGTTTCCCTATTCCCGTTTCATCTTCCGTTTCTTTCTCGCTATTGTGTTTGTCTTTTGTAACTAGGTAACTTATCTTATATATTAACAATGGATCCAACCCCAAGTCGCCCTCTTAACCCCCCTCCAATTGTCTCACCGACCCCAGAGTTCTCGTGGCAAGACACCACTAGCTTGTTAATAGAACAATTAAGCGTACTCCCCGAATCAGAGATAAATGACTTGCTCCGACAAGCGTCCCTCACAATTACCGGCGATTTAGAAAAACGCCTGTATCGACTATTAAGGTATCATCAAAGGTGCAGCGGGTACAACACCACGTGGGTCCCCGAAAATGACGAGTGTCCCCAGATAGAGACTGTTAGGGAAGATGAAGCCTCGGGGCCTCAAGACATAACTGTCATACCGAAAGGGGTAACCACCCCTCCCCCAGAACTACCGCTCTTCCAGCCAATACCCAATGGTCAGTCGACCACCAAGTACGCGAGCCACGTTGAACAACCGCGAGTGAGTTTCGCGGGAAGCCCGATAGAGAATCCAGTCCCTTCAAGGCGGGGATTAGTCCCGGATTATTTCACCCCGACCAGAACTCCGCAAAACGTTCACCCTGGAAGAAGCGCGACGTATGTAGTATCTCCGAACCCCCATTTTGAAACGGTAGGAATAAACCCGTACGTAGACACGGTGATTACCTCCCCCCGATTGATTCCCAGATCCGTATTGGACTTCCCTAACGTGCCGCAGAACCGTCTCCCCGTTAGAACTCCGTACCCTGCCGTGCCGCCTCAACCCTCTCCCCGATTCTCAAATCTCTCGATAGAGATCCCCGTCCCTGAAACTCGAGCCCCCTTGGCCGATCTATATCCTACCGATCGACAATATCGTACTGAGAGGACCCAAGTCCAACATAAATCCGATACAACTCGCGACTTACACAATATTGTTAGCCGTTGGCGCCTTGACTTCTCGGGAACGCGTGGAGCAAGTGTGGAAGAATTTTTGAAGCGGGTAGAAGAATGCCGCGGTAGTAGTCACCTGAATGACCAGGACTTGTTTGAGTCCCTCTCCCATATCTTGTCCGATAAAGCCTTGTACTGGTTCCGAATGAATAAATCCAGTTGGGCAGGTTGGCAACCCTTTGTCGCTGCCTTCCGCGTTCGCTTTGGGGGAATCAATTTTCAATTCCGATTGAAAGAAGAAGCGCGTAGACGAACACAGGGCATAGATGAGCCCATTGCCGATTACCTACTGAGTCTAAGGATGATCATGGATTATCTCACGCCTTCCTTACCGGAAAGAGAACAATTGGAGTTGGCTTACTCCAATCTACACCCCGATTATCGTACCCTTCTTCCAAGGGATAGTTTCTTCACATTGGAGGAGCTAGAGCGCGCCGGTGAACAGGTGGAGTCATCCCGATCCCTAGGGAAGCTATACAGGGTGTCTCAAAATTCGCGGACCATCTGTATACCAGCGGATTCCTTGCGAAAAATGGAGACGAAAGTTACCTATGCAAGAAAATCCGCGGGGACTCAGTTCTCCCGTAAAACGCACTTAATAACGAACCATTCAGCGTCCGTCTTTAGAAAAGACTGTCTAAATCCGCAATGCCGTCCGCCCCACTACGGAGAATAAGACAATAATGTGTGGTGTTCCCCGCTCCGCCCGCCGCGCTTGAAGCCACCGTGAGCGATTGACATTAGACAGTCGGTTCATGCAATGAAAATTCAAGAGTGCGGATTCTTGTGGATTTTAGACAGTCTTTCCTATCGACGAACGCTAATTGGTTAGTTATTAAGTGCGTTTTACGGGAAAACTAAGTCCCCGCGGAATTTCTTGCATAGGTAACTTTCCTTTCCATTTTTTGCAAGGAATCCGCTGGTATACAGATGGTCCGCGAATTTTGAGACACCCTGTATATCCCTCCCCCTACCGCTGAAGATTCCATATTACCCGAACATGCGTATGTAGGTCGCCGTATCGTACCTCAGCCGCGATTAGCCGCGTTGGCCACCCCCGGGGTCCTCGAAGTCCCCTCAGAAGCCCCAAAGCCGACCCCGAACCTAAGAAGAGTGTCACCTAAGGTAGTAAGACCCGCGATAACCCAGCAACCCTTCGTGACCGAACGCGAATCACTGACGTCAGCTCCAAACTCAATAGTCATCCCCCCCCCTACACGTCCAGCCATAGTAGACTGGGTAAACCCTTCCGTTGCGTCCACTAGTGGCGTAAGACCCCCCGCGCGTTCGACCGCGGTGTCCTGGGCTAACTCCCCAAACACGTCCCCAAGTGGCGTAAGGCCCCCTACCCGACCTATACCCGCCCTGATGTCCCTAAATTCCCGTCCAGCGGTCATCAGCGAAATCCATTGTTGGAATTGTCGCCAATCAGGACACATGCGCCGCGAGTGTCCCCAACCATTATCTCGTCACTGTTTTAGATGTGGAAGACCAGGAGTAACCGTAAATGATTGCCCGCGTTGTACCGACCCCGCTACGGAAAACCCTATCGGGAACTAAGGACTGGGGTTACCTCTTGTTCCCCGATTACCGTAACGCCCCCGACGAAACACCCATTGATAAATTATAGTCCTATGGTAGCTGCTCTTTCCCAGGATAATCGATATTATTTGGAGGTAGTAATAGACAATCAACTGGTTCGAGCCTTATTCGATCCAGGCGCGTGCGTATCGTATATTGGTCGGTTATCCCTTAATCGTTTCGCAAAGGCCCGGGAAATAGCCTCTCGAAATCACCGATCCGACATAATTTATCCAAATGGGAGCGTCGAGAAGACTCAGGGAGAGATAGCTCTCCCTGTCTATTTTGAAGACTATCGGAGAGATCTTGTCATGCGTTTCGCTCCCTCCTTCGAGTATGAGGGTATCCTAGGGATGGATTTCGCCAATGCCTTTAATATCACCGCGAATTTCCAAACTCATTGTTGGAGTAGTCCCACTTCCAAAGGAATGCCGTTTCTAACCCGATCCGGACAACCTTTCGGTACCGCATCTCTGGGAATTGCTGAGGTAAAGCCGGAGAAACCGGGTTCCTCCAAAGAGGGCCAACAATCGTCGCCTCCAAACCTTATCGTACCGTCTCGAACCCTTATCGTACCGTCTCGACTCGCTACCGTTCCGTCTCGACCCCCTACCGTACCGTCCCAAACCATTACCGTACCGTCTCGAACCCCTATCGTACCGTCTCGCTCCGCTATCGTACCGTCTCGAACCAATATCGTACCGTCTCGTTCCGCTATCGTACCGTCTCGAACCAATATCGTACCGTCTCGAACCCTTATCGTGCCGTCTCGAACCCTTATCGTACCGTCTCGACTCACTACCGTTCCGTCTCGACCCCCTACCGTACCGTCCCAAACCATTACCGTACCGTCTCGAGCCCCTACCGTACCGTCTCGAACCCCTATCGTGCCACCTAGAAAATCACCAATACCGATTCCTAAGAATAACGTACCCAGTTCCACTCCTACCGTTCCGCAGGATTTTCGTTTTGGGGAGGACTTACCTACCGTCTCGAAGACTTACGCGCAAGTCTTAAAAGTACGTCCTCCGATCTTAAAAAATTCGGCCAAGACTTCGCAAAATTCCAGTCCGGTGTTGAACGACTTACGACGTCGTACGAAACCCTCTCTATCTTGCGAGAAGGATTCTCCCAAGAGAACCGTCAACTTTGCCGAATCTTTAATGAATACCGAGCCTACCGAAGTCCCGCGCGACCAACTGAACCCCGATACCCCACCAATTGGGCCTAACCTTTCGAATCCCGGCATCGCTGAATTGACTCCGCTCCAGATGGACAGAGTAACCCAAGTTTTGGACGAATTGATCCCCCCCTCACTAGGTTATCCCGGTCTTACCGATTTAACCGTTCATACAATCGACGTCCAAAATCACCCCCCGATTAAACAGAGATATTATCAAGTTTCACCGATAGTAAGGGAAGCCATGTATGAGGAGGTAAACACAATGTTAGAAGCAGACATAATAGAGCCATCCAATAGTGAGTGGTCAACTCCCGTAGTAATGATTAAAAAGCCAAACGGGAAATACAGATTCTGCTTAGACTTTCGCAAGATTAATGAAGTCGCTAAGAAAGATGCGTACCCTTTACCCTACATGAGTGCTATCCTCGATAAACTTAGTGAAGCCAAGTATATCTCAACCATTGATTTAAGTCAAGCTTATCACCAAGTCCCTCTAGATATCGCGAGTCGGGAAGTATCCGCTTTCACAGTCCCAGGTCGCGGGCTTTTCCAATTTAAAAGAATGCCGTACGGACTTTCAGGAGCCCCAGCTACTTTCCAAAGGTTAATGGATAAGCTAATCGGTCCCGAAATGGAACCTTATGTTTTTGTTTATTTGGATGATATAATCATCGTGAATTCTGATTTCGATGAACATCTCAAATGGATGAGGATAGTACTTAATAGAATAGCTCAAGCCCACCTAACGATAAATCGGGAGAAGAGTTTCTTTTGTCGATCCAGTGTAAAGTATCTCGGGTTCTTAGTAGATGAGCAAGGCCTACGGGCTGATCCCGAAAAAGTCTCGGCAATAATTAAATATCCGGCCCCCAGAAATATAAAAGGAATACGGCGATTCTTGGGAATGGCCTCTTGGTATAGGAGATTCATTAATGACTTTGCGACCCGAGCTCAACCCCTAACCAGCTTATTGAAAAAGAATCGTAGGTGGAATTGGGAAACTGAACAGGAACAATCGTTCCAAGACCTGAAAACCGCGTTGATTACCGCCCCTACTTTAAATTGTCCCAACTTCTCGGCCCCCTTTTTCTTACAAACTGATGCCAGTGATACCGGAGTAGGAGCCGTCCTGACTCAAACAGTAAATGACCAGGAATACGTCGTAGCCTATGCTAGTCGAAGCTTGACCCCTCCGGAGAGGAAATATACCGTTACCGAGAAAGAGTGTTTAGCCGTGATCTGGTCAATCCGAAAGTTCCGTCCCTATTTAGAAGGATACTAGTTTACCGTAATCACCGATCATAGTAGTCTTCGTTGGTTATATCACTTGAAAAACCCCACGGGCCGATTAGCCCGTTGGGCCTTAGAATTGTTAGAGTACGACTTTGAGATAGTACACCGTAAGGGAGCCCTCCATCACGTACCGGATGCCCTCTTCCGTATGTTTGAAGACCCTACCGACGAAGAAGTAGCCGCGATCTCCGAAACTTCCGATGCCTGGTATAAAAAACGCGTAGAAAACGTAAATACGCGCCAAGTTCAATACCCGGACTGGAAAGTAGAAGAGGGGCGACTCTACTGTCATAGAGTTGACGATTTAGCTGACCCACTCCTCCCAGACTTAGATGCCTGGAAACTAGTTCTCCCCCAAGAATCCCGAAATACCGCGATTACCGAAAACCATTCCCTCCCTACCGCTGGCCACTTAGGAATAGAAAAGACATATGCTAGAGTTGCCTTACTATATTATTGGCCGGGAATCTATCGAGAAGTAGCTAACTTCGTTAGGAATTGTAAGATTTGTCAGCAATGTAAAGTTGAGCAAGCTAGCCCCCGCGGATTAATGGGTAATCGCGTTCTAGAACAACCGTGGGTGATGATCGCGGCAGATATTATGGGCCCATTTCCTCCCAGTAGACAAGGTTTCACCTACGTACTGGTGATTCAAGATTTGTTCACTAAATGGGTAGAAGTTATCGCATTACGTAAGGCAAATTCTCAGTCAATAATAAAAGCACTTGAAGAGTTGGTATTTTTCCGCTGGGGAACCCCCGAAGTCTTGCTTACAGATAATGGCACAGAGTTTGTTAATAAGGCCATGAAGCAAGCTTGTAGAGAAATGGGAATTTATCACACTACCGTCCCCCCTCATCATGCCCAAGCCAATCCCGTAGAGCGAGTCAATAGAGTTTTGAAAACAATGATAGTAGCTTTCATAGAAAATGACCATCGCTCTTGGGATGCCCATTTGTCCGAATTCCGTTTTGCCATAAATACCGCGACTCACAGTTCAACTCAAGTAACCCCTGCCTTTTTGAATTTTGGACGTGAACTTAGACCCGGTACTTCCTTGAAAAGAAAGGAAGAAGGCCCTCCCCAGATCCAACCCATACCGCCCGAAGTTTGGGAAAATCGAGTTAGGAGATTATCTGCCTTGCGTGATCTCGTAGCGAAAAATTTAGAGAGTTCTTCCGAGAGACAAGCTAAATATTATAACCGTGGTAGAAGGGATTTAAAATTCACCATAGGTGACTTAGTCTGGCGTAGACAACATATCCTATCGTCTGCCGTCGACTTCATAGCTTCCAAGTTAGCTCCGAAGTTTAAAGGTCCTTACGTAATATCGAAAGTCTTATCAGCTGTGGTTTATGAATTAGAAGATTGTAAGGGTAACCCCGTTGGAAAATCACACATTAAAGACCTTAAACCCTACCGTGCCTTCCCTACCGTCGAACCCCCAGAAGCCCCCCCAATAATCGAAGAAGCTCCCCCAATTGTGACCGAAGTCCCCCTGGTAATAGAAGGAGTCCCCCTAAAACTAGACGAAGTTCTCTCGGATGAATTAGATGTCACTAACGCACCCTTACTTCCTTTAAGGCGCAATGTCGCGAAAAATTGTACCCCGGTACCGTTCGGGGGCCCCATCGAGTCAGCGAACTCGGGGCGAGTGGTCGGATCGTCAACGACCGAGTCATCCGTGGGTCGAGGAACCCGATTGGGAGGTTCGTACGAGCCCAGAGGTGGGCGAAAGCCGCGAGTCGCTCCCCCTGTTACCGCGACGAAGGCTCCAGGTAAAGGAGCGTTGCGTCCCGAGGGACCTCCTGGACGTATCCAGCCTAAACCCGGAGGATACAACCTCCGAGTCAGAACTGGAGTTTGATTTCCCTCTAACCTCCTCTCGTACCTCAACCCCTCTTCCCCATGCCGATAATCCCTTCCCGATCTTTCTTCCCGCTTCCGCTCCCGCTCTCCTACCGCCCTTACCTCCTTCTTCTGACTTTCGTCCCGTTTTCCTTCCTCCGTTACGCCGACCTAATGCGGTTTCGGTCCAGCAGCCATATCCAAATCTCCCGCGTTTGGCCTCCCCCGCACCAAGACCGATGGAGCCAGCTCCAGCTGGTATGGTCAATCTCGCACCCGATCATGGCCAAGCCCATGAGAAGGTGCGGGTTTGGTATCATTCCGCGAAAACCCCTTTTTCTCTTCCCGAACCTCAACCTCTCCCTTCCGCTGCCGACCACCTTCCTCCTACCTCCTGTCTGTTAACCAACAACTCCTATCGTCTCCCCGAACTCCCCCCAACCCCACAACCCCCTAATCCCACTCCGACTACCCATCCCGATCCCGATCCTCATTCCGTTCCGGCTAATAAGGCCATACCGGGCTCTAAAACCACCTTGAGTCCGTTGTGGAGAGTGGCAGGGGCCAACAGCCGGACCGGAATTCCCGCTCCTTCACTTCCCTCCTCTCCCACCGTTCGTCCTCTCTTCCCTCTCCCCGATCCTGCTCCGGTGATTCCGCTGTCCGATCAGTGTTGGAACTGTCGGGCAGTGGGACACCAATATACCGCCTGTCGCCAGCCGCGTCAGGGCAAATTTTGTTACGGGTGCGGCAGGAGCGAGACTACCCTGCGTACCTGCCGTACCTGTAGTCCAGCGTGGTTGGACGGCGGGCGCCCTGACCATTCCGTTCCCGTTCCCGTTCCCGTTCCCATTCCCGCTCCCATTACCGTTTCCGTTCTCCCTGCCGTTCCCGGTCCCATTACCGTTCCCGCTGCCGTCCTAGTCCCTATCCCCGTACCGATCCCAGCCCAAGTCCTCCCCCACGTCTCCCCCGAGACCCAAAGGCTGCTGGCCGAAATCGGTGCCATATTGGCCCGGCACCAATAAAATCTTCTCCTCTTTCTTTTTTTTTCTTCTTTCTCTTCTTCTCTACCCGTTTCCTACAGTACCGACCCCCCCCCCTTTTTTTGTTTTTATTGTTACCGTTCCGTCCCCTAACCCCTACCGTTCCGCTCTCTAAACCCTACCGTTCCGTTCTCTCCTTTTCGTTTTCCTCTCGTCTTTTCCGTTACTTCCGTTTTCTTCTTTCCTCTCATCTTCTTCCCACAACTATCGTCCCTTGCCGTACCGACCCCTACCGTTCCGTTCCCTGAATCCCCGCATCTTTCCCGTTCCCAACTCTGGGATCAACTGGAAAACAACCAACCTCAAGGACAGAAAAATCCCAACCAACTCAGGTATCCCTACGCTCATTTTATGTCTTTCGCTCCGTTCCCTTATAATGAAAAATATTTATGTTTATTTAATTGTTTCTCGTATGACTAATTTCCTTGTACTAATATCCTTTCCCGGCAATGGCTGTTCCCAGGTGTTGTCTCCCGAAATCCAAGTAACAAAGGGGAAAACTGAAAAGGAATTGGAATCGGTTGCCATCGATAAAACACCTTACTAAGGCTTCACCAGAGGACTCAGCCTCAAGTTTTACTGTGAAAATGGAAAGGCGAACCCCCACATTCCCAGAGTTGGCTAAGACCCATGTTCTATACTACGTAAAGAACTACCCGACCCTGTATTCGAATCATGTTGAACCTTCCCGAAGACCCAGATTGACCCCCCTCTGCCGTTCCGTCGATATCCCTACCTTCGGAGCCCACCACCCCACTGCCCTGTATTGGGTTGAAAAACGAGACGAAAATACCATTAACAACCCTTCAGAAGGGATTAGAAAAAGCGAGCCCATAGTACCTGTCAGAGGCCAATGTTGGAATTGCCTAGAGTTCGGTCACGAAGACATTCACTGCCGCTTCAAGCGGGTGGATGTCTACTGTTATCAGTGTGGTTATCGTTACCTTCAGGGAAACCGACTCTGCGGAAGATGTCTAAGACGCGAAGAACTTAGAGTTTATAGGGCCGAGCATGTCAAAGAGATTAACTTCCGCGGGACCCCCCAAAGATCTCCCCCACCCCCACCTAACTCCCCAGAACCCTAACTTCCCTTCCCTACCGTACCGACTCCCGTAAGTTACCGTTAGTTTTATTGCTAGTTTTAGTTCTACCGTAATTTTTGTCTGTTCATAATATTATCCTAATCCACTGTTTAGTTATTACCGTCTCGAATCTATTAATGTTTCTTCTTCTTGTATTACCGTATTAACCATAAGTTCCTAATATTGATAAGAGAAAAGCCTCAAAAAGTTAACTTTAGTTTAACCTCCCCGACTTATAAGGAACCGAGGGAGTAGAATGAGGTGTGCTATATAAAAGGGTGTTTACCCTTCTTAAAATCGTGTAGAAAGAAAAGGAGCCGTTGGCTCCAAAGAGTCCTTAGGTGTAATAAAAACACCACATACCAGTCTCAGGGAGTTTCTGAAAAATCCCTTCCCCTTAAAGTTAACCCCTTCCGGTTGTATTGCTTATTTATTGGTGAGTGATTTATCTGTTATGTTATTTAAAAATTTAATCTTTGACACTTGAGCTGAAGCATGAAAATTCGGTGGAGTAGAGAATTGCTAATTAAGATTAACTTTCAAAGGAAAGAAATCAATCGAAGAGAGTTGATGGTTTTGGAAGCTTTGCTGGTCTCGCTAGGAGACCACACGCTTCGTCTGGGGGGGGGGGTGTTGTAACGAGGCAAAATAATAGGCCTCGTAAGTGAACCATCTCCTCCTCGGAACGAAGTGACCACCTTATTTAAAAATTAGAACCAAAGCAAGAAGTCCCAGCTCAAGTGTCCAAGGTCCCTAGTTGTAATAATAAGTTCATGTACTAATACTTTTTTCCCGTTCCTCCCTATCTTATATTCCCGTACCGTTCCGGCCCGACAACATCGAGGAAGATCATCCCTAAATCCAATCCGACCTGGCGGGCCAGCCGGCTTTCGAGTGATTAACCAGGGGACAACGAATCCTCGTATCCAGAGATATGCCTGGAAGAGCGCTGCATGACGAATATCTAACCAGGAGTAGCTTCCTCCTGCTAATCATCTGTCCCGTACCGGCTTGGTCCACCGGTCCAAATGCAGAAATTCCGCCTTCCAGGATATCGAGAACATGACGAGCCATCTAACAAACCCCTGGCCAAAGCTCGAAGTGTCAAAAGGCCCTGCCAGGTCTGCGACGAAACCCAGCAGAAGAAGAATACGCCCATTAATTTTATGCGTAGATGATATACCTCCCCCAAAATTGCAACTGCATAGCGACAAGCCTAGGAGCCTCACTTCTTGCTTGGATCACGTATCGAAAAGTCCTATACTAAATATTTTTTAGTTTATTTTCATTTGTCCCAGTAATTCGTAACGTAAACCTTTTTTTTTCTTGATTTGCATTCAGATCAGTTAGTGTTGTTTTGTGTATCGATTAAGGTAAGATTCCAATCCTAAACGACCCTTCGATTGACCTTAGATTGATTAAAAGAAATTCGTTTCTAATTGCGTCGTTGTGACGCCGTCCAGATATCATCGAATTGTCATGCTGTAGTTTCATTTGATTATTGATTATTGTTCGCTGTGTTCCCCCATTGTATGAAAACGCCTTATTGATCGATTTTTCGAGAAAGTATCGTCATTCCTTATCGTGTCGTCATTAATTGCCGTACCGTCCTTTATTATCATACCGCCACTCCCCTGTCCTTTGTTAAATATTTTATTATTAATTCTCTTTTTCTATATAATTAATTGATAACTGAATCTCCCTCATAATTGTTGTAAAATCTAATCCCAGAAATAAGGATTTCCCACGTGGAAGAATTTGTTGCGTAGTAAAGATACGATAATTAATCTCGACGGCTTGTTGAGCCACGTGTTTCTGGAAGAGTCGATCTACAGGCTGTAGAAACTATATTGTGATGTTCACCTGAGTAATTTAACCCTTGATTAACCGAACAGAGTGCCCCATTCTCCCCTGAGACCTTGAGCTGGTATAATTATTGTGATTTAAAGTTAATAATTGTAATAGATTCTAACGTCCCTTGTGTTAGTCGGTTACTGCGTAGCCACGTGACGTGTATCGTGTAACATTGCCTTGGCCATCTTTGTACTACCTTATTTGAATTCGATTCCGACGCCGTGCATTTCTCTAGGGAATATTCCGTGTTATCGACCCGTCCCATTAGTCACTAGAAGTCCGCAAATCATCGATTCTGGACTTTTCGATCCCTCTATGTTACCGACTCATTTCCTAGGAACTAATATATTTCGATGATTGATTCCTGTTATACCATAAGATATTGTTTTCTTTCTTTTTGTCTCAGTGACTTGTTCTAGTTTACCTACCTCTGTGTTCTATATTTCCTTATGTTCTGTATTACCCCCTGCCCTACTCTTATGAGTGTGACCTAGTCAGTCAGCTGTCTTTGATATTATTTTCCCGTACCTTGTTTAATTGGTATTTAAGCCGACATCAGTGACCGGCCTTGACTATTGAATTGTTTTATCGTGTGTATTATTATTTTGTTCGTGTTAATTGTTATCATTTATTATTTGACTCCATTGGTTTCTTTGAGATTAAATCCATAAACCTGAAAATTATTTTTGTTTCTTATCTATATTATTTCGCCCCCATGTTCCCCTCACGCTGAGCTTACCGTGTATTATCGTATTACTTTTAGTTAATTATCTCGTCGCTATATTTGTATTTATTATATTATATTTTATTTAATTCTTTAATAATATTCTTTCGAGTTTGATTTTAACGTCATTTCGTTACCGCGGTATCATTTAAGGTACCTGGCGCCCAACATATCGTACCTTCATCGGGAATTAACTATTTTTGAAATCAGCTCTAATTAGTAAATTCTTCGGTGAGCCAATCGTGGCTAGAGTGCCTGGTTTTGTAGTCGTGGCCTGCCTGGCCTCAAACCCAGACCGTCGGCAGTGTACGTCACAATACACATTCACTCGATGGCCGAATCGATTAGCGCCAACCGATGGGAGTCCCCGTTAAGAGCGATAAGTCTCAAAAAGAAATAATAGAATAGAATAGAATTTATTATTATTCCCGTTATGTCGGGAAAGGTAGAGGCAGTACAGAGTAAGGTACAGAGTGAACATGCAAAATACAAAATACATATGGAGCCAGAGTAAAATACAAATTATGTATAGTAAGAGCAGCACAGAATAAAATAATAATAATTAAGCTAGCCTAGGTTAAGATGAAATTAGGATTAGAACGAAGCGAAAGCAGAAGCGAGGAAAGACAGAGCAAGACAGACCAAGGAGCGCAAGTCGAAAATAGTAAGGAATAAAAAGATGAGATCGGAAGTCAAGAAGCCAGCCCTAACCCTCTAGGTTGAATAAATGAGTATGCAAGGCCGTTTTGAAACCAGCAAGGGTCTTGGTGGCCTTAATGCTAGCGGGGAGAGAATCCCAGTGGCGAACCGCGGACAGCGCAAAAGAATTTCGGAGACACTCCGTGCGCGGCGTTGGAGTGACGAATTCACCTCGCACCCGCCGAGATGGACCAGCTTCTTCTTCTGCTGCAGGGCGTGCAACGAATAGCTCCCGGAGATAGGCAGGTCGACCAGTGTGGATCGTGATATAAAAGAGCGAGAGAAGGAAGTAAAGTCTCCTACGAGCCACACTCAACCAACCTAGCTCTCGACGAAAAGGCGTGATATGCTCATCACGAGCAACCCCGCAGACAAACCGCACGCAGGAATTGTGCAGACGTTGGAGCTTCCGATTGAGCGTGCCGGAGAGATCATCATATACCACGCAGCAGTAATCAAATATTGGAAAAATCAAGGTGACGACCATCAGCTTACGGAGAGATTTTGATAGTAAACGCCGCGAGGCCGCAAGTTGCCGAAGAGTACCGTGAACACGAGCAGAGATGAGACTAACATGCGCTGTCCAGTCCAACCGAGAATCGAGAATGACACCAAGATCCCGTACCTCGTCCGAGAATGATAGGCTAGCACCAGACAGAACTACCGGAGATATGTCCGCCAGTGTCAGCCTCGAGATGTACGACTGACTACCAAGGACGATCACTTGGGTTTTGGCAGGGTTGAGCCTTAGCGAAGACTTGGTGCACCACCCCAGAACCGCTTCCACATCCGCATTAACTCGCGCGATAGAGTCGGATAGATCTTGACGGCCACAGTGGAGGTAGATCTGAAGATCATCGGCATATACCAAGTGATCCACATGCCTAAAGACTTCTGCAATGTCGTTGATGAACAGCGAGAATAGTAAAGGGCCCAGAACCGAGCCCTGAGGTACTCCTGACTCTAACGAAGCCCAAGATGACAGACGTCCACCGTTAGCCACAGCCTGAACACGACCCTGAAGATAGGAGGCGATCCAAGTCAGGACGTGTGTTGAGAATCCTAGTTTAGCAAGCTTGGCAAGCAGGATCGCGTGAGGCAACGAGTCGAAGGCCTTGGTGAAGTCAAAAAGGACCAAGATGGTCAGCATTCGCTTGTCGACTCCCCTGCGAATATCCTCTGTGAGCCTCAAAAGAGCAGACTGCGTACTGAAGCCGCGTCGGAAGCCAGATTGACGAGAGTTCAAGAGATTACCCGCCTCCAGAAAGTTGTTGATCTGCACCAGCACCACACGCTCTAGAACTTTAGATAGAATACAGAGATTCGAGATTGGACGAACCTGATCCAGCGAGGACGGCATCTTGACTTTACCCAGCGGCAGGACTCGGGCTTGCCTCCACATAGATGGAAATACAGCGGTACTGAGCGAACGATTGAGCAGCATAAGCAGGTAAGGAAATATCACCGGCAGGGCGTCCTTAACGTTGCGCAGAGATAGATCATCCATGCCACGCGCTTGCGATCTGAAGTGCCCAATCGCCGAGAGAAGGTCGCTAGGCGAGATGTCTCTGAAGTAAAACAGCCGATCACTGTATCCCGCAGGCGGCAGAGTGGCGAAGAACTCCGCAACTTCCGCAACAGAGGAGGGTCTCAGCGAAACAGACGCAAAGTGGCGATTAAGTTCATTCACAGAGAAGTCGCCACACCCGTTAGTAGAGACAGAGGCAATACCCAGCGTTCTCAACTCCCGCCAAAGAGATCGTGAGTCAGGAATGGAGAGCAAGCGAGCAGCGAAGAAATCAGAACGTGCCTGGGTAATGCGTCCGTGTAAGATGTCTCTGGCCTCTCTGTAGCGAAGGAGAGCACCAACTGACTTGGAGCGCTTATATGCCCGATACAAAGAATCCCTGGAGCGAGTGAGATTCGCGAGCTCGCCGGTTACCCAGGGCGGTTTGCGGCGTCTATGGTAGCAGGTGACGTACGGAGCGTGCCTGTCAAGAGCACGGACAAGGTTTCCTTGCAGACATGCTAGCATGTCGTCCACCGAAGGCTCCGTCGCGGCGAGAGACCAATCACTTTCCTGAAGATCATCCAGAAACCGGTCTAGCACCAGGTCGAAGTGCAGATAGGAGCGCGCCGTAAACGACTGAGGAGCAGGCCACGAGGATCCAAGCCGGATCTCGACGGAGATCAGATCGTGTCCGGCAATAAAGGGTGCATCCGATTGGTAGAAGGCGTGAACAGCTTCCATCTCGCTCACTATACAAAGGTCCAGAAGAGTATCCGCAGAGTGAGTGTGACAGGTCGGCGCAAAGGGTACCAAGTAAAGGCCACGAGCTGAACAGAAGTCACGCACATTGTCGCTATCGTAGGAGTGAGCCAGCTGATTCGCATTGAAATCACCCAAGATAATGGTTCCACTGTAGTCAACCGAGAATCTTTCAAAGTCAGCTTCAAAGTCGGCCAGGTTAGCTGCCTTCGGCGGTCGGTAGACAACCGCTACCAAGATAGGTTCAGCACCAGGTTGTTTAACAGCGGCTAGCAGGTATTCAGGCGCTCGGTTATATCGCGATGGTGAGGAGGCCAGCCGTTTAACGGTGAGCGAGTCGTGGAGATACAGAGCCACACCACCTCCAATTTTGCCCTCCCTATCATTGCGGAGAATTGAATAGCCTGGCAGCAGCACAGTTGCATCAGTTATCTGGGGATGCAACCAAGTCTCACTAACCACTATAATATGAGCAGAGCGAGCATGAAAGTGGTAGCGCAGTAGGTCCATGTGAGCCCGGATAGAGTTGGCATTCAGATGACAGACCAGAAACAGATGGGTGTTAGTGCTTGCTGCTGACGTCTGAATGGCGACCGCAGTGGGTGGAGATGGCGGCACAGATGATGATTGGCGTCATTCGGCGGCGACCGGAAAGAGAGAGACAGAGTCCCCGTGTTGTCGACGACTTGCCCGTTAGCACCCGTAAGGGACATAAGTCAAGGATTGATTGAGAGTCCCCGTGAGTGGTAAACTTGAGTCCAAACGAGAGCTCTTGTCTTATAACTAGCCTAACGAATAAAGAAAAGGGTTCTTGTCCCTGGAAATTTCGATATGTTATATTAATTGTAACATAAAGCTCGAATTCGAACAACATTCGCAATTGAAAACGGTGTGTGGTCAACAAGAAAATAACGGTCAGTCTGCAACCGCTTCCAATGCATGTGCGCACTACTAGCAAGCACTACTTTGTTGTCGTTTTATGCAACACCATAAATTGTCAGGTCGAATTGGTGTGTGTGGAAAAAAATGGATTCCGCTCAATCGACTGAATCTACGATCAAATCAGGTACTTATGATTCAATCATTTTTTGTCGTTACTCATAGAATTTGCCTCAGCGATTTTCATGACAAAAATGTCATAAAACGTGAAGGGCAATACATGCAAGGCGATTTTTTTTAATGGAACCAGGTTAATATCTCTGAAACGAAGTACGATACGAAAAAATGTTACATACAAAATATTTTGGGTTCCAAGGGGGCAAAATACATGGTGATGTCAGATTCGTCCTAAGTAGAGACGCTGAGGTCAGGTGACGGTCAACTGGGTTTTCTTAAAAGGAAATCCACTTTTTTTACTTCGAAATCAGTTGAATCGTTTAATCCTGCATAGAAAAGTACGAAGGTACATACATACGGCCCAAAGTTCATTGGTGAGGACATAACGCTTGTACGCAATGGGCAAGCGTACTCGCTGTGACGGAATGAAGTAGAGTGAATTAGGGATGGGCGATTCTAGATCGATCTAGTCAAGAATCGATCTTTTGGGTCGAGAAAATCGATCTTTTGTATCGATACTTTACCCATCGATTCTTCCTAGAATCGATTCCAAGGCTGTAAGAATCGGATCCGATCTTTAAATCTTCAAATTTCAATCAAAAACGGTTTTGAAAGTCTATTTTGGCGTTCTGTATTTTATGGCCAATTAGGTTTGAGAGTACAAAAGAATCAACCAATTGCTAATGTGGAATGAATCTGTCATCACAACCAATAAAAAAGCTTTCCGCCTATTCAGCCGGGTTTGTTTACGTCTTTACGAAAGTATGGTGGTGTGGTTATCGGTCTAATCAACGTCCAACGGACAACGAGTGAATATCGTGACTAATACGGAAGGTAAGGACTATAATTTAGTTTCAATCAATAAGTTCAGAAAATCTTCATCAATGATACCATATCTGAGTGCAAAGTAAACTTGTCGAAGGCTTGTATTTACGAACTCAAATGAGATAAAATTCGACGTGTCTCATCAATCTACCACAAGAAACCAATCGTTATTGATTTGTTTTGGGTTTTATATCAAGTATCTACAGGGAATTATTTAACTGTACGTGAAGCTAATTGTATTTTTCATTCCACCAGACCTTGTATGCATGTACGTCTAACCTAAAAGCGATTTCACGATCCATCAGTTCCTAAGGTTCCAGAATTCACATATAGATGGAAAAGTAAGATTTCCAATCAGCCCTTTTTACATTTTCATATTTAACTACAAGCGAAACTCTACAGATAAAACACTGTGCTTATGCAGTTGTAATCCTACCTGACATTCCTGTTTTATCACTGATTAATTTATTTTCATGATTCTAAATCTCCGTGCAGCAGGTTGTAAAAATGTGAATATCTATACCAACATCTATAGCTTGTGAAATTTATGATTCATAGTGCCACATCAAAAGAGCATTGTATGGACGTATTTTGTCCGTACTAGCGACGGAGGCAAGTGTAAACTGTGTCAAGTCAGCGTTAAATCGAGTGGCAATACGACCAATTTGAAAAACCATCTCCAACGCAAGCACAAGGAAGTCATGGGAAGTTCACAAGATAATTCTGCTGATAGTCGCAAGCGTAAACAAATAGATTCAGAGGTGACGTCTACTTTTTCAATACAAAATGGTCACATTTTTTAGCATTTTGAAATTTGATTGAGCTCTGTTATAACGATGATTGAATCACTTGCAGACCAGCGAAGATGAAATCCGTGACGAAGATTCTGACGATGTCGCGATACCATTGCCCAGCTCTTCAACACTGGCAATATCTTCGCGAAGGACGTCTTCTTGTAAAAGTCCAATAGGTTTCGGACAAGGCCGAATCGATAGCTTAATTGCTCGACAAAAATCATTTGAGGATGGCGGTTCAAGAGCTGGTGAAATAACCAATTCAGTCGTTTTCATGATAGTGAAAGATAATTTATCTCTCAATACTGTTGAAAAGGAAGGGTTCCAAGCCTTGATGAAAAAAGTCGCTCCATTATACCACATACCAAGCAGAAAAACGATCACAAAGCTAATTGAACAAAAGTATCAGGTACTATCAAGCCTAGTTAAAATACAGTTATCAGGTATTAATCACCTTACACTGACGACAGACGTGTGGACCGACACATTAAACACAAAAAGTTTTCTCGGAATAACAGCTCACTTTGTGAGCGAGGAAAAGTTAGTTTCCATTGTGATAGGTGTAACTGAATTAAAAGACCGACATACTGCAGAAAATTTAGGTTGGTGGCTATTGAAGATAACTAGCGACTGGAACATCAAAAGCGAGAGTATCGTTGCTATAGTAACTGATAACGCTTCCAACATAACGAAAGCCATCAACGATGCTTTTGGGTCAGAAAAACAATTACCGTGTTTTGCACACACGCTAAATCTTGTTGCATCAAGAATAATCGAGGGGGAAGAAAATGTAAAATCTTTATGCAGCGCAGTTAAAGCTATTGTTACATATTTTAAACACTCTGTAGTTGCGTCCGATAGATTGAGGGAGCAAAGTGACCATAATCTGAAATTAATCCAAAGCGTCCCGACTAGATGGAACTCAACGTATTATATGTTGGAAAGATTTATTCATCTATCGGAGAAAATTGGTGCAATCTTATTGCAATTCCCAACAGCACCTGCAATGTTAACAGCAGCTGAACTGCAAACTGCTAAAGAGTTTGTTGAACTATTGCAACCTTTAGAGCAGGCCACGAAAATAGCATGCGGGCAAGATTATATTACAGGAAGTAACGTAATACCCATTGTTGATATTGTTAAAAAACAATTTGAAAAATGCAATCCGATAACCGAAACAGGCAGACACATGAAAAATATCCTGTTAACGCAATTTAATAAAAGGTTCGAGAACATTGAAAGTGTCTCTCTGTTGTCAATTTCAACTATATTGGACCCTAGGTTCAAGCGACTGCATTTTTCAAATAGAATAGCTTGTGCACATGCTGTTAATAAGATAACCAAAAAATTAAATGACATGCCGAACTCTGAATTGCCACGAGTTTCGACAAGCGTGAATAAAACGAACGACAAGTCAGAAAACTTTTGGTCTGACCGCCAAAGGCTCATCGAATTAGAAAAATCCAGACAACTCGATAGACAGGACGAAATGCCTGATGAGTTTAAGATTTATTTAAATCGGACTGTCTTGGGTATCGATGAAAGTCCAATAAAATATTGGATCCAAGCTAGAGGTACTGCTTTGAGTAGCTTGGCTCAACAATATTTACCAATTGTTGCTACGTCTGTGCCATCAGAAAGACTTTTCTCCGAAGCTGGTAACGTTATGTGTGAGGCTAGAAATCGGTTGACGGGGGAACACTTACAACATCTGTTATTTTTAAAGTCCTTGTCTGCCGAGAAGTGGCACATTGCTTAAGTTAGGAAATCAACAAAACTACCTTTCTGATGATTAAGGCCCATCCCTAGTCGCCTACCTTCTTCTGATACAGATACATACCTCCTTCTTTTTCGTAACAATGTAAAAACCATCTCTAGTCTTTATTTTCGCATGAAACGAACATTTTTTTGGACGTATGTGTTCGGTATTGAATTTGAATTCGCGCAGCGTTGGCTTTTTTTACGTTTTTGACGCCTGGGCTCGGATAGTAATCGAAATGTGTCACGTTGTATCAAAAGAAGGTGGGCGACTAGGGATGGACCTTAAGCATAAGGAAACTACTATTATCTGATTACAAAGAATTAATAAAATTAATAAAATTGCGAACTATTATGTATTATTACATGTATATGTATTACAAAGAAGTAAAAATACCGTCCGATGACTAACTATATTTTACAGAAACTGTTTAATAAATGATAAATTTGTGTGACACGATTTTTATCTTCAGTATAGCTACCCGTTTCCATTTGAATATGAGAAGTCAAAATAACGATCGATCTTCTGAAGATCGATCTTTTGTACCCGATTTTTTGGATGGATCGATTCTTCCAGAATCAATTCGAATCGATTCTGAGAATCGATCTTTTGCTTGAGATCGCCCATCCCTAGAGTGAATAAACTTACCAACGTCGATTCACTTCAATTTCTTTTTCTCTGTTATTTATTCGTTTATTCAATAACACACGGGCATCTAGTGATTTTCAAGGCTTTTCATCATGTATCTTTCTTTGTACACTGTTGTTTCAGATTATTCTCAGAAATTGAAAATCAATAAACTAACCATATGGCGTTGAATGAAAGTATAAATAACAACGAAAAAAAATAGAATTGAATAAACGGTGGTGAGTTTATTATCACTACTCTATTCGGACACAGCCAGCGGGCTCTCTAACTGTGTACAAGTGTCATCTCCTAATGCTCTAAGTGATCGTGTAAAAAATGGTAGATTTCCTTTTGAGAAAACCCAGTTGACCTTCACCTGACCCCATGCAGCGTCTCTACTTACGACGAATCTATTATCGCCATGGTTTCCCCTTCTCGGAACCCAAAATATTTTGTATCAGACATATTTTCTTATGCGCTTTGTTTCGAAGATATTTACCTTGGTAAATTGAAAAAAAAATCGATCTGTATAATTCAAGTTAAACTACTACATTTTTCAGATGAAAAAGGTCAATCGAAGTCGTCGGTCTTTTCCAGACCTTTGGAAGGTACGAGAGAGGTCCACGTCCACTATTCACAAAGCGGGGTTTCCAAGGAAACAACTACTTCTCGTGGAGCAGATGTAGAGGTTGCCTTGTCTGCAGTATTGCTATAAAATGAAATCCATGAACATAAGATTCAGGGAATAGTAGATCTCCACACAAATTCATAATTCAGTATTTTCAAATTCCCTCATTAGTAGACAAATCTGAATTTTACATGCTAATTTATGTTGTCTGTGTCGATAATAGCCCAATGAATAAGTTTACTGAGACAATACAAAATATCCTTCTAGCTAATTTCAGTCTTCGTTTTGAAACACTTCCAAATTTCTGCTTGATTTCAAAACAATACATTTTTTAAAATTGAGGTTTCCACTTAATTTGACGTCAGTTATTTTAGTTGAAGCTTGGGATGAAAGGAACTGACATAAATGATTTTCCATTGACAGATTGAAACAAATTTGACATCAGAAAATGTGCAGCTCCGAGGAGGAACAAGATTTTCATCTTTTAAGGTGCCACAGTAGTGGACATGTGCTATATATATTTTGTGACGTCAGAATCGTGAAATACGAGGAATTTCGTCGACAAATTGAGCCCAAACAAAGAAACGAATTTCATGGGAATCATTTTTTTATGGAAGCCTAAATTAATCTGTAGTGCGCTTGCTTAGTGATTTTCAGCGTAGATCACCCAGTAATGTGTATTGCGAATAAATAAAAGTGACAGGTCGTTTATACATATCCAACATGGCGGCATCAGAATCCCTGCAATTACCGACATGTCGTATTATGATCGCATCTGGGAAATGAGAACATTTATCACTGAATCCAGGGAGCAAGCGCAGTGTAGAAATACACACACTTTTCAGGAAAACTCATTTCAACCGTCTGCGTCCCGTAAATAAGGCTCAATTTATCGACGAAATTCCTCGTATTTGACGCCTCGGTATGACATATATCTATCGAAAATCTGTGAATTGACGGCAGTTCTGTGGCACCTTAAGGAGTTACAAGATTTCATCCGACAATATGAACAACGGACACGGCAAACTTTTGTGGTAACTAACAGCAGGTCATTAAAAAATCCTCAGGTCCGAAGAACTTGTAAACCAGAATTGGAGTACTTCAATATTTTGTTCAAATGTGCTCATGGTGAACGGCAACATGCTTCACAAGCCACTGGTTCGCGTCAGACCTGGTACGTCCACATAACATTCACACATAGTATGATAGAAATCAAATCAAACATTATTTTATGTTAGGACTACGAAGCTGGGCTGCAAAGCTTTTATCAAAATCAACGCAAGTGCAGACGGAAAATATTTGCAGATAACGCAGTTCAATGTGGAACACAATGATCACGAAGGATCGGAAGTTCGTATACTTCTCATCTTATACTGGAAGGGTTCAGTGCCAGAGTAGCCTAACCCACATCGTCCATAAGGTTCATTCTAACTAGCGTGAGCCATTTAAAATTAGCTGTATCGACGATGTGAGTTAGGCTACTCTGGAAGTGAACCCATCATTCACAAGACTCTGATGTTCCATTCTAATGATTATTGTTGTGCTTGCAGGCTTTTCACGAATTATTACCAAAAAATAAAAGGTTAAGCCCATGCGAGAGAGACGAAATAGTGAACTTGTTAAAGCTCCGAAGCGATAAGAAGTTCATCCAGGATCATACTCGTGATAAATTTGGCAAACACTTGAGCATGAAAGATATTCATAATATAGCCAGTAGTTTGATACAAAAAGATAACGATTCGCTACCGAAGGCTGCTACGATTCTGCAGGAAACTTATGGTAAAAATGAAAAACTGACTCACACCTATTGTTGAAAGGAAGCATTCTAATTGTTGGCACGAGTTTATTAATCAGTGGCAACGGTGACATTTTCAAACTTGGAAAATACTACAGGAAATGATTCGAAAGGCTGATTCTACCGGAATTTTCCTGAGCTTTTCTCACTATTCATGAATCGAAGTTCACTTACAATATATATGTCGGGAGAGGGAGGGTTAGACATCGCAGATGCACAAGTCCCTTTTTAACGATTTTATTTGGGTAACACGGCAACACATTACAATGGTAAACGAAAAATAAGAGTCCGTAACTAGGAACAAAAAAAAACTCAAAAAGCGATGACAGGTGAGCCAGAGGGGCAGCGAGAGACGTAGCGATCCGATTTTTGCGTGCTTACACCTCAAAGGCTATCAACGGACTGCCTTTTCGGTTTTTCACGCTAATCGTTCCGCTAGAGCGATTGATACGCCCTCGTCTCTGCTCGGCCGAAAGCAAAATTGTTATTGTTTTCAAAATTCCTGACAGCCACAGCCGCCGGACGCTACTCATGATGCCGACGCCGTCACGGCCATTCTGACAGACGCACGTCCTCGGGCGTTAGTTCATTTTGAAATAATCTGAAACATAGAACAATCTCGGAAGCATATGCAGCATCTATGCCTATATCTTTGCATCACATTTATCAGAGTGCGGGGTCAATTTTCTAACGCAATACTACAATCAACCTCTGCATTTTGCAGGACCTTGACACTACCGACCAGGGGACCCAAGACCATATAGGTCAAAGGCAAGCCTGTCAGGTGTAGTCAGCTTCCGTGCAGTATCTGCACACCCTACGGCTCCGCACCACCGCACAGGGGACCAACACTCATATAGAGTGAAGGTAGGCCTGACGGCTTGCAGCCCGTAGATGGGTACAGATTTATACCGACCTTCGAACTTCAACAGCGCTTGTTGAAGCTCCATTCGTGTTCACACAATCTGGTTGCTCATTTGTTGTTTCTTCATCGGAATCGTTCTCGTCTCTCGCCGTCACGGCTTCGTTGCTTATGGCTTGGGCCATCTCGGTTAAGCCTGCTCGCCCTTGCGGTACCGCGCGCAGATCTTCGTGAGAATACTTATAAACTCTATTCGATCCGTTGATATTCCGTAGCTCGTATCTGTCGTGCTCTAGTACTTCTGTAATTCGAAACGGGCCCTTGAACTTCCGATCTAGCTTCGTTTGGTTTCGCTCGCAACATTTGAGGAAAACGAAGTCCCCGGCTTTGAATGGTTTCACCGTGGCTTTGTTTTTATTGAATCGGCTAGTCTCTTCCTTGGCTAGGCGCTCGATGTTTTTCTTGGCTGAGTCTCTGATACTCGCTAGATCCGACCGAGCTGTGTCTTCTACATCGTGAGAGATCTTAGCTATCCCCAGTGGTTGTGCTTGAATCCCGAACATCAACTCGGTTGGAGTATAACCCGTGACCCTGCAGCGCGTGCTGTTGAGGGCTAGTTGAACGTCGCCTAACTCATCCCTCCATGTATTGTTCGTGTTGTTTTCGATTATCGTCAGAAGATTTTTCAAGGTTTGCATGACCCTTTCTACCTGACCGTTTGCTCTACTAGCCCCGGTAGCTACGAGGTGTAACGCTATGCTATGCTCTTCGCAGAATTGTTTAAAACTAGAGCTGATGAAGCAGCGGCCTTGATCGGCTATTATGCGTTTAGGCGTTCCGAAGAGATGTACAGCGTGTTTTATAGCTTCGACCGCACCAGCAGAATCGAGTGTCTCTGTATGCTTAAGCAGCACATACTTCGTGAAAGCGTCAATGATCACGTAAACGTATTCCTTTTTTTTGCTTTTACCGGTTAGTTTACCGCTTATATCCACGTGAATGGTATGCCATGGAAGAGCTACCTTAGGAATCGGATGTAGCTGAATTTGTCGCGACCCGGATGCACTCTTGCAACCTTTACAGATTAAGCAAGCGTCTACAAATTTTCGCACGATTTTTGACATACGTGGGAACCAGTATTTCTCGTAAATTTTATCGAGCGTTTTACCAAAGCCTAAATGTTTTACTTCTGAATGAACATGGTTTATCAGCGACCAAATAAGCGTACGCGGAACCACTGGAAGCCATGCAGTGGTTTTATTACGATCTACTCTTTTTAGTAAAATGCCATTCTTGACATCGTATGTGCGAGCCACGTCATTGGGAAGTTCTTTCTTCTTCCATTTTGAGATAGTCTCAACGATCTCGGGGTCTCGTTGTTGTTCTACAGCTAACCAATTCTGTTGGAGCTCAACTATTTTAACTGTTTTAGAGCTTGCCGGCTTCGGCTCCGCTGGTACCACGCTTCCAAGTTCGGGCAGGTGGTTCCTTGATAAAAAATCCGCGTGCGCCATATTTCGACCCTCGCGGTATATGATGTCGAAATCATATGACTGTAACACAGCCCACCATCTATGAACGCGGGGGGTCAGATCGCGTTTAGTGCGAGAAGCTTTTAGGGCATTACAGTCTGTATGGACTGTGAAGCGTCGACCGAAGAGGGAATGTCGAAAATTCGCTATTGCACGAACAACCGCTAGCGTCTCCAGTTCGTAAGAATGATAGCGAGATTCCGCGTCGGTTGCTCGTCGGCTGAAGTAGGCCACCACGTGAGGGAGGTTATCCCGACGTTGAAGAAGAATCGCTCCGTAGCCTTCAGAACTGGCGTCAGTGTGTAATTCTGGGTTTATATCAGGGTCAAATATTGCTAGTACCGGTTCGGATGTCAGTATTTGGACTATTTTCTTGTGAATCTGATCGTGCTTTTCAGTCCATTTGATTTCACCCTTCGCACTGGTGAGAGTATACAGTGGCCCCATTATTCGTGCGAAGTCCGGAATAAATTGCCTAAAATAAGAGGCGAGGCCAATGAACTGACGGACCTGAGTTGCTGTTCGCGGTCTAGGCGCCTCTGCCAATGCTACTATTTTACGCGGATTTGGTCGAATTTCACCAGCCTTTATCTCGTAACCCAAGTAGTCAACTTCGCTCTTCATAAACCGGCATTTTATCATGTTTAAAGAGAACCCCGCTTTCGATAGGGCTTCCAACACGGTCTCGAGGCGTTCAAGTCCCTCGGTGACGGTTCTCGACGGGCTCAAAACGTCGTCCATGTAGACGAGGACGCCCTCGCAATCCTTTAAAGCTTTGTTTATAGATCTCTGAAATACCGATGGGGCATTTTTGAGCCCAAAATGCATGGTCAGATACTCGTATTGGCCGTGTGGGGTCACAAATGCCGTTCGTTCCACAGATTCGGGGTGCACCGGGATCTGGTGGAAGCCAGAAGCCATGTCCAAGGATGTAAAGTATGATGCACCATGCAGTCTGTCAATCTGGTCACTAATTCTAGGTAATGGGTAATTGTCAGGCCGGGTATTGGCGTTCAGCTCCCTGTAATCCACGCATAGCCGGTCAGCGCCGTCTTTCTTTTTAACTAGAAGGATAGGGCTAGCAAACGGGGAGCTACTTTCCCGTATGATATTGGCGTCCAAAAGATCCTGGACTATATTCTTGGCTACCAATCGTTCGGAAGGAGACAACCTATACGGCCGCCGCTAAACAGTTTTGTGAGGATCTACTAGATCGATACGGATCATACCGGTCGTTACCCGAGTTGTTGGAGTACCGTTCACGAAGTGCCCAGAGTATCTTCTCAGAACGTTTAGCAATTCTACCTTATCAGAGCCCGTCAAATCGGTATCTACCTGGGAAAGATCGACGTACTCGTCGGCTCTGCTGCACGAGTTTATAGCCTTGCATCTGGCGAATACTAGACCCCGCGGGCCGATTTCCACTGACATCCCCAAGGCAAGAACATCACGGCCTAAAAGAACGGGCTCACGTAGGAAATCGTCGGGAACGGCGTGAAATAAAATTTGCAGAGTTATGTTCTGAAGTCTGGCCGTAGCCAACACCTGGGTCGCACACCTAACATTACTCCCACCGATACCCATAAGAAGAATAGTGTCGTGTGATACTGTGCCAACGAAGTCCACTGCGAAGCTCTCTTTACAGAGAGAGCATTCGGAACCTAAATCGAAAATAAAGGGGAGAGATTTACCTGAGACATCCAACTTACCTTGCGCAATCTTCCTGCTACAGATGTTCACCTCCTTCTTCTTGGCGAGTTTCTCCTGGTCTGCCTTCCTTTCGGGACAAGAGCTGGCGATGTGCCCGGTTTGGTTGCACGCAAAGCAGGTGATGGGGCGCCTTTCGTCGCGACGATCGGGTGGCTTCGGTCCTGTTTGTGATATAGGAGTCCCTACACGGTTCTTAGGGCAGCTGGCAAACCTATGGCCTACTTCCCCACAACGATGACACGTTCCGCGGAACGATGATGATGTTGGTCCATGGGAGCGTGAGCGTTTATTGTCAGCATTAACCTCGTCGTCTTCACGACGCCGCTTCAGCGTGGTTCCCCTCAAAATGCGGCACAGCTGAGCGCGAGATGTGACGCTGTGGTCGTTCAACTCACGACGTATGGTCGGGTCGCATTGAGACAGCACGGATACAGCAAATCCAGTGGCTACATCTTCAGGCATCTCTAACCTAGGTATACCCTCGATTAGTCCCCAGAGCCGCGTCGCCGCTTCGGGCGCGGTTTCCTTAGGACCTAGCTGGAACTTTATAATGCGATCGAAATAATCCTGCATCATCATAGGTTCCGCAAACTTCGCTATCAGGAGTTCCTTCACATGCTGCCAAGTAAATTGGTCATTCCTCAATTTTGTCAGGCTAGAAGCGGCACGCCCACGCAAAGCGTGCGTAAGGGCCAAGAGCAGATCAGTACCTTCCAATTTTTTTTCTTTGATGATCATTTCATTTACTCTGCACCAATCTTCGATATTGACATCGGGCTCGTTGGGGTCGAAGCGAACGAGGCTCGGTAGCCTCTGTTGAGACTCCTTGGGTGTAGCAATACGCATCAAGTGAGCGAGGAAAGCATCCATATTGCTAGCCATCATATTCGGCTCTTGATGATCGGTTGACGTATCACGACCAGCGTTGCTTGACTCGGCATTGTCATTGTTTCGTTCACTAATCCCACTTCTGATGTCGGGAGAGGGAGGGTTAGACATCGCAGATGCAAAAGTCCCTTTTTAACGATTTTATTTGGGTAACACGGCAACACCTTACAATGGTAAACGAAAAATAAGAGTCCGTAACTAGGAACAAAAAAAAACTCGAAAAGCGATGACAGGTGAGCCAGAGGGGCAGCGAGAGACGTAGCGATCCGATTTTTGCGTGCTTACACCTCAAAGGCTATCAACGGACTGCCTTTTCGGTTTTTCACGCTAATCGTTCCGCTAGAGCGATTGATACGCCCTCGTCTCTGCTCGGCCGAAAGCAAAATTGTTATTGTTTTCAAAATTCCTGACAGCCACAGCCGCCGGACGCTACTCATGATGCCGACGCCGTCATATATAATATTCCTTGTAACTATTTGCACGATCCCACAGCTAACTGCTTCGCGTTCAGGAGAAATAATAATCTCTTCACCAAGATTATCCACCACCGAGTTGTGGTTTCACACGAAATAAAATTTCAGCCACAGTTCACAAACATTTTCGCGTTTTTGTGGAATTCCTGTGTAATTCTTGCATGCCTCGCGTGATACTCTAAGGATCGTGCAAATAGCCACATCGAGTTATATTGGTATTCAAAGTCAGTGCAAGCTATCAACAATATTATTTTCAAACATAAATTTCAATTGAAATTTTATTCTATTCAAAAGTAGTATTATAGCTTGCATCAGCTTAGTTCATGTAAAGTATGTTTCAGGGGCTGATGTAGCAGTATTCCATGAGAGTGGAACACTCAAAGGAATGTACTTTTCGACTAAACAAATGCGCGACGACATGGAGTCTTGGCCTGAAATAGTTTTCATTGATGGCACATACAAATTGTTGAAAAGAAATTTCACGGTCATGATTCTTCTCGTTGAGGACTCAATGGGACTCAGTAAAGTAGTTGGCGTTGCTTTGCTGGCCCAAGAAGATCGGCCTACGTTCAAATGGTTTTTGAATTGCTTCAAACAGGAACATCAGACTGCATGGACAAAAATGCAATGTATGATGGGTGATAAAGACCTCAATGAGAGAGACGTCTTGAAGGAAGTATTTCCGAATATCCCCATATATATCTGCTTATTTCACACACTAAGAACCTTTGGACGTGAAATTTCAAGAGAGAAAATGAATATAAGCAGCGCAGAAAGAACTAGATCCCTTCATTTCCTCAACAGTTTGGCAAAAACCTCATCGCAGCAAGACTATGATACGACTTATACAAAGTTCTCTGACGAAGTACCAGAAACAGTGTTAAATTATTTCAATAAGAATTGGCACCCCATAAAGCACGAGTGGACCAAATTTAGCATGAATTGTGGAAATTTGGGAAATTCAACCAACAACCGACTGGAATCTGTGAACAGCAAAATCAAGCAGATAGTGAAAAAACATAGCACGATGGTGACATTTGTCCATTCTTTTTTTAAGTGGATGAATAATCGAGAACACGAAATGCTGAACAAAGTATCGAAAAATTTTATAAAAAAAAAAGTCACAGATCATGAAAGTGGTAGTGCGGAGCTCCAGTATATGGAGAAACTGACAACTTTTGCATTTGCTATCGTCGAAAAAGAAATTGCGCACCACAGGTTCATAACCATTCGAAAATCAGATGAGAATTCGGAGACATGTATTATAATGGTACACAATGTGGAAACAACGACAACACCTCTGACGTGCGAGTGTTCAGCCTGGAAATCTAACTTCCTACCATGCAGGCACATTTTTGCCACTCGACAAAGGTTCGATTTACCATTATTCGCGGAAGAATTATGTCCGGATCGGTGGAAAAAATGCAGCGTTTTAGACACTAATCCGTTAAGGGGGGGCTAGGGTCAAATCGTACGAAAAAAGCCATGTTTTCGTGATTTTTTTTCTGACGACACAGTTGAAATTTCTTTACTCAACCAATGGTACATTGAAGTATGACATTCAAAGAATGTTTCATCAAATTTGTACAAAGAAATATTAAAAAATACGGCAATGGCAGCAATTGTTCGGACGTGTCTCGAAAGAAAGTTGAATTGCGGTGACCCTCATAACTTGGTACTGGATCATCTGAAATCAAAAAATCAAAGTTCATTCGTTAGATAATGGTTTTCCCCAGGTAACGCTGTCGAGTTTTTTTTTTTTTTTTTGTTCATAATTTTGATTTCGCAATAACAAATTAGCCGATTTTTTCCCAAAAAATTGTGTTTTTCACTTCAAAGTGTTCGAAAAAATGGAAAAATTGGAATTAAAAAAAAAAACTCGACAGCGTTACCTGGGGAAAACTATTATCTAAGGAATGAACTTTGATTTTTTGATTTCAGTTGATCCAGTACCAAGTTATGAAGGTCACCGCAATTCAACTTTCTTTCGAGACACGTCCGAACAATTGCTGCCATTGCCGTATTTTTCAATATTTCTTTGTACAAATTTGATGAAACATTCTTCGAATGTCATACTTCAATGTACCATTGGTTGAGTAAAGAAATTTTAACTGTGTCGTCAGAAAAAAAATCACGAAAACATGGCTTTTTTCATACGATTTGACCCTTAATCCAACAGAGAGCGGAATTATCCAAAGGTGCAGGTCCCAAACTGCACAATGTTAGTATTACGCAGTGTTCTCAGCGAAAAAAACTCTCGGATACACAGAAGCGTAAGAAGTTGACAATGGTAGCTAATGAGATTGTACAAATGGGAATGTTGTCCACTGAAGCTAATTTTCCGCTCCGGCTCGATATTTTAATCCAAATTCGGAACGCGTGGCGGCAATGTGAGGAAGTTTGCATAATGAAAGCACATGATGAACACTCAATAGTCAGATTGGAACAAGGTCTTCAAGAGTTACAAATGGATGGTGAGGCCCACTTGGTTCCGGAAACTGCGACTAATCTCGGTGAACTGGTATTACCAGTTCAGCTGAAACGGAAGAATCGGTCCAGGCATATTGACATGACCATAGTAAAATCTAATAATAAAAAAAACCGACCCATTAATTTTTCCGAGCAATCGATAGAGAATCAGGCGAGAATGATTCTTCGGTGGCTCATATCAGATGAGCATATCATCCAGAACGCCTTGACTGGAGAATATTTAATCGGTAAAGGCGACTTACCGTCAAATCATGAAAAATTACCTGATTCGATTGTCGCAGACGAGGTACATTTGTCAATCCTGACGCAGTACTTGGATGAAGCTGCTTTTCAGACACTAACAAAAATCGTTCAAAAGAAAAAAGATTCTGGCATTTGGAACTGTAAGGCTTGCAACGGAGTTCTTTTAGAGTTCTGCATTCTTTGCGATTCGTGCCTGTACTGGTATGACTATCCCTGCGTTAATTTAAAACGGGAGCCCAAAACGGAGCGGTGGTTCTGCCCCCGCTGCAAGCAGTGATGATCGAGGAGTTTGCGGATTGTTATTCTCGTTATTGTAAGCCCTGTTATATTATTTTAGTTGTTACGCAGTTGGATTACGTAAGACTGGTGAGGCGGAGCATTTTTATTTCGTATCTCGTTGAATAGTTATTATCGTTTATGATGATTGCTGAATGTCCGTTAAGTCGACTTGATCGATGTTATTTTCTGAAACTTTTCTTCGCTGAAATCTGTTAATCGTTGGTACTTGTTAATTTGTTGTTGTTTTTGTTGTTACAGCTCCTGATAGAAGTTGGTTGAAATAGTTGAGAGGTAAAGAGGAGAGAAAAATCAGAGATTCGACTTATAAGTACAGGAATGTTCATGAATGGGTTAGCGGTGGCTAACTGTTTTTTTCAGACTTTTTCGGAAACGAGACTCCATTCTAGTCGTATTTTATGTGGCGATAGCCAAAATTATAATAATAATAATTATCTTCTTCTTCTTCTTCCGTAGACTCAACGCCCATTAATAATAATAATTATGACCCCTCATAAAAATAATATAATATCATTTCATTGATTGTATCTGAAAAACTCAGAAAAAAACAGTTAGCCACCGCGAACCCATTCATGAACATTACTGTACATGGACATAACTTGAGCTTCTTGTATTATATTGACTTGGCGAATAGATTCGTTGGGCTTTTAGAGTGGACCGACCACACACAAACCGAACAAACTTATTCGCCCACCCAGTACTAGTATTTTTATATTTCTATTAGTATTAATAATTAACATGTATGCCTTTATTTATTGTTTTTATTTTGTGTCAACGTTTTGGACCTATCCACGTTCTCACGCATACTTTTAACTTTGTTACCTGTTAATCTTTTCACAGCATTCAGCAGCGTATTTCATAAAGTAGCTATATGTTACGTATTAGGTATGTATTACGTAAATTTGAGAAGGAGCTCAATCAATCAAGTCGAGTCAAATTGTTCAAGAGCGTTGGCCTGACTTTCCGGCATTGATATGCTGCCCTCATCAGAGGCTTAATATAATTAGTGCTCTGTGAGGGCAGCATACCACTGCCGAAACGTCAGGCCAGCGCTCTTAAACAATTTGACTCGACTTGATTGATTGAGCTCCTTCTCAAATTGTTACCCAGTTGGAGGGATACCTCCACGATGAATAGTATGACAGATTATTTTAAGAAAGCAATGATGTATGAGGGTCAGACATTGGTCAAGAAGATGTGAAAGACCCCATGTAAAGTATTGCCAAATTAAATGAACAGTGCAATAAACATCACAATTCATTGAAAGCTTCCTTCTTCCTGTATGTTTTTCTAATTGTTATGTAGAGATTAGTGCTCGAAGATAAGAAGGTCATTTATCTAAGAAGTTCTCGTGCATTATTTGATTCGTTATATTGTGTTGAAATTCTGATCGCATTTTGAATTCATGTCACGTGGGATGGGTCTTGTGACGCGACTTCGAACCGCGTAGTGTCTCCGAAAACCCCGTGTCTCCAAAAATCCCGTGTCTCTAAGAAGTAAGAACCCCGTGTCTCTACCGTCAATACAGCCTTACAGTCACATTGAATTTTCCCCGTGAATCTAGCGATCGTTCTGGAAGCACGGGAAAAGCTTCCGTGAATCCAGCGTGAATGGATCCCGGTCACGGGATCGTGCGAATAGCCACAGCGTTTATATTTACAAGCGTGATTCTAGTAAACTCCTTTCTAACCTCAAACATGAGTGCCAATACGAAACTGAGATTTTTTTTCCGATATGTAGAGTAGTGTTCGATATGATTCTGACGGAATTATGTATTGTGTTGTGGCCTATATTGGAATGTTGATTGATCAACTTCGAGCCAAACTTTGGCTGCTTGTCTGCTCTACTAATGGTCGATGGACACCTAACGAATACAGGTTAAGGATTTATAGATTATATACCTAGTCATAGAACCTGCATAAAGAAATGTTTTTCTTGCAGTGTCTCCTCTGGAGAGTGACTCGACTATTTGTCGATAGAATTCAAACGGATTTAGAATATTGATTCATAGATTATATACCTAGTTATAGAACCTGCATAAATTAATATTTTTCTTTCAGCCTCTCCTATGGAGAGCGACTCGACTATTTGTCGATAGAATCCAAACGGATTTAGAATATTGATTTATATATTACATACCTAGTCATAGAACCTGCATAAAGAAATGTTTTTCTTGCAGTGTCTCCTCTGGAGAGTGACTCGACTATTTGTCGATAGAATCCAAACGGATTGAATATATTATAGTGAACTAGTTTCACTTTTATCAACCGCTCTGCACAAGAGCGAGGGAAACAACCAAGGTTTGCTTGTCATACCGATGGGGTTTCGAAACCGGGATTTTTTTCTGTATTTATTAAACATGTCTAATTTCATGTTATAAATTTAGTAAACAAGTTTTACTTTTATTAACCGCTCTGCACAAGAGCGAGGGGAACAATCAACCGCTCTGCACGAGAGCGAGGGGAACAACCAAGGTTTGCTTGTCACACCGATGGGGTTTTCGAACTGGGATTTGCTCTGTATATATGAATCATGTCTAATTTCATGTTATAAATATAGTGAACTAGTTTTACTTCTATCAACCGCTCTGCACAAGAGCGAGGGAAACAACCAAGGTTTGCTTGTCATACCGATAAGAATTCTGACCAGGAATTTTCTCTGAATTCATCATGTCCAACTCTACGTTAGAAATATCATAGTTGATTAGTTTCAACTTTTATCAATCGCTCTGCACCAGAGCGAGAACAGGCCACTTCTGTTGCTTTACACTGCGACGTTTTTCCAACTCAGTGTTAGTACACATGATGTACATAAATAATGCTCAATTTGTTCGGGTTAATATTTGATGCAATTATTTGCATGCCTTGCAGTGTTTATAAACACTGCCGCGAAATAATCGCGAGCATTAGGGTACGTATATACTGGCGTAGCAAGCATCGGAAGATGCGAGCTGCGCCATCTAGCGGTAGGCAGAGGTACCAAACGTACGGTAACTGCGCCATCTAGCGGTGGCCAGAGGTACCAAACGTTCGGTATCTCTGTTTCACCGCGGTGAAAGGCACTCGGCCGTGGCCTTGAAACGTTTCACTTCACCTTAATAAGACACAGTACAGTGTGATGCCTTTGCTTCATG
The DNA here is from genome assembly GCA_914767705.2 of Tenthredo notha. NCBI lineage: Eukaryota > Metazoa > Arthropoda > Insecta > Hymenoptera > Tenthredinidae > Tenthredo > Tenthredo notha. The sequence continues at coordinate 8,507,448 of OU611914.1, read as the reverse complement.
GTCTTCGTCAGTGAATCGTAAAGATGACGGTGGTATAGATGGCGTGAATTAATTGGCAAGAGTATGAACGGTATTCAATTATGTATCAGGTCCTCGGACAATTGATTCATATACTCCATCAACATGCAGAGCGAATAAAATTACAATCAAATTCAGGCATCCCCAATGCGACGGGTCCTAAGGAAACAGACGTATCTCGGAAAACTCTACAAGCCGTGTATAGCGTTCTGTATACACTTACTGTAGAGTTTTTTGAGATACGTCTGTTATAGAATGCACGACGAGATACGTCTGTTTCCTTAGGACCCGTCGAATTGATGAAACTAGGCGGAGTAATAAGAAACTAGAATCATGAAGGAAATAATTATTCCTGGGAAGAGTTGAATTTGTTATCACATTACCATTATATGTGTCCACATTCAATCGAAAACTGTTAAGTTTTAGGTGGTTAGTATGCACTCACTATCCAGACAAGTTTGTTTCGTAATAAAGAATTGTAATATTTACCTGTCGTCCTTACCTGCGCATTTTATTTCTTCGATTCCGCCGGTTATTGTCTTCACACCTTCTAGGAAATTGGCATAGCTCGACGTGTATAAGTCTACTTTCAGTCAACCTGATGTCAAACCGCACACAAAACTTATTTAAACAAATCGCGACTGCATGTCAGCCACAGGTCGATTCTACATTAGACGACCGGACGACTCAGGCTTGCCTTTGTGGAGACCCAGTACCCAATAAATTAATTAATTTCTTTTCCAGTGATTCCGTGGTATGACTATAAGACGACGAGTAGTCGTCGAAGTATTTTGTTTGTTATTTGACATTTTAGAGGACGTTCGTGGACATATGGTACACCAGTGTCAACTTTTGGCTCAGGTGTGGATGATTTATAGTCAATAAAACATTGTCGACTATTGGAATAATTTTTGCCAACGATACGTCGACATTTTTCACAGTTGAATTAATGTCGACTTTCTATAGTCGATCGATAGTCAGGCGGTCAGGCCCTGGATAAGTGTGCTACCTGGGTAGTAATGTATTCATTTATACGTCGTGAAATCAAATATTTTAGAGATGACATTTTCATTCAGAAATAAAAAGTTTGTAGTACTTATTACATTGTCTTTTAGAGGACGTTTTATATTAGACTTGAATGAAGAATCTGGTTCAACTTCTGAAGCAGAATCCACAAATTTATTTGGTGGGACGATTATTCGTTTCTTGGACATCGTTTCCTGGACATCTTCCAAAGTGTCTGAAAGTTGTTGAATACATATATTGAAAAAAATATAGTCAGTTGTGGTGAAATTACTACAGCTGGACGTGGTAATAAAAGGACCCTGTGCTAGTGTTGTTAATTTCCACCGACGAGTATGATATCTTCCAAATAATGTATTTTCACTATATACTTCATTTAAACTCATTGACTAAAAGTACCAAGAAATATGAATTGCGGACACGTGGTCCACCTAGGGCAATCTTGTTCGAGCTGCGTAAACGAATTCACCCTTTGGTGTAGGCACGTGCTCAACTCAGGTTAAGATGCATATTTTCTGACGTTATTATTGTATATGATCTAACATTACATCAAATTTTATGTTACGAGGCACTTACCGCATACATAGGCGATTTTTCCAAGGCAAGTTGATGACCCGCACCTAACTTGATACAATTTGTTTTTTTTTGTAATTGCTTGTGAAATTTGTAATTTTCCCAGCATTCACGGCGGCACTTAGGGGATGGCGTGGACACGCTACCTTATATTTGATGCACGCGTAAGACATATTTCTCTTTCATTTCTATAATAAATAATGTACACACTTACGAGTACTACAAAAGTTTGCAAAAGACGAGCGTCTCGACCTTGCCAAACGAATTGTAAACAGTGGTGAGTCGAAGTAAACTATATCGCTGTACGGCACATGTTTTGTGGCGGGAGAATAGAGTAGAAACTGGTAGAAACTTTCAGTGATTTAAACTGGCGTCTGAGCTACTGCGCTTGCGCTGCTCGCCAACTGGGCACTAGCGTGACACGAGGCGACATATGCTTGTCAGTTGTTATTCTTTTGAAAACTGACGCATGGTGAAAACGCAGCCTGCACTGTGTACGCGAAAACGAACGGTCTCTTCCTTTCCCGTTCTTTCCTCGGAAGGGACACTTAGGCAGTTTATTTTTCTAAATCTATTGTTTGATGGTGTGCAGACGATCGAAACATTAATTTTAATCAACTCGCCCGCATGGAAAAAAATATATCAAAGTATATATGCCAATATATATCTTGAATTTCGAATATCTAACACATACATTTATCATATGTCAGTATAGATCACATATATTCATTGCATACATCAAGCTGATATATGACGATGATCCATGCATTGGTTACATGCAACATATATTTTGTGATATATCCCACATATATGCGACATAAATGTAGCGGATACTTAGGTGCAACTATGCATTGGATACATGCAACATATATTTTGTGATATATCCCACATATATGCGACATACATGTGGCGGATACTAAGGTGCCACTATGCAATGGAAAACATATATTTGCAAGGTTTTTGATCAACATTTGATGAAATTGGAAAATGAAAAGTTATCACATTGGCATAGGATGCCCCATACAAAATTTGGAGCGCATGGGGGAGGGGGGGGGGGGGGGGGGCGATTTTCTTTCACAGCGCAGCATTTCCGTAGACCAATCTGTGAGAATTTCAGATTTTTATGTCCATAATTGGATCCACAGTGAAATAAAAACTGAAAAGACCGCGAAACCCCGTGAATTTCAAATGCAGAAGTTCATCCTCTGTGGTCAAGAGTCAAGCGTTGAAATAAGAATCTGAAAAAATTACAGGATGAGTTTTGATTTATTTGGAGTCGATTCAGGGGTTGACCGGTAATTTTTTTTTGTAACGACCACCCTAATATATACAGGGTGATTCAGAATTCGTGACGAATCTCTTGAGGGGTTAACCCTTGTCAAAATGGGGGTCGAAAGTTCCTCTGCCATTTTTGCGAAACACGATTTTTTCCTTGGGACCATGACACATTTTTTTAACATCTTCCACCAAATAAGAAACTTTCACCGAGAAATCTCTCCAATATTGAAAAAAAAAACTCATTGGGATCATTTGAGATTCTTTTAAATTGACGAATCATATGAAAACCAAAAAAAAAATTGTTAAAAAAAAATCGTTTTTCGGAAAAAAAAAATTCCTAGGAAAAAAATCATTTTTTGGAAAAATGGTTGAGTAACTTTTGATTCCAATTTTAAAGAGGATTAATCCCTCGAGAGATTAACCACACAGCATACATGTCCGATAGATGTCCATAGGCTATCCTATGGATATCCTATGGACGTCTATCGGATATGTGTGCTGTGTGGGTAGTCACGAATTCTGAATTACCCTGTATATGTATAATATATATTACAATCAAAATATATGATATGTATATTACATGTAACTATATACAGTTCACGCCGGTAACTCGGGGGAAAAAAAAAAAAAAATCTATATACAGTATATATACATATATATTTCCTATATACAGAGATGTTCTGTGGAAAGTGGTCAGTCTAATGGCGGCACAATTATTTTTTTTCGCGAATGACAACGCTGCCGCTCGATCACAGACAAGCGATCTACTGATATTTTATATGTCTGTGACTGATAATAGACAACGTAGCGGTAGCTGTCACGTCGTAGGTTGAAATGAACTGTCATATTACAATATTGTGTAATTAAATTGTAATATCGTTCATAATACGACGGTATACGATACTATTTCATAAATAAGTAGTACTGAATTGTTAAATTAATTACAGATGTCAATTTCTGTTTATTTATAACATTAGGTTATAAATAACTGTCTTGGTGAAATTTACGCATCTCGGAGTGATAAAGTTAATTAGGCAATAGCATACGAAATTGATTCTTTATGAATTCATTGCAGGTGTGGATTTCTGTTTATTTGCTACATTATTTACAACCGTGCATTTCGTCGGTGACTGACTGATCCGCTGCATCCCTTGGACAAGGAGGGTTACGAACATAGCGATGTGAAAATCATTCATCGAGCAATATAATATACAATATTGTGTAATTGAATTGTGATATCGTTCCTAATACAACAGTTATCTATTTCATAAATAAGTAGTCATGAATTTTTGCTTTATTCTACACAGCAATCAAATACACAATTAAATAGATTTACAATAAGAACAATAATTTCAATTAATTTATTACTCGATGAAACTTCAACACGCATTGATGGACTAACACATCACTTATGCAGGACTATTTTCGTACTTATTAGGCTGAGAAGACATGTAGAGTATTGTTTTATTCAGCAAAGATGCCTCGTAGGATGGAACACTTTCACTGAATCAAGACGAATATTGCTCGTTGAATGATATTCACATCGCTTTGTTCGTAACCCTACTTGTCGAAGAGATGCAACGGGTCAGTCAGTCATCGAAGAAATTCACGGATGTAAATAGTGTAGCAAATAAACAGAAATTCACACCTGAAATGAATTCATAAAGAATCAAGTTCGTATGCTATTGCCTAATTAACTTTATCACTCCGAGATGCGTAAATTTCACCAAGACAGTTATTTATAACCTAATGTTATAAATAAACAGAAATTGACATCTGTAATTAATTTAACAATTCAGTACTACTTATTTATGAAATAGTATCGTATACCGTCGTATTATGAACGATATTACAATTTAATTACACAATATTGTAATATGACAGTTCATTTTAACCTACGACGTGACAGCTACCGCTACCTCGTCTATTATCAGTCACAGACATATAAAATATCAGTAGATCGATTGTCTGTGAACGAGCGGCAGCGTTGTCATTCGCGAAAAGAAATAATTGTGCCGCCATTAGACTGACCACTTTCCACAGAACATCTCTGTATGTGTAAAGAAATGGTATTTGTGGGATTTGAATTCTGCCGCACTCCCGCACGGGTAGAGTAGGGATCGCATGAGCGTAGAGTAGGGACGGCAGTAACGTACAAGTAGAGAAGCACGTGTAACATAAAGATAAAGAAAGTTTAGCTGAAATTTAGATTAAAGGGAAATCTGTAAAAGGGGACTGACTACATAAGGAATAAACTTTGATTGTCGTTTCTCTATATTTTGCAGGTAAGAGAGTTACGGCGCACATTATAAACATAACCTCTACATACTGAAAATAAAATGCTCTATATTTTGCAGCAACACAACATCGGTTATTTCAAGAGTCATTTCCCAACCAAACCCATATGAGGTCTTAAACATATATGTATAAGAAATATACATATACTGTATTTATCCGAGCTTATACATATTGTAACGTGTCCAGCCGATAAGAAAGGGTTCGGCTGGGCGTGGCCAAGCAAGTTAAGCACAACTGGACAATTCGCATTGTCCAGCATTCCTCGCCTGTGACGTCAGAGGCGAGGAACGTACCATATATAAATCCGAGCAAGCGAGCACCGCTAGCGCAATCGTGGTATAGCACCCGGACGACTCACACTTATTCCAATAGAGCGCAATCGTGGTATAGCACCCGGGCGACTCACATCTATCCTAAATCGAGCGTATTCCAGGTAGAGCACCGGTGCGACTCACATCTAGTTAACATTAGAGCGCTTCTAGTGTGACGGATTGATATCCGATCGCTACGTAATGGAGGTGAGGACGGGGTGGTGAGGGGAGAGTGACGACTCTACGGTGTGTGTGACAATATAATTAGTTTTATTCAATATATCCTTAAAATTAGGTACAATTGTGTGAGTGGGTGGGTGTGCGTGTGGGGATGTGTGAGTGGGTGATGTTAGATGTAGTAAAGGGTTGATAACGAGGTTATCAGAGGTCTGAATAAAAAGGTACTGACCTTGGAGTGTAGAGGTTTGGAATTCACAAAAGTTGCGGTTTTTGGATTAACACTTGTCGTTAAGACGGTAGTTACTCGAGTGTCGATCGGTCCTCGCGGCCGATCGTCTTCGGCTCAATTCGTGTATTCTCGGTGTTTTTGAACTGCTTCGGTTTCCCCGCGTAGTTTGGGGAGGTTTGTGACTTGCTATGTCACAACTCCCCCCTCCCTACGCGGGGTGAAGCCTATAGGGTGAACCGATTCGTGTATGTGTGTTCTGTGTATGTGTACTGTGTCTTATTTTCTATTATCTCTCATAATTTGTACTTTGCTCACTACTAACTTATTTGCTAATTATTTTATCTGCTATACTATGCTATTATTATTTTACTTATTCTATTTTTGTACTTTTTCCTTATTTCTACTGTGTGTGCTTTCTCTATCTAATTTACTGTGTTATTTTCTTGTTTTCTTTGACTGTGTATTGTTTCTGACTATTTTCCAGCTTTATACTGTTATTTTTACCTTATTTTCTAGTGTGTGTCGTTTTCGTTGTCTTCTTCTGGTGTCGTGGTGTTCTTTCGTCGTGTCGTGTCGTGTCGTTTTTCCGTTTTCTCGTGTCGTTCTGTTGTCTTGTCGTTTCGTTATCGTGTCGTGTCGTTTTCTTTCTCGTTCTCTCGTGTCATTCTGCTGTCTTCTCGTCCCTCTCTCCTTGTTCTCCTTATCTCCCTTTCGTTCTTCGTTTTTTTCTTATTTTGTAGTGTCTAGTGTGGTGTCTGTGTCGTCTATCTCGATTATTAGTGTGTCTGTGTCCATTTCGTCTGCTGTTTCGTAGGTGTCGTGTTCCGTGTCTGAGTCTGTGTCTTTTAATGTTTGTTCCGGTGTTGTGCTTGCAGTATGTTCTTTTGGTGTTATCTGGTATGTTTTTGGAAATGGTGGGTGTGATCGTGTGCGTGTGCGTCTTTGGTGTTTTATGGTTCTGTTATGTGTTGGTAGTGTGAGAGTTGGTATTGTTTATTTGGGTGGTGATGGTGGTGTGTAGGGGGGTAGGTTGTCTAGGTCTATTAGGGGTGGTTGATTTGTTGTCGTGTCGTGTTTTTTTGTATTTCTGTTCTTGTATTTTATGTATCTGTCTGTCGCTTCGTCTATTTTCAATTGTGTCTTTATTCTGTCTCGTAGTTCTGTAATTTCGTCTCGTGTGTCTGTAGTTGGTTTTTTGGTTCGTGCGTATGGGGTTGTGTGTTTCCGTGTACTTGTGTCTGGTGTCTGTCTGGATGTGCCTGGGGTTGGTTCTGTTGGTGTGGTTGTTGGTGTGTTGTGTGTGTGGGGTGGGTTTGGGTATCTGTGTATGTGTGGTGGTAGTCCGGGTGTTTGTAATAATGGCACTTTGTGTGTCGTGGTAGTTGGTGTGTTTTGTGTTGGCGTCGGTAGCAGTGGTGTTTTATGTGTGGGTGCTACGAATAGCGTGTATTGTCTCGGTGTCGGTAGTAGTGTGCGTCGTGTTTCCGTCGGTGGATGTATGTCGTACTGGTGTTGTATCGGTTTGTCTGTCTGTACTGTCTCTTGTGTTGTGTAGCGGTGTAGGTGTGGTGGTTGTCCGGGCGTCTGTAGTAGTGGCATTCTTCTTTTGTTTGTTCTGTCCATTGTATCTGTAATATATCGAATGAATTATTAGTTACATGTCTTATTAGATGTACAGTTTCAGGTTATCTATACTCCATTTTCCGGCATGTTTTCCATTTTCTGTTGTAAGTTCGTATATTGTAGGTGAAATTTTTTCTGTAATTATAAATGGTCCAGCGTATTTATGTGTTAGTTTAGCTGCTATGTGGTCTACCTTTGAGGAAAGTATGTGGTTCTTTTTGAGAATCCTATCTCCTACCTTGAATTCCTTGTTTCTATGTCTTAAATTGTGATAATGTGCCTGTCTTTCGTTGGCTTCCGTCAGATGTCTTTGGACTTCTTCCCTGATTATCTGTAGTCTGCGTAGGTGGTCTGTCCATTTGTCTGTATCTTGAATTTCTATATCCCCCTCGTTTTCCAGCTGATCTCGTAGGCATTGTGTCGGTTTTAATTCCCTCCCGAGGTTTGTGTTTTGTTGATGTGTGTGTACTTATGTTTAGTGCGAATTGTAAGTCTTGTAAGTGTATATCCCATTCCCTGTGATCTTTTTCTATGTATGCTTGTATCATGGTTTTTATCGTTCTGTTCACTCGTTCTACTGGGTTTGCTTGTGCGTGATATGGGGGTATGGTTGTGTGTCTGACGCCGAATTTCTGTGTTAGTTCGCGTATCAGTTTGTTTATGTATGGTGTGCCGTTTTCTGTTACTATTACGCGTGGTGTTCCCCAGCGTGATATGACGTGTGTGTGTAATGCGTGTTCTACTGTTTGAGCTGTTCCTTTTTTAAGTGGTATTATTTCACTCTATTTCGTGTACAGGTCTTGAAAGACTATTATGTATTGGTGTCGTGTCTTTGATGTCGGGAGTGGACCCATTATGTCGGAAGCTACTACTGTCCAGGGTTCTTCTATTATTCTGTGGCCCATTAGGCCTGCTGGTTGTCTTTGTTTTACTTTTGTCTTTTGACAGACTATGCATTTTCGAACGTAGTTGACTGTGTCTCTATACATCCCTGGCCAGTAGTATCCCTTCGCTATCCGCTGATAGGTTTTTTCTATCCCTAAGTGTCCTGATTGTGTTGTGTCGTGATTTTCGTGTAGTACTTGTGTGATTTTTTCTTTTGGGATTACCAGTTTCCATGGGTTTGTGTCTGGTAGTAGGTTCGAGTGTAGTGGATCGGGTCTGTGGAAGTATAGATGTCCAAATAACCCCCTGGAGGAAGGGGGGGAAGTGGGTGGGCGGGTGGCCCCCCCTCCCTCCATCCCCTTTCCTACCTCCAATAATAACGTATAGATTAGGGTGGCAATATTTTTTCGCCTTTTTTTTTTCTGAGCTCACATGAAAATTTGTGAGTTTGGTCCATTTTAAGAGGCCTCTCAAAATTCTAGCTAAATCAAAAATTTCGTAGAGGTCGCTCAAGAATTTTGAAAATGTCAAAATCCACCAAAATCGATCTTTTTTTCTTTATGTTCTGCACTTGCTCACCAATCCAATCTTTCCCAGGTGGATTGTAGAGGAACATACTGAAATTTCAAGTAAAAATATTGATATTCAAAGGTCGCTCAAGAATTAAACGAAAGAAATTCTAACGACCATTGAAGGTTCATTTAGACTTTTGTGTTTGGCTGTTGTTAAAGTGTTGTGTGTTCTGTGGGTGTATTGTCTGTGTGTCATATATTATCGGATGCGTTTGTGGTGGGTCTAGATCTATAAGGTTTTGAATTCGCTGTATGTTTCGCGTGTTAGTGCCTATGAATGTTTCTGCCCCTGTTATTTCTCGTCCTTGATTGTTCTCAAAGAAGGCGTATTCGTGTGTGTTGGTGTGTGTGTGTGGTTTGGTTGTATGCTGTGTACGGTCCCTGGTGATTCGAAGTGTATTCCCGGTGTATTTAGGATTCGCGTGCTTTGTAATGTATTGTTATATTAGGTAAAATCACCCTTACATCATCAATTACATACGACCAACATCTAGTAGCCCATATGATAAAACACATCTCCTAAAATATAAGAACTTCGGTTGCTGCGTCAACAAGCATTATTGTAAAACAAATCAGTCTGTTTCTAGCTAGCTACTAGTGCAGACCTGTATTTCAGAATACATAATATTTTGCCCAATTCATATAATTTCTCCAGATTTACTTTATTTCCCTCGGGAACCCACATTAAATAACTTAAAAACATAACGAAATATAAAATCGTTACAGTATGTTGCATTCCTATGTTCCTTCCGTTAGTTTTTCCCTGTGCATTAACTTGTCTATCGTCTCTAAACGGCTCGTGTACTTGCATGCGTGGTAGAATGTGTATTTGGTTTTCCTGTGCCTGTCTGTATCTATGTGTGTTTCGCCCGCTTTGCCTGTCTATCTCTGCCGTGTTGTTTTCAAAAAGCGCACGTATAGGGCCGTGTGTTTGTGTGCCGCATGGCAACGCCGGCTCGCTGTGTCTTCTCTCTGCCATTTGTATGTATGTGTGTATATGTGTCTAACCGTTCGTCTTTGAATTTGTCTGTTTTATGAAATGTGTTTTATTGTTTTAATTTGTTTAACGTCCTACTTGTTTATGGGGTATCGTGGATTATTGCGTTGGGCGCCAATTTGTGACGGATTGATATCCGATCGCTACTTAATGGAGGTGAGGACGGGGTGGTGAGGGGAGAGTGACGACTCTACGGTGTGTGTGACAATATAATGAGTTTTATTCAATATATCCTTAAAATTAGGTACAATTGTGTGAGTGGGTGGGTGTGTGTGTGGGGATGTGTGAGTGGGTGACGTTAGATGTAGTAAAGGGTTGATAACGAGGTTATCAGAGGTCTGAATAAAAAGGTACTGACCTTAGAGTGTAGAGGTTTGGAATTCACAAAAGTTGCGGTTTTTGGATTAACACTTGTCGTTAAGACGGTAGTTACTCGAGTGTCGATCGGTCCTCGCGGCCGATCGTCTTCGGCTCAATTCGTGTATTCTCGGTGTTTTTGAACTGCTTCGGTTTCCCCGCGTAGTTTGGGGAGGTTTGTGACTTGCTATATCACACTAGGTAAAGAACCAGAGCGACTCACAATTTATCAAATCGATCTTGTAATAACATAAAGCTTGTAATCACACATATAAAAATTCACTAGTCCTCTAGTATTGCTGATCAGAATATAGAGTCACGATTAACGTAAAACAGGGACATTAGCTAAAGCAGCATTGTTGCCAAAGTTCATTTAATTACAACAACGATACAATCGTTTGAGGTTCAGGAACCTATAATAAATTTAAGTTAGATATAATTCTTTTTTTGTACATATTTTCGTGTTACGATATTTTATTGGGAGTTTAATAGAAAGTCTTACTATCTCTCACAATTGCCTGGTATTTTCTTATCACTCCGTTTGACAAGTTCAATACCAAAGCAAAGCCGAGTAGTTACAGCTTTGGCGACCAACGGAAGAAGCGAACGATATTGGCGTAAAAACCTGTGATCGAGGGCCAACCGTTGGAAACCCGAGTCTGATAGGCAGTCTTGGTGTAAAACCCCGGATCTGCAGTTATCTTATTAAATTCTCAATAGCAGGCGAGACAGGCTTGGCGTAAAAACCCGGCTCTGTAAAAGTTGGTTCTGAACCTTCTGTTCAGAACATGAGACGGCTTTGATAATTAAAGCCTATCCGAGTCCGTAATTAGCGTAGGGAAGTAAAAATCTGTATGAGGTGGCTTTTGCATGGTAGACCCATCCTTTTCCTCACCTCACAGTTTGAGAAGTCCATAAATTTAATAAATTCAGTAAAATCATCTTTCAAATATCTAAAAGAACCCGTAGCACTCGACTTTCGCTATAACCTAGAGGTTCGCGAAAGCCGGAAACGTTACAATATATAATACATTGATAGCATACATATAACATACATCTCAATATATATATTTCATAGACTGATAGCGGCAAAAATGTAAGAATATTATATATATATGGGGCATCCCACGTCAAAACGAAAACGGTTCAACCGATGGGTTTCCGATTTTCTTCCAAATTTTTTTTCTTGTCCTCCGTCAGGACCAAAACCTACATACCAAAGCATTTTTTAATTGGAACTCTGGTTTTTTATTGACGAATTTTTGAAAATTTGGTATTTTTTTAAATCTGAAAATTTCAATATTTTTTTATTCAGTGTTAGCTTGATGTAAGAACAAAATATATGTAACATGAAATGTTCGATTTGAACTGTACTTTTCATAAAAATTTGTATCGAATTTTTTGCTTCAACGGACTTGCAGTGATTCAGAAAATGAATATAAAATTTCGATTTTTCAAACAAGCACGCTTGTGATTTATGATTTTTTTTTTTCAAAAAAACTTTTGCAGCTTAGAAAATTTTGAGGACCAAAACCATACTGGGCTGATGATTCTACGATTTCTTATGAATTTTTGAATGTTTTGCTGACCGAAACTCTTACTGAGCACCACAAGAGGTGCGTCGAATAATAGTTTTTGTTCGCGCTACTCACAAGGAAACCCCGCCAAGTTTCCCCGTCCAATTTCAACGAAACTTTGGAAGATTGTAGAGGGGGTGAAAATATTCGCTATTCAATAGCTCGCGAAGAACGACAGCCGAAGATTTTTGGCTGTCAACCCTTCTAAAAATAATCGATTAAACACGATTGAGAACGATTCCGAACGGTGAAAAGTTGAATCGTTCTGAATCGTTGGCAATCGGGGCAAGCTTTCGTTAATCGTGCTGAATCGTACTTCTAAAAATAATCGATTGAACACGATTCAGAACGATTCCGAAGTTTAGAAGTTGAATCGTTCTGAATTGTTGGCAATCAAGGCAAGCTGCCGTTAATCGTGCTCAATCGTGCTCCTAAAAATAATCGATTGAACACGATTCAGAACGATCACAAGTTAATTTGTTTCGAATTGTCGGCAATCAGATGTACGCACTGGATGTCAAGTACGTGTCACGCACCTGCGCACAAAACGTGAATTTGAAATTGAAAATTGGGATAAATAATTTCGAAAATTAGACTTTTATTGGAAAAATATTATTATCATAAATATTCGAAACATAAATTGGTATTCGTAATTTATAGTACAAATATGAAATTTACTGAACTTCTATGGTTTGTGGCAACTGACAAACATAACTAATTGCCTTGCAATCAATAAATATCAATTTTTCTTTGATATCAGTTATCGGAATCAAAATTTTAGTATCTGATCTACCAACTACTTTCAGCATATGTCGCACAAGTACATCAGGAACTGTAATTAGCTGAACTGTTGACAAATAGCAATTTTGATCAGTTTTGATTATAACTAGAATTTGAATCACTTGATCTTGTATCAATTCACACTTGAATCAATTAATTTAAAAACAGTGTCGTTTCTTTTTCTGGAACGGGTATTCTCCAAACTTTTGTATACGCAACCCTCATAGATGCATTTATTGAAAGATTCACCTATAATTATTTGATTGGTTGTGGGATCAATCATTTCAACAGGTGTACTCCTTCCACAAAATGTAACACCATATGGACTTCTCGTGACAAACGTCGATAATGGAGTATAGGAGAAAATTGTTTGACAATATTGTCTGGCAATTTCCGAATGAAAAATATCTCTAGACGTTTCAAATTTATAATGCAAAATGTCCAACGCTTTTTTAGCCATTTGCTGCTCTGGTTTCTTAGAACCTAACACATACTGCTTGAGAATATGTAAATGACTCTCGAAACTAAACGCTGAGGTAGCCCAGAGCGGGCCAGAACGGCGAACAGATTCGACGATGTGCAATAAAGTATGCACATTAAAAGTCATCTGCCTCTGTCCATATAAAATCTCAAACTGTCCAACAAATCTTATCATATCACTTTCGCAACTAATTAACTCTTCCTCAGTAATTTTCATCCTCAGCAAAGTAAAAATAGTATTGACAAGCAAGCTGTAATGCTCCAAGCAATCTGCAGACAGATAATCCCGTAAAAACGGTATACTGAAAAACAATAACCATGATCTCCATTCGGTGGCTTTCCACTTTGATTTTGTGGCCAACCCTCGTGGAAGTCTGTGATTTTCAAGAATCGTTTCAACTGAAGTCATCAGTCTATTAATATTTTCCACGTCTCGTGCAGATAGAAAACCGTTCTTAATCCATATCTCCCATAGTTGTTCAACTACTCCGATAAGAACACAGTGCATGTATTCAAGTACAAAACTCCAAACGATATCAAAAAATACAATCATATCTAACAAACTCGAATGACCTTTAACTCCGTTGACAAATGTAGTACGAATGTTCCTAATGTTTCTCACATCTTGCTGGCGTCGCTCTACATTATAAACATCTTCTAAATGAGATTCATGAGATCTAAGTACGAAGTTGGGATCGAATGGAAATCTAATACCGTTAACGAACAATCCTTTTTGGTAACACCAACTACATGAGCAGTATCCATTATATTGAAGCCTATTTTGTAAAATAGGTCTAGCAACAGACTCGACCACTGCACAAAAAGGTTTTATAATAAACGTTACATGCTCATTTCCATATTCTAATACGATCCCTTGCGTACTTAACGATTCAACTTGTTCAATCAATTTTTCCAACAAAGAATTCATCAAATCAGGCTTCGGTTCTTTATCAGTCATCATTACTCCTGCTAACATGATGTATTGAAAACGCAAAGGGATGGGCAGTTCGTTTAACTGTACAAGCAATGCCCAAAAACTCTGGCTACCACTGCGTTTAAGAATTGCACCATCTAGAAAAAAGTTGATCGTTAGGATGTTGTTCGAGTTATCAGGATTGACGCTGTTATAAAGAGTTCCATCGTGAACATCTTTAATGTCATTCATAGCTTCACCACGTTGTGGCGCTCTATATCGGTCCCATAACGCAGTTTTAACCTTCCTCTGCATAAATAAACGCTCTATTTGGTACTTCAGGTCAACCATTAGGAAATATTCCCCCATTCTAGTGGATATGTTGCATCTCGAACCACATTTGTCGCAAAGCCATTCAGGATTGGCTATCTTCTGTCCATGTCGACAGTTGAGTACTTTCTTACAGGCAGGACAATAAAAGCAAAAAGTTATTTTATCATCCCCAGCTTCAAATATACGTGACATCACGTAATTCGATAAATTCAGATTCTCAAATTCAGGACCTGCGCATAGTTTTAACAAATTCATCAGAGCTAAACGACCTTCTGAAGATAGGCCAAATCTCAGACTAAAGCCTCTAACCATTCCTACTGAATCCAGCGTTGCCACTCCGTGAAAATTAATTTCTTAGGATGAGTCCTCGAAATTTCTTAAGAATTCTTAGGACCTGAAATATTATTGAATTTTATGTTACGTACAATTTATTATACTATTTGGATGGCATTTATTCACCATGCTACTAAATTAGTATGATTTTTTAATACTCGATACAGCAAAAACAGATACGTTACTAAGATGTACGACTAGTAACGCACAATCAGCGCCATCTAACAGTACCTTCATTCCATTCTACATTGTTCTAGTAGAGCGTGCCTTTATCGACTGGTAGCCATTGATTGATGGACATTGAAAGCGGGATATACCAACTCAATGGTATTTTCGCGGTATTAGGTGACTTTTCAAAGATTGTTGGTAGGTAGGGAAAAGCAAGTAGGTCATTAATGGAAAGAAGACACTATTTCTCATTCAATGGAGCAATGTTTTAAAATTTTATTGTAATTATGTATGTAAGCAATATCAATTAAAGTTGACTATTCTCCAGAGTCCTATATGTATGCGATAATATTTGGAAATGGTAGGTACAGTTACTATCGTATAATAATTGACCCATGATATGGCAATAAGTACTCTAATATACGTCTTTCTAGCTTTCACAGCCTTTTAACCTCAGTCTCGATAAAACTAACTTGCACTTTATTTATTTGCTAACAAAATCAGGTTTTGTTTATACTTTTGCGAAACGTTGCACGTCGTGGTCAACAAAAAACTCAACAAAAAAAAAACAAGGACGTTTGTTCTGAAAAAACAAACGTACGAAAAGGATACTTATCGCTAAGAAAAAGTGATCTATCAATTGAACAGAAACGACAACTCGGTCTATTTACGAATTGATTTTGGATTCTACTTTGTCCTCTCGTACATCGAGTCGTTGTGATATGCGATTAATTTCCGATCCATCGGTTTGGAGAATAAACGATCATTTCTATATAATGCTTTCGTATGCAATATACCTGTCAAAGTTTGATTCCCTAAACGATTACGGGTTTTAGTTTTGTTTAAATTAATCGTTGAGAATAATCGTTCGACTGCTGCGCTAGAATGGGGCAAACAGTGTAGCTCGAGAATAAATTTCGAGAGAGTGGGGAACTTTTGTTGATTATTGCCGAATTTTACTTGTGACACTGCAATCCAATACGTCAGACTCGGGTTTGAGTCATCACACTCGATATCCGAATTTCTGAGCTCTCGCCATTCTCCGTCAATGGTATTAAGGTCATTGTAGGACACAAGATTTGGAAACAGCGAAGCTAGAGGTGCAATCGAAGGATGGCTCGATATTTTACGAGGATCAAGTATCGAGAGCTGCTTAATGATCTTCGTCGTGTTGTCGCGAAAGTTGAATCGTTTAACGATTTGCTGGCATGCCACGATGTAAAACTGCAAACATCTCTTGCGGAAATCGAAAAGTTGGGCATTATCCAAACCGAGGGTGTTATTGTGCATGTGGGCACATATTTTTGACCCAAGGTAAATTTCATCCAACGGAACGAAATTGTGTGGATTGTCGAAATCCACTTTTTCCAGATCCGTGTTTCTCAAATAATCTGCTTTCAAGAAACAATCCAATATCGATTTATAGACTGCGCTTACGTTTGAATAGAGCACATGAATTTTGGTCTCTTCAGATTGCATTTCTACGTTCAATCTGTTGAAAAATGGAAGCACGAACTCAAGAAATTCGAGATACCTCAGCACGTACTTTTCGCGTAATCTCGACAGGATCATTTCGGCTGCCAAAACTTTATCCACCATCACGGCGTGCGTGAAGTATAAGATCAGAGCATTATATTGCTCTAATAATCTTTTTACCACCTGCATTAGAGATAGCCACCTTGTCTGCGATGGATGCAACAGCTTGACCGGCTTGACGTCCACGAATTCTTGAAATTCTCGGAATTCCGACTGTCGTTTATAGCTATGCTGCAGATAGCTGTATACATCCCGAGCGACGTCTTCGACTACGCGGGGTAGAGTTTCGCAAGCATAATTCGCGCACAGAGCAAACGAATGGCATATACACTTCATGGTGAAGAGATCCGGTATATCTTTCTTCAGAAGAACCGATAGAGAATGATGGACACCAAACATGTTGCTTGCTCCATCCGATGCGAAGCCGATCATATTTTGGATGTACGGAATATCGTGTTCCTTAAAAAAATCCACGAGTTTTTGGTACAGATCATTTGCAGATGTTTTCGGTACTTCAAGCAATCCCAAGAACTCGTCCACTACGCGTTCTTCATGATAAAATCGTACGACCAACGCCAAGTTTTTCGTCGCACTAACGTCCGTAGATTCGTCAACTAACAGCGAGAATTTCTCGGTTTTTAACAAAGCAACCAGTTTCTCGAAAGAATATTTGCCTGTCACGTTTTGTACTATCTTAGTGCATTTTGTTCTACCAGCACTAATATTTTGTGCTATTTTGGAATCAGGGCACATCCGCTTAATAAGGTTGGGAACGTCATCCAATACGGCGAATGGCAGATTGTGAGTTGCTGCAAATGCTGACATCAATATCTCGGCTTCTTTCGTCTGATTTGTCAGCGTCGACTTCTCGGTGAACATTTTTATGTTCAACACTGGCTGTTTCTTAACCGATTGCAACAGAGTTAAGTGTTTAGTTCCGCGGGAATGTTTGATCAAGTTGCTTCGTCCACCAGCTGTCGTATAATCGGAATTGCATACTTTGCAATGGAAGAATAAATTGCCCCCTTTGCCCAACGATACCCAATCTCTGAAATCCGTCTCCGACTCCCAAGCTTTGTTATATTTTTGGATATAACCTGGTTTCTTCCTTTTTTTATTTTTATTTTTTTTTTCGTCGGACGAGTCATATTCTTCTTCCTCTGAGAATTCCTCCAATACTCGTTCTCGTTGGCGTTTCTTTGAGTTATGACTGCAGTGAGCTTTGCTACTCGTCTTCGAGTTCGGCCTGTCTTCGCCTTCGCTCACCTCGGACATTTCGAATCGAGTCACTGGAATCCAGTCCGAAAACATTGGGACAAAAAATAAAAAAAAAAACAAAGTCTCCGATATTTTAAATACTTATTCAGGTTTTAGTAGTAAGTTGACAAAAAAAAAATTATGTTTTTGCTTTTTTGTATGTTTCTCAAAAAGAAAAAGGAAATCAGCTTCTCAACTTCAAACACTTAGAAGGGAAAATCTTTAAAAAAATCATAGGTGTTCTCCAATAGTAATAGTAATTTCACCTGGATAAAGTATTTAAAAAAACTAAGTCATTGAATTAAAAGTAGCCCGGCTGCAGCTGATAGGTTCTGCCTTACATTGAACATACATGGTCATTGTTACATCGAAAAAAATACTTACATTGTAAGAATTCAACAAACGATCAACAGAGAGCTGACTTACAACTCCACGACACTTACACGACACGATAAAATATCAAATATAATCACGAGACTATAATCTATATTCAAATCTGTAGAGTGGCGCGCAGGTAGGTTAAAGGTTAGACGTTTCAAAGCGAATTCATAAAACTCGGGGAATCGCAATGCTGGTCAACATCGACTATGTCCAGGAGCAGTGCTGTCTGCTTACGCGACTGGTAAAAAGAGAGCCACTTATCGACAGAGCTGCTTTGTGGGTTCGGCCACCTGGCGTTGCTGTATCTAGGCAGTAGGCAGCCAGGCTGGCCAAACTTATCGTTTTTCCCCTAAATGGAGAGAAATGTGTGGGCAGGAAAACAAAATTCTATAGACATGTAACATTTTCTTTGACCTTTTCAAAATTTCTTAACGAATCTTCCATTTTTCTTATTTCTTAGCAATGAATAGAAATTCTTTAGATCTTAAGAAATTTCTTTAACAGTGGCAACGCTGACTGAATCCCGCACGGTTATGCCTGACTGAGGAAAAAAAATTGCATTTTCCCAAGGATATTTCATTGCAGGAGGTTCATCATCGATATCACTGTTGAATTGTTCGTTTTCATAATCTTCATTGTTGGATTCTTCATTGCCGCTTTCTTCTTCGTTGTTCAATGGCTCGTCTTGTAACTCTTCCCCATTTCCTTCGCTGCTCGAATTGCCACTACTGGAACCTTCGGGAGAATTGTCGGCATTAGAATAGCCTTCCGAAAATTCACCAATATCACTTTCCCTTCTTGAGCTTGGGGGAGAACTTGTCTGCACGTCCATCTGTTGTGAATCACTGGAATCAGATAGAACATTACCAAGTTCTTGTATGCCTGGAAAAATAGAAAAATATGTATTCCCAATTATGGCGTAGAATTTCCTCAAATTGATGCAACTGTCAATTGATTTAATTGAGTAATGTCATATTGTCAAAAGATGCGTTGAAGATAAATGGCCAATTTGTGAAATTATTATTTCAGGTAACCGGAAAGTAACATTCATTTACCTGGTACACGTTGAGATCGGATGAGTGCATTATGTGATGATTGCATTGCACGTTGCTTCCATTTGGCATCTGTTTGAGAAGACACCATACTTGATTTATATCCTGGTCGTACATATTTTCTGTACCTACACCTTTCTTTCATATTCACGATCATCATCGCTGTCCATATTTTCCCAATACCTGCAAAGAATTAATCATCGTGAAAACGAATACTCCAAAACTATTATGAATTTCAAAAGCAATGTAATAGAAATTAATAGCGTTTTCGATTGGGGCTGCACTAGGCTACACTGGTGTAGTGTAGCTGCCTTCATCTCTCTCTACCTCTAAGGAGTGAGAGTAACAGCCTAGTGCAACCCCAGTCGAAAGCGCTATAAGTTTATTTCGGCGTTTAGAACTTTGAGCAGATGATTGCACACGAGGTAGAAAACGGTTTTTCGCAACAAAAAAGAAATGTAAACAGCTAAAAAGAAAAAACTCAAAACTTAAAACTTAAAGGGAACCCCGCCAAGTGTCCCCCTCCGATTTCAACGAAACTTTGGGAGATTGTAGAGGGGGTGAAAATATTCCACACGTATTTTTTTATATCTGCGGAATTCCACCCCAAGGGGGTGTAATCAACCCCTGAAAATTGCGGATTTCGCTATTCGATAGCTCGTGAAGAACGAACGGCCGAGGATTTTTGGCTGACAAGGTGCTACCGGGGGTTTTCGGGGCCGCTGATTACGAATCTGGCATCAGATTTTCAAAATTCAAAATGGCGCATCCAATATGGCGAACGTCGAAACGAAAAATGGTACCAATTTTCCCAAAATTCTGTACCCTGGGGTTTTCGGGGTCGCTGATTACGAATCTGGCATCAGATTTTCAAAATTCAAAATGGCGCATCCAATATGGCGAACGTCGAAACGAAAAATGGTACCAATTTTCCCAAAATTCTGTACCCGGGGGTTTTCGGGGTCGCTGATTACGATTCTGGTATCAGATTTTCAAAAATTATAAATAAAAGACCCCACAAACTAATAACAGTTTTATGACTGTAGAAAAAAATACGGTGTGGTAAATACCTCGCTAATTCATGATTAAGCTACCTTTGGCAATCGTTTTATTCACTTTTATAATATAATGGTGTTATAGTATACGAATATAATATACGAATATAGTATACGAATAAAGGTCTTATGTATACGAATATAAATCTTTAGATTGAACCTTACAATATAGCTTACATCATGCGTATTTCGTCACGGGTGATAGTTTTGACAATAGTGATATTCATGAAAAAAGTGTTTTAAACATAGCGACTTTTTACACCACGCACACTTGATAATAGCAACGTCGCCGCATATGTCACACGTTGGAGAACTCTCGGTAAAACAATATTGAACCGGATTTTCGAATTTCGGTGGTCTTGCGTCTATGTATCCACTTTTATACCATGAATATTCAAAAAGATCTGTAAATCTAGGAGACGAAAATTGATTGTGAGTAAGACTTTGCAGCTTGACGATATTGTCTCTCAAATGAAGATTCACGTCGTAATCATACAATATCACGATATCAGAGAAATGTTTGATATAATTCTTCCATATGCGAAATCCGTACACGTCCAGTGGCTGTATCATTCCAGTTGTCCCTGGGGGAATGGTTAGAAGTTCTACTTTTTGTCCATTGAAATTCATCGTTTCAAATACGCCCGGACATTGACCACTCCATGAATCCAATAATATAACCGATTTCGGACTGGTGTGCGGAAGGTATACGTCTTGAAACCAATGTTTAAGATGTTCGGTTGTTAATTTCCCAGATTTCGAAGCCATAAGATATACATTCTGTGGTTTAAACATAGTCTCTTGCACTCGAGGACCAAATCCTCCACTAGATTCTTTTAAAACAATTAATAGAGGTGACAATAATTTGCCATCGGCCGAAATCAAAGGCTGTATGGTGTAGCTGTGCGTTGTTGATGACTTTGATTGTATTATTGATTCCACTGTTTTTTGCCCTCGCAACGCTAAGGTTCGCCCCGCATGTAGCTCCAAATTGAAACCGCTCTGATCGGAATTGTAAACGTTTTCGACTCCGATATCGACGATGTGGGTTTTTACTTTCTGAATGAAGATGGCAGCCTGCTCTTTTAAAGATTCCTGTGTTGCTAATGTATTTTTTGTTATATGTTTCGTAATTTTCCGCGACACGATTCCGTGACGTTTCTTAAATTCTAATAGCCAGGTTTTGGATGCCTTAAATTTTGCTGGTGCCATATCAAACAGTTGTCGCGCTCGTATGGCCCAACGTCTAATATCAATATCGTGAATTGGCAATTTCCTATTTAAAGCATCCATTACATTGTTAAGAGTATACTCACAGATCATTTTCAACTTTTCTCTGTATGTCCCACCTTGATTAACTTGATGTGCCCAGCGCCGTAATTGTCGCACAGACTGAACTTTTCTGAATTTTGATTGAACGGACGATACCTTTCTGTTTCCCGTTTTTCCGGACCTCCAAAATTCTGTCGCTTGTTTTTTGTAATCATAATCCAAATCTTCATCATCGATGGTGCAAACTTGGTCCGGTGCATCTATATTGGGATTCAGAAATCTTTGATGATTCCAGTCTTCTGTTCCATCGTTGTCTTCTATAATTTCCGATTCGTGCACTGCATTTGGATGTTCAAAATCCAAACTCCATTCAATTTCAGTTTCCATTGGCTGTATCATTGCATCTTTGATGATGATTTCGAGCTCTTCGCTCAACTGCCTTTCGGATTCCGTGACTGGAGAATCGAGTAATTTAATAGCATTGAATGCTAGAGACAAAAGCTGAATGACGTTCAACGGATTGACGTGCATTTTTCTCCAAGTCTCTTTAAAGGGATGAATGAACTCAACTCCATACGTAAAAATACACTGAACGACAACAGATTAAACCGTCTTATGTAAGTTCGGTTTATAAGATAAAACACGTTTCTTATCACCAAATATTTTTACTTGTGAAATAGAAATCTTATGTAAGAAAAAGAAGTCTTATGTAAGTTCGGTTTATAAGATAAAACGCGTTTCTCATCACCGAATATTTCTACTTCTGGTTATCAGCACAGCATTTCTATCAGAACTATTTATTATCAATCATTCATTACTCATGATATGTCAATAGAAATACATTTACCGTACATATTTATGAACCAATATTTTTACGCAATATTGCATAAATATTTATGGAACATTCAATTTATGAAATTACCAGAATATTGGCAATAATTTTCATGGACATATTTACACTGTTGTTCAGAAAATACTTGGAAATTACAGTTTTTGAAGATTTGATAGCAATTTCTGAAATTGAAATCATATTTTTATTGAACAAAAAATCATCACTTCATATTCTTGTCATCTCTAACGATACAATGTCCGTCTACTCATCTACTCGTAATTTTCCAATATCAATTTTTCAATTCTAACCTCAGATTTGTGATCAGCGACCCCGAAATCCCGGGGATACCGAATCCGAAGCAATCCACATCATTTTGGAAGAAGTCGGTCCGCCATTTTGTGTCGGTCATGTTGAATTTTCCAATTTCGACTACACATTTTCAATCAGCGACCTCGAAAACCCCCGGGTACAGAATTTTGGGAAAATTGGTACCATTTTTCGTTTCGACGTTCGCCATATTGGATCCGCCATTTTGAATTTTAAAAATCTGATGCCAGATTCGTAATCAGCGACCTCGAAAACCCCCGGGTACAGAATTTTGGGAGAATTGGTACCATTTTTCATTTCGACGTTCGCCATATTGGATCCGCCATTTTGAATTTTGAAAATCTGATACCAGAATCGTAATCAGCGACCCCGAAAACCCCCAGGTACAGAATTTTGGGAAAATTGGTGTTACGTGCGTAGATTTTAAAGATTTCGGTATATATTTTTCTTTTTGGGAAGTCAACCAGGATAGTTCCTAGAACTTCGGGTTTACCCTAATCCTGCTGACTTCTTTCTTTTACACATATATATATATATATATCCCGGAATCCTAAATTCCTTTTTCTTTCTTTGATTTTATAAATTCTTTGAACCTCAACAACTTGTTGTTTCATTTTTCGAACGTGACTTAGAGTATAAAAAGTAACCACATCGAAATATAATATTATTTCTATCGGATGTTTATTCCCCTCTTGAAATGGCTCGTAAGTCACGTAGGTGCAGATAACGGCGAAGCAACACTGGAACCCCAGTCTTGCTGACCCCTCAATCTCACACTACTATAGGCTAGCGCGTAGATGTAATTTTTGCTCTCTCTCTAATTTCCAAAGAAATAAGGAAATTAAGCTAACTAGAAGTAGAATAATAAGATTTCAAAAGCAAGAATGATGGAAAACTAAAGAGCTATTTAACGGTTCATAATTCAAATATAAGTTCGGGTTATTAACATAGTTTGAAGATATTCAAAGTAAGCTAGTGTGAGTAGACTGTAGGTGAGCCATGGAATAGCATGGGACCACGTGACGTCACAAGGGACCAACGCCTACGCTAACTGCAAGTATGTTACGTCCTGAGTTAAATGTTATTTAGAAGAAACGAATCACTAGTTTATTCTTGTGAGGTTCTGATTTAAAATTGGTAGATTTCTATATTTCTTACCGAGTCTTAGAAAACTAGTTCTTCGGGACGTCGTTGAGCTCGTATCTGTTGAGGTAATGGGTTTTATCAGCCACCACTATGCGTGGGTGAAATAAACGTTTGAAGATTTCACTTTAAATTATAACAATATTTATTTAACAATCTTATTTCACAATCTGCTTAACAATTTGGTTGTTAACCTTCACACAGGTGATGATTAACTTTAGTTTTTAGGTTTCTATGATTTATGTAGTAATTCACTTATTAATTAACTGTGTCACCAAACACTTTGAATGAATAATTCTAAGTTATAAGATTCTATGAGTTCGATCTGTATTCTTTGAGATTTCGTGACTAACTGACTAATATGGAATGGAAAAGATCTCTCCTCGCGGGTACGCGAAGGGGAGGTCCTGGAAAACTCGCGGGAAGGCGAGGTTTTTTCTATTGGTAAAAAACTCATTAAAACAAAAGCGGGAAAAAAATATGGTTGGCTAGAAGAGCAATAGCGCGAGGCGATTGGGTCAGGGACCCAAGCGTCGAGACGCTACGAAGGGATGCTGCGAGCGTCTATGTTCTATCCTCATTTAAACAGAGCTGTCTTTGTCTTTAGACTTTTCCGCTTTCGGTCGTAAAAATCTGAAGGATCTGAATATTTATGTTTCCTCAATAAGGATATTTTCCAGAGTTCGAAAGTTTACTTAAAGTTTAGGCTTTCCTGTTTATATTGTTTCAAGTGTTTCTAAGCATATTCGTTTCGTGAGAGAATGAGATGAATTTGTCTACATTATGGTTAAGATTGTTCCTTTCAAAAGTATTGACTTATATCTATGAGTAAAATAATATAAAAGAATTAAAGGAAAAAATTATAAATGGAATTACATCAATAGAGTATTATTATAACTCTGATGGTAATTGCACGTCGGTATTTTCATGCTTATGATAATAACTACGGTAACTGTTGTACCTATAGGTTAAATATTCGGCTTCCAGCCTAGGACGTAACAAGTAGTCCCTCAAACCAATCAGGCGACAATTAGCCACTAAGCAAGGCCCTAATTGGCTAAGCCACGCGCGCAGTAATACATACATTGTTGCAACCGCGGGGACCTCGTCGCCTTTGAACTTAAATCAGTGTCTTTCTTCTGTTAAATCGCGAGGTGCGTGGACGTAAAGAACCGTGTGCTAAATAGAGCCAAGAGTTACACTCAATCTTTTCTTTTTTCAATTAAAGTGGTAGTGTAAAGGACTCAGTACTCGTCAACCCTAAAGTAATAATCGTGACATAATCCACAGCGTGGTGGTCTGATTATTCAATATTAAATTCAGTGCAGAGACACAATTCGATTATTCTATTAAACGCCTTTGAATTTTTAATAAAAATAACTTCACTTTCCGCCTTATACTCGCTTTGAGTATTTGTAATATTTAAGAATCTTCCCAGCAAACACACTTGCTACATTCGTATCACTATGATATTACGCTGTGGTGTAACTGATACAACCTTATGTTTATGCAAATGAGATGTAACACTGGTGTATTACCGTTACTTTGACGTACCAGAGATGCGACTGACCTGTCACCGTGTAATATCGCAAGGAGAGTACAGTGTTACATGGAATTTATATCACATAGTCTTATTCCTGTGCTTTCGACAAGTTTGACGTACCTGTTACGTAGCACACATGTTACGATGCCATGTCACCGGAAAAGCACGATTAGTATATTACTCCGACATCACACCCGTACTATCTTTGTAACGTATACAAGGTGCATGTAACTGTAACGTAACATGTACGACACAGTGTAATGTCAACAGAAAAGATAACTTATTACATCCATTTTACATCACCGAGTACTGGCAATATATACTTAATAAAAGTTATAATAGAAATTTGTAACTATATATAAGCTATATACAGGGTGTATCATCTCAAGTATCGAGAATGGGGGGCACTTGGTTGACGCTAAGTCATGCCCCATCAACCAATCACCAAGAGACAAATTTCGTATACCGAAAGTCTTACGAAAATAGAAGATACAATTTCTTTATGTAGGCGAAAAATATCAACAACGACTCGAATCAAGCTGTTAGGTATTTATTTGCTTCGACGTTGACAGAAACGGTTCGAATTATGTCGAAGTAAATGAATGCCTAACAACTTTATTCGAGTCGTTCTTGATATTTTTTGCCTAGACAAATAAATTGTATCTTCTATTCTCGTAAGAATTTCGGTCTACGAAATTCTTCTCTTTGGTGATTGGTTGATGGGGCGTGCCTTCGTGTCAACTAAGTCCCTCCCATTCTAGATACTTGATTCACCCTGTATAAGCTATAATGGATCGCACGGTTCTGTATCTCATATCAGATGCGTAAGTCACATTTCTTTGAAAGTTTTGTATCGTGGAATCGCAACTGCAATGGTAAAATAACAGGGTTTTTCAATGAGATATAGAAATGAAAGTCTAATATGATATTATAGAAGGAGCTTTTTTATTTTTAAATAACGTACATATACACGCGTCCATTTTTATACCGTCGGTCATCGAGGAATAGACCCAATGCCGGCGCTTCACTCATCCAACGCAGTGCACAGGCTAGCCAATTAATTCAGGCATTATCATAAATATTACAAAAACTTTTTTCGAACTGATTTCGGAAACGCAAAAAATATCACTATCAAAACGAAACTTATTGACATTCTTAACATTACAGAGAAATTATAATACCAGACTACACTGCCGTGCTCAGGTAAAAGGCAGTAAAGTGCAAAAAGTGAAGTCAAAGAAAACTGAAATCTGAATTTCTGATATTTTTAAACTCAATTAATGATATTATTTTTTCATCATAATTATTGAATGACTTATAATATATTACATGACTTTATGAAAAGTCATTTAAGTGTGATTTCAGATCATAGTTAAAATCAACATTTCTAAAATAAGTGATGTACGCTTAATGAAATGGATTCTGAGCCGGATGCGTTCGACAATGGAAGAAACAGCCAATGGGCGCCCTGAATTTTTGTAATCCAGAGCGCCGATTAGCTGTTTCTAGAATTGTTAAACACATCCGGCTCAGAATGCATTTCATTAAGCGTACTGTCTTTAATAGTTGTGAATTGAAAAGCAGTAAGATGTGATTTACTGCCTTTATACTCTGTAGTACAAAATTACTGCTTTTTCTCATTGTTTCTGTAATTTATATATACCATATTGTCAGAGGTAAAGCGCAGTAATACAGAATGAGAATTTTATTTTATTATAATATATTTTTTTGATATTGAAATGGACATAAGTGGTACAATAATTACTGTCTGATCACTATTGAATCACAAAATCTCAAATACAAATTGAAATTTATTAAGTTTTGTTGAATACACAACGATTAATTAATTTTTATAACATTTAATAATTATAAACTGATAATAAAATAATTATATCAACAAAATAAATAAATAAATAAATAAATAACAGTCTGCTTTCTCATTTATTTAATGCATAATATTTTTCAAAAACTGTTCTTTCGAAACTATGAAAATGGACTGATTATGAATTGAAATTTTTTTTTTTAAGAAAAGAAACGCAGGTTCAGTCTGATAGAAAGACTTATTATTTTAGACGTGCAAACTAATTGAAATGTCAATAAACTGTGTTATAATAAGTTTAAGATAAAACAATATACCTTGTTATGAAAATGATAACTATTTCTCTGGTGAGTTTTGCTAAAAAAATCCTGTGATTTTCAGATATGAGAGGACAAATATTCTTTAAAACAGCATTTTTCTTCTCTTTACTTATCCCATTATTTTTTTTTTTTTTTTCATATAGAATTGGATCAGGAATACCTTTTTTCGCAGCTTTGACTTTTAAATAATTATTTAATCTTCAGTCTTGTATTTTAAGATTAATAAATTTGAATTAGTATTCAAGATTTTGTGATTCGGTAGTGATGAAACGATAATTATTGTACCACTTATGTCCATTTCAATATCAATAAAATATATTAAAAATATAATCATAACAGTTAATAAAGAGAATGAGTAAAAAGGCAGTTTGAAAACTACTGCTTTTTTACTTTGAAAAATAGATCTACTGCTTTTATATTTAGGAAATGTAACCGATTTGAAATGTTTACCAAACTTGAAAAATTATCATCTTTTTGAAATAACGTTCTTAATGATTCATTTTATAATTGATATGTAGAAAATCATTGAGAAAACATATTGGCATCAAAATTAATGAAAGGCAGTAAATGAAGTTACTGCCTTTTACCTAAGCACGGCAGTATTGTCAAAATGATTAAAAGAAAACCCTACTGAAAATATTGGGGTGAGATCTGATAAAAGATATCAGATGAATTCTAATGTGAGCCTGTTACGAGATCTTATAAGAGCCAGTATGAGATCTCATCTGAGATTCTTGTAACGAAATTGAACTGGGACAAGGTTCTGAAATCTCATATGCGATCCTGCATCGGATCTCATATCGTATCTTAGATGAGATCTCATCTTGTATCTTATCTCAGATCGCATATCGCACTTCATGTCAGATCTCGTGATTGCGGATTAGATTCTCAGTCGAAAATCGAATGAAATCTGAGGTAAGTTGAAAATTGTTGGTGGTTTCAAATGCAAGAACATCTAAGGACACAATTTCATAAAGATTACTTTATTCATAACATTTGTTCAAGACCTCAAACCATTATTCGTTAACAAAATTGGTGTCATCGTTTACAATTTCAACAATACAAAATATGTATGTTACGTACTATAATTTGTAAAGAACGCGAGTACGACTCACGCGTTTTGCGTACATTACCGAACATTAACAATAATTATAGAATCTCCTGTATCAACCATAATATATATTCTGCATCAGAATATACCATTGTTATATTATTGTTAATATTTGAATATTTATCAATTGTCATGTTACATCATGGGGGAGGGGGAAGCCAGAGTGTTACGCAGCGTTACAGGGGGGAAGTTCCTATAAAGTGCATTACAAAATTTATGGATAGCCCCTAGCTGAACTACAGATCAATTTGTTAAATTTTTTTCCACTATATATACATCGTCAATAACTTATTCCATAACCGAAGTTTGATCGAATTCCAATACTATGTTACATGAATATCATAAATGCCAAAAATATAAAAACGACGAATATTACAGAGTTTTCAAAAGGTAATTATACATTAATTTTATACAGAATTTTCATTTGCACGTTTCTATACAGATTTTTTTTTCACTACAGAGAAGTTAATCAACCAGGTTTACCTACATTTCCGACCGTAAACTGTTAATAAAAATATAAATTCGGCAGTGGACACACATAAAATTCACTTTCTAACTCAATATGAATACAAATGCGGTTCATATTTGCTGTAGGCACTATTGAGACTTCATTTTGTATACGCCTAATTTTCTGTAACGTGACATAATTATTACAAAAATTGTGTCCACTCGTTTCAATCACGTTACACAGAGTAAATTCTGTATTTCTTTTTTTGTCAACAAGAAATTTGATTATTCGGATAAATCTACCGTCAGCCATTTGTGCAATAGAGTTGTTTGAACGTTCATTATTTTTCAAATGAGATACATACAGACATCCATCCTTAACCATTCTTGTGAATGCTATAGTATCATTAAAGCTTAAAACAACATCTGCATGAACGTGTAAATCATCTACGACGCTTTCACCTTTGCCAAAGTATGTCATACCTGAAATTTTGACGAATTTCTTCATCTTAGGCGCAGTAAGTTTCCGACAATATTCTTTTGTTATCGCGCAAGTATTGTTGAAAACTTTTTTTTCGAGTATGCCAATATTAACGGTCAAATTAACGTACCGTAAAATCTGCAAATTTACGCCTTTTGCACATTTTATAGCTTTTAAAATTTGAGCATTTCCAGCTTCGAATGCAAAAGTCGAGTCAGCCCAAAGTGGACCCCAATTATACACACTTTTTGCGATATGCAGAAGTTGGTGTACGTTAAAAGTCATGGCTTTTTTCGAGTACAGTTGTTCCGTTCGTACGACGAATTCATTTAACATCATGTCAGAGTGTTCCAACTGATCGTATGTGATGTCAGTTTGCAATAGAATGTACAGACTTTCAACTAACAAGCCCCAGTGCTGTATGAATTCTCGATCCAATTTCAGAGAAAGAACAGGCAAGCT
Organism: Tenthredo notha; assembly: GCA_914767705.2. Lineage (NCBI taxonomy): Eukaryota > Metazoa > Arthropoda > Insecta > Hymenoptera > Tenthredinidae > Tenthredo > Tenthredo notha. The sequence continues at coordinate 8,477,482 of OU611914.1, read as the reverse complement.
ATAATAAAGCACCCAATTCTCCCATTCACGAGCTTTCCAAAATTTTCTATCTGTTAGCGGTCTGGTTAGCCGAGCAAGCTGATTGGGAGCTTTTATCCGCAATAACTGGTCACTGAGATAATTCAAATCTTCAGAGGAAAGTGAATTAAGCATAGGGGAGACTGGGGAGGTTTGACCGTGTGGGAGGTTTGACCAATTGCTGTTTAATCTGTTTTCACAGTGTAATAAAATCTGCCATTTAGCGGAACGTTTTCGCACTATGATCCCAGCATTAGCATATGTGTCATTCAACTGTTCGGACTCACGATCAATAGGTTATGTTAACAAGATTGATATTGACAACAAAATTGTTATTTCTGCAAGTTACCGCTAAGGATCTAAGTAAGTTACACGAACATTTTTAAAAATTATCATAGCCTAGATTCCCTCAGTGATATGTGGGCTAAATGATTTCGTTGTAGTGGAATTTATTGTTCCGTTGAATGAGATGTCATTCTGCATTTGAATGAAAATCTTATACCAGGGAGGTTTGACCAATAATTAATGGGGAGGTTTGACCAACCAATTTCAGAATGCCATTCACGTGGAAATCAAAGGGAAAGACCCGACAAAAGGTACCAGCGGATATAATGAGAAACGCAGTGAAGGAGGTTCTTGAGAATGGAAAAAGTGTTAACGCAGCGGCGAAAAGATTCAGTGTGGATCGCAAGACTTTGGGGCGATATGTGAAAAAAGTAACAGATAATGAAGAAACCAATTTTATGGCAAATCATGTATCGTCTCTTATATTCCCCAACGAAGAAGAAATCCTTTTAGAAAGATACCTTATTCATTCAAGTAAATTGAACTATGGATTATCAACTACCAGTGCTCGTAAGTTTGCGTATCAATTCGCGATCATGAATGATAGGAAGATTCCCGAAAATTGGACCAACAGCCAGTCTGCTAGCAAGGATTGGTTTCGAGGTTTCATGAAAAGACATCCCACTTTGTCCTTGCGAACCCCACAAGCGACAAGTTTATCACGAGGGACAGCCTTCAATAAAACCACGGTTACTGAATTCTTCAATAACATAAAAGCTGTTTTTAACAAACACGCTTATGGACCAGAAGCCATTTTCAACCTGGACGAGACTGGAGTTACGACCGTTCAAAAGCCCGGCAAAGTCATTGCGCAGAAAGGCGAAAAACAGGTCTCCCGAGCTACATCTGCAGAAAGAGGGACCCTCGTGACTATGTGCAGTGCAGTCAGTGCTATTGGTATGGCCATTCCACCATTTTTCATTTTTCCCCGTAAACGTCTGAGTCCCCGTATGACTGATGGGGCGCCGTCGGGTTCGGATGTTGCCGCTCATGATAGCGGATGGATGACGGGAGAAAATTTCGAGAAGTATTGGCTGCATTTTATTAAATATGCTAAGTGTTCTCCAACAAGTCCAGTAGTTGTAATTTTGGACAATCATGAGTCACACATCACACCAAAAGGTCTACAAATATGCAAACAAAATGGGATAACTTTGATCACCTTACCACCACACACCAGCCATAAGCTTCAACCCCTTGATAGGAGCGTTTTCGGCCCATTCAAAAAATATTACAATTCCGCTGCTGATGATTTCATGGTTACGCATCCTGCAGAACCAATCACTATCTACGACATTCCGGCACTAGTAGCCAAGGCTTTTCCGAAAGCTTTTAATCCAGTGAATATTCAAAAAGGGTTCAAGTGCACTGGTATCTGGCCATTAAATTGCGACATTTTTGATGAATCCGACTTTCTGAGTTCATATGTGACCGATCGACCCGACCCTGCTATCGTAGAGAATGTTGCCAACTCAGATATCTCAATACCGAAATCTAGCTCAAGCGCCACGAGGAAAGCGCCTCCAGAAGATAGGACATCCTCTCCGACACATTCGGGGCCTTCGCATTCACGAACTAGTGCAACTCGAGAAGCTTTAAGCGTAGTGACTCCGGAACAAATTAGGCCTTTTCCGAAAGCTGGAGCGAGGAAAACTAGGAATTCACGAAAACGAGTCGTGAGCCGAGTATTGACCGATAGCCCGGTCAAGAAATCCATTGAGGAAGAATACGAAGCTAGGCAGGCTAAAAAAAATAAAACCATAGAAATAAAAAAGGAGCGCGTGGAAACAGCTAAGAAAGGTGCCAAGGCGAACACAGGCGGAAAAGAGAATCGACAAGGCAAAAAAATTAAATGAAAGAAACAAACTAAGGTATATGAGCTCAAAAAATATATGTAATTGTCATATGTAATGCTCTATAATACACATTATAATAAAATAGGTTCACGATAATGAAGTATTTCCCTTCCATTGATACTTCATTTTATAATTGGTCAAACCTCCCATACCATTGGTCAAACCTCCCGCACATGGGGAGGTTTGACCACAATTGCGCTTCGTCAAAAAACTGCGGAGTACTTTTTAACTAATAAAATTTGCACACTAGAAAAATTCAAGGACATTTTGCAAGGATTACCCTTTCGAAATATCACATTGCCAATTTTATTCATGATGGTGAAACGGTAGCCGAAGCCATTGAACAAAAATGTGGTCAAACCTCCCCAGTCTCCCCTAAGCTCTGTGATTTGCTTTGCAACCCCTATGAGAATGCAGTGCATGTAGTCAGGTACAAATCCGAATATAATATTAAAGGCAATCAAATTCAGAAGTGGTGATATGCTTTGCACTCCGCGAACAGGTTTTTTTGTTCTTTTGAATTCTTCCATGAAAGCTAGTGTGTTATCCAAGTTTCTCGCTTCTGGAGTATGATCGAGAGTAGGATATTTCAAAGACTTTGCCTCCTTCATATATACCCCTGGATGGAGACACCATCCACACCCGTAAGTTCCATTAAACTGCTTAATGCCTTGCATCGGGGCTCTAGCAACTGCATCCACACAACACGAAACTCCATAAACTTTGATAAGACGACTTTCTCCACCAATTACGCATTCGATTCCTGAAGTGGAAATGTTATTCATCATATCCCGAAATGGTGTCATGAAAATGTCCATGTTGGGTTTATTCTTCCCAAACCACAAGCCACAAGTGACAAGATTTCGAAACCTTTCTTGAACTGGTAACTCATTTATCATTAATTGAATAGGCCAGATTGAATTTTGAGAGGATTCAAACGCTGGTATTCCATCAGTGTTGAAAGTAACGGTTGCGTAATTTTCTTTTACTTCATTAGGTAAAGAAGACACAAAGGCGCGGTAACATTTACCGTCATAAATATCTCTTATGTGTTTTTTTTCATGATGCCTCTCCCGGACTACGTGATTATAATGGTCTTGATATGTCTGTAAATGTTCGGCGATTGCGGCAGAAGGATTGATCATAGCAAAAAAGTGCAAACACGACGGATTTGATAAATCCACATTAGCGTCACAAACTGTGCATGTAGCCCCAACATTGACATTTTCAACTTTGCCAACATATTCGTCGCAGGATGGGCAAACTGCATGAAATTCTACAGCGCTCTTAACATTGAAAAGTTTATCGATGAAATACCGAGAATGCGGAAATATTGGTTCGATAAATAAAGTGTTGATGAGTTGAAGCAGATTTGACATTGCAGTTTGCGTTAACATGTTAGAAATCCCAAATTTCAATGTCATTAGAAGTATCTCCCCTGGACTTTTATTCAGCGGCGTTGCGATAATATCAAAGAACCCTGGCGTTTCCATGAGATCGTTGAGATTTGCTGGTTTTTGGAGATATTTTGTGCTTTCATGATGAGGGTTTTCCATGGAGTCTTCATTGTCGAAGAGTGAATCAAAACATTCAGGTATCAAAACATTCAGTGATTCTAAAGAATCGTTTGAACCCGAGACATCATTCTACAACAAACACCAAAAAATCATAGATTAGGTTAAATACGATCGAATAGTAGTGAATGGAATTGATTTCATCCAGGTCTTAAATTAACATTGTGAACATGAATATTATAAACTAAAAAAATGTATTAGGTATACGCATAAAAGATAATTCATGTCGTAACATGTAAATAACTTTCACTGAGGTATTTTGGTGGTAAGATTGACATCAGAATAATTTATGTAGTGTGATGATCAGAATAAAAGGATTTCTGTAATGTTTTTAATATGAAACTGGTTGCAACTGTCAATTTCTCTGCTGTATATTGTAGAGAGTAACAGGTTGGCATTGTTAAGTGCAAAACGCTGCTAATGTAATCCAGAGAAGAAAAAAGTTCTCGGAGAGTGTTTATAGCTTCAGTAACAGTTTGACGCTGATAGTACAAGAACTTTCTTCTACATTAATTTGCAATGGCAGCCTTCTCACACTCTATCGACTGTTATTTTCTTCAACGGCTCATTGCTCGTAGCCGCTGCAATATATGACTGAGAATTTTATTCTTTACAGTGCTACGTTATCAGTCTTCGGCACTATCTGATATTGTAACGACACTACCCAAAGAGTGGTGGAGAGAGCTCATGCCATCGAAGAGCGTGAGTACTGAAGTCACAGTCTTACATATAGAAGGGAAACTTGGATCCTGTATTACAACGGAGCAGATGCTATGAGGCTTCAGAGAGTACCTTCTTCTCTATGAGGGCTGCGACGTGAGTTGCACTATTTAACAAGTGTATACGTTCTTCTGGCGCCATTCGATTCGATAAAAAGGTGCCGGAGGCCATAAACGCTTCGCGAAACATCTAATCTTGCTAGGCCAAGGGTGTACTTCTCTATTAAATTGGAATATTAATCGAATTGTGGTATAGTTTTCAGCTTACGATTAGTGAAAATCGGAACCTATAGCAACTGTCCGAATAATAAATAAATCATCGCAAAACTCTGTTATTACAATATAAATGAATGTTATGTAACATCTTACTGTTAATTGCCTCAGCAGAAGTTATTTGAACGTTACGAATACAAACTTTTGCAGTATTTAATACTAATAATCAGATGATTTTTCATGAGCAAACATTCACTATGGTATGATTCAATATATGTAAAGGCTTTAAGGAACCAAGCATATCTCGTGGCGGGCCAGCACGACGGAATGTATAAAGTCTCTACAGTAAATGTATACGAGGCTCTAAATCTGCCGTACAGAGACTTTTATCCCAGCTGACAACATACGTCCGTTCTACCTAGTTTGAGGTACCGACTATACATATATCTATTTGATTATTTCCTTGGTACTTATCAATGTGGAAAGTGTAATAATTATGCACAATAATTCATATTGGGAAAAATTTCACAAACCCTTGCAATTGAAGGGATTTTGTTGCCAATGTCTTCAGTGTCGATGTATGCAACGTCGGTGCATGCTGTCTGTCCGGTAGCCGATATATTTTCATTCGTTATCTCGTCACTGTATCTGGAATACGTAGCTTCGTCTGCAGACTGCCTTCTTTCCTCTGTTCTCTGGAGACCATGAAAATAACAATAGTATTTTATCGTTGGATTTGTTTTCATTAAGGGCATGCCCCAGTCCTTTTTTACCGGCTTCTATAACTAGGTTTCGATTCCTGGCCAAACTATCTATCAGAATCCATTCAAATTTGAACAGTACAGTAATATTCAGATATGCCTGCCCTTTCCGGCTAACTAGTTTGCTGTGCAGAGACCGAAAATCCGTCAGAATCGGTCACTGCGCAGAAAATTGGAAAACTCGGTGGGTAGGCATATTTGAATATTACTGTACATAGATTAAGTACTGCGGAATAGTGGAAAGTCATTTGTTTCATGAGAATCAAAAGACACAACGAGAAGAGGAGATAAAGATAGGGAGATGAAGCGAGCGCGAGGAATGGCGATTGGCTCAGCGAGGAACTACAAGCCCGCTACTACATTGTTCTTAAAGAAAATAAACTTGATTTTCGTCAAACAAATGACTTTCCACTATTGATTCATTTTTTGATAATTCATTGCGACAGTATGAATGGATTCCGTTAGTTAGTTTTCCAGTAGATCGAAATCACGAAGTTCGCCGCCGACTGGGGCATGCCCTTAATTCCGATAAACAAAAACAAAGTATATTACGCATGCGAGTCGTCAATGACTAGAAAGATTGTCCTTGTATAACCATGAATCCGCATAGGTTTACCTAGTTCATAATTGGTTTATAATTCGTAAAAAAAAAAATATTATCTCATGGTTTAATTACGTATTGATAGACAATAATATTACTTACGCGTGTCTCATCGGCTGTTCTTGGGTTGGGATGTTCTACAGAATTCTCTTTTCGTATTTTCCTCTTAGAATAAGTGCTCAAATCTTCATCGCTCGTGTATTTCAAGTGCTGTTTATACGAGGAATACCTTCGACTCATTTTCACGCTCAAAAAAAGGATTTTCGAATCAATTTACGCAAAATAAACGTGATGGTCAGGCGTTACTGTGCAGTCGAGTCACGAGTGGCGAGAAAGAGTGAGGTACGCGGGGTATTCACGGCGCGCGGCGGTTGGCGCTGCGCCGTATTTTATGAATCGACCAATCCTCTGTTCTCTTCTCGGTCGTCCGTATGTCTAATAAACCACTCATAGCAGACGTTCCACGGCGCAGTCGCAGTATTTCAATTGCGTTCAGATCCGAGTGTTGTTATTCCGCGGCGACCGCATGTGCGTGCACGTGTGAGAAACTGAATTTCGGGTTCAATATTACATTATTCTTTGCAATCTTCGTGCGGACGCAGACATGGAAGACTCACAATCATCCAATGGTAGTATTGCCTTCGCGTGTGTACGGTTCAAAGATGACAATTCTAATGAATACAATATCGTTCCTATAAACTTTGTGAAAACGAGGTCCGGAAAAGTTCTCAAGGACTTCGCACCGACTCACCATGCTGATTTCACCAAGGATAAATACTATTACGTGTATTTAGAATCTTCCGATTCCGAAAAAGAAGACGATCCAGGCCACACACAATTATATCACAAGGCCCACATCTTGTACCTTGGTGGTAAGTATACATCCACAATATATATGTGCAGTCGAACCAACACTTGTAATTATCTGCTTGGTTGATAATTAAAAATTGACTACATTTTCTTTTATCAATTTATATTATATTATAGAATATCATTTTTATTTTCCTCTGTCGGATTTCCATTGGAAGAGTTTCTATGACTGAAGGTCTGCATGCACATACCCAGCGAAGGCGAGACGAGGAAAAGTTGTTTTAAAATATGATGTTTTACAGCTTCGATTGCCATCGTTTACTCCTGAATGATGTGCATATATGCATGAGACATTGGGTTTTACAAAAACTTCCTTCACTTTGCGTCGCCTTGGCTCGGCTTACTTTCGTATGGTGTACAAAGACCTTCGCCGAGTCATTTGACGCAGCGGATTTGAGCAATGAGGTTCAGAAATCTGTCATAGGCCGTCATGTTGGGAATATTGTTGTTCAAAGGGTTTCTATAATGTCGATTTTGGAAATTCTTATAATCAACTTGAGTATATTGCTGAGTTCGTCGAGGTTGAGCCACGTCCACCAGTCACAAGATTACAATATCTCAGAAAGCCTTCTATCGGAGACCCACAATTTATGATGGGGTGATAATTGTTTTAATTACATGTGTTGGTCACGACAGAATTAAAACTGGGTGCAAACAAATTTCGACATGAAATACCCTATATGCATATCATTACTAGTGTTGATTGAAATTCTAGATTCAGAAAGTGACCTTAAAGAGAAAATTGCTGGCAAGCGTTTGAAATTTCCTAACAAGAAATACTGTGGTACATCCAGTTCCACCGACAATGAGCACGGTCCAACATCATCGCAACACCAGAGGAAAATCAAGCAAAAGGTATGAGTATTTTACCACAGTAATTGATATTGAAAGGATATATTATGTGCGTTATCGGCTGAGCATATTTTTTGGTATTGCATGCATGATAAGTATTTACATCACAAAAATAATCAAAATAACATCTTTGACAACTTCTCAATCAGAGCTCATTTGATACTGATATTAGATTCGTATTAGTTTTCCGCAAGATATCAAACTATGCTATTGATGAGTGAAAAATTATCATATTGCAGGAGTTGAAAGATCGTGTTCAGAAGAGAAAGGAGCAAAATGTAGAGCAAGAGTTGCAACGATTTTATGGTGAAAAACAAATCCAATCTCGAGCAAAAGTAGTGGACTCCGAGTCTGAAACTGATGACGAGTTGAATTCAGACCCTCAACAAACGAAACCAGGTAACGTATTTCCGATACGAATTTCCATACTGTTTCGTCGGGATATTACAATAATTTTGGGCTGAGGTAGGAGTAAGAAGCAAAATATTGAAATAAGGAGAAACATTCAATTTACAGTGAAGGCCTCGGCACACGGTGCTTGTTTCGCTGCTATTGCCCTACTTGTTGCCTAGAACACACATCATACAAGTGAGCCAGGAGCGAAAAAGCACGAAAAATCGCACCGTGTGTCCTCAGCGTTAGTTTCAGATTTGTTATACAAATTTTCATATCTCCTAATGATTATTGTTTCTGAGTGAAATTTATATCAATTCAAGTAGGTCTTCTTTGGGTTGAACAGTGTACTATACTTATTGTTTTTTCATCTTCTGAGAATAGATTCGAAACCAAAGCAATCTGTGGAAAGAAAGGATGATCAGGAATCACAGGAACTACAGGAACTTATGCAATCCGACAAAGATGACTCACACCATTCCGATGGGGAACATGGGGAGCTGCTCGCAGATGATAACATACCGCTGAAACTTGCGAGACAGAAACGTACAAAATCACAGGAAAAAACTACCGGAAGAACAATGAAGCCAGCTCTCTTGGGTAATATATGTAGACGTATATAGCTGTATAATTTTTCATTCTTTGTCATTCGTGTCGATTAAAACATAAACTAGTATCAATGTTCTGCGATTCGTTCGGCATAGCTGGTACTAAGAAACAGAAAACAACGCCGCATGGGCCTAATAAATCAATGGAACAGGAACCAAGCATTGCTCATCGCGTGGTTATAGGACAACAAGAAACTGGCAACGAACTACAAGTAGATCGACAAAGTGATGAACAACTCGATGATGACTCCATATCGCTGAGAGATTCTACGCATGAAAGTATCTACTCTAGCCAGAGACAAAACAAGGCCTCAACTTCATCAACACAGAATAAAAAAAACAGAAACGAAGCTCAGCTAGGTGAAATATTTGTAGTATGTTGATAAATTTCATGTCATTATGATTTTAATATAATGCCAATCTTCACACCTCATTGTCAGTTGTCGAGAGCGAGGGATCGATCACTAACTCTTCTATGCCGAAAGATGCTCCTCCGCGCAGACGTGCTTACCGCAGTATACAGGAAGCAACATCGAGAGAAGAATCCGGCACGAGAAACATCCATGCACCTGATCTGGGTAATGCATATACGTTTATGTATATTAGGGTGTCAACATTTTGACTTAAAGTTTCTGAATTGTATTCTCACGGAAAAAATTTTAGTTTTCAGCCATGGAAACAACTCCTGCAGAAAAAAAAGCTCATAGAATTTGTGAAGGTCGCTCAATAACGTCGAAAAACTAGACTATTGACTAAAAACGATTTTGAAAGTTGTATATTTCATGGCCCTTACCCCTTCAATTTCTTCATCATCGAAATTTATGAAGGTGGTTCAAATTTCACTTGAAAATATTGCTATGGATTCATATTTAGAAGTCGTCCAAGACCTTCAAACAAAATTGTATTGCCCAAATAATGGTACAAAAATTAAGTAACCCTGGCCTTAACTCCTATATTTCTTTCTACCATACATCTCTGAAAGCGCGCGAAATTCAAATGGAACCGATTTAAATTCACGCCTACCTCGAACCCTCTGATACTTTTTTTCGAATAAGATTTCTAATTCTTACAATTCATTAATAATCATTTTTAAAAATGACTCATAACTATTGAGTTAATACGAGTTAATTAACAGAAAATTTTCATGATACGCACAATGTTTTAAAATACGCGTTTGACTTCTGACTTTGCTACGTTTGGGCCAAATCATTATGTTTGAAGGTATTGAGAAACCTCTAATGATAAATATTTTTTGAGTGAAATTTAAATCATCTCTATCAATTTTGATCATCAATAAATCGAAGGAGTCAGAACCGAGAAATGTACAATCCAAGGTAATTTTTCAAGTAAAAGTTCAACTTTTCGACGTTTCTGGAATTTATCTCACCACGTTCATCTTTGGAGGGGTTGAGTTTATTTGTTACAATTGTAATTTTATTATTGTAGTTTAATTGTGGAGCGCACGAATTTTTTCCAGCCCCCCCTCATTAATTCTGGATAGTTGGATCTTCAAACAAACCATGTGTCCATTTCAACCCTGAACTTAAGACTTAACCAGGACATATTTGATTATTCACTTTTTGAAATTGATGTGGGGAGTGCTTGCCAAAAAAAATTCGTAGTTACCCTACGTATAAGATTCACCCTGGTATAATCTTTCGTACTGTTATGTTACAACGATTATGATATAATTTAACAATCCCATCTGTGTTCTAGAACACCTTACGAATGTATCGCTTCCAAAGAGGTTGGAGAAACGACAAGGTAGAGACATTCATTGAAAAATTGAGGGAGCAGGAGGTAGTTTTTAATTCTTCATACCTTCCGTTGTGGCATTTTTTATGAAAATGAAGTACATATGTAGCGACCTATCGCAGTCTCTTCAGAGTTCTTTCGTAGTAAGAAGTTTTAACTAGGCTCAGTATTTCATTCTTTCCTCAAAAGAAATCTGCTACACGGGAATTGAGATTGCACATTGTTGAGTCATTCGAAAATGAAAAGAAGTTCGAGGTTTACTTTCCAACCTGCGAATCATTTTTCTGTGTGGTTTTTATTGATATTTTTTATTAACCCTTTCGGACCGTATGTTGCTTCTACGTATCATTCTCATTTCCCAGAGCTTCATATAAAATCACAAACTGCTTTTACCAACTGAATTATCAACATTTTTTTATTAATACATTTTTTTATATGTATTTTGTTATTTGTAACAAGTTTCAATTGAAGGAAACAATTCACATGTTCAACAAATTGAATTATTCGTTCGTAAATTCATCTGACTTTACCCAGGTGTTGCGTTCACGCAACATCGAAAAATTTGAATTTTTCGTTGGACTTGTCAATCAAAGTGCATTTCCAGATGAAATTATGAAGGGAATAATTTTTATTTAATGGGAAATAGGTCTCGGTCTGAGAAGGTTGATGTCAGCAACAAAATAACATTTTATTTTTAACTACCTACTGCTCCTTCCTTACATATGATTTGACACATTGAAATTATATACATGTGTTTATGGTATGATTTTAGCATCAAAAGGAAAGTTCAACACAGAACGCTACGATCTCAGAAGATTCGACGTCGTCAATGGAAAGGTAACTATTTTTGTACAAACACAATAACCAGCGTGCACTACTAATCTTCAGTCACAATCGTATGAACCTTCGAAATACCGACAAACCCAAACCATGAATGATTTAATTCTTTGCATTTTCAGTTGTATCTTGGCTTGGATTATTTTATCGGGAAGGACGGTTGGAGAACCGCAATGAGCCAGAATCCATGTACCTTCATCCGAGACGTAGCGATCATCATTTGGAAAGACGAGGGAATTCTAAACCGCTGTTTCGATAAAACTAAAATATCTGTGGAATTCACAGGACGATCGCCGAGAAAAGAATTTGAAGCGGACAAATTACAGTTGTTAGAAGGTAGAATATTGATTTTGCGAAATCCTGTATCAAGTCTGTTTTCAGTCATATTTGAACCACTAACTATTTGTGTTTCGATGTTTAGAGTTGCTGGATCATTACTTGAAGTATCACCGATACTCTGAGCGAGATGCAGCCAAACATATGAAGAGTATCAGACCGACGCTAGCGCGATTCGTTCAAGACCTACGAAAACCGCACAAAAATCTTGTCCGTAAACAATTATTGTTCTCGGAATGAAAAAAAAAACATTCTTATTGAAATAAGAATAAAATAATCTTTATAAAATTGTGACCTTAGATGTTCTTGCATTTGAAACCACCAACAATTTTCAACTTACCTCAGATTTTATTCGATTTTCGACTGAAAATCTAATCCGCAATCACGAGATCTGACATGAAGTGCGATATGCGATCTGAGATAAGATACAAGATGAGATCTCATCTAAGATACGATATGAGATCCGATGCAGGATCGCATATGAGATTTCAGAACCTTGTCCCAGTTCAATTTCGTTACAAGAATCTCAGATGAGATCTCATACTGGCTCTTATGAGACTCGTAACAGGCTCACATTAGATTTCATCTGAGATCTTTTATCAGATCTCACCCCAATATTTTCAGTAGGGAATGTCCAATAAATCAATCGATCCAACAGAAACTCCTTAATCTACTTGAATTCACTGCTAAAATCTATTTGATACGATTAAATAATTTCATCAATAGAAGAACTGTTTCTAAAATTCATTGATTAACTCTCAATAAATTTTCGCAAAATGACAATGCGCTTATCAACCATAATGTATGTTTCACAAGATTCCATGGACATCAGAGGATTTCACAGAGAATTAGGCTCTCCGATGAACTGATAGTACAAAAGTCGTTCCCGCGAAGCTTTGATGAGGTTCTGGGAACGGTTCCGTACAACTCAATTTTCATGCAGTCGGTTGAGAAACTTTTCCAGCCGCATTCTAACATAATCTGAAAAATGAGGTATGCTTTTGAGGGTCCAAGCTTCTAAGTTTACTCAACGCATTCAAATCCGACTTTTTCCGGTTGATTATTCAGTTTATACTCATGAACAGTAGCAGTTTTCATTTTAGTTTGTCAGAATTGAATGCAAACTTCTGTACGTCAAGGAAAGCTACATTTCGATTCTGATGATATCAAGAACTTTGCATGGATTTGCAAGTGTTATGCGTAGCAGAAAAATAAAAATTCTGAAGTATGCAGTACAGATACTTATTCATATCTTTAGTACAGATTGTTATGGATATAACTAACAAGTGTGCTCCAATGCATGGATGTTTTGCCTTCATATTATTTATATTATATATCATATCAATTACCATAACAGACAAATGTGTTATGGGTTGTTTTACTTTCATGATGTCAAAGCTAGACTGCTGTACTCTTCAGCATCAGTGCAGTCTATGTCTGTGTCGGTGTCCTTACTACATGTATTTTCGTAACTGTTATCCTTCATCATCTATCACCTTCTCCTTTTAGATAGTCCTTACAAACCACCAAAGGTCTGTGGTTCTACGGAAAATAAAACATTGCATATAACAATCATTTTTATACAAATATGACTATTTTCACAAATTTGTTGAGCCCTAAATACTCATAACAAAGACCAAAGTGAAATCGATGCTTATGGACTGCATAATAAAGAAATTAGAAGAATAATAGTTCGATGCAACACAGAATAACAGTATTGGGGCAATTATAAGTAACTATTACATGATCAATGAGACCATGATTTCAGGAGTTGAGCGGCGCGTACCCTACGTACCTACAGCGAGGGCACCTACTTTCTGATTTTTCATCCCCTTCATCCACGGTCCATTCATAGTTGAATTCATCTTTTTCATGTTTAGGTGTGCTTCTTCATAGGTATCTGTTATTTGTAAAAACCAAAATATTTTGATATGATTATCTGAAATTGTCTATTATGTAGTGACGGGCCCTAAGGAAGTAGATATACGTCAGCGGGCTGTCTAAAACAGACGTATTTCATTGGGCGGTTTAGAACAGCGACTTATCTCAAATATGAATCTCTGTTTACACCTGCGGTAGCGTTTTTGGAGATTCATACATTCGTTCTAGACCGACCAACGAATTACGTCTGTTCTAAATGGCCCGCTGAAATACTTTTGTTTCCTTAGAACCTGTCCATGGATCAAAAAATATTGATGAAATGAAATTTTATCTGAATTCATTATATCGTGTAAATGTGGTATGAAATTATATAGGGCACATAAATGACAAATTTGTGATCAATTTGATATGGATTTGTTGGAATATTTTTCGGGAAAAAATAATGATATAATCGTTATTATTGCATGAGGAATATTGTATGTGGGATTCTGAGGGCTATACTTATGACGCGAAGCGTGCGCAAAATCGAACTTTACGCACAGCGTGTTGAAAAATTATGATACACCACAAACGGAAAAAAAATCTTGTATGTGAGTGCAAACAAAAGTACGAGAAATTTCACCTAACCTCCAATTTTGTTGATAATTATCAATTATTCAGTCAATATAATATTTTCACTTATTGTAAAAACGTCAATAATAGCATATGTATAGGATCATCAAATATATGCTTGGATTATGTTATAGGCGTTCATATCGAATAGATTTCTTGTATCTATACTAACCTTGCGAAAGTCCTGCAGTCCGTAATATCTCGCGGCTTTAAATACGACACCACGTGGCGCGGATAATCCGTTGCATATTCTCCGCAAGCACACACGCCTGCCGAGCAGAGTTAAGCCGGCTGGGCTCGGTACGCAAATGCAGGGGAACACCATAATTTACGTAATCAGTGTTTACAATTATCACCCAAGATTTCAAATATCAAACGTATCCAGGTTTTTTGATTCAACTTTGTTTCCGTATGACTTTTCGTTTTCAAACTACAGGCGGAAACGCATTTTTCGGCCGGCTTTCAACTCGGTTTAAAACCTCCCCCAGGGGGTGAGCGCACTGTAAATCTGGCAGGTAGTTTACAAAGGTCTAAAACGCGATTTAAAATTCTTATAAAAACAACAGTGGTGCAACTTACGTAATGGGTCAATATATCTACACATGTAATGAGAATACCCTACAGAAGCCCCCAAGGATTGGTCGGGCCAGGGGCCCCGTCAGACTTTGAGACGGCACTGTAATAAATTGCGCATTTGTAGCACGTAGCGTGGGGTTCAATTTGTTGGCTAAATTTTCTTAATCCCTGATAATAGCTGATACATCGACTAGAAAATATACGTAAACAGGAAAGTCCAATTTTACACGACTTCTAAGTAATGATTTCATGCAGAGATGATCGAATTTTAAAGAAAATTGTTGTAATGGTTGTGTACCTGGTTTGGCAATCATCTTCAGCCACTTCCGGCATCATGCCATCACGCCATTGCGAATCCGACGTGCGAACACACCGACTGTGTGTTCGCACGTCGTCTTCCAATCGCCGGTCATTATTAAAAAAAATACAGATTAATAGTGACATTTTCGATAATCTATTATAACCGGAGCTTCAATTAATACATAAATATACATATATATACTGTGGGTGGTGAATTTTCACGAATTATCTATCATCAATATCTATCATCACGCATCCGCCACGTGGACTGGAGGTAAGTTTCAACTTTTGTATAACTTTTCTTTGGAAGATGTAATGGCTGCGGTTTATTTGCTACTTCGAGCAGTTTTTAGAACCCAGGTCGCAATAATAATTGAAAAATAATTGATTATCAATTATCGAAAGAATTGACAATTAAACAATTTTCTAATTAATAATTATTCGTATTGGATGATTGATTTTTTTTTTTTAATAATGATTATTTTCATCTATTAATCAAAATATCTTTTTAAGGGCGTTATTGCCTGCCCCCTGCCGAACTCGCGCATTCAGATTCTCGTTACTTTTCTCTCATTTGCCTATTTTTCAAGATAATTAATTTCTTGTACAATCATTTTGAAGATAAAAGATGTATCTCTGCCACCTCTTTTGCTGAATTTTAGATTCCAGAATTGTTTCGCAATGAACAGTCTTGAAAGTAGGCTCTTTTTGCCACAAGGCACAGCGACGAGAGAATTTTTTTTCTACATTCTGAGAAAGTCATTCCCCGGCTACATGTTTCAACTTCAATTGAAAACCAAGGCCAATAAAATCGCACGAATAACTACTGAGAAAAATTAATCAAACGAACGCACTGAACAGCGTAATATTGGTGGAATCGAGGGGCGGGGCAAACGACCGACACTATAGGTTTGTTCGTCTTAGTTACACTTTTTACACTCTTCACTAGAAATTTACACCTGTTGGACGAGTGTAAAAAGCGTAATAAAAGTAAAGCATATGTAAGCTAATAGCGTTTTTGGCTGGGGCTATACCGAGCTACACTGGTGTAGTGTACCCATCTGTGTCTCTCTCTTCCTTATAGAAAAGAAAGAGATAAAGATGGCTACACTACACTAGTGTAGCTTGGTGTAGCACCAGCCGAAAACGCTATAAGACGACCTATTTGTTTACACTCTGCCACGATACCCTCTCTCTTAGGCTACATTCCTAAATAGGAGATGAGCCAAAACGGTCGAGGGGGAAATAACTCGAGATTCAACTGACACATTATTTCTTTTGGTGAAATAATTCAAATTATTTCATTCATTTCAAAATATTTTATTTATTTGAGATTATTTCTTTTATTTCAAATTATTTCTTTCATTTCAAATTATTTCTTTCATTTCAATCTATTTTTTTATTTCATTTCACATCATTTCATCTAATTTCAAATTATTCCTTTTATTTCAAATTATTTCTCTTATTTCAAATCATTTCTTTTAATTCAAATTATTTCTTTCATTCAAATTATTTCTTTTATTTCAATTTATTTTTTTATTTCATTTCACATCATTTCATTTATTTTCTCATTATTTCCTCGTTATTTCAGTTATTTCTTCGTTATTTCAGTTATTTTTCCTTGTTATTTCAGTTATTTCTGATTATTTCAGTTATTTTTGATTATTTCATTTATTTCCTCGTTATTTCAGTCATTTCTGATTATTTCAGCTATTTCAGATTATTTCATTTATTTCCTCATTATTTCCTCGTTATTTCAGTTATTTCCTCGTTATTTCAATTATTTCTGATTATTTCAGTTATTTCTCATTATTTCATTTATTTCTCATTATTTCATTTATTTCTCATTATTTCAGTTATTTCTCATTATTTCAGTTATTTCTCATTATTTAAGTTATTTCTTCGGTTATTTCTCAATATTTCACGAGCTATTGACACGTTATTTCAACGAGTTATTTCCCCCTCGAAAACGGTACAAAAAAAAAAAAAAAATATAACGCCTTAATAATTGATATTTAAGAAGTATTCGAAAAAGACCTACTTTACTCATTGGTACACAATGTATTATTTGAAAAATATTTCAATAATTACTTGAAAATAGTTAATAATTGAACATTATTGTAATTATATTAATTATCTTTAATTAACAATCAAAATATCTTTCAAATTGATGATTATTATCATTTAAAAATTAAAACATTTGAATTATTAATTGAAAGTCATTAAGGTGCTTCCTTACCCAATTCCACCAGACCTGAAAATTTGGAAAAAAAAAGGTGTTATTAAACGGAATATCTCTGCCTGGGCACCGAAATCAATGAAACAAACTTCGTCGCACAATTCTATGTACGATTTCGAACACGTACGGCCAAAAAAATATTTTTTTTTTTTACGCGAAAATAGAGAAGATATGCATGTAAAACGTTTTCAACGCCGTTTTACATGGATATCTTCTCTATTTTGCTAGCGAGCAGCTACACATTTTTGCTTTCGACCTTCGCTTCTGAAAGCAGCGCAAGCGGCAAATAAAACGCAGCCACAAGTTTCTTTCCTTTCGTGTGCGTAGCAAAGTTTAAAAAAAAAAAAACAGATTAGATAGAAATTGTAACTTGTGTTCAATACATATTATTATGAAATGCGCCGGTATATAGATTTTCGGAAGAGTTAAAGATGACGAAGATCAAGGATAGAGGCGGTGTTTCAAAGAGACATAGACGTCGCCTAGTTGAGGGTGAATATAGAAAGCTGCAGCAGCGCAGCGCTGAAGATGCACGATTCATTTGTCGCGAACTTCCACCACCTGCAATAATTGCTGAGCTTGATTCTGCTATACCTGTAATAATTGTTGGAGTTGATTCTGCCATGACATTAGAGCCAGTCAAACTTGATAATGAGATCTCAGATGTAGTCAGTCTACAGGATGATTTTTGTGATCGCACTTCCAGAGAAAGTAGTAGTAGCAACAGTAGTGGTTCTTTGACTGACGGTGGCACGTCGTTTCATAATATAGATAAGAATAATTTTTCAACTGACCTTCGAAACTGGGCTATCACTCGCAATATAAGTCACGCGGATATTGATGCATTGCTGCAAGTCTTGCGTTCTAATGGCTTTGATATGCCATCTGATGCAAGAACTCTGACCAAAACTCCAAGATGTCTTAAAATTATTGAAATGGAACCGGGACATTATTTTCATTTTGGATTGCATTCAGGTTTATCGAATTCTATCTCCATGTATTTTTCGCCTGAAAGTTGCCCCTTGGATATGAAATTGAACATTAACGTAGATGGCCTTCCGCTAACAAAAAGTTCTGGCAGTCAATTCTGGCCAATTTTAGCATCTGTCGAAGCAAATTTTTTTACAGAACCCTTCGTAGTTGGAATATATCATGGACACGAAAAACCGCATGACAGTAATGAATTTTTAAAATATTTTGTCGAGGATTATGAGAAAACTTTCACTTCAGGTTTAATAATGTATAACAAGACCATTCAGATCACAATTAACGCATTTATCTGTGATGCACCCGCCAAATCTTACATAACTGGCACAAAGGGGCATAATGCTTATTTTGGATGCGGTAAATGTATTCAAGAAGGAGAATTCATTCAGAACCGTGTCACTTATCCTGAGGTAGATTCAAGATTAAGAACAGACGAATCATTTAGACAAAAAACAAACGCAGAACATCATAGAAAGGTATCTATTCTCGAAAGATTGTCAATATGCATGATTAAAACTTTCCCACTCGACTACATGCACTTGGTATGTCTGGGTGTAATGAAAAAATTACTACAGTTCTGGGTAAAGGGAAGAAAGGACGTTCGAATCACAAATGCCAACTTAACACGAGCTTCCAATCATTTGATGTCACTTAGTTGTTCGATATCGAAAGAGTTCTGTAGAAAACCGAGACCTTTACAAGATGTCGATAGATTTAAAGCTACCGAATTCAGACAATTACTATTATATACTGGACCGGTTATATTTAAAGATACGTTAACAAGCGATCAATACAAACATTTTCTTAGTTTGAGCATAGCCATTCGTATTTTAGCAAGTACGGAGCTATATCTTGAGTACAACGACTATGCTAGAAGTCTATTGATTTATTTCGTGAAAACCTTTCCGTTTCTTTATGGACATCAATACGTTTCGTATAATGTACACAATTTGATTCATTTATGCGACAATGTACAGTCAAAAGGGCCATTAGATAAATTTAGTGCTTTTAAATTCGAAAAATACATGCAAAAAATTAAAAAAATGGTAAAAACATCTGGCAAACCTTTGCAGCAGTTCGTAAACCGACATGAAGAACAGCGTAAACTGAATTCTATAACTAATCATACGTCTAAGAAAAAAACAGAGTATCCAGTCATATCGTATTACAGTATTCAGCGTTCTGGTGAAAAAAGAGCTATTAAATCAGTCCAGTATGACGATTTTTGTTTAAACACGAAAGTACCTAATAACTGCTGTTGTTTAAAAGATGGGACGGTCGTTATTGTGAACCAGATTTATTTGCAGAACGACCAAATTTTTTTTGTTGGAAAAACATTTTCTAATTCTGAATCGTTATTCACAATTCCTTGTAAGTCTTCAAATGTCGGCATTACAGTTGTATCCAACCAAAATAATCTGACCATTAAATTTAGTGTCGCTGATATTAAATGCAAATGCTTAAAATTCATAGCAATGCAGAATAACACTGATGTGATTGTTTCACTGCTCCATCACTGATATCTGCTGCCATAATACTGCTGAGTACTAGGCCTGGCCAAAAAAAAAATTTGTATTTTGATTTCGTCTCTCATAACTCTAAACATTAGTCTTGGATCTAATAATGACTGTCAAAATGTGGGCTTTGTCGGATAATTCTAAGAGGTCGCGCATCGAGTCTAGAATCATCAGGTTTAAAAAATGAAAAAAAAATTTCAATAAAAAAAAAATTGAAAAAAATAAATCAAGTCGCACAGCAATTTACACACCCCCTTCGATCGCTAATGTTTAGAGTTATGAGAGACGAAATCAAGAAATATTTTTTTTATTTTGGGCCAGGCCTGGGTACATTATTATATGATTCGATATTGTGATAAAAATTGTTCTATAAACAAATGCAATATAAATTTTGTAATCTATTTAGTAAGGCGTCTGAATTTCCGTATTCCGTAGAAAAGGTGGTGAATATTTTGTGATTGAAAATTTACCTACTTTTTCAAATTACTTATTTAAACAAATGTCCAAAATATATGTTGTCAGACTCGTTGAATATCCACCACTAGTAGAAGGAAGAAAGTGCTACGCCATCGTTCAAGAAAACTATCTTTTTTTTCGTCTGGAATAACCTACATAATATACGGGGGATTCCTGCCACAATTACCTACCGAATGAATTTGCATCTGCGATTTCGCTGAAATTTAATATGTCCGGTCCCTATCCAAAAGAGCTTCCCTGATTTTTTTTCAATTTTTTTTTTCATCAATAGTCCATAAAAAGTGAATTTTCCAAAAATATTCCAATTTCATTTTCAGATGCCTTTTCGATAAAAAAAAAAAACTACACTCTTTAAGCCTAGTCCTATCGTGGGCCGCTCTTTTTTTTTTTTTTTTACAGATTGTTGAAATTTGTATTTTATAAAAGTTCTTATTTCAAGAAATTTTTATTTTACCAGGCCTAAAAATGTTCGAATCAAGTCGCGTTTTTTTTTTTGGGAATTCTCCGAAAGAACTCGAGGACCTACGCATTCTTAGAAAACCGATTTTAATGATGAATTGAATAAAACTTCGTGATAGAAGCGTCAAGAAAAAATGCATATATTTTTCCCAGAAACTACATTTAAAAACGACAATTTGTAGAAAAAAACACGTCCAAATCGAATCATTTTTCAAAAAGGTACCAGCAATTAACGAAAAAATCGTCAAATTTTTTAAAGAAAATATTGAAAAAACTCATGGATGTTCCTTTGGATAAGTCCGTGAACATATCAAAATATCAGCGAAATCGCAGATGCATATTCATCTGGCAGCTAATTGTATATTATACACCCATACATAGAACAATTTTTATTATCAATAATTATTATAATGAATTCTCCTTCTTGAAATCGTTTATCGCATTTCGCGTGCTCGAATACGTCCCATTAGAACTGTCAATATTCAAAATGCGTGTTATGAGATGCAGGTCACGTGATGTATATCGACCAATAGGCCCCTTGCATAACATGCAGACAATGTAAACTAATAGCGATTTCGACCTACTGCACTAGTGCGCACTGAGTGCACTTTTATTCTCTTCTATCTCGTATATGAGAGTGCGACAGAAGTACACTCAGTGCGCCACAGGGCAGTCAGTCGAATTCAGCATAAGCTTGTTAGTGTAGGCGGTAAGGAAAGAAAAGTACCCAATGTTAACAACTTTTCTTGGTATCGATGGATTTTCAATTTTTTTTTTGTTTTTTCGAATTTTCCTAAAAATATATAAAGAAAAGGTCAAAAAAATTCAGGTTAAGATTTTTATAAAAAAAAAATTAGATGCTAAATGAAATATCTCGAAAACTATTGAGAAGTTATCGGAACAAAATGATATCACTGTGCTTGGGATTTAATAACGAAAAAAATGAGACCAACCGGAAGTCTCTACGACAGATAGTTGCTGAGATATTATACATTATTAAAGCGCAAAAGACGAGAAAGCGCGCGATTTCTTTCGCGCTCCTATAAACAAAATGTTGGAACTAGGTAACGAATTAATGTTTTCAATTTTTTTTTAAGCTGTATTAGTAAAATCTAAATCTGGCAGAAAAAAAATCAGCAACTTTGAAAAGAAAAATTTCGAAGTTTAAATTTGCAGAAACTGAAAATCACTTTTTGTTGATTAAACAACAGACAAAATTTAAAAAAAAATTGAATTTACAATTGGATAATTTTTTTCATCAATTTATACAGATGATAGGATACAAGAATAGTAAAAGGAAATTTTTTTTCGATAAAAAAAAAAGTTTTGAAAATTAAAATTTTTTTTAAACAATTCCCAGAAAAAAAATCGTTAATTTTTTGATACCACAGAAATTCATTTCGCAAAATTCTGAATCGATTGGAATATATACGACATTTGGTCGTTTTTTTCCCCTTCATAAATTTTGAGATCTGAGACTTAAAAAAAATTAAAAAAAAAAAAAAGATGAAAACATTAATTCGTTCCCGAGTTACAACATTTTGTTTATACGCGCACGAGAGAAATCGCGCGCTTTCTCGTCTTTTGCGCTTTAAAAATTAATATCTCAGCAACTATCTGTCGTAGAGACTTCCGGTTGGTCTCAATTTTTTCGTTATTAAATCCTAAGCGCAGTGATATCATTTTGTTCCGATAACTTCTTAATAGTTTTCGAGATATTTCATTTTACATCTATTTTTTTTTTTTTTTATATTAAAATCTTTGCTTGAATTTTTCTGAACTTTCGTTTATATATTTCTAGCGAATTGAAAAAATTTGAAAATCCATCGATACCAAGAAAAGTTGTAAACATTGGGTACTTTTCTTTCCTTACCGCTTACACTATGTGTGGAGTATACGTGCATAAAATTGCCATCCATGTCAAGTGGCGCTGCGGCCATATATACACACAGCTCTCACGCGCACTAGTAGCCTGTCTGCACGTTAAGCAAGGGGCCTATAGGGACGTTGATAGCCTGTTCTTTTGATCCCTTCAATAACTGCGTGAATCTTCTATATCACACGTGCTCAGAATTGGCACTTTACTTTGCGTGAACTCAGACATTCGAGTATTTGGCTCTCCAGTTTCGAAGGTTGAATAAAAGATATTTTATAAGGATTCATTGGTGGATGTTATTCCCATCATTTTAACCATCGCGTCAACAATAATTAACAATTATCAGCAATCAGCAATCAGCACTAGCAGCGTGGTGGAATAATTCGCGAGATAGATCGACAGCACGTGTAGTATTCAACATTTGCGAAGTCCAGGTGATTATTCAATTTTACAGTTTTTCATTACATCTTACAAGATTCTATTTATGTGGTTCCTGTCGAAATAATAATATGGTAAATAATCTAAAAAATCAGCTGAAGTTATATTTATGGCATTCCACGAAGTATCGACCAAGATACGAAGTTGATATTTCCGATCTGCTCCGAACTTTTTTTCTGCGAAAGTGTTGTTCGAAAAACAAAGCCCTGATTGGAAAAAAATGTCAATCATTCGTACTGGATATATTGCTATTTCGAGACCAGCCGCTTTCGAAAATCTGAAAAAACACAGAGAATCTTATGAAAATATAACAGAATTTTTGAGCCCTGTCCAACGATGGAAATTTCATTACAGCAAGAGTTGGATTTCCAAAATGATGAAAATTTCAAAAATTATTTTTGCAATGCATTTTTCATCTGAAAATGAACAAGAAAGTTTCTGATGATTGATAACACGGGTCGAAAAAGATATATTCACAAATTTACATACAATGACATGAAATATTTGTGACATATACATATACATATTATATTACAATGTTTTATATTTATATTTATAAAACATTGTAATATGTATATGTTGTGATATTAATTATTCATAATTATATTTATAAAACGTTGTACTATGCGTACAGTATTCCCTCCGAATAGGGCCACTCGCAGGCGGTGAGGGGAGTATGATTCTTGGAAACTACTTTCCCCCACCAATAGCTTGCGAGCACGGCTTAACTCGGCCGCTGGCTAAACCTCTGAATAGGGCCACGTATAAAAACTCGTAAACAGAAATATAGTGGGGGAAGCGCTCGAGCAAGGATTAGGAGAAGCGGCCCTATTCGGAGGGAATACTGTATTAGGGTAGTCCGAAAAAAAAAAATTATTTTTAAATTTCTAGTCTCTAAGAATGTTCGATGGCCTGTTTGATGAAGGTAAGCAGGTTTTTTTTTTTTAAATAGATTTCTAAAGTCCGCTGAAACGTTTTTTTTTTAGATTCTAAATTGACATTACCAATTTGTATTACTGGACAAAATTGATGAATTTTATTATTTGTTGCTCTTCTTCGGAAAGACGGCATTCCGTGTGTATTTTTCAGAAGCGATTTTGATTCCATGCCTTTTTTTCAGTTATAACTGGGTATACCTGAGATATAACTGAAAGCCGTAAAAAAAAAAAATCGGATAAATGCTCCGATCGCCTCTTCGAGGTCATATAACTCAGTTATAGCTGGAAAATAGGCATAGAATCGAAATCGCTTGTGAAAAGTACACGCGAAATGCCATCTTTCCGAAGAAAAACCACAAATAGAGAAATTCTTAAATTTAACCCTTCACCGTCACACTACCAAAAAATATAGGGATAGACACACTGGGTCAATTCTACCCAGTCAGTTTTCAAAAAACGATTGTGAGCGAACTTATCCGTCCGAATTAAATCAAAAAAATGACTGTACATGCTTTGAACAGTCTAGATGATGTGCGAAAAATTGTTTTATACAAAAAAAATGAAGACCAAGGTGAAAAGTAGGTGTTAGTTATTTGAGCAAAAATTATCGACGGTCGATTCTACCCAGTGTGACTGTGAAGGGTTAAGGAATAAAATTGGTAACATCAATTCAAAATCTATAAAACGTTCTAGCGAACTCTAAAACTCAATTTAAGAAAAATCAGAGGTGCTTACATAGATCAAACAGGCCATGAAACATTTTTAGAGGAGACTTGAAATTCAAATATAGTTATTTTTGGACCACCCAATGTACATGTATAGTAATATGAATATTTCACATCATTGTCTGTAACTTTGTAAGTATATTTTTCTGGATCCATGTTATTAGGAACTGATTCATTTTTATATGAAGAATGCATTCTGCAATGATTTCCAAATTTTTCATTATTTCTGAAATCCCACTTTTGCTGTGACGAAATCTCTATCATTGAACAGGGCTCAAAAATTTCGTTATATTTTTGTATAATTTTTTTTGAAATGTTTCAGATTTCAGAAAATGGGCGGTCTCAAAATAGCAATAGTATCTCCAGTATGAATGATTAGCATTTTTTTTTTCAAACAAAGCTTTGTTTTCCGACCAGTACTTCACAGAAAAAATTTGGGGTAGATCGAAAACATCAATTTTCTGTCTTGATACTTGATACTTGATCGATAATGTCTCAGTTGCATCAGCTGTTTTCTAACTAATTTTTTTTTACTGATTGAAACGTTGAAATCGTAATTGGAGGAGCAACAAAAATTTTCGCCCCAATCGATACATTATTACATTTTATTGTAGTTTCTATTAAAGAAAAATTTATGTTTATTACTTGTATCAATTATAAATGTATTTTCAGACTAAGTAAAAATGGTGGTTCCACCGTACGCCGTTGTTTCATTTACAAATGACGTGGATAATGAAGATGATGATGACGATTTCGAAATTACTTCAGAAGTACCCAGCTGTTGGCTGACTTCTAATAAAAAGCAATGTTATTGGCCTACAACAAAGAACCTAAACAGTCTCATTCTGCGACAAATTGAACCTAAAGTAGGTAACCGGAACTGGAAACTACACGATATAACGTTTGAAAATTATTACGGTAAGTCGACTTGTCGGATGATTGTGTGAGAATTTAATAAGGCTGAAGTGAGCGACCAGAGTTAGTGGCCAAACCTGCTGTTATCGATGAAAATGAGGCAATGAAGCCCGAAAATCGCCAAAATTGATGAATATTGCAAGAAACTGATACTTTTATAGAATTATAGATATAAATCCGTACCGTGTCGTCCTAGTTAACAGAAGTTTAGCATGTCTGGCTGCTAACTCTGGCCGCTAGCTTCAGTTTCATGATGCGTCACTGGAAGCAACAAACACTTTGCCAGAATCATAATTTGTTGGGCGTAGGGATATGGTGGTAGTCTGTCCAGTTCGGTCTCCGTACAACTGAACTGTTGTTCAGTCACTTGTACGGAGTTCATCAATTCAATAAATTCAAATACTCTAATTGTATTCTTGGATATACTTTTAATAATTCATTCATACACCTAGGGAATAAAGTGCGTACTCTATTGCCGGCTGTGCGCATAAACAACGCGCTTTCTGCCCTTGGATGAATAAAATATCGAATGCACCACAGTGTAAAGTGTTCTTCTAGACGCTGTGAAACCTCACACTCGTCTAGAAGAGCACTTTATTCCCTAGGTGCATAATATACTATTGATTGGTGAAATGTCATTCTAATTGAATGTTTTCTACTAATTTGAGTTTTGATTACCTCAATGTAGAAAAACTAGAAGATGCTCGTAAGAGAGCAGTTACTATCTCATCTGCCGATGAAAATAGTCTACCTGAAGAAGAAGGGCGTGGATTCAGACTAAAAAAGTTTTCCATAGTAAAAAAAACAGAAAAAAATGAAGAGTTGATTTCAAAAAACTCTAAAAAACTAAACAAGATTCCTGTTCCACCTGATTACGATTTTATCAATGACGAACAACTACTCCACATTTCCGATATTCCTATAATACACAAAGACAAATTAGAAGGTATTTTACATGTATAATAATAATGTATACACATGAAGTCAAATATCATTTGAAGAAATGGGCGGTGGAATACTTTCAAACTACATTAACTCAATTTGTCTTTGTTCTAGGCTTGTCTTTGGCAAACACAGTTATTTCTGAATACAACTCTCCAGTGCCAGTTACCGAATCAGATTCTTTGTTAGTCAAGCCCTCGTGCAGCACGTCACAGAAAGTGTACCCAAAAGTAATTTCATCGGTTGTATTGACGAAACCACTTCTAGATCTAGGTAATTGTTCCCTCTATGAAGCAGTCGAAGTATATAATAAAATAGCAATTCTCATATTATGATACTACTGCTTCCGCCCAATTGTATTTCACCTTGCATGGGATAGTGGTCTTCAGTCTTGGAATGAAATATGCAAAATGCCCATAGCTTTATTAAAATTCGAGTAATATTTTGGACAGATTTCGTATCAAGTGGACAGTCGAGTAGCAGAACGGCAACTGCAATACCTCTTACATCACAGTCTCCATCTGCTGGTCTGTCATCGCCAACCCACGCTGACTCTTGCGGTGCAAAGTTAACCACAACAGGTACATACATAAATCCTTATGTGATTATCATATACAAAGAACGTGACATTTTCTCCGGACCATATATTGGATGAGAAATCAGTAGCACTCTAACGGCCATATTCATAATGTGTACTAAAATAGGCCAAAACTTTTGTTTTTATGTACGTATATGGGTGGTTCTACACTAACGGTGAAAAAAAAAAACTACACAAAATTGTCCCCGACACTTTATTCGCATATTTGGAAAAAATAATCAAAATGAAATCGACTAGAAACAATATTTCTTTTCATGTCAAATCAACATCTCATTAAATTAACTTATTAACAATAAAATTGGAAGGAACTGGCATCTTCTCAGGCAGGGGACTGACGAAATTGGTGAAAATACACAATCATGCAGAAACTAACAATATTCCATTAAATAATCTTGCAGTAATAGTAATATGACTTTCATCGTTGGATGTTATCTAGCTGAAGAAGGTAAATAAAATAATCAATTCAAAGAAAGAACCTTACCCGAGGGGTAAATCACGAGGCAGAAACACGTACACCACATCTCCCATTTCCCAACATCGCCCCCTAAATTTTCCGAAAATTCCTTTGATTTTTCAAGATTTTCCAAGATTTTCGATCATTTCCCAACATCCCCAGCACTTATCTCCCTTCATTTCTCAATATTTCCTAAACATCTCCAGCATTCTGTACACCAAATCTCCCCCGTGATTCACCCCTCGACCTTACCAGAGGACTGATCTTAGGGGTCCAGACACGTAAGCATCACACTGAACACAAAGAAATGATTAAATGAAATAACTTCTCAAAGGTAACATTCGATTTCATGCCTGAATCGTGGCGAGGGTGCCACATACCATTTAAAAGAATTTTTTGGCTGTGCGACAGGGGACTGATAGTAGAAATCAAGGGACAAACTTTAGCTCACAAGTTCAGCGTAAAAATAGTAAATTAAAAAATTATAACCATGCAAACTGTAAAATGCCTTTATTATAGACAACTATATTAGAGTAGTATTGAAAAATATTATTACTTGTTCACTACAGGTCACAAAATGATTTCAATTTTGTATCTGAGACACTCCAGGGGACTGATTTCATGAGGTGTTGATGTGAAAATTTTCCTTTTTATGTATTTATTTTAATATTTTTAGACTATTGGCTGTTTCAAACAACTTGTTAACATGAATTTTTGTGAGAAATAATATCCAATTTGAGTCATTTTATGGGTGAAATCTTTGTGGGACACGAAATTTTCTGTTAGTGTAAAACCACCTATATATTTATGAATGCTATCATAGTTGAACGTTTTTTGTATTTGTTAGATTCTCCTACACTCATAGTTGGTGAAAAGTTCTCAACACCGACTTTTTCATGCATCAGAGATTTGAGGAATGGTAAATTTGCTCTATCATTTGTTTCTAAGTACATGTAGTTAAAAAAAAGATAACTATTTTAAAGGCTATAATTATTTTTCCTCAGTTGAACCGCCAACAGCTACCATCCGAGGTTTCATTGAAAGTATGTATTACATCGGTCGACAGATTAATTGATTTGAACTCAGAAGTTGTTTTTGTCTTTCAAGTGTTTTCTTACTATTTCCACGTCTTGATTGTTACAGATAAATTTGACACCTTGTTCAGAAAGATGGCGGAAATGAGTGTAGAAATACAAAGAATCAACCAAAACCTTGAGAAGTTACAAAACCATAACAAAGTGACTACAAATACAAACCCCATCGTTGCTTTAATCAACAATTCGATTCCATTTAATACGAAAGAGCAAGTCATGAAATTTGAGGCTGAGTTAGTAGCAGGTGACATTCCGAAGTCTATTCTGGTGAGCATTTTCAAGTACCATTCGTAAAGCAATGGCAAAAGCTATGAAGGAAGAGATTATGCCTTCGACCATATAGGATGGACTGAGCAATGGAGTAGTGGGGGTGCTGCCTGCCGAGTAACCCATAAGCGCTACTCCCGTAAGGGACTATTGCTTCCTTGTACGACGAACGATTCCGTATCGCGCGTTCACGTCTGTCCTTTTCTCATTACCGTGCAGCAACCTCACAATGCTTCAGCATTGACAATGCTCATTCCATCCTGTATGGTCTAAGGATTATGCTGATGTGAATTTACTATCACTCTCACGATTTACACATGCATGGAATTTATATTCATGACACGCTTGATTTCAAACCTTACAACAAGTCTGGTCAAGTCAAGTATGATGAATGATTCAGAACCTCAAGATCTTACTCCAAAAATTCCTTGTACAGTAATGTTCATCGATGGGGTCCCCGTGACTCACTATTTTTCCTAGCCTTTCTTCGTGACTCTGCTCCACCTCGCAGTTGTCAAATTCCTAGTGACCTGAACTTTCCCTGGTCATGGGCAAATGCAATATTTGTAAAAAGCAAACTTGATTTAAAGAAAGGATAGGAAAGATAGTGAGCCACGGGGACCCCATCGATGAACATTACTGTACAATAAAGATCAAACCCACTTCAATTACTATACAAAGTAGCGTGTATAACATTATTGAATGGTATCATATGATCGATTGATTATCAACAATCACTTGTCTGTAAATTATAACTGTAGCAGTAATGTGAAATTTGATTTGTGTGTTTACCCGCTGTGATTGAATGATTTTTTTTTTTGTAAAATTGTGAAAGAATCATAAAAATACGTTCATATTGTTATAGGTACATTATTTAAAAAAGATTGGCGGTAACAACATGAAGGACTGTACGACCCGAATCTTGAAAAGAATATTTTCAAATGAACTTGGTACACAGTCGACATGGTTGGGGCAACGTAATAATTTCAAAGTTTGTCATTTGACAGTCATGCAATGCATCAAAGGTATATTCATTGAATTTGATTGTATGACTGTTGTTGTGCTATAAATTCGATATATGACCCTGTCAAAAATCAAACATCGTTATACTTCATAAGCTTTTGTATGACTGTTTCAGATGCAGTCTTTTCTCGATTTAAACCCACTGAAAAAGAATTCGAAGACGTTGCTAGCGAGTGGTTTCGTCAAGCCAAACAACGCCTTGTTAGAGAAATTGCAAAAGCCACAAAGGCCGTGTAATAAAAAATGCTGCTTCCCCGAAAGCACCAGCACAAGTATACTCAGAGAGTATATTAACCCACAGTATATATATGTATATTCATGTTCGAGTTTTTAGTCTTATAATTTTACATTTTATCTGTTTGCGCCATGACAATATGAAAGATCTTGCATATATTATTATTATTAGTGCCTTCAATTATGAAAATTGGTGTCATTTTCGAACTACTATAGATTTGAAAAAAAAAGGCAAATTCATATAAACATCAGGTGTTTGACTGAATACTATACACGTAGTTATTGCGTAATGTATTTATTCGCTAGATGTAAAATGTGCAAGATCTTACGTATTGTTAAGTGTTCCTAGTTTTTCGATAGAAAAACGTCATTTATCCTGCTATTCTTTCTTTTTATATTTCTTCGCAATTTTTGTGCAATTCATGTCTTGTAATCTGCAGAAAATGCATATAATCGTCTATAAGTTCTAACGTGGTTCGAAAAATAATGCTTTTTTTTTTAAAGGACTTATATGATTTTATGATAGTCTCGAAAGTTAGTCTTTGACGTAAAAGAAAATAGCGAAAGCTATAAAGGCTGTGTAATAAAAAATGCTGCTTCCCCGAAAGCACCAGCACAAGTATACTAATAGAGAGTAGATTAACCCACAGTATATATATGTATATTCATGTTAGAGTTTTTAGTCTTATAATTTTACATCTTATCTGTTTGCGCCATGACAATATGAAAGATCTTGCATGTATTATTATTATTAGTTTCAATTATGAAAATTGGTGTCATTTTCGAACTACTATAGATTTGAAAAAAAAAAGGCAAATTCATATAAACATCAGGTGTTTGACTGAATACTATACACGTAGTTATTGCGTAATGTATTTATTCGCTAGATGTAAAATGTGCAAGATCTTACGTATTGTTGAATGTTTCTAGTTTTTCGATAGAAAAACGTCATTTATCCTGCTATTCTTTCTTTCTATATTTCTTCGCAATTTTTGTGCAATTCATGTTTTGTAATCTGCAGAAAATGCATATAATCGTCTATAAGTTCTAACGTGGTTCGAAAAATAACGCTTTTCTTTTTTTTTAAGGACTTATATGATTTTATGATAGTCTCGAAAGTTAGTCTTTGACGTAGAAGAAAATAGCGGAAGCTAAAAAGGCTGGGTAATAAAAAATGCTGCTTCCCCGAAAGCACCAGCACGAGTATACTAAGAGAGTAGATTAACCCACAGTATATACCGTGAATATTCGGTGAGACTACACGATCCCCTTCCTATGGCAAAACCAACACAAGCGCACCGCGTGCGTGAGGCTAGTTTAGGACGGAATGAGATTGCATCCCCTCCCGAACGAGACTCACGCACACGGTGAGCGCCTGTGTTGGTTTTGCCGTAGGAAAGGGATCGTGTAGTCTCACCGAATATTCTCGGTATATGAATATTCATGTTTGAGTTTTTAGTCTTATAATTTTACATCTTATCTGTTTGCGCCATGACAATATGAAAGATCTTGCATATATTATTATTATGAGTGCCTTCAATGATGAAAATTGGTGTCATTTTCGAACTACTATAGATTTGAAAAAAAAAAAGGCAAATTCATATAAACATCAGGTGTTTGACTGAATACTATACACGTAGTTATTGCGTAATGTATTTATTCGCTACATGTAAAATGTGCAAGATCTTACGTTCATTTATCCTGCTATTCTTTCTTTTTATATTTCTTCGCAATTTTCGCAGAAAATGCATATAATCGTTTATAATTTCTAGGGTGGTTCGAAAAATAACATTTTTTTTTAAGAGGCTTACAGTCTCAAAAGTTAGTTTTAGACATAGAAAAAAAATCAGCTCGATATCTCAATTCTACTGAGAGAATCCATTTTCCCAATCATATAACGTACGTGAAATGTTTTCTTTTTTTCGTTTTTCTAGAATTAAAGTATCAAGAATGTTTTTATCTGAATGTTCTCATAAAAAATTGAATTTTCTACAAAAAAAGCTCTGATATGCTTTCTTCGTAAATTCAACGCATTTTGAGTATGAAGCATTCGTAGGCTTCATAACGTTTCATTCGTTGTGTAGTTTCAGTTTGAGGCTTGGTAACCTTCCATTCGTTGAATTTACAAAGAAAACATGGTATCTGCTTAATTGTAGAGAATTCAATTTCCTGTAAAAACATGTACTTCAAAATTTAAAACAAACAATTTTCAAAACTTTTATCCTATAAAAACAAAAAAAAAATTCTCTTCAATTCTTATAGGAATGGGAAAACGGAACCTCGATGAGCAGCAAAATTAAGATATCGAGCTGATTGTTTTGGAGGATTTTTTTCATATTTACGATTAACTTTTGAGACTATGAGAAAAAAAATGGTATTTTACTTAAATGGTATATTTCACTTACGTGAAATTTCTTATAACTTGTCAGAGTTTAGGTATTAGATATTCATATGCCGCGAACTTCTCTAACTATGGAACGATCCGTGCGCCTGGGGGTAGGCAATTAGAGATACACTTTATTGTTATAACATGGGGTGTATCTTTAATTATCTACCCCTGGTTGCACGGATCGTTCCACAGTTAGAGATATTCATATTTTTTATGTATAAACATGTTCATGAAAAAAATTATGTATACACAATATGTACATTCCAATAAAATTTGGAAAAAAAGTAAAAAAAATTTACTTATATATTAATCCACTACACGTACTTTAATATAACATTGGCGTGTCTATGATACATTACCAATAGGCTTGTGTGACATATTTGATATAATACTTTTGATGTCAGATTTATGAGTTTGGTCTATACTTAATACGTGATTTTCGTGACGTTACATTCACGATTCTAATCCATAAATTCTGTCGAGTAACAAGTATATCACTGGTACATAACAGTTATGTAACTCAGATCTGTAACCGTGACATTACCGTAATGTCGGCATGTGGCGGACATTTTGCCATCTGTGCTCTATCAAATAGACAGTCCCTGTGATGCCACAGAGACATTGCAAAGACCAAAGTTACGTACTTGACACATCACAATTACATGATTTTGCTGACTGGGTTGCTATTCCAACTTAAAGTTAACATTCAATACAGACTATTTCGAATCAGTGAATATTAACAATTTAATTATCTTCAGTTCCGAACATTAAACGTGATAAATAAAATCTAAATTCTACGCTAATCAAAGGCTTCGAGGTTCTCAAGGTGAGGGAGGCTTATTCCTAAATATCGAAAGTAGCCCCCATGCTACGCCATCTCAGCCAAAGATAAGTAACCACGATCGCTCACACAAATTCGCTCATTTATAACCATATATTCAAAATCGTTAGACTGTTTTCCAGAATTCTTTAAATTTAATTATTTGCATGTTATAATATAATTTAATCACATGAGTAGTATAACCACGGGAATATCGTAACTAGTCAATACAAGAGGTATTTCGGGGTAAACCCTTCCTAGTAACGAGACCACCCGGCGAGCTTGAACTGCTACTCATACAAACTGCGTTATTTTTCCTATTTTAATATAAATCGAGATTGGTATGAACCTAAATTCTAAAGTCCAAACAGGATAATTCATAGAATTTCGGGTTCCACCCTAATCCTGTTGGGTTACCCTCTTATTATTATTATAAAGAGTTATTAAGATCCCACTATTCACCTCGATTCATATTACCATAGTATCGCTAATAATTAAAGAATTACGTAATTAGTTGCATATACATTATAAATATAAACTCCTATATTGGGGAATTTTATTATTTACTATTATAGTGAATGAATCAAGATCGGGATAATTCTTAGCCCAACGAGCCGACCGGGGTAATTCATAGAATTTCGGGATTCACCCTAACCCCGGTACGAGGCTCCTGTGTATGTAATAGAAGTTAGCATGACCATTTTTGTTTTCGAATAAAACCGACCTTGTGCTGACTTGTGCTAGATCTGTGCCACGTTGTGCCGCAGGCCCGAACATTTCATCTGAAAAAATGTACCCTCAAACGTCAAAAAACCGTTTTTTGAACCAGCATGGCCATTTTGTTTTTTCAAAAATTTAAAACATGTGCCGGAATGTGCTCGGCTTGTGCTGCGATGTGCCACAAACCGGATCGATTGATCTTTAAAAATGAAGCCGTTATCGTCAAAAAATCATTTTCGGATAAAATTATTCTGTCAAATTACCATTTATTCTGATCTATGAAAGTTAGAATTAATCGGAAATGGGTGCTGTCTTGTGCTAGATTTGTGCCACGTTGTGCCGCGGGCCCGATCGTTTTATCTCAAAAAATGTACCCTCAAACGTCAAAAAACCGTTTTTTGAACCAGCATGGCCATTTTGTTTTTTCAAAAATTTAAAACATGTGCCGGAATGTGCTCGGCTTGTGCTGCGATGTGCCACAAACCGGATCGATTGATCTTTAAAAATGAAGCCGTTATCGTCAAAAAATCATTTTCGGATAAAATTATTCTGTCAAATTACCATTTATTCTGATCTATGAAAGTTAGAATTAATCGGAAATGGGTGCTGTCTTGTGCTAGATTTGTGCCACGTTGTGCCGCGGGCCCGATCGTTTTATCTCAAAAAATGTACCCTCAAACGTCAAAAAACCGTTTTTTGTACCAGCATGGCCATTTTGTTTTTTCAAAAATTCAAAACATGTGCCGGAATGTGCTCGGCTTGTGCTGCGATGTGCCGCCAACCGAATCGATTGATCTTCAAAAATGAAGCAGTTATCGTTCAAAAATCATTTTCAGATAAAATTATTTTGGCAAATTACCATTTATTCTGATCTATAAAAGTTAGAATTATTCGGAAATGGGTGCTGTCTTGTGCTAGATTTGTGCCACGTTGTGCCGCGAGCCCGATCGTTTTATCTCAAAAAAATGTACCCTCAAACGTCAAAAAACCGTTTTTTGTACCAGCATGGCCATTTTGTTTTTTCAAAAATTCAAAACATGTGCCGGAATGTGCTCGGCTTGTGCTGCGATGTGCCGCCAACCGAATCGATTGATCTTCAAAAATGAAGCAGTTATCGTTCAAAAATCATTTTCAGATAAAATTATTTTGGCAAATTACCATTTATTCTGATCTATAAAAGTTAGAATTATTCGGAAATGGGTGCTGTCTTGTGCTAGATTTGTGCCACGTTGTGCCGCGAGCCCGATCGTTTTATCTCAAAAAAATGTACCCTCAAACGTCAAAAAACCGTTTTTTGTACCAGCATGGCCATTTTGTTTTTTCAAAAATTCAAAACATGTGCCGGAATGTGCTCGGCTTGTGCTGCGATGTGCCACAAACCGGATCGATTGATCTTTAAAAATGAAGCCAATGCAATCAAAATGTCCTGTGAAATATCTGTGTAATCTTTATTTATATACAAACTCCACAGAATATCGACTTGTGTTTGGGAATCCTTGGAATTTTCAGAGTTCTCATTGCGCATCGAACAGGACATTATATGATTTTCGCTTATCCGGCCTGAGGAAGGGTTGACGTTGCAATTGTAACAACTATGGATAACCTGAGATACTCAATAACGTATACTGATTGCGAATTGTCTTAAAATTCGAAGGGTGTGAAAAGCGTACTTATAAGTACTTATAAGTAATCATATATGATAATTCAACCTGCTCCGAATCTATGAAGAATACGATGTGATTTTCCGTGAACGTCGTCTTGTGCTTATTTGAGTTTTGGCCAGACAAACTGTATTTCGATTGACGATGCTTTTTTCCGGCAAATGCACTGTACATACACAGTACTTTGCTGCATATCGCAGGTCCCGTCCAATCGTGCTATCGTACGTAAAGCCAGAGCCGCTTCAGCCATAAAAAATTGACTTTTATGTTGCCCAGATCTCACCACGTGGAGGTGCGGTTGGCATTTGTGAGTTGCAAGTCAATCCGAACTCACTTCGAGACCCTCATTCATACGTTCATTCATACGTTCATTCATACACGCATTCACACGTTGATTCATACATCTTAAGGGGGTACATACACCTAGTGGCGCTGAAAACGCGCTGAAAAAAGAAACCGTTGTTGGAAGGGATAATAATAGAAATTAATAAAATAAAACATTACACATTGTTTATCGGTATTTCAACTTTATAATAAACTTTTTTTTTTTTTTATTCTTCAAAAATTACAATATGAAAAACCACGGGACCCGAAGCACTATGAAAAAAAAAAGTAGTTCCATGGTCGACATGATTTTTTCTTCAAATGTGGATGGATCTGCAAAATGAAAAATTTTTCTTGTAAAATGAAGGTGTAGTTACAGTCTGTCGAGCCGGATTTTTAGTTTTTCCATTACAACATTTTTTATAAACAATTTAAGTGCGAAATTTTTGACGAAAAACGCACGCTATTTTTCAAACTAGCGTAATTATGAAAAATTTTCGAAATTCAAAAATCCGGCTCGACAGACTATAACTACACCTTCATTTTACAAGAAAAATTTTTCATTTTGCAGATCCATCCACATTTGAAGAAAAAATGATGTCGACCATGGAACTACTTTTTTTTTCATATTGCTTCGGGTCCCGTGGTTTTTCATATTGTCATTTTTGAAGAATAAAAAAAAAAAAAAAAGTTTATTATAAAGTTGAAATACCAATAAACAATGTGTGATGTTTTATTTTATTAATTTCTATTATTATCCCTTCCAAAAACGTTTTCTTTTTTCAGCGCGTTTTAAGCGCCGCTAGGTGTATGTACCCCCTTAAATCTTATACCAATACTTATACGCTAGTTAGTGATTATATTATTACATAATATGAATAAGTACTTTTCTTATTGTTAGGGTTTTAATTTCACGTGTAATGGGGTGACCCGTGTAATTTTACTATTTCACAGAAGAACCATAGCATGTCGGTTATTTTTTTTTTATCTTCCTTTTCATAAGGGAGACAATAATCTGCTCACGTCCGTCTTTCAGGAGTCATCAAGCTGACTCGCTCATTTTTCATCCTTGAAATGGGTATCCGCTTGCTGTTAGATGCCATGTGCCACGACTATCTCATGTACACCTACAGACATAGCATTCGCGAATTCTAAATCGTATACACGCAGACATGAATTTCTACGAGCGCCTTGCCGCTTATTATCGGTATCGTTTTCAGCCTTGCGTTGTCATTGTACTTGAGCCAATGACTTCCAGTCCAACAATACGCTATGTAATGTCCAACAGAATGAATGCATTTAGAGCCTATGTACTCAATCACTCCAGCTAATTTGTACTGTGTACCGTCTGGTACCGTCAATATTTGGGGTACGTCACCAAGTGCTTCTTTTTTGCCAGTACCAGTATCCACGTCGAGAAATAGATGTGGACCATATTCAAACTTTTGCGTTGGCCTTGATACGCAGCATTTCCAAGCGACCCACTGTCCTATTGATACTGCCTGATCGAGTGATTGTATTCCAACTGACATCAAGGGATTATAGTTGACATCGAGAAAAACTTCGCAGTGATTGAAATTAATACCACATAGTGAACACCTACATTTACAGACGTAACTCGGAATATCACTCAATAAATCTTTCATCAATGTGGTGATGTTGGATTCTGCTCGTAGTGTAAGAATTCCGCTTTTGACTTCTCTCTTTAATCTTGATATTCCACACAAGATTCTCGCACGTTCTTTGAAAATTTGTGCTACCAAACCCTTTTGAATCAATATTTCGATGCATTTGAATATATCTGGACGGCCTTCAATGATTTTTCTGTAGTGTGGATTGTTGCAGGCAACCATTGCTAAAATTTGACACACGCTATCGAATCCACACGTATTTGTCACGGTGATAAGATTTGATTTATCCTGAATGATTTTGCTGTGATTGCCATTGGGTAGCAGCGGTAGTGAGGTATACCTCTCGATATTTGAGGAATCGAATTGTGGGCATGCTTTCGTGTATCCAGGTTTTTTCCCCGACTTATTCTTATTTCGTCAATTATGTTGCTCTTTCAGCTCTATTATCGCTTCATTTATTGAATGCGGTACTCCATCAGTACTTTGTGGTGACTTGCACCTTTGCTTTGGAGCAGATGCCGGATCAATAGTTTCACAGGGACTATCCAAGGGTACGATTTCCTGGCTAGCGTCCGCAGGCCTCTTTCTCGCCGTAATTTCATCAATTGTCTTCGCGAAAAAAGGCTTAACATCTTTATTGATCTCAGTTTTAGTTAGTGCATGTCGAGCCCCCGCCTTATTTATCGAATGCAGTACTCCATCAGTACTGGGTGATGACTTGCAACTTCGCTTTGGAGCAGATGTCAGATCAATAATTCCACAGGGACTATCCAAAGGTATGACTTCCGTGCTAGCGTCCGCAGACCTCTCTCTCGCCATAATTCCATCAATTGTCTCTGCTGAAAAAAGCTTAACATCTTCATTGATTTCAGTTTTAGTTACTGCATGTTGAGACCCTGAGCTATGGAATTCGTCTGATTTTTGCGAGTTGAACCCATAACCGTCTTCAGTAGTTGTCGGAGATACAAGCGTCAGAATCAAATTTTCATCACATGCGACGGTATTTATTGGAGATGACGTGCGAAGTAAGTCTGAGTGTCTCAAAGTACTTGGAAATTCATCTGCCGCAATTGTAATGTCAGGACTGTCAAATTTTTCCAGTAATTTCGACGATTCTTGATTGCACCGTCCCTTCCTTTCCTCGCTCTTGATTTCATACATTTTTGCGCTTTCTTCATTGGGCTTCGAAAATTTTTCTTTTATTTTCTCTAATTGCGAAAGTGCGTCCCTCTCTGATTGCCCGGACAATGCTAATTTGATTTTTCCTGAAAGTGACA
Source organism: Tenthredo notha (assembly GCA_914767705.2). NCBI lineage: Eukaryota > Metazoa > Arthropoda > Insecta > Hymenoptera > Tenthredinidae > Tenthredo > Tenthredo notha. Next base: position 8,438,370 of record OU611914.1, on the reverse strand, counting down.
AAATATGCGTAGCAATAAATCTGTCAGCACGAAGTGGTTGCCGTACGTTAATTAATGTACGATTTTTCAGATCATTAAACTCTGACTCGACGGCAGCTGACGAGGCGTTTATCGAACCGGTTCCACAAGCTTTTCGCATGATTTCCGAAAATAAAGGAAAATACGGTAGTAAAGATTTCAAATGCTTAGCGAACTTCACATTGTAAAACCCGTTGACATTTCCGCTTTTACCTTTCGGTTCAATTCTTAACTTTTCAATACATCGGTCGTGTATACTTTTCGTCCATTCCCACGTATTTGTTGGCATTTCTTCGACAGAGTTCATCAGTTCGCTATACTTTGAATCAATTTCGTCGTTCGTTTCTGAGTCGATAGGTTCATTTTCAGTTTCATCAGTCTTGATCAAATCGCCATCGGGCATTCCTTTAATTAGTGCTGTCAGGCGAATACGTGCTTTGTCAGATAAGCTGCCGTTGTCCGCATTTCTGCTTAAGACGAGCATAAATATTTCTTCAGCAACGTATTCGAATGCCGATAAAGTTTCCTGTTGTCGAAGTACAGCAACCGCCCTAATACACATCGACTTCGCACCGAAAGGGGTCCCGTTATAACATTTCCATTTCGCTATCATATTGATGAAATGACAAATATCAAGACGAAGTATGCATGTCGGAGGTGACGAAACCTGCTCTGTTAGAAATTCGAAACAATACGAAAGGTAATTTTTCAAACTTGCTTGTTGTGCAAAAGCCCTTGCAACTCCACCCAGAAGAGCCTTGTCAAAGTCAGTAACGATTTCTTCGGGCAAAGAAAAAGATGATATTTCTCTAGCACCTGTACGCAAAAACTCAAACAACCATTTTGCGATTGCATCGGTGTGGTGTTCGGCCGATAACATTTGGAAAATCGGCACGGTTTTCTCATTTACTTGACTTACAGCCTGATAGAGGTATATATGAGGACTGTTACCAGTAGGTCGTTTTATAGCTCGAGCTACAGATCCGGTTCCATCAATGTAAATGGTTTTGTGGAATTTTTGGTATACCGCTAGCTGTTCTTTTGACCAGTAATGTACATAGAATTCCATGAAGCCAATGGAGTGAATTGTTGGTCCATACATCTCACCACATTTCATGTCTTCTAAGCTTTCAAAAACATTATGCGTCCTGATCAAACCGAGAACTTTATCTCGCATTTCCAGCGCAGCTTTCCCAAGAACCTGGCCACTGGGAATATGTGCTGGTTCATCATCCCCAATACAATCTATTAATCGATCGCCTTCTTTTCGCCGCCAAGTACTCGGTAATAAATTTCCTTCTACTATCTCTCTCGCGACCTTTTGTCTTCGCAGTCCTTTTAATTGTCTCTTCGTGACATGTTTCACTGACCTATCAAACCCGTAAATGAAACACTCCATCTCTATCGGTTCATTGTCTATTGGGGCATTAACAATACGCCCAAGAAATCGAGCCTGACAATCGGGACAATCTCCAGTTACTTGCAAATAATGACCACTCTCAGAAATTTCATTGTTTTTGAAATTCAGTGCGCAAGGTATTTTAGTTTCGTCATAGATGGCATCATACAGAGCATGCGTCCATGAATGCCGTTTAAGCTTCCGCAATTCCCGTCTACCTCTGGACTGAAAATCGTAATTTACAGTTTCGGGTGTCATTTCTGACCAAACGCTTGTCAGATCGAGCCGAAATTCCAGAACGCTATCTAACGTAGAATTGAGGGATTCGTTTATTGGAATCGTGTCATTTTGCACTATATTTTGTGATTGAAGGACGTCTGTTAAGGTATTGTACCTATTTTCGAGAAGAATAGTATAAATATTTTTAGGATTTTTCCGCAAAGAGTGATCCATTGCTTCTGACAGTTTTGAGTAAACTTCGTTTTTCGGAGGGAGAACCTTACCATTGTCGGATATTACCACAAATTCCGGGGACTGTAATAATTCTTTCAATTGAGTGATAGCGGGAGGATCTGGATTTTTATTTTTATTCTTCATTGTAACCCGGATAATATACCTACTGAAATACGACTGAAGAGTATAAGACCTGAAGTATACAATCGAAAGAGTATTCACGTCTGAACCTTATTGCATGACTTGGACACACAAGGACCCTTGCGAGTCTTTGGTACAGTGTCTGAACTTATATTGTCAAACAAAGAGTATAAAACTTATTTCAGTAATTTTTCTGATTCGTTTCGCTTAGGAATGATCCGTCGATTGCTTGAGTGAACTGTGTCACAAGAAATCTGGGCTGCTCAGCTAGCGTTGTCGCTGAATCGACGATTTGCGGGATGCATAGGCCGCGTCAACATAGTCGGTTGACTGAGAAGAGTGGGGGTAAGTGCAGCGGCACTGTATCTACGAAGATCGCCGAACTTTACCGAATCAGACCGATGCTGGGACTCAACCAAAGAGCCTACGTATATGTATACCTTGAGCAGGAGAGTGCGCCGAAATCCTGTCTGGTTTAAGGGGGGGAGCTGGGGGGGTTTCGGTCGAAATATTACTCCCGGAAATATTGATACTAGAAAGTTGCTGATTTTTTTGGTAGTATTGTTATTGACAAAAATCAACATCCCACAGTGACGTCAAAATCGAACGATTCTTCGAGGTTTTTTGAAATTATTATTTTCGACGGAATTGAGATAGCCAAAATCCCAAGCGATTGATTGTTCCTCTTAGCTCCGCGAATTCAACGAAAAATCGGCAGCTCATGAAGTCAAGAATTCTAAGAGAAGATGCAGTTTTAATCCGGGGTGCTGAGGTAAAATGATCGAAAAATTGACCGTCATTTTTGTATGTTAGTCCTCCACCTTCGAAAGACTTTTCTGCATATTTTTAGATTTTTCGGATCAACCCTTCATCAGTGATGGCTTTTTTCAAACTCAAATAATAACCAATTTGTAAAATCTCAAAAAATTCACAAGAATACTTATCATGATGTAAAACAACCTTCCGCCCTGAAAAGCGTCGGCACAGTTTTGCTTCTATTTTTTCTCGATTATTTAATCATTTGATTTTATGAAACGTTTCACCAATAACTTCTAGCATTCCCTGCGATGACTCTTAGGCAGGATTGTAAACAGAGTACATAATACTGATTCCAAATTTGAAGCAGTTCATTTTTCGTAACGAAGAATATTTGTGTTCACAAAATAATAGACAGCTCGTTCATCAGAATGAATTCTTGAGCAATCAGCCAGCTGAATTCTGATTTTTTCTATTCGATCTTTCCTAAAAAATATCACTAACCAACAATAAATCTTTATTCACGGAATGCTAGAAGTTATTGGTGAAACGTTTCGTGAAATCAAATGATTAAATAATCGAAAAAAATAGAAGAAAAACTCCGTCGACGCTTTTCAGGGCGGGAGGTTGTTGTACATCATGATGAGTATTTTTGTGAATTTTTTGAAATTTTACAAATTGGTTATCATCAGGGTTTAAAAAAGCCATTACTGATACAGGGTTAGTCCGAAAAGTCTTTAAAAATTCAGAAAAGTCTTTCGAAGGTAGAGGACTAGCATCAAAAATTGGGGGTTAATTTTTCGAACATTTTACCTCAGAGCCTCGGATTAAAAATGCATCTTCTCCTAGAATGCTTGACTTCATGAGCTGCCGATTTTTCGTTGAATTCGCGGAGCTAAAAGGAACAATCAACTGCTTGGGATTTTGGCTATCTCAATTCCGTCGAAAATAATAAGCTCAAAAAACCTCCAAGAATCGTTCGATTTTGACATCACTGTGGGATGTTGATTCTTGTAAAAAACAATACTACCAAAAAAATCAGCAACTTTCTAGCATCGATATTTCCGGGGGTGAAATTTCAACCACACCCCACACCCCCCCCCCCCCCCCCCCAACTTCATCAACCCCCGAAACGAACGTAGACGAATTGAGAAAATGAACGAACTACAATCTAGATTTTGTACTTTTGTAGGATAGTTACATTGTGCATTATCTACTTTTGAAAGTAGGCAGTAATTATGTACATCTGACGACATATTTTGATTACCGAACGATTTTTTGACGATGTTAGCTGCATTTTGGGATACACACAAATTCGGTTTGTGGCACATTGCAGCAGAAGCCGGGCACATTCCAGCACATGTTTTAAATTTCCGAAAAAAACAAAATAGCCATGCTGGTTCAAAAAACGGTTTTTTGACGTTTGAGGGTACATTTTCTGAGATAAAACGATCGGGCCTGCGGCACAACGTGGCACAAATCTAGCACAAGACAGCACCCATTTCCGAATAATTCTAACTCTTATAGATCAGAATAAATGGTAATTTGACAAAATAATTTTATCTGAAAATGATTTTTTGACGATAACGGCTTCATTTTTAAAAATCAATCGATCCGGTTTGCGGCACATCGCAGCACAAGCCGAGCACATTCCGGCACATGTTTTGAATTTTTGAAAAAACAAAATGGCCATGCTGGTACAAAAAACGGTTTTTTGACGTTTGAGGGTACATTTTTTGAGATAAAACGATCGGGCCCGCGGCACAACGTGGCACAAATCTAGCACAAGACAGCACCCATTTCCGATTAATTCTAACTTTCATAGATCAGAATAAATGGTAATTTGACAGAATAATTTTATCCGAAAATGATTTTTTGACGATAACGGCTTCATTTTTAAAGATCAATCGATCCGGTTTGTGGCACATCGCAGCACAAGCCGAGCACATTCCGGCACATGTTTTAAATTTTTGAAAAAACAAAATGGCCATGCTGGTTCAAAAAACGGTTTTTTGACGTTTGAGGGTACATTTTTTCAGATGAAATGTTCGGGCCTGCGGCACAACGTGGCACAGATCTAGCACAAGTCAGCACAAGGTCGGTTTTATTCGAAAACAAAAATCGATTGCAGTATAATGGACACTACGGATGTTCTTGGTGCTATGAGTTTGAAAAATATCATCAAACAATGCGTCATCCTGTGACAGAGAAAACTGCAAATCTAAGGACTGATGTTTCTCGTCGTCAAGATGTGGCGTCTGTGGTTAAAGATGGAATGGGCAGACATGGAGTTAAAGGTGCATCAATCCTCATGACAATACTTGGTTTTAACATGGTTTGGGGGTTTCCGATTGACTACATGGATGGACTACTTCTCGGTGTTACGAAACAATTGTGGGAATTTTGGGTGAATTCGAAACTTATTAAACCTAAAAATATTCGACGAATTAACGGGTTATTAGCAAATATAACACCCCCGCGAGAGATTCATCGTCAACCAAGACCATTTTCGGATAAGGCACATTGGAAAGCCAGAGAATGGAAGTCATGGATTCTTTTTTATGCTTTGCCATGTCTACAAGATATTTTACCTGTCGAACACGTTGAACATTTGTCATTGTTTGTGCGAAGTTTATTCACCTTGTTGAAATGTTCAATATCTGAAATTGAACTTCGAAAGTGTGAGGAGGATCTAATCACCTTCGTTGTACGTGGCGAACAATTATACGGAATAACGTTTATGACGTTCAATGTTCACTCATTGTTGCATCTGGTCGACTCGGTGTGTATGAGCGGTCTGTTGTAATATTTAACCCCCGTTATTCAGGGATCGGGAGTTAATAGGGTTGTTCCCAGAGGTGATTATTAAAGATCACTCTAAGTGCAAGATAGCAACGAAAGTAGATTTTATTTAATATATATATATATAAGTTACAAGAGATGAGTTTGGAGCACTTGCTACGGTTCGAGTCTGAGTATTCGAAGAGATACTCTTCGCTTCTTCTCTAAAATCTGCCTAAGACTGAAGCGTGGCTCGGTCCTTAGCCTAATTAATTACGTTGTTATGCTTACGTGTATATTGGCGTAACCTGCATGCGCTGCGCTTTGTCGCATTCCAGGTCACGCCTTGCTTAATTATTACAAGTAGCCTATTTACGAAATATACTGGAATGTTGAGTAACAATTCTCAACATCCCTCCCCCCTTAGGAGAATAGGCCTCCGGACTATTTTTCCCTTATTTACTAAGTACAGGTTTCCTTAGTCTTAACCTTATTTGCTAATCTTATTTTTTTCCAATCCCGGTTTTATTATATTTTGACAATAATTCGATCTGTGGTTACTTATCCGTAATTTCTTATCCCAATTTATTACATGTTTCTTACTTTCTTGGTTTAACTCATTTAATACTTAATGTTATCTACGTCGTACCCGTAATAGACGAGTTACGTTTGAAATTGATTACAGTTTCCTTGGCTATCGGGGCCCGTTTCCGCGGCTGCGGAGGCTCCGGTGCCGCTGTTTGCCGTGTCGTTTCTTTACGTCTAAATTTTCCCGAAGATACACATTTATATATTACGTAACCTATCATGCCTATTAGTAATATTCCGCTTATTGGATATAATGGCGCCACATACGGCAGGTGCCGCCTGTGACTATTCTGCTTATCGTCTAATTCCTTATGTAAATTCTGGAGGCTAGTTCCCAATTCGTTCAATACGTTCGCGTCTCGCAGGACGCTCTTTAGTACTACACTGACACCCTTATTGTCGGACTTAGGGATTGCCTCCCAGTCCGCTTCATGTAAACTTAGGTTATACGGTGGCAGGTAACTGAATTCCTGCTTGCTTTGGTATTGCCGTAGTGTCTCCATACGGAAATCCTTCGCAGTCACAGCGCATTTCCCGTTGAGAGCTATGGTGCCAGTGCCTATTAATGTCTCACGCGCCGCAGGCAAACCTTCGCATGCTACAGTGATTGCCTCGGCCTCTGGAGCTACGTATAACCATGCCCCTGGTCTCTGCAAGGCTAAAACTATAGCCTTACTAACCCTAGCAATTCCTTTTGGGCATTGTGTGAGTTCTACGTCTAATTTCGAGAGGATCGCAATTTCGCAGGGTGAACCTATTCCTATCGAATTCGTAGGGCGCCTTGGGTCACACGAATAATGTTTACCTAATCGTTTACAAGTTCCCCAGACCGCCTCTTTCATTCGTAGGTAATTTCTGTATTCGTGGTCCACCACCGCTAATTCCTCCGTTGTCTCCAGATAGCAATACGTATCGTTTCGTGCCCTAAGAGGCAGAGGATATACTTTGTTGATGTTGTACTCCTCATTACCTATCAGAGGTATTTCTATCACCGTTACTACCGTGTCCTCCCTTCCGTAAGATTTAATATCTGCGACTGTCATCAGTAACGAAACTCCTGGTCGCGTCAATGGTATGGGGAAGCTGTAACCCGCCGGCAGGTGTGGTAGTGCCGACGAGAGGTACTCTAATATTTTGGCTGGGGTGAGCACGGTAGGGTTGATAATACCTCTTTTTATTTCGGTTAAAAATTGCACTAGGTTTTTTACGTCGCTTAGCAACGCGTCTACTATTAGGCCTATTGCCTCTATGTGTTCGTCGAGGTTCTGCCTCGCTACTGTTCTTTCTATATTGTTTGAAAGACTGATGTTGACTTGCCTGGTTATCTCGAGCAAGGTTTGTTCGTTCTCTTCCACTACCCTCATGATATTGTTGAAAACTCCTAGCGTAGAAGATACGATTTGTATTTGCTTGCTCACAGCTGTTTTTAGATTCGCTTGATCTTCCCGAAGATCGTCAATCTCCTGATCTATTCTAGCCGCGTCTGCTGCATCCATAGTCCCGAACAAGGATTTCGCTATGGAGCCTAAACCGTCTATCAGACCTCGGCGCTTTCGTGCCGGCCCGACGCATGTGACGTCGCGAACTAGTTGCAAACCCCTATCAACTTTATCTAGCAAATTTCCTACTGACTCACTCAAAGTCTGACATAAAAGCGATCCTGAGTTATCCGGAACCTCGCATGTCTTGCGTATATTTTTCAGGTGTGATTTCACATTTTCTTTTCTCTCGAATACCGTGCGGAGGTCCATGTCTATCACTAAACTCCACCTATCTTTGTATACCTGCAGCGTCCCTATTTTCTCGAAGTAAACACCCGGATTATCCTTGAACCTCACGATCTTGAAAGATGGACCGACTTCCCCGTTTGCCAGCGCCATCGCCAAGCAAGATCTGCAAGTCAATTTAGATATTACTACTAATGTATCCCCTCCCTTTTTTTAAATCGTAAAATTTTTTGAGGAATCTGGTGAGGGGTGGAGTAGGGGTTGGGGACGTGCTTCTCTTCTGGTCAATGTTCTATGAATAGCTTCAATCGGTTGGCGTGAACTTTGGTCTCCTTTCGACCCTTCCGGATGGTGTAGTTGACATCCGAATCTTTTTTCGTGATCTCGTATGGACCGACATACTTCGGCGTTAATTTCGCCGATCTTCCCCGCCGAACCGTCTCATCGAGCAGAAGAACCTTATCTCCCGGCTGGAATTCGGTTTCTACAGTCTTTTTGTCGTAGTATGATTTCGCTTTACCCTTGGTTGCTTCCAGATTTTCTTTTGCTTTGAGATTAGCCGCCCTGAGTCTTTCGCGTAGTTCCTGAACGTAATCGTCATACGCGTAAGTAAGTCTCGGTGCTTGCTTTATCGATGATCATATTCACAAATTTAATTTACGTTATACCAAAAACAACAATATTATAATTTATCTATCCGTGGCATTATCGCACCACGTGCTTATTACTTTGAAATAAAAAGTAACATATCCTATATCTGTCTTACATAATTTGATCATCCCATTTACCTGACCTATGAATGATACCAAAAAAGTATAATAATAACCTACCTAATTTTATCTTTATGAGTCAACATAATTATGGTTATTCGACAGTACTGCAATCCTTTAATTTTCGTTCTATCCAAAAATTCGCGCGCTCTATCGTCCGCTCGCGGAAAAACTCACGCGCCCTATCGAAAGAATCCTTCTCTTTTGTTTCGCGTGCCTAGCACAACCTTTGTTAGACTAGTATAGTATAGTTTTGGTTAGTTAAGGAATTCTAGTAAAAACGTTAACAACTATAGTCCATCTCTCGTTAAGGATATCTCCAGAGAAACTTTCGTATCCAAAGTCCAGTGTGACGTTCTCACCGACTTACCACGACACCCACACAAATCCCAACGACCGACAGTAAAATTTTCTTCTTTACCCTTTGCTTCTTTACCTTTTATGATAACTAATATTAAGATATGATTTACCGACAGAAGTAGGAGTAAAAGAGAGTAACTCTTCTACTCAAACTTCTGAATACATTTAATATACTTATATTCATACACGCATATACATATATATATATATACATACATATAATATATTCCATCAAATATTATAAAATAGAATATATTAACTATTAATATATTAGAAATAAGACCGATTCCCGGCACCATGATGACTTCATTGCACCAGCACTCGATACCTACCCAAACTGTTTATTCAAATATCTGATATCTACTCGAGCTATCAACTCTCACTAGCAAAAGCATCCGGACGCAACTTAAACTCAAGATATCAGTTCACAAACAAACTGCCGAAACTTATCCCGTAAACACCACGTGCAATTAAGACATCATGGTCGCCGGGCCACTGTGGGATTGGTATGCACCCAAAAGGCAACAAAACTCCCACCACCTAATATAACTACCCTTTATAAGCCAAGACCACTAATGCCTCTTCCTCAATAGAGTTTTTCAAGTCAAACATACACTTAGCTCACGAGCAGTTAAAGCCGCGCATTTGAATCCAAATTAACGTGTTTAAATTAGCACAGCTTAACTTCAAATTCACACTTAAATCTCAACTTAGTTTTTGATTCTTATAAGTAAGACGCGCAAGTGGTCTTGGCGCTTTTTAGAATAATCATAAACTGTCAATCTACATAAATTACTCAAATCTCATTTACAATAAAATAACACTAAAATTGAAATCAACCAAGTTCACATTTTCCTAAAAAAATCAAGGTAAGACAATTATTAACCACAACTACATTCATCCACCTTACTCAAACTCAAGCATACACCCTCAACACACACACACACACACTTTATACTAGGGCGAGGTACTTAGGTCACCAAGCCAGTATAAAGACTTACACGATTATATCAGGGCGAGGTTTATCCCAGCCAATATAATCACATCACATTCAGACTTCGGTTGCTTAGGCCAGGAGAAATCCAAGCTTGTTTCCGATTTCTAAATACGTTATACTTAGGCCAGGGAACAAGTGTCCCAAGCTTGTATAACCCTATTCTATCCTATCTCACACAAAACGTTAGGGCGACGATTATATATCCAGCCAACGTTTTAACCACAAGTCCTTTCCTCATAGATGAATGGGGCTGTGGTGAATAAAAAGAAGTTCAAACGTAGATCAGGGAAGCGAGCTAACGCTCGTATAGCGAAGGCTAAAGCCCGCCACGATAAACTCCTCGAATCAATCAACGAATTAAATAAAGATAGTCAGGCTCCGGAGTGGTTACCGGGCTATATTTCTGAATATTACTCATCCGTAACCCTCCAAGACGAGGACAGCAAAGACACTATAATTAATCCAAGCGATAGTGAAATTCGCGATAAAAACGCTTTAATTCAAAGTGAGCAACCACCTGCGGAAGCGGAGCTCCCAGGGGGCCCATTCAACGAGTATTCAGAGGAGCGGCCACAGACCCTAGTACAACATACCGTTGACTATCAAGGTGCTAGGTGCATCGTCAGCACCATAGAGACCACCTTTACAAGGCGTATCTTCACGACAGCTGACTCTCACCACAACCAAAGACCCTCTACGCCCAAAATCGTCGAGATCATTGAGTTGGACTAGAAGGTAAGACTAACACATATATACTAGATTCACTCGCACGTTTCTGATAGTTAACCTTTGCCTTAGAACCTCCCGAAATCCCGTCCACGTGGACATAAAGGAGGTACACGTTGATACTGAACTACCGGACAGTTCTCTTATTTTAGAATACTAATATCGGACTTAGGTCAGATCTTTGGGTTATTCTATCATAGAGTAGACCATTAGTCAGCCTGTAACAACGTATAAACACTTTTCTGGTGACAGCGGTGGGATTTTCGATTAGGAAAAGGTTAATTATCTCAAATTCAGAAAAACAAACATAAAAATGGCTACAGGAACTAGGAGCAAAGGCTTGAACGCCGACGAACTCGCACGCTTAGACTTAGAACTGTCAGAAAAACAACATGCAATAGAATTGAGAGAAACAGAATTCCTAAATATGCAAAAATCAGTAGCCACGAAAGAACAGGGATACCTAGTCAAAGAATTAGAACTTACGGAAAGAAACCGTAAATTAAAAGAACAATTAGACAGACTGCAAGCCCAAGTAAAAAACCAAGAACAGTTAGAGCTAGAATCGCAAAGACTAAGAAACGAAATTTCAAACCTCCGGGTAAATATTCAACCTACAGAAATTAACCCAGAAACAGCAATACAGGTAAATCCTGAAACAACTACTCAGTCACAATCAAATCAAACAGACAGCCAACCTACAAGCTCAGCCGCGAACCAACCCACACAAATATTACCAACACCAAACGTACCAAATATCGCAGCCCAACAAACCTCTACTAACCCACTCATTAGAGACCCAATGCAAATGTTATCTGAAGAACTAAGTATACTTAGACGCGAAATAGATTCAATTAGAGAAAACCAGGCACGACGTGAGAATAGAACTATCCAATATACAAGTGTTAACCCCGAACCGGCACTCACTATGAAACAAGCAATATCGATGATCCCAGACTTCAACGGGGACACGTCAACCCTCATGGCTTTTTCTAGAGCATGTAGAAGAGCAAAAAACATGATAGCTGCTAGTAACGAACCAACTTTTGTTAAAATATTAAAAGGTAAACTCACAGCTCGAGCCGCGATAGCCCTAGAAGACGACGAGTTTAATACTATCCAGGAATTCCTAGATCAATTATTTGAAATTTTCAGTCCGAACCGATCCACGAATTTCTACCGCGGAGAGTTAGCTAACATATACAAAAAACAAAATGAACACATAATCGAGTACATCAGCCGCGTAAAAGACTTGAAAACAGCTATAGTGGAAGTAGAAAGACGAACCAACGGATATGTAGATATCGAAGCAGTAGAAATAGAAGCACTGGATAGCTTTTTGGACGGACTTCCCGCCGACTATAGAAACGCTCTCCAAATCGCAGGAGTAAACACACTTAGGGAAGCCACCACTAAGGCAATCGAAATAGGGAAAAGATTCGATAAAGACAGAGAAAGACTTAAAAATGACCAAAATCACAAAACAAGCCCATATTCACGCAAATCCGAACCACCCGTCTGCACTAACTGTAAACGAGTAGGTCACGAAACACAAAAATGTAGATTCCTGAAACGAGAACCCGAATCAACAAGCCAAACTTCCTCCCCACAAAATAACAACACACAGGTACAAACACAGAATAATCCACATCAAAATAATTACAACAACAATAAAACTCGACCAAATTACGGACAACAACAGAATAGACAAGACACATCAAAATCTTGCAGGTATTGTAAATATACAGGTCACACAATCGAAGAATGTAGGAAAAAGAAATGGGCAGACGAACGAAGAGCAAGTGAACAAAATTCGGGAAACGGTACAGGCCCCTCGGGGAGCGCGAAACCCCGAGAAACAGGGCAGACGCAAACAATAAACCCCTTGACGGCATTAGAAGAAATAACATCGCTACCATCAACCTCAGCTTAGGCGCAGTCCCTAACATAGAAATAGCCTCTAAAGATCTCATAGACAACGGTAAATTCATGATAGACACAGGGGCAGAACCCAATATAATCAAAGCAAAAAAACTAAGAGACTGGCAAAAAGTAAACACTTCCGAAATAATCGAAATGAAAGGTATAACAGAAAATCTAATAAAATCTCTAGGCAGCACGGAAATAAATATAGCAGGAAAACCGGTACCCTTTCATGTAGTAAATAACGATTTTAAAATAAAACAGGACGGAATCCTAGGATCAGCTTTTTTCAGAGGGAATAAAGCTACGATAGATTACGAAAAGGAATGCCTCACCGTCAACGATCAAACATTACTATTTACACCCAAAGAAATATTTACCATAAAAGCTAGGACTACACAAATCGCTCGAATAAAAGTAGAAGAAACCGATTTAGAGGAAGGATATTTGCCGCGAATAAGTTATATAGCTGGAATCTATATGGGAGAAGCGCTGGTCACGGTTCAGAACCACGAAATAGCCGTACCTATTATAAATACCACAGAAGAAGACATGACGTTTGAAACCCCGGAACTAGAAATCTTCCCATTTATAGAAGCTTCTAGAAACTCAGAACCAACTAATCAAATAGCCTCCACTCGTGTAACAAACAGCAACCAGCTAGAACGATTTAATAAAATAAAATCTTTGCTCAGACTAGAACACTTGAATATAGAAGAAACTAAACACGTAGAAGCCTTACTACGCGAAAATACAGACAGATTTCATTTACCCGACGAACCTTTAGAAGCAACCAACGCCATAGAGCATGGCATCACCACCACAGACGACGCTCCCGTAAACACACGACAATACAGATTTCCGCCAATTCACAAAGACGAAATAAACAAACAGGTATCAGAACTCGAGAAAAACAATTTAATCAAGACATCACTATCCCCATATAATTCACCCGTATGGATAGTACCAAAGAAAGCCGATTCAAAGGGAAACAAAAGATGGCGCATGGTTATAGATTATAGATCCTTAAACGAAAAGACCATTGGAGACGCCTATCCTTTACCAAATATTAATGAAATACTCGACCAGTTAGGCAGCGCAAAATACTTCTCAGTATTTGACTTAGCTTCGGGTTTCCATCAAATAAGAATGAAAGAGACAGACGGCCTTAAAACTGCGTTCTCTACTCCTTACGGACACTATGAATTTACACGAATGCCATTCGGGTTAAAAAACACACCAGCCACCTTTCAACGCTTAATGGATAACGTGTTAGCAGGCCTACAAGGAAACGAACTATTTGTATATTTAGACGATATCGTCCTCTACGCTAGTTCTCTTCAAGAGCACGAAAGGAAATTCAACCTCCTAATAAACAGACTTCGAAGGGCTAACCTTCAGTTACAGCCCGACAAATGCGAGTTCCTCAAACGAGAAGTAATGTATCTAGGCCATATAATAAGCGAGGATGGGGTTAAGCCAGACCCTCAAAAAATAGAGTCAGTAAAAAAATTCCCCGTGCCTAAAAACGCTAAAAACATCAAACAATTCCTTGGACTCGCGGGATATTACCGTAGATTTATTCCAAATTTCTCTAAAATTGCAAAACCCATGACGGAACTCTTAAAGAAAACTAAAATCTTTGATTGGAAAGAAAACCAACAGAAAGCATTCGAAACGCTCAGAGACAAATTATGCGACCGACCGATTTTACAGTATCCAGACTATACTAAACCATTTATAATAACAACCGATGCCTCAGGGTATGCGATAGGAGGCGTGCTAAGTCAGGGAGAGATAGGAAAAGATTTACCAATCGCTTACACTTCCAGACTTTTACAAGCGGCAGAACAAAATTATTCCACTATAGAAAAAGAACTCCTTGCTGTAGTTTACTGCGTTGCACATTTCCGATCATATGTATATGGAACCAAGTTTACCTTGGTTACTGACCATAGGCCTTTAGTATGGTTAAATTCAGTCAAAGATCCCACGTCGCGCTTAGTAAGATGGCGATTAAAACTTGCCGAATACGAATACAAGATGATTTATAAACCAGGTAGCATAAATGCTAACGCCGACGCACTTTCAAGAAATCCAATAGACACAGAACCAGTAGAGATCACGACATTAACACAACCAAATGATACATCTAACGACGATACCCTTCTTACAAAGGAAGTAATAAAAGAAATAAACCAAGACCTCTTTACAGTAGATCAGACCTATTCACTAGCCCATTGCGTTGCTGAAGACTTTAGGATGGGAGCCGGAATCGCCCTTCAATTTAAAAAACGTTTCAATCAAGTTCGAGAATTGAAAAACCAACAAAAATCAGTAGGAGAAATAGCTTATATTAAGAACAATCAACGTTACCTATTCTAATTAGTAACAAAAAAGGAAAGCAATGAAAAACCAGAATTTGAAGACTTTAGATCTAGCCTAATTAGCCTGCGAAACCTCTGTATAGCATTAGGCGTAACCAAAATAGCCATGCCACGAATCGGGTGTGGACTAGACTACCTCTTCTGGCCTCACGTAAAATACGCACTAAAAGAGACATTCAAAGAACCCTTCGATATACTAATTTGCAATTTCACACCTCCTTTAGCACCAACTACAGAATTACCATCAGTAACTCTGAGAAATAGGGAAACCCTGAAGAAACCTAAGAGATACCGGGACGACGAACCACCCGACGAGAATTTAAACGAGCTTGACAATGACAACCTAATACCTACCAGCACCAGCGACAAAGAAGACGAAACCCCAGGGGAACAGAACGACCAAAATACGAATACTACATTATGTGACGACAATCCAGAGTCAATAAACGATTCTATTATAGCATCCTCTGACAACGAATCACTCGATAACGAGACCAGTGAACAGGACAACGACTCAGACGATGAAGAAATCATTGAAACCCAACTACCATGCCTAACAAAAATTACCCATACGCGCGACAGACTCTCTATGCAAAAGGGAGCAATCGTTTGTTTCATAACCTGTAGAGGCGAACCTTGCGACGACGGCTCGCGAGAACTTTTAGAATCCAAATCATTACCGACATTCGAAAATCTCACTTTAGCCAGAGCAAAGGTCCATCAGATAAAATCTAAAACCTATATCGGTCTACCTATAAAGGAAAGTCTAAAAACCCAACTCGATCATGAGATTTTCTCAGAAACTATAACTTCACTTATAGATGTCCTCATAGAACTAGACCTAAAATCATTCTCAATCGCGAAAACATTACAAATAAATTCACTCGGTTGGAAACAAATTGAAAAATTTTTGGAAAATATAAGTCGAGAATACGATATCCTAATCCGAATATGCACCAACCTCGTACGAATCCCACGGGACAATGAACGCGATAACATAATACAAGAATATCATGGCTCCGCTTTAGGAGGCCACAAAGGCATGACGAAGACTTACAATAGAATCAGACAAAATTATTACTGGGACGGCATGAAAAAACAAATTCAAGATCTTATATCCACTTGTATAGACTGTCAAACCAAGAAACTGACCAGAGTAAAAACAAGACAGCCAATGACTTTGACGGATACGCCGAACTCCGCTTTTGATAAAATTTCAATGGATATTGTGGGCCCTCTGCCCATAACTCCAGCAGGTAGCGAGTACATACTCACAATACAAGACCAACTATCAAAATATTCATTAGCCATACCCTTGATTGAGACGAACTCCATAGCCATAGCAAATGCTCTGATAAATAATCTAATATGCAAATTTGGAGCCCCTAGACAAATCCTCACGGACCAGGGTGCTAACCTCACTAGTTCACTAATTAGAGAAATTGCAAAGAAATTTAAAATCAAACAGCTTAGAACAACGGCCTTTCACCCTCAGTCAAACGGTTCTATCGAAAGATCTCACCACGTACTTACGGAATACTTAAAACAGTTCGTAGATAAAAACAACAACTGGGATCACTGGCTAGCACAAGCTATGTTTTCATATAACACCAGTACACACGAGGGAACGAAATACACGCCCCACGAGCTAGTTTTTGGTAAGATTGCACGCCTACCGTCCGAACACGAAATAATAGACCCTGTAACGGACCGTACATACGAAGACTATTTAATAGAACTATATACGAAAATAAGGGAGATCCAAAATTTAGCGAGGGACAATCTCAATCAAGCGAAGGCACGTTCAAAACAATACTATGATAGGAAAATAAACCCTATACATCTCAGTATAGACGACGAAGTCTTCCTATTAAAGGAACCCCGGAGAGGGAAATTGGTTGACCAATATACGGGACCTCACAGAGTCATTGATATATTGGACAACCAAAACATTAAAATAAGAGCTAACAATGAGGATAGGATAGTCCATAGGAATAAGTTGAAAATAGCCAAACTTAAATGAAATGTATCTTTTTAGCTAAAAACCAGAATGAAGGTAACACCTAAACCAACGCTACAAGACATCGACGTTGATATAAGTAAGGACAACGATCCTAAGGCCTTGAAAGTAGAACGAGTAGATTCTAAATTATTCTTGAGATTAAATAAAAGAGTCAGTAATTATGAAATAAATGTTTTGGGGTACTTAGCTACGGAAGGACTCCTGATTCCAGACACATATAAATATGCATCTCACACGACAAGCGTAGCGTACGAAGAGGGAACTTTAGAAAGCATGATAAAACACCCAATGGAGATAATAATACTCCACGAGTCACCAAATAACGCGATGCACGCTATTGTTCAGATTTACGAAACACAACATGTAATCAGGGGAGATCCGCAGCCTCACATAGGCCCCAAAAGATTTATGTAATTAACCATAAGAAATATGTAAACAATAAATGAAAGGGTAAAGGAAAACTGGAACCTTCTGTTCCAGACAAAACTGACCGACAACAATGTATTACGCATATCTGTGCTTATTGATGACAACCTCGACATACGCTTTAATCGGGTATGACTGTGGAGGCGGTGGCCTAAACATCACGACACTCAGTTTACTTGACGCATCCAACTGTGAGTTCCCAGACACACAACCCGACATACAAGAAACATACATCCAACTCCTCCAACTTTCTAAATTCAAAAAGACGAAGGTTAATCAATGTAGGGTAGAAATCGACAGGACAGTTTACCACTGCGGCATGCACTCCCACATATCAACCACTGAAGGAGGACGACAAGCCTACATAAGAGAAATAAGCGAGCAGGAATGTTACAACTTACATGAAAAGGGGATACTCAGCATCGGACACAACAAATACCTGACCAATATAAAAAGAAACGCGACTTCAAGGATGTCCGCTACCCTAGCCGGAAGTTTAACAAGAGATGGCGCATGCGAAGGAGAATTCTTCGATGACGGATATGGACAATGGACCAAAGTAGTTGTACAAGCTACGATCAAAATAACTCTGACCACACATATGGGAACTGTAAGGACCGACGATAACAAAATCACCCTCCGAAATGGAGTCACCTGCGAATTAAACAAGAAAAGCTGCTTCGACGAAGAAGGAGGTTACTCGTTCTGGCAAGACACCCCCGAAGACAACTGTAAGTTTAACGAATACGACGTACTATACGAGGGACTGGTATCACGAATCACTGAAAAACCAAACGAATACAATACTGTACTTACGACCATTTACTCAATAACTTCAGACGATGTGACATTTGCTTTAGTCAAAACAACAGAGAAACGAACATGTGGATACACCATACTACGGACAGAACATCCTAAATTATTCATATTTGAGACAACAAGAGGAAACACATTCATACAAAAAACGACAGTCACAGTAGAAAACGTTGACATCTTCTCTTACATCAACTCAAAATTCATATACGTAGAAAGACATGTACGGAATCAACTAACTACGCTCTACAAAGACATAATCACGCAGAAATGTGAACTAGAAAAACAGGTAATCAGAAACGCATTAACTCTGGCTACTTTATCACCTGACGAATTCGCTCACAACATCATGCAAGAACCAGGGTATATGGCAACCACGGCAGGAGAAGTAGTTCATATTGTAAAGTGCATACCTGTGGAATGCACACTAAGACAGACGGACCACTGTTATTCGGAATTACCTATAACTATTAGAAACAACTCCCTATTTTTGACACCTAAATCCAAAATAATCGTCAAGGCAGCTACCCAAAAGGAATGCAATCCTATATTGGCAACTATGTATAAAATCGACGATATCTGGTACAAATTCACTCCCTCACCAATCGACGTAATACCACCTAAATCCATGAGCCCGAAAACAAAAATGACTTGGAAATACGTAAGCGCAGGACCCCTGGGAACCAACGGCATATACAGACAGAAAGACTTGGACAACTTAAGAGACCACCTCCTATTCCCGGCGGAACGACCAGCTGTGTTGAACACCATAGCACGAGGCGCAACAGGACACACGGTAACTAAAGACGGAATTTCGCTATACAACCTCTTAGACGAAGAATCACTGGACAAAATAGCCGAATCTACAGGAAAAAGAATCTGGTCCGGATTTATAACATTCGGTTCAATCTCCGCTGGATTTTTGGGTATCTTCATCACCATTCGAATCATAAAATTTATCATTGATACCATTATACACGGGTACACTATCCATGACATTTACGGATGGAGCATTCACCTCATAGGAGCCTTATGGGGATCAGTAACCCATCTCATTACACATCTGGGTAGAAGAGGAGCAGCACCACCTGATCCAGAGGAATCAGCCCCTACAGAAATCATCGCGGGTAATAATGCCACACCATCACCGACAATTGAAGATCTTCAGAACCGCCTACGTCAAATACACGGCACTGCCGTGACATTTGAAACTAAGGGGGGAGGTGTGACGTTCTCACCGACTTACCACGACACCCACACAAATCCCAACGACCGACAGTAAAATTTTCTTCTTTACCCTTTGCTTCTTTACCTTTTATGATAACTAATATTAAGATATGATTTACCGACAGAAGTAGGAGTAAAAGAGAGTAACTCTTCTACTCAAACTTCTGAATACATTTAATATACTTATATTCATACACGCATATACATATATATATATATACATACATATAATATATTCCATCAAATATTATAAAATAGAATATATTAACTATTAATATATTAGAAATAAGACCGATTCCCGGCACCATGATGACTTCATTGCACCAGCACTCGATACCTACCCAAACTGTTTATTCAAATATCTGATATCTACTCGAGCTATCAACTCTCACTAGCAAAAGCATCCGGACGCAACTTAAACTCAAGATATCAGTTCACAAACAAACTGCCGAAACTTATCCCGTAAACACCACGTGCAATTAAGACATCATGGTCGCCGGGCCACTGTGGGATTGGTATGCACCCAAAAGGCAACAAAACTCCCACCACCTAATATAACTACCCTTTATAAGCCAAGACCACTAATGCCTCTTCCTCAATAGAGTTTTTCAAGTCAAACATACACTTAGCTCACGAGCAGTTAAAGCCGCGCATTTGAATCCAAATTAACGTGTTTAAATTAGCACAGCTTAACTTCAAATTCACACTTAAATCTCAACTTAGTTTTTGATTCTTATAAGTAAGACGCGCAAGTGGTCTTGGCGCTTTTTAGAATAATCATAAACTGTCAATCTACATAAATTACTCAAATCTCATTTACAATAAAATAACACTAAAATTGAAATCAACCAAGTTCACATTTTCCTAAAAAAATCAAGGTAAGACAATTATTAACCACAACTACATTCATCCACCTTACTCAAACTCAAGCATACACCCTCAACACACACACACACACACTTTATACTAGGGCGAGGTACTTAGGTCACCAAGCCAGTATAAAGACTTACACGATTATATCAGGGCGAGGTTTATCCCAGCCAATATAATCACATCACATTCAGACTTCGGTTGCTTAGGCCAGGAGAAATCCAAGCTTGTTTCCGATTTCTAAATACGTTATACTTAGGCCAGGGAACAAGTGTCCCAAGCTTGTATAACCCTATTCTATCCTATCTCACACAAAACGTTAGGGCGACGATTATATATCCAGCCAACGTTTTAACCACAAGTCCTTTCCTCATAGATGAATGGGGCTGTGGTGAATAAAAAGAAGTTCAAACGTAGATCAGGGAAGCGAGCTAACGCTCGTATAGCGAAGGCTAAAGCCCGCCACGATAAACTCCTCGAATCAATCAACGAATTAAATAAAGATAGTCAGGCTCCGGAGTGGTTACCGGGCTATATTTCTGAATATTACTCATCCGTAACCCTCCAAGACGAGGACAGCAAAGACACTATAATTAATCCAAGCGATAGTGAAATTCGCGATAAAAACGCTTTAATTCAAAGTGAGCAACCACCTGCGGAAGCGGAGCTCCCAGGGGGCCCATTCAACGAGTATTCAGAGGAGCGGCCACAGACCCTAGTACAACATACCGTTGACTATCAAGGTGCTAGGTGCATCGTCAGCACCATAGAGACCACCTTTACAAGGCGTATCTTCACGACAGCTGATTCTCACCACAACCAAAGACCCTCTACGCCCAAAATCGTCGAGATCATTGAGTTGGACTAGAAGGTAAGACTAACACATATATACTAGATTCACTCGCACGTTTCTGATAGTTAACCTTTGCCTTAGAACCTCCCGAAATCCCGTCCACGTGGACATAAAGGAGGTACACGTTGATACTGAACTACCGGACAGTTCTCTTATTTTAGAATACTAATATCGGACTTAGGTCAGATCTTTGGGTTATTCTATCATAGAGTAGACCATTAGTCAGCCTGTAACACCAGTAATTCTATCGCTCTACGTACTCGCCAGTTACGAGTTTACCTATCGTCTCTAGTAGTTGATATCAAAAACTCATGCCTCACTTAAAGCTTTACGGCCTTGTCAGCCTTCTCCTGGGAGGGAAGAGTTGTGACGTGGTATTTTGAATTCCCCGCCACAAGGCGATACTGTCGATGACACGACGATGCGTGGCGTAGACAGGGACTCCAGGAAAAGGAAAGATTAGGGAAAATTAATTAGGATTAACTAACACTATTTCATTTTTTGTAAACTATGTTATCTCGAGCTCGATACTCCACGAGACGTCTGTCGTCGTGGGAACTACGGATGGAAAATCGACTACCGAACGTGAAGCCTCCACTATCGTCAAGGACGAATCTGTCGGCGCGCAAACCTGGTTGGTCCAGTCGACTCGAAGGTCAGCGCCTCCACTCAAGTGGAGAATCTACTACCTCCAAACTACCGGGTTGACGGCGTACAGGGATGTGCGAGGAGCACAAAGAAATCCTCCCGTCATCTGGGGAAGCTACCGCCTACAGGAAAATGCATTCCCGCACGGAAATATATATATGCGAAAAATATATGCAACATATATGTCGCATATATAACATATATGTACGCAAAATACAAAAATGTCGCATATAGTTTAACATATATGTACGCATAATACATATATGTTTGATGAGTTTTTCATAGTGTTGACATCTATGTCGACATACATGCCGCAACATTTATGTTGACATTTATATCAAACTTATAAAAATGAATGTTACTTATACGTTAGCGCAAAAAACAAATATGTCGCATATATTTTTCGCATATATATATTTCCGTGCGGGTTGTTGCTGTGAGGGTGGCGTACAGGGTTAAGTGCAAGCGCAACTCAAAACCTCCCACCTAATGAGCAAGCAGCCAGTGCAAATATTATCGACGCTGTCTCCAAAGCCCGGAGCACAAACTTCTCGGCAGCCGGCATTCGTTAATCGGTACACGTACAGGGGTAGTTGGCTCGCACACACGGCGCTAGCCAATCACGCGCGAGACTCAGGACGCCAGGAGACCGCGCTCGTCTACGAGCAACGAGCGACGAATAACGAGCGACGAGCGACGAATATCGCTCGTTCGGTGCGACTTTACAGCGTTGCCACAACCGAGTCGAGTTGAGCGCGCGTCTCATCAAATCAAAACAAATCCTTCGCGATATTTCTGTTTCCAGTGAAAGTGTACGTCGGAGATAACCATAAAGGCCAAAAAAAAAAAGTGAAAGTATAGGGGACTGATTGTATACATAACGAAAGGATTAAATTGAGAGGTGGCTGCGTTGAAGCAAAGTAAGTAAAAAAACTATCATAATCATCAAACATTACGAGAACACGTGTGTCAGTCGGTTGTCACATCGACATAACCTCCAAAATTCATTATCGTATCACGTGCGCAGTTCGTGACAAACCTAAATCGTAATTTTCATTGTTATTTATAGTAGGCTTACCGAAATATAATTAGTCCATGTGTTTTGATATGTACTCTGGCGAAATAAATACCCCCTACCAAAAAACATTTTTTATTCGCTTGAATGTGACTGAACGTCCGTCCGTGAAAGATGTCGACAAATTATTCATAAAATTTCGCTCACTGACAAAATCTGCAAAATCTAAGACTTCTGATCAGAGTTTGGCGAATGAGTAATCAATTAAATACTAATTTTTCATTGAAAAATAATCAATAACCAATCACTTTTCCAATTTTTGATTGAACCAAAAAATCAATTATCAATTCCTTTTCATTTTTAATTCAAATATAATCAATTACCAATTACTTTTCCAATTTTTTATTGAAACAAAAAAATCAATTATCAATTTCATTTTCCATTTTTAATTGATAAATAATCAATTACTAATTACTTTTCCAATTTCTTATTGAAACAAAAAAATCAGTTACCAATTTCATTTTTCTTTTCGAAAAATAATCAATTGCCAATTACTTTTCTAATTTTCCATTGAAAAAATAATCAATTACTAGTTACCTTCCTAATTTTTGATTGAAAAAATTATCAATTAATAGTTACATATTCAGTGTGTAATTGGCCAAAAAATTGATTACTCATACCACATGTTATCGGCTATTCAGTTTCTTTCGATTAAAAATTGAAAATGTAATTGATAATCGATTATTATTTGATTACAGATTTAAAATTTAATCGATAATTCATTTTCTTTCAATCACAAGTGTAACTTGCAATAGAAATGTAATAATCACATCATGTAATGCTTGGGATGCTGTCCAACACTGCTTCCAATACAGATTTGAGATCGAAAAATGTGGATACGTACAGGGTCAAATATTTGTCTCAAGCGATATTTTATCCATTTTTATAACTCTGCTCAGGTTTTATCACTGGGTTGTATTGTTGATAAAACAAGATTTTCCATTATGTAGAACCACAATGGCAGACAATTCTCAACCATATGTGGAAGGAGGTGAGGACCAGGTAGTGAAAACAGTCGACGAGTTGTTAGTGGATACAATCGGTGGATATCCAGCTCTATGGAATAAAGAGTTGAAAGAGTACCACGATACAGTTATTCGTGAAAACTGTTGGGCGATGGTTACTACAGTATTGGATAGGACAGGTAAAATTGAGTGACTGTACAACTCATATGCAGATCATTTTATTGAAAGTTGATCGATCTATGTTTACAATATTTCCAGTTAACGACTGCCAAAAAAGGTGGAGCCAGTTGAGAAACTGTTTTACAGATGAAAGGAGAAAGAGGGAGAAGGAGACTAGAAGCGGAAGCGGTGCGACAAAACGTAAAGGGTTCATCTTATACAATGCCATGCAGTTTTTACAACCACACGCTAAAAGGAAGAAGTATGTATGATGATATAAGTATTTCGTATGAATAGCTGAATACCGAACGTTATCATTTCACGAGGTTCAATGTAACACATATTTACAAGTTCGCAATTATAAATCAATTTATCTGTAGATTCATCTTACTCTAATTTTTTTAATTATTTTCATTGTGCAGGTATGATGAAACAGTGAAACATATTTTACTATTCGATTTATTTCAGTACATTTACGAATGTTGCACCACGTTCAACGGTGAACGCGTTCTCCACAACACCATTGAATCATTTTCCATTACTGCCTGTGGAACAATGTTACGTACCTCCTACACAGCGCCATGCACCATCTTCGTTACCTTCCGATATGCTGATGGTGGACATACCGACAACAATAGCAGCGCCAGTATTCTCGTTTCGCGTACCACCAACACCACCTAGTTCAAACACACCACCGCCTCCGCTGAGTACTGCAACTGTTTCTCCACGTGATTCGACCTCCGCTACCAGTCATGAAACGTCATCGATGCCAAGTGCAGAAGCATCATCATGTTTTGTCAATCAGGCATCTTGTGGCGAAAGTACCACATACACAGCATTCGATGATACCGAGTACGTTAGTTTGTCGAGCACACCCTCTGCAGGAACACCAACGCCAGGCCAAATATCTCGCGAAACACCAACTTCTACCCCGTCGACACCTCGTCGTTGGTCGTCCTCACCACTTTCTCCATACTCGCCTTATACAGATAATTGCCTCACTTAGCGCCGATGATCCTCCATTACTGTATTCTCCGTCGCCTCCCACCACACTTGCAGAAAAAGCTAAGGGTTTTGAAAGACAATCTGCTCGACCGAAAGCTTGTTTTAACAAAAAGAACGTAAGAACTAGAAAGGTCGATCCTGTAGATGCATCATTTGTAACACTCTCCTCGGTGATCCAAAATCATTTTACCAAGTCAGTGCAGAAACAGAGAGAGGCTGACATTCCAGCTGACAGTGAAGAAGCTTTTGGAAAATTGATCGCTAGCGAACTGGGAAAGATGGACGACGAAACTAAGAAAACGAAGAAGTCACGCATTCTACAAATCCTCTATGAATAATTACACTGAGAAAAAAAATTCTTTGGATTTGGGAAATCAGGATTTCTTTGATTTCAGAAAATAAGCCACTCTCAACTAAACATTATTCAATCCTAATAAATTTGACTTGACTTCAAAGAAATAACAAATTATTCATTTGGATCAAACAAATTTGTTTAATCCAAATAAATTATTGAATATTTCTTTAAAGTAAAGTGAAATTTATTTGTATTGAATAATATTTAGTTGAGAGTGGCTTAATATTTCCTTAAATCAAAGAAATCCTAATTTATTAAATCCAAAGAATTTTTTTTCTCAGTGTACAAGCTACCATCATAGGAATTGGTCTTTTTTTGATTGTTGTGTGAACCCATTACTATTTATGGTATTTTTATGATCATTTCTATTATTTTTATTCTCATTATCATTTTTTCAATTAATATCGTTTAGAATAACTCGATGCCGTCGACTTGTAGTTGGTTTGGCTCAAAGATTTTCCTGAAAATTCCACTTAAAGGTCCATTAACATTTTATGAATATTCATTGTCTGTTGTTGATTTGCCACTACATTTTGCCTGAAATTGTGTCTACTTGCAGTACTTTTCCGAATAGAATCAAATGACTGTTATCCTAATGGTAAGGTGATATCAAGAAAATCAATTTCAGTATTAAATAGTCTGTACGCCAACCGAACGTAGGGCACCAATTGCTATTTTACAACCATAAAAAGGACGATAACCATCAAGTATGTGTAGATAAAAGGTTAAGGAAAATCTATGTCATACATTACAACATTTTGCACTTACTATTTTCAGTATCTCCTCTTTATTTATCGTTACAAATATATGTACAACCTATATAATTATTCTAATAACAAAATATTGTGCTCACTATTTTTTGTATGTTCATTTCACTTAGAATTAAGGTGCTTCCCTACGCAATTCCACCAGACCTGAAAACATTGGGAAAAAAGGTGTTGTTAAATGGAATATTTCTGCCTGGGCACCGAAATCAATGAAACAAACTTCGTCGCGCAGTTCTATGTACGATTTCAAACACGTACGGCCAAAAAAATGTTTTTTTTACGCGAAAATAGAGAAGATATTCATGTAAAACGTTTTCAAGGCCGTTTTACATGGATATCTTCTCTATTTTCGCGTAAAAAAAACATTTTTTTGGCCGTACGTGTTTGAAATCGTACATAGAACTGCGCGACGAAGTTTGTTTCATTGATTTCGGTGCCCAGGCAGAGATATTCCGATTAATGACACCTGTTTTCCCAATGTTTTCAGGTCTGGTGGAATTGCGTAGGGAAGCACCTTAACAAACATGTATTAATCTATGCCAAAGAAGGTGTACAAAACTCCCATAATATATTGCAAAGCTATAACAACAGATGCTGTTTATTTATTTTTACCACACCTACCATCACACACACATTGTACAAATAAACGACGCAGAGTAAATTTTTATCGCTTGAAAGTAACACATATTATGTGTATACAGGGGGCATGACATGTCAACTCGATCAATGATTTTTTCTCACCATTTTGTGTTCGATTCCAAATTTTTCATACAATTCTCCGATATGACAAAAGCAGTCGTACATTTTTGAATTTTTTTTTCGCCAACCGTTTCTTTTCTCTTTAAAAATCTCCGGTCAAAGTGTTGGAACGATCTGAATGTGAAAGTAGATTCTTTATATTTCGTTGAGATTTTTACAAATGACCAATTTTGAGATAGATTTCAATAATTATTAGAAAAATATACGGTTGGCGGGAAATTTGTTGAAAAAAATTCAGGAGTGCTTTTTTGAGACCGGAGAATTCGACGAAAAATTGTTACACTATTCAGAAATGGTGAGGAAAATATCATTCGTCGAGTTTACATGAACCCCTGCGTGAAAGTGAAAGCATTGGTGACATAAGTAACGAAATAATATTCTAAACGATAACGCATAATTATTTTGATGCACGATCAATATCTGGATAAGTTATGAATCTTTCAAATCACAATATTTTGTGACTCTCGTTTTCGAACCATTTTGAAAGACGTACAATCTCGACGAATATTTCTCAGACCTGTGGGGCTTGCTACTGCAGTATTCTGAAAAATGTCATTGTTGTGAGGTGATGTATCGATTATTCAACTCTGAATATACAGGGTGGATTCCTAACAACTCGTTGGTGTGTAGTCTGCTTGAATCGAAAAATGAGCATTCTCGCATGGGAGCATGCGATATCTGGCTTGGCGCATAAATTTCTGGAAACTTTTTTCCCGACTCAAGCGAACTTTGGACGGACGAGTCGTTAGTAATTCAGCCTGTATCTTTTTACGTGCAAGACCTAAAAAGATAAAAATGGGAACAATTTGGGTACATACCATCGGCATTAGATTTTAATGTAGTTATTGTAGTGGATGTCCTGTGCGACGTACATGTTCGTATTGCCACGGTACCTCGCCTTCCGGTGTTATCAAATATTCGGCGAGTCTATTTCTCATATCAATAGCATTTCCAGGCTCAAATTGTGGTTGAACTGGGTCTTCTGCGTTTCTCAAATCGTCTTCTTCTCGCCATCTACCAGGGTGCAAGACACCATCCTCATCTTCCCAATCGACGAAGTTCTGGGGTACGTACAGTCTTTGCCGTGGCTCTCGTGCTTCATCTCTAGTTTTCAGGAAGTTGTGCAAACACACTGCTGCGACAATGAGATCATTGACGGTATCTGGGCTCAAAGTAATCGGCTTTCTGAAAACGCGCTATCGGGAAGAAAGAATGCCGAAGGCGTTTTCTATGACTCGGCGAGCCCTTGATAGTCGGTAATTGAATATTTTCTTTACTTCGCTGAGGCCACGTCCTGAATAAGGCTTCATCATTCTTTTCGACAATGGGAAAGCATCATCACCAACCATGAAATAAGGCATGTGTATATTACTTCCAGGAAGTGGGTGTACACCTGCAGGTATTCCGAGTTGTTCATCTCGAAGCTGCTGTCCAAGAGGACAATCTGCGTATATGCCAGCATCGCTATTTCCACCCATTTCACCGACATCTACTAGTGTGAATTTATAGTTGGCATCACACGCCGCAAAGAGAACTACGCTGAATGTCTTCTTATAGTTGAAGTATAGGCTGCCAGAATTCATCGGTGCCTGTACTTGTACGTGTTTGCCGTCGATAGCACCCACGCAGTTCGGAAAATTCCATCGTTCCAAAAAATTCGATGCAATGTTCTTCCAAACGTGGCTTGTAGGTTGTCGTAGATACACTGGCGAAAGCACGCGTACAAGTACCCCAGCAACCTCCTTGATAATCATTCGTGCTGTAGATTCACCAATCCTGTACGCGAATGCGATAGATAGAATCTGATCGCCAGTTGCAAGGTATCTGCACAAATAAATCTTGGAATAAATCCTCTGATGAAGTGGTGGTAGGTATCACGAAAGGACTCATTATTCCATTCAACCCTCACAATCAAATTATTTTCAATTCAGCGAACAAAAATTATCAAAATTAGGACGTGGATTTGCAGACTTGTAGTGCAGTTCATAATGTACCTGTCACATTATTTGACTGCGAAATTTATTAATAAGATAAGAAGATACCCACATATTATGAGGTTTTTAGTATTTTAGCGTTGAGTGATTGAAGACACGTTTATTGCTCGTGCATTGTGTATATGTATGTACCTCAGAGTCAGTGAAAGCCTTTGTTCGGGGGACAGTCTTCTCGGACCACGCTTCAACAGATAAGGCCGCACGAGATTCAGTAAATAGTCAAAGGTCCCGACATCCATTCTCGTGTAACGATAAAACATCGTTTCGTCTTCCATCAATTCTTGAAAGAGATTGTTGGAATCGCCTTGATTTAGTCGGTTTAGATTTATCGACCTGACCCACCAACGACGATTTCTCCATCGGCTATTGCGTCTTCTTCTACGGATGACGAGGTACATCAGCATCCAGATAGCAACTAAAAACACTTCGTCCTCCATATCCATCGTAAGCCAGTAGCAGTGTACGTGTTGTTCAATGAGATTTGCTTGAAGAATTATTGAAGAAAATAACGTGTTTCATATGGGTTTGAATAACAATGAAAAATAACGATTTTCAGCTATAATACCCCAAGACCTTCAAAATTATCGGATATTTCCCGAATGTTTTGTTGCATAGCAACGAGAGGGATCAGTTTTGCAAATTAAAATCGCGAGCGCGCAGCGCGAGGGATTTTACTGCAAAACTGATCCCGATCGTTGATATGCAGGAAGACTTGAGGGAAATATCCGATGAATTTTGAAGATCGAGGGGTATTCGGAGGATTATTTCTTTCATTACGATCTTAGCCGAATAGAGTATGTATGTATGTATTTTTCCGTCGATTTCGGCTAATGAGCACTGCCCAAATCGACTCATTTCGGGGTTTGAATAAAAACAAACTGTCACGCTGATTTGACAGGTATTTGAATGAAATCTGTCACATTCGTGGAAAACAATTGACAGGCTACTGCGAAATTATCGGTATGATAAAATCCCCGTGGCTGGGGGTTTTATCAGTTTGAAACAGGCCACGTTGGCAAGAATACTGCACTATGATTGGACAAGATCGTGATGGAGGAAATAATCGGAAAAAAAAAACAGAATAATCTGGAGCACCATTTCAAGATCGGATAATTGTGTACAAAATTATTAAGCCAATTAGAAATGACGATAAAAAATCATTGATTGAGTTGACATGGAATACCCCACAGGTAGGTCCTCGGATGATAGTAATGAGGAAACTTACATTTACTTTAACATTTTTAGTACGAATGACTTGTATTTTTAACCAAATAATTCGGACTAAAAAACTTTTTGGTACCGATAGGACTATAATATCAAATAATTTTTTTAATTAAATATACAACAAAAAATTTTTGAATCATGAATCCCACTTTTCAATTGAGCCCAATATAATCATAATCATAATAGTTTGAAAAATAGAAAACACGCTTATTGCAAGATATAAATTTGTGCATTCTTTGAATTATTGTGTTGTCATCGGTCCTTGATAATTGTGCAAAGTTGAGATTTAATCTGACGTTTTGAAGTGTGTGAAAATCACGTTCAAAGATTTCGTTCAATAAAAATAAACATACAGGTGAAGCTAATAGAAGCGTGTTAAAAATACAAGTATTATTCGTACTAGAAAACTTTTTGGAGAACGATATAGGGCAATACTTATCAAATAAGTTTTTGGTAAATATGTGACAAAAATCGAAGAAATACAAATTTGGTTTGTATACTGTGACTTAAAAACTGCGCACGTGATACGATAATGAATTTTGGAGGTTATGTCGATGTGACAACCGACTGACACACGTGTTCTCGTAATGTTTGATGATTATGGTAGTTTTTACTTACTTTGCTTCAACGCAGCCACCTCTCAATTTAATCCTTTCGTATTATGTATACAATCAGTGCCCTATACTTGCACTGGAAACAGAAATATCGCAAAGGAATTGTTTTGATTTGGTGAGACGCGCGCTCAACTCGACTCGGTTGTGGCAACGCTGTAAAGTCGCACCGAACGAGCGATATTCGTCGCTCGTCGCTCGTTATTCGTCGCTCGTTGCTCGTAGACGAGCGCGGTCTCCTGGCGTCCTGAGTCTCGCGCGTGATTGGCTAGCGCTTTGTGTGCGAGCCAACAACCCCTGTACGTGTACCGATTAACGAATGCCGGCTGCCGAGAAGTTTGTGCTCTGGGCTCAAAACTGTTATCGCGGCCGTGGTTGGTCCAGTCGACCCCCGGATCAGCGTTCCAACCTAGCGAATTTCTTCGTGGGTGAAGCTCTAGTATGCCGAAACACGAAGCTACCACCAATCTTCTTGTGGATCGACGAATGAGGTCAGGACCTAGGAGAAATATCGGGTAGCCGGGCGAATGAGGCTCCATAGTAGCTTCATAGCCTGGGAATTTCAAAGGAAGGCGGGAATAGGAGCGGTATTAGCTGCGGCAGGGGTGAGATAGATTTCTCCTATTCTACGTTCGGAAAAACTGTCGTTACGCGAACCAATTAGGATACCAATTGTAACTTTCTGCATATGCTTCACCAGCAGAACATTGGTGAAGTTATGCAAGTTCGCGTGAGTTGTTTGTCACGGGTGTGATTTTTTGGAGCTCCTCCTGGGAAAAGTTGAAAAACCCAATAAACCCTAATACAGACTCGAGTAGATTTTACTCTACTAGAGCTGTCTCCCTTCAGACTTGGGATTTGCTAGGCTCAACAGACTAGGATAGCAATTATAGCTCTATCGTAGCTGCCCAGATTCTAGCTCACCGAAGCTGCCTGTTACAGACTTGGGATATGGTAGTTTTCCAGACTAGGATAGCAATTAAAGCTCTATCGTAGCTGTCTAAACTACCTCACCGAAGCTGTCTTCTAGCTATCAACGAGTTTACCTGAAATAGAATTTTATTAATTGAAACAGAACAAGGAAAATGGAAAATAAAGAACAGATTCCTGTTTTCCTGCAAACGATATTTTAACTTAACTCATTTAATATCCTTTAGTTCCGGAATATTCCTGTTTCCGTGAAATACAAAATAATAAAAAACAATTTTTAAACGAAATTTCATATGAATTTTCGTGTTCTAAAGTGACTTAACATTTCCTTAAACTAACTTATTCATGCATTCCTAAAATGCGTCGCTGTACGTTTCCGGGTTTTTATTCCTTAAATTTTCACATTTATTGATTTGCCGTTTTTGGCAGATATAAGAGAAACTAAGTTACTGATTCGAGAACAAGGCGTGATTCTATAGCCACTTTGGCATAAAGATCAAAAAATTGAAGTTTAAGTAAATCGGCCACCAGTTCGGCTGGCCGAGTACATTTTTATGAATTTGAATTTTTGTTACGGCCGCTTTGGCACGTAAGCTAGGGTTTGAAAAGAAGGAAGTGAAATTTTAGTACTATAACAATGAGTCGATGGCCGCTGTGGCTCTATTCGCTGCTCGTCCGCGTTGTGTGTCGACTTTTATACTATTTATGACGTCACGCGTAGCTTGACCATCGGCGCGAGCTATGGTGCGCGTTATTCGATCAGGTGTTCTGACCGAATACGTTACACAATATGTCACGTGATCACGCTAAATCCGAAGGAAATACCGACTATGTAAGCCGGACACACGGGCTATCCGGCCTACTCTTCGCTCCAGTCTGCGCTACGCATCTATCGTCTCACCTATCAGTTCACCTATCGCATCTATCGTCTCACCTATCGTACTTATCGTATTTCATCTATCGTACAATTGAGTTCATCTATCGTCACCAAATATCAAATATCGAGTATCATTAAGGGGGTACATACACCTTCAAAATGATTTTTTTAAAATGACTGGTACACTGTCATAAAACATTTTATTGACTTAATTTTTATACAGTAGATTACTAGTATTTTGAACTATAATTGAGGCATATGAAAGAATATCTGGATTTCATCGTTCAGTAGTTCTGGTCCACCGATGAAAAAGCAGTTGTCGTAGCATACAGGTCGCATCGTTGATTGAATCTTTTTGAAATTTGGAGGGAGTATTCTACATTGATGTAATTTCGGACCAAACCAATAATATTCCATAAATTTTAATTTTAAACCTGGAATTTTTTTATTTTAAGACATTTTTTCAAAAAAGTTGAAAAAAAAAGTGTGTTAGCTAGTTAGAATGATAGAAGACAGATCTTTCTTCTATATACTACCCCCAAAAACATCCACCAACAAAAATTCCTCCCTAACAAAAGTGGTACTACAAAAATGTCTACTTACAAAAGGATTGAAATCAGATACAATTGCCAAGTACATGTCTTCTGTATAAAAAAAGTTTACAACAGAAGAACAGAAAACTGAATAGTCTTGTATTGTTCACTCGCTACGCTCGCTCACTCGATCGGATCTTGATAATTACAGGGAAAAAATCAGGAAAAAAAATTTAGGAAGTGGTACTTGCGGGCCATTTATGAGTAAGTAAAAGAGTATTTACTCAGGTCTATGTATCATTTATTCGATACATATTGCTATGAGTAAGTAAAAGAGTATTCACTTAGGTCTATGTATCATTTGTTAGATACATATTGCTATAATGGCCCGCCAAGTACCACTTCCTAAATTTTTTTTCCTGATTTTTTCCCTGTAATTATCAAGATCCGATCGAGTGAGCGAGCGTAGCGAGTGAACAATACAAGACTATTCAGTTTTCTGTTCTTCTGTTGTAAACTTTTTTTATACAGAAGACATGTACTTGGCAATTGTATCTGATTTCAATCCTTTTGTAAGTAGACATTTTTGTAGTACCACTTTTGTTAGGGAGGAATTTTTGTTGGTGGATGTTTTTGGGGGTAGTGACCATATTAATGTACTTGGCGAAAGGTTTTTGCACCAGGGGTGCTTTTTGGGGTTGATATCACCACTTTTTGTACAATTTTGCTTGACTACCTAATAATTGTGCTCGCTCGCTACGCTCGCTCGATTGGGTTTTCCCATATCCTCGCTTGCGGGGCTTGCTCAGTTGTCAACGTTCTGCCAATTGTTGCTATAAACATCGCAATGCATGTACGGTGATGCATTTTGTATCATCCGAATCCCTCAAGAAGCAGCAATGTTAAATGTGGTAGTATGATTTTGAATGAATGAAAATAATGTTATAATATACACGTATGCTCATACTTTTCTGTGAGCCTTAAATTTCTGTGGACAGACGTTGCATGTGTTATTTTATTAAATTCTACGAATTGTTTTGTTAGAATCCGATATAATTCTATATGCCTGCAATGTGTAGCCCTCCTTCTGTCTCATCTGGGCTTGGAACCGGCAATAGCGGAGTTACTTGCACGCAGGGTTATAGTTGCTGCTCATGATTAAATATATATATAAATATTAGATATATGTGTTGCAATTCTTAGGTATTTTTTTTTTTACTGCAGCTAGGTCCTCTGCAAAAAGAACATGTACGCGTCCCATACTCATAACGTCAACTTCAACTTCGGGTCTGAACAGAAGGTATCGAAATATATAGAATCAAGCCTATTGATGCAAGACTAGCGTAGAGCATAAAATGAAAGTTTTCGAAATCAAAAACTTGCATTCTACTCTATACGTCTGAATCTACCCGTTTTTTGTATCAAATCACACTATCCCGATATCTTGCAACTTCAGCGTTTTCTCTCATTATCCTCTCGTCTCAAACGACGACCGACTCCAAAATTGAACAATCCATGACAAAGGTTTTTATCACATCAGACCACGCAGATCAAGTTCAGTAGCGGTGGCAAGGCGCAGTCAGTTGTGTAGGTCTGTGTCTGTGTCAAAACTTACCGCCGCTGCAGCGATTTACCGATCGGCGAGTTAGCGAGAGTCTATTTGAAATTTGACATCCAATTGTGAATATCGCTACGCACGTTCTAATATGTCGTAAACCACAAAATTTGAGAAATTGACTTTCTTTGAAAAATGGAATGTTAATAATGTTTCGCAGCTTATGTGTAAGTATCAGCGGTCAAATCGTAGATTTACTATTTTTAAATAAGTATTCCGATCCGTAAGGTCTTATCTTTTCAATGGTGATAGTGAACTGTTTTTATCGCCTACTGAACATTTTTCCAAATGTAGGATACGACATATTAGAACGTGGGTATCGATATATAGTTTGTACTATTAATTTACATGTAATCATAGATATTTATACAGACTTTGAGATCGTTCTGAACGGAGGATCTAAGCTGTTTGTAAAACATGGATTAAAAAATTATCTCTACCGAAGGTCAAGGCACTACGTTGACTTGGAGTGTAGAATAAAGCCTATTAGAGTCCAACACACAACGTCGACAGACAGTCTCGTTTCGACTGGATGATACGGAGATAGATTATAAAACTCGTTGGAATCCTACGCCTAACGGACTCACAATTTAGATCTGAGCAGACGAGCCTTCAAAGATGAGCTTAACATAGAGCTTGAAGTGGAATTTGTTGCAATCCAACGCTTGAACTCGGCTTTATTGGTCTGGCTCCTTACCGTTCCTTATATGGAATCATGCTATCCTCAATATTTTTCAACTTCAACATGTTTTCTTGATTTTCTATCGTCAGACTTCCTCAGGCGATAACTTGCTAAATAATTGAACCCAAAAAACCGTTACCTCCGATAATTGCATTCATAAATAACCTCAAAAGCTCAAAATCGTAGGATTTAAACATTTTTGTTGGTGACTATCACATTAATGTCCTTGGCGTAAGGTTTTCGTACCTGAGGAGCTTTTGGTGGATATTCACTAGTTTTTGTACCTTCAAATTTTGTATTAATCATTGCTCGAACTTTTTTTTATTTCCTTTATTTGGATTTGAAAACATGAAATGACAACACGCGTCTGCTAGTGTTGCAGACGATTTTTGTCTGCGATGCTAGCGCCTACTACGTCGTGACTCTCGTACTTACATCAGTCTATACAACTCTTGTGTGGATTTATCCCTTCTATGCCATATTCCCAGATGCGTAAGGACGTATGTTCCGTGTATGAGCATAGGACATACGTCCTGCGTTTGGCGACGCGATGTGATTTTATGGGAATGGTTTGAATGCGAGGAATCTTGGTCTGAATTTTTGTGTGGACTTTCCTTTCTATGTCTGTTCCCAGACGCGTAAGGACGTATGTTCTGTGTATAAGCGTAGAACATACGTCCTGCGTTTAGCGACGAAATGTGATTTCATGGGAATGGTTTGAGTTGGCAGAATCTTGGTCTGAAGAACAGGAAAGAGAAAATTTGATACGAGGAAACGAGGTATCAGAATCAGTAATTAATTATATCTCAGCACTCCGGACACCGATTTGATCGATCTAGGGCTCAAATGAAAGCTTTTCATGCCCACATCCTAGATAAAATTAGTTTTAATTCGTGCATGTTGTGAGGTGAAAGAAAACGAAGATACTAATTCGCGTTATAGGTTAGGGTAGTTGCCTTTCGGGTATATAGACTCGTTGAGTCTCGCGCGTGAAATTTTTTTTTCTTGATGAATTTTTTTTTTTTAATGTACTTGGCGCGAGACTCTACCGAGTCTCTTGATTATTGGTTTGGTCCGAAATTACGTCATTGCAGAAAATTCACACCAAATTTCAGAAAGTTTCGATGAACTATGCGACCTGTACCCTACGACAACGACCAGAAAATGTAGTTAGCGGGAAATCAAGTTTTAAGATTTCGCTTATGAATAATATGCTGAATCTGCAGCTGCTCTCGTATCGATGCGTTATGAGTTGAGCCTAGACACATGTGCAAGGCGGAGGTTTGTAGTGATTCTTGACCTGTTCTGTCCAACAACGGTGTCCGGTAGTGCTGTGAGGAGAAAAATAAATTGCTTTAGAAAAATATGATCAAAATTTTTCAAAACATAAAAATTCTTCAGAATTCTTAATTTTCAATATTTTTGAGATTCAGATGATGCTGGCACAATTCTTGTCAATATTCCGAAAATTCTTTCATTTTTCATCAATCATGCCTTTTTTCTTATAATATTCATCATACTTTCGCAATTAATATATTATAGAAATACTCATCTTTTTAGAAATCTGAATGTGTAGTCCCCTGGCATCGATTTCAAACGTACTTTTTGATGGATCAACTTCTTTGGATTCCGAAGTCTTATCTCAGACATATATACACTGTGTTGGTTCAATAATGAAAATTATTATTAGTTTGAATTGGTGATGAAAACACGACAATTTACAAATAATTGGACACCTAACCTCGAAAAAATGTAGATCGCAGCCATGTGTTCTGTCATTGAGCGCAATTGAAAAGAATTTTGAAAATTAAATATGTGTAAAAATGATGATTACACAAAATTGAAAAATCACGAAATCAAATCCAAAATCAAATTGTATAAAAACGTCAAAAAAGTAAGACACTGGTATTGGCGGTGTTGTACAATATTTATGACATCAACATGAAGGTCCGCGCGCCGCGCGGCGGCGCTTTTTCGCAATTTGGCACTGTGATGGCTGTAACTTTTCAAATCCCCTAGATTTTTCGACGCCGATTTATTTACAGGTAGATTAGGTCACTAGAATTCCAAATAAAATATAAAAACAAAAACGATTTTTTGAAAATTCAAAGGTGTATGTACCCCCTTAAAATAGTGTTGTGTTGTGTTACACCTTGAAGCATCTTAAGGTAAGGTCTTAATTCTTTCTGTGAAGGCACGAGGTAGTTCGTATAAAAGTCTTGTTAATTAATTTGGTTATTGAGCTAAGAAGCTCGTTTTGTCTATTGAGCTAAGAAGCTCGTCTTTCGTCTTTGGTTTATTAATTTATCGAACAACCTCGAGTCTGGCTGAGTTACGTAGATCTTGAGTGCTTTTTGGCTATAATTTATTGCTTATGGCTTTGTTGCTGATTTAGTATCTTATATTTATCTTGTGCATGAAATACTGTAGAAAATTACCTTTCCTGGAGCACCCTGAGCGAAGATAGCCGCTAAGGCTTAGGCCTGGCGTTACAGTTTAGTTGTTAGCGTTAAGTTTGTTAATAATTTGTTAATTGAGTCAAATATGGT
The DNA here is from genome assembly GCA_914767705.2 of Tenthredo notha. NCBI lineage: Eukaryota > Metazoa > Arthropoda > Insecta > Hymenoptera > Tenthredinidae > Tenthredo > Tenthredo notha. The sequence continues at coordinate 8,400,384 of OU611914.1, read as the reverse complement.
CACTTTCGTATAATTTATCACCGTATGTAAAATCTAGTATGATTCAGTAAAGTTTAATATCGTTTTTGGATAATTTAATATCACGACTATCGTTATAATATCGTCAGAATTTAGTTCAAGATCAAATAATGTTATAGTTTAGTCTGTTATCGTTGAACCTGTGATTCGCGTCTTTCAAACGACCGTGTGGTCTCTATTTATCAGTAGATCTCGAATTATTGTGAATCGTATGGCCAAGCGCGGCTAATCTTTTATAGTTGTGTTTGCGAGACAGATAGTACATGATAGTAGTAGACGATATATTTCAGCTCGGTAATATTACTTTTTTTTTGCCTATGGTATGCCAATATTTTGAGTCCTTCTTAAGACACCGGCGCGAGAAGTAGAATCTTATACCTAGTCCGCCCAACGAGGTCGATTTCGTCAGTGCCAGTTAAAGGAGTGCACCTAACGAAGAAAAATAAAGTTTAAACAATAAAAGTGATCCAACAATACCACCTGTGTGCATTATTCAAAACCTTCCCCTTCCACACCACGGAATCAAAAAGAAAAAATAGTTCAACGCGCAAACGAATGGTCCTTCGAGCCGGATTGTGAAGTGGTGGAAGTGAGGAAAACTAGGGAAAATACCGAGAAGTGAATTGTGCACAAACGGACCTATAAACCTGCAAAAATCTAGTATCAATTAAACCAATCACGCCTCACGCATACGTCTATTGGCATAAATCCATACCTACACCTACCAACGCACGTATACGTGTTAGTGGAAACAATAGACGACAGAACTCGGGGAAAGTAAACAAACCAAATTTGTAGTTTCTATACGGTCCTTAGTCCAGCTCCAAATTCAAAATAAAGTAAATCGCTCAGCAAACGATACCTACTATACTCCAAATAAAATATCACCAGAAAAGTATGCTATACTCCTCCCAGAACTAATTAGACCTAAAAGTGTTGTGTTACGAGCGCTAAGCACTAGTCCGGTATTCAAAAATGGACGCAGTAACTGACCTATTATCCCGGCAAGCTACCCTCAATCGTCTAATTAACCATGCGGAGCAAGACTTCCTTAAGATTGGTGCACCCAAACGCACCACGCCTGTGATTAAACACAGATTGGAGATACTTGAGGGATACTGGGAAGAGTTTAAACTCAACCATGCTAAACTGAACAGTTTAGCCACTGAAGAAGACAAGACGGAGGAGATCTACTTCCAGGAAGATCACTTCGACCTAGCAGAGGATGCCTACAACTCCGCGGCAGACTTCCTGATCACTGAACTTGACCGGGCGACCCCGCCAACAGGGAACAACGTTGGCCCTTCCGCCAACGCACACCATGTCGCTTCAGAGGTCAACAATACGGTAAAACTCCCTCGAATAGAACTGCCGAGTTTTTCTCTTAATTATACCGAATGGAATAATTTTAAAGACCTATTTGAGTCTCTCATAGACAATAACAAGTCGCTAACCAATGTACACCGCCTGCATTACTTAAAGTTAAGCTTACGCGATGAGGCCGAATTGTTATTAAAAAACGTAGCAATCAATGACGCTAATTATGCATCGGCCTGGAATACCTTAAAGGAGCGCTACGATAATTCAAGAGCGATTATAAACGCTCATTTGGTAGAATTATTCGAACTTCGCGAGGTAGGTTCCGAAGTGTTAAAAGATCTTAAGAATGCACGGGATAAAACGAATGATGTCATTACCGCTTTAAGAAACCTGGGTAGGGAAGTTGATAAATGGGATGATTTAATAGTTTTTCACCTTGTACGAAAACTCGATAAAAATTCCCGACGAGAATGGGAAACTAAACTCGGTGATCAAGCCAATTACCCTACCTACAAAGATTTGGATACGTTCTTGGGCACGCGAATTCGTACCCTAGAGGCCATGACATCTTGTCCCGACCATAGTCGAAATAGCTCGAACAAAAACAAAGCTTTACCTAATAAATCTGTAAGGTCGCACCTATCTACACATGCATACAAATGTATCGTTTGTTCTGGCGATCACCCGATTTACCAATGCGATACCTTTAAAGCCAAATCCGTGAATGATAGACTAACTATCATGCGCGAGAACAAACGATGCTACAATTGTTTCAATACAGGTCACTTTCCTGCGGACTGTAAAAGCAAACATGTGTGTCTAAAATGTAAGAAGAAACACCATACCCTGTTGCACTTCGACGCGAGTTCGTCTGCTAACACAGCTGTTTCCAATAACAACTCGTTTAGTAATTTTACCGAACAGCAACTTAACACGGCTCAATTCACGCCTAACGCAAGTGCGTCTGTAAATCTCCTTACTGGACAACATACTCCAGTGAGAACGGTCCTGTTAGCTACAGCCTGGGTTTTGGTCAAGACGAACGCGGGTCGAGAGCAACCCGTACGCGCACTGCTTGATCAGGGTTCAGAAGCAACCTTAATTACTGAATCGTTAGCTCAACGATTGCGTGTACCTCGCCAGCGCTCGCATACTACCATTATTGGCATCGGTGATGTACGCAGCTGCGCCGCCAAGTCATGGGCTTCTCTTACCATAGAATCATGTCAAGGTCCAGGACCTGTAGTCAACGCTCGTGCTCTCATTCTTCCAAAGCTAACCGCGTACACACCTACGAAATTAGACCGGGTTCACAACTGGAGTCATCTCCATAACATTGAGTTAGCCGATCCTCAGCCCGATTCGATAGAACCTATTCATTTATTAATAGGCGCTGATCTCTACAGTGCCATTCTAAACCCGGGTTAGTTAAAAGGTTCCCCCAATGAGCCAATTGCACAGAATACTATATTTGGCTGGGTCCTCACGGGACCAGCGCAGAGTCAAACAAGTGCACCGTCTCCGCAAATCCGCGTTAACCGCTGTACAGGGTGTATAAAAATTATGTGTCATGGCTTCCCACACCAAAAAAAAATATATTTTTCAATACATTTTTGAATATATTTAAAAATATTTGCGGAAATATATCTAAAAATATACCAAAGCTATATGAAAATTTGCCCAAAAATATATCTAAAGATATATCTAAAGATATATCTAAAAATATATCTAAAGATACATCTAAAGATACATCTAAAGATATATCTAAAGATATATCTAAAAATATATCTAAAAATATATCTAAAGATATATCTAAAAATATATCTAAAGATATATCTAAAAATATATCTAAAGATATTGTAACGGGTTTTTCCTGGGCTCGGGTACCGAGGAATTGAAGCCGAATACAAACCTGGCCCAACTTGTAGGTAGGGGTTGTTGTTGGGCGCCAGACTTCGTTGGAAGTCCTCTCTCTCTCTCTCTCTGGGACCCTCCGGCTAGCTACTAGTGATAGAGGGATTTCGTGGGGGCGAGAAATAACGACACCAGTGATCTTAGTTTACTCAGTTTTATTCAAAAAAAAGAAAAAAAGAAAAGGTCGCGAATTTGGTTCACGCCCGCTACCTGGCGTATTTCGATTTATAATAGTGACTCTAATCTATATTTAATATTTCGAATGAACTATTTTCCAAAGCTAATGCAAAGCGACGATCGTTCTCGACGGTCGCAGTCTCTCCCTCTCTGGCTACTTGACAGTCTGCTGTCACTGTAGCGAGATTGCGTGTCTCTCTCGATGTCTCTCGGAGGACTGGTGCGGCTCGCTGTGAAGCGGCGGCGGAGAGGTGGTGGGGATGGCTGGGGAAGCGCCGGTACTCTGACACGCAGCAGCTGAGTGCGGTGCGTGACGTCAGCAGTCCGTAGCGATATGGCGTCGGCGCGATCTCGGTGAATATCGGCGCAGCGGTTACCAATCCTGGCACGGCTCTACGCACGACAAACAACACGTGACGCTGTTCTTGTCGTTTGAATCCAACGGTTCGCTGGAACGATTGAATTCTAACACGTGAACGGCTCGAGGCTTCTAGGGGTTCTAGGGTGATCCACGGGTGCAAGACTAGTATCTAGATGGATCCTACCTTACGGTACGGCGCTCTAGCGTGGCTCGGTTCGGTCTCGATCACACGACGACGGAGGTCCGAGTTCAGGCACGGGTCGTAGGTTGTCCGGTAGTCCAAATGTCTAGTCGAGGTCCGGTGGATGCAGGGGTCTCACTCACTCACTCACTTAAAACTACACTCACTTTTTCTCTCTCTCTCTCTCTCTCGCGAACTCGCACTCGGCTAACTTTTTAGACACTCGAGGTGTCTCTTTAGCAGGCGGAGTGGGAATGGCGATTTTTCCGCTAGGGGTGGTTCACCTCATTACCACCTGTCCGGCGAGCGCTGACGGTCGCCGGTCGGCTGTTAGCAGACGAGTACAGTCAATATGGCTCCGCGAGATAAGGCGGCAAGGGTTTGAACCGCGGAAATCGGTTTTTGGATACTCGGTACGCGCGTAAGGCTGGGAAGGAGGAGGTCTTAACGTTTTGCCACGTTACAATATATCTACAGATATATCTAAAGAAATATCTAAAGATATATATCTAAAAATATATCTAAAAATACATTGAGGTATACCTGCAAATGAATGCGGAAATGAACTTGAAATTCATATGATTGAGGCTCCAAACAAAATAATTTATTGCATAAGTAGTTACTATGACTCCAATATAAAATATAAAATATATAAATATGATATTAATTATTTTTTTTATTTGAATTATTTATTCTTCACCGTCCCTGTTCTCTTTTTCTTCATCCTGACTTTTGTCATTGGCTTCGTCAGACTTCTCCTTTTGGTCTACATTCTGGTTTTTTACTTTGTCTTCATCTTGCTTCTTGACCTATAAGTATAAATAAATAATATGTAAGAACAAGTTTGCAATATTAATATTGAAAAAATTTCAAGTGCATTATTAATAATCAATTGTTTATTGTAAAATTACCTTTTGCACTCGAACACTGCTTCTTAAAGCCGCTAATTTATTATTAATATCAGCTCCGAATTTAGCCTCGTCAAACGTATTTTTAAATCTATTCCGAACGGTTTCTAGAAACAATTGAATAAAATTTATATTCACCTAAGTTAAATAGTTATGGTATAAATCAACAGTAATAAGCAGTTGATTTTAGACAAACCTTTAATTGCGTTTATAATTGTTGGATCTAATGCAGCATATTGGACGTCGTCTTCTACTGTCTTTACCTTAGGTTTTCCTCCTTTGTAATTACTATTGAGTAAGGTTTTCCGATCAAAAGCAGCTATGAGTAATCCTCGTGTCATCGCGGTAAAGGAATGCTTAGCTTTAAGCACAGCATTCCACTGTTGTAAAGTTATAAATACATTACTTCCTGGGGCACCAAGCTCTTTCTAGGAAATACAAATAATGTTTAGTATGACGTATGATATAAATTATTTTATCAAATATTTTAAAGTAATTTACTAATTCAGGATTAGCCGCATCATCATCTTTACTATTGTGACCTTGGCTGTGAGACTTCAAGACTTTCCGACCACTTTTGTCTCCAGCATCTTGAGTACTGCTACCTTGACGTTCAGACTTTGATTCCTCTTTCTTGCCGGTTCCACCCATAACCTCTTTCAAAACTAAAATTTAAAAAATTTAAATAGAAATATGTTTATCTGTATGTATAACATTTAAAATACTTGAAAAAATAACAACCTTCTTTCAAATCTGCTTTTGTAACAAAAGTTTGTAAAAAAGCTTTAGGGATTCCGTCATATTTGTGGTCAATGATTGGAACATCATTATCTTTTCTTGGAATCTTTGCTACAACAGTCAAGTCTTCATTCTAAAACGGTAAAATTTATTAACATCAAATGTTATTAAAAATAAAGTAAGAACAATAATTGAATCTTTTATTCATTACCGCTAATTCGCTTTCATGCTCGTGGACATCCGAATTATTAAAGTGGATCTTCTTGCGTGCAGAACTCTGATCGTCGCCTTGGTCAGTCTATGCAATTTAACAATATATATAAAGTTATTTATTATTATATAATAAGGTAATTAGAACTGATGCCCTTCAAGTTCTAACTCCTCAAAGTATAACTATTTGAAGTATAAAATAAAATGTGAATTATTTATTAAAAAACTTATTAGATAAAACAAAATTTTTTTTCTTACTTATAAAGTTATCAATTATACCTTTTCCAGTGGACCCATCCTATTTTTTCCTTCGTTGTCATTATTTTCATGTTTTTTCTCTGGATCAATATCATCATTCAGAATTTTAGATGGTGACTGAATTCCATTAAAAATGGTAAGTTTTTTTTCTAAAACTCGGATCGATTCTAAATAAAAAAAAATATATGTAATTAAAATTAGTCAAGATTATTAGGAGATGACTTTTAATTGAATATAAAAATTACAAATGACTATAAACGTTCAATAAATTTACCAGATACAGCGACAATCATTCCATTGTAACATAACCATCCACCCAAAGGCTCTTTCTTCTGATCATGCCACTCAATAACATAGACTTTTTCAGGATCCTCCTCATCATTTTTATACTCATCATAATCAAAGTCTTTAATCCATGTAGTGTCGATACCGACTGTGTACTGTCCATCATCGATACCTCCTACCCATTTAATCAATGCAAGCATCTTTTTCGGCATCCTAATTATATGTTTATTTATGGATAAACAAAAAGTATAAGATTAAAAATTGTAACAGTATATATTGTGGCATGACATCATTATTCGAATCAAAAACGGTTTACGGGTGCGCCCCATACTTTATTTTTTTCGAAATAGACATGGAAAGTCACTTTGACGCCAGTTGAGATCCAGAGAGAGTGAGGTTATGGTGCGATCTGTCGCGCACTTTGAACTGCGCATCGAAACTGCGGTATAAAGACTTTGGCTATGTTCCTTTTTTCACTGCCAGTACCGCAAGCTTGTGTCAGAAAGAGAGAGCTGTATTCACGAACTCACAGGCGCGTCATAAAGTGACTTTTCAATGCCTATGCCGAAAAAAAAAATTTTCAGGTTATTTTACTATATTTACCAAAAATTTAACCTACTATCATTAATATTTCAGCATTGATTTTGATACTAGTTATTATTTTAATATTCAATAAATAAATATATATACGAAAGAAAATGCTGGACATGAAAATAAAATATTTATATCAACTGGATAAGTTGCTTATTTTACAGGTAATATAACAACGAATAAAATTATATAGTTGCCGTAACGACATTACTTACGTTAATATTTAATTATTATCAACAATAATAATTAAATAATTTATCTAAGTGTGCCTATTTTTTAATAAATTACTTGTGCAGTTGCTGCTAGCCGTGGATCTGGTTTTCTAGTAATGAATAAAGCTGTCGTATCCATAGACATAGAGCATGGACTGCGCATTCGGGCCGACAATCGCTCGGCCGGTAGAAAGAGAGAGAAACGGACGTGGCCGAATCTGTTTCTTTCTAACCAACAACGTCAAATGCTCAGAAAGAGACAGATTTGGCCGCGTGTGCTTCTTTCTCTCTCACTTTTGGCGTTACCACAGGCAGTATAGGGAATGCGCAGTCCATGCTCTATGCCTATCGTCGTATTTAGCTCTATACAACCATCGACTACATGCCCGCAAGGGCGATAAGTCTTTAAAGGATAAATAAATAAATCTATACAACCATCTGCATTGCTACCAACTAGACTTTTTATGGCGGGATCTTTACAATTATTACAAATATTTACTAGCATTAAAAAATTCTTCGACATATAAACGTATTTATTGATAATGATTTACGTACAAATTATTTTCAGTTACATTATTGAAATAATTTTTCATTGAAAATTCATCGTTCATTTGCGATGGCTCTATTGGTATCTGCTATCAATAGACGCCTTTAATTTTTTTTCTCAGTGATATAAATTGCTTTGCAGTCTTTTAATCATTTTTTTAGGTGATATAATAGTACATTACACTACGAGTCCGGGAAAACTTTTTCTGACGAGTGTGAGGTTGCAGCACGAGCCGAAGGCGAGTTTTGCAATCACACGAGATCAGAAGAAGTTTTTCCGTCGAGTATTGTACAAAATTTTACTTTAGGAGGTGTGAAAATGGGGGATTTAGCCACGCGAAGCGTGGGTAAAACGTCCAAAATCACACTGAGTAAAGTAAATTATTTAAAATTTAAGGACCTTTTCTGGTATATAATTTATTGAACTTCTTTTAAATCATTCTTTCCTTTTTTTTCTTGACGACGTTCATTGATTTCCGCCGACATCTGAATCAATTTTTATTCAGTGTTTAAGCATTTCATATATTTTTCATTGTAATATAAATTACTGTTTTTTTTTCTCTTCAATTTAATTTATGACAGTAACTCGTATCGATTTGGATGTATGCATCCTACATACATTTCTTTTTTGGGCATTGGAATAACCGTAATTTTTTCTTTTATCATTAGAACGTCTACTGCTGCATAGTCAGTTGGTGTGGTCCTTTTCATGTAAATTAAATGTTGTAACTGTCTTTGTGGAAATAAATTTGGGTTACATTTATTATAATATCGGCCGATCGCGAAACATTTTGAAACATTGTTTATTTGTACTACTAAAAAAATTTCGATTTTGAAGACTTGGCTATTAATTAATAATACCGTATAACTATTTCGTTTTGTTACTCGAGTATACTTTATACAATGTATCACTTCTTTATTTATTACTATACGACTATAAAGTTTTTTCAAACAATTGCTATCCACTGTTATATTTATTCGTTGCAGAGCTAAATCATACGCTGTTGGTAAATCTTCTATAATTACCCCCGAGCCGAATAAGGCAACTTCATCAATTACAAACGATGGTTTGGACATTTTTTTAGGATTTAAAGTATCTTCTAAATATTTTAGTTGGTCTGCTGATAATCCATCTTTCAATAATGCAAATAATTTTTCAAAAGCTAATTTAGATCGAAAACATTCCAATATTTGTAAGTTTGCAGCATTAGAGCTTTTCACAAAGTTCAATAGTATTTGGTAATAATCCTCATACATGAATGCGTTGTGTGCCCAAAGAGGACCCCAATTCAGTACGCTTTCTGGTAAATGTGTTAGCAAATGAACATTGAATGAAGTATATTCAATTCCATACAAATTCTCAATATCTTTAACAAATCTGAATAAACATTGTCGTGAATAGTAAACATCAGGTTGTAGAATAGATGATTTTACTAAAATAGAAATCCCATCAACTAACAAACTCCAATGACTTACAAATTTCATTGGAAACAAAGATCTTAAAATAGGCAAGCTATAATATAATAGCCATGCAACCCACTCATGTGCTTTCCAATGTGCTCTTTCAGATATTTTCCGTGGTGTTCTTGAAATATCCTTTGATGGTTTTAAAGTCAATAAGTAATTATCAATTTCTGGCAGGAATGCATTAAAATAAAACTCTTTCTCGTGGTTACTTGAGTCGAACCATAAATTTGCGAACTGTCGGCAAACCCCAAGTGCAACGCAGTGCATCCAATCGACGTCTAAATTATGGATGATATCGAAATTCGGTATATCACACAAATTTGAACGTCGTTTAATTCCCTTGTCACCGGTAACTGCATGTTGTAATGTTTCAGCATGACTTCTTAGCCCTTCTCCAAAGGCATTACCATCATCATCAATAGGATAAACTCGCACATGTCCTTTGCCTTTGGGTTTTATTTTTCCTTCATGCTTGCATAGTCCACAACCATATGCACTGCGGAATAATGAAGAGCATCGAAGTTCTGGACGTTCTACTGAATCACATATTCCTAGAAGTATGCGACATTTTCGGCGATAAGTTATTCCCTTAAAAACATACTCAAATCCATCGATGTTCAAAGCTGTTGCTTCTGCCACGAAGGGTTTAATATATTCGTTCATGTCGGGTTTTTTGGATCCAATATACAAACTACAAAGTAAAATATGTTGCTTACGTAACTGAACTTGCAATTCATTTATCGTACAAACAATAGGTATTATTGAAGTATTAGAGCTTTTGAACAGAGGAGCACCATCAACACTGAAATTGAGACTTATAGTACTTTCGTGATTTTCCGCAGGAAGTAGAGCATTAAACGGTTTACCATCGGAAATATCCTCGATCGCATACGAACATAGCTTTTTACGTGGATTCTCACACAATAAGCTATTAGAATAACGTTCAAAAAACTCCTTCAGCTGTTCAGCTAGTGATAAATACAAAAATATATTACTCGATTGACGATTTTCTTTAATGTTTACATCTATTCTGCACTGAGGACAATTAAATTTTTGTTCAGCTTCATCATTATTGTCTATAGTTGTTTTAATGATTGATTCCTCTCCGATGTAAGAACGACAATTTGGGCATAAGTGGTGGATTTGAATTGGTATAGAGTAATGATTAATAATTTTTTTTAAATGATGCAATGACGTAAACCCAGAATGTTCACCGTTCAATGCTTCAGTAAGTTTGATTACATTTTCAGCAGCTTCGTTAGTAACATTGAACTTTAATTTAAAAGCAAGTACTAGTAATGTCCGTATCATAACTGCAATTGGATATTTATCATACATAAATGTTTCTGATGACGATTCCTCATTACTTTTCTCCTCTTCCGTACCTTTCTCATCTCCGTCTTTTTCTCCTTCATCGTCAGAAACGCCTGCATAAAATTGATTGCATAATGAATTAGTTGTGTTGATATCCTCTTCACTGGATACAACAGATTCATCACTCGACTCATCATAACTGGAAAAAACGATATCTTCGTCACTGAAATCCTCATGATTGTTTTCCTGCAATAAAATGAAAAAATTTGTTGTCTTGTAACTCATAACAATTTAAATAATTATCAAAGAGAAAAAACATTGAACTTACAAGATGGACTGGTTGGTCTAAGTCTGGATTTGTTTCAATAGATATGTGTTCTAATACACCAGATGAATTTGTGTCAGTGTCTCTGTTTACGGCCTAATATAATGATAAGTAAAAGCTATATCAGAAATAATTTAGTTAATAAACTTAAGGGGGTATTCTAGTCTAGAAAATTGAAAAAATCGATTTTTTTTTCATATTTCGATAGTTTAGATATTCAAGAATAACTCCCTAAAACGATTTTTCAAAATTCGAATTATTTTGAAAGTTATAGCCCTTTTAGTGTCGTGGCAACTCGGCCGGTTTGAGCGGAACGAATCTAACAATAGGCGGCTGAGGCTCCGACTACCCGAAGATATAATAATAAAGACGTTTCTTTTTTAACAGATCTCGTAATTCCCCATGCATGAAGCTGGAATGGCTGATTAGGAGAATTGAAGTTATATGTACTGTTCTATCAATTACACCGCCTAAAATTTTACGTAAAACTTTAAACGCGTTTTTCTCGAAACTAGTTTTTTCAAAACGGCCGTCACAAAATCTCAAGTTCTAATCGACCGATTGACTTGAAATTTGGTATGAATATTCTTTATATATCCCTCTTCAGTATGAACCGCTAAAAACTCGAAATTTCTAATTTTGAATATTTTTTAAAAATTGGTAAAAGGTAAAAAATTAGTGAAAAAATCGACCCTCTGTTTTGAGTAGCCGCCATTTTGTGGGAAAATTTTTTATTTTCAGTTTTCATGGTTCATACTATTTCGACATTCGTACTAATCAAGAATCTATCCTTTTTTTCTGTTACTGATGACCAGAAGGGTGGGAATCGTGGCGGCGAGGTCACATATTTCTGTTTTTTTTCCCCTCTACTTAAACGGCGCATAACTCACTCAAATTTGAATTGTTTTTTTGGAATTTTTTTTTTATGTATTCTTGAGATATCAATAGAAAAATGATAAAACTATGGATGGTAAAAATATTCACTGCTTTTCTTTTTATCGAGCGTCAAAAAACGCCCGAAATTCGGGCTTCTAGACTAGAATACCCCCTTAATGAAATCGAAAATAAGGTATCAGTCCTGCATTCATTGAACTCAATGAGAATATTTACGAAAGTCATGTGCATACCTCTGATGATATTTCATTGTCAGCAATTACTGGATCCTCCAAATTGCAAGTTCTGTGAAGTCAAAATATTGAGTAAAATAAAATTGATTATTATTTTGATCGAAGATTTATGAAACATACGTATTACTGAGTTGGCGGGCAGATTCTCGAGCTTTCCAATAATTTAATGTTCGCTTAGGAATTTCTTCTGTACTACCATGATGAAGATATTTTTTGTACGGTCCTCTTTTTCGCTTTGCTGATTGATTATCCATCAATATGAAAATTGATACGCCTATGATTATGGGTCAAACAATAGCTATAGTAGAGAATAGAATAACAAAACGAAAGTATATGTAAATGACTAAGTATTAAGTGTTACTGAACAGCCCCAGATAACCAGGTCAGACTAAGCATAAGTTTCAATCCATGTAGTTTTCTGATGCCTTTGCAAGGTCGGCGTTATGCCAGCATCTACCGGCGAAAAGCAGTAATCCAATGTAGGCGATATGACGGCATCCGATGTATACATATTTGCTACAAAACAGAATAACACATGCTCGCCTCTATACCCTTTCTTAAACTCGTACTGTTTTGATATTGATGTTACACCTTGGCGGTGAAATGCTACATTCAAATGATCGAAAATGCTGACACAATGCCAGCAAATTGCCGTCAAATTGTTATCTGGAAGACAGGGCGTCTATTGATAGCAGATACCAATAGAGCCATCGCAAATGAACGATGAATTTTCAATGAAAAATTATTTCAATAATGTAACTGAAAATAATTTGTACGTAAATCATTATCAATAAATACGTTTATATGTCGAAGAATTTTTTAATGCTAGTAAATATTTGTAATAATTGTAAAGATCCCGCCATAAAAAGTCTAGTTGGTAGCAATGCAGATGGTTGTATAGATTTATTTATTTATCCTTTAAAGACTTATCGCCCTTGCGGGCATGTAGTCGATGGTTGTATAGAGCTAAATACGACGATAGGCATAGAGCATGGACTGCGCATTCCCTATACTGCCTGTGGTAACGCCAAAAGTGAGAGAGAAAGAAGCACACGCGGCCAAATCTGTCTCTTTCTGAGCATTTGACGTTGTTGGTTAGAAAGAAACAGATTCGGCCACGTCCGTTTCTCTCTCTTTCTACCGGCCGAGCGATTGTCGGCCCGAATGCGCAGTCCATGCTCTATGTCTATGGATACGACAGCTTTATTCATTACTAGAAAACCAGATCCACGGCTAGCAGCAACTGCACAAGTAATTTATTAAAAAATAGGCACACTTAGATAAATTATTTAATTATTATTGTTGATAATAATTAAATATTAACGTAAGTAATGTCGTTACGGCAACTATATAATTTTATTCGTTGTTATATTACCTGTAAAATAAGCAACTTATCCAGTTGATATAAATATTTTATTTTCATGTCCAGCATTTTCTTTCGTATATATATTTATTTATTGAATATTAAAATAATAACTAGTATCAAAATCAATGCTGAAATATTAATGATAGTAGGTTAAATTTTTGGTAAATATAGTAAAATAACCTGAAAATTTTTTTTTTCGGCATAGGCATTGAAAAGTCACTTTATGACGCGCCTGTGAGTTCGTGAATACAGCTCTCTCTTTCTGACACAAGCTTGCGGTACTGGCAGTGAAAAAAGGAACATAGCCAAAGTCTTTATACCGCAGTTTCGATGCGCAGTTCAAAGTGCGCGACAGATCGCACCATAACCTCACTCTCTCTGGATCTCAACTGGCGTCAAAGTGACTTTCCATGTCTATTTCGAAAAAAATAAAGTATGGGGCGCACCCGTAAACCGTTTTTGATTCGAATAATGATGTCATGCCACAATATATACTGTTACAATTTTTAATCTTATACTTTTTGTTTATCCATAAATAAACATATAATTAGGATGCCGAAAAAGATGCTTGCATTGATTAAATGGGTAGGAGGTATCGATGATGGACAGTACACAGTCGGTATCGACACTACATGGATTAAAGACTTTGATTATGATGAGTATAAAAATGATGAGGAGGATCCTGAAAAAGTCTATGTTATTGAGTGGCATGATCAGAAGAAAGAGCCTTTGGGTGGATGGTTATGTTACAATGGAATGATTGTCGCTGTATCTGGTAAATTTATTGAACGTTTATAGTCATTTGTAATTTTTATATTCAATTAAAAGTCATCTCCTAATAATCTTGACTAATTTTAATTACATATATTTTTTTTTATTTAGAATCGATCCGAGTTTTAGAAAAAAAACTTACCATTTTTAATGGAATTCAGTCACCATCTAAAATTCTGAATGATGATATTGATCCAGAGAAAAAACATGAAAATAATGACAACGAAGGAAAAAATAGGATGGGTCCACTGGAAAAGGTATAATTGATAACTTTATAAGTAAGAAAAAAAATTTTGTTTTATCTAATAAGTTTTTTAATAAATAATTCACATTTTATTTTATACTTCAAATAGTTATACTTTGAGGAGTTAGAACTTGAAGGGCATCAGTTCTAATTACCTTATTATATAATAATAAATAACTTTATATATATTGTTAAATTGCATAGACTGACCAAGGCGACGATCAGAGTTCTGCACGCAAGAAGATCCACTTTAATAATTCGGATGTCCACGAGCATGAAAGCGAATTAGCGGTAATGAATAAAAGATTCAATTATTGTTCTTACTTTATTTTTAATAACATTTGATGTTAATAAATTTTACCGTTTTAGAATGAAGACTTGACTGTTGTAGCAAAGATTCCAAGAAAAGATAATGATGTTCCAATCATTGACCACAAATATGACGGAATCCCTAAAGCTTTTTTACAAACTTTTGTTACAAAAGCAGATTTGAAAGAAGGTTGTTATTTTTTCAAGTATTTTAAATGTTATACATACAGATAAACATATTTCTATTTAAATTTTTTAAATTTTAGTTTTGAAAGAGGTTATGGGTGGAACCGGCAAGAAAGAGGAATCAAAGTCTGAACGTCAAGGTAGCAGTACTCAAGATGCTGGAGACAAAAGTGGTCGGAAAGTCTTGAAGTCTCACAGCCAAGGTCACAATAGTAAAGATGATGATGCGGCTAATCCTGAATTAGTAAATTACTTTAAAATATTTGATAAAATAATTTATATCATACGTCATACTAAACATTATTTGTATTTCCTAGAAAGAGCTTGGTGCCCCAGGAAGTAATGTATTTATAACTTTACAACAGTGGAATGCTGTGCTTAAAGCTAAGCATTCCTTTACCGCGATGACACGAGGATTACTCATAGCTGCTTTTGATCGGAAAACCTTACTCAATAGTAATTACAAAGGAGGAAAACCTAAGGTAAAGACAGTAGAAGACGACGTCCAATATGCTGCATTAGATCCAACAATTATAAACGCAATTAAAGGTTTGTCTAAAATCAACTGCTTATTACTGTTGATTTATACCATAACTATTTAACTTAGGTGAATATAAATTTTATTCAATTGTTTCTAGAAACCGTTCGGAATAGATTTAAAAATACGTTTGACGAGGCTAAATTCGGAGCTGATATTAATAATAAATTAGCGGCTTTAAGAAGCAGTGTTCGAGTGCAAAAGGTAATTTTACAATAAACAATTGATTATTAATAATGCACTTGAAATTTTTTCAATATTAATATTGCAAACTTGTTCTTACATATTATTTATTTATACTTATAGGTCAAGAAGCAAGATGAAGACAAAGTAAAAAACCAGAATGTAGACCAAAAGGAGAAGTCTGACGAAGCCAATGACAAAAGTCAGGATGAAGAAAAAGAGAACAGGGACGGTGAAGAATAAATAATTCAAATAAAAAAAATAATTAATATCATATTTATATATTTTATATTTTATATTGGAGTCATAGTAACTACTTATGCAATAAATTATTTTGTTTGGAGCCTCAATCATATGAATTTCAAGTTCATTTCCGCATTCATTTGCAGGTATACCTCAATGTATTTTTAGATATATTTTTAGATATATATCTTTAGATATTTCTTTAGATATATCTGTAGATATATCTTTAGATATATTTTTAGATATATCTTTAGATATATTTTTAGATATATCTTTAGATATATTTTTAGATATATTTTTAGATATATCTTTAGATATATCTTTAGATGTATCTTTAGATGTATCTTCAGATATATTTTTAGATATATCTTTAGATATATCTTTAGATATATTTTTGGGCAAATTTTCATATAGCTTTGGTATATTTTTAGATATATTTCCGCAAATATTTTTAAATATATTCAAAAATGTATTGAAAAATATATTTTTTTTCGGTGTGGGTTGGCCAGGTGATTCTCTAGTTCGAGATCGATGGAGATCTGTGAAAACATGGCCCCGCAAAATTGACCTCTACCTCGAAATTGAAGGTCAAATTTTTTTATTGTCTTCGAAAATTCTACTCGTCAAGAGAAAAAAAAGTCTCTGAGAAACCAGGGGTGGCAAATGAGCCCTTCACCCCGAAAAAAATTAGTGAATTCGAAAAAATTATTAAATGTGATTTTGCCTTGAATGTGATAAAAGAGTTGAATTATAGTAAAATTGAGCATTGATGATGGTAACAGATAGAGCTTTCCTTACTATGCTCAATTTTAATATTGTTCAGCTTCTTTCATCAACATTCAAGGCAAAATCACATTTAATAATTTTTTCGAATTCACTAATTTTTTTCGGGATGAAGGGCTCATTTGCCACCCCTGGTTTCTCAGAGACTTTTGTTTCTCTTGACGAGTAGAATTTTCGGAGAAAATAAAAAAATTTGACCTTCAATTTCGAGGTAGAGGTCAATTTTGCGGGGCCATGTTTTCACAGATCTCCATCGATCTCGAACTAGAGAATCACCTGGCCAAGCCATGACACATAATTTTTATACACCCTGTACTTTGCAGGAATTAAATAAGACACTTACGAGTCTCTGGGAAATCGAAGATCTACCGAACACGCAATTTCTATCGGAAGCGGAACAAACCTGCGAAGATCACTTTAATAGGACTGACTCGCGTGAGACAGATCGAAAATACATCGTAAACCTGCCCTTCAAAGAGGGCCCGCCTATTGAGATTGGCAAATCATACCAGATAGCGCTAGCTTCCTATAACCAGTTAGAGAAACGGCTAGCTCGCGATCCAGATCAGCCTCAAATGTATCGCGAGTTTCTCAACGACTACCTGCAACAAGGCCACATGAGCCTCGTCATCGAAGCCGAACTTGCTGACACCGCGCAAAAGGTTTACCTGACTCATCACCCAGTAGTACGCGCAGATAGTCAAACCACTAAATTACGTGTGGTGTTTAATGCTTCAATGCCAACCTCGAACGGCACCTCCTTAAACGATCATTTATTAATTGGACCCAAATTACAGGCTGATATACGGGATATCATCCTAAAATGGCGTCTGCCATTGTTCGTCTTAGCTGCGGATATAAAAAAGATGTTCCGACAGATATGGGTTGCGCCAAATGACACGAACTATCAATTAATCCTGTTCAGACGGCATGACGACGGCCCTATTCTAACCTATAGATTACTCACCGTCACGTATGGCCAAGCGCCAGCTCCTTACCTTGCTAACCGCGTTATAAAACAATTAGCGGACGATGAAGGAGCGTCCTTCCCGTTAGCGGTACCCATTCTACGTGAACAGATTTACGTGGATGATGCTCTGTTCGGTGCAGATGATCTTGTCACGGCCAGACAGGTGCGCGATCAAACCTCGGACCTCCTGCGTTCAGGAGGATTCGAATTAAGAAAATGGTCCAGCAATTGTTTAGCTCTTTTAGCCGATCTAGAATCTGACGAGCACACACTTGCCTCGGACAAGCCATTCCAAGACTCCGACGGCATTAAACTCCTCGGCCTTTACTGGACACCGTACCGCGATGAATTCAAATTTAAAATTGCATACCTTGATCCTATCCACTCAACGAAGAGATCCGTACTTTCTGTTAGTGCGCGAATGTATGATCCTTTGGGATGGATCGCTCCGGTCGTCATCGTGGCAAAAATGCTCATGCAGCAGTTATGGTTAGCGAAAGTTGGTTGGGATGACCAGTTACCGCAAGAGTTGGCTTCTCAATGGGAAGCTTACTCGTCAACGCTACACCAGCTACAGGATGTAGCTATTCCGCGCTGGACGGGGAGGAATTCTCAATCGTATTGCGAGATCCATGGGTTCGCGGATGCGTCGAGTCTAGCGTACGCTGCTGTGGTGTATTTGAAGGTTATTAATGCTGCGGAACATGTGCAAATCTCACTACTCATATCCAAAACAAGAGTTGCGCCAATAAAAACCGTGAGCATCCCTCGCCTTGAGCTTTGCGCTGCCGCTTTATTAGCCCGAACCGTTGAGTATGTACAGTAATGTTCATTAATGCCTTCCCGGTGGCTAACTGTTTTTTTCGGACTTTTTCGGGAACGAGTTTCCATTCGCATTTCATGTGCCCATGACCGACGAAGCAGTTGACAGGCGATTTTGAGAAACCACGACTGTACTCTGTAACCTCCCGCTGCTGTCATTTTAATAACCTCTAAGTCTGTTATTATTTTATTTCTCCGTTAATAACTTATCGCATAACCTCCAAGTCTGGCTATATTCCGCAAGGAGATTAAAATAAGAATACCCTCTAAGCAGAATACATGAGTCATCAATTCGAGACTCAATGTAGGTCAACTATTCATTATAGGTTAGCATATCACGGAGATCCTGATGCCCAGAGCTTTT
This sequence comes from Tenthredo notha, assembly GCA_914767705.2. Lineage (NCBI taxonomy): Eukaryota > Metazoa > Arthropoda > Insecta > Hymenoptera > Tenthredinidae > Tenthredo > Tenthredo notha. The sequence goes on along the minus strand of OU611914.1, from coordinate 8,381,653 downwards.
CATAACCAACGAATATAATGCCGGTAAAAGAACGCTACTGATGGGGTTAACCGTGCAGTGATTTTGACTGTTCTTCAATTCACCGCAACGAATCTATAATAGTATAAGCTGATTACGTATAAAATTATAACACCGACGCGTAGAAAGAACAATGGGTTAATATTTTTCAAATTCATTCTGATTCTCATCGTCAACAAATTATTATAGGTCTGATCAGACTCCAACTGGCAAGTGGCCTCCGAGATGACTGAGCTTTGGATGCAGATCTTGATAATCGATACATAGGGTAGCCCATCATCGTAGAACTAGACTCAAACTGGAAACTATCCTCGGAAATTAACTAATTGGATTGATAAAGGCAGTTTTCACTTAGCTTGTTTTAGATTTCAGTCAATATTTTATATTATTCTAACTTTTATTCATTTGATATTTAATACAAGACGTATCATTTCAATTATTTCCAATCAATATAATACATAGGTTGAATTTTATCTATGCCTCCAGATTCTCATTGAGCCTACTTTAAAGTTATCGATCTAGCTAAGTTGATGAAATAAATTCACTTCACTATACAAATACGTTCTACCATCAAATAACTAAGTTAAACTTGACTTCTCTGATTTATAAAGTCTTATCTTGGACTATAATAAAAAATTTATAAAATTTGTTAACATCAATGACTGATTCTTTCATTTGCAAATTCGTATTATATTATATATATTTAATATTATTATAATATTATTTCATTAGGGATGTAGACTTAAATCTTTGGACGCAGATCTTGATAATCGATGTATGGGTTAGTTTCTCATCGCGGATCTAGACTTGATCTGGCAAGGGGTTTTGAATATCACTTCAATCTTCGGAAGCAGATCTTGAAAATCAATATATGGGTTAGTTTCTTATCGCGGATCTAGACTTGATCTGGCAAGGGGTTTTGAATATCACTTCAATCTTTGGACGCAGATCTTGGTAATCAATATATGGGGTCATTTTTCATCAAGGATGTAGACTTGAACTGGCAGGGGGTTTTGAATATCACTTCAATCTTCGGACGCAAATCTTGAAAATCAATATATGGGTTAGTTTCTCATCGCGTATCTAGACTTAATTTGGCAAGGGGTTCTGAATATCACCTCAATCTTTGGACGCAGATCTTGGTAATCAATATATGGGGTCATTTTTCATCAAGGATGTAGACTTGATCTGGCAAGGGGTTTTTTTCATCCTTGATGAAAAATGACCCCATATATTGATTACCAAGATCTGCGTCCAAAGATTGAGGTGATATTCAGAACCCCTTGCCAAATTAAGTCTAGATACGCGATGAGAAACTAACCCATATATTGATTTTCAAGATTTGCGTCCGAAGATTGAAGTGATATTCAAAACCCCTTGCCAGTTCAAGTCTACATCCTTGATGAAAAATGACCCCATATATTGATTACCAAGATCTGCGTCCAAAGATTGAAGTGATATTCAAAACCCCTTGCCAGATCAAGTCTAGATCCGCGATAAGAAACTAACCCATATATTGATTTTCAAGATTTGCGTCCGAAGATTGAAGTGATATTCAAAACCCCTTGCCAGTTCAAGTCTACATCCTTGATGAAAAATGACCCCATATATTGATTACCAAGATCTGCGTCCAAAGATTGAAGTGATATTCAAAACCCCTTGCCAGATCAAGTCTAGATCCGCGATAAGAAACTAACCCATATATTGATTTTCAAGATCTGCTTCCGAAGATTGAAGTGATATTCAAAACCCCTTGCCAGATCAAGTCTAGATCCGCGATGAGAAACTAACCCATACATCGATTATCAAGATCTGCGTCCAAAGATTTAAGTCTACATCCCTAATGAAATAATATTATAATAATATTAAATATATATAATATAATACGAATTTGCAAATGAAAGAATCAGTCATTGATGTTAACAAATTTTATAAATTTTTTATTATAGTCCAAGATAAGACTTTATAAATCAGAGAAGTCAAGTTTAACTTAGTTATTTGATGGTAGAACGTATTTGTATAGTGAAGTGAATTTATTTCATCAACTTAGCTAGATCGATAACTTTAAAGTAGGCTCAATGAGAATCTGGAGGCATAGATAAAATTCAACCTATGTATTATATTGGTTGGAAATAATTGAAATGATACGTCTTGTATTAAATATCAAATAAATAAAAGTTAGAATAATATAAAATATTGACTGAAATCTAAAACAAGCTAAGTGAAAACTGCCTTTATTAATCCAATTAGTTAATTTCCGAGGATAGTTTCCAGTTTGAGTCTAGTTCTACGATGATGGGCTACCCTATGTATCGATTATCAAGATCTGCATCCAAAGCTCAGTCATCTCGGAGGCCACTTGCCAGTTGGAGTCTGATCAGACCTATAATAATTTGTTGACGATGAGAATCAGAATGAATTTGAAAAATATTAACCCATTGTTCTTTCTACGCGTCGGTGTTATAATTTTATATGTAATCAGCTTATACTATTATAGATTCGTTGCGGTGAATTGAAGAACAGTCAAAATCACTGCACGGTTAACCCCATCAGTAGCGTTCTTTTACCGGCATTATATTCGTTGGTTATGAAAAGCTCTGGGCATCAGGATCTCCGTGATATGCTAACCTATAATGAATAGTTGACCTACATTGAGTCTCGAATTGATGACTTATGTATTCTGCTTAGAGGGTATTCTTATTTTAATCTCCTTGCGGAATATAGCCAGACTTGGAGGTTATGCGATAAGTCATTAACGGAGAAATAAAATAATAACAGACTTAGAGGTTATTAAAATGACAGCAGCGGGAGGTTACAGAGTACAGTCGTGGTTTCTCAAAATCGCCTGTCAACTGCTTCGTCGGTCATGGGCACATGAAATGCGAATGGAAACTCGTTCCCGAAAAAGTCCGAAAAAAACAGTTAGCCACCGGGAAGGCATTAATGAACATTACTGTACAATCCACGCTGAAATTCATTGAAATACCGGTCTATTGCTGGACAGATTCATCCGTGACCCTAGCATGGATTAAGTAACATCCGTCTCACTGGAAAACCTTCATTGCTAATAGAGTCGCGGATATACAAACCAGAGTCCCTATGGCTATCTGGCGACACGTGCCTACCGAATGCAACCCTGCCGACTGCGCATCGCGTGGTGTCACCCCTATGACACTGAAAACCCACCCTCTGTGGTGGACCGGTCCGTCGTGGCTATCAGAAAACGAAAAATCCTGGCCTGAGCAAGAGCCAAACGCGCCTGAAATGGACTTAGAAGCCAAAACCACAATTCAAACTCATAGACTTCAACTAGAACCTGAATGGGATTGTCCGAAAAGAGTCAGCTCCTGGCCAAAACTTTTGCGTGTCACCGTGTACGTGTTCCGCTTTATCAAAAGAATGAGAGATAAATCAAGCAGGTCAAATGATGTTACTATTACCGTGGCCGACTTGCAAACTGCTCGCGACTTCTGGGTTAGGTACGTGCAGTCTCAATATTTCGGGACCGAATTACTTAAACTAAATTCGAAACTAGAAGTTTCAAAGAAGAGCGCTCTTGTTCGCTTGGATCCTATTCTAGACCAAAATGGAATAATGCGTGTTGGCGGGCGGTTACGTAACTCGTTGTTGTCATATGAGCAACAGTGTCCAATCTTATTGCCTCCACATCGCATATCTGAACTGATCATCGCAGATTGTCATAAGCGTACCCTGCATGGCGGTACTCAATTAATGCTGCGCGTGCTTCGCCAAACCTACTGGGTTGTTAACGCTCGGAAGTTGGTTAAAACATGTATACATCAATGCGTGACTTGTGTGCGACACCGAGCGATTACCGCAAACCAAAAAATGGGCGCCCTCCCAAGCGTTCGGGTTACCCCTGCACGACCCTTTGCGCACAGTGGAGTGGATTATGCTGGCCCTTTTCTCGTGCGACATTTGCCCGGTCACGGACACAAGGCGCACAAAACCTATATCGCTCTGTTCATTTGTCTTTGCACTAGAGCTATTCACTTAGAATTAGTTAGTGACTACAGTACCGATACCTTTTTAGCAGCGTTCGAACGCTTTTCATCCAGAAGAGGTCTACCTTCAAGTATGTACAGTGATAACGGAACCAATTTCCGCGGAGCCGATAAGGAATTGACCGTAGCTTTCAAGGCGGTCACGGAAAATGTCGAAATGCGTACACGTCTAGCTTCCGATGGCACTGACTGGCATTTTATACCTCCCAACGCCCCGCACCTTGGCGGGATTTGGGAGGCTGGAGTCAAAAGCCTGAAAACTCACCTAATTAAGATTATAGGAAATCAGGCCTTGACCTTTGAAGAAATGACTACCTTGTTATGTAAAATCGAAGGTTGCCTCAATTCACGCCCTATAGCACCTTTGAACGACGATTTATCCAATTTTGACGCGTTGACCCCGGGTCACTTCCTTATCGGCGGCCCAGTTAAAGCCGTTCCCAAGCCGTCATTGTTAAACCTACAAGAAAACCGATTGTCGCGTTGGCAACTGATTAGTCAGATGTTGGAACGCTACTGGCGAATTTGGTCTACCGACTATCTGCAGTCCTTACAAAAAAGAATGAAATGGCCCACCAGCCAAAAAGAGTTAAAAGAAGGCGATCTTGTACTAATCAAAAATTCTACACTACCTCCCACCAAGTGGGCATTAGGTCGCGTATTAGAGTGTCACAGGGGACAAGATGGCCTTACCCGTGTAGTTTCGGTTAAGACTGCTCAATCGCGATACACGAGACCGATTACGCAACTGTGTAAGTTGCCCGTTCATACTCATACGACTGAGTGATCGAATTAAGAATTAATTTACGCTTAAAATAGAAAACTAAGAAACATGTACTAGTTTAAGTCATTTGATTCCCAGCACATCCTCAATATAACTTGCGCGAGATCGAGCTCGCACGGCGGGCGATTTGTTTGCGAGACAGATAGTACATGATAGTAGTAGACGATATATTTCAGCTCGGTAATATTACTTTTTTTTTTGCCTATGGTATGCCAATATTTTGAGTCCTTCTTAAGACACCGACGCGAGAAGTAGAATCTTATACCTAGTCCGCCCAACGAGGTCGATTTCGTCAGTGCCAGTTAAAGGAGTGCACCTAACGAAGAAAAATAAAGTTTAAACAATAAGAGTGATCCAACAATACCACCTGTGTGCAATATTCAAAACCTTCCCCTTCCACACCACGGAATCAAAAAGAAAAAATAGTTCAACGCGCAAACAAGTTGTTACCAATTTTTCTAAGTAAAATCTTGAGCTTCATACGTTGTTCTGAGTGTGTGTCACGAACTATATTTTGCATTCGGGTACGATGTATCGCTCTGTGATACCGAGTCTGTAGTCTAATTAAATTGTTTTATATCGAGTCACCTCTGACACACATCTGAGATTCAACTGTATCGTAATTGCATAGATTCTGTTCGATCAATTAGAAAATCGTTGGTAATAAACCGTTAGGTAAAATAACAAATTCTGTACTGATCTCATTAATTTATCTAATTGCGTAATAAATAATTCATTGATGTGATCTCAAACATTCTCAAAGAAGTAACTTGTTTTATATGGCGTACCCTGCCCCTCTATCTAAGGCTTTGTTATCTGAGCAAGTCGAGTTATAGCTCGTCGCATTTCCGTTAGTTTTTGGCTTTACGTAATTTGTTCTGGTATGGAATCGAAACGACGCATCAGCGTCTGGCGCCCAACATTTTGGTAATTCAGTAAGTTATAACACGGAGAGGTGCCGAATTGTAAGCGGAATCGTCGGGTTTCCTCGCCTGAGCGAAAACTGCGTTACAATACATATGGGCATTGACTCAAGATTGTTTTTATCTCAAAAGATGCACCCAGTATGATTTTTTTTTTTTAATCTACATTTTTTTTCTTTGTTTATCTATTTAACTTCCTTAAAAATCAAGCGATTCGAAAAAATGAGGGGATCAAAGTGTTTGTTTTAAAATACTCTTCCGTTTAAGATTATTTTGAAAATTATTCGTGTTTTAATTCAATCAGTTTTTTTGAATTTCGAGCATAAATCATATTTTCTATGTTGATTGTCTCCTTCGATTTTTTTCATTTTATTTATGAAAAACTGTTATTTATTTAAGGAATTTTAAGCCTAGTTTCAAAGTGGGCAATTCATTCTTTCTATTTTTTCCAATTATTTTATTGTTTTTGTTTTCTCAAATCAAATGAAATTGAGTTAATTCTAGAATGTCTATTAATTTGAGAAAACAAAAACAATAAAATAATTGGAAAAAATAGAAAGAATGAATTGCCCGCTATGAAACTAGGCTTAAACTTCTTTAAATAAATTACAGATTTTCATGTAAACAAATTTAAAAAACCGAAGTAAACAATCAACATAGAAAATGCGATTTATGTTTAAAATTGAAAACAAAAAAGATTGAATTAAAACATGAATGATTTTAAAAATAATTTTAAACGAAAGAGTATTTCAAAACAAAAGTTTTGGCCCCCTCATTTTTTGTAATCGCTTGATTTTTCAGGAAGTTAAAGATAAACGAAAAAATATATCCTACTGGGTGCATTTTTTCAGACATAATTTTGAAAAAAATCAGGTGAGTGCCTTATATGAGCTCAAAATGAGAAAAAAAATTAGCAAATTTGAAAAATGCAAAAGTCCAGCAATTACTGATTTGGCGTGGAGTGCCCCATATACTATAAAACCAATGAACACAAATCAAAAAATAGATGTATTATGGTGATCATCATTTTCGGGTGAAACGAATTTCGATCCCCCCCCCCCCCCCCCCCCCTTTCCAGCCAAATCTGTTCTAAATCCTTGACTAACAATGTGTCTGCAACATCAGGACTTTAGCTCAATGGGAACACGTGCACCACCGAGTTTCAAACGTCTTATTTAGATAAAAAATAGCCTCTACCACACGGGTCATTTTCAGGTGAAAAAAGAAATTATGGTAAAAAATGAATATCTACTATCACGTGGTTCGAATTTTTCGTATAAAAGTAGAAACAATTCGCAATTAATAATTTTGCTCTTCTCGTGGTTTTTGATTCTTGGTTTCTATGCGGGATGAGATATGGAACGAAAAATATTTGTGAGTTGCAAATTGTTTCCAGTTTCGTGGAAAAAAAATTAGAACCTTGCAATAATAAATACGTGTATTTATGTACTGTAACGCAGTTTTCAATCAGGCGAGGAAACCCGAAGATTCTGCTCACAATTCGGCACCTTTCCGTGTTACTTACTGAATTACCAAAATGCTGGGCGCCAGACGCTGATGCGTCGTTTCCATACGATACCAGAACAAATTACATAAAACCAAAAACTAACGGAAATGCGACGAGCTAAAACTCGACTTGCTCAGTTAACAAAGCCTTAGATAGAGGGGCAGGGTACACCATATAAAACAAGCTTACTTCTTTGAGAATGTTTGAGATCACATCAATCAATTATTTATTTACGAAATTAGATAACTTAACGAGATCAGTACAGAATTTATTATTTTACCTAATGGTTTATTACCAACGATCTTCCAATTGATCGAACAGAATCTATGCAATTACGATACAGTTGAATCTAAGACGTGTGTCAGAGGTGACTCGATATAAAACAATTTACTTAGACTCCAGACTCGGTATCACAGAGCGATACATCGTACCCGAATGCAAAATATAATTCGTGACACACACTCAGAACAACGTATGAAGCTCAAGATTTTACTTAGAAAAATTAGTAACAAACTACGAAAGATTAGCCACGCTTGGCCATACGATTCACAATAATTCGAGATCTACTGTTAGATAGAGACCACGCGGTCATTCGAAAGACGCGAATCACAGGTTCAACGATAACAGACTAAACTATAACATTATTTGATCTTGAACTAAATTCTCACGATATTGTAACGATAGTCGTGATATTAAATTATCCAAAAACGATATTAAACATTACTAGACCATACTAGATTTTACATACGGTGATAAATTATACGAAAGTGACCATATTTGACTCAATCAACAAATTATTAACAAACTTAACGATAAAACTAAACTGTAACGCCAGGCCTAAGCCGTAGCGGCTAACTTCGCTCAGGGTACTCCAGGAAAGGTAATTTTCTACAGTATTTCATGCACAAGATAAATATAATATACTAAATTAGCAACAAAGCCATAAGCAATAAATTATAGCCAAAAAGCACTCAAGATCTACGTAACTCAGCCAGACTCGAGGTTGTTCGATAAATTAATAGATCAAAGACCAAAAACGAGCTTCTTAGCTCAATAGACAAAAATGAGCCTCGTGACTCAATAACCAGAATAATTAACAGACTTTTATCCGAACTACCTCGTGCCTTCACAGAAAGAATTAAGACCTTACCTTAAGATGCTTCAGATGTAACACACAACACTATTTTAAATAAACTCGATATAACACTATTGATGACGATAGATGAACGATAGGTGATACGATAGCTGGTACGATAGGTGAAACGATAGGTGAAACGATAGTTGAAACGATAGCTGGTACGATAGATGAAACGATAGATGCGTAGCGCAGACTGGAGCGAAGAATAGGCCGAATAGCCCGTGTATCGTCCTTATATAGTCGGTATTTTCTTCCCTCAATCCATCCTTCAGGTTTAGCGTAATCACGTGACGTATCGGTCCGTTAATTGGTCCGCGTAGCGATAGTTGTACCGACGCAAAATAGGAGGAATCTATCTCACCCCTGCCGCTGCTAATACCGCTCCTATTCCCGCCTTCCTTTTGAATCCCCAGATTATGAAGCTACCATGGAGCCTCATTCGTCCGGCTACCCGATATTTCTCCTAGGTCCTGGCCGCATTCGCCGATCCACAAGGAGATTGGTGGTAGTTTCGTGTTTCGGCATACGAGAGCTTCACCCACGAAAGAATTCTCTAGGTTGGAACGCTGATCCGGGGGTCGACTGGACCAACCACGGCCGCGATAACAGTTTTGGAGACAGCGTCGATAGTATTTGCGCTGACTGCTTGCTCATCAGGTGGGAGGTTTTGGGGTGCACCTGCACTTAACCCTGTACGCCACCCTCACAGCAGCAATGCATTTTCCGGTAGGCGGTAGCTTCTCCAGATGACGGGAGGATTTGTTGTACTTCTCGTACATCCCTGTACGCCGTCAATCCGGTAGTTTGGAGGTAGTAGATTCTCCGTCTGAGTGGAGGCGCTGACCTTCGAGTCGACTGGACCAACCAGGTTTGCGCGCCGACAGATTCGTCCTTGACGATAGTGGAGGTTTCACGTTCGATAGTCGATTTTCCATCCGTAGATCCCACGACGACAGACGTCTCGTGGAGTATCGAGCTCGAGATAACATAGTTTACAAAAAATAAAATAGTGTTAGTTAATCCTAATCAATTTTCCCTAATTTTTCCTTTTCCTGGAGACCCTGTCTACGCCACGCATCGTTGTATCACCGATAGTATCGCCTTGTGACGAGGAATTTAAAATACCACGTCACAGTACCCATTATAATGAATATGAACAAGCGGGTGATTTGGTTGATCATGATGGGTCAACTCTCGAACTTCCCGCGCAGAGAATATTTTTTTATCGTTTACAATATATGTTCTACGAAATATGATTGTCTTAATTATTATGATTATGATGGATCATTTAATTTTTTTGAGAACTACTGTGTGGATTGATTTCGAAATTCAATCAGATCTGAGTTGGCGCGAATCCTACCGATTGAGACCAAGATCATCTTAATCCGTTGATCTATTTTTGAGATATCATTAATAAAAATTTTATTTCTTGACTAACTCAAAAGGTACTGGACGGATTGACTCCAAAATCTGATCAGTTCCAAGTTGAACAAACCTGCATCGAGTTGAAAGTCTAAGAAATATAAAATGGGTTGAAAAATGATTCGTAGCAAAAAAAACATGAAGAATGCTGGAATAGATATTCTCGACATACATATTGAGTTCAATACATTCCAAAAATGGTTCAAAAACCAGCCAACATAATTGGGTATTAATGGAAATGCCCTATATAATACAGTTGGTATAAATGATTCCATTTTAGTAGGCTGTGGAGGTCAAACAGTCGCACGGTCGATATATAGCAGACCTACTTATTGGCACAGCTAATCATAACCAGCCCACTGCACAGTCCTTCCGTACCGACAGGACCGGTAATTTGGAAATCTGCCATTACTCTCGTGCCCCGCGGTGCCCCCAGACAGGGCTTCAAAAAATTACCCGTGGCTGGCCGTCTTTACAAATCTTTAGTCAATGCCTGTGCATATGTATACGATCGTTGGTCTCTCCACCATTTCACCTCATATGCCCTGCTGCACCATCCCGCCGTACGCCGACAGCGCCGCTACCCTGCGGCACGAGCTTATGGATATATGCGGTGCGTAGCCTAGCATCCTGACTTATGGTAGCAACTCCTCGTTCGACCTCTTTCATTACAGTTGCTCTGATCATGCATATAATATTTGCAAAACATGGCTAAGCACGTACCACGTCTTTTGGACGTAATATTGTCACCCGACTTCAAAAATGTCGTCGATGAGAACGGTGTTCCTGTTATACCGAGCAATCCTATTTATCAAGAAATATGCGACAAAATGGATCACCTTATTAAACCGAAATACATATATGTTATTATAAAAAATAATCGATTCAACGTATTGGATGAAATTTTCGAATTCCTTGGCATTGAAGTTCACGCATCTTTCACGCAATCGATTGCCGATACGTCGGCTGACAATAGTTTAGATCTCAAAGAGAAAATCGAATTCACTATCGAATTTTCTCATAAAACCTGGGTCACACTGTCGCCAAAAAATGTTATTTATGCAGATAAAGCCCGTGGTCGAAAGAAATATGGTACATTACAGCGCAAACTATGGACGGATGAACTATATAATGCATTACATAATAGAACCAAGCTGCCATGCGCGATATCTTTCAAGCGTTGTAAGATGTCCGAAACTGGCATGTATGTGACTGTGTCGGGCTCATGTACTGAATGTGAGTGCATATTTACCGGCTGCGTCATGAACAAACTGGTCTCCCAGTCATCCGTCATTATGGAATGTTCGGTTGTTAATTTTAATCTAGCCGTGAAACATGGTAAAAAATGTCAATTAAAAGGACGTCGACGAATTGCAGTGGCCAAAGCTTTAACCGAGAACAATCAACTGGCATGCATCTGGCGTCGAAATGAGGCAGACAAAATAATGGAATTCGGTGATCCCGAACTGCCTAATTTGCCAAAACTTGGCACGCTACGAAAGGCCAAACAGGAACGAAAGGATAAGATCTTGGGCCTCGGCCAAGGTATTCATCCTATAGAAAATATACGGAGGATGAAGTTCGAGAAACATCTGGGCGTTATCCATTTGATTGCGTGCGAACTATTTTTTGTTCATTACTGGACATTGGAACAAATTGCAACCTACGTACTTCGTCATGATCGCATTTTCATCGACGCTACTGGATCACTAGTTAAAAAACTGAAGCAACCAAACGGCGAATTATAACCTCACATATATTTGTATCAAATCGTATGTGAAACCGCCACTTTAAAAATGCCAGTATTTCAGATGCTCAGTGCTGTGCAACACACAAACGCTATTCAACACTGGCTTTTTGAAATCATAAGAATAGGTAGTATGCATAATTCTAACTTTCCGCATCCGCGTGAAGTGGTTTGTGACTTTGATAAGGCGCTGATGGGCGCAGTAGCAAGAGCTTTTGGTCGCTGTGAGAGTCTACGACATTACCTTGCCAAATACCTAGCACTTGTCAGAGATGAGAATATTAAAAAACCCGGGTGTTTTTTGAGGTTGGATATTTCACATTATGTAGCATTTGTTGCGCGCTGGAAATTATTTGCGCCGCTGCATCCTAGGGTGAAGACATTCTATATAATGGTCATGTGCCTACTTACCAAAGTAACCAATTTCATTGAATCTATGGATGTAGTGAAAAAAGCTATTGTACTCTGTACTAGTCAAGGTTGCGGTGAAACGGAATCCGGTGCTATAAGTCTGGCTGAGGGAGCCCGTATTACAATTTGTCAAAAAATAAAAGGCATTCCAGACATGAGCGATGCATACAGCGTGATTCTCTTTGCGCGCACCACCTGGTAAGGGCGGATTCCTTGTAAAATTCTAAGACTAATTTTCCTTTACCGAAAAGTCCTGGGACTAATGGTTCTCGGGCTACAGAAGGTCTTAGTTGACCAATCACAGAGCCTACAGCTGCTCAAGTTAGGGCCGAGTCAAAAGTAATAAAACTAGCAGTGCCCGTGGCGTGTAGATTTTCAGTGAAATAAAAATAAATGGTTATATCTAGTGACAAATTCTTTCACCATATGACAGGTAATTGTGAGTCTTAACGACGTCGTCGCCGGGAGTTGTCTTCGCACAACATACGCTTTCGGTATCATTGACCAGGACCACCGCTACGTGGTATTGTCCTCTAGGTCTACCACCACGTAGTTTCCGTCCCCCAGGTCGACTGCTACGTAGTTTTCGTGCTCTAGGTCCACCGCACCGTAAGTTTCCGTCCCCCAGGTCGACCGCTACGTTGTTTTCGTCCTCTAGGTCCACCGCACCGTAGCTTCCGTCCTCCAGGACCACCGCTACGTAGTTTGAGTCATCCAGGACCACCGCTACGTAGTTTCCGTCCTGCAGGTGCACCGCCACGTAGTTTCCGTCCTCTAGGTCCACCGCATCGTAGTTTCCGGTGGACCTGCAGGATGGAAACTACCGAGCGGTCGACCTGAAGGACTAAAACTACATAGCGGTGGTCCTGAAAGACGGAAACTACGTAGCCGTCGACCTGGAGGACTCAAACTACGTAGCGGTGGTCCTGGAGGACGGAAACTACGGTGCGGTGGACCTAGAGGACGAAAACTACGTAGCGGTCGATTTGGGGGACGGAAACTACGGTGCGGTGGACCTAAAGGACGAAAACTACGTAGCGGTCGATCTGGGGGACGGAAACTACGTGGTGGTGGACCTAGAGGACAATACCACGTAGCGGTGGTCCTGGTCAATGATACCGAAAGCGTATGTTGTGCGAAGACAACTCCCGGCGACGACGTCGTTAATACTCACTATTACCTGTAACTTAAATGCCATATGGTGAAAGAATTTGTCACTAGATTTAATCATTTATTTTTATTTCACTGAAAATCCACACGCCACGGGCACAGCTAGTTTTATTACTTTTGACCCGGCCCTAACTTGAGCAGCTGTAGGCTCTGTGATTGGTCAACTAAGACCTTCTGTAGCCCGAGAACCATTAGCCCCAGGACTTTTTGGTAAAGGAAAATTAGTCTTAGAATTTCACAAGGAATCCGCCCTTACCAGGTGGTGCGCGCAAAGGGAATCACGCTGTATAATACGGAAGATTCTCCTGAGGTTGGCAAAATAGACGTAGAACTAGAGTTCAATGAAAACGAAAATGAAGGTGAGCTCAATGATAGTTTAACAATTGATTATTGGGCAAGTCAATTTTTTCTGGAATGCATGGATGAATCTCGATCTGCATCATTTGGAAACAATATCAATCCTTATTATTGCCCAGCAATGGCACAAAAAATAAAGTACCTTACTTTATTACTACCTTACTTTCCACTCTACTCTGGAGTAATGATCTCGAGGTTCGGATATGGGTATATCAATGCCACCTCATCGGGAGTAGAAGCTGAATTTAACGATTTATAACACCGGTTACTTGGAAATGAGAGACGTCTAATGCGAGTTGACAAATTTTTAACAATTCATATAAAATCTTCCAGCGGCAGAGCTAAATTAGCTGTTGCTTCTAACGACCTATGCCGACAGTCGGGAATCCGAATTTCACCGGTAGAACATGATTTTTACAACAATGTTTTTGATACTACCAACCAACAAACAATTACATCAAATGAAGGTAACGAAGAAGTCTCCGAAAAAGCAGTAAATTTGACGTCGAATTTTGACGAGAATAATCAAAAAGTTGACGATGAAAAAGCTGAACATGAAACAAATTCTATGAGTGAATTGATTGTTGACGAGGATCATCCAAGTCGTGTTAAAATTTCATTCGACGGAATCTACGGAAGTTGTTTGTTTGAGCCCAAAACTTGAATGCGTGGATCGGCGAGAAGATTCGTATGATTTAGGTACAGAAACTTCGGAACTGAATGCCGAAAAAAATTGGAGAAATAAGAATAACGCAAGAAAGGTGAGACGTACGGATCTTGATTCACGTCCTGAGTGGGATTTAGTCGGGTTTAATTCGAAACGAATGTGTTTAGGTCTCTTGAAAACTGGGAATATTTGTCCCATGATATCCGAAAAAAATATCAAAATAGTCGTACGCAATACGTGTGGATTCGATAGCATTATGCAAATTTCAGCTCTAGCTTGTAGAGATGATGTATCTCGCGAACTTACCGATACCATGCATCAGACACATACGGATTTTTGAGATTATTCCTGGAAAAAGGTCCATCATCTATAGTATACAAACTGAGAGCCAATATTCTGAAGGGAATTGACTGTTTTATCCAACCGTCACGAGTACCTGGAATGATGAAAATAGATGCTTTATCGAATATTTGTAATTTATGTGAATATGTTTTCGATCAAGACTGGAGTGCAATTGAGGAGACCACATGTAATGTCTGCAAAAAAAATCACCGTATCGTTAAGACTTGTAACAGCGATTCCCGCAGGCTCGGGTAGTTACCCACGGGAACTACGTTCTATTAACAAATAAGGTACCAACGCTTCCACCTCCTCCGACTAGCAGCGATGTTGTTGGGCGCCAGACTTCGGAGAGAAGTCCTCTCTCTCTCTCTCGCTCTCGCTCCGACTAGCTAGCGGTAGAGGGATGATTCGTGAGGGCGGTGAAATGAAAACACTTGACACACGAATTATGGATTTGAAAAATATTTATTGATTAAAAGAAAAAAAAGAAAAAGATAGCACTATTTTGTGCAGCCTGCTATCTGGCTTCGGCCTTAGCGTGATTCCTTTTGCGCGCACCACCTGGTAAGGGCGGATTCCTTGTGAAATTCTAAGACTAATTTTCCTTTACCAAAAAGTGCTGGGACTAATGGTTCTCGGGCTACAGAAGGTCTTAGTTGACCAATCACAGAGCCTACAGCTGCTCAAGTTAGGGCCGGGTCAAAAGTAATAAAACTAGCAGTGCCCGTGGCGTGTGGATTTTCAGTGAAATAAAAATAAATGATTAAATCTAGTGACAAATTCTTTCACCATATGGCATTTAAGTTACAGGTAACAGTGAGTATTAACGACGTCGTCGCCGGGAGTTGTCTTCGCACAACATACGCTTTCGGTATCATTGACCAGGACCACGGCTACGTGGTATTGTCCTCTAGGTCCACCACCACGTAGTTTCCGTCCCCCAGGTCGACCGCTACGTAGTTTTCGTCCTCTAGGTCCACCGCACCGTAGTTTCCGTCCTCCAGGACCACTGCACCAACCTCAGCTGTAACCGGAAATTAATCAGAATTAAAGAGTGCATCGAGAAGAACCAATTTAAACGAAATGATTAATTGTATCCTGGGGTTGAGGCTTCAATAAATTGATCTAGGTAAGGGAGAAAAACTTCATTGAAACTGAGTAAAAGTTCATTTAATGCATAACAAGGATAATGGTCATGTTGTAATAAATTAGTCTTCGTTACAGTCATTTAAAACTGATTGATCAATTTTTGATAAATATTCATAGCTTATTCACATAGGTTATATTCACTTTATTTATCATGTGCTTCGAATAAACGAACATAACCACACATGTCTACCTTCCGCGATGTATTGGCAGTCAGACGGCTTCCATCAACAAGGGCTGCCGAGTTGCATCACCCTAGGGATTTTCAGCGCTACGACTTACGGGTGGCTATCCCCATGAAAATACGAAATATTAGGTGTCTGGGCGGATGGACCATTCTCTTTCACCTGGTCCTCGCGGTATATGTATACCTAATAAGTATAAATCTGGTTCTAGTCATTAGTTGCATCTATGTAAATATTATCTATATGAATATGGCTTCAACTTCTGAACTATGAGGAGCACCTCTGGTACCGCGAAATTCGCCAAAGACATTCATTATTTTATCAGTAATGGTCGGTACCGATAAAATTATTCACTGCAAAAATTCTTTCACTTGACAAAAATCTATAAACACATTTTCGAAATTGCGTCTACAAAAGTATCCACTTGCCACGTTAGAACATTTCGTCCTTGTATAACATTATTCACTCAATTACCGAAACTCTGTAGTCGTAAGTCCAAAATTGGGCCGGAAACAGTCGAATAACGTACACCGAAATGGGGAATTCGAATAAAAAAGTCCAGGATGTTGTTCTGACGATCTGTCCAATTGTTCCAGGTAGTTCTGAACGTTGTTTCGGAACCCTTATTTTTTATTTATTTTTATTTAAGTGCTTTATAAAAACATTAGTTTTTCAATACACTGGCAGCTGGTCGCTAGGATTAAATATAAATACAAATAGAAATATTAAAATAGAATATAAATCATAATATAAAACAATATAAAACAATATTCAGTTTAAAGCATGAATTATTACACAATTTACGTCACAACTTAACTTAAAAGTTAAACAAAAATTTCGGCTGATGCAACACAATTAGACAGGCGGTTATATGGACTCGTAATCAGTAATTATTTTAACACAAGCTAGTAAATAGCTGTAGAGGTTGTCTGATCCTTGAGTAGAGTGATCATCTAAAATTAGCAGAAGGTTCAGGTTGTCACTATTGAGCGGAGAAACTTGCAAGTGTTGGGCACGCGGTATATCAAAGAGCGGACATTCCAGCAGCAAATGAGCAATTGATTCCTGGGCCATGATATGACAGTATCGGCAGTATTCGGCAGGACGAAGTTTGATTGAGCCATGGTCTAGAGTTATTTGACATGAAAAAATGTTTGCTGTCCTCAGTTGTGCTTTGCAGATTAGTGTGTAGAACGTGCTCTTCGTTAGGTAATCTGGAGTTCCATCTAGCGAGAATCTAGGGATAGGTACTTGGCAGGATTTAGAATTACTGTATCTGAGTAAGTCTTGCGTTTTCAGATGAGTACGGTATTTTTTTAGGATTCTAGCTTTGTTGATCTTCTAATGCTGTGCATTTAAATTATCCAGCATGGTGTGCTCATCGATGGTGGCGAGTAATCCACGTAGTTGTAAGGCCCAGTTGAGCTTGGACAATTTAAAATTAACAGCGAGTTTTAGAAGGCGTATTAAGCAAATTTTAGGAAGGCGGTTCTCCTCCATATCTAGGATCTTGATTACCCAGTTGTATGCTAACTTGAGCACTTCCCAAGAGATGTGGGTTAGATTCAATTCCAGTCTAAGCAAGTAGTGAGGTGTACAGCTGGGTAGATGTAATATTCTCTTGAAAAAAGAGCATTGGGCAGTTTCTAATTTTTCATACGAGTCTTTTTGTAGGCCCCAGATATGAGCGAGGTGAAGAGTGGTAGATTTAATTAGGCTGTTGTACAACTGAAGCTTACTGGACCAAGATTCTGCTTTCAACCGTGCAAGAATAGAGTATGCTGTCCCAGAAGCAAGATTTCCTTTCCTCACTGCCTCCGAAGATGCTAATTTACCCTGCAGGTTGCCCGAAAAAGGTACACCGAGATAAGTGTAGGATTTGACTACTTCGATTGCCTCCCCATTGTATATGAAGTTGCGATCATCCTTCCTGAGCCTACCTGAAGATCTGCAGGCCATAATTTTAGTTTTATTAGTGTTTACCGTGAGACCGTTGAGAACACAATACTCTTCAAGTATTCTCAAGACTGTTCTGAGCTTGGCTGCCGAGTGTGCCGGTATGGCGATGTCGTCGGCGTAGAGTAGCATTCCTATCTGCTCGGTTTTAGTCAGGTTAAGTCCCTCGGAGCCTCTTGCTTTAAAAAAGTCGATGATATCAGCTATGTAAAGGATGAACAGTAGGGGGCTAAGGACATCACCTTGGAGCACCCCCTCTGTGATGTTTATTGGGTCGGAAAGAACATTGTCTGTTCTGATGTACATGGTGGCATTATCATAAAAGCATTTCAAAATACGAATAAATTTTCCACTGACACCTAGATTCGCTAATTTAAGCCACAGCTTTACATGCGGTACCTTGTCAAATGCTTTTTTAAAATCAACGAAAAGTACATATGCTGAGGTGACCGGGAATCGGAGTTGCATCTGAAGTAGTGATAGTAGTAGAAAGACGTTGTCTGTTGTACCTTTACCTGCACAAAAACCAGCCTGCTCTTCAGGAATCAGGTTGCGTGAAGTTGCCCACTGTTTTAACCGGTCGTGAAGAATTTGAGTAAATATTTTTGTGACCGAGTTAATTAGGGCTATGCCCCTATAATTTCCCGGGTTGAGCCTGTCTCCTTTCTTGAACAGCATAAATATTAAGGCCTTGGACCATTCGTCCGGGACGGATTCAGTTGTCAGTATCTTGTTAAAAAGAGTAAGTATGAAGTACAGCCAGTTATCGGGGAGTTCCTTCAGAAAATCATTGTTAATAGAGTCCAAACCCGGAGCTTTGCCTCGTTCACATTTGTTGATAGCTGATAGCAGTTCTTCTAAAGTGATTTCCAGGTCCAACGAGTGGTGTTGCGTGAGTGGTATGTCTAATTGGCAGGCAGTCTTCGGCGGGAAGGATTTAGAAAAGTATTGGTGCCAAACATCGCTCTGGATACTGTTAGAGGAAGGAGGCTTCCTTTTGACTGTATTGACCAGTTTCCAGAAATCAGCCGGCCGTGAGATATTATTAAACTGGTAGACTAACTCGTCAGAGTAGTGTTTGGCTTTTTGTCTGAGTAAGGCAAAATATTCTCTTTCCTCTCCAGATACATTGGCCAGAGGGATGAATTTGGACCCATGTCCGTACAGAGCTGTAATAATGATGAGGTTTCCTTTTTTTTGGATCTGCATTCTTCGTCAAACCAAGGTTTATGAGTTGCACTGGAGGGGTTGCGAGAGGGCTTGATGATCATTTTTGCTGCACGAGCTGCTTTCACTATAGAATCTCTGAGAATTTCGGAGAGATAATTGACAGATGATTCGGCAAAATTTTGGCCTACTGCTGGTGACCAACGCAGATTTTTTCGGTAGATGTCAGTAGCTGAGGGATTCCATTTAAGCCTGATAGATGCTGTCCGACCAGAAGACGGTGAAAGACTCGTGACGGGCGTGCTGGCAACTAAAGACACTGTGACTGGAAGATGGTCTGAATTCGTTAGAATATGTTCAATGTGCATGTCCTTGACAAAATTTATGCCGAGAGTATTTACCCAGACAAGATCCACCCTGCTTTTACCAAGGGCGTTTCTAAACGTGTAGCCCCCGGGGGAATCACCCGGTATCCGCCCGTTCAAAAGTAAAAATCCATTTGCGTTCATGAAGTCAAGAACCGCTGAGCCTTGTTTATTGGAAGTATTGTCCCAGACAGCTCTAGTAGATTTAAGGTTCGAACCTTCCAGGAGGTTTGAGTCTACAGGAAGAGCGTCACCGATTCTGGCGTTGAAATCCCCTCCCATAATTATTACGTCAAAGTCTTGGGTTAAGATACTGTTTAGAGTCCTTTGAAGTGCCTGTAGCAGATCTGGTAAATCAGCTTGATTAGGTTGAAAGTATAGTGATCCAATAACAAGCGAGAGACCGTTGGTAGTGCTTTTGAGAAAAATCCAATTCTTGGATTTATCCAAGATTGTAATTTGGAGACTGTGGCTAAGTGTAAGGAGGCCTCCACTACCACGACCAACAAGTTTGATTTTTGAAGCCGGAGAGATGGTTTTGTTCCAACTGGCAAATCTGTTTTGTACGACAATATTATTTGTGGTTGCCCAGGTTTCCGAGATGCAAAGAAAGTTGCCAGGTGGATTGGCAAAGTCGTACAAATTTGATAGGCCTCTTACATTCCAGAAACTAATTGATATGACACTAAAATTCTTAAGTTGATGTTTTGCATGAGCCGGGCTGTTTGGCAGTATAACTGTGGTGAACTTGAAGGTTGTTGCGCGAGGGTGGCGGCTGTATTGTTGGAGATGGGGCCCAGGTTCTTGGAAGACGGAGGATTATGCTGGTTGTTAACCGGAACAACCGCCTGCAGTGTGGAGTCGAATCTATACCGTACTCCGTTAACAACAATGCGCTGGTGTCGTGTTTTGACCTCCTTGCCTTCGCTTCTAAGTTTTCTTGCTTCCTGGCGTAGTTTGGCGGCAGCGAAAGCTTCAGATCGTGTAAGGTCATGGCCAATGAAAACATCTACCTTCAGAGCCTTTTTCTTAGTCATGATGGAGTTTTTGACTGCTGCATCCCTAAGCACAGCTTTAATAGCACTACGGTTGTTCTTTGCGTGTATCCAGTTGGCCGATGTCACCGCGTGCTCAATATTAAATTGATTCTTAATGAATCCAGATAGTGCTTCTTCTGCGCTGTGCGAATCTGATACCAATCCTCTCACAATGATATTATTCTTTCTATTTAGTTTATCTAAGGAATTTATACTCGCCTTGATGATTCTGGATTCCAGTGCAGCTAGATTATCTGATGCACCATTTCCTCCCGTCTCGTTTGAAGCTCCTGATTGGGCGCTGAGCTCCAATAATGTGACGCGATCACTCAAGGATGCCACTTGGCGTTTTAAAGCTGCATTTTCCTCCTGTAGCTCCTTGTAATGCGTGGTGAATAGATTAGAGTAGGGACGGCTAATTTTAAGCGGTGGCGAGTTGTCGGTTGGTGAAAAGTACGCGTCCTCAGTAGACTCCGTGTTCGCGGAATTATCTACTGGGAAATAATCAGTAATTCGATTGCTCGCATCTGACAGAGCTTCTACGGATGACAAGTTAGAGGGTCGTCCCCTCTTGCGCTTAATTGAGGAAGAACCGCTGTCCGAATTTGAACAGTGTGTTGGAGTTGCCAAAAGTCCAGTTGAAGGTGGTAACATAGCCCGGGAGACTTGTGAGTTGTTAATTGCTGTGTATACAAGAGCTGTGTCTCCATCTGTGTTTCTTAAGGTGAAGCTCTGCGGCTGCTCAGAAGATTGGACGATGGGCGTGAGCTCTGTAGTTACCACGCTGCATTCCATGAAACCAACCTCAAAAACACGAGAATCCCGTTTACGGTTCCAAATACAAAGCAAAATAGCCAAAAGTACACACTTGAGTATAAAGGAGACAATTGTCGGCACTTTTTTATACGTATAGAATGATTGCACTAATAAATAACATACAAAAACTAATTAAAGTAATACTTTTCAACGGAGCGACAGAAAGCACGTCTGAAAGGAGACCGCCAAGTATGGTACAAACGGATTTTGATGGGTCTCAGGTATGTTGTGAGGGTACTCCCCCGGAGTACCATGCTAAAGGGATTTTTTCCAATAAGCTCTGGTTTCCGAGAAAATCGACGTTAAAGTTTTACGCGTAAATTTTATACCCGTAAATTTTCTATGTTGTCAAGCAAGTCAGCGTGGCGCAGCAGGCAAGGCACTCGTCTGGCACGCAGACGGCCCGTGTTCAAATCCCGTTTGGGGTAATTTTTTTTTTTTTAATCGTTCATAATATCAATGGAGATGATTAATTGGGCATAAGGTAGCTTACATTACTCACTACTGTGTTGATGGGTAATGTGAAATATTCACATTACCGATTATTGTGTTAATGGGTACTGTGAAATATTCATATTATTCATTAACACAATAACGGATAATGTGAAAAATTCGCATTAACCATTAATACAGTCGTGAGTAATGTAAGCTACCTTATGCCCAATTGATCATCTCCATCGATATTATGGACGATTAAAAAAAAAAAGTTTACCCTGAACGGGATTTGAACACGGGCCGTCTGCGTGCCAGACGAGTGCCTTGCCGGCTGCGCCATACCGACTTGCTTGACGGCGTAGAAAATTTACGGGTATAAAAGGTACGCGTGAAACTTTGACGTCAATTTTCTCGGAAACCAGAGCTTATTGGAAAAAATCCCTTTAGCATGGTACTCCGGGGGAGTACCCTCACAACATACCTGAGACCCATCGGAATCCGTTCGTACCATACTTGGCGGTCCCCAACTAGAAGGATGCCACCTAGTGACGTTGTTTCGGAACTCTGAGGTGCGATTCTGAATCTCGATAGCGACGATAGCGACCGTGCTAACTTTTTTCCCAGTGCTAACTTTTTTCACGCCAATGTGCTTCCCCGCTAACACCCGTCCACCCCCGGTAGCGTCCATATGCTCGGTTTGTGGGTGTCAACAAGCGGAGGTCGCCATGCAACTGCCCGAGAATCAACAATTGAACCCGAGGAAATGGGCTCTCATCGCTATAGTTAGCGAGGGCTGTGAGAGTGTCGTTATGGTAGGTGATAAAAATTCTTCAAGATAGCACTCGATAGCGAAAGCTTCCTCACAGAGCCGGGTTTTCCATGGGTTCAATTGTTGATTCTCGGGCAGTTGCATGGCGACCTCCGCTTGTTGACACCCGAAAACCGAGCATATAGACACTACCGGGGGTGAACGGGTGTTAGCGGGGAAGTACATTGAGGTAAAAAAAGTGAACACTCGGAAAAAAGTTACCACGGTCGCTATCGGTCGCTATCGTCGCTATTGAGATCCAGAATCGCACCTATGGAATCGTAAGGCTACAAAAAAACCGGAAATATTCGAGATACTCATCCCAAAACCCTTCACCTGGCACTCGCGCTCATTTTTTGACTCTGTGCGGCCAGTTCTGGAACTGACGACTTAAGGGACTCTGAATTATGTCAAAAATACCTGAAACAATCTGGAACAACTCGTAAGGTCATTGAGACAACTGGCCGAACCTTGTTCTGCGAATTTATTCGTTTCGAATCACTTTTTTTTTTGCACTATTTTCGGTCCTCTTTTGGCCTTACGCCTCTGAGATTTTAATTTTAGAAGTCGCGAAAATTGGTTTCTAACTCTATTTGGTGTGTTTTTGAACCTACGACATCGGCATTTTGGAACAATCTTCAGAACAACTAGAATAACCCGGAACAACTCAAGAGATCGCTGGAACAACTTCCAGAACGTTTTTATCCGCTATTTTCGTTTCGGTGTGCGTTTTTAGACCATTTTCGGTCCAGTTTTGGACTTGCCACTCCGGGATTCTGGAACAATGTTCAGAATAACTAGAACAATCCGGAAAAACTCGAAATATGGCCAGAACAACCCCCTGAACCTGTTTATTTCTTTTTTTCTGGTTCGGTGTGCGATTTTGGACTGCTCCGGTCCAATTTTGGACTTGCGACTTCGAGATTTTGGAACAATATTCAGAACAACTAGAACAACCCGGAACAATCGAAACATTAGGTTTTTCAAAGAGTGGAGGCTGACTCAAAAATCCGTTTCTTCGGAAAATTCTCATTTTGGAACAATGTAGAACAAATATAGAACAATCTGGAACAAGTTTCGAAAATATTTTTTTCCAAAAGTGGGGGCCAACTTCACGTAGGTTAAAATTTCATCATAATTAGACTAAAAATGTAGACGTGTCAGTGTCCACAGACTTTGAAGACAGCGTTTGGAGGAAAACGCGTTCAAAGTTTATGTAGCTTCTGTGAAGGATTATCGTTAACGGCGAGTTAACGGTCAACTAAAATAAATAATATAACTAATATTAATATCGTATTAGTACGATATCAATTGCAAATGTGAACAAACAAATGCCAGCGCGCGGGGTATCGCGGGACGGTCTTCGTTTGCACGCTGGCTGGCTCTCGGTTACTCGACGCTGCTTCGAAAGAATAGCTGTATCTCCGTCATCTTTGAAGATTTTAACATGAAATTTCCAGTGAACATACTTAAGGGCGGCCTGTACAGATGATTTAATCAAAAACATAAAATAAATCGATTTTCGGTTTTTTGTCTTAAATAATACTTCGAAAAGTTCCGCAACTTTTGGTGAAGTGATTTGCCCGTCTGATCATTTTTGGAGGTTTAGCAGCGCTATCTATGCCGGTATATGCAAACCGCGCCATCAACTTCACGCACACATGTTAGCAGACGACAAATCACATCAAACGACAATTGCTTTGACGCTTGGCTTACGGAAGATCAAAACTTTGCCTGTGCACACTTTTTTCTTGAGTTTGAAAACCGGTTCTTATTAGAACACTTTATTACTATATCTAAAAAGCTTCATTTGAAAAAATACCTGTTCTCATCAGAACAATACTGTTGTTTATACGTTTGTTTTTATTCTAGCCTGTTTGCGAATATTTTTACGTGGCCACAGCTTCGGAGCTTGGAGCTCGGAGCTCCTGAGTAGTATTCATTTTCACAGAAATCTGACGGACTCGTATTTTTCAGAACAAAATCTGAGAGTAGTGTCAACAAGTGCGTCTGTGTTACTTTATGTAAAATACTAGTATCTGCATTTAGAGGCTAGTTTTCGATTGTGTTTCAGTTTGCTACTTGATACAGGTAAGTCATGGATAAATTTTCTGGTCGTTGGCGGCCCCTAAAGAAAAGGTCCATCGAGACTACAACGAGCATTGCCACTCCCTATGGATGTCCCGGAGCGACCATCATCAGCCACTAATAGAAAGATCAGTGCTTTTCAGGTACCAATGTCCCCGAGTAATGCAAACTATGATCCGGATTATATTTTGATACATCGCAAAGCGATGTAAGATTTAATAAAAAATTTGTCCTGTAGTGACTGCGGTGAAAAGGCTATTCGGGTCCAGATGAGAAACAGGAAAGGGTTCGCTGTCAAATTAGTTTTGGAATGCGAGTGCTGCGACCTCTGATATGGTGAAGCTTACAGCAGTCCACATACAGATTAAAAAAGTAACAAGTCTCCATTTCAGGTCAACCGAAGAATAGTGGATTCATTTATTGGTATCGGAACAGGACACGCTGCGATGAAAAATTTCTGCATGACTATGGGGATCAATTTGATAACTCCTAAAACACATAACGCACACTTGAAGATGCTGGCAATGATAGCCAAAGCTACAGACAAGGAAATTATTTTTACAGTCAATATTTGTTACCTTGTGTTTTTGTAATTTATTTTTAATCCAATGTATTGTAACGGGTTTTTCCTGGGCTCGGGTAACCGAGGAAGATAAGCCGAATACAAACCTGGGGCCAACGGGTAGGTAAGGGATGCTGTTGGGCGCCAGACTTCCTTAGAAGTCCTCTCTCTCTCCCTCTCCGGGACCCTCCGACTAGCTACTACGATAGAGGGATTTCGTAGGGGCGAGAAATAAAGACACCAGCGTATATAATTTAAAAATACTTGTTTATTTGAAAAAAAAGAAAAAAAGAAAAGGTGGCGAATTTGGGTTTACGCCCGCTACCTGGCGTTGGTTCGAAATTAGGAAAATATTAAACGCGACTCTACTCTACTCTATTATACGTTATCAAATAAATTAGAAAGCAAAGAAATAAACAAAAGGCAATGATACAAGCAACGAAAGAAGAAAACTACAAGCTAATAGTTGCACTACCGTGCTCTGATCGGCTAGACGGTAGGGAGGACCGAGTCGACTCGACCTACGATCTATGCCAATCGCTCTGGCTACGTGACAGTCAGCTGTCACGGTAGCGAGATCGCGTGCCTCGCTCGACGTCTCCTATCGGACTGTTGCGGCGCGCTGGTAAGCGGCGGCGGAGAAGTGGAGGGGCAGGCGGCGGCTCAGGGGAAGCGACAGAGCTCTGACACGCCGCAGCTGAGTGCGAAGCGTGACGTCAGCCGCTCTGTGGCTAATATGGCGTCGAACTGAATTCGAGTGCGATCGGCGCAGCGGTGACCACTTTGGTACGGCTACGCGCAGCGAAAACAGACTTACCGGTGCGTTGTATTTTTGAATCCAACGGTTCGCGGGGAACGGTTGGAATTCACACACGCGGTTTTCGAGGCCTAGGGTATACTACGGGGTGCGGGTGCTACTAGGCGAGATTACTATTGGGTATCGGATTGATCCTACCTGGTTGCAACTCCTCTCTGGCCTCGGGTGCGACGGTATAGGGTGGATACGGTCGGATAGCCGGGTTTAAGCAGGTTCGTCAACAGAGTATACGGTAGTCCAATATTCCGAAAGCCAAATCAGTAGTCCAAAACACGCCGGGTCGATATCACCAAAAACACAGAAATCACTTCACACAACTCTCTACTCTCTCTCTCAGCTCTCTCTCTCTCTCCCAACTTCGCTTTTCAAAAACTTTTTAATTGGCACGAGGCACTTGCAAAAGTATCCAAAATGGAAGTGATTTCTTTTCCGTCATTAGTACCAACCGGCATCACCCGGCCTGCGAGCGCTGGCGGCGACCGCGTCGCCATAAGCGAGGGTCTGCGGCCAATAGGCTCCGCAGGGGAGTCGGGCGGCAGGATTTGAATCGTGCGGCCGGACTCCGGCACGACCGTAGTTCGGTTTAGCGGAGGTCTTAACGTTTTGCCACGTTACAGTATATGATGCAAATTGACCTTGTTGTAGAATATCAAACTATCTTGGCATCCTGAAATTATAATGGTATTTCATAATAATATCCAACTGTATCCTAACTGACTCGACAAGTAATGACGAGACGACCACGCATCGAGCAGACCCTTGGAGGAAAGGGGGAAGTGGGTGGCCCCCCCTTCCTCCACTTTTCCATTACTTCCTGAACCATCCAGAAGTTATTCAAACATGCAAACCTAAATATTTTTCAAGTTTTCACAAAAGTGCTGTTTTCTCAAAACTACATTTTTACTTCTTGAAAAAGTCCCTTGCGTTACAATTTGAGTCGGATTGACTTGAAATTTGGTGAGCACATCCACAGATACCTTGCCCACAAAATAACATAGCGTTTTTACTCTAGAGCGAGAGAAACTGGAACTGTAGTCTATTTTTCACACAAAATTGACCAAATCCCTGAGAAAATAAATATAAAAAAAAAAAAATTGTTTACTGTGACTAATAGTAATCGGATTTCAAAAACCCTACGTTATTTTCTTGAGGTAGTGTCCATCAATAAGCCAAGGAAGTTTGAATTGGATAACTTCATATTTGGAACGCAAGGAGCATTTTGAAATGTGGTATTCTTCGCTCTGTTGAGAATTGTTACTCAACATTCCAGAATATTTCGTAAATAGGCTACTTGCAATAATTACTTGTAATAATTAAGCAAGGCGTGACCTGGAATGCGACAAAGCGCAGCGCATGCAGGTTACGCCAATTTACACGTAAGCATAATAACGTAATAAATTAGGCTAAGGACCGAGCCGCGCTTCAGTCTTGAGCAGATTCCAGAGAAGAAGCGAAGAGTATCTCTTCGAATACTCAGGCTCGAACCGGAGCAAGTGCTCCAAAATCCATCTCTTGTAACTTATATTTATACTAAATAAAATCTACTTTTCGTTGCTATCTTGCACTTAGAGTGATTCTTTAATCACCTCTGGGAACAACCCGATCAACTCCCGACTCCCTGAGTAACGGAGTTTTAATATTACAACATTGGTGGCAGCGGTCTAGCGGATAAACCAGAGCTTGCAAGATAGTTGACGCTAAAACAGAAGTAGAAAAGTTGAATAAAATAAAATAAAGTAAAAAGAGAAAAGTTAAAAGTTGAAAGTTAAAAGGTGCAACACGCAGTCGTTGTAACCTAGTGGAAAAATACGTCGCAAGGAAAGAGCTACAGCACGCAGCATTCGTGGCCAAGGCAAAGGAACCAGCACGAGGTACCTACAGCAGCAGCAGCAGCAGAACGCAGCAGTTCAGCAGCACCAAAGGAACCACAGAGGGTCAGCAACAACCCAGCAGAGGCGGAAAAGCGAGATGAAGATAGTCATTTTTGTGTAAATCAATTTGAAATCCTCGCAGTTTTAGTATTTAAGCCGCAAACATTGTCATTGAGAGCTAACTGCCAGTTAGAAGCGTGCGAGCATTAGTAAATTATCGTATTTAGGAAGTATAAGGAATTTTAGATATTTTTCGTCAAAATAACGAGTCAGTTCAGGCTCATCAAGCTTGAATTAGAATTTCTGATTAGAGTAGATGTCTGCTACTTGGAATAAGATTGAGGAACTTGTCGCGCAAGGTCAAACCGGGTGGATACAGGATCTTCGAAAAGAGGTTCTCCTACAAGTTTGCGAAAGATACGCGCTAGCAGTCAGTGATTCAAACACTGTAGAGGAGATGAGGGCAACCTTACGAGCATTTATTAAAAGCAATAGTAAGGGACAGCCAACTCCTTCTCCAAAGCCTAAACCAGGCACTTCCTTTTTTCCTGACCAACCCCAAGCAACATCCCAGGAAACAAAAACCATTCCGGGATCGGTTCCTGACGAGAGAGAATCAAGGCAACACACAGCAACCAAGATGACGGACTACTTGTCATTGAAGGAGGTACGGCAGATGGTCAATGTTTTCGACGGAAGCGAACCTCGTAAAGTGGACGATTTGTTGCAAACAATCGAGTATGCGAAAGATAAAGTAAATCCGATTCAAAGACCAGACGTGTTAGAACTGGTCCTGAAAACGAAGATACAGGGCGAAGCAGCCATGGAACTTAGATATAAAGATATAGATTCTTTCGAAAAGCTAAAAGCTGAGCTTTTGGCATTGTACGGAGCTAAAAGCTCTACGCCAGCACTGTTGGTAGAATTATTTTCGAGTAGACAGAAAACAGGTGAAAACGCGCATGATTTCGGAAAAAGGGTTACGCGTCTTATGATGGATCTTATTAGAGCATGCGGAGCTAGGACAAATATAGCAGCAGAAAGAAAAGGAATAGAAGACCTACTCAGATATCAAACACTTGCCATTTTTGAAAACGGGTTACATTATAACTTGAGAATGATCGTGAAATCGTACCATTACTCGGAACTTTCGGCTTCAATAAAAGGCGCGGAAGAGGAAGAAAAATCGCAAAACGGCGTAAATTCTATAAATCGCCGAACGAACCAGGCCGGCGATAGGAATACGTCAGCAGTAAAGTGTCTGAAGTGTAATCAGACAGGACATTTCGCACGGGACTGTACCCAGGTAAAATACAAGCAATCGTTACCTACAGCAAGTCAGAATAGATCGGTGCATCGTGTAGAGTTAGTATGCAACTTTTGTAAACGCAGAGGTCACCTATACAAAGACTGTAGGGATAGACTACGCCGCGATGAACGACGATCGGGAAATCACGGCAGCGGATCTGGCGACAACCAAAAAACTAGTACGGGTAACTTCCAAAATTCATATAGCAAAAACACAGGGCATGAGGGATCCCAACAATCCACGAGGAATGCAGGATCGTACAAATCAATGAACATTGCCAACACTAATAGAGCAAGTCGGAACAGGATAGAATTAGCGGCAAACGGAACCACTAAGGAAAAGATGACTCTCTTAGTAGATTCTGGTGCCGATGCCAGCATCATCAAAATAGGGATGTTGGAAGATGATTTGCCAGTTTTAGAAGAAACTACGAGTTTATCAGGAATAGGACAAGGCGTTGTCGAGGCACTTTGTAAAGTCATATTAACAATTCCATTAAAGGATAGAAGTATTGAGCATCCTTTCTTTGTGGTAAGAGACGATTTTAGTCTAGATGCCGACGGCATCATTGGAATAGATTTCATAGAGGATCACAAAGCCGCGATAGGTAAAAGCGCTCAAGCATTTTTCATACACGGGCAGCGTTTCGAACTCTTACGACCGTTACAAACGAAGAAAATCAGGTTAGCACCGCGAACAATAAGGAAGGTCAGTGCAAAAACAAATAGTAAGTTCATTGGCATTGTAGAGAAGAAGGAACTCGCCGACGGAGTATACCTAGGAAATTGCTTAACTAAACCGGCGAACCAAGAATGCATAGTAGACATTTTAAACCTGAACGATCACGAGGTGATATTGGAGACGCCGACCGTGGAATTGGAGGAGATATGCGAAGAAAATAGCGAAACAAGCGACGAAGAGGCGGCCTACATACGTTTAATAACCGGCAAATCGGGAAACCAACGAATCAAGCTATTACATGATACGATACGTACAGATCATCTTAATGAGGAAGAGAAAAATACTCTACTTGAGATATGCGAAAATTATAGCGAAATCTTCTATTTACCAGGGGATAAGTTAGGCGTTACTAACGCGACCAGTCATTCTATTACATTGACGGAGGGGGGAAAGCCGATTAATGTTCGTCCATACCGTCTACCTGAGTCGCAGAAACAGGAGATAAACAAGCAAATAGAAGCTATGTTAGAGAGTAACATAATACGCCCGAGTCGTAGCCAGTGGAACGCACCGCTTTTAGTAGTACCGAAAAAACCTGACGCATCAGGGAAGCAGAAATTTAGAGTAGTCGTCGACTACAGAAAATTGAACGAGATCACGGTAGGGGATTCGTACCCCTTGCCAAATATTACAGAAATATTGGATCAGTTAGGAAAAGCGAAGTACTTTACTACATTAGACCTCGCCTCGGGATTTCATCAGATTCCGATGGCTGAAGAAGACAAGGAAAAAACTGCTTTCTCAACAGCGCATGGGCATTATGAGTATAATTCAATGCCATTCGGGCTGAAGAATGCGCCAGCGACATTCCAACGGTTGATGAATACCGTTTTAGCAGGACTACAAGCATCTAAATGCTACGTTTATTTAGACGATATTGTAATTCATGGTGCAACACTGAAGGAGCACAACGATAGGCTCATCGAGGTACTAAAGCGATTGCAGGAGAGCAATCTCGTTCTCCAGCCGGACAAATGTCGATTTCTTCGGAAGGAAACTAGTTATTTAGGGCACGTGATAACGTCGGAGGGAATTCTCCCTGATCCCGCGAAAATTGCGGACGTGAAAAAATTTAAGAGCCCGACAAACGTTAAACAAGTACAGTCATTTTTAGGGCTAGCAGGATATTACAGGAGATTCATAGAAGGATTCTCGCGTTTAGCACGACCGTTAACGCAACTAACGCAGAAGGGACGCAAGTTCGAGTGGACAACGGTAGAAGAGAGCGCATTTGAAACGTTAAAATCAAAGCTAGTTACGGCACCCATCCTAAAGTATCCGGATTTCACGAAACCTTTCTTAATAACAACAGATGCATCCGACAAGGCAATCGGAGCAATCCTCTCTCAAGGACCAATTGGGCAAGATTTACCAATAGCATACGCAAGTCGAACGCTTAACAAAGCTGAGAGAAATTACTCGACAACCGAGAGGGAGATGTTAGCAATCGTCTTCGGAACTAGGCAGTTCAGGCCATACGTATATGGCACGCATTTCACTGTGATCACGGATCACCTCCCTCTCAAATGGATCTTCAAGATCGAGGATCCTGGATCAAGGTTACTGAGAATGAGATTAAAACTCGCTGAACACGAGTATGATGTAATGTACAAACCTGGAAAACTTAATACGAACGCGGACGCGCTCAGTAGAATATATAGGATTTACAGCAATAGCCAGGAATTTGAAGAAGAAGAAGAGGAAAAAGAAGAAGAAGAAGAAGGAAAAGAAGAAGAGGATGAATCGGAACCGGAATACACGGAAGACAAGAAGAAGAAGATCTTGTACGAATATCACGACGCACCCATGGGCGGGCACCAAGGCGTATCGCGTACACTAGAACGAATAAGAATGGAACACAGGTGGCCGAAAATGCGCAAAGAAGTAGAAGACTACATAGGTAAATGCGAAAAATGTCAGAAAAATAAAACACAGAGAAAGTTGAAAGCTCCCGTGATAATCACCGATACTCCTTCGAAAGCCTTCGAAAAATGTGCATTAGATATCGTAGGGCCGTTGACTGTAACCCATTCAGGCAATAAGTATGTACTCACGTTCCAAGATGCTTTAACCAAATTCAGCAAAGCTATGCCAGTAGCTGACCAGGAAGCTTCCACAGTGGCTAGAGAATTCGTAAAAAATATTATATGCGAATATGGAACTCCCAAGGTAATCCTTACTGATCAGGGAACCAATTTTTTAAGCAATGTATTTAAAAATATGTGTAAGCTGTTGAAAATCGAGAAAATTCAAACAACAGCATACCATCCAGAATCTAACGGAGCACTGGAACGATCACATAGAACACTAGCGGAATATCTAAAGAATTATATCGAAGAGGACCAGAGCAACTGGGACGAGTGGCTGCCGTACGCTATGTTTACGTACAACACAACCCCTCACACTGCAACAGGGTACACCCCGTACGAGCTTGTTTTCGGGCACCCAGCAGAGATACCATCATCGATAAAGCAAGCACCGAGACTTACTTACGCGTATGACGACTACGTTCAGGAACTACGCGAAAGACTCAGGGCGGCTAATCTCAAAGCAAAAGAGAATCTGGAAGCTGCCAAGGGTAAAGCGAAATCATACTACGACAAAAAGACGGTAGAAGCCAAATTCCAGCCGGGAGATACGGTTCTTCTGCTCGATGAGACGGTTCGGCGGGGAAGATCGGCGAAATTAACACCGAAGTATGTCGGTCCATACGAGATCACGAAAAAAGATTCGGATGTCAACTACACCATCCGGAAGGGTCGAAAGGAGACCAAAGTTCACGCCAACCGATTGAAGCTATTCATAGAACATTGACTAGAAGAGAAGCACGTCCCCAACCCCTACCTCACCCCTCACCATATTCCTCAAAAAATTTTACGATTTAAAAAAGGGAGGGGATACATTAGTAGTTTAATCTCCAAATCAGACGTAGAACTCACAAAATGCCCAAAAAGAAATGCTAGGGTTAGTAAGGCTATAATTTTAGCCTTGCAGAGACCAGGGGCATGGTTATACGTAGCTCCAGAGGCCAAGGCAATCACTGTAGCTTGCGAAGGTTTGCCTGCGGCGCGTGAGACATTAGTAGGCACTGGCACCATAGCTCTCAACGGGAAATGCGCTGTAACTGCGAAGGATTTCCGTATGGAGACACTACGGCAATACCAAAGCAAGCAGGAATTCAGTTACCTGCCGCCGTATAACCTAAGCTTACATGAAACGGACTGGGAGGCAATCCCTAAGTCCGACAATAAGGGTGTCAGTGTAGTGCTAAAAAGCGTCCTGCGAGACGCGAACGAATTGAACGAATTGGGAACTAGCCTCAAGAATTTACATAAGGAATTAGACGATAAGCAGAATAGTCACAGGCGGCACCTGCCGTATGTGGCGCCATTATATCCCATAAGCGGGATATTATTAATAAGCATGATAGGTTACGTAATATATAAATGTGTATCTTCGGGAAAATTTAGACGTAAAGAAACAACACGGCACACAGCGGCACCGGAGCCTCCGCAGTCGCGGGAACGGGCCCCGATAGCCAGGGAAACTGTAATCAATTTCAAACGTAACTCGTCTATTACGGGTACGACGTAGATAACACTAAGTATTAACCGAGTTAAACTAAGAAAGTAAGAAACATGTACTAAATAGGGATAAGAAATTACGCATAAGTAACCACAGATCGAATTATTGTCAAAATATAATAAAACTGGGATTGAAAAAAAAAAATAATAAGATTAGCAAATAAGGTTAAGACTAAGGAAACCTATATTTAGTAGATAAGGTAAAAATAGTCCGGAGGCCTATTCTCCTAAGGGGGGAGGGATGTTGAGAATTGTTACTCAACATTCCAGAATATTTCGTAAATAGGCTACTTGCAATAATTACTTGTAATAATTAAGCAAGGCGTGACCTGGAATGCGACAAAGCGCAGCGCATGCAGGTTACGCCAATTTACACGTAAGCATAATAACGTAATAAATTAGGCTAAGGACCGAGCCGCGCTTCAGTCTTGAGCAGATTCCAGAGAAGAAGCGAAGAGTATCTCTTCGAATACTCAGGCTCGAACCGGAGCAAGTGCTCCAAAATCCATCTCTTGTAACTTATATTTATACTAAATAAAATCTACTTTTCGTTGCTATCTTGCACTTAGAGTGATTCTTTAATCACCTCTGGGAACAACCCGATCAACTCCCGACTCCCTGAGTAACGGAGGCTGAATATTACAACAGCTCGATAAATATGAATAAGCCAGCGTAACTTTGGCATTATCATTTGGAATGAGTTTATATTTGGTACAATATTTCCGATTACAATAGTGAACATTCTGTGTAAATAGCAATTCATTTGAATTAGAATTGTGGAAGTTTTTGTTTTCAGTATAGGCCGTATCAGCCAAAATTAAAGTCTGAAAAATAATGCAACATTTTTCGCGGATACGTCCTTTTGGCATTAGTCCATCTAATTTTTTTGAACAGCTAGGGGCCTATCTCCGGCGTTCACGTCATTTTGCTTTTAATTCTTTCCAGTTTTCAATATCGACGTTTTTGTCCGTTTCAAAGGTTTTCTAGTCGAATGACGTGAGTAAAAAATTTTATACGCCCTAGAGCTTTTAAGAATTACAGAAGGGCGTACGAGTGTCGCTTACGACCTTTTTCCATGAGTCACGCGATATTTTATATTCATCATGTTACACGCATAACTCCTACGAATCCTCAGGGCGCCTACCGGCAGGCAACCCGACGACACGCGTGGCCACCGCACCGCGCAGCCGTCTCGCCACAGCCGAGACCGGTGGCCACCGCGCCGCGCGCACCCCCGCCTCGACGAGCTGACCGACGCTCAGAGGCGCGCCGTAATCACGCGCACTGCCACACCGCGGCGCAGCGTCGATTACGGCTCTCGCGAATAAGTTTGTACCAAGCGGAAAGTATATAGCCTAGTGTTTCGAAGCTCGACACGACCATCTACAACCAACACTCACGTGTATTACATTCTACGTGGCGCAAGCTACATGAATAAAACCTATAAGTCGGATTCGATCAGACTTCTTTTTAATTGTTTCCTTTCCTTCGCCGATGCGTTCGCATCCAACGGATACGCCTGACTCGCCTGCTGAGCCGAAGGATCCTGAAGCGCCTGAGACCAGCCAACTCCTCCAGCTCGTCCACCGACAGCTCGAGTTACTCCGAGAACAGGAGACAATCACCTGGCAATTGGGACTCCAGCCAATCGACCCCATTGACCAACCACGTCAGCACCCGAGACGTGATACAAGGGTGCACAAGGACGGAGTCGTGACGCCAGGCTTGGTCATCGACCATAGTGAAACCCCCTATCCTCTCCCAAAAACCTCCCGCATCCCTAGGCCGAGAGTCAAAGCGGTCGCGGAGACAACGACGCCTGGCGTGGAGCGCCGCCGGACACAGCCAACGCTAATCCACCCGCCACAGCGACTGCAGAGGCTTCTCGGCACTCCTCCCAAGCTAAATCCTCCACCCGCACCTCCAACTCTTCCGCCTCCCCGATCCCGTCCAGCTTCCCGACTCACCCTTCCGATACCTCGGAAGGCAATCCTGACTTCCCCTACCCGCAAACCCCGCCGTGCCTGATGGCCTCATAGCCTCAGCACGACATTCCCTTACCACCGCTTCCCTCCTTATCCAACTTCTACTCCTCCAAACCCCCCAAAACAACATAATTAAAACACCACCACCTCACACAGGTGCCAGTTATTGACTGGGGAGCCCCTCCGTCTAAGGCCCCTCCCCTAACCTACATCAATCAGGATGTCAAAAGCGAAGCCGAACCTGTATTTTATAATCAAATGGGTGGAGGGTGTGGACAAGGATACATACTCAGCCGGCGTATCAGGAGTGGATCATTGGTTTCAATTATGAGGAACGGAAATCAGAGAATCGCGATCCATTATTGACCTACGTTATTCAGTGGCGTCAGCCTGCTAAAAAGCCTGCTAAAGGGTTGATGGCTTATGATGGTTTGGTTATGGATGTGTCGAGTAAGTTGTTGACAAAACTGTCCCATATTAATTGAAGTTATATAATTCTTATCAAATTGTACCACTCTTCTGGACCTATTTTTTTCCGAAAGCTGTCCGGTGGAATTACTCATATACAGCTGAAAAAAAATTATCGTAAATAATAAAACAAGATTGCTCTTAGAGATCTGCCAAAAAAAAAATTCTGTTTGAATTTGGATTGATCACTCTCATTTCACTCGTCTATCATATTCCAAACATTCGTTTCGATACATTTCCAGATATGAGTATATCTGTACATTGACCGGCAGTGTAGCTCAACTGGAGAGCAAATTCAAGCTTTATGGAGGTCTCAAATCACCAAAAAAACCAGCCTTGAATGATGTCGAGAGAACACCACTCTCAGATCAAAATCATGCCTCAAATGCCCCCCAGCCTGGAACCTCGAAGGACGATCAAGCTCCTCGAAAAGTCTCCAAAAAGACCGTGGTGATATCACTGTATGTCAGCAATCGTAATGTTCCATTCTTATTGATTTCGATGTACACATATACTGAATATCTACTGTTTTAGGATCTCACTGCTACGCA
This sequence comes from Tenthredo notha, assembly GCA_914767705.2. NCBI lineage: Eukaryota > Metazoa > Arthropoda > Insecta > Hymenoptera > Tenthredinidae > Tenthredo > Tenthredo notha. The sequence goes on along the minus strand of OU611914.1, from coordinate 8,345,251 downwards.
GAAAATGAACAAGGAAACAACTCAGAACAATCCTCGTCAACTCGAATATCCCTGTCCAGGGACTGATTCCGATGAAGCCTCTGGAGATTCAGAGCCTGAGTCAGAAGAAATCGGAGTTGATGATCAAACGCCTGATGATTCACACCTTGATGGAGTCTTGCGATTTCCAGAGCCTGTGCACAATAAAGCTCAAATCGGCTCAATAAAATAGGGAATAATACTGATAATCAGCGTAGAAGAGAAATGAGGAATGCTGTTCCTGGTGTAATAGTATCGAATCGAATGTTATCAATGCTCAACAGCAGGTTTTGGCACAAGGTAATGGAAGGCTATGTTATCCAAATTTTAAGAGTTGGGTGGAATGCAAGATTATTCTTTGCTGCCACTACCTGATCGAAGAGTGCTGAGTTTATTGAGGGTAGGTCTGCTGTTCCTGAGAGAATGATATTTTTATTTTACTGTCACGTAAATGGAAAAGGAAGAATAAGCAAGAATGATTACTCCATCGAATGACGGTCAGCGGAAAAAATTAGACGATCAAACGAACTTACCTTAAGTGATGTTCGATCGTGATTATGCTAGAGGTCTTGTCCGAATAGATCAATGGTAGTAACGCGAGTAGCTCGATCCGCCACAGATTTTTAAATCAATTCAAAATTCGCGCCTACGGCTATAGATGGCAGTACCGCTCTCCCAGAAGCCCCTGCGCCCGATGCGATGACGCCATGACATTTGAAAGCCGACAAATTGCATCTTGAATAGATCAAAGGGGTCGGGAGAACAGGGGGGGTTTGATCTATTCGGACAAGACGTCTGGCATAATCACGATCGAACATTACTTAAGGTAAGTTCGTTTGATCGTCTAATTATGCTACGTCGTCTTGTCCTCTAGATCAATGGTAGTTGTTCAAAGTTGTATGCAATTTGTATTTGAGAGTAATTTAGGTTTACATTGACAACACCTGTCTTACAACAACTCTCATAACTTAAGTGATAATAGATTTCGATATCTTTGTATTTTTTATCACAGGTCGATTGTAGATTTTTCCGTCCAGCCCGCAGCTTTTCGAATTGTTTCGATACCTACACCTCTACGATAGGCCGCAGAAGTAACCGCATGTCTAGTACTATGTGAGCTCGACTTGCTCAGATAACAAAGCCTTAGATAGAGGGGCAGGGTACACCATATAAAACAATATTATTTCTTTGAGAATGTTTGAGATCACATCAATCAATTATTTATTAACGAAATTGGATAAATTAGCGAAATCAATACAGAATTGGTGATTTTAGAGAATTGGTCATTTTACCTAACGGTTCGTTACCAGAGATTACTCACGATACGGTTGAGCCTAAGACCTGTGTCTTAGATGGCTCGATATGAGACAATCAAATTAGACTCCCGACTTGTTATCACAGAGCGATACTTCGTACCCAAATGCAAATTATAATTCGTAACACATGCTCAGATCAACTTATTAAGCTCGAGATATTAAACTATGAGAATCGGTAACAAACTATACAAGTTCCCTAGTAATTAATTCAGAACGATGGATTGATCCTCAATCAGATTCTGACGATACGATATCGATAGTTACGATATTAAATTATTCAAAAACGATACTAAACTTTACGGAACTATACTTGATTTGACAGACGGTAATAAACTATACGTAAGTGACCGTACTTTACGAAATTAACAAATTATTAATAAACTTAACGATAACAAACTAAACTGTAACGCGAGGCCTAAGCCTTCACGGCTATCTTCGCTCAGGGTACTCCAGGAAAGGTATTTTCTACAGTACTTCATGCATAAGATGAATATAACATACTGTTACGAAAGATGTTTCTCAGTATATTTAACGCATACGGTCTAGTAGTCTCAAACATACACTATACAAATAAATGATGATAAATATCTAAAATAAATGATCGGTTGCTGTGTCAACGAACATTATTGTAAAAACAGTGCTGTTTCACACGTCAAAAGTGTAAACAGATACTTCACTTGATTTTCCAATATATTAAACTCCTTTGCAATTTATTTGCTTTTGACTTGAATCTATTATTTCAACTCAGGACCCACATAATATTTAACTAATTCCGCTCAAGCCTTCCTTTAAATAATTACAATTAGCCTTCAAAAGCTAAATTCTTATCAATACTAAATCAGAAACGAAGCCATACGAGAAGCGATAAGAAATAGATTATAGCCAAAAAGCAGTAAAGATCTACGAAACTCAGCCAGACTCGAGGTTGTTCGATAAATTATTACAGACCATAGACAAGAGACGAGCCTCTTAGCTCAATAGACAAAAACGAGCTTCTTAGCTCAATAACCAAACTGACTGAATAACAGACTTTTATCCGAACTACCTCGGCCTTTAGAGAAAGAATAAAGAGCTTACCTTAAGTTGCTTCATTATAAAATACAATACTATTTTGATTATACTCGATATTTCGATAGTTTCAATATACGATATACGATAGGTGAGTGCTGAAGATGCGTAGCGTAGACTGGAGCAAAGAAGTCGGCTGGATAGCCAGTGTATCATCCTTATATAGTCGTTGTTTCCTTCCACCAGCTCATCCTTTAGATTTAGCGTGATCACGTGACATATCGGTATCCTAATTGGTCCGTGTAACGACAGTTTTGCCAAACGTAGGATGGGAGAAATCTATCTCACCCCTGCCGCTGCTAATACCGTTCCTATTACCGCCTTTCCTTAGAATCCCCAGGCTATGGACTGCCATGGAGTCTCATTCGCCCGGCTACCCGATAATTCTTCTAGGTCCTGACCTCATTCGTCGATCCACAAGAAGGTTGGTGGTAGCTTCGTGTTCAGCATACTAGGGCTTCACTCACGAAGAAATTCGCCAGGTTTGAACGCTGGTCCGGGGGTTTTCATGACCAACCACGGCGCGCTAACAGTTTCGGAGACAGTGTCGATAGTAATTGCGTTGACTGATTGCTCAATAGGTGGGAAGTTGTGCGGGTTCACCTGCACTTAACCCTGTACGCCACCCTCACGTCAGCAGTGCACTTTCTTGTAGGCGGTAGCTTCTCCGGATGACGAAAGGATTTCGTTGTGCTTCTCGCATATCTCTATACGCCGTTTATCCGATAGTTGGAGGTAGTAGATCCTTCACTTGAGTAAAGGCGCTGACCTTCGGGTTTTCTGGACCAACCATGGTTTGCGCGCCAACAGAGTCGTCCTTGACGATATTGGAAGCTTCTTTACGTTCAGTAGAGTCGTTTTTTTTCCATCGGTAGTTCCCACGACGACAGACGTCTCGTGGAGTATTGTGCTCAGGATAACATAATTTACAAAAATGAAATAGTGTTAGTTATTTCTAATTGTTCTTCCCCTAATTTTTTCTTTTCCTGTAGACCCTGTCTACGCCACGCATCGCTGTATCATCGATAAGTATCGGCTTGTGACGGGGAATTTAAAATACCGCGTCACAGTTATTAATAAGAAATCTTCATTATTAGGTCGCAGCCTTGCCGAACACTTGTAACGTGGCCAAACCACGACCCACATAAACATTAGGATCATATGGTGAATAAACCAGGCCGCCTGTCAATGGCGCGCGCCATCTTCCATCAGCGCGGTCAACTATAAAAGACGCCATCTACCACGGCGCAGTAAACTATCGCCTATCGCCATTTTGCCTAAGATTTTTCTTGCTAACAAAGTAAGCATTCGATTTAATGAGGTAGCAGTAAATATCGATATTTAATCAGAGCAAGTCTCTCTGGGGATATCCAAGTGTGAAGCTAGCAGGGTTGTTTCGGCCTCCTTGCCTGTTTGACCACTTCGGTATTGCTATTGCATTTTTATACCGCGAGGACCAGGTGAAAGAGAATGGACCATAGGCGCAGGAAACTAATATTTCGTATTTTCATGGGGATAGCCACTCGTTGCTCGGAAAAAATCCCTAGGCTGATTTTGACGCGCGGTCGATGCAAATCGGCGGCCATTGTTGATACAACGGCTGACTGTCAATACATCGCGGAAGCTAAACATGTGTGGTTATGTTCGTTTATTTGAAGCAAATGATTGATAAAGTGAATAAAGCCTATGTGAATAAGCTACGAATATTTATCAAAAATCGATTAATCCGTTTTAAATAATATCTTAATGCAATCAACGAATTAACCTAAGCTATAACTGGAAATTAATCAGCATCGAAGAGTTCATCGAGAAGAACCAATTTGAATGAAATTATTAATCGTATCTTGGTGTTGAAACTTCAATAAATTGAACTAGGTAAGTGAGACAAACTTTATTGAAGCTTACTAAAAGTTTATTCAATGAATAACAAGGATAATTGTCATGTTGTAATAAATTAGTCCTCGTTACAGTCACTAGCGCAGTTTAAACCGCGACGTCTTCGAGTCTTCGAGAAATGCACGAATCCTAGACTGGACATCATGCCTGCGCCTGTAATTTCAAGGTAAAAATTATCACACATTCATTGCACCATATTGTATTTATAACAAGCTCAACTAACCCTAAACATCACCATTCAAGGATGATTACGAACTGCTGTCATGTAGTCGTTACGACAGGCTATTGCCGGAGAGCCACAAACAGCTGCCAATTCCTTTGACAAAAAATAAGTGCTGTTTAATGGAATTAAGTTATTGAAAAACATGGATGTTGAAAAGTACGTCCCAGTCACACTAAACAGGTCGTCGGATGAGTTATAATTGACAACAAGCGATGCAACATGTAGCAGGCCGCACATGCTTGTATGCTTTTAATCTGTTACCTTCGCGTTTGGGCACTCAAGTTTTTAAAAATAAGGGTAAATAAATTTGACTTCCCGTGACGAAACCGTCTGCACTCTGGAGCTTTATCAAAGTCCACACCGCTTCCAAGGCTTCTTGTACCAACGTAGATGGAGCTACCAAACATGTTCCGCACCCTCACTGATCATCGAGTTGTCCACGACGATTGACCTCAAAGTGTCCGCCCTGCATCCTGATACAGTCGCCTAAGCGATTGTAGAACCCTTCGGTTATGTTTACGAGCATCTCAGGACTCATGTCCGCGAAGATCTCCATAACCCGAGCTCGCAGTTCGGCGAGGTTGGCGATGCGGTTTTCCGTGTTTTGAATCAATTCATTTTTATTTTTTTTAATTATGAAAGGGTTCGGATCACTTTGGCTTTTTTAATTATGTTTATGATAATCTTTATTTCAAATAGGAAATCCAAAGCTGTGTCGAATAAAAAGATTGTGGAACACTCGAAGCTTTATTTTACTTGTGGTTGGATGTTCACTACAAGTTCCGAATGTTAGAAAGCAAATCGAATTAATTCAAAGTAAAACACAGAATCTCACCTGTGTTTTTGTTTGAACCATGATGACTTCCAACCCTACTCCGCAGACTTCGTTTGACCGTTGATAATGAAATAATATTTCTCAATACTGTGACTGGCACGCACCGTTTCAACATTGGTAATTATCGTCAATCTTATAGGACAATTGATATCGCTTTTTCATCAATTACTTTGGTCGCTGTATGCTACAGCTCTCATACGGCATATTTCCTTGACTTGACTCCATGCGCACAAGTGCAGCCCGAGGAAATATGCCAATTGCTTGTCTTAACGGCTTCTTGACAGCGGTTTGCAATCATCCTCGAATGGTGATGTTTAGGGTTAGTTGAGCTTGTTATAAATACAATATGGTGCAATGAATGTGTGATAATTTTTACCTTGAAATTACAGGCGCAGGCATGATGTCCAGTCTAGGATTCGTGCATTTCTCGAAGACTCGAAGACATCGCGGTTTAAACTGCGCTAGTGACTGTAACGAGGACTAATTTATTACAACATGACAATTATCCTTGTTATTCATTGAATAAACTTTTAGTAAGCTTCAATAAAGTTTGTCTCACTTACCTAGTTCAATTTATTGAAGTTTCAACACCAAGATACGATTAATAATTTCATTCAAATTGGTTGTTCTCGATGAACTCTTCGATGCTGATTAATTTCCAGTTATAGCTTAGGTTAATTCGTTGATTGCATTAAGATATTATTTAAAACGGATTAATCGATTTTTGATAAATATTCGTAGCTTATTCACATAGGTTTTATTCACTTTATCAATCATTTGCTTCAAATAAACGAACATAACCGCAAATGTCAAGAATCCGCGATGTATTGGCAGTCAGCCGGCGTCTATCAACAATGGCTGCCGAGTTGCATCGACCGCGCGCTGAAATCAACCTAGGGATTTTCAGTGCAACGAGTGGCTATCCCCATGAAAATACGAAATATTAGTTTCCTGCGCCTATGGTCCATTCTCTTTCACCTGGTCCTCGCGGTATACACAGCTTCGCTCTAGAAGTATTGGTGAAGCTAGCGTGGTTGCTTCGGCCTCCTTGCCTGTCAGATCCGTGCTTCTTGCAAGCACAGCTGTTGAATTTAATTATCAGTCGATTCATTTCGGGATAAACAAACTTTATTCAAATTCAAAAGAAAATTTCATCAATTAAATTCAGGTGGTAAATAAATTCATTTAACATTCATACTCGAGCCAACAACTCTTTCAAAGAACTAGCAGTCTAGGCAAAATTCACATCAAACACGTCTACACACGTCATTAGCATTAAGTCAATTAGGGATAGTAACATACTCAGGTAAACTGAACCTTTAATATTAGAATTGAGCCAAAAACTCTTTCAAAGACCTAGCTGTCTAGGCAAATATGTTTTAAGTTATCATTTGAACATCACATACACTCCAATCATCCTATATTAGAGTTACAATAATTATATCAAATAATCACCTTCAATATTAAATATAATAAAACCTTACTAGTGATTATTATAAACTGTGTGAATTCAATCAATGAACTACCATCCCCATTATAAAATTACAAGTAGGCCCGTGGAGAAAGTCCAAGCGCCCTGAGATAAGAGACTACATCGGCCTTCTGCCGATATTGTTACGTGCGTAGATTTCGGTATATATTTTTCTTTTGGGAAGTCAAACAGGATAATTCCTAGAATTTCGGGTTTACCCTAATCCTGCTGACTTCTTCCTTTTATACGTATATATATATTAGGGTGGTTCTTAAATACCAAATTGACGAGTGAAGTATGGCAACCTTCAGACAAAAAATAAAAAAAAATTGTCCCCAAATATTAGATTTTTTCTAAAATTCTAACAGGTGCCTAAAGAGTCCTGAAGTTTTCTCGTTTCTTCTTTGTTTTTTCAATCTTCCTGCCTTCCGCGTGAAATTTTACTTCGGAAACGACCTTCAGAATATTAAAAAAAATCCCATCGTAAGGGTGCTAATCGAAAATTCTAATATTTTCGCGTAAAATTGTGCAAAAAAATCAGGCTCAGGGGCTAACATCATATACAGATTGACCGAAAAAATTTCCTTGATTTTTTTCTATATAGTGGAATTTTTTGGAGCAAAATTGACCCAAAATCGAATGGGAAGAAAAAAAAATCATAAGATCCAATGTTATTTAAACGAGAAACTTCGAACCTCTTTAGGCACCTATGAGCGGATCCACGTCACTTCACTCAAAAAAAAACCATCAAGTCACGGATCTTTGCGCCATTCAAAATATCTATAGTACTATGGAAAAAAAAAATACAACTTGGAGGATTTTGAAAAATTTTCAAAAATGGCGGAGTTAGAGCTATGTGAATTTTTGTAAACCGCTGTTGCACCGCTATGTTTGAAAATTCATATCTCCGAAAGTATTCATCGGAGCGGGCTGATCCTTTAATCATTTTGTTCGTCAAAGAATGCGCTTTTATAGAAAAAAATTTGTTTCTAAAAAAAAAAATTCCATCAATTTTTTTTTGTCGTTTTTTTTTTTAATTTCGCTGCCATTTCCGCGGGACTCACAGAAATTCATGAAAGTAAATTTTTTTGGATACCCGAATCCTTTCCCTTCAACCCTAAAAAAAAAAATTCATGGAGAAAATACCTGGGCCGGAGAAAAAAACCAAAACGTCTAGTCGCGCGTCGCCGCGCACGCCGATCCACGTGCGCGCGCGGCGTTCACGGTCCAAGAATGCCTCGAAACAAAGTTAAAAAACACGCTTTTTGATCGCAAATGTTCTGAATTTTTCAAAAATGATGATCATTTTTTATTCACTCGTCATTTTTGACGCGTAGCTCAAAAAATAAAACTTAAAATGTCAATTCCACCACGTTTCACATGGTTTTTTGAAAATCGTATTTTTTTTCTAAAAGTTCAGGAAATTTCCGATGAAAATCATGAACGAAAATTTCCAGTCGTTTACCTCCAAGGCACAGTTACGGTTTAAATAAAATTTGAGGGTTTTGTGTAATCATTTGTGCATTTCGATGTTAAGAATAAAATGATCTCGATAATGATGACTTGGAGGTCAACGAGCAGAAAATTTTCGTTCATGATTTTCATCGGAAATTTCCTGAACTTTTAGAAAAAAAATACGATTTTCAAAAAACCATGTGAAACGTGGTGGAATTGACATTTTAAGTTTTATTTTTTGAGCTACGCGTCAAAAATGACGAGTGAATAAAAAATGATCATCATTTTTGAAAAATTCAGAACATTTGCGATCAAAAAGCGTGTTTTTTAACTTTGTTTCGAGGCATTCTTGGACCGTGAACGCCGCGCGCGCACGTGGATCGGCGTGCGCGGCGACGCGCGACTAGACGTTTTGGTTTTTTTCTCCGGCCCAGGTATTTTCTCCATGAATTTTTTTTTTTAGGGTTGAAGGGAAAGGATTCGGGTATCCAAAAAAATTTACTTTCATGAATTTCTGTGAGTCCCGCGGAAATGGCAGCGAAATTAAAAAAAAAAACGACAAAAAAAAATTGATGGAATTTTTTTTTTCAGAAACAAATTTTTTTCTATAAAAGCGCATTCTTTGACGAACAAAATGATTAAAGGATCAGCCCGCTCCGATGAATACTTTCGGAGATATGAATTTTCAAACATAGCGGTGCAACAGCGGTTTACAAAAATTCACATAGCTCTAACTCCGCCATTTTTGAAAATTTTTCAAAATCCTCCAAGTTGTATTTTTTTTTTCCATAGTACTATAGATATTTTGAATGGCGCAAAGATCCGTGACTTGATGGTTTTTTTTTGAGTGAAGTGACGTGGATCCGCTCCTATTGAAATTTTTTTAAAAATCTAATATTTAGGGACAATTTTTTTTGATTTTGTGTCTGAAGGTTGCCATGCTTCACTCGTCGAGTTGGTATTTAAGGACCACCCTAATATATATATCCCGGAATCCTAAATTCCTTTTCTTCCTTTGACTTTATAAATTCTTTGAACGCTCAACAATTTGTTGTTTCATTTTTCGAACGTGACTTAGAACATAAAAAATAACCACATCGAAATATAATATTATTTCTATCAGATGTTTATTCCCTTCTTGAAACGGCTCGTAAGTCACGTAGGTGTAGATAACGGCGAAGCAACACTGGAACCCCAGTCTTGCTGACCCCTCAATCTCACACTACTAAAACTAGCATGTAGATGTAGGGTCTCTCTCTCTCTAATTTTCCGAAAGAAATAGGAAAATTAAGCTAAATGATAAGTAGAATAATAAGATACTAAATTAGGCTTTATTGAAATTTAAAGAACAATCGAATTGTTAAGGGGACCAGTACAGCTTGGTTTAAGATATTTCAAGTACTCCAGAATCACTTTATTTGTCAACCAAAGTTTATTTTACATCAAAAAAAATATTTCTTCAAAAAACTGTGTCGTAAGGTTTTAGGTACACCGTTGATCCAATTCAAAGTTTCGACGTCTCAACTTCTTCAGACAGCGGTTCCACATCTTATGAACGCGGGGATCTGAAAAGAAAAAAACATGTGAAAACTTACAGTCAATAATCCAAAATTTCAAAAATTTGAGCTACTAATTTGCAAATAACTTGGCCAAAACAGACACATTCGAAAATTCCCTCGTTCATAAGATGAGGATTTGTCGCCCGAACAAAACGAGCCCTCAAAGACCCCAATCGGACCAACGATGCTCCTAAAACCTTACGACACAGCTCTAAAAACATAGTTTTGAGATAAACGCGTTTGAAGTTTTTGCAGAAAAATTGATAATTATTTATCTGGAGGCTCATACATCAAAAAGCTTGCTATAGAAAAGTGAGGTGAACAGTTTTTTTTTTCAATTTTTTTTTTTTCAAATAATTTTTTTTTTTTTTAATAAAATTTTTTTTTTTTCCGCAAACAATATTTTTCTGAATTTTTTTTTTTCTTGCTATAGCAATTAACCGTTGTTTTTTTGCTGGGGAACATCTTCGGCCTGTCTTTCGGGGGGCAGTGTATTCTTCTAGAGTGTTGCCATCTTTCCTTCTCATATTAAATTTAATAAATTCTTCCCATTATATTCGAAAATCTGTGAACAAAAAGAAGAAGAACTTCAACCACCCACAAGTCGGCAGGAGCGTAGTGTGAATAATAGATATTACTATTTGGAATGGATACTTACTTTTAGGTTATAGTACACTTTTCGAAGCACATCACCCGTATTACGATGACACGCTAGATATTCGATAAGTTGATGATTATTTAGTACTGAAAAGTACTGTTTTTATACACTGGAAAGTACTGTTTTTATTTATTTTTTTCAATTCCGAAACACTGATAATCACGGGAACGCTCACGTAACCTCGAAAAATCTTGGACAAGTAAAAGCGATCATACACCATGTGATCAATATTGAAATCAAGCGCCAGCGCCACTTGCGCCAGATCGCGATAGCCAAATGACGAACTTTTGGCGGTAACTTCGAAACCTTGACGATTTCGTCGAAGTCAATTTTTTCACAGATGCAGAAGACATTGAGGTAACATAAACTGCAAAAAACGAAAAACCGATTTTTCCGAAAATTCAAGCTGTACTGGTCCCCTTAATAATTTGAGTGTAAGATCGAATCATTAATTCGGTTTGAAGATATTCAAAGTAAGCTAGTGTGAGTAGACTATAGGTGAGGCATGGAATAGCATGGGACCACGTGACGTCACAAGGGACCAACGCCTACGCTAACTGCAAGTAGTCCCTCAAACCAATCAGGCGACAATTAGCCACTAAGCAAGGCCCTAATTGGCTAAGCCACGCGCGCAGTAATACATGATACATTGTTGCAACCGCGGGGACCTCGTCGCCTTTGAACTTAAACTAGCGTCTTTCTTCTGGTAAATCGCGAGGTGCGTGGACGTATCGACCCGTGTGCTAACTAGAGCCAAGAGTTACACTCAATCTTTTCTTTCTTATAATTGAAGTGGTAGTGTAAAGGACTCAGTACTCGTCAATAAATTCAAGCCGTAAATCTCTTCAAGATTTATGCATTCGTTTTAGCTAACGTTTAACTTTATTACTTCATTATAACTATAAACGGCTTTCATCTGTTAAATCGCGAGGTGCGTGGATGCAACGACCCGTGTGCTAATCAAGCCAAGAGTTACACTCAATCTTTTCTTTCTTATAAGTAAAGTGGTAGTGTAAAGGACTTAAAGCACCCGTTAACGAACTCATCTATTTTAATAAACCTAAACTTCTGCCTTATACTCATTTAGAGTATTTGTAATATTTAAGACAACTATAGATCTTGCTATTCCAACTTTAAGTTAACATTCAATACCGACTCTCATTAACTTCCTCAATTCGAATCAGTGAATATTAACAATTTTATTAGCTTCAGTTCCGAATACTAAACATTTAATACGTGATAAACCATACTTAAATTCTACGCAACTCAAGGGCTTCGAGGTTCCTAAGGTGAGGGAGGCAAATACCTAAAAGAGAGAAAGTAGTTCCATGCTACCCCATGTCAACCAAAACTAGGTAACCACGATCGCTCACAAAATCGCTCATTTATACATTATATCTAAGATTCGTTAAATTGTTTTCCAGAATTCTTTGAATTTAATCATTTGCGTGCTATAATATAATTTAATTCTATGAGTAGTAAAACCACGGGAATATCGTAACTAGTTAATACCAAGAGTATTTCGGGGTAATCCCTTCCTAGTAACGAGACCACCCGGCGAGCTTGAACTGCTACTCATACAAACTGCATTATTTGCTATTTTAATAAATCGAGGTTGGTATGAACATAAATTCTGAAGACCAAACAGGATAATTCGCAGAATTTCGGGTTCCATCCTAATCCTGTTGGGTTACATTCTTTCAATTATAAAAGAATTATTAAGTCCCAACTATTGACCTCGATTTATATTATTATATTATCTCTATAATCAAAGATCTACATAATCAGTTACATACATACTATAAATACCACGAAAAACATCCAAAGATGTAAAAAAAGCCGCCAAGTACTCACACGAAAATCACAATTGCTTTAAAACCAAAACGGTTCGCCAGTCTCTGTCGTGAAATCAAGAAAAAAGCCAAGCACCGAACGTACAACTGCGATCTCTCAGCAATTTGTTAAAAAAAAATAAAAAAACTCAAACTCAAACTCAAGCCTACGTCGTGAAGTCGGAGTTTCGTGTGACGATATCGAAGCATCATTCCAAGAGCTACGTACTTGGCGGGCACATTCGGTTCCTTAGAGCTATACGGACAACCCGCTTCGTTTTACGCGAAAATTGAGTTTTTAATGCGACAGCAATTAAATACAATGAAAAACTAGTTATTCAAACCAATAATCGTTTCAGACAATACTTCTACGTGTCTTCAACTATGTGTATGACTTGACAGACATAAATACTTGTATAATCAATAAAAATCTTGGTCGTTCCCACTGTCATTGAATTATCAAATCAGACTCGAAACTCTGGGATCACATACCTCACTAGGTAGTATTAATTATGGAAGAATAAATCAAGAAAACTTTACTCTGCTATTGCGGCATGCAACCTAAAACATACAGCTACGGATATACGTATATGCTATAAGTAGCATAGAGTATGACAGTTTGATATAATGATAAATATAAAATTCAGTTGATGATTGCTTAATTGGTGTACCTATACTATGTCATACAATCTTGCTCACGATGCATGCGTATATGCAAGTGCACGAGCGTATACACGTAGTGGGGAGGATCAATTTCAATACCTGAAACCCATCTTCGTTAGTTCGGCCTCACTTGAGTGCAAAAATATTTTTGACCCGACTACGATAAAATTACTATACTCCATCCCTGCAACGCGGGCGGAAAGTAATCAATTTCTGATCAGAGGGAAGAAGAAGTGAATTTTGCGGTCGAAAAAGTAAATTTGAAGGGCAGAAAAAAGCTCTAAATTTGACCGATTCTAAGTTTGATTGATTGAATTGCTGTGTTTGAGTAGTGGATGCAATATGGACATTTTATCTAGTCGGGTAAAAAGTCATATATGCGACATGGGAGGAGCGAACTTTCACCTCGTGCTCGTGCTGAACATCGCACTCAGCAAAAACCACACACTTTCCTCCCTAGTAGCATAATGTACTATATTGTTGCTCATTCGTTTGTGGAGAATAATCATTTGCAACTACACAATCGTGGCAGTTGAAGGATTAGCCAAAAGCGCCCGCACTACGCACTACCGTGAACTCGCAAGCGCTAATCCTTCAACTGCCACGACATAGTCGTCCGACAAGATCGGAAGATGCATTTTAAATAAATTTATACCTATAGAACCAATGTTATCTGTGAATCTAACATTCGTCAGTCGATGCAAAGTTCATGATATGTTTATAACCAGCGACCGAAAACATAGTACTTTGAGACTGGTTCGCAAAATACGATAAGGTCATATCAATTCAACGTGAGAACAAAAAACACGAAGAAAAAGAACCGAATGTGCCCGCCAAGTACGTAGCTCTTGGAATGATGCTTCGATATCGTCACACGAAACTCCGACTTCACGACGTAGGCTTGAGTTTGAGTTTGAGTTTTTTTATTTTTTTTTAACAAATTGCTGAGAGATCGCAGTTGTACGTTCGGTGCTTGGCTTTTTTCTTGATTTCACGACAGAGACTGGCGAACCGTTTTGGTTTTAAAGCAATTGTGATTTTCGTGTGAGTACTTGGCGGCTTTTTTTACATCTTTGGATGTTTTTCGTGGGATTTCACTTCTTTTTGCAAGTACCAGAACTGAGAAAGATTGCTCATTTCATTCCAGCAGGGTTATACGTTATTATAGTTTGATCACCATAAGAAATACATTCGGAATTTGGACAAGGGAAGAAACATTCAGCGAAAGACAAACGCATTTACTTCAATTGTCAACTGTGACAAACATGAACAATTTATTAGGCAGAACTTAATTTTGTCTTATACAGTATCAGGTTAAAGTTCGTAACGTTACTCCAACAAAATATTCGCCAAAAAATTCTCAAATTCAAGGCTCGAATTTCAAATGGATCAAGAAAGATGTATAATTCCTCAAATCGTGTGAAACACGTTTATCTAGCATATTTTGTAATTCTAACAATATTAGGATCACGAAATATTGCATTTCTTCAACGAATATTCTCTTATTACGTTAACGTTATGGACTTCAACCTTAATATACAGTTTTAACTTAAATTTAGTATTTAATCAGTAATTTTTCCACACGATCATCTAAAGGTCAATAAATTACCGAAGATTTTATACATTCAGTTTGACACTCATTAGACGGGTTGTTGATTTTGCTGCCAAACGTAAGAGCCAAGGCTTGAAATTGGGCAGCTATCAAGAAATCAGCCCTCTTCTATGTATTAGAAACGAATCTCAACAAGAATCGTTCAGGGAAAATCTGAAGGTTTTCTTTTTGATAGTAGAAGCTACCGAGGAAAAACGAAAGCACTTGGCTACACCATTTTTCGAAACCATTAAAACTTTGCGCAACACACCTTGGATGTTTTACGCACGCTCCGCGTGTGTGAGAATTTCATACGTCATAAAGTAAAATTTTGTATAATACTCGACGGAAAAACTTTTCCTGACCTTGTGTGATTGCAACACTCGCCTTCGGCTCGTGCTGCAATTTCACACTCGTCAGAAAAAGTTTCATCACTCTCATATCATACTGTACTATTTTCAACTCAGTATGTGATACTTGATTTCTTATGCCTGTTGATAGTGTGTAAAGTGTCCGATTCACATACTTCCATATGTAAAACTAATTAATTTCTCTCCGTTTGAAACTAATAATTTCTAAAATATTTTTCTTTCATTCAACTTTCTCAATTTTGTGTCAAATTGTGTTGAGACATACATATTTACTGATTAAATAATAATGTTACCAATATATCAAATTAACATTACATGTTATTTATAAATAAAATAAAATTCATGTGAAACATAATATGATTCTATCAAAATCAAATGAGCCTTACTTTTCTGATCAAGATAACTTGTATCTCGAATTTGCGTTTCTATCGATAGACCACGAAAAGGAATATATAGAAGTGGAAGAAAAACAGTTGTTTTTGTCTTTGATTTCCTCATTTCTTTAATTTCGAAGACTAATAAAAATTGATGCTATTGAAAATCATATTTGGAAGTATTTTGTTTTTGATGGGGGGCTTTCTAACCCCCCAGCGGGGGCTTTGCCCCCTGCACCCTGACCGGGCGCTCTGCCTTTGGACCTTGTTCCCACCCGGCCGCTCTCACTAATATTCCAATATATACTATACTTATTTTTTAGAGTTTTTACAGGTAAAGAATTTCGCACACTGAGTTAAACAAAATAATATATGGCACGTGTATGCTACCTGTATCGTGCTGTACTATTATAACACTTTGAATGATCAGTAATTTCAAATATATTAGTCTGTTTGATAACTAGTTTGTGGTGCTGATGTACAGGTAGGTGAAGTAAGTGGTTGGTAGGCTGGTCGAAGTTGGTTCATTTGAAGAAGATACGTAGACTGTTATAACTTTGGAGCAGCTATGAACTACTTCTGTTATGGGACATCGTCTTGCCGAAATGTTACGCTCTTCTGTTCCGATGAATTAATAATAGGATAGCAATGGTCCAGATGACTGTAAAAGATATAAAATAACAAAGTATTGAAGGAAAGATTTTAGTATATTAGTATTAATTTTCCTAGCATTCTTATGATTTCGGAACCATGAACTGTAGGCTACCTTTGTCTTGGGACGCTGTTTTGCCGAAGTGTTATGTTCGTCTATCTCAACGGATTGATAATCGGACCCTTCGTTTGGGACGTCGTTTTGTCAAAGCATTATCTCCGACTATTTCAATGGATCGATGATAGGATAGGAAAAGTCCAGGTGACTGTGAAACATAGAAAAGGACAAAGGATTCAATGAGCGGTTTCGTATCGCTATTAATTTTCCTAATATTGTTATTACGTTGAAGCTATGAGTTGTAGGCTACCTTCGTTCTGGGACGATGTTTCGCCGACATGTTATCTTCGTCTCTTTCAACTGATTGGTGATCGCAACCTTTATTTTGGGACGTCGTTTTGTTAAAGCATTATCTCCGACTATTCCAATGGATTGATGATAGGATAGGAAAAGGCCAAGTAACTGCGAAACATAGAAAATGACAAAGGATTAAATGAGAGGTTTCGTATCGCTACTAATTTTCCTAACATTGTTATTACATTGGAGCTATGAGCTGTCGGCTACCTTTGTTTTGGGACGATGTTTCGCTGAAATCTTATCTTCGTCTATTCCAACGGATTGGTAATTGCAGCCTTTGTTTTTGGGACGTCGTTTTGTCGGAGTGTTATATTCGTCTATTCCAATGGATTGATAATAGGATAGGAATGGTCCAGATGACTGTGGAAATTTAGTGGAAACAAAGAAGTTGAGGTTGGTCTATTCATCTAGCATTATTATATGTAAAATCTAGTGGAAATCAATGTCCGTACATACCGTTTAATGTAAGTCATCGTCACCTTATTTTCACTTGTTCCGGATCGAAGTGAAATAATATTTTGCCAGGATCGTTGATTTATTCTTTATCTAAATATTTGAACCCAGCTTGGAGGATCTGTTCCGCGCACTTACAACAGGCCATCATGCAGATTTATTAAATAATAACGGTCATTGGCGTGAAACCACGGTTGGCGCACTTTTCACTCTGATCATTGTTTACTGATTCACTGTTTCACTGGTTTACTGAAATAAAACCATTAGCTCAACCGATAACATCTTATATAATATGAATATATAACTATATAATATGATTATATATAAATTATGAATATTTTAACTGTCAATACCGCGATCCGTCAGCCATCCGACAGCCATTTTGATTTCGTCGTCCCTCTGTGGCTCACTTAGTAACTTCATTATCACATATCGACCGAATGCGGATTCAGATTCATGCCAAAATCAATAGGGGGCGAGATTTCGATGGCTTGTACCCACGTTTCAAAGATCAAGTCGATCCGTTTCACCGTTCGTTCAGAAACGTGAGGACAAGCAAGCGTCTAGCGAAAATCTGATGACCAGGAAGAAGAAGAAGAAGAAGAAGAAGAAGAAGAAGATGCTTTTTCATCAACTTTCGTGACCGATATATCAGAAACCAGTGTACCGATTCCGATCAAATTTATACAGCGAAGTCGTGTGGTGGGGGAATATCTGTTCTGTGAATTTGATCGAAAAATATTCACGCATTCCGAAGTTATGACCTCCTGCTTACAGGTATAAAGAGTTCCCCCGAGAAAATAGAGTCCCGGCTAGCGCTCGCCTGCCTACGGGTACTTGGCGGCGATTCGCTGCCGCGAATCTTGATAAATTCCTATATTGGGGAATTTTATTATTCACTATAATGTGATGGACTACGAGGGATTTATACAAGATATTCTTTTAAGTGGAATAAATTTCTTTATTAAATATAATTGAATATAAGTTTGATGTAGTGAGAAAATTAAGACTTGGTAGTTCGCTGTTCGGAAGTTGGAATCGAAGTGATTTTGAGTTTGGTGGAGGGAAGAAGGTGGGTTTTGGAACAA
Organism: Tenthredo notha; assembly: GCA_914767705.2. Classification (NCBI taxonomy): domain Eukaryota; kingdom Metazoa; phylum Arthropoda; class Insecta; order Hymenoptera; family Tenthredinidae; genus Tenthredo; species Tenthredo notha. The sequence continues at coordinate 8,327,314 of OU611914.1, read as the reverse complement.
GGTGGTAGGAGTTGGTGGGTGTTGTCTTTTTAGCGGAAGGGCACCAATGAATTTAGGGATTAAAAATTGAGGGATGAGGATAGACGAAGTTTTCGGTAAAGGACAGTTTGTTGATTTTATGGATTTTGGGTACGAGGAACGGAAATGGTTTATTGCAGGGTTGGGGAATTGGGAAATACCCAGGTAGGTAGGAAAAGTAAAATAGAGGTGATTGTATCTAATGTTGAATACAACGATATCAGAATTGTACTCACCGCCATCTGTAGGAAAGAGGCAACGCTAAAAACGAAACGACACACACACATAACACACACACACAGTCAAGCACAACTTTTACTTTATATACATACCGCACAGAAGTCTCCGAATAAAGTTTCAATCTATTTGTTTAACAGATTCAATTAAGCTTTCTTTTTTCTCTCCCACCGCCACATCCATCTCCCTAGGATAATATACATCAACAGGTTATGGGCCCAGGGATAAAGTAAAGACGGAAACAATAGATACAGTTAACGGCCACCACGTGTCAAGTTTTGAGGTTAAGGATGTCGGAGACCACGCGGTTCACTATAACTAAATTGAACAACGAAAATTACCAGGTATGGAAATATAAAGTGGAACTTCTGCTCATAAGAGAGGACTTATGGGGACAGGTGAGCTCAGTTCAACCTACGGAGACAGCTCTAGCAGAAGCGTGGAAAAGAAAGGATGACAAGGCTCGAGCGACGATTGGTCTTCTCGTTGAAGACTCACAACTGATTCACATCCGTAAAGCAACAACTTCAAGGCAGGTATGGGAATCACTAAGGAATTATCATGAGAAGTCCACACTTACCAGTAAAGTGTACTTGCTACGACAGATTTGTAACCTAAAATTACCTGAGACAGGAAACATGGAAGTACATATAAATGCTATGTTAGATCTAATTGAAAAGTTAACAGCACTGGGCGAAGAACTCATGGATCACCTAATCGTAGCAATGTTACTCAGTAGCCTCCCGGACTCTTATAGCACTCTAATAATTGCACTCGAGAGCCGCTCCGAAGAGGAATTAACGCTGGAACTGGTTAAAGGAAAACTACTTGACGAATATAAGAGACGCACAGGCCTCACAGCACAAGACAACCAAGAAGACTCAGCACTAAAGGCAACACAAAAACATTCTGGCGCGACAAATCAAGAAATTGAATGCTTTTTTTGTAAAAATAAGGGGCATTGGAAAAGAGAATGCAGAAAGTACGCAAGATGGAAATCTAACAAAGAAAAGGGAAAAGTAAAGGCGAACCAGGTAGTAGAAACTGAAACAGATAGAAATGCAGATGAAATCTGTTTTAGCACACATTACGGGGCACAACATAAGGGATGGTTCGTTGATTCAGGCGCATCAAGTCATATGACTAGTAATAGGGAATTCTTCACAGAGCTAACACCGAAGACCAACATAAAGGTAACACTTGCTAATGGAAGCGTAGCGAAGGCATCCGGGATCGGACGAGGAACAATCAACTGCACCAACAAACACGGTAAGGATATCAAAGTCACGCTAACCGACGTTCTCTATGTGCCAGAACTCGAAGAAAGTCTCGTCTCGGTGAAACGCTTAACACAAAAGGGTTTCGCAGTGCAGTTTAAAGATAATCGCTGTGAAATATCCAAGGATGGATCTGACTTGATAATCGCTGTACTATCACAGCACCTGTATGAGTTAAAACCAGCAGAGACGACTATGGTTGCTAAAGAAACTCAGCACACGCAAGATTGTCAACACACATGGCACCGGCGCTTTGCCCACCGACATCCTAACGCCGTACAGCAGCTACAAGATGAGCATCTCGCTATAGGGATAAAGATAAGGGATTGCGGCATCAGAGAGGTGTGCGAACACTGCATAAAGGGAAAACTAACCAGACAACCGTTTCCAGAAGCGTCATTAACCAAAACAAGGTCGGTTCTAGAGTTAGTACATACAGACCTCTGCGGGCCAATGCCGATACAGACCCCAGGGAATAAACGCTACATGATGACAATGATCGATGATTACAGTAGATACTCAACAATATACACTCAGCAACAAAATTAACGGCGCACCCGGGACTCGGCGAAATAATACCGATTTTCAAAATACTGTAACTCAATGAAAAATTATCGAAAAAAATCATTCGGCAAAGCATTTTGAAGGTTGAAACTTCATCTGCAAGATGGTTTTTGAAAATTCATCCTACGGTCATTTCTGACCTCATGGCGTAGGTCTGAGTGCCGGGTTGCGAAACGCCAGAAAAAACAAGTTTTTCAAAGTTCTCTACGGGGCGTTAAAAAAATCGCAGAGAACTCTCGAGACAGCCATTTTGTAGCCTGAGATCTCCTCTTCAAAATCGTACCTAAAAATTTCACGCGCGATTTTTTTTCACCGAGTTATCCAACTTCTGGTGAAGCAATGTCAATAAGAACAGGACTGACCAGTAGGCGTAAGGAGTGTGTGTGTGTGTGTGTGTGCGTGCGTGCGTGTGTGTACGCGTATGTGTGTGTGGGTGTGTGCCCACGTATTTAGAGTTGCATCAATATGGGAGAATACTTGCAGGCGGTGATAAGAAGTAGGGTTGGCGATACCCGATTTTGAACTTGAGATATCGTAGCATCACACACACACACACGCAGTGCAGCGAGGGCTTGGAGGCATGAAATACCGTGGAAGTGACGAGCCATGGGTCCTGATCGCTGCCTGCACACACACACGCAGACAGACACACACGCACACACACATACACGGGATGCATGGTAGACTGTACCTCCTCGCGGTGCATCCTGGATAACGCCAGATCAGTCTACGCCTACTGGTCAGTCCTGCCCTTATTGACATTGCTTCACCAGAAGTTGGATAACGCGGTGAAAAAAAAACGCGCGTAAAATTTTTGGGTACGATTTTGAAGAGGAGATTTCAGGCTACAAAATGGCTGTCTCGAAAGTTCTCTGCGATTTTTTTGACGCTCCGTAGAAAACTTTGAAAAACTTGTTTTTTCTGGCGTTTCGCAACCCGGCACTCAGACCTACGCCATGAGGTCAGAAATGACCGTAGGATGAATTTTCAAAAACCATCTTGCAGATGAAGTTTCAACCTTCAAAATGCTTTGCCGAATGATTTTTTTCGATAATTTTTCATTGAGTTACAGTATTTTGAAAATCGGTATTATTTCGCCGAGTCCCGGGTGCGCCGTTAATTTTGTTATTATTGGAGGTAGGAAAGGGGATGGAGGGAGGGGGGGGCCACCCGCCCACCCACTTCCCCCCCTTCCTCCAGGGGGTTATTTGGACTAAGTCCACTGCTCGAGTTTAAATTCATCTCGACGTTTCGGGCGCTGAAATCTGCTCCCGTCCTCAGGATGGTAGTCTGGCGACTTCCCATGGCAGAGTGATCAAATTCCGTGCTCCCACCGGTATATATAGGTTCGTTGTTGGTGGCGCCAGCTATGACTGGTGGCGCCGCCTTGGCTTGCTCATGGCCTCCCTCACCTCATCCCTGTACAAAGGTAACCAGAGTTTGTTAAGTTCTATGCTGGGTTGACTTACAGCATTTGGTGTGACTGCTATGCAGGCTGACTCCTTCAATTTCCGTTTGATAGGATTGGATTCCTTCAACAATATCCGGGCATCATCCCATTGGAAGTAGTGTTCATTCTCCCAGGCGTGATCGGCCAATCTCGATTTCGATCGTTCGCCGAATTTGATCACTCTGCCATGGGAAGTCGCCAGACTACCATCCTGAGGACGGGAGCAGATTTCAGCGCCCGAAACGTCGAGATGAATTTAAACTCGAGCAGTGGACTTAGTCCAAATAACCCCCTGGAGGAAGGGGGGGAAGTGGGTGGGCGGGTGGCCCCCCCTCCCTCCATCCCCTTTCCTACCTCCAATAATAACGTATTAACACCATTGCTATTAACTTTCAGTCAACAAGTTAATTTTGTTGCTGAGTGTATATCCTACATAATAATTTTCATCGCTATGGTTTCTAAAATGTGCGTCAGTTCGTTTAGCTGCCTGAATGTCGGGGAAACAAACTCGACGTTCTCGGTATTCTCCCTCAGTTATACATTTTGTGCAACTGGAATATCCTGTATGATTTTTAACATTCATAACAAAAGATTTTGCGGGAGCATCACATATGAGTTTATGAATACGAATCCGAAATGACTTTCTCTTATGCGTCATGCCATTCTCGACTAAATCAATGACTTCATCAACGAAATCGGCTAAAAATATGTTGGCTTCTTTCGGTTTTTCTTTACCGTAATATGCTCCTATTAAATAGACAGAATTTGACGAGTTAACGGAACACAAAATTGGCCACAATGCATGGGTAGATGATCTGGATAATGGCAATCCATCAACGCTGATATCTAAATATAGAGTATTTACTGATAAATTATTGACACATTCTTCGATGTAATGAATCAGGGCGGTGCGAAGGCCCAAATGCCAATATGACCCGGGCGGAACACTTCTGATGTTTGTACTCCTTGGTGTATTAAGCAAAGTTCGAGGGTCTTTCGGTAGATTCATATGACAATGATGTGTCTTCAATATCTTTAAAAGAGCGCATATTGCAGAATGGATAATATTTTCACTGATGGCCCAATGGCTAAGTAACGTTTCAAAATTCACACGATGATCGAAGTTTTCATCCTCACCAGATTGGTGTTGCAATACATGTTCCGAACTATCAGTCTGGATAGTCGACATGTCAGTTGCTGTTGAACTGTTATCACTTGTATTATGAAATTCTATATTATCTGTGTCTCCTTGCTCCTCATTGGGAATAAGAGCGACGTCATCGCACTCGCTACTTTCGTAACTCTGTGCCGCGTCACTTTCTGCACCTATTGAATTGCATCCTTCTCGATGTGTGGATGAACCGCAGTTTGATAATAGCAAAGAACGTTGTAGGGAAACCTCATTGGCTCGAAGTCTTCGCAAATGACGTTTTGACAAATCTGTGATTTGCTTGCGGCTTTTATTAACTTTTGGCATGACTAGTGTAAATTTGATGTTGAAAAAAAATTAATTGAATCTATTATGTGTCCTTGGCAGTATCCAATATGCACAATGAATTTTTTAAAGTATGGACATAACTTTTGAAAGACCTGTATGAAACATTTTATCAAAATAAATTTAGCATTTTCACTTGTGCACACATTAATTACTAAGCTATGCTGCACGTGGTTGTTTTGAGATTATGTTTGAACTGGCCAGAAAATAGATTCAGTAATAATTCTGCCTATTCTTTACATAATTCAGATTACTAATAGTCATCTTAAACATTTATATTTAGTAATCATGTGAATACTTACCGCTTTTTATCGGTCACGTTGATATAATAGAGATGTAGAAATAAGACGCCACTTGAGACCTGCATGCAACTCGCACAGACACGATTGACGATGCGATGCCGCGAGCCACGAGGCGAGGTTATGGCCGGCTGTTTTGGCGCGCAATTTAGCGTCAAGTGGGATCACCGATCAGAACACATAAGACGCGGGTCGAAACACAATTTTTGAAATGTCATTTAATGGAGAAATAATAAATATACTAGCTGATAATTTTGCTCGTTCGCTCGCTTCGCTCACTCACTCGTTCGGTTTTGCGCTGTCCCTCACTCGCTACGCTCGCTCGGTTATCAGTGGTTTCTCCGTTGTTCCTCACTCGCTACGCTCGCTCGGTTATGAGTGATTTTTAGGTTGTTCAATTGAAAACGGATAGCACACTGAGAAGAAATGTCATCACACTCTTAGCCGATAGTACTTCTTCATACTTGATATGAAAGGTTTTTCAACTGAAATCCGAATTATCGATAAACGTATCATCGGTTGTGAAAGTACTATCGCTCAATGGAAACCAACGAGAAGGTGGTGCGATTTCTGCCATCGGGAAGGCAGGAATTAGGAGGGGAATGATTGATGATATGTTTGGATGGACTAATATTTTCAAACTATTTCAGTATCAAACTATCTGGTGTAAGTAAAAATTTGCTCCGGAGTCAAATCGGTAATGTGACATGCTTACACGATTTATTCGAAATAATGATAATTGAAATGAAATTAGTCTTACCAATAAAATAGATACACTGACGAAATCAGTCATTTAATGGAGATAATTTTTTTATCACGACGAAATGAATGCTTATCAGCGACAAATTTCATAGCGCTTAGCCACATGAGACTTTAGCGGCTAATTTTGTAGCGCTTAGCCATAGAAGACTTCAGCAGCTAATAACTTTTGTAGCGCTTAGAGACACAAAGTGTCAAGCAGCTAATAATTTTTGTAGCGCCCAGCTGAACAAGGCATTGGCAGCTCATTTTTCTAGCGCCTCTACCTACATAAGGCATAAGCAGCTTGTCGTTCTCACCGTTAGACTGATATGTAAGCAACTGAATTTTTGGAAAAGTCACTAACATCAAATACTGCATTTCCGATAGAATATTATTGAAAAAGTGGTTGATTATCACAGTTCCACAGTATCCGGTAGAATTCGAAGTGCCAATGTGAATGTAACAGTGCATGTACATTGTACATGTATTGTGAACTTTGCATTTTCGACAGAGTATATTTTTCCGCCGGCATAGATATACAATTGTAGCTATGGATCGATTAATTCACGAAGCACCTAGTATTTCCTTGTAGACAATGTTTCTGGTACACAATTTATGATCAGAATTTTTACTGTTAGTGAAGACAGATTTGTCTGTTAACAAAACTTTCAAATTGTTCTTAGATTTGACTCTGGACAAGGCAACATACAGTTGACCATGACTAAATACTGGATTTGGTAAATACACACCGACGCTGTCGAAAGATTGACCTTGCGACTTGTTAATTGTCATCGCACAACCTAATCTGACTGGAAATTGTCTTCTAACCATCTTGAATGGCATCTCCTCTTCGGACGGTGATAAATCTATCCGGGGTATCAAGACTGTTTCTCCAGCGCAATTTCCACCGATGATTTCAGTACAAATCAGATACTGGTTCAACTTTTTAACAACCAGTCTGGTGCCCTTACATAACCCTTGTGATAAATTTAGATTACGTAACAGGATAACAATGCTTCCTACTTTCAACGTTAACTTATGCGGTGGAAGACCATTCGGCGTCAATGAATTCATAAATTCTATAGGAAGTATATTTTTGATGTCTATATTATCTTTATCCTCACCTGAATCTACACTCAGATAATCTACGCCGACACCTTCAATTTTCGACAATATCTCGTCATTAATGGCGATAACGTCGACGTTTTTTGGAGCTAATATAACTTTGCCATAATTCAACGGATTTTGAGGATCGACACTTGCTCCAAATTTTTCTTGTACAATATTTCCATTCGAGAGAATATCAGAAGGAATGGTTACAGCTCCGTTATCGCGTTCAAAGGAATCAGAGAATACCCCATCGCCAACCTTCAGAAGCCATTGCTTAAAATCCGTTTGTCCATCGCAAACACGAATGTTACCCTTCAATGACATATATGTGAATTTACTCCATAGGCTGCTTCTTTTGACACACGCTTCTAAAATTTGTGTTCTACTGCCATGTCGTACAACAGGTAAAGTTTGCCGAAAATCACCGGAAACTATGACAATTTTACCACCGAATGGCTCGTTACAATGACACAAGTCTCTTAACATACGATCAACAGCCTCCAGTGCATATTTAGATGCCATTGTTATTTCATCCCAAATTATAACTTTCGCGTCTCGAATATGTGATCCATGTTTAGAATTTGGTCTGATGTTACACGTTGATCTTTCATTGAGAAGGAACGGTAATTTAAATGTGGAATGTGCAGTTCTTTCTCCTTTTAATAAATTCGCTGCGATTTCTGTCCACGCTACAGGCAGCACTGTGATATCTAGACTCTTTAATGTAGTTATAATAGTGTTGTGTAAATAACTCTTTTCACTGCCACCGGGACCATCTAAATAAATACATTTCTCGTTAGATTCACCACGAACCGCAGCCATGACTGCATGAAATATGTTTCTTTGATGTTGCGTTAAACTATTTACCGATGTTATCACCGCCTGTTTTAACGAAACCGTATTTTCGTGTTGCGCGTCATCATTCTTCGTATCACCCAGGAATGCACCAACATCTTTGATATGCGGTAAATTGAAGTTTTGCAAACTGAATCCATGAAATGTGAGTATGTCATTGATTACCTGCAAAGCCTTTTGTTTATTTTCTTCGGTATATTCTGCAGTTTGATCAACAAACTCGTTTTTGTATTTTTCAAATAATTGGCGGGCATTAATCGGCATGCCGAACACACATATGTATGCAAACAACCGACACATCTCTTTGGGAAATTTGAGGCTCGATCCTTCTGCAAGACATTTATCCCATTCTTCGTCATCGGCGACTAACTTTCGCTGTACGGCCGCTTCAGAAAAGGATGGGTACACTACACCATCATAAGTTCGCATATCTTGAAATGATTGTGCTCCTCGAACATGTAATAGCAATAATCTCAAATAATAGCGCTCAGTTTCCTTTGGACTCACAAAGTACATTCTACTCAACACAGGTTTGACAAATTTCTTTCGTTCCGTCCACTGTGTATTTTGCTTATTGAATACATAATGATTTGGAATTTCACAGTACAAATACTTGTGTGCTTCAATATCAGTCTTATTCAGATTGAACCACGCGAGCAATGTTGATTCCTTATTTTTATCTATGGCTGCTTCCTCACGACCCTCTTCAAAGTACACCAACTGTTCGTTTTCCACATGAACTGCTAATCTGTATACAGCGTGTGATTGTTCATTCATTGGATATTCGAATAAACGATGCATTGCCTCGGGTGGACAGACGTATCGCGTGGATATATATTCATCAACTTCGTTGTATTTGATGCAATTTTCCTCCTGTACATTTGTTATTTCGACAATTGCACAGTCATGTCCTTTATAGCAGTACTTGAATAAATACTTTATACATTGCACCGTCGAACATATTTCCACATTAATGTGACAGTTGAATTTCAACAACAAATACGCATTATACGGTACAACGTATCTATTGTCAGCAATTGTACGCTTCCCATCTCTCTTAGAGTTGAAAACAATCACGTTACCATCGTCTCTCCTACGATATAACGGATAACCCGCTGAATAATAATTTGTTTCCAAAACATAATCCCTGGGAAATCGTTTGGTGCACAGATTAGTTTCGCTATCCATGCATGGGGAATGTATATTTTGTTGACCACACGGTCCGTGAATCATGCATTGCTTGACTATGTCATGTAAAACCGGATATCTCGTTTTATCTGGTATCTCTGCAGAGACTACTTTGTCTACGTCATCTGCATCCCGGATTTTACTGTCCTCCTCCAGCCAAAACAGCATATGCACATGTGGTCACCCTCTTTTTTGAAATTCAACCACATAAACATAAGCAGCACACTCTCCAAATATCAAGTTATTGATCAATTCCACCTTTAATTCCTTGACTTTATGATGAAAAACCCTTGATATGAGGTCTGGTCGGTCCGTTGCAGCTTGACCGGGCTTCAAATTTTCCACAATTTCCTTCCATTTGGGATTGCAGGTCATGGTTATAAATAAATCGGGTTTTCCATATTTTTGCAATATGCTCATTGCATCAATGAAACTTTGCTGCAAGGCTCGCGGACTTCCGCTAAACGACGATGGTAATATAACCATTTTCCCGATTCTTGCATTATTCTCTCCAGCTTTGTTATGTAGATAATCGATGACTCCTTGATACATTTCCGCTCGTAATTTGCTTTGTTGACTTCTTATGAAATACAGTCGATGGCTTTCAACTTTCGTCCACATATCAACAATGTATTGTTGAGACAATCTTCCCATGTCCAGACATGGATTGAATTTCCCTCTATCGCTCAATTTATAACTGTAATATTGCAACGCGGTTATTATGCCCTTCCCTGCCATTTGTTTCATCCCTGACGTCCAACCGGTTTCACCGGAAGGAAACATCAGAGGATAAGTCATAGGGTCGACGTGTTTACTTAGGCTCGGTATACTTATAGCACCTTCGCTTCCAGAATACACGCATAAGTCTCTATGTACTGGAGGATCGCCGTCTTCCGCGACAAATACAACCGCCACTTCGTTGCATTTTGGTAGGTTAAAACGATTTTTGTCAACATCATCATGCCGCTTCAAACACATTCTTACTTCGCGGGCAGGATGACCGGCGGTATTCGCCAATTTTAGTTCTTCTTCTTCCATTTCGTGCATCATTTTGAAAGCCTTCGCGTATGGATTCGTTTTTCGTATAATATCATCCAATTCGCTCAGTAGTTCTGGTAAACAACCATTATTGCCGGGATGCTGCATACGTATTCTAGTGGCGATTTCGGTATCGATGATATACAATTGTCCATATTTACGTGCTTCATGGACATCTGGGTGAAGCGCGTATGTATTATGATACGTTTGTCCACAGATGCGGAATACGAAAGGACCCGAACTTCCTTTCATTGAATCTAATTTTACACCGAAACTTGCGAATGCCAAAGAATTATTATAACTCCTCACGTTGCGCATAAAATTTCGACTACTTTTATCGGTACCGTTGATTAACTGTTCGATCGCTTCAGGATAAGTACTATCTTCCAAAATACGTACTTTACCTTTGTGACAACAAATGCTATACTTTTTATCGGGTGGTAATTCGGAAACGAAATGTTTAGCATTACAGAATTCACATATATTATTCATTTCTCCCAAATAATTGAGTTTTACCTCATCTTCTTTGTAATCTGAGTTCGCTATCAGTGCGCTCCTTCTTTTCGAAATCTTATGGTCATCAGTTTTCAATTTTTTTATCCTAGATGACGCTGAAAATCCTTTAGCAATATTTTTTCTTTTATTCAAATAGATCATCTTTATAGATTCGCCTTGCTTCTTCTTGTATGAAGCAGCAGTCTTAAGTCTGCTAGACCGTTGTTCCTCAGATTCCTTAGCACAACTGTGTTTTTTTCTATCTGCATCTATTTTACGTATCACATCCGCCTCTACGTGATCTGCCTCTTTAACGAATGCCTTTTTTTGCCTCTTGTACGTTGCAGCGATCTGCAATCTTTGACTCATTTGTTCCATCGATTCTCGAGCACGATGTTTTCTTTGTCTATTGGCAGTTTCCCCTCGCAAAATAGCCACAGCTGCTTCCTGGACGTTATTATTCAATTTTCACTCTTCAGTTTGATTGAGAAATTTATTTGCTGTTGGTACCGCAGAACGAGTTCCTCCCTTCGCGTTGGCTTCTCTATCATAAAAATCAATGCCGATAGGTGTATCACAGAAATTATTTGCTTTTGTCAGCGACGCTGGGTCGTCTATTATCGTGACATCCACGTGTTTTAATGATTTTCGTTCTTGATTTTATTCATTAATTCCTCCCTCTGTTTGTTTATCCACAACGATCGCAGTTGTTGGATGGTCGCATTTTTTAATAATACCTAGAGAAGTAATATCGCGAGGTACATTCTCAATAACCAGTGAATTTGGTTGCATTAATGGAAAGTGTATGAAGCTATTCGAATTGAACATACTAATCAAATGCGGTCTCATCCTTGGTATATCATATACAAGGTTACAAGGATTCTGGCCAAAAACCATAGATATCACAAAAGCTATCGAGAAAACCCCGCAATCCCAGTAATTAGTTTGCTGCTGAACTTTCTTAAACACGACTCGCGTATTACCGCGAGGCAGCAGTTTACTTAAAAATATCTTATGATCATCGTGCAACACTCTCCGGTTCGCACTGTCATAGAAGTGTACTACTTCGCTATCATACCAAACGCAAATCCAATGTCCCGCCAGTCTCGGGCCATTGAACAATATTTGTAAGCATGCCTTGTTTTTCGGAATTCTTTGGATCGTTTCCGGGATTTGCACCAATAAAGTACTTTGCATGCGAAACAAAGTCATGCACTCGACATGACAATATTCGTGGTGATGTTTTTTGTCTAATCCTCTTCGTCCCACGTTTATTTGCGAATCACGCACGATATTTTTTATTCTTTGAACGAATTATAATTCTCACAGGGAAGAATGATTTTATCTATTCTATACATCACCGATGCTCGAACTGATTTATCCTCGCGCTGATGCGACGTTCATATGAAGTACAGTATACTTGAACCATTTACTCACAGATGTTTGTTTGTATATCGATCTCTGTCTTTCTCGCAAATCTATCGAGTTTGAAACATCTCCATCCGTATCTCGTTTTCACTCTCTCGCTCTCGGTGAGCTTCGCTTTCCTTAACTCGCCGGATTGACTTTTCCCTGCTTACCTGTCTTCTCGCTCTTGGCTCTTTCGCTTTCTCGCTCGCTCTCCTGCTCGCTCCTATTTTTTCTCGCTTCTCGCTTCCATCTCTCTCTTTCTTGCTATCTCTGCTGCTAGCTCTATGTTTTTCTCTTGCTCTCTCACTCTACTCACTTTTTTTTCAGCTAGCTCTAAGTCTTTTTTTATTTTTATTTTTATTTGTTACTATCTCTGCTATTGTACTCACTGTTATCTTGCTCTCTATGTTACTCTACTTTCTCTGTTACTTTTGCTATCTATTCTACTTGTCCAATATTGTCATGGTCATAAATAAACCATCTATCTATCTATCTATCTATCACTCTGACCCATTGACTCACTACGAATACATCAATGAACGACGCCTATAAATTAATAACCGATACATGGCTTAGCCGTAACACTCGCACGCATTGTTTTACTAATAAGAGGACATCGCCAGGGCCAGACAAACAATTTACTATGACTATAAGTGGAGTGATACCATAGGAAAAAGATTCGTCCAAATTCGTTGCCCGGCACTGGCGATGTCCCCAAGTTTTGGAACTATGTTTAAACAATGTTTTTTACATGAACAATGAGCAAAAGTAGACTGAAATTGATCGAACTGATATATTTTTTATTGTCGAGATTTCATTTACTTCAAAGCGCTTGGAAATGAAACATTAATATCTGGTCATTTGTTTATAAGTTTTTCATTTTTTATACTGGAAGTTTTTGAAAAGTTATGTATATCATAATTGTTTATGAGGTCAATTATAATCATATTTGATCCTTGTGTCTTCGGAACTGTGCAAACAGCGCAGCTGAGCTTTATAATTGTAAAACTGTGCACTGCAACCGACATATGCAGTGGCCCAGGTGATAGCGTCTCTGATTCCAATTTCGACGAACGAGGGTTCGATTCCCGATCGGATCTACTTTTTTTTTTTCCTAATAACATTTCATCCTATGAAAATTCACATAATAAATTATGTGTTTTTTATCACACATGCACGAAAAACCCGATTTTCCTCGCTGTTATGCGAGAGTAAAATGGCATTTTGTCTCCCGTGGTACACAAGATGAACTCGCGCATGCGCATGTCGTGAGAATTTATTATCTTCCCTAGGGAGCGGGAAGAAAATAGCGTTTTACTCTCGACGAAGCGCCATCGGATGGATTAAACACGTAAGTACATAAATACGGCTCGGGAAATCGGTGTTTTCGTGCATGTGTGATAAAAAATATCGTGTGCATCAGGGAAGAATAGGTGCTTCCTACCTCGTGCTATTGTGCGGCCCTCGGCTTCGCCTCGGGCTGCAAACTTCGCACTCGGTAGAAATCACCTATTTTCTTCCCTTAATGCACAATATACTATTCCACACATTGTGGTAAATTACGTAACAAGGTACACAATAATCCACATGATGAATCATATACCAATATCGGTCATAAAGTGAGTTATTACATAATTTTTTACACGATTTATCACATAATCATTTTCGGTAGGGATAGCAAATTCAAATGTATGAAGCTGAGAATATCCTTTGCATGAAATCCTACGTCTTCGATGTTAAACGAAGAATTCACTGTCACAAAATGAAGCAAGACATGTGTTCATAAATTGTGTTTAAAAAACTCGTTTTAAGACCAATAATGTAACCCTACTTATCGTGATTCACTCAATAAAGTATTTTGAGACATGAAAAGTTAGACGGTTAAAATTTAGATCATTTCCAAATGTATGGAAATTCATAGTGAACGATCATTATTGTTAAATTGTGCAAGTTCGTATGTATACCGCTCAAAATAATATATCAACATTTTTTTTAATTCTACAATTGGTGATTTTTCGTTATTGTTCAGTAAAAACATTGTTTTTTCTATTACACCAGTTATGGCTATCATACTTTATGGAAGTATTCAAAATTGTCGAGTAGTTTCAACTCACTCAAGATCTCAATTGCTTGAATAATGAATTCTATGAAAATTTGCCAGCTTTTATGATGATCTGTACGAATAACATCATCTAAATGTCAGAACACTTCAAGAACAATTATGACAGTAAAATGCTAGAACTGAAGGAAATCTTTTCGGGTATAAATCAAACATCAGATACTGAAGATGTACTATTTAGTATAATATGTATTTATTATTATTAATATTATTATATTTTTATATATATTTGGATTATTTTAATCCCTGATCCATCTAGATCTCCATAGCCGCCAGAACAGCGTCCCACTCATCTCCTGAAAAAGACAACAATATATCAAAATCCATATTTTTCTTGTTTTTGCTCTTGAACATTTGGAATTATATCAGACCTTTAATAAAAGCGGCGACAATCATCGCCAGAGCCGCGTCTTTGATGGGTTCTGAAAAATAACAGAGCTTTCCATTTCAGATTTTTTGATGATCAATTTCAATCTTATTTTCAACATATAATAATTCAATCATTATTTTTCGCAGGAAATCTTTTTTTTTTTTCGTCTCAAAGTTACTTAACGCGGGATATAACAAAGCTTCTTATTTGCCTCTCGTACACAGTAAAAAATTTTGCGTCTTTTTTAACATAAATTTTGTGCAAAAAAAAAATGTAACACAAATTTTTGTGTTATTTCAACGTAAACGTTTTGTGTTAAAATAATAACACACTTTTATGTTAAAAATTACACAAATTTATATTGACAATTTTGTGTTGATTTTATAGTAACACATTGCAAATGTTACTTTTATGCGAAATAACACTTTTTTGTGTCGGAAAAAAATAAGAACGAATAACACGATTGTATTGTGTTCAATTGACACTAAAAAGTGTTAAATATTTAACACAAAAATTTCCAATACAATGATATTTTGACGCAATGACGGAAAATTTTTCACTGTGTATTCCTTTTTGAATTATCAATTTCCGTTTTCTTTCGAATCATTTGAATTTATTCTAAATTTTTTTTTGTTTTTTTTTTTTGTTTTGCGGCAAGTCCTATATCATTTTGTGAAATTTACATAACATATATCTTTTTGTATATTCTTGATTTGATTATTCATTTTGATTTCGTCATGAATCATAGTAATTCAGCGGCAATGTTTTTCCGGAGAAGTTTTGTATTCTTCGTAATTGAGCCGTTCAAGAGCTACTCACTTTCAGCCCTAGTGGCCTGGACACCCGTCGAATTTTTCTTATTTTTCTCGGAATCTGAAACGCAGAGTAATAATTACCATAATATCAACACTGAATTTGTCTAATCGTTGGACACATCTACAGATATTCTATACGCGTATGTAGGGTGTGTATGGGGTACTCTCTTTCAAATGAGTCTGACTCGGAGCCTCACCCGTTTCAAGATTTTTGATAATTTTTTTCTTTTCTACCATCAGCAAACTAAAAACAACATTATCTAATCGTAGTAAGATCTTTCTTTCTATAGTCTTTTCTTTCACTTATTTTACATTTATCGCAATTTTTGCGGACGCACGTGTTTTGACGATGATTCTCATGAATTCCTTTTTTTTTTTTCATTCAAAGAGCCGAGTTTCAATTATTCGAATACTATTTACTTAACGAAATTCAAAATCTGTAATTGAAAAAAACATTATTCGGAATAATTCACATGTGTTTCGTTTAGTTCGCTAACAGTGAAAAATCAGAAAAGTAAAGAGGATTGCGGTCCGAGCCTGTCTCACCCAAGGCAGAGAACTTCATACGTGCATATAGGTACTACACATATTGACCGAGCAAATTGTCATTATTTTTGTAATTGTAATATAATCGGAGAAAAGTTGGATGTTCATTTATAACCAAGAAAAGAACACAGTTTCAGAGACGCAGGTGATACTGAATTAGAGGGTTTTTTCTAGATCATTCATTTGTATATGGAATATATTTCTAGAATAAATTTAAATAATGTCAACGAATCATATAATAGAATAGCAATAAAGTGAATATTTTATATTTAAGTGGTAGTCTACTTACTTTTAGTGTTTCTTCGCCCCATGTCTTAAGCGTTGTGATCGCTAACGGCGTGATCACCGTGAGACACGTTCAGCATATCGGAGTAATCTCTATATTCTATTGTCTTTCCTTACTCTATAGGTACTTATTCGTTTACATAGAAATAGGACATAACACGAATATGCAAATATGTCACAGATTAGGCTGACTTAGAATTTGTCTGTACGCGGACTCGAGAATTATCCCTTCTCTATTCGCGCGTCTAGTAGTCTTTGCACGTGAACAAATCAGTGTGAATTTGGACATCATGTCAAACGCTGACGATATTTCGAAGATAAACGGTAAGTTGAAACTATTTCTTAAATGATTGAGAAGAAGTATTTCATACACCTATAGAATTTGGAATACTTTCAATTCAGTTGCAAATTTACTTTTTCTACACCTCAATAGTAGTAGGCCGGCCAGTACTTTTTTTTAGCTTCATTTCTTGAACATCCTCAAATGAACATTAGTTGAGTAATCAATAGATTTAGTGATAATATTGTGATATATAGTGATCGATCAATACATATATTAAACTCCACGAAGAACGCCGTACTGGTTTCTTTGGTGAAGTTGACATAAATTGCCTTATTCATGAATAATATGATACTTTTAGATCACTTGAACGGACTGCGACTTTCAACGCGCGGTGAGTCAAATATACACTTATGACAAACCATCGGGAGAACTAAATTCAATTACCTGTAATTCAACGCTCACTAAATTTCCTCTAGAATATATAATTGCAACTATTATCAATATGAGAATGATTAGCGATATTGCTAATATATTGAATTTACGGAACCAAAATTGTACCTTGAAGTGCTGTTTGAACTTATTATTCGATGGAATCAAATATTTTTTGTTACATATTACAGAAGCTATGGCCAGTACATCGGCGGAGAGCGCGAGAGAGACGGAGGAGACAGAAAAAGAGGAAGAAAAAAAGGGAAAGGAAAAGGAGAGAGGGAAACAACAGGAGCTGAAGAAAGATGAGGAAAAGAGAACAAAGAGCGGTGCGAGGGGAGTGAAAGGCGGGAGGGTTGAACGTAAGTCATATCAGCAAACGTGTACAATACCTATATGAGATGACATGTGAACTCAGCGACGGCAATAAATCAAAATTCCCATTTCTCACGATTTTTTTCCGTACTTACTCATCGATAATAAGCGGCGGCGACAATTGACATGTTTTTCCATTCACAACCTTTGATTACACATCTATTTGAAAACCTCAGTTTCACGCACCGGTACAAATTCGCACCAGCCGACTGCAGCGCTTCACATCTCTGACTCAAACCAACCATTTTCATTCATTATCTGTATTATTTGAAGCTCAGAATATGCCATATGAAATGGCGATAATGATCTAGAAGAAATCTAAATACCAATTAAAAACATTGTAAAAACTGTAATGGCAGAAGAACTATTTTTTTTTCCTAATGAATACCATATTTTTTCATTAAAGTAAATCATAAAATCGAACCCAATATCCAACTGGAATATTCATAATTTTAGGGTATACACGTTTATTTATTTAATGTACTATATTCAATTCCTCAATCGCAAAAAATTCGTTTATCAGCCGGGAGTTGCACGCGGGTAGAAATTCGCCCCGAAAATGAAGTTACGTCCGACTCCTCCGATGGCCAAAATATAATTGAATGTTGGTCCGGGGTCATCTGCTGGGAAAACTGTTCAACTTTTTCTCTCGTGGTCGGGGAAATACCGTACTTCTCGATATCGAAAAGATACACGCGAAATAAGAAACCCTTGGTGTGAATTCGGACCTATATGTAATCGCGAGGTCAATTCTTAATAATTCTGGCTATGTTTTGTAAAATATTTATTCGAGTATTTCGTTTTTCAACAGCGTACAGAGGGACGAGGGCCGGCAGCAGTACGAGAGAATGGCGGCGAAGGCTGCAGCAGCGGCAGGAAGAGCGGTCGCGGAAAGAGGCCGTGGCCGAAACTTTTTCAATTTTTTTAAAAACGCTGATGAAAAAGTGAATAAATAAAATATCGTGAGAATAGGTGTTATTATTACTCCCCCCTATACTTTTTTATAATCTCGAAAACTCATGCATCAACCCTGGAACGTTCTTAATAATAATATCACATCATATGTAACAGCGAAGTCCGAGGTCAGATAGCATGACAGTGAGAAGCACGCAGACATGTACAGTCAAGCTATGGTGCTCTGAAAAAAAAAGTGTGACATCCGGACATCCGATTGAACTTTAATATTTAGATTTTGCTCTGTTCAGGAATACTTCAGTCTGAACTGCAACGGTCCTACGTATAGTGAATTATATAACCAGCATATGTAATCATTCATGTTTTGAATATTATATGATCTTCAATCCGCCTGCACGTATACCATGAGGAAATCTTGATACTGCACAGTTGATGCGCCTGACTGCGCATGCGCCAAATAATGCGATTTTATTGGTCGGTGAGATGGTCCCGCGAAAATATTATGACGTATGAAGCAGGGGTGCCAACCTTCAATAAATGAAGCAAGAGCTGTCAAGATTTCGCGCGTAGATTGGTCAGTTGAAGTAACGTTGTTGTTTATTTTAATTTAACGTGAATTATCAAAATAAAAGTAGCATTGATTAGCAATCTTGAATAAAATAGTCCATATCGAAAGATAATTCAATCGGAGCAACGAAGGATTTGATGGAAAAGCAAATCCAATTGCTACAAAACTCAGCTCACAATTATTTATTGAAAAATTAAATGTAAACTCAAATCTGAAACTTGAAAAACTGAGGCAGGTAAGTGAAAATAGGTTTATCTTGAAGATGTTCTTTATTATTACATTAGGTAAAAAATAAATAAATTGTTGAATCCAGGTAGCAGGTAACTTCGGAGTGGATTGGTCACAGCGCAGTGCTCCGGAGGCCAGTAATCAGTGCCGATGAACATGAAATTAACAAGTGGAATTAATAACAAGGAGTTAAAAAAATTATCCAGTTCCTACTTGAAATTGATAAGTTTAAAGAGTGTAAATTTACAGCAGACGTACCTGATGCGGCCTTTCACAGACCCTTCGTTGGCTCCATCAAATAGTTGGTGAATTTCACGTAACTCCGGGTACAGTAATCGATAGTCCATTAACGAAGAAGAATTTCCCATAAATCCGAGAAGAAAAAGAGAAAAAGAACAACAGTTAGTTAAGTGTAATTTACGTCACCATACTAAAATTATTAAACAAAACGACAACTTACGGGACAATCGTCCCACAACTCTGGGAGACCGATCTCCACTATCCTGACTACTCATCCTCCGGCCAGTGGTTCCCGTTCAAGAGGTGTTCAAAGTGCCCTCCAGCAGCTGCAGCGCAGTAGCCTAGCCGATCGTAAAAGGCGTTCGTCGTGTTGGAAATGATATCCGGTGACAGGCTCTGAAGGATTTCCAAGATCCTAGCTTGCAGTGCGGCGAGGTTTTCAATTCTACCTCGCGCATAGAGGACGGTCTTCAAAAGGCCCCATAAACCATAGTCCAGAGGTGATAGGTCAGGCGAACGAGCGGGCCATTGTACTGTAGGGCTTCCCCTACCGATCCAACGGCCAGGAAACTCCTGATCGAGATAATCTCGAACCGCCCGCGTGAAGTGCGGTGGGGCTCCATCCTGCTGGAACCAGACTTCCTCGCCGATTTCTTCTTCGATGCGCCTAAGAGCCGGAACGATGTGCTCCCTCAGCAGCTGGAGATACTTTTCACCGTTGAGATTTCCGTCGATGAAAAACGGCCCAATGAGTCGATTAGCTATCACGCCAAGCCAGACGTTGAGTTTCAACGGATACTGCGTACCCACCTGAAAGAACAAACGGGGGTTAACTTGGCACCAGGCCCTGGTATTCTGCCTGTTCGGCTTCCCGACGAGCATCACAGTGCTTTCGTCGGAGAAACAAATTCGCCTCGCTAGCCCTTCGTCTGCATCCAAGCGGTCCATCATCTCTTCACTGAAACGAAGACGATTATCGTCATCGCCAGCCAAGAGTTCCTGATGGGTCTGAAACTTGTATGGAAAATACTTAGCTTCACGCAGTATGCTTCTGACCGACGTCTTGCTAATGTCCAACTCCTGGGCGATGCGGCTGGTCGGCTTCGTTGGATCTTCTTCGACGGTCAAGCAGGTGTCCAGTTTGATATCCCAGCTTAGCTGACGGTTGGGCTGAGTGACTTTGAAGAGCTTGCCATCGACAGTTCCCGTTTCTTGAAATTTACGGACCATATTGCGGATAGTGTTGGGCGAAGGTATTGGTCTACCCGGGTATGCGGCCGCGAAATGGTCCCTATTTTCGCGATAACTAAGGCCCTGAATATGATGAGTCACTAGCTCTACTCTTTCCTGCACAGTGTAAATGTAATTAGGCATTTTCGGGCCGATAAAATCTTTACTCAAGGATCGATGCACACTACTTAATAAACACGAGGTTGAACACGCGTGATGTTTTTGCAAACTGCTCAATTCATGCGCGCGCGTTTATTAATTTTTCGGGGGAACAAATTACAACGAGATTTTACAGACAGACGATTGGCTGATACCATTCTGGACTGTTTCTATCATCCAATCGCATTCTGGTAGCAAGGTCGACGATATTTAAATGCCTGCCGCTTCCGAGCCCGCGCGCGCCTTGTGGTGTTTACAAATTGCATCCACCATGATGGCATGATACTAATGTCTGTTCGAATATCTCGTGTTGATCTTTTTCCGAATTTCAGGAATTCGATATCCCTCGATATGATTAAGTAGAAGAACATGGGAGTAGTTGGCGATGTGATCAGTGACGTTAAATTAGCTCGTATCATTTAATGAAGGTTAAGGTAATTAATTTGGTCAACCTTACGTGGGGTCATAAAGTTCGCAAATCGCGGCTTGAGTATGAGTTCGATAAATTATTGAGAATGAAAAATTTCGCAGCTTCACTTCTCATGATAATGGACTCAATTAGAAATTAGTTAAATCAATTTTCGGCTATGAAACCATCAAACAGCGAAGTGGAAGTAAAGTTGTCAACGTTCAAGTTTAGTAGTCATCGGGGATGATAAATACATTTCTAATTCTGTGATATCCGAATGATACGGGATTTTGGCGTGTATTCATTGATGAAATTCTTTCTTTTAGGAGGCTCAAGGCTTCAACGTTGATCAACAGAAGGAGAACCCAACTCACCTGATAATCAAAAGGTTCTGGCAGCAAGGACTATGATTTTTCGATCAGTGCCACCATTCCAGCCACTCGATTTGGTCGTTCTATCGGACCCCAGGTGTTCAAGTAAATTTCGTCGGACCATCACCTCCCTCTCACAGCAATTGAAGCAAAATTAAAGGCTCGACACTGTACAGATCTTGGTGTTTGAATATTGAATCATCTCACTTTGATTTAATCAATAACAACGACTTTGTCATTTGACCGTTGCTAATACTTCATGACGTCAAGGAATCATTTGACACCATCTAACATCACTGAAGTTCAAGCAATATTATTAGCAAGCATCATCAGGGTGACGGAGCACTGCGATGAAGACTATCGGATCACGGTTGGATTCAATTGTTCCTCAAGAACCGCAAAGAATATTTTCATTAACGTTATGAAAATGCGATACTCATTTGATTTCAAGGAACAAAGACACAATCTTAAGGGAGGACTTTGGTGAAATTTTAATAAAGACGATTTTGTCATCTTTTGAATTGCTAAAAAAATCCAATCACAAAATTCCCTGCATCAAAATCTAGACTATGGCAGTATGTGTATTGAAAAAAACCTCAATTCTCTGAATTCAAAGTGTATACGCAATGAGTTTTTGGCAGCGGTGCACAGAAAATTTTCTGCGAAAGGTTCCTCGCGCGTCCACTTGAAATTCAGAGGATTGAAATTTATTTTCAATACACACCACCACAATCTAAATTTTGATGCAGGGAGTTTTTGATTACATTTTTTTTTAGTATTTCGAAAAACACAAAAATCGTCTTTATTACAATTTCACTAAAGTCTCCACTGACATCAGATACGCCAATATCTTCATCGTAGTGCTTTGAACATCACTATAAAACATGAGATGTCCTAAAGGAAAAATTGTGACACTGAGGAACATTCTGGAATTCTTGATTTTCAATTCATGTTGCAGGATACTATCTGCATTTCTGATTCTATTTCCACTTGGCGGGTGAGATTTCCGTTGTTTCAAACAGCACTAACATGAAGTTCAGAAATAACTTTAATCAACCAAACGTTACTAAATCTTTCATTTCATTGTGGGGCCTCCTTTATTTATTCACTCGAACATTGTTAACAATTCGCAGAGAAAACTCTGCTCGATTAAAAAATGTTCACCACTTGAAATAATTTTTCAATTGGAAGGAGTAGATTTATTAGAAACTTTATTAAAGTACTCGCGAAAAAAGAGAATCACAATCCATTAGAGATAAGATATTCAAACTTGTTCAACGATCAGTTTGGTACTATTCATTTCTACAACTCGGCAATTAATGTTTCGTCCTAGTGAGAAAGTTACTGAAAAGATGCAATTATTTGGCTGTCGCAAACTCATTCTTGAATTTTCTAGTTCAACAGCATTTATTCACCAACATTTCCTGTTAATCAAAAGAATTTGGATTATTTCTACTGTATCAAATTAATACAATTTAATAAAATGTTCCCACCTACCTGCATCGTTTTTTTTCAACCACACATCATTGAGACCACTAGTTTTCAATTTTAATTAGATGAAACGAACCCTCGAAAAATGAACCGATAAATCGAATCGAAGCAAGCAATCAACTGTTCGAAATAAATTGCGATGGTCGAACATCAAGTTTCAATAAAGCTTTCCAAGCCTTTCCGAATCGCTGCCGCAATTATTTGAGATCTTAACCTCAAAAATTCATGTCAATTACATCGCCGTCAAAAACAAAGTTTGACAGCTAAAACTCGGGATGGCCAACCTGCCTCAGCGGACGACGCAACCCGCGCATGCGCAGTCAGGCACATTGACTGTGCAGTATCAAGATTTCCTCATGGTATCTATTTATATATATTAGGGTGATTCAGAAAAAAAAAAAAAAATTATTTTTTCTTTCAAACAGGCTCAAAAGTTTCATTCAGGTCAAAAAGTATGCCTGTTAAAATTTGAGTTCTTAATATTAATATTGAGTTGCTCCTCATCGCACTTTTCGATTTTCCATAAGAATAACATGGGATAGATCATTTTTGCTTCTTCTGATTTTTATAACTAGCAAATGATACGTCACACAAAGAATCTACAGACATATTTTTTTTGGGAAATGAAAAATGAAAAATAAAAAAAAATAAAAAACCAAAAATTGAAAAAATTAAAATCAATCAAAATAAATTAAAATTTGACCTTGAATAACTTTTGAACGAATGGACTTATTAGAAAATGACTAAGAACTTTTTTGTAGAGCGTTCAATTCCCTACAAAAATGTGTCTGTAGATTCTCTGTGTGATGTGTCATTTGCTAGTTATAAAAATCAGAAGAAGCAAAAATGATCTATCCCATGTTGTTCTTATGGAAAATCGAAAAGTGCGATGAGGAGCAACTCAATATTAATATTAAGAGCTCAAATTTTAACAGGCATACTTTTTGACCAGAATGAAACTTTTGAGCCTGTTTGGAAGAAAAAATAATTTTTTTTTTTTTTCTGAATCACCCTAATATATATATATATACAGGGTGTAACATCTCCAGGGTCTGATCTGGGAGGAGCTTCGACGTGTCGAAGATCCGCCCTCTTCTATTCGTGTGCTATACGTGTGGATGTAAACAAATCTAGAGATAAGGGTATCTGCTTGATAATCACACACTATTATTCTGAAGCAAACGAGTATGAATAGAAGCAGGCGGAGCTTTGGCACGTCGAAGCTCCTCCCAGATCAGACCCCGGAGATGTTACACCCTGTATATATATATATATATATATATATATATATATATGGATACCAAAGGTGAATTTTATATTTATTTAAAAATTATAAGAACCCCCCACACAGCACACATGTCCGATAGATGTTCATAGGATATCCATGCGACATCCAATGTCCCACGTGGCTATCCTATGGATATCCTATGAACATCTATCGCATATGTGTGTTGTATGAGCCAATACAAATTGTTCTCCATAAAAGGATATCCTAGAAATAACCTACATGTCCAGGTAAGACAATGGGATATCCCATGGATATTGTCATTATCCTAGATTTATACAGGATATCTTTAGGATATCCTAATAGTCCAGGATATATATGGGCTGTATGCGACGGAGGTAGGATATCCTACAGACCCTGTGTGCTGTGTGGAAAACTTCGTTTTTTGCATCGTAACGTGAATTTGGGAAATATTTTGCCAATTTCTTCTGCTATTATTGATCAGGATATAAAATGCTTCACGAAAAACAAGGTTTCAGCCTGATTTAGGAAAAATCTTTTTCATTTTGGATATCTCGGTGAGATACACAAAATCTTCGGCACCTTAGGAAAACCTAAATATCGAAAGTGTTCTGGATAGTGCTTGATCTCCAGAGTACGGAAAATATCGTAAAAACCAAGAATAATAACTTGGATGAGCGATATGAAAGAAGAACGAAGCCGAAATTCGTTAATTTCACGCTGAACAAACTTCGTTTTTTGCATCGTAACGTGAATTTGGGGAATATTTTGCCAATTTCTTCTGCTATTCTTGATCAGGATACAAAATGCTTCGCGAAAAACAAAGTTTTAGCCTGATTGGGAAAGATCTCTCTCATTTTGGATATCTCGGTGAGAAACACAAAATCTTCGAAACCTACGTAAAACCTAAATATCGGAAGTGTTTTCAATAGTTTCTGATCTCCAGATCATGGAAAATATCGTAAAAACCAATAATAATAACTTGGACGAGCGATATGAAAGTTTTTTGCATTGCAACCTGAATTTAGGGAATATTTTGCCAATTTCTTCTGCTATTCTTGATCAGGATACAAAATGCTTTACGAAAAACAAGGTTTCAGCCTGATCGAGGAAAAATCTTTCTCATTTTGGATATCTCGGTGAGATACACAAAGTCTTCGGAACCTACAGAAAACCTAAATATAGAAAGTATTTTTGATAGTGCTTGATCTCCGGAGTACGAAAAATATCGTAAAAACTAAAAATAATAACTTGGACGAGCGATATGAAAGAAGAACGGAGCCGAAATTCGTTAATTTCACGCTGAACAAACTTCGTTTTTTGCATCGTAACGTGAATTTGGGGAATATTTTGCCAATTTCTTCTGCTATTCTTGATCAGGATACAAAATGCTCTACGAAAAACAAGGTTTCAGCCTGATCGAGGAAAAATCTTTCTCATTTTGGATATCTCGGTGAGATACACAAAGTCTTCGGAACCTACAGAAAACCTAAATATAGAAAGTGTTTTTGATAGTGCTTGATCTCCGGAGTACGAAAAATATCGTGAAAACCAAAAATAATAACTTGAACGAGCGATATGAAAGAAAAACGAAGCCGAAATTCGTCAATTTTACGCTGAACAAACTTCGTTTTTTGCATCGTAACGTGAATTTGGGGAATATTTTGCCAATTTCTTCTGCTATTCTTGATCAGGATACAAAATGCTCCGCGAAAAACAAAGTTTTAGCCTGATTGGGAAAGATCTCTCTCATTTTGGATATCTCGGTGAGAAACACAAAATCTTCGAAACCTACGTAAAACCTAAATATCGGAAGTGTTTTCAATAGTTTCTGATCTCCAGATCATGGAAAATATCGTAAAAACCAATAATAATAACTTGGACGAGCGATATGAAAGTTTTTTGCATTGCAACCTGAATTTAGGGAATATTTTGCCAATTTCTTTTGCTATTTTTGATCAGGATACAAAATGCCTTACGAAAACCAAAGTTTCAGCCTAATTGGGAAAGATCTTTCTCATTTTGGATATTTCTGTGAGAAACACAAAATCTTCGAAACCTACGTAAAACCTAAATATCGAAAGTGTTTTTAATAGTTTCTGATCTCCAGATCATGGAAAATATCGTAAAAACCAATAATAATAACTTGGACGAGCGATATGAAAGTTTTTTGCATTGCAACCTGAATTAGGGAAATATTTTGCCAATTTCTTCCGCTATTCTTGATCAGGATACAAAATGCTTCACGAAAAAAAAAGTTCTAGCCTGATTTGGAAAGATCTTTCTCATTTTGGATATCTCGGTGAGAGACACAAAATCTTCGAAACCTACGTAAAATCTGAATATCGGACGTGTTTTTAATAGTTCCTGATCTCCAGATCATGGAAAATATCGTAAAAACCAATAATAATAACTTGGACGAGCGATATGAAAGTTTTTTGCATTGCAACCTGAATTTGGGAAACATTTTGCCAATTTCTTCCGCTATTCTTGATCAGGATACAAAATGCTTTACGAAAAACAAAGTTTTAGCCTGATTGGGAAAGATCTTTTTCATTTTGGATATCTCTGTGAGGAACACAAAATCTTCGAAACCTACGTAAAACCTGAATTTCGGAAGTGTTCTTTATAGTTTCTGATCTCCAGATAATGGAAAATATCGTAAAAACCAATAATAATAACTTGGACGAGCGATATGAAAGTTTTTCGCATCGCAACCTGAATTTGGGAAATATTTTGCCAATTTCTTCCGCTATTCTTGATCAGGATACAAAATGCTTCACGGAAAACAAAGTTTTAGCCTGATTGGGAAAGATCTTTCTCATTTTGGATATCTCGGTGAGAAACACAAAATTTTCGAAACCTACGTAAAACCTGAATATCGGAAGTGTTTTGAATAGTTTCTGATCTCCAGATCATGGAAAATATCGTAAAAACCAATAATAATAACTTGTACGAGCGATACGAAAGTTTTTTGCATTGCAACCTGAAGTTGGGAAATATTTTGCCAATTTCTTCCGCTATTCTTGATCAGGATACAAAATGCTTCACGAAAAAGAAAGTTCTAGCCTGATTTGGAAAGATCTTTCTCATTTTGGAAATCTCGGTGAGAGACGCAAAATCTTCGAAACCTACACGGAAAGAAAAATATAGCACTGGTTACCAAGCCGGATAGTACTCAGTGCTATCTGAAATAAAGAAAAATTTCAGCTTATACTCAGTACTATCTGGATAGTACTGGCTACTATCCAGATGCTACTCAGTACTATCTTAGATGTCACTCAGTAACATCTGAGATTATACAGCGTCAGATGGCACTGAGTACCATCCAGATAGCAACCAGTTACATGCCAGATAGTATACGTTTCTATATTACGATGTTACAGTGTCGTATCTAGCGATATAGTGTGCTGGTATCCTAGA
The DNA here is from genome assembly GCA_914767705.2 of Tenthredo notha. Classification (NCBI taxonomy): domain Eukaryota; kingdom Metazoa; phylum Arthropoda; class Insecta; order Hymenoptera; family Tenthredinidae; genus Tenthredo; species Tenthredo notha. The sequence goes on along the minus strand of OU611914.1, from coordinate 8,299,635 downwards.
ATGTCGCTCATTGACATGTATTTCATATGAGTGAATACTACCTAACCTAGCAGTAGGTTATATCTTAGATGTTACCGAGTGCTATGTTAGGTAGTATTCTTTCATATGAAAAACATGTCAATGAGCGACATTCTAGGATACCAGCACACTATATATCGCTAGATACGACACTGTAACATCGTAATATAGAAACGTATACTATCTGGCATGTAACTGGTTGCTATCTGGATGGTACTCAGTGCCATCTGACGCTGTATAATCTCAGATGTTACTGAGTGACATCTAAGATGGTACTGAGTAGCATCTGGATAGTAGCCAGTACTATCCAGATAGTACTGAGTATAAGCAGAAATTTTTCTTTATTTCAGATAGCACTGAGTACTATCCGGCTTGGTAACCAGTGCTATATTTTTCTTTCCGTGTACGTAAAACCTGAATATCGGAAGTGTTTTGAATACTTTCTGATCTCCAGATCATGGAAAATATCGTAAAAACCAATAATAATAACTTGGACGAGCGATATGAAAGTTTTTTGCATTGCAACCTGAATTTAGGGAATATTTTGCCAATTTCTTTTGCTATTTTTGATCAGGATACAAAATGCTTTACGAAAACCAAAGTTTCAGCCTGATTGGGAAAGATCTTTCTCATTTTGGATATCTCGGTGAGAAACACAAAATCTTCGAAACCTACGTCAAACCTGAATATCGGAAGTGTTTTGAATAGTTTCTGATCTCCAGATCATGGAAAATATCGTAAAAACCAATAATAATAACTTGGACGAGCGATATGAAAGTTTTTTGCATCGCAACCTGAATTTGGGAAATATTTTGCCAATTTCTTCCGCTATTCTTGATCAGGATACAAAATGCTTTACGAAAAACAAAGTTTTAGCCTGATTGGGAAAGATCTTTTTCATTTTGGATATCTCTGTGAGAAACACAAAATCTTCGAAACCTACGTGAAACCTGAATTTCGGAAGTGTTCTTTATAGTTTCTGATCTCCAGATTATGGAAAATATCGTAAAAACCAATAATAATAACTTGGACGAGCGATATGAAAGTTTTTCGCATCGCAACCTGAATTTGGGAAATATTTTGCCAATTTCTTCCGCTATTCTTGATCAGGATACAAAATGCTTCACGGAAAACAAAGTTTTAGCCTGATTGGGAAAGATCTTTCTCATTTTGGATATCTCGGTGAGAAACACAAAATCTTCGAAACCTACGTAAAACCTGAATATCGCAAGTGTTTTTAATAGTTTCTGATTTCCAGATCATGGAAAATATCGTGAAAACCAATAATAATAATTCGGACGAGCGATATGAAAGTTTTTTGCATTGCAACCTGAATTTGGGAAATATTTTGCCAATTTCTTCCGCTATTCTTGATCAGGATACAAAATGCTTCACGAAAAAGAAAGTTCTAGCCTGATTTGGAAAGATCTTTCTCATTTTGGATATCTCGGTGAGAGACACAAAATCTTCGAAACCTACGTAAAATCTGAATATCGGACGTGTTTTCAATAGTTCCTGATCTCCAGATCATGGAAAATATCGTAAAAACCAATAATAATAACTTGGACGAGCGATATGAAAGTTTTTTGCATTGCAACCTGAATTTGGGAAATATTTTGCCAATTTCTTCCGCTATTCTTGATCAGGATACAAAATGCTTCACGAAAAACAAAGTTTTAGCCTGATTGGGAAAGATCTTTCTTATTTTGGATATCTCGGTGAGAAACACAAAATCTTCGAAACCTACGTAAAACCTGAATATCGGAAGTGTTTTTAATAGTTTCTGATCTCCAGATCATGGAAAATATCGTAAAATCCAATAATAATACCTTGGACGAGCGATATGAAAGTTTTTTGCATTGCAACCTGAATTTGGGAAATATTTTGCCAATTTCTTCCGCTATTCTTGATCAGAATACAAAATGCTTCACGGAAAACAAAGTTTTAGCCTGATTGGGAAAGATCTTTCTCATTTTGGATATCTCGGTGAGAAACACAAAATCTTCGAAACCTACGTAAAACCTGAACATCGCAAGTGTTTTTAATAGTTTCTGATTTCCAGATCATGGAAAATATCGTGAAAACCAATAATAATAATTCGGACGAGCGATATGAAAGTTTTTTGCATTGCAACCTGAATTTGGGAAATATTTTGCCAATTTCTTCCGCTATTCTTGATCAGGATACAGAATGCTTCACGAAAAAGAAAGTTCTAGCCTGATTTGGAAAGATCTTTCTCATTTTGGATATCTCGGTGAGAGACACAAAATCTTCGAAACCTACGTAAAATCTGAATATCGGACGTGTTTTTAGTAGTTCCTGATCTCCAGATCATGGAAAATATCGTAAAAACCAATAATAATAACTTGGACGAGCGATCTGAAAGTTTTTCGCATCGCAACCTGAATTTGGGAAATATTTTGCCAATTTCTTCCGCTATTCTGGATCAGGATACAAAATGCTTCACGGAAAACAAAGTTTTAGCCTGATTGGGAAAGATCGTTCTCATTTTGGATATCTCGGTGAGAAACACAAAATCTTCGAAACCTACGTAAAACCTGAATATCGCAAGTGTTTTTAATAGTTTCTGATTTCCAGATCATGGAAAATATCGTGAAAACCAATAATAATAATTCGGACGAGCGATATGAAAGTTTTTTGCATTGCAACCTGAATTTGGGAAATATTTTGCCAATTTCTTCCGCTATTCTTGATCAGGATACAAAATGCTTCACGAAAAACAAAGTTTTAGCCTGATTGGGAAAGATCTTTCTCATTTTGGATATCTCGGTGAGAAACACAAAATCTTCGAAACCTACGTAAAACCTGAATATCGGAAGTGTTTTTAATAGTTTCTGATCTCCAGATCATGGAAAATATCGTAAAAACCAATAATAATAACTTGGACGAGCGATATGAAAGTTTTTTGCATTGCAACCTGAATTTGGGAAACATTTTGCCAATTTCTTCCGCTATTCTTGATCAGGATACAAAATGCTTTACGAAAAACAAAGTTTTAGCCTGATTGGGAAAGATCTTTTTCATTTTGGATATATCTGTGAGAAACACAAAATCTTCGAAACCTACGTAAAACCTGAATTTCGGAAGTGTTCTTCATGGTTTCTGATCTCCGAATTATGGAAAATATCGTAAAAACCAATAATAATAACTTGGACGAGCGATATGAAAGTTTTTCGCATCGCAACCTGAATTTGGGAAATATTTTGCCAATTTCTTCCGCTATTCTTGATCAGGATACAAAATGCTTCACGGAAAACAAAGTTTTAGCCTGATTGGGAAAGATCTTTCTCATTTTGGATATCTCGGTGAGAAACACAAAATCTTCGAAACCTACGTAAAACCTGAATATCGGAAGTGTTTTGAATGGTTTCTGATCTCCAGATCATGGAAAATATCGTAAAAACCAATAATAATAACTTGGACGAGCGATACGAAAGTTTTTTGCATTGCAACCTGAATTTGGGAAATATTTTGCCAATTTCTTCCGCTATTCTTGATCAGGATACAAAATGCTTCACGAAAAAGAAAGTTCTAGCCTGATTTGGAAAGATCTTTCTTATTTTGGAAATCTCGGTGAGAGACGCAGAATCTTCGAAACCTACACGGAAAGAAAAATATAGCACTGGTTACCAAGCCGGATAGTACTCAGTGCTATCTGAAATAAAGAAAAATTTCAGCTTATACTCAGTACTATCTGGATAGTACTGGCTACTATCCAGATGCTACTCAGTACTATCTTAGATGTCACTCAGTAACATCTGAGATTATACAGCGTCAGATGGCACTGAGTACCATCCAGATAGCAACCAGTTACATGCCAGATAGTATACGTTTCTATATTACGATGTTACAGTGTCGTATCTAGCGATATAGTGTGCTGGTATCCTAGAATGTCGCTCATTGACATGTATTTCATATGAGTGAATACTACCTAACCTAGCAGTAGGTTATATCTTAGATGTTACCGAGTGCTATGTTAGGTAGTATTCACTCGTATGAAATACATGTCAATGAGCGACATTCTAGGATACCAGCACACTATATATCGCTAGATACGACACTGTAACATCGTAATATAGAAACGTATACTATCTGGCATGTAACTGGTTGCTATCTGGATGGTACTCAGTGTTATCTGACGCTGTATAATCTCAGATGTTACTGAGTGACATCTAAGATGGTACTGAGTAGCATCTGGATAGTAGCCAGTACTATCCAGATAGTACTGAGTATAAGCTGAAATTTTTCTTTATTTCAGATAGCACTGAGTACTATCCGGCTTGGTAACCAGTGCTATATTTTTCTTTCCGTGTACGTAAAACCTGAATATCGGAAGTGTTTTGAATACTTTCTGATCTCCAGATCATGGAAAATATCGTAAAAACCAATAATAATAACTTGGACGAGCGATATGAAAGTTTTTTGCATTGCAACCTGAATTTGGGAAATATTTTGCCAATTTCTTCCGCTATTCTTGATCAGGATACAAAATGCTTTACGAAAAACAAAGTTTTAGCCTGATTGGGAAAGATCTTTTTCATTTTGGATATCTCTGTGAGAAACACAAAATCTTCGAAACCTACGTGAAACCTGAATTTCGGAAGTGTTCTTTATAGTTTCTGATCTCCAGATTATGGAAAATATCGTAAAAACCAATAATAATAACTTGGACGAGCGATATGAAAGTTTTTCGCATCGCAACCTGAATTTGGGAAATATTTTGCCAATTTCTTCCGCTATTCTTGATCAGGATACAAAATGCTTCACGGAAAACAAAGTTTTAGCCTGATTGGGAAAGATCTTTCTCATTTTGGATATCTCGGTGAGAAACACAAAATCTTCGAAACCTACGTAAAACCTGAATATCGCAAGTGTTTTTAATAGTTTCTGATTTCCAGATCATGGAAAATATCGTGAAAACCAATAATAATAATTCGGACGAGCGATATGAAAGTTTTTTGCATTGCAACCTGAATTTGGGAAATATTTTGCCAATTTCTTCCGCTATTCTTGATCAGGATACAAAATGCTTCACGAAAAAGAAAGTTCTAGCCTGATTTGGAAAGATCTTTCTCATTTTGGATATCTCGGTGAGAAACACAAAATCTTCGAAACCTACGTAAAACCTGAATATCGCAAGTGTTTTTAATAGTTTCTGATTTCCAGATCATGGAAAATATCGTGAAAACCAATAATAATAATTCGGACGAGCGATATGAAAGTTTTTTGCATTGCAACCTGAATTTGGGAAATATTTTGCCAATTTCTTCCGCTATTCTTGATCAGGATACAAAATGCTTCACGAAAAAGAAAGTTCTAGCCTGATTTGGAAAGATCTTTCTCATTTTGGATATCTCGGTGAGAG